>CM077029.1:124981094-126231094 GCA_039090855.1 Macrothele yani
GTAGCAGTTATCCATTATAATCATAATGGTTAATGGTTAACTATATGTTGGTAATTTACCAATAACTTATGGGTAACAATAGAACGTGAATAAAGTAGCAACCAGTACACCCTTACACATTGTGTAGGTTATTTGACAATTGCTCTACCCTCAGACCTCAAATACGTATATGTAGGAGTTGGAGATTGTACGTGTATGACATGAGTAGTTGCCCCATCTTCGCCGCAAGTAAAGTGATTTGAACGAAATAATACATATGAAGTTAGTACGAATGAGATGTTTATTTCGGATAGATATACTCATTTCGTCCATCTCCAGTACAGTTTTCTCGTCCATTACATACGTTTCACTGTCCACAATAATTATGCACTATAAACATAGCACATATTAGCACTACACTCACAGATCAGCAAATCAGGGTACACAGCCGAATATTACAAACATTTTTGCGGATTCTTTAGATTTTTGCCGTTCTGAAGTGTTGTCCGTTACTTGTCCGATACGAACACTGGATTAGCGAGCGACTGACTCCTTTATATATATATATATATATATATATATATATCACGACAGGATATGAACCTTCTGTGATATTCTTGATTTACATAATGCTCTCCAACGTCGCACTGCGCGATCATTCTGGAACATTCTACAAATGTCTAATCAATTCTTGCCGCTTCTAGATCATTCTACACGACACTACGATCTCTGTCTGCTTTGTTACATGGCCGACTTTTCTAGACACAGCTTTTGGCACACCTACATTTCTATAAACTATTAGTGTGTAATTATTATTTGCAAATTGTGTAATTTCGTTACCAAATAATTCCATTGCGTTTGAATGGCATTATTAAATAATCCAATTATATCCTCTTTCATTGTAATGCATTACAGATTAATTCCATTACCTTGTGTAAACCATACTTGGGATTACCTTGTGATGCATTACCTGTTACTGCATTACCTTGTGTAAACCATACTTGAGATTACCTTGTAATGCATTACCTGTTACTGCATTACCTTGTGTAAACCATACTTGGGATTACCTTGTAATGCATTACCTGTTACTGCATTACCTTGTGTAAACCATATTTGGGATTACCTTGTAATGCATTACCTGTTACTGCATTACCTTGTGTAAACCATACTTGGGATTACCTTGTAATGCATTACCTGTTACTGCATTACGTTGTGTAAACCATACTTGGGATTACCTTGTAATGAATTACCTGTTACTGCATTACCTTGTAATGAATTACCTGTTACTGCATTACCTTATAATGCATTACACTTTAATTGTAATCTGTACTTCCATTGCTTTGTAATGCATTCCTGCACAACTCTGCTAAGTGCAATCACGGGTTTTCAAAGTAAAAGCTCAGTCTAAGAGTTATAAGTGGAAGTAAGGTTGAAATAAACCTTAAAAATAAATCAACATACAATTCTACCATTCACTTAAGAGCCCTTATTTCATACAGAACTTTAAGTGTAAATAGAATGCGTGCAACTACTTCGTAAAATATTCAGTTTCAAAATAAAGTAATGCAATTTGGGCGTTTACTAAATGACAGGTGGCATAAATAACTCCACACTGATATTGTTCCTCTATCTGCGAGTGATGATTTTAAAGATTTCAAGAAACAAGTTATAAAAACACCAAGCATGGAACTCCTTTCAAAGTTTTTTTCGGGGAAGGAAAGGAAGTCATTCCAAAGATATTCCTTATCGACTTGTGTGACATGATTTTATCTTGTCCCTCTGCTTGTCCTGGTCTGTTATGTTAAGGAAAGGATTTCATCTGAGCGCTTGTCGACCCTACCTGCCTCTGCTTTCTGTGTCGTACTGCATCTGCTGACCTCTCAGACATAATTATGTCGGAAGTGTATTGCCTTCTTTTGGGAGAGCTTGTTCCGATTCAACACGACAAGTTGTGATAAGAGTGCAGCCTCCTGTGGGATAGCGACGAAGTGCGACCTGGCTTCAGCACGCCCCTACTGAATTACACATTAAAAACAACGCTAAAGGAAAAATTCCGCAGCATACAAAGGAACAGAACAATGTTCCAGCTGCTAAAGCAATGATTCTTTTTCACGGCAAATAAAGGATACTTTAGGAATTTATTTCCGAGGAGGTTCTTCTAAATAACACTTCTCTTTTTTTTTTTTGAGAAATCTATAAAAGAAGCTAAATCATTCAACTTTTGGTATTGCATTCGTATGTGTGTGTGGTTTCGACCAGTCGGAATGACCATTCAATTGAGAGTGAATTTTGTTTAAAAAAAAATAAAACTCTATTTGTATTTTTAAGAGGTAACCAATTCAAAAAAATCATTTGATTGCAGTTGAATGAGCACAAGTGCGGTGGGCTCATCTAACTTGCCGGATATCACATTTTACATTCTACCAAGACGCTGGTATACAATTATTAATATTAGCTCTTCACAATTAGTTGCCAAACAGCGATGGAATAATTTCGCAGCTGCGTAAAGTTTTCCGTAAAGCAGGGGAAAAAAGTGAATTATTTTTCAGTCTAGATTCTTTCATCTCTTTTATGGGTCGTAATGAAGTACAGAAATAAAGGGAGCCAGGAAATTTCTTCTGCAGAAAATGCAGACTGAGTCTATTTTGGGGAAGGTGTTAGACCGAGTCTGTTTTACTGAAGATGTCAGACTGAATCTCTTTCAGTAAAGGTGTCAGACTGAGTCTATTTTGGTAAAGGCGTCTGACTTCTAGGAATAAATTTCTTATGTAGTTTCATTTTCCCCAGTTCCCACATTTTTTCTTCTAAATGAGGAAGCATATCTGCTTTAACTCAGGACCGATTTTTCTGCTAGTATACAAAGAACTTCCATCAGAATTCAATGGACCTGATCAATGTGTTTCTCCGATACACAATCGTCGGTAAAACTTCCGGTCCATCGAAAAATCATATGGCCAATCAAACACACAGGAAGATGTTGAAGCTGTTTCACTGTAAGCTTCAGAATGCGCGTTGAATTTTTGTAGCACGTTTGGCCCTTTTCCACAAAATTTCACACAGACTCACTTATCTTCTCAATGTGGAAACCATCTAGAACCATCTCTTACTAAATGAAAAAGAAGCACAGCGTGCTGCTACATTAAACAGGAGCTGACATCTCGAAATTATCTTGGCTTAGATAAAAAAGTCTACTGCAACTATGTATCATGACATTTATTAAAATTAACTTCCATTAAGAAATATAAATGCACTATCAGTTCTTGTGCGTATTAACCATTGCATTTTTACTTAACAAATGTTTTATGTGCATATTCATCTTCATCGAGAAGTATGTTCTTACACTGAAGTCAGGAGACCTACATGTCATCGCTAAAGTAGCATGGAACTACACATACTAAACCCAAGTCGATTAGATGCTCTCTGGATAAATATACACTGAGTAGCAAAATGTTAGTACATTGTTGAGCCATTTCTGCCCGTAATACTGGGCGGATTCACATTTGTGTGAACTCTGTTAAGCCGCCCCGGTGGCGCAGTGGTCTAAGCGATGGCCTCTGATCATTCGTCCGTAAGGGGTCCGGGTTCGAATCCCGGTCAGGCATGGATGTTGTGTTTGTCTTACGGCACTGGTTCTCTCCCTTCCCTGGAACCAGTGACCCTAAATTAGGGACGGGCGACTGCTTATACTGCTTATAGCCCATTGAGTTGCTCACGGTGGTCGTTAAACCTCCAATCAAAAAAAAAAAAAAAACTCTGTTAAATGCCAGTGAGCGATTTGGGGTATATTAGCCCAAATGCGATGAACAGCACCTTCCAGTTCTTGAAGATTTGACGATAGCGGATCCAACTGTCTGATGCCTCTTTTGACTTCATCCCACAAATATGCCATTGGATTGAGTTCTGGTGACTGAGGAAGTCAATGTAGCAGGGAAAGGTATCCGTAATTCTCCTCAAACCGTTCGCCTACAGTGCGAGCACTGTGACACTGAGCCCTATCCTACTAGAAGTATCCATCTCCATTGGGATAAACCATCAACATAACTGAGAGGATTTAGTCGGGAACGATATTTTAATATCTTTGGGTGATCAGCTGTGGCGCACCAGAATCAAAAGTCCAAAAACACCCACGAAAACATGATCCAGACCATTACGTTGCCGCCGCCAGCTTGAAGACTAATGGCGATGCAAGATGCTGTCTTCATATCTTCCCCTTCCCATCTGCATTGTATAATTGAAAACGAGTTGTAGTCGAAACCCTTTACCCCATATTTACGGTCTCAATCTTGTGTTCCTGAGTGAACTGGAGGCGTTTCTTCTTGTTAGTTAGCTGCAGATAGCAATGGCTTACGATCAGGCTGCCTGTTTCTATAGACCACACAATATAATGTGCGACGAACTGAACCTTGAGAGAACATCGGACTTGGTCCCTGATTCAGATTATCTGTAATCTTACGAAGTGTTGTCCGTCTGTTGGACTAAGCAGGTCTGCCTCCTTGCCACTCAGCTCATGCAATCCAGTTGCTGTTGACGACAACTACTGCCCTCGAACATTTCACAAGTGCAACTGTTTTGCTGATGCTCACACCAACCCTTCGAGTACCCACGATCAGTCCATGTTCAAAATCCGTCAAATCCCATCTTTTACCCATTGTTTCTCGCACAATGCACTTCGTTTGTCTTGTATGCCTTCAGCGTTTCCTTTTCATGCGGATTCGGCAATATTGCGTCAGCAGCATCTACAGGATAACTACTTTACATACAATAGTCCGGTGGACATACAAATTTGGTCACGGTGTGTATATATGTACATAGAGATGTTTCGATTTGTGTCCGGGTTCGGTATTCGCATGGTTCAATTGTTCTGCGGCATTGTCATTTCCACGCTGGGAATTAGTGGTCCTGAATAAATTCTGGGCTACTTTTTGTGATCAGATGCTCACGTGGGTCGTTAAACCGAAACAGACGCAGTTTTTAAAAAGTTGAACCTTCGTTTTTAAGTGCACATTTAGTATTGTCCGGCATATATGCACTCAATGGACAAAAGATTAAAGATACCTACCTAAGAGCGTGTCGTTCCCCCTCTAGCGCGAATATCAGTCTGTACGCGCCGAGGCATGGACTCCGCCAAATGCCGGAGGGTTTCTGAAGGTAACGCCAGCCAAGTCTGTTGCAGCGTTGTTAATAAATCCGACCGCGAATTTGGTCCAGGACCCGCCGATCTCATGTTCCTTTCCACGGCATCCCATTGAGCTACCTCGGGGTTTAAATCCCGGAGGCCTGGTGGGCCACTGGATGGTTTTAAACTGAGATGGGTATTCCTCGAGCCATGCCTGGGTAGTTGCGGCCCGGTAGGGAGGCGCATTGCCCTCCTGAAACAGACCATCTGCAGTCGGAAGCGTGTAGGTGATCGGCCAGCACATGCTGGTAGCTCGCAGCGGTTAAGGACATCTCCAGGCACACTAAGCGACCTAATGTGTCCTAATAGAAGGCTCCCCAAATCATCACAGAACCACAATCGCCTTGAACACAGCCGAACTGGCACGACGGGGCCATGGCCTCATGATGTCGACGTCATACCCTCACACTCCGGCCAACACGGCACAGCTGAAAACGGGATTGGTTTAGCCACACAACGCGGCGCCACTCTGTATAGGTCCATTTATGATGTGTCTGGCAACATAATGTACGCTGACGAGAAGTCAACTGTGACATACGATTAGGACGTCAGCTCCCGTAACCCAGGACGTGCAGCGTGTGCCGTAGCGTGTTATCTAGGGGGTGCAGCGTGTGCTGTAGCGTGTTATCTGGGGTGTGCAGCGTGTGCCGTAGCGTGTTATCTAGGGTGTGCAGCGTGTGCCGTAGCGTGTTATCTAGGGTGTGCAGCGTGTGCCGTAGCGTGTTATCTAGGGTGTGTAGCGTGTACCGTTCACTCGCTGACGCTGCTTTGGACTCCGACATTTAATCTGCATGTGATTTGCGCCTCCGTTTCCAAGCAGTTGTTCTGTACGAGCCTTGATAGGCTACCTACTTCTAACCCGGTCATTCATTAGGTATTCGGCCACCTCTTGCCTTTTCAGCTCCGGTACGCCCGTCGAGGTTATACTCGCAGTACACCTTCTGAAACCCTATGATTCTTACCACTTGGGCGATAGATTGACCCATCTATTTTGCTCCGACAGTCGTCCACGACTAAAGTCGCTCAGGTAACCACGTTTACTAGTGTTCGTCGATTGTGATACATTGTTGGGAATCCCTGTTGTCCGCGTATTTATCACCTGTGTTTGGTTTGGATCTCTTCCACTCAGTGATGGGATGCCCACGTCAATTGCTCGTCACACCGATCTCTAATGTTTTGTCTACTGAGTGTATAAGATTAAAAGCTTTAATGAAACATGAATATCAGTTCTTTACGCTTAACCCTTTATCGACCATAGCATCCAAACGGATACCCGCCCGAAACGCCTGTCTAGAGTGAGTCAGATTTCCAACTTTTGCCTGTTCTTCAAATTTTCTCGACCTATGAGGGAACAGCAGGAGTCACCCTCAGTCACTATTATTGTTATAAAACAAAGAACTCAGTCAACAGACAGTTTTGGGCGTTATGGTATTTGAAGTGATGAAGGATTTTTGGGTCATGGTCGTTAAAGGATTAATCTAAAGTGTGAATTGCCAAGAATTGTTCATTTTATTTAAATTCATTTTTCCATTGTGGGGAGGAACGTAAAATTTATAGCAACGTACCTTTGTTAGTATGAAGCTTTTCATTAAGGATGTTCAGTCTGAGATTTGGAAAGCATAATACTGAAGATTTTTAAGACGCCTTATGAGGTAATGCATTTGGCGTAATAAAAAATTGATGAATTTCCAAAGCTTTTACTACGCTAAATGCTTAGTTTCCATAATTTTGATATTAATTTCATTTTGTGGCAGAATTAAGTTTTTCTCTTAGATATATGTTCCGGATATATTTTATTCTCCACTAACAAATGACAATAAATAAATTACTAATTGCAGAACAAATTTCATTACATGTATCGAAAATCATTTGTTACGCACATCACAATGTCATAAATTATTTAGTGATAAGTTTTGTTTGCAGAAGCATAAATTCAAATGAAAATATTTACACATAAAAATTATTTCTGATTAATTTTAGCTAAATTTAGGTTTAATTAAATCAGTAACTTCTTGAAACATTAACACTCCTATTTAAAAATTCGTTAGCAAATAAGTTAAGTTTTTCTCTTAGAATATTCAATCTCATGACAGCTTTCATGATATTTCTGGAACTTAAAAAGAGTTTTACAGGTTGCCTGGTGATATTCCTAAGAGAAGATTTTGATTTTTACAGCGATGACATGAAATAAGAGAAAAAAAAGTTTGGAAATATTATTTTCCGTCAAGTTCATCTGGAGCCTCCAGAAACTCAAAGGGATTGGCCTTTGTCAGTTTATTCATGGATGAAGAAAACGACGAAGATACCCTCTTTAATTTTAACATCGTCAGATTCCTTCGTTAGGAACTCGTGTGCAGCGTACCGTGATATTCAGACTTTACACCCAATTTAACCTTTTGATGGGGAAGTATACTTTTCGGTATTGATTAAAGAGCTCAACGGATCTGGACGTGCACTCGATCATACTATGCCTTCACCAAGAAGGGGAATTTTATTCATTAACAATCTATGATTCTTTCAAAAGTCACAAATAACTCAAATGTAATGGAAAGATATAGGACTTAAACTGACTTAATAATGTGGTTGCTTAAATTTAACACGGTCTCGCTTCTGGAAGAGTAAATGTCATTCATGAAATGAAACAGGACAACAGTTCTCATGATCGCAATCGATAACTTGTGTTGCCTAAGGTCGTGAACTTCTGTCTGTTAACATAACAGGAGAAAGTCTAACGGTAGGGTTAAATGAATGAAAAGGTAATGGACTGCATTACGTTTATTCTTTACAACACGCAGCTCTGCACATACACTGAACAGCAATTGTATTAGAGATGTCTCTCTATTAAGGTGTAGCACCACCTTTCGTCCTGATGACGGCAGCGATTCGTCTCGGCATGAACTCGACAAATCACCAGAAGTGTTGGGAAGCCATACGGATCCACGACCCCTGAACAAGCTCACACAATTCACAAAGATTTGATGGAGGGGGTCACAGCCTCGAACATCTCTCTCGATGGCATCCCAGATATGTTTAATGGGATTGAGGTCAAGTGACCTAGCTGGCCAAGGAAGCGAGGTCACGTCGGTGGAGTGTTCATCCAACCGTTCAGATACAATTCGCGAGCAATGGCACAGTGCATTTTCTTGTTGCAGGATGAGGTCCCCAGTGGGATGTTGAAGACGCACAAATGGGAGCAAATGGTCGTCCAGGATATCCCGATAACGTTGACCTGTGAGGGACGATGCCACACGTACCAGTGATCCCATTTTAGTCCACGTAAACAGTCCCCAGACGATAATGACACCCCCACCATTCTGAAGAGTACCCTGCTGTCAAGAAGGATCCATCGCTATATGTGGTTTGTGCCGTACTCGTATCCTGCCATCCGCATGTACCAACGTGAATCTCAACTCATCCGTCCAGGCAACATTTTTACACATGTCTAGGGTCCAGTGGCGATGTTTCCGCGCCCATGCTAATCTTTGCAACCTGTGATGTGCGGTCAGCAGCGGTACCCTCGTGGGACGATGGCTTCTGTACCCCATAGCGAGGAGATGGTTTTTGTGCACCAGCGTTAAATTGCCGATTGATTTCTTGCACTGAGACCCGTCTATCTGATGTTACAATGCGAGCAAGCCGACGATGACCCCGCTCATCCACACGCTGTGGTCCACGGTAGTTGGCCCTTGCAGGGATGGTTTTTCCGGATTCGATGTACTCACGGTGCACCCGTGACACAGTGGCTCGTCTCGTGAAAATACCAGTGCCTGCACGACTTCCGGGACGGAGTGACCCATTCGTCGGAGCCCAACAATTTGCCCACGATCAAATGCGCTTAGATCCTTCGTCTTACCCATCCGGCGTCCGACTTTTACTGATTACCGTCGGATCACTCCTTATATTGTCTGGTTGCTGCATACGTCATGTCGTTTTCGTTTACAGGGCCGCCTACAGCGCCACATTTGCATAACGCCAGCTGTCTCTAATTCAATTGCTCTTCAGTGTAAGTTGACACTGCTGAGTTAGTAAGCCGGTTAGTTGAATATAATTTCCACAATTGAATTTTTTATTTTGTAACGTATATTCTATTTTAACTTTCCTTTTGGGTTTCGGTTTCTCTGTAAATTTGGCTTGTTCTCTTAGAGATTTTGAAACCTTAACGTTATGTCTTTTCCCTCAAACGAGAAGGATTGTGGCAACACCCTGAGATCGGAACATGTGTGACGTATGTGTGGCCGGATAAGAACGATAGATATAAAGGCAATGCAGCTATTGTTGAAGGGGGATTAATGTTATTGATGATAGACGTGCTGTTATTCTGTGTTTGAATGTTAAATCACTGATACTGTATCGAGTAAGCCAGAAAACCATATGTGAGTGTGCAGTACAACCCATGCAAGCAAAATAAAAGTATTTGTAAGTACCACTTTACCTCATTCCTGTAAGGTGTATGGGTATCTTCTAACATTGCATTAACTTAACACCCATAACGTAATTACTGAAGTGAGCACTAAGTTACAGTAGACAGAAAATTACATTATATTGGTCCCTGTTTCAGCGCCAATATAACGTTTTCTTTCCGCTGTAACTTAGTCATTATGTCAGTAATTGCGTAATACATGCTAAATCAATGCAGTATTAGAAGGTACCCATATGAACAAAGGCGGCAAGAAAATAACAAAAGCTTGATATTTCCTTTAAATGTGTAAGGATCCCGTTGCTTTCGATATTGTCCGTAGAAGGCACAACAAAAATTTGCGTGAAACAATTATTAATGAAATATGTCTTAATACTGATGAAATAGAATATATCTTTTACCTCTCATGCCCCATCATCCAAGCAAAACCATTTCCTACCTCAAATTTCTCGTTATTATGATTTTTGTTTAGACAGTAAAATGCAATTATATTGAGAACTACATGTGAAATGTTAAGCTGAAAAAATTAGTTTTATTGATGATATGCAAGTAAATTAGAAGTAAAGAATATCACCCACAAGATATTTTGTGGCTGCGTTTCTTTGTTTTTGTTGAGGAAAAGATTAAAAAAAGAGATCGTTGATTTCTGTCCAAGTTCTCCTCAATATGTCCTTGTCTTCCACTGTTGGGCTTCTCTTATTAGATTCCTTAGCTTAACAATTCCGTTTCGAATAGAAAGACGCAACGTTTCATAAGCTTCGATCAATGTTAATTTAGTGGGGTTAAGCCAAGTAATCGTGTGGCTATCTGCTGGGACCACCAAGGCCGATCGACGTACTTATCAGGATAATACTCATCAAGGAAAACGGGAGCGGTGAAGAGAAGGTATATTACCGTTGGTCAGGAGAGAAGCTCTGTCCTGAAGATACAGTGTACTGCTATCTACCTCTATTAAAGTAAGACACCAAAATAATTAGTTACATATTTACGTAAGCAGAAGCTATGATAATTAATTAGTTAAAAACATATAGAAAAATGGTATCATCATCATCATCATCATCATCATCATTGTCAACCATTATCAATCCACTGCTGGACGAAGGTCTCCCCAAGTTTCTTCCACAACGGTCTGTCTTGTGCCAGTCTCCTCCATGTTACTCCCGCATACTTTCGAATTTCATCCACCCATCTCCCATGTGGTCTTCTTCTGGGTCTTTTCCTGTCCCTTGGAATCCAATCTAAAATTTCGGCTGTCCATCGATGGTCTGTTCTTCAGGCAGTATGTCCAGCTCATTGCCATTTCAGGGATTTCACTCTGATCATGATGTCTTCCACTCTTGTCATTTTTTGGATCCACGAGTTCCTCTTCTTATCTCTCCTGGTTACACCAAGCATACACCTCTCCATGCTTATTTGAGTTGTCTGCAGACTTTGTATGTCTCTTTTAGTTAAGGTCCACGTCTCTTCACCATACGTAAGCACAGGAAGGATGCATTGATCAAACACTTTTCTTTTAAGACACTATGGCATATTGCTCTTGAAAATTATGCTGTTTCTTCCAAAAGCTCTCCAAGCAAGTTTTATACGCCGATTAATTTCTTCATCAATGTGACCCTCACTTAATATCTGCTGTCCAAGATAAACGTATGAATCTGTTATCTCCAGCTTTTCTCCATCAACCGATAAATCTTCATTTCTTGTAAAAGCACTGTACACCACTTTTGTCTTCTGAAAGTTCATTTTTAATCCCACTTCTTTACTCTTGTCAGCAAGTTCCTGGATCATACTCTGCAGCTCTGATGGAGTAGTTGCAAAAATGACTACGTCATCAGCAAAACGAAGGTCAGTTAGATACTCTTCATTTATAAAGAAGAGAGGTGAGGACAACTAAAGAAGATGTGACTTTCAAAGTTGAATATATAGAGCTATGAAAGACAGTACGAAAAATTATCACTGAAGACGTAAGGAAATTCAACTGTGAACTAGTGAGGAAAGCAATTGAAAACAACCAAAGCCTAAATATAGCAAAGGGACATCTCAGTAAGGGAAGAAAACAGATTATGGCACTGAGAAAAGAAGATGGTTCTGTAACACGAAATAGAGGCGAAATTTTGACAAGAGTGAAAGATTTCTACTCCAAATTATATGAAAGGGATGATACATGTACTCCAGACATCATGAAAGGTACCAGAGTTCTTCCATTCCTCCCAGCAAAAGTTGCACATGCCATCAAGAACACGAAGCGGGGAAAAGGTCCAGGAGAAGATGGAATTACTGTAGACACCATACAAGAAGAAAGTGGAGAAATCGAAACAGTACTCGCCCAAATTTTCACTCGATGCTTTAATGAAGGGAAGATTCCTAAGGATTGGAACAACGCTACAATGATCCTGCTACATAAAAAAGGTGACATTGAGAATCTCAGGAACTACAGACCTATCAGCCTCCTATCAGTGGTTTATAAAATCTTCACTAAAGTTCTTTCACACCGTTTGAAGGTAACACTGGACATGGCTCAACCGAGAGAACAAGCTGGATTCAGGAGTGGCTACAGCACAATAGATCATATCCACATACTGAGAGAACTAATTGAAAGAGCGAGGGAATATGAACTTCCATTGTGCATGGCTGTTATCTATTATGAAAAAGCCTTTGATTCGGTGAAACCATCAGCAGTTACAATGGCTCTGAAATCCTGCGGTATTGAAGATGCATACATTAATATTATTAATAACATCCATGAAAATGCAAGTGCAAAGATTCGGCTGTTCGAAAATACAACACATATAGAAATTGGAAAGGGAGTGACAAAGGTGACATCATATCTCCGAAGCTCTTTAATGCCACATTGGAAAATGGCTTTCAATCACTAAACTGGGAAAACAAAGAATAAAGATTAATGGAGATTATCTAACCAACCTTCGTTTTGCTGATGTCGTAGTCATTTTTGCAACTTCCCAGTCAGAGCTGCAGAGCATGATCCAGGAACTTGCTGACAAGAGTCAAGAAGTGGAATTAAAAATGAACTTCCAGAAGACAAAAGTGATGTTCAATGCTTTTACAAGAAATGAAGATTTATAGATTGATAGAGAAAAGCTGGAGATAACAGACACGTACTTTTATCTTGGACAGCAGATATCAAGTGAGGGTCACATTGATGAATAAACTAATCGGAGTACAAAACTTGCTTGGAGAGCTTTTGGAAGAAACAGCATAATTTTCAAGAGCAATATGCCATTATGTCTTAAAAGAAAAGTGTTTGATCAATGCATCCTTCCAGTGCTTACGTATGGTGCAGAGACGTGGACCTTAACTAAAAGAGACATACAAAGGCTGCAGACAACTCAAAGCAGCATGGAGAGGTGCATGCTTGGTGTAACTAAGAGAATTAATAAGAGGAACTCATGGATCCGAAAAATGACAAGAGTGGAAGACATCATGATCAGAGTTAAATCGCTGAAATGGCAATGGGCTGGACATACTGCCAGAAGGACAGATCATCGATGGACAGCCGAAATTTTAGATTGGATTCCAAGGGACAGGAAAAGACCCAGAAGAAGACCACATGGGAGATGGGTGGATGAAATTCGAAAGTATGCGGGAGTGACATAGAAGAGACTGGCAAAAGACAGACCGTTGTGGAGGAAACTTGGGGAGACCTTCGTCCAGCAGTGGATTGATAATGGTTGACAATGATGATGATGATGATGATGATGATGATATATATATATACAGGGTGTCCCAGAACGTCGTGTACAAACTTTTAGGGGAGTTAGAGGACAGCGTTAGGAGCCAGAATTAAATCGGAAAGCATGGGCGGAAACGTCACCCTCACGTGAGAAAGAGACACAAAGACACAATAAGGCCACAATACAGAAAGCAGTGTAAAACGCGTTATTACACAACAAAAGAGTACAATGTAGGACTTACAAGCATCACCGGAAGTGTTCGAAATTGCGCCCATTGGCCTGGATGCACGCATGACACCTACGCGTCATGGATTGGCGAACATTGTCGAAGATACCTGCCGTTTCGTGGATCCTACCTGCTACATTTCAGAATTTACCAGCGTGTCGTACACAATGCTCTTCATGGCACCACAGAGATAATAATCAAGAGGAGATAAATCAGGTGATCTGGGGAGCCATTCGACGGGACCGCCACGCCCATTCTACTTGCCAAATGTCCGGTCCAAATGGTCACGTACGCAGCTTGCGTAATGAGATGGCGCCCCATCATGTTGCAACCACATTCCGCGTCGAACATGTGCGGGGACATCGTGCAGCATTTCCGGAAGAACCTCTTGAAGAAAGACGAGATACTTGCAAGCGCCCAGTCGAGGTGGTAAGATGTATGGCCCAACTAAACTGTCCGCCACGATATCCGCCCACACATTACCAGAGAAGCGTTGTTGTGCGGCTCGTTGTCGGCCCACATGTGCGCGTTGTGCGTATTGAACGCCCCGTCACGTGAAAAAGTTGCTTCATAACTGCTTTCTGTATTGTGGCCTTACTGTGTTTTTGTGTCTCTTTCTCACGTGAGGGTGACGTTTCCGCCCATGCTTTCCTATTTAATTCTGGTTCCTAACGCTGTTCTCTACCTCCAATCCAAGTTTGTACACGAAGTTCCGGGACACCCTGTATAAAATATAAAACTTATCTTTACAGAATTCACTGCCGCAAGCGGCGCGGAAAAATTGTCCTACCCTCATTCAGATTTTGTATGGTGTCGTACCTGTTGATCACATGATTATTATTTTCCCCAGTTTTCATGAACAACAATTTCGGATTGAAACTCATAATAATTCATTCTTTTCATGCGTTTTTGCATTTCTTAGCATGATTTTTTCGCCCTGGCGCCGACAGCTTGTATAACCTTACATGCTTTTTAACATTTCAAAGGATTGCACTTTTGCAATGTAACATTATTGGTTAAAGGAGCTGAAATTCATGTCTCGAAATATCAATAGATTTTGCTCTTTGATTATGGTTTATCTGAGCTTTTGCACTGTTCAAAAGTGCTTCACGAACTCTTTCCGTTACATACGTTTACTAAATTTATTTTCGTTTTATTTCGCATTATACAATTGAGAAACATTACAATGTAGTTGTCGTTATTCTTCCTACCTTAAACTCGTTAATAAAACTGTTACATAACTAGCCATATTTTAAAATACTATCTATAACTTCCTTCCGTTTTCAAAATTAGAATAAGGATTGTAAAAACGTGAAAACCAGATGCTCATATTCTAAATTAAACGCGTCCAGGGTATAAGTTTGTTAAACAGGAGATTATTTCCCTTGATCATAGGAAGAAATTCTGGGGAAGAAAGTGGAAAAAAACAGTTTGATTCTGCTCATAGGCATTTTCTCAGAAAATTGAATACTTCTTATAGGAGCTCTGTTCATTAATTTATTCCTTTAAATAATCTCATGCCATTGAAAAATCATATATCTATTGAGTACATAGTGAAAATGAATCCACATAATATTGAATTCGAATACATACACTGCAGTAGCAAACGTTTCAGAACACCTACTCAATGATAGGTTCGAACGCCCTTGGCCTTCAGATAAGGCTCGCCGCGGGGGGAAGTAAGTAGCTGATTCCATTTTTTGATGTATTATCGATTGTAGAAAACCGGTTGGTTCTTTTTTGTTTCTAGCCGGTTCCATTGATTACGAATATAAAATTTATTCGCATCGGAAATGATTCAAAATACGCAATTATTACAACCCAAAATTCGGTGTCATCTTTCCTGCTTCCTTTTTCTTTCAGTGCTTTTCTTGGGTTTTTCGTTCGCCTGTTTCACAAGCTGCATACGGCATGTGATCATTGCAGACAAACGTTTTATTATTACGTAAAGGACACTTTTTGTTTGTTTCTATCTTTAGTTTCCGTCAATCAGAACGTACAATGCAACTACATCTAGTTTTTTTCTAAAAATACTAAAAATGCGATGTTCTACCCAATTCGGCGATAACAACTGGTTAAAATCGAAGTAATAATCTGTGCAAGGCCATAAGATAACGTCTTATATATGATGATTCTTACTTGTTCGTCAAAATTATAATAATAAGGTAGGATGAAGCTTGATTGATTTTAACAAGGAAATGAGAACATGGATTTTGAGAAGCATTTCAATGAAAACTTCATTTAATGTAAATATACTTCAGCATATATCTTCCCTTGCTGAAATTAGCTAAGAATTCAGAAGTTTGGAATATTTTTGCCATTATTTTGAGAAAACAAAAAGGATCAGGATATGCTTATGTCATCACTGCGTCCATCTGTCCTCCACAGAGGACAACGTACCTTTGAACCTATTCGTCCGATTTCGAACATTCTTATTGCATTGGGAGGCTTGACCTGCGAGAACGATAAATCTTGCATTATCGTCTTTTACTGATGCATAACCACCTTCTAGGAGGCGTGAACGCAAATGATCTGGAATTTAAATCATATTTTATTCCATATCATAGCTTCTAAATATAAGATTGAGACAACCCTGTTGTGCCCGACGATACATTTTGCAGTGAAGAAAACTTTGTGCACAATTTCTTTTTTCAAGTAATGCACACTTTTCCCGTATTCAATTTTTCCTGATATTTCTGCTTCTAAATATTAGAATTTAATTTTTTTTTCGCGACGGACGGAGATTGTGGTGAAGGATGTTTGCATATAACGTCTATTTTTAGCATGTGTTTTGTAAAAAAGGTACGTGCTCATGCTAACACATTGTGTGTCCGTCTGTGGACACCGTATTTCTGAAAACGTTGGTTCGATTTGAAAAACTTCTTTTTGCATTGGGAAGATTGAAATATCAGAATGATGATCTTTGCTTTCCGGTTTACTTCCGATACATAACTTCTACGCTAGAGATTGTAAATGCAGATGTTATCGAATTCAAAATGCATTTTATTCTATACCATTGCTTCTAAATATCTCAATTAAAAAATTATTTCCTTTTTTTTTCGATACATTTCGATACCATTTATAACTTATGCTATTTTGAGCACAATTTCGTTTTCAAGTAGTGTCCAATTTTTCGGCTAGAAGGCGCTAAATTACGATTCCTCGATATTCCTGCTTCTAAACGGCCGATTGGCAAAATTCTTTTTGCAACAGATATATCTCCAGATGGGAAATGCTCCGCATTTAATTACTGATTTTTGCCAAAGAATGGTTTTGTTAGTATAAGGTGTAAGTGTGTATTTCTGTTTTTGATGTATTTGGAGCAATATCTGCACTTCACAATTCGATAAGAAATATTCTTTCGTAATAAGATACCGTTCACTTCGAAAAAGTTTTGAGATTCCCTTCAGCTTAAAATAATGCATAGCTTTTCCGATAGGGATCATAATTGTGCATCGTATTTTTCTCGATTTTTGTGCATCTAATAGTTTGATTTACAAAATTGTTTCTTTGTCAGAGAGCGTTTATGATGAGAAATGTTTTGCTTATAATTTTAGATTACTCTTAACACACAAGTTTGCCACTAGATAAGATCACGCTTTCGTTTGCAGCATATTTACAGAAATATCTGCGAGGTTAAACACCCGATTAAAAATAAATTCTTCTCCGGTCCGATACCACTACATTCTAAACATTTTGTACTCATTTCATGTCTGAAATATTATAGAGTTTCTACAGATAGAAGCCAGCCTAATGACCTCGTCCACAAAGCAAATGTTCTTGCAGAAAGTATGGAGGAAACCGACTGGCCTGCACGAAGCCCCGATCTGGATCATATGGAACACTTTGCTGTGGGATGAATCAGAACACCCCTGCAAGGTAGACATAATAGCCGTACATCAGTGACTGACCTGATTAAAGCTCTTGTGACAGAATGGAAGGAAATTATCGCAATAACGTACCAAGTTCTAGTCGAGAATGAATTTCCATGATAGTGGAGGCTGTGACAGCAGCAAAGGGTGGGCCAACTCGATTAATTCCTTTCGTGCAACAGGAAGTCTGTGGATAGGCAATTGTCCGGATACTTTTGATCAGACAGTGTATTTTAACCGCCTTTAACAAAATAAAAAAACATATTTCAGAAATCTGAGATACTCAGAAAAAGGGAAACACGTTGTTCAGTCACCTGTAGGAATTTTATTCCTATGCAATGGAATTCAGAAATGTAGTTCAAAGTTTAACGCCGCCCCGGTGACGCAGTGGTCTTAGCGATGGCTTCTGATCATTCGTCCGAGACGGGTCCGGGTTGGAATCCCGGCAGGGCATGGATGATGTGTTTGTCTTACAGCGCTGGCTCTCTCCCTTCCCTGAAATCAGTGGCCCTAAATTAGAGACAGGCGACTGCTTATAGCCCGCTGAGATGATCACGGTGGTCGTGAAACCTCCAATCAAAAAAGAAAAAAATAGTTTTACGATACCAAAATAAAAAAACAGTTTTGAAGATCTCAGCTGTCCCAATTGCACAGTAGTCTAAGCAGTGGATTCTGCGTAAACGTAGGAGATGCATCGGAGGGTTCTAATCGCGGTGGAGCGTGGATGTAAGAGAAGGTTCTTATCCCGGTGAGGCGTGGATGTAAGAGAGGGTTCTAATCCCGGTGAAGCGTTGATGTAAGAGAAGGTTCTTATTCCGGTGAGGCGTGGATGTAGGAGAGGGTTCTAATCCCGGTGAGGCGTGGATGTAAGAGAGAGTTCTAATCCCGGTGAGGCGTGGATGTAAGAAAGGGTTCTAATCCCGATGAGGCGTGGATGTAAGAGAGGGTTCTAATCCCGGTGAGGCGTGGATGTAAGAGAGGGTTCTAATCCCGGTGAGGCGTGGATGTAAGAGAGGGTTCTAATCCCAGTTAAGTGTGGATGTAAGAGAGGGTTCTAATCCCAGTTAGGCTTGGATGTAAGAGAGGGTTCTAATCCCGGTAAGGCGTGAATGTAAGAAAGGGTTCTAATCCCGGTGAGGCGTGGATGTTGTGTTAGTTTTACGGCACTGGCTCTCTCCATTCCTGGAAGCACTGACCCTGAATTAGCGAAGGACGACTGTTTATTTCCCGCTGGGTTGCGCATGGTGGGCGTTTCACGCACCTCCCTTCCCCCATCCTTCCCCGAAAAAAATTAAGTCATCTCATCACAAAGCAAAAGAATCTACAGAAAATCCTCCTTGAATAAAGTAAATAGATCCCAGTTGCGTCGGGTTTTCTTTTATTCAATCAGTAATACCACTTATATAATAGCCGCATAAAATGAAAGCCTTCTTTTTTTTTCCTTTTGAAAATGAACTTGTCTCTTTCACCATTGGCTGAGCGATTTCGGTTACTTGGAGTATCTTCGAGGACGGCGAGGAGAAAGTAATAACAAACACTACGCATTTCATGAGATGTAAAAATATAAGAATTGTGTACATCTTCTTTTATTTGTTAATTCAGTAGTCCTGTCAAAACTGAAAACTTAGAAGAAAATAAATGATGCTTTTATCTGGGAAAGAAACAGAACTAAGAATACTACCCAACTTTATTATATCCTTCTCTAAGAGATACGGGGCTAACTCTGGGCAGTTCATCAGATGTGCTTCCAAACTTCCTCTATTTTGATCGGAGCTATTTACGGTACTCTTTCTACCTGCATTTATAAAGTGACGTAGGTTGCCAGAGAGCAGCAAATTACAGGCATTTGCTCCTTCAGTCGTCTTCTCTACGGAATGGCCAGGATATTACGACTTTCGATTTATATACAAACACCCGCACTCTATTCTTTGTCTGCCTCTGAGAGAGAAAAAAAGCGAGGCACAGAGAGCGGCTGCACTTGGTTCCATTATCGTAGTGTACCAGAAAATAAGAAACAGGCGTATCCAGTCAAGCTGAAACGTACGTCATAGTAACTCCTAAAAAGTTATCGGTATAAATAAAGTCCCCAATATCATACCGAACTTCTTTACTTTTTTCTTTCAGACTTCATGAGCCTTCTGTAACCCTTCTGAAATGTATGCCCAGGATATTTTTTTGTACTTTATGGAGGAAAAGAAATTTATCGCAGGGGTTTTCATTTCGCGTAGGTAAAAGGCGACTTAGTCTCGCTTTTGTGATTTTGTTGTATGTGTTTTACCGAAGGATAAAACAGACTATGCAGTGTTATAGAGAATTGTGAGGGGGAAAAAGCCGCAGTTCATGGAAATGAGAGAAAGTCAAACAGCTCTTTCAGCATAAAAATAGCCTTTATTTCCTGTCTTTCTTTCTTCAGTACTTTATTTTTCTTCTTTTTGCTTTCATCTTATTCAAAAAGTCATTTCCAAAAATACGAAGTATAAAATCAAATAAACAAGTCGTGCTGAGTATTAAGGGTTTCCCGTTCCTGGTGGAAATTGTCATATAATAAATGCAAGAGAATTTCGTATGACTCTGTTGTTATACACTGTTCATTCTGATTCTTTTTTGTTTGGAATTAAACCACTCCAGAAGCCTCAAATGGAAGGAATGTTGTCGATTCTAACTCTAGAGTGAAGGACTTGACCAATACGGAGAACTAAAGCTTAAATAAAAAATATGGTTTAATTAGTCCCGTCTGCACGATAACTCACGTAAAAGTGTTCATATGGTCATTTACGTTTTCACAACTAAATGACCATATTCGTGGCCCTTAAGAGAAGTAATTGTGAATGAAAACGGAAGGAATAGTTGCATTTCAAAATTATTTCACATTTCCTTGGCACTATATGAAAGTAATTGCAAAATTATGAAATTAATGTTTACTCTTAAATCCTTAGATTATTTGTCTTGTTGAATGTAGTAATGGAAACACGATTGGAACTCCACCTACAGTAACATGCTAAATTAACAGCACTCGTAGGATTCTTAATCACATTGACCAAAGCGTGATTTAACAAAATGCTAGAACAGTACTTGGAATCGTAGTGTGGCTATTTCAGAGGTGCATACTCACAACAGACAAGTTCATCCAGACCGTGGTGCGTTTTCCAAAGCGATTTTTTATTTTAGTTATCGAGTGCGTTCTTGACTACGTTTACCGATCGCGAATAGAACTCTCAGAATGTCCTGCTGCTTGCCAGAGGTATAGCATCTTCGCATTACTCATTAGCAGAATTACTAACGGAGTGAAAATTCCAGAGTTTACAGCATTATTTATGAAGAGACATCAGCGATGGTACAAAAAAAACGAGACTTTCAGATCAGGAAGAAAAAAAACTATTAGGAGCGTAGCACCCATGGAGCTAAAAAATCGAGAGAGTAGCCTGCTATTCTTTCTAGATAATTTACGCTATGCATCTTTCACATGCCATGGTCTTTGTGGATGTGAAATGAAGCCATTGATTCGACAGTATGCATTCATTTCCGTACAACACTTCGTATTTGTTCACATCACTCACGACCGCACCGAGGCCCAGTCCGGTACATACTAAGTGGATTTAAATCAAAACAAGTTAGTAAAATCATGCTATGCATTGATTATGAAACGCTGTCCAACATACCAGAAATCATTATTCAAGTTATTACTCAAGTTATGATGTTAATGGCTGTGGAATAAATCTCGGTCCCTGTGCCCTGACCTTTGACTCCATTTCGATGATATTGAACAGAATTGGTTCGGTATACCTCCGAAACCATATGATAAAGTATTTGTCGCAATAAAAGCATTATTAGTCAAGTTATGAGGATAATAGCTGTGTCTTGACCTTTGACCCCATTTCGATGATATTCAACAGAACAGGTAAAGTTGTACAACATGATAAAGTTGTGTCGCAATCGAAGCATTTTTACGTAAATTTTGTTGCATAAGGGCAATGGAATGGATATCAATCCTATGTCCTGACCTTTGACCCCATTTCGTCCATTTTCAATAGGGTTCGTTCCCAGGTGGTCCTCTACTACATACTAAATTTGCATTGAAATCGAACCATTTTTACGCAGGTTATGAGGCATAAGGGCAATGGAATGGATCCCGCTCGAATGTCTTGACCTTTAACTCCATTTCGTCCATTTTTAATAGAGTTCATCCCCAGGTGGTCCTCTACCACATACTGAAATTTCATCCAAATCGAACCATTTTTACGTGAGTTATCGTGCGGACGGGAAGACAGACATTCAGACAACAGACGGACAAAGCTGGAGCATATACGCTTCTTCAACCTACGGTTGGAAAGCGTAAAAAAACAAACAATACGGTTTTCTAACTCCTAACATTGAGCCGTATTTAGGTAGGTGGATTAATGTATGTTATGGTCGTGAAACGAATGAAAGAAGATATGTAAGTCATGAAAAAAATTATTTACTAAACTATGATGGCGGCATTAGTAAGAGTTTCGGCTGTTTAGTTTTTCAAAAACGATATTTATTTTTATTATTATTGCAAATATTGTTCAAATTTAGGCGAAAGTAAGAAAAGACTCTGATATCGATCAAATGTGATGTAGTTACGAAAGTTCATCTGCGCATGCGCAAGCTAAAATCTGACTTCAAGGGAAAGCTGAATCGCAAGTGTGTTAGTGAGGGGGCTGGTATATTTTTGTCTAGGATTTCTACAGGTAACACTCCATCCTGTTACACATCAATTTGAAGCTCTCGTCAGTAGCAGGACACTACTGGTCGAGAGGTAGCCAAATCTCATTACGACGCATCGTTTTCATAACATCAAAAACGCATTTTTATTTTTGCAATTTCTTCTATCACATTTAGCATCGGGTTCTCGTAGTTTACGTAGACTGCTATGCGATATTGTTAAGTTTATGTAAAACGTGATGAAACAGTGTTCGGCAATAGTATAGTAAAATATAAACTGAGTTAGCTTTGCATTAAGAGCACCTACCTAATATCGCGTTGATCCACTATTTTGTGAAAAAAGGTTGAATGTTTTCCCCGTGTACAGTGTACGTAATATACACTATATTGACAAAAGTCACCGGACACCTAGAAGAGAAGCACAACGCACCATTTATTGCCATACATTAGAACGGTGTTCGTCCACCTGTGCCCTTAATGCATGCACTGACCCTTCGAGACATGTTTTCTACAAGGTTTTGGAACACAGCGACATGTATGCGCTTTCATTCAGTACATAATGTGCATTGCTCAGTAGTAGGCCTTGGTAACAAACTCCTTATGCGGCGCTCTAATTCTTCCCATAGGTGCTCTATGGATTAAGATCAGGGCTCTGTGCTGACCACTCCACACACGATATGGATTTATCGTCAAACCACGCTATAACAGTCCTTGCTTCATGGGACGTAAGTCGTGTCTGTTTTGAGCTCCGTGTTTCGCCGTCTACTGAGTGTGTTTTGTGTGCTCTGTCGTTTAATTTTTGTGCGTGCCTTCAAGACGAAGGTTGTATCTTTCATTTAAGACATCTCCCGAGTCGGTGAGTACTATTTTCAATTAGATATCAGCACTTTATTTTCTCGACCAGTTGGTCGTTTTTTACTAAATTAGGCCTCGCCATCGGCGATGGCGACTGCTGATAAGAGCAGAATTCCCGCTCTCGTCACAGCTTCTCCTACTACGTCGATCCTTATCTCTGACGGAGCAAACCAATCAGCGTCCGTCCTTGATGATAGGGAATATCGTCCTCCTCCTGATGCCTATTGCTCTTCTTCTTCTACGCTTCAACTCTCTGACTCCACCACCCCTCCTGGTGGTGAGGCTATGACGTTCGTTCCTGACGCTACCGATGAGGTAATGGATATCTCTGAGGGCGTTGCTTCTCTGCCCTCGGTAGCCTTGCCCAGCGTTGTGTCAGCTCCTTCATCCAGCGCTGCACCTCTGCCTTCCAATGGAGGATTGCCTTCCCGCTCTTATTCTAGCGTTACCTCAGGTGCGTCCCTACCGACGCAATCGACTCGCCTTCCCTTGCAGATGCCCATGTCCAGATACATGGTGACTCACTTCAATTGGACGTTCCGCACTTCTCACCCGCTGAGCAGGAACTTCACTCCACCCGCGAGTTGGGAGTGTGCCTAGATGCTCTTCCGAATACACCGCTGAAAGTCTATTGTGATACGCTCCTTGCTTTTCTTCCAGCCGGAGCCATTACTCACCTCACCCGCCGGCCACGGACGGTGATTGTTTATTTCACATCCAAAGAGCATGCAGACACGCTTCTAAACTTTGGTCTTGACCTGGGAGACCACCACCTGGAAGCTGAACCGATTTCCAGGCGCCCTGTTCAGGTCTCCTTGCATCCGGTGCCCCCGAAATCCCGGATGCGATGATATGTACTGCACTTAGTAAGTGTGGTAAGATTGTTGGTCCTGTTATCACACATTCAGCTGCGCCCAAGGATCCTGCAAATAAGAATGTTCGTAGTTTTCGCCGGAGTGTTCGACTCATCTTTCCATCAGAGGAGCATCTCCGTAAGTTCCCACGGATCCTAAACGTCCGATGTGGGCAGCTCTCCTACAGAATTGACATGCTAACATCAGAACACTGTGCTAATTGCAAGAACTTGGGCATCAGCGTGCTCGATGCCCCAACAACCAGTATTCAGCTCCCACGGCTTCTACAGTGCCTACCGCCTCTAAGCAGCTTCCTGCTACATCTCGCTCTCGACCTGCACCGTCTTCAAATGTGCCAACTGCCCCAGGGCCGAGTTACACAAAAAGTATATCTACAGCCTCTCGTCCACGAGCGTCTTTTGATGCTGATCTCACCTCCCACCTTCAATTTCCAGTGCTCACCTCACCTATTACTCCTCATCCCGTGGCAACATCGGGAGACTTCGCCGCTGGTTTCCCACCAGTCTTCACTGTTGGTGTCTCCGAGTGTGACGGCGGTGCCGATAACTCCTCTGACTCTGCGTCAGCTTCCCGAAACATCGTCGCTCCCTGGAAAACGAATTTCTGGCACTCGTACAGGTACCCGACGTAAGAGGAAGAAGAAGAAATCTTCCTCTGCGGATGGGCAACCGTTCCGTACTACCAAATCTTCAGGAGATATCTCTCCCTCTCCTGCGCCAACAGAAATTGAAAGGGACACTGATGATGATGGGTCTCCGCCTTCGTTTGAGGTCTTTTCAAGTGTTCTCTCCAAATGTGGTGCTCCTTCAGAACCTCTCAATCTTGGAGATTACTATCAGTTTTGCACCCACACCACAAACCTGGAGTCGACTTATGACTACCTCCGAGAGCGCGAAGACATTCTTCCCGCGCTGCTCCTGCAAGCCGGATGCATTGCTAAGTACCTTCGTGGGTTTGTTCATGATCCCCTGCACCACTCATGGACCATTGGCTGCGTAAACCGATTACAACAACTCCTGAAAGTTGCTCCGCGACTCCTCCAACCAACGACTGACCAGTCCATTCAAGGTCACGACCCTTAATTGCAGAGGGTTCGCTAGCCCCCTAGCGAATGCTCTTGTAATGGAAGACCTCTCGCCCCTCGGGGCCGATCTGTTACTACTACAAGAAACAAACTGCCATTCCTCCACTCTGTTTACTCGCTGGCGTGCTAGCGATTATGTGTTCCATCATGCTTTCCGCTACTCTTCTCATGGGGGACTTGCTATCGGAATACATCAACATTTCCGATCCACCCTCACTGCACTCTCAGTGCAGAACTTATGCCGAGATTTACTCCAGCAAGTCTCCTTCACAGTTGGCGGAGCTCGATTTCACATCTTTAATGTGTATATTCCATGCACCTCTATTCATTTATCCATCTTGTTCACCAAACTCCGTAAAGCTCTCTCGAAAGTCTCACCTTCGGATCGTGTGCTCTTGGGTGGAGACTTCAATTGCACCCTTGACCCGGCTCTGGATCGCTCTCCTTCGTCACGAGAGCGTCGGACGGATCTCGTCGCACTACTCCATGACCTTGTTGCTGATTTCTCCTTCACCGATGCTTATAGGCGCCTTCATCCACAAGAGACCTCACACACGTGGCGCTCGCCTGGGAGTCAGTTTCCATCAACTGCACGCTTGGATCGGGTTTACGTTTCCACACCGCTTCTTGCGTCTATTACCGAGTTGCAACATCAACCTACTGCTTCCTCAGACCACTGCACGGTCACCCTCACAGTGTTTGTTACGGCGTCACTCCCTCGGACTGTACGTCCGTGGACATTTGACTCCAATCTCCTCACTGATCCTGAATTTTGTGCCTCTGTCCGTTCTTTTCTCGCTGCTCGTCGCGCAGGGTTGCATTCCGCACCCTGTACCTTGACGTATTGGCTTCGTGTCAAGCATCAGCTCCTCTTACATATCAAGCAACTTTCCTTCACCATGAAGACTTCTAGTCAGATGCGCCTCGATCACGCCAGGCAGATGCTCACACTGATTGGGTTATCAGATCCGCTTTTTCCAGCATATCAGGCGGAGCTCCAGGCTTTGCTGAAACCTCTTGCGCAGCAAGCACTTTTACGTCTGCGCATTAAACATCTCAATCCGGAGGAATGCACCTATGATTTTCTAACATCAATGGAATCTGCACGTAAGTCTTCTACCTCGCTTCGTCATCTTCGCCTCCCCTCTGGCGAAATCACATCCGATTCGGCAGCGATTTGCTCTCACGTTCGTCAGTTCTATACCACCAAGTTCAGTGAAACTCCTCCCCCTTCTCCCTCTGCTCTCCCCCATCTTCTCAATAACCTACCTCAAGTTCCGTCTCATCTTGCTCACACCCTGTCTCTTGCACCCACATCCACGGAGGTGTCCGACACCTTCTCTTCCCTTAACCCCCATGCCGCTCCGGGTCCGGACGGCCTCTCTTTTCCTTTTTACCGTGCGTTCTTGCCTCTTTTGTTGCCTTTTCTCCTCTCCGCTTTTTTCTGCTGCATTTAACTGCTCCCCCCTCCCGAGGAGTTTCACGGACGCACATGTGGTCCTATTTCCCAAGAAGGGTGACCCTCTTGACTTGGGAAATTGGCGCCCCATTTCTCTTCTCAATCAAGATTATAAACTCTATACTAAGCTTCTTTCCCGTCGACTAAACTCTATCCTCCCTCACATCCTTGCTGACTCTCAAACCTATACTGTTCCTGGCCGTTCTCTTTCCTCCAATGTTCAACTTCTTCGCGATCTCATTCATCTTGCCAAGACTCATTCTGAACCTCTTGCTCTCCTTTCCTTAGACCTCCGTTCCGCTTTCGATAATATCTCACACGCCTATTTAACACAAACCCTGCTACACTTTGGCTTTCCTCCACAATTTGTCTCCGTTCTTCTCTCCCTCTACCGGGACGCCGTTTTCCATGTTAAGACGGCATCTTTTCTCACAGCACATGTTCCCTTCAAGCGGGGAGTTCGTCAGGGCTGCCCGCTTTCTGGTCAACTGTTTGCGATTGCCGTCGAGCCTTTTCTACGCTCTTTGCAAACATCTCTTCTAGCACAACTTCCACCACCAGTTGCCAGCTCACGGCATCACTCAGTCATTTACTCTGCTTATGCAGATGACATCACCGTCTGCATTCGTAGCGACTCACAGTTCCAACTGCTTCGTCGTTTGTTCTCCGCATATGCTTCATGTTCTGCAGCTGAACTGAATACGTCTAAGAGCACTGGATTGTGGTGCGGGTCGTGGTCCAATCGCTTGGATGCTCCATGGGGGACCACATGGTCATCCACTACCCAACGCTTCCTGGGTGTGCACTTAGGCGCACCACAAGCTACATCCAGTGCAACTCGCTCGGAACTCCATCCTCGCCTCCTCCGCACAGCTGCATTCTGGTGTCGTGCGCAGTTCTGTACGTCCTACTACCAGCGTGCAAATCTCACCAGGACATACCTTCTGTCCATCTGCAAGCATTCTTGGATTGCATCTACGACCCCGCTTTTCTGTCTCCAGGAGGTTACACGCTGCCTTACTCGAGTAATGTGGGCGGGTCATCACTGGATTAACGTCCACAAGCTCTGTGCTCCTCCCTCCTATGGTGGTGCTGGCCTACCTGATGTCCCGCTGTGCTACAAAGCAAGCCGAGTGATCAACTTCATTCATCTTTTCACGGCTCCAGTGGCTTCCGCAGTTCAGGTACGTGACGTTCTTGCCTCCTTGCGTAACCCACATTTTTCCTTTCTTTCTTTAGTTCTCATGGATTGCTGTCCTTTCCCCCCTCCAAACTCCCACCTGCATATTCTGAAGCCCTCATTCACCTTCGCTCTCTCCCCCTCATTCGCTCCCCTCCCTCTTCAACTCTAGAGCTTCTTTCTGAACCCCTCTTCTTCAACTCCCTTGTTCATCCCCCCCATCTCCCCTGTTTTTCATTCCCCTCTTGGCTCCGAGCAGGTGTAGTAACTGTACAAGACCTCACTAACCCGGATCTATCCTGGCGCCCTTTCTCTGGCCTCCACCCTGCTATTCTCTCATCCCCATCCGCCCATTTGGTCTATGACTCTCTGCTAACTGCACTTCTTTCGCTTTTCCCTGATCTTGTCTCCCCCACCGGTCTCGTCTCTGTCTTTTCTGCCCCTCTTCCCGCTGCCGTTTTTCCTATGACTCACAAACTCGGTTCTTCCTCTCTCCTCTCTCTCCTCTAAATCTCTTTATCGTTTTCTAGTGCACCTTGCCACCCCTTCACCGCTTTCTATTCTGGAGGTTCCCCCTGCTTCTCTTCCTCTTGTCTGGGCCGCTGCCCGCTCACCCTTATCTGCCCCTCTTGAAATTAATACCCACTGGCTCTTTTTGCATAATCGCCTCCCTGTTCCGTATTTTCTCTTTCGTAAGTCTCTTCTCTCCTCCCCTCTCTGCTCCTTCTGCGCACAGGAGGCAGACGTTTCTCACGTCTACCTTTACTGTCCCATCCTGATGCCTCTCCTCCACCAGGCTTTCCGGATTGCCAGTCGCTCTTGTTCTCAAGATCTTCCGTTCACTGCCTACAGACATCTTCTTCTGCGGGCTCATCCACCTACAACTCTTCCTTCAGTATGTGCCTATCTTTTCGTGCTGGTTAAACACGTTATTTACGTATACCTTCAACAACTCCGCAGCATTTCCTCGCCGGTCTCTTTACACCAGGCCAGCGCAGCACTTTTGTGCCATTTTCAAGATCGATTGCTTTCTCGACTCCGCCTGGAGTACCAGTCGGCTTCTTCCAGTCGTCGAGAAGCCACCTTCTATGCTACCTAGGCGCCGGCCGCTCCATGGTTTGCGATTGATTCTGGACTGCTACACCTATCAGTACCCTAGGACATTCTACACCTCCTTTGCTGAGTTCCGTGGCACCCTGGTGGCCCTCCTCCACTCTACGACTCGTGCAATACACACTACCGTTGAATTGTGAATGCTAATGCCATCTCAGTGTATTTTCATGCTTACTCGTGTACATTACTTACTTTCACCCCGCCTGTATTATGTTGCTTTGGTGCCCTCGTTAAATAACTTGCACAATTGTGCACGCTGTGTTTTTATCTCATGTATGTAATGTTTTACCTTCACGGCGGTGTTTGTGCTGTTCTTTTTCTAATTGTGTACTATTGTTTCGCCTGTGTTATCCTGTAAATCATGCCCAGCCAATGTCATGTGACACGATGTGTTTCTCTCTGTCACTTCTGCAATTTTTATTCAATAAGCTTTGCTTGCAGCATTTGTTATTCATCCCCATTTTCATTGCAGTGTATATACCATCATGTTTTTAACAGTTTTGTATTATTTCCCAGTGAGACGCCCAATACTGTACGTCTCCCTCTTATGTTTTCTTATGATAAATTAGAATAAAGCGATTTTGAAACCTTGCTTTATGTCTCGGTGCATTATCCTGTTGGTACGAACAAGGCTCGGTTCCATAGTATTGCCACAGAGTTGGCAGCGCATAATTGTCCAGAATATCAAAGTAGACAGGTTTGCCCACGATAACCAACGGACAGGGTCCATACCACGAAAAACACCCCCCACACGAGTACACTGGCAGCTCCAAACTTGACCTAAACTGTGATAAATAGCGTTCCCCCTGCTGCCGCCATACCCACATGTAGCCATAAAACTGATGGATCGTGTATCTGGATTCATCGGTCCATAGGGCTCGTTTGCATTGATCTACGGTCCACGATAAATGTTCTTTCTACCATGCTAAACGACGAGTAGCATTTCGAGTGGAGATTAAAGGCTTATGAGCAGCCGCACGACCACGGCATCCCATGGAATGAAGTTCTCTGCGAATGGTGTGTGTACATTCAGAGGTTCCAGCATTTTTACTCACCTGTACACTAAGGTCTTGTCCAGTACTCCGTCGACTAGCTGTAACGACTCTCCTGAGTCTTCAACGTCCTACAACGCAGCGGATCCGTTTATTTGATTTTGAAGGAGTGTCCGGTGATTTTTGTCAGTATATTGTAGTTCAGTAAGAAAGTTTATTCTCTACTATGCCCAATAGCTATCTCAAAATGTTGTGCAGATACGCTCTCATGCAAGAGACAACAAATAAGCTCATGTTCATAAAAACCAGAACACCTGAAGGAAGTCCAACTAAGACTTTGATTTTTATAGGATATGCTAATCAGCTAATATCGCAGAAATGATTAGCATTTGATCATCCTAGGTGCATGTGTACCGCGTCTAGGCAAAACAGATCGCGCAACATCACAGACCGGAAACCGGCCGTTTTTCTGTTGTAATCGCTGCGTGGCTCGGACGGCATGTCAGTGCTTGTCCAGCAGTGGGTAAGGATGCCTCGTCGTCGTGTAACATAATCGTAAAGTTACATCAGCGAGTTCGACTGAAGTCGCGTTATCATCATGAGGGACTGCAATGATTCCCTTCGGAGATTACTGATCATCTTGGGCGCAGTGTATCCATCGTGGCAAGAATAAAGTAAAAATTTCAGGCAGCTTCCTTCGTTGCACGATACCTTAAAACCTTAAAAACCTAAAAGATTTTAAACCCTCACAAGTATTAAACGATTTTACTTTATTGTTAAAAAATTAAAACATTAAAACACGAGACCTTTCGGTATTCCACTAAGCCCATCTTCAGACAAATGATTCATTCATCATGATGAATTAATTTATTTAATTTGATGAATGAATTTTCATTTATCTGAAAATGGGCTTAGTGGAAGCCCGAAGGGTCTCATGTTTTAATGCACCGTGAAAAAAATTGCAGGGTCAAATTACGGTCCGGAAGCTGAGTGGCCAGTCAATAAACCGTAATTTTATAGTACCATACCGTAATGTTCATTAACAGTCTAATGACCGGTAAATAAAAACGTGGTGCCCATAGAGGTGTTGCCAGTCGACTGAATGCAAGTGAAACAAGTTTGTAAAATCATGTAATGCATTGATTATGATACGCTTTCCAACATACCATAAATCATTACTCAAGTTATGAGAATAATAGTTGTGGAATAAATCTCAGTCCTGTGCCCTGACCCTTGATCCCATATCGATGATATTCAACAGAACCGGTTCGGTATACCTCCGAAATAACATGATAAAGTTTTGTTGCAATCGAAGCATTTTTAAGTAAGTTATGATGCATAAGGGCTATGGAATACATCCCGCTCTCTGTGTCTTAACCTTTGACCCCATTTCGCCCATTTTCAATAGAATTCGTCCCCAGGCAGGCCCCTGCGACATACTAACATTTCATCCAAATCGAAGCATTTTTACCATAAGTTATGACGCATAATGGCGATGGAAGTGATTCCGCTCCTATGGCCTGACCTTTGACCCCATTTCGCCCATTTTCAACAGGGTATATGACCAGGTGATCCCCTACCATATACTAAAATTTCATCGAAATCGAACCATTTTTACGTTAGTTATGACGCATACCAGCAGTGGAATGCAACTTGCTCTTCTGTACTGATCTTTCACAACATTTCGTTCACTTTAAATAAGGTTTCTTCCCAGGTGATACCCTACCAGGTACCGAAATTTCATCGAAATCGAACGAATGTTACGCGAGTTATCGTGCGGACGGACATACGCACACAACGCGTGACGTAATGAAGCAGATGGGAATAGCGACCATCTGCTCGCAGGAATATGACGTCATAAAACTTTAATAGGATCCACACACAACGTGTGACGTAATATGACAGATGGCGTGACCGCGCGCCAACATTCTCAAACGCGAGATTGTGACGTCATAAGATTTCTGAGCATTGGAAACATTAATTGAACGACGCCATGACACTAAAACCGTTATAATTCGGGGTGGTTATTTAACCCAACTAAACGAATTCTCCTAAAGTCGAGATCAAGCTAAATCGTTTCTAGTACCAGAAAACGGCAGGTTAACGACTTTCATCAAAATTCTTAGAGCCGTTTTCAAAATAAAATGTACATACATACATACAAGAATTGCTACTTTAAGGTGGACGTCAAGTAATTTTGCTTCCTATACTTCCAATGGAAAAACTTCTGTACGCATTTTCTTCACAATAAATGCATTCCCAAGAATGAAAATTTGAACATCGATTAAAATAGCTTCATTTCATAACTTGGAATACTTAATATTTTCTAAACCATAACCGTAATTATGCAATCTAACAATTTTTTGTCCACTAACGTCATCAAAGTACAGGTCGCGCCAACTTTTTTCTGGTTTCAACACCACCAAAGGAAACGTTATTGTTTTTTAATATATTTATGCTTATGTTTTAGAAAATGGTAATTATTCCAAGTTATAGTATGAAGTTATTTTAATCGACGTTCAGATTTCCATCCTTGGTAGCACACTAATTGTGAAGGAAATGTGTACAAAAGGTTTTCCATTGGAAATATAGGAAGTAAAATTACTTGCCGTCCACCTTAATAGTGTGGGATAAGGGCAATGGAATGCATCCCGCTCCTATGTACTAACCTTTGACTCCACTTCACCCATTTTCAATACGGTTCGTTCATAGTGGTCCCCTACCACATACTAAAATTTTCATTGAAATCGAACCATATTTATGCAAGTTATGACGCAAAACGGCAATTGAATGGATCCCGCTCTTATGGCGTGACCTTTGATCCCACTTCACCCATTTTCAACAGGGTTCGTTCTCTGGAGGTCCCCTACCACATACTAAAATTTCATCGAAATCGAGCAATATTTACGCAAGTTATGACGCATAAAGGCAATTGAATGGATCCCACTCTTATGGCATGGCCTGTGACCCTACTTCGCCCATTTTCAATAGGGTTCGTCCCCTGGTGGTCCCCTACCACATACTAAAATTTCATCCAAATCAAACCATTTTTACGCACCTTTATGACGCATAAAGGCAACGGAATGCATCCCGCTCCTATGTCCTGACCTTTGACTTCACTTCACCCATTTTCAATACGGTTCGTCCCCAGTGGTCACCTACCACATACTAAAATTTCATTGAAATCGAACCATATTTACGCAAGTTATGACGCAAAAGGGCAATTGAATGGATCCCACTCTTATGGCATGGCCTGTGACCCTACTTCACCCATTTTCCATAGGGTTCGTCCCCTGGTGGTCCCCTACCACATACTAAAATTTCATCGAAATCGAACCATTTTTACGTGAGTTATCGTGCCGACTGGCTAACGGACGGACAGACGGACGGAAAAAGCTGGAGCATATACGCTTCTACAACCTACGGTTGGAAAGCGTAAAAAACAGGTATAGAAGAACGTTGACAGATTGTCAAGGTTAAAATACAGCAACAGTTCAAACAGTTTAAAAACCGTAAACATCTACCAAAAATTTATGGTTGAACGCCAGGTGGCGTGCTTACCATCTGTAAACTGCCTTAATCCGGGTGAAACACTGACTCTTCACGGCATTTTTTTACAGTGTGTTTTATTTTTTTAACAATCAAGTAAAATCCTTTTGGACTTGTTGCGAGGATTTTAACTTTTTCAGGTTTTTAAGGTTTCAAGTTATCGTGCAACGAAGGAATCTGCCTGAATTTTTTTTTTCTTTTTGTAACACACACACACACAAATAAAATGTTCGTGGTAAGAATATGCAGGTAATAGTACGAAGAAGGTTGCATGACACATCGAACCCTCCTTAGGGTAACGTTACCATTGCAGCAACGGGCTGCCAGGTTGCAATGGTGCATCGAACGAAGCGAATGTCATAACGAATGGCACAATTTCGTATTCTCGGACGAAAAGCTCTTATCTTTAGGTGAAAATGATTGCCGTTCTGTGTCCGCCGAAGACATGGGGAGTCCTGTCTCCGGAGGACAGCATCGGGAAGAGTGTGTTCTCACCAGGCATACCGAACCAACACCAGACATTATGTCCTGGGATGCTATCGGGTACGAAAGCAGGTCACCTCTCGCGAAAGTCCATTGACATGTGAAAATGGACTTTACCATTGTCACATGTCAATGGACTTCCTACCATTACCATTGACATGTGACGGCTGGCAGCCCTTCCGTACCTTAAGGAAGTCCTAGAGCCATATGTCAGCAGGAGAATGCCACACCGCATATTGCAGCAACAGCACGTGCCTTCTTCAGGGGTAACAACGTTCCACTTCTGCCATTGCGGGCTAGATCGCCGGATTTATCACACATAGAAAATCTCTGGGAACATGCTCAAACGACAGGTGCAGAGGTACGACCATCCGTCAACAACTTTTGATGAACTTTGGACGCGGGTCAATAGAGCCTGGATGTCTATTCCACAGGCCACCTTTCATACATCATTTGATTCGATGCTTCAGCGCACACTGCAGGTGTTACAAGCCAGAAGTGGTTACTCCGATAATTATTAACTTCGAGCACTTGCTGCCTATGGCCCCAAGATGCTAATCATTTGTTCTGTATTCCCTAATGAACATATCCTGTAAAAATCAAAGTCTTAGCACTACTGTATTCTGTTTTTATGAACATGGCATTTCACAACTATACAATGTTGAAAGCAGTTATGCAAGTGTTTCGTAAAGAAACCTAGGCTGCTGCGCTTATGTTTGGCAACCATTTTTGGTTTACGTATGAAACAGAATGCGAACAGATAGAATAACACGAACAAGAAAAAACAATGAGAGTTACACAAATCAAAATACCATTTTTGCAATCGAATCATTGTTACTGCACGAAACAAAAGTTAGTCTGATTCTTTAAAGTTTGAATAAAGTGAAACAAACATTACAACCATCTTACAGTTGTTAAATGCGCACTGGACTTTATATTTAATATTCCCCATTTGTGCTCTTGGTTTTGAACATATTTGTCTCCCCTTGCTTTTGTCTCTGTGATTGATAAGATGTCTTGCACCATTTTTAGGTTTCTGATATATTTTTATTTAGTTTTTATTTTTATTCCTCTGCTATTTAGTGGATGTCGTAGCTAGAACAAAAACGAGACCTAGCCAGGACAGCAGATGAGAAGTTGTGTTTGCTTAAATTGTCAGAACTCCTTCTGAGTATCTGTTATACACCATTATAACCACCCCCAGCATAGAGATATGAAGTCGCCTGGAGACCGAACGGTGGCACAGGGGAAATTCGCACACTCCGAGGACCGGCTTTCGGTTAGTAGAGTGTTCGGAATCAGAATGGGAAGAGCTGGCGATTTATCTGAGTTTGATAAAGTACAAATTGTGATGGCGCGGAGCCTCGTAACTATGATCCCGGAAACCGCGCGGCTTGTGGTTTGTTCATGTGCCGCTGTAGTGAGTTCATATCAAAAGTGGTGTCAAGATGGCCAAGGGACGACCCGCCGTCCAGCCGTGTTCCGTCCGCAGATCATTCATGCCAGAGGGGAGTGCAGACTAATAATCAGACTAAGACTTAAGAATCAGACTAAGCAAGCACACTGTTCAGAGTGACCGCAGGGCCACAGTGCGAGAAATCTCGCGCATCTACAAGAGTGGTGATCAGGGCAATGTGTCACAGTACACAGTTCATCGCAAAGGTCTGCGCGTGGGCTTGCGTAGCCAAAGACACAGCCGGATCTTCATGCTTACTGCACGTCATCGCCAACAACGCATGAAATGGGTCCAAGATCATCGAGATTGGACTGTGGATGATTGGAAAAACGTGGCCTGGTCTGACGAATCAAGATTCCTAGTTCATCATATAGACGGCCGAGCGCGGATACGCCGAATACCAACGAAGCCTATGGCACCTGGATTCACTGTTGGGCTGAAACGAGCCGACGTTGGCGGTGTTATACTATGGGCGATGTTTTCGTAGGGCACTTAAGGCCCCATTATCCGAAATAGCAAAATCCCTGACAGCTGTCAGGTATCTGAACATCGTTGCGGACCAAGTTCACCCATTCACGGCAACTGTGTTCCGTGCTGGTGATAGTCATTACCAACAGGATAATGCGCCATGCCACACTGCCAGAATCGTCAATGAGTGGTTGGAGAAACATCCTGGTGACTTTCTGTTAATACCCTGGCCTCCACATTCACCTGACATGAACCTAATCGAACATCTGTGGTTCTACTTGGAAAAGTGGGTTGGCGGTAAATCTCCACCACTCCGAAATATACTGGAACTGTAGGACCTGCTGTTGACATTATGGTACCAAATAACCCAGGACACCTATCGCTACCTCATTGAATTGATGCCTCGCCGAGTGGAGCTTGTTTTGCGGGCATAAGGGGTCCAACAGTTTGTACAGACATGTGTGTGTGTCTACATTTCTGTACACATTTTGAGATCGTATATTTACATGTATTGTATATAAGAAAAGCTTTCAAATTTGTTTTAAAATTTACGTTGGGTACTTTTCCTTTGAGAAGAACAGTTTTTTTTTGTCACAAAACACAAATATGTATAACAAGTTAGTAAAATCATGCAATGCGTTGATTATGATACGCTTTCCAACATACCAGAAATCATTACTCAAGTTATCACTCAAGTTATGAGGATAATGGCTGTGGAATAAATCACGGTCTTGTGCCCTGAACTTTGATCCCATTTCGATGATATTCTACAGAACCGGTTCAGTATACCTCCGAAATAACATGATAAAGTTTTGTCGGAATGGAAGCATTTTTACGTAAGTTATGATGCATAAGGGCTATGGAATAGATCCCGCTCCTGTGTCATAACTTTTGACCCCATTTCACCCATTTTCAATACGATTTATTAACCCTATTTCGTCCATTTAACAGGCAGGCCCCTACAACATACTAACATTTCATCCAGATCGAAGAATATTTACGTAAGTAATGACGCATAATGGCGATGAAAGTGATTCCGCTGCTATGTCCTGACCTTTGACCCCATTTCGCCCTTTTTTCAATAGGGTTTGTTTCTAGGTGGTCCCCTACCATATACTAAAATTTTATCGAAATCGAACCTTTTTTACGTTAGTTATGATGCATAAGAGCAGTGAAATGGATCCCGCTCCTATGTGCTAACCTTTGACCCCATTTCGTTCACATTCAAGAGTGTTCCTTCCCAGGTGATCCCCTTCCACATACTAATAAGTTCATCGAAATCGAACGTGCGGACGAACATACGCACACAAAGCGGGACGTAATGAGGCAGATGGGAATCGCGACCATCTGCTGGCAAGAGTGTGACGTCATAAAACTTTAATAGGATCCACACACAACGCGTGACGTAATGAGACAGATGGCGTGACCGCGCGCCAACATGTCAAGCGCGAGACTGTGACGTCATAAGATCGTCCCCAGGTGGTACCCTACCACATAATAAAATTTCATCGAAATCGAACCATTTTTACGCACGTTATGACGAATAAAGGCAATAGAATGCATCCCGCTCCTATGTCCTGACCTTCGCCCACTCACCCATTTTCAATAGGGTTCATTCCCAGGTGGTCCCCTACAATATACTAAAATTTCATCGACATCGAACCATATTTACCCCAGTTATGACGCATTAGAGCAATGGAATGGATCTTGCTGCTATGCCGTGACCTTTTACCCCATTTCGTCTATTCTCAATAGGGTTCGTCCCAAGGTGGTCCCCTACCATATACTAAAATCTCATCGTAATCGGATCATTTTTACGCGAGCTATCATGCCGACAGATGGACAGACGGACGGACAAAGCTGGAGCATATACGCTTCTTCAACCTACGGTTGGAAAGCGTAAAAAATGGTAAGTAGGTAGGGCTCATGGACCGTTATGTGACTGCATCTGATATTATGTTTTTTTTCCGTAAATATGTGTATTCCATGAAATGTATTGTGTTTTTATTTCGAGCGAATTTTGAAAGCCAACTTAAAAAAGAATAAGCTGTGATCTTTCTACGGAGAGAGGGATGCTCATTATAATGCACTGCACATTTTACGGTATACGAAATGAATAGTGAATTTCCGATTTACGGTAATAAAATAAAATGCCGTGACTTGAGTGGATGCTCGCATGTTTAACAAATCTCATGAATCTATTTAAAAAGCAGTAGCCTCCTATGAATGGAAAGACACAGGCTCCCTCTCTCATAATAGAGAAAATAAAAGACTTCAAACCTTTTTTCGTAGAATGAGTTTAAAGTTTCTGACAACGACTAAACTTATTTGCAGGAAACGGAGAGACAGGCCATTAGATGAACAAATTAGAGGCAAAAGGCTTATCGCCGTTGACGCATCGTCCCCACCATAACAGAGATTACTTAACTCTGCGACGTTCTAAACAGAATATGTGAGACGTAATAACGCGAAAGCGTTGGGCTCAGGAAAAGACGCTTCGTTTAATTCCTTCCATTCACTCTCAGGGCCTTTGACGTGGATAATAACGACTCAGCTGTTTCCTAATTCTTTGGATAGGGTGCAGGTGGAGAATGCTTCTCATCTTCACTCCATTTGTGGTAACAGTTTTAACAGACGCTCTCGAAGCATTTCAATTATGCAAACACAAAGGAGAGAGAGGGAAAGAATAAATTCGAGCCCTTTGATTGTTTCACTTTGGAGTGAAAAGTTTTGTGGCTTGAATGGAAGCGTGCGTGCGAATCTTCTGGGTAATCTGCGAAACGGATGAGACTATTTTTGCAGGGTTAAAAGCAAAGGAATTCTTCATTACGCAGAAGTTCTTGAAAGTATAGTAAGTAACCACAATAAATCTTACATCTCCACGTTTGTTCCTGTCACTTAGAAATCTAATTACGTTACTCTTTTCTTTCCAACCGAAAAATATCTTTCTGTGGAAGGCACAGTTAACAACTGACACAGTGATTGTTCTTTGATTCCTCAAGTTGGGTCCTGAAATTGAACATTTCCTACTTCATTATAAAAAGCAAAAATTGCGCAACTGCTTTGAATCCTAATTTGTTTCAAGCTGAAAACAAATTTCGATCCCCTACATGAATATATCGCCATTCTTAATGGAAACTGTACCGTCAGAAAACTATGCTAAAAATGAAAACTTCACACACGGAGTCTATCCGAAACCGAACGTAATATGAGATTACCTGTTGTTTTTCTTCAGCCCTGAAGAAATTGCTCCGACATCAGTGTTAGAGTCCTTCTAAGTATTATATGATCATTGGTGCATTATGCTTAAAAAAGGCAAGAAATATCGTGACAAGCATGAGAATGAGAACATGAACTCATTTTCATTCCTGGTCATTACTTCTTGAAAAGAAGTACATTTCCGTTCCACATTTGCTTTGCATAAATTAAGGAACTAAATTAGATTTTGAAATGTTTGAGAAACTATAAGGTGTTTTCATATGAAATTTGAATATAACGAAAAATGAAAATGCAATACAATTTCTCTTGGTATAAAACACGTCCTTTCTCTTATTTAGCGTCCCTGCTTCCAGGAAAAAGAAGAGCCAGAACTACACAGGACAAACCCTGTCAGGAACGAATTCAGGCACAGCTGGGAAGATTGGCCAGAAGTCATGTTTTGTGAACACTCGATTGTTTGGGACCTCAAGTCTCGTATATGGCATTTAAATTGTGCTGTCATCTTTAACAACTGTCTTGATTTTGAAAGAAATATATCTGGCGAATATGAAATCTATGAAACAGATACTATGCAATGTAACACTCACTAGAAATTACAAGTTCCACATTTTTCTTATATGAAATTTTCTGTCAATAGCACGGTGAACATTTGGTGAAGTTCTGACAGGTTTAAAGGAATATGGAACTAGCTGGTGTACAACGAATATTTATTTTCTTTAGAATAGTATCTTTAAGTCGCAAACCAGATTTCATGTGTCTAAACTAAAAACTTGTTGATCTTGAATTTGCAAAATGAAATTCAGATCATGCGGAGTTAACAGGAAATAAAGTTTAGTTTAAATAACGTTTTGTATTCTCTCCACAACAGCAGGTATAAATCTGAAATAACGTGTTAAAAACCTTTCTAACAGGAAAAGTAACAGAATAATTATTTTAAAATATATCTTCATGGATTCAAGTAAAACCATTTTCAAACTGTTCTGAAGGTTTGGTTAAACGATAAAATTTTGTGTTTCTTAGATTTTCACACCAATTATAACCGTTAAAACCTAAGAATGCCTCATGCAAATCCGGACGAGCTGTTAGAGGCTTAGAATTTAGGAAAATGTCATAAAGTGGGATCCAATCAAATCCAATTCTTTCGAGCACATCTAAGGACCAATAACGTTCAAATGGTTTTCTCTGAAAGATAAATGTTTTGGTACTTACGTTTGGGTCACATTTCAGAGGTGCAGTACTAATTTCGATGAACATCGAATAATGAACTTAGCAATTGGAAATCGTTTAGTGCATTTATTTGAATCGTATGGAGTCTAAGAAACTCAATTTCATCACGATATCAACATGATTTCAAATATTCAGTTTTAGTGCGTAAGCTAAGTAGAAACGCAAATCCTAGTAAAAGCTGATTGATACTAGCGATGATTGACCATAGGAAAAAACCCGCAGAAAACCGATTGAAATTCATTGCAAATGATTTCAATCTATTTTCTGCATTGAATCTCTAACATAAAAAAATAACAGCCTTTTATATGGAAACATTTCAGTCCTTAATGCAGAAAAATTCAATTTTTAATACACAAACATTTCAATCTTTAATTGGAAAATATATTACAATCCTTATGTAGAAAAATTGCATGATCTGATTTTAATAATCCCTATGGAAGTTTTCAGTACAAGTCGAACCTCTTAGGCTGAGAGGGCTCAAATAAACATATTTATGCTTCAAGGCAAAACACACGTAGTTCAGAAATTTTTCACCAATAAATGACACTTTGGTAAATCCTAAACCTAAAGCATTTATTCCATTTCTATTGTACTAGTACTTTGTATCTATTTCATTTCTTAACACGTCTGTATTAAACCTGCGTTATTCCATGATAACGCAAGACTTTTCCATATACTGCTGTTTATGATTTGTAAATTTCCTGTTACTGTGCATTCGCTATGACTGTGTTGGACAAATTGCGTACTGAGCAATTCTAAAAACATGCGGGTGTTCCACATCACCATAGTCGAGAACAACGCATTTCCGGCGCCATTTGTATTCGATATACCCTAAACAGTCTTTGTTTTGCTCCTAATTTTTTTCTGCAGTGCTGAAGGATAATTTCATTCATGTATAAATACCACAATTGACGCATGGCTGCTGTCTTTTAATCCCTTTTCATTTTCGCTAAATATCTTAAAATGGAAAATATACATGCATTGTGACTGAACAACGATAATTAGTTTAATAGTCTTAAGTCACCAACAGTTTCAACAACTTTTCACAGGTCTGCAATGGAGCACTGATGATTTGGTATTTTGTTCTCAAATACGAATGGTTAGTCGTAGTAAAATGAAAAAAAAAAAAAGGTTTTTTCTGTTTGCCAAAGAAAATTCAAAAATTCCTGCGAAACACAGAGAAGCGTTCTTGAACCCAACAAGGAATAACAGATCCTGCTATTTTGTGCAACACAACATTTCTGTTCAATGACTTAAGATCTGAACTGAGGAAAAGGACAAAATCATTATCTATAAATACTGTAATCGATGATCGACATGGAAAATGCCACAACATAAAGGAAGCTCGAAATGAGACACTTTTAATTATTTTAACTTACCTTCGTTTTAATTGCAAATAAAGCATTTTTTTTGCTTTGCAATTTCAACTTGGTGAGTTTGACATATCGTACTTAGACAGCTTAATTATAATTCTACATACTAGTAGTACGAAATACGTTTACTCTTCACCTTAGCACTCATGAGGACAAGTAGCTTGGAATAAAGTGTTTTTATATCTGAGGGATTACATGAACGCGATTGGCAAGGAGACAGCAGGGTGTATAGTAAGTCATCAAGCCCTATGACTGAGATGTCGGGCTATTCATTCGTCAAAAGAGCGTGGCATTGAGCGGATTAATCCTCTAATGGTCGCTTGGGGCATCGCTGGCTATACACGGTTGAATTGTTTCCACAATTTATCGATTTTGAGAGGGGTCGAGCAGTGACGTTACGTCGTCCACCAATAGCATGCCACATGTTCTCTAGTGGGGTGAAGTCTGGCGAACGTGCTGGACAGTACAGCACCTGGACAACTTGTAGGCACCAACATCTGGTATTGACAGTCACGTGAGTTGGCGTTATGTTGTTCTAACTGGGCATCAGGGTTACCACGGAGGTGCGGAAGCAATAAGGGATGTAGCACCTCATCGACATATCGTCGTGCTATCATTGTACCCACTGTGCGCACCAACGGTGAAAGGCTGGTGCTCCAAATCATGACACCAGCCTCAGGAGCCGTATAACAGTCACGGATGGCAACACGACCATTCCGGGGATCACGAGGTTTCAAGACTCTCAATTGGCGATCGCTGACGCGAGAGACAGAAGAGACTCTCATCACTGAACTATCCGCGAATGTGCTGCGGTGAGTTGCGGTTGTCGAATGGCTGGGGAGAGGGCAAGCCTGTTTCAGTCATTCTGCGATTCACTGTCCGTGTCGATACCATGATATCCATAGCTACCTGCACATCTCGTCGAAAGTTGTGCCCTGTATGTCGTGGGGCTGCTACGGCTTGCCGTCCAATGCGGCGATCGAGGGTGCGAACATCCGCGTACATGCACCAGTCCTTCTACAGCGTCAAACGCCACCACCCTCCACCACGGTTTGTACATTCATCAGTCAATTGTTGCATTCTCATGAGTTTTTACAGCGATGCGACGTAGGAATAAACCAATGGTACGTAGCATTACAGTGAATCCTCTGGTAAAAGTGTGCGCGTGATTGTAGGATTCCTGTTGGCATCGCCAAGATATCCTCACTCCTTACACGTGCTTTCGCCAACGAGGTCACTCCGATGGAGAGGTCCACACGTTCAGGTAAAAACGAACAACTTTACTTATTCTGCGACATTTTGCACTTTTGTTTCCCTCATATGTCACGTGATTGGTTGGCAACTGCGATCATTTACATCACCCGTAGGTTAACTCTTATCCACCGATTTGCATGGCGTTCCGACAAATGTTTTCTGGTGTATAATAATATCATACACCTTAATAAAAAGTGCGTATGCTTGTATGAAAACTCCGTACACGCTGCTCTTGAGTAGCTAAGGATAAGAAATTCTGTGGCAAGTCCAATGTGCAAATATCACAAAAAATACATGAAACCTTGCTCTATGTTGCGACAAAGTATTTAATCTCCGAAAAACTCCACCTGAACTGTAGTTTAGGAACATCTGCAGTAGATTGACTTTCTGTACTTATTAAACTGAATATCTGTGACCATCCATTGTAAGCTGACATTTTTATATTTTGTAATGTAATTATTGCAAAGACTTTATCAGTTCCGGTATATTCATCTTCATACTTTATATCTTGTAACAGAGGTAGTAAAATGTCACACGCAGACTAATCTGCCATGCAGTCCAATCTGACAAAACTGACAAACATTATCTATGCGCATGAGTTAGGTACACATGTACATACACTTTATTTTCAAACACTACAAGATATGCATATTCATAATATTCGAATGAAACATTATGTGGCAAAATCCAAACTGCAAAAAATATTTAGACTCGAAAAACTTTACCTAAACTGTAGTTCAAGAAATGTCTACTGTTGGTTGAATTTCAATACTTATTAATCAAAATATCTGCGACCATCCACTGTAGGCTGACTTTTTTGTATTTTATAATGTTTTGTGTTCCTGGTATTGCATTTTCTATGTCGAAATATGTATTTATGCCAAAAGCTATCCAACTATTGAGTTGCTTTTAACACAAAACCAAAATTATGTAATTCTTGAGCATTATTGCAAAAATGGAGTTAAAAGTACATATTGTGGATAATGCCAACATTATATCAATCAGTATATATTTCTATATTTTTGAAGTAAGAGTTTACACAGTTACGCATGTTTGATCTGCCATGTCTTCAAACAGCGCGAATTGCCTTCCTGGGCAAAAAAATCGAATGCACCTATCAGTTCATTGAAACAAATAGCTCATGTTCAAGTGAATTAAAACCCTATATAAATGGGTAGTCATTTTTAATTGTGTAATGGATCTCAAACCATGAAGGAAAATGATACGTCTAAAACGTATTTTAACAGTAATCTGTTTAAACATAACATCAAGAATATTTTTGCTCGGCAATTAAGAAAATGCCTTATAAATACCACGGACCTTTCATCTGCATAAACGTTGCAGTAATACTTGTGAAAACACGAGTTCAAAGAACCAGAATGTTTCAGAATCGCTTATTTAAACGTCGTCTTTCCTTTGGGGAGTGTGAAAGTAATCTAAATATTTATCTACAAACATTTTTATTCCTCAGTGGAAAATAGTTTGGAAAAAAAAAATACACTGCTGGACAATTGCTAAGGACAGATCATAAACTGCTATATAGCGCATAAAAAAGTAAGTCTGGTTGGATGCCAAGTGAAATAAAATAATGTCAGAATGCCAGGACATTACAAGAAAGACAATTTATTGTGCTCTGAAATCCAGAAGGCTTTGGAACGTGTTCAAGGGACAAACAGGCCATTTTGTGTAGAATACGTAAACGTGAAAAACATGCGATTACCGTCCGCAGGCGTTCCGGCGTAAGATGTCAATACGTGATATGGCCACCATGGAGGGCGATGCAAGATTCCACACGTCGTGTCATGCTTTGCACAACATTATCAAGCAGCTGTTGAGGTAATTTATCCCATTCTTCTGTCAGTGCACAGATGAGGGTGTCCTTGTTTATTGGAGGGCATTGGCGACCAGCAAGACTCCTCCCTAAAGCATCCCACACATTTTCAATTGGGTTCAGATCTGGAGAACGTGCTGGCCATACGAGGCGTTGAATATCCTCGCTCTCAAGACACTCCTGCACAGCGACTGTTCGATGACATGTTGCATTGTCGTCCATGAAAATGAATCTATCACCGACAGCACCACGTAACATACGAACGTGAGGTAGCAGAACATCATTAGCGTATCGTTGGCCAGTAATAGTCCCAGTTGGAAGCACATAGAGGGACGTATGGCCATTAATCATGATGCCAGCCCATACCATGACACTACATGTCGTATATCGGTCCCTTTCCTGTATGTTTGCTGGACAATATGCAGTACCACTATCACGCCGGATCAGTTATCTTCGACAATCAGACGATATACTGTATCTACTCTCATCTGAGAAGAGGACTGCAGACCAGTCGTTATCAGTCCAATTGCGATGTTGATGGCGCCATTGCAAACGCGCGGTGCGGTGACGTCTGGACAATGGGATGCACACAACAGGACGACGGGCGTATAGTCCTCCTTCATGCAAACGTGGCGACAGTTTTTCGGGAGATCCGCTTGCCAGTAGCAGCCATAAACTGATTTGCTACCTCACTAGCTGTGCTGCGCCGGTGTCTTTTTGTTGATAGCACTATGTACCGATCTTCTGCAGGTGTCGTACAGCGAACACGACCTCCCTCGTGACGTTTGCTACACTCTCAATTTGTTTGAAATGATTTCCAAAGCCTTGACGCAACACCGTGGCTGACGTCGAACTCCCTGGCAACATCTGTTATTTTTCGCCCTTCTTCAATCTTGCCAATAATACGGCAACGCGTAATATCATCTAGGTGATGTCGGGAAGACATACTGAAAATTGCAAGTTCGTCAATTGATTCTTTCCCTTTCAACTTTGCGTTTGAACAGCAACGGTCAATACGCGTCAAATCCTTTATATCTCTTATCAGCGCTATGACGTCATGAACAAGTTCGGCAATCCAAAATTTGCATACGCACAACACGTCTTACTATATCCCGCACTTATGCTAATTTCCACATTTTCCTGCCTTCCATTTTATGGTTGCTATTGTTGCTATTGTCATCCGTCCTTAGCAATTGTCCGGCAGTGTATTTCTCTATTTATAAGGTGTATTGTAAGTGCCTCGTTTCGGCATACCTTACTTAGGTGGAATTAATCTTTGTGGATATATTTTAAGTTAATATCCGAAAAATCTTCGTGTCATCAAGACAGTTCCTTATATTGAGCTTATGTTCATAAAGTAATTTGACGTGCATATATATTTAAACTAGAAGTGAGACGAATCCTAAATTTTCTTGAATCCGAATCCTAAATTTTCTTGAATCCGAATCCTAAAAGATTCTCGAATCCTTCAAATCTCCCGGATCTCGAATATCTCGAATCCTTCATATAAGAATAATTATAAGAAAAAAAGGGAAAGGAAAATACTTCTTAAAATTAAAAGTTTTTAATTCAAGCAAAGTTTGAAGTCTGTGTTTAATGAAAAACAAATTAAAGAATACAGTTTTGAAAAAATATAACCATACTTATTAAGAAGATACAAATGAAATTTATAATTTACATTTACTATATGAAGTACACAACTCTTGAGTCTTGAGGTTCATTTCCATTTTCTGAACATAATTTGACAAAAAAAATCTATTTGAGTAACAGTTCATATTTTTCGCATTTTTCTTTAATAACAAAAGTTCCAAAACTTTTTTAAATCAAAGCAAGTGTAGAGGTTAGGAGGAGTATTTCGAGAGTTAATGTAGATAAACACTAAACATTGAACACTAAATTGAGTAAATTCTTTCCAAAAAATTAAGAAAAATGGAAAACGTGTTTGTTTTAAGAGTTAATAAAAACACTAAACACTGAGAAAAACGTAAAAAACTCAGAAACCTTTAATGGAGATTTCATGTTGATAAAAATTCAAACAAATATCGCTCTACAACAAGCACCAAACACCAAGTTTTTTAGGTTAAGATTCGAAAGATTCGAATGTTGAAAAAAGTGCAAAGAATCGAGTTTTCGAATTTCGAATCTTTTTCAAGATCCGCGAGATTCGAGGATTCGAATGTCCCATCCCTAATTTAAACCTTAAATTAGAAAAATGTGTTTTCGATTATAAACTTATATCATCAGACACATTCTTTTCGTTTAACATAAACATGACTCGATACAAAATAAACAGCTACATGAACATCATCAATTCGTTTTTGTTTAAAAAAAATTATGATGCTACATGCTCATTATTAGGGCGCGGATTTTTATGACCTAAAAATGTCAAAACTATGCAGGCATATATGACTTTGAAGTCGTTTAAATATGACCAATTAAACCAAGAATATGACTTCATAAATTTTATGAAATTATCACCCAATTTTTAAAACTCAGTGCTTATGCACATATAAATTGTAATGTTTAACTAAAACGTTTGTACTTCATCACTTCTGCATACTTAGAACTTGATGACTTCTATTTAAATAAACAATTAGTACTAATCAGTGCGATTACACTGATTAGTACTAATGTTTAATTAATAAAATGTTCATTTGAAGGAATCAAATGAACATTTCGAGAGTAAAATGATGGCATATCTGGATTGGTTTTCGTCGATCATAGAATTGCACTGGATGATTACGTACATTTTCAGGCTATCAAACTCCAAACTCCTTCTACTGCTCGTCAGTATGTTTTTGTACCTAGAAAATTCCACTCGACATCACATGTGGTTACAGGGGCAAATTTGAATAACGTTAACTCATCTCAAGAAAATTCTGGCTCGAAGTTATCAAAGTTTGCTTACACAAAATATGCCACTTATTTTGCAAAGTGTTGAATAACCCGGATTAGATTGCAGCACTCTGCAGTTTGTCACAAACTTTTTCAGCTACCCTTTGCTCGCTTTAAATCACCCGCAGTTTGTTTCACAATTTTTAGTTCATCACTAAGTTTCATTCCTACAGTTTCAAGACGAGTGATTGCACTAGATATTCCACTGAAGTTACATTTTATATGTGCCAAGTTTCCCGCAAAGGTATCAGAAAAAGTAATCTTGCACAATTTTGATGGAAGAAGAATCACAACAGTCAAATTCTTTAACTGTCCTGTCTAAGGAATCATAATTTGTGCAACAATACAAAGCTGAATCCAGCCAGATCCCCTACTGCGTTAGGACAGGTTAGGGAGGAAGCGCCAAATTAGGAGCAATTCCTTTGAACTTCTGGACGCGAAGCGGAGCTTTTATGAACATTTTTTTTCCATTTGAAATAAGCTTATCTGCATCAGGATAGTTAATTCGAATCTCTTAGGCCACTCTGGTAAACCATGTGCAAAGCATGCGATATGGACCATTTTCGGATAAAGTAATTTCAGTCCCTTTGCTGCCTTAGTCATGGGTGGAGCGGCATCTGTTACAAACAAGAGGATGTTTTCTCCTTGTACACCATCTGACCAGAGTAATTTCATTGAATCATCGAAGAGCATAGTAATACTGGAATTGTTTACTCTTTGTTGATTTTCGCACGTTAGTAGAAATACTTCACCAGGCTTGTCACATTTCAGAGTGCCGATAATAACATTAGCTATGTATCTTCCATCTACATAACTTGTTTCATCTATTTAAACCCATATCTTATTGTTGGCAACATCACATCTTCTAACCTTACACATCTTCATAGAAGGGAGGGATATAGTTTTTTTCTAAGAGTTGATTCATTTGGAACCGGACGACTGGTGTACTTCTCCAAAACATCTCTGAGGCTACCACTACTTAATTTCCTTAAGATAATATTAGAAGTAATCATTATTTTACAGAGGTCCTTACCATATTCTGACTGTGTGTTTGATGAACCTGCAGTTGAAAATGTCCCGAAAAGGACACGCTGTCTGTTCTCAGCGGAGGAAAATCTTGCTAAACACCTATGTTTCGCGGTGGCACAGTGCTGTTGAATATCAAAACGATTTTGGGCCGATTAGGGGACTTCACATAATTTACAAAAGAAAATATCACCATCGCTACTGAAAATCCGCTCCCCGAAACTCTTGAACAAAACGCCGTAATTTCACATTTATCGAACACCCGTTTTTGGACATGTTGAGATTAAACTGAAGTTGAGATCGGAGTTTTACTTTTAGCTTGGGTATAGTAAACCAAAAATTAAAGATAATTAAGCTCTGATTTACAAGTACTCGTGAAGACACCACAGCGCTAGGTTAGTTTCAGAAAATAATTCAAACGAGACACAAAGTAAAAAAACAAGTTTCAGGAAAACTTTCCCACGGGAAAGTCAGGCCGTTCGAAATGCTTCGGTTACGAGTCGTGGAGTCCTTATGACGTCATTTCGCACATTCGCATAGCCAACGATTGGCTAAATTAATGACCAAATATATCGTTTATTACGAAATTAGTAAAAACCATGACCAAACATTTTAAAAAGATCAAAATATGACTTTCTAGGATAAAATATGACATGTCATAGAAATCCGCGCCCTACTCACGTTATTCTTTTTGTTTAACATAAACATGACACGATACAAATATTTTCAGCTACATTATCATCATCAATTTCTACTATGCTAATTTCAGTTTGTTTCGGTGCCAGTTGTCTTTACTAAATTTCATTGTTCCGCAAACACTTTATCAAAAATGTGCGATTTGCACTAGTAATCAGATATTATTTTCTTTTCGTAGATTTGCCTTTCCTAATTTTTTTTTCTGTTGTGCTACATCTAGAGATGGGATATGTAGTAAACGCACCGGACAAAAATTTACGGGATGTAAACTTTATTCCTTAATATAGACGTATACCACTACCTGCTTTAATTACTGCTTTAATTTTGTTTGGCACGCTATCAAGGTGACTCATTATCACACGCGCATCACGTTTATTCCACTCAATGCTCAAAGGTTTCCTTGATTCAGCCAAGTTTGCAGGGTATGTTTCTTTGTTCTTCACGTCCCTTTCTAGCATGTCCCAGATTTTTGCAATCACATTTAGATCAGGTAAATCTGCTGGCCGAATCAGATGCGGAACGTCTCTCACATGTTCAAACTAATCCAGCACAATTCTAGCTCGATGGATACGAAAGTTATCATCTTGAAACACAGGATCCACTTCGTGCCCTTCTTGTTCCAAAATCTTGGCAAATGATAATAATGCATTATTTCAAAGCGGCATATAATCCACAGATTTCATACATTGGCCACCTAAACGAATGGTCAAACTCCAGTACTTGAAATACAACCCCAAAAGCATGAATTTTCACCTCTTTTTTACGCTTTCCAACCGTAGGTTGAAGAAGCGCATATGCTCCAGCTTTCTCCGTCTGCCCGTCCGCACGATAACTCGCGTTAAAATGGTTCGATTTCAATGAAATTTTAGTATGTCATGTAGGGCCCCCTGGGGACTAACCCTATTAAAAATGGGCGAAATGGGATCAAAGGTCAGGACATAGGCGCGGGATCCATTCCTTTTCCCTTTATGCGTCATAAGTTGCGTAAAAATGGTTTGATTGCGACAAAACTTTATCATGTTGTTCCGGAAATGTATTGATCCGGTTCTGTTTAATATAATCGAAATGGGGTAAAAGGGGAGGACACAGGAATGAGATTTATTCCACAGGCATTATCCTCATAGCTTGACTAAAAATGCTTCTATTGCAACAAAACTTTAGTATGTTGTTCCGGAGGTATACTTAATCGGTTCTGTTGAATATCATTCAAATGGTGTCAAAGGTCAGGACACAGGAGCGAGATTTTTTCCACAGTCATTATCCTCATAACTTGAGTAATTATTTCTGGTATGTTGGAAAGCGTATCATAATCGATGCATTGCATGATGTTTTTAACTTGTTACACAGCTGTTTGGGACACATTCTAGGTTAAATGCTTCTCCAGCTTTCCGCATGATCCTGGATCATGCGGAAGGCTAGAGAAGCAGAATCTGGATTCTTCGGATACAAGCAGAATCTGGATTCTTCGGATCATTTTATTCACCACTACTGTAAAATGGTCCAGTGAAAATGCTGTTTTGCCCAAGCAAGGGAATTTTTTCTTCTGGACAATTGTTAACTTCGGAAGTATCCCGGCAACACGACTGAAAAATGGCCAGGCCATGCAGTTCTCTCCGTAGCGTTCGTTCTGAGATTGGATTACTGGGTCTAGCATTGTACCTTTGAGGTAGTTCTTGGCGAGTCTGAAAACGTGTAGCAGTTCCTAATCGTCTTAAACGTTTGCGATCCCTATTTGTCGTCCCAGTTGCTCCGCCTAGAATAACAGCTTCTAGACTTCTTCTACAGGAAATAGACACTACGACTGTTGACTCCGACAATCCAACAAACTTCTCCGCCTCTTACAAGGAATGATCGTGTTCTCAGCCAAAAACAATGGTCCCCTTTTGCCACTCAGTAACGTCACCTTAACGACCTGTAGTTGTACCTGCAAAAGGAAATACAGAATGCTACAGACGCTTTAAACTCACACCTCAGACATCCATAATCATTAATACAGACAAGTGACGTGGATTAGGAATATCAAACAGGAGTCGTCGCTCTTTCCGCGTTTATAAGTGAGTCACGGAAAAATTCCCGGTGGCGGCCGAAGATAATTTTTCCGTGACTCACTTATAAACCTGGAAAAAGCGATGACTTCTGTTTGATATCCACAATCCAGCAGTTTCACTCTGTATAATATTACATACAACTCATTACGGTCATCAACTTGATACTTATGTACATGTTTCAATCAGCATTCCGCAAGTTTTGGTCCGGTGCATTTACATCTGATCAGATCTGAAAGTGCCGCTATTAAGCAATAAGCATCTTTCTAAGAAGCCTATAACCTTTACTTGGTTCTCTTGTGTCCGAGAGGTAAGAGACGTAAGTTTATGGCTGGTCATCTGAGGTAAGCCTGGGTGTTGCAATTCTCTTACGGCGCTTCCCTGAAACCAATGACACTAAATTAGTGTCGGTCGAATTCTTATAGAAACCCAAATTACACATGTTGGTCGTTAAGCCCGGAAACATAACATGAAATTTCTGAATGCACGTTGTCACCCGGGGGCGTAGTAACCTAAGCAATGGATAAATATCATCCGTCCGAGATGGGTCTGGGTTCGAATTGCACTGATGCATGAACGTTGTGTTTGTCTTACGGCATACTAGCTCTCTCTCTCTCTCTCTCTCTCTCTCTCTCTCTCTCTCTCTCTCTCTCTCTCTTCTCTGGACCTAGTGCTCCATAATTAGGACTATCGACTGCTTATATCCCATTGAGTTCCACACGATGGTTGTTAGCCCCCCCCCCCTCAAAAAAAAGATGCACGTAAAACTAAATTTAAGATATATACAGCACGAAAATCCAAGTGTAACGCTTAACGCTCTTTCAAAGGAAATGCAAACGTCTTTCACAATCTTCGCGTTTAGCATAGGATTTCTTGCCGTTCCTGCAAATAATTGCGAAGTTAGATTTTCACGACATAGAGGGTAAGTCGACTCCATCTGTATTTTCTGTCAACCATCCATCACAGTCTCTGACTTAACAAGACAATCAGTCAAATAATGTGACATGTTTTGGTTAATGGTGGCGGATATGGATATCACGCATGATTTCGAACAGCAATTATTCCGGGTTTTGCTCAATAGCGTTAAATTCCTCTACTTATCCGCATAATTCTTGCTGGGACGTAAAGTTACAGTTAATGATGCAAGAAAGGTTAGCTGCTCTGACTGAACAGCTTTCCGGAAGGATGATTTCGAGAGGGGCGAAGGAAATTGCTGCACGCTTTATAAATGTGTGCACAAAGCCAAAAAAAAAGGGAAAGAAAACGAAAATTAACATAATTTTAGTCTGAACTTGCTCTATCATACTGAGTGCTTAGTCTTTGTCACATGTGAAAGGAAAGTCATTTTTCATAATCACGATCATTTTTCACTTTCTCTCTGTCAACACCTGCCGTTTTCCAGATATTTTTCCAAAATTTTCCGAAAAGGTAGGCACTCGGTATTTCAGAAATCTCTTACATGGGTTTACTTTTGAGCTTGCGTTTGATGAAAAAGGTATCGGTATTCCGTGCGAAAGTAAAATGTATCTTTCACGAAGTCAGACATTTGAAAATAACAAGCTCTAATTTGACGAATTCATGGTATGGAATTAGTGGAAGTACATAAACAGGACTGCACATACATACAGGACGTAGTAAAGTGCATATCGCATTTACTACGCCTAAAAATTTCCCCTTCTTTGTCTCATTATTATCTTGTTTTATTGTATTTTTACACCTTGCTGCACTGCTTCACAAAATGTTTAGAACTTCGACCCAATTTTTAGAGCGACAATCTTTTACGACCCACCTACCTCTAATCTGTTTCTCCCAATGAGGGGTGTACGAAGAGTGCGTTTGTTTTCTATGACGTCACTGACGTCAACGTTGATGAGAGTTATTTTTAGGAGAAAGGAGTTTCGGAAATTGCAGATTGTTTTGAAATTTATCTTTGATTCCTACCATCGCCGAAAATCCAATTTCACAGACGTGCGTAGATGTGAGGGGGAGCATCGCCTTCCAAGCTTCGACAGAAGAAGTTAGATACGTTTGTTAAAATCATGATACTCTATTATGCTAATGAGCAAAAATATACATAAAGCATTGGCAGCGTAAAAGATTAAATGAATGGTTGTACATGAAAAGATAAAATCTTGATTTATATAAGCTCAGGAATTAAGTCCGTTAAAACATTAATCTGCCACTTAAAATTTTGATGAACATTTTACGTAGGAATTTTCCGGGGGCGTCTCTGATTTTGTAAAACGATATAGTAAGGTGTATGATGACCTCTTGTAGCGAGACAAGTGTCACACAGGTGCCTCATGCCGTTAACAGAGGAGTCAAGAAGACCCTGTCGCAATAACTCCTACTCCTGAACAAGAGCATATTAGAATTCCTCGATAATTCTGGCAGAGGGTTAACAACCTGCAGTGTGCCTCTCCAATGTATCCAACACATGCTCTATTGGGTTGACGTGTAGGAAACGGGCAAGCCATGGCGTACGGTGGATATCTTCACTTTCCAGATAATCATCGACAGTTGAATTTCTATTAGGACTCGCGTTAATATCCACGAACAGGAAATCTGGGCCATCAGCGCCTTGAAAAATGCCTCACGAAGGGATCAAAGATTTTGTCTCTCGACCAGTTAAAGTTCCACCAGAATATATCTGTGCTCCCGATGGCCATAATACCTCCGTAATGGTTCGTTTTTCCGATGTCTGTGGGTGGAATAACAGGTTTCTGTTTCTCTTCAGATGAAAACACGATAGCTGCCACTTTCGAGATTGAACGTAGTTTCGTTGGAGAAGAACACATTAGAACATTCATTTTCGCCCTAGTCTCAATGTTTCCTACTCCAAAGTACCATGGGATTTTTCTCTGACGGGGTGAGTGGGACACAGACTGCAGGTCTTCTCGCGTCTAGTCCTTGTTCGTTGAACTATCTGTATACGGGTTTCCTTAAAACAGTTAGTTCACCAACCGCAGGCAACTCTAAAGGAGGCGGTCTCGCTCACATTGACCTTTTACGTCTCGCTATTAGTGTCACATACTTGTCATTCTGAGCCGTTGTAATCTGTGGACGACTTGTCACAGGTTGACGATTAACATTTTCGGTGTCCTGGTGCTTTTTCCAATGTCTGGATACAATGATTGATTCAGGCCAGTGGTTCTTGTAACATTACTTTGCATCTGGCAGGTTCGTACATTCTAATACCTAATTCGATAACGTGTAAATATATCCACATGTCATCATTCTGACATACTATTTCAAAAAACATTAAGTTTACAACTAGTAGGGCGCGGTGTCCACGAAACCTATCAGTTTTTACATTTTTGCATCTTTTTCTTAACTCCACAAATGTGCTTCTTCGCCTTTTCTACAAATGATCGTTCATCACATGGTTGGTATTGCGTTATCATTTCCACATGTGCACATCCCCACGTCCTCTGTACTTTATTCTTCTTCTTTTCCCTTTCGTTTGTTATGAAACGTATTTTTTTAACTGTGCTTAATTCTTGGACCCCAGTGTAGATTTTCCAATTCGCTGTTATCTTACAGACCTATTATTTTAGCAAAATGCAAAAAATCGACGCTACTGTCTGCCATGTACACTAAACAATAATGAGTCCGTAAGTTGGGATAACATAACGCGAGTTGATTTTCAACTGATTTGGAGGATGGAGTGGTATTCGTGCTTAATTTAGAGTTAAAATTTTAAATTTATTTTTCAGTACTCTCAACTTACAACTGATTGACTCATTAATTCATACACAAAACTTAAATTTCTCAGCTTTTAATACCTTCAGATTTAACTTTGCTGAGCTAAAAGTGCGATATGATGGATGTCTACAATGCTTCATATTCTGCAAGCTCTTGACAAAGATGATCCCGTTGCTACTCACTCATCAATTTCCTCAAAAAATACCTCATACTTTCGCTAAAAGCAAAGTTCAGAAAGTTTTTCCCCTGATGAAGAGGTGCCTAACATAACCAAAGAAACTGTTTTCCTTTTTACCCGCAAAAAAATATTTTCTGAAGTACTTCGTAAGTTCTTTCCACCAAACTTCGTTACTTTGATGTCTTAGTAAATAATATAGCTCTAGGACGAAAGAACAAAGATTGCTTTATGAAAAGATGAAGGAAAAAATCGCAAAGGAGAAGTGTAATTCATTCTTAGAATGAAATGCTTTCAGAAAAACGACTTACCGGAGACAACATGGCATGCGGTCTAGATATAACTTTGAAGATTTCAAAGGGTTGTACCTTAACAATACTAATGTTTTGCTAGCATTATTTATTTCGAATACTTTGATGAGGAATTCTGTCTTTTCATTTCACGAGTATAAATTCTTAGAGCTCCATGCCGCAGTTTTATACCAACATGTACTTACGATAAAATTTGAGATGACAGATACATGCTAAAACATTAATGACTCAGGCCTGCGATGAAAACTTTTTGCAAACTGTTAGCTATTTGCAGTGTAATTTTGGGAGCTTAATTCGACAATCACGAGAAAAATTATCATATCATTCTGAGTTTTTCACAAGTTTGATGTTTTGTTATTTTGAATTGATTTCTGTGTTTCATATCAGCGAATTGAAGTATTTTGAATGTGTATTAGAACACTTTAACCCATTTTGTGACGCATATTCTAAATTAACTTTCCTTTTTAGTTTCTTTCCCTATGTAAATCTTGAGTTATTCTCAGTTATTCTTCACTCTTAACGTAATATCTTTTCTCTCAAACGAATACGTTTGACAACACAATTGAGGTTGAATGAACGCGATGTATGCCTGAGTTTTGATAAGAACGAGAGATAAAAACGACGACTAATCTGTTGCTGGGCGAGCGTTGAGTTGTAAACTGATTATTGAAAAGAGCGTGTAAACTGATTATTGAAAGGAGCGTTGTGAAAAGAGCGTTGTGTTGAGAGTTGTGTGGTGTGTGGAGAGTTTAGTGCAATATGATATGCTACGATGTGTTTGCTACATCCTGAATAAAGCCTCTTTTCCGTAAGTTTGACTTCTGTTGTTTACATGTTTCGTCTGGCCGTTAAGGTTTAATTTTAGGAACTATTTCTTCGTATAGTGATGTTTTAAATTAATGTAGGAGTACGAAAATACTTCTACGCTATAATTTCTTGCTCTTTTAGGATTCTGAAAGGCGACACTCTTGCTGTGTTCTGCGTCAGTTGTGGATAATGGCTAGTCGATGATTCTCAACAGTCCAGATAACGTTTTCTACATTTGTGGGTAATTGGTGAACAAGAGACATCAACGTAACGTAAAACATTTTATTAGAAACGTACACTGTGCCTACTATGGTATGCAGCTAGGAGATCAAGACAAACCAAGGGCTCCACACAATAATTGTTTTATTTGCGCAGAGGATCTGAGGAAGTGGTCGAAAGGCAAAAACAAAACATGCAGATTTGGACTGCTAATGATATGGAAGGAGCTGAATGATCACTGTGACCACTGCTGTGTTTGTTCTTGTGGTGTTAAAGGTTATTACCTGAAAAATAAGGAAGCCATTGTTTATCCAAATCTACCATCAGCTATACGACCTGCTCCTCACGGCCCAGAAATTCCAGTTCCGCTGCCACCAGAAACATTGGAAGATTCACTTAGTAATTTAGGTTCAGATGCTCATGATGAAGTGTTTCAGTGTGACATAGGAAGACCCCAAGACTCCGTTGTTCACTCAATGTGAACAAAACGATTTATGAGTGATCTGGAATTACCTAAGAATTCTACTGAAACTTTAGATTCAACATTACAATAAAAACATTTATTAGCAGCTAGAACATCGATATATTTGTATAGAAACAGAGAACTGGAGTTTACTCCCTACTTTTCACAGGAGGGTGATGTAAATAGTTTAGGTACTGCAGTGATATTAATGGTATTATACAGACATTTGGCATTGATCACAAAGCTGATGAATGGAACTTTTCCTCGACTCGTCTTTGAGAAATCTAAAAGCTGTTCTTTGTCACAGTGGGAACAAGTATGCCTTTGTAACTGTTAGTCACTCAGTTAATCTCAAACGAAATTATGAGAATTTGAAATTGGTGATCACAAGAATAAATTATGATGATCATGACTGGATGGTTTGCGGGGACCTTAAGGTCTTCTGAATGCTTCTGGAGCAATGCGGAGGATATGCTAAGTTCCCACGTTTCCTTTGTGAATGGGATAGCAGAGCAAAGAGTCAACACTGGGAGCAAATACACTGGCTGGAAATAAGATTTCTTTAATATGGAGAAAAGAATATTTTACGTAAAACTCTTCTCTGCCGAAATAAAATACTTCCGCCACCTTTTCATATGAAACTGAGTCTTATGAAACATTTTGTTAAGGCATAACAAAAAAGTGGAGAATCCTTTAAGGTACTCCACTTTTTGTTATAGAATCCTTTAAGGTACTTAAAGGATTCTATTAATTAATTAAAAGCAAAGTTAAAAGAAAGTACATATTTTTGTCGGTGCAGATAGAAGACTTCTGTCAGATTATACTTTCGCGTCTACGATGACTGATGTAGAAAAAAAGGCCTGAAGTTTCTTGAACTGTGTGATTACTAAGCTTCTTGGAAATAACCAGGACCTCAAATATGCACTCATTGTTCACATGTTGGAAAAATTCAAAGTTTTAGGATGTTCAATGAGTATTAAAATTCATTTCTTGAATACGTACTTGGACTTTTACCCAGAAAATCTAGGTACAGTAAGTGAGGAACTGGGAGAACATTTCCATCTGGATATTAAGGAATTGGAAAATGGAAACTAAGGCAGGTGGAACGTTAAATGGTGTAGAATTATTGGTGGATGATTCATCGTAAAAATCGGAAAGCAACGCACAAAATAAGAACCAACAGACGCAGATTCACTGGCAAAAGAAACAAGGGCTTAGTCTAAGCCTTTTGACTAAGGTTAAGGTTTAAATAATCAAATTGTATGTTTCTCTTGTAAATAAATACATTTAGAACTAGCAAGAAGACAGGTTTCGCGTGGTAATTTGGAACTACTAATTTCATTCAGTCTCAAAATACAATATATAAAAGCCAGTTGTGAAAAACCTGTACGTGATGGGGCAAATCTGAGGTAAATTTTCAATTCAGCAGCCCGAATTCCTAAGAAACCACCATAAATTTTGAAAAACGTTTTTATGGCTCTGAATTTCGCAGTTGTTATTTTGAAAAAAACCGTTTATATGGCTCTCAATTTCGAAATGTTTATGAAATGTTTGTAGAATGCATTACCAGTTTTTCTCAAGTGTTAGAAAATCTGACTGATGTATTCTCTTTAATTCACTTGTACATCTATTGCTAGTTTGAACTGGTGTAAGAAGTGGTTATACAGTACTTTATTTAATTAGATAATTCTGAAAACGAATATTTCTTTATTTTTCTTTTAATGAAATGCATAGCTTCTACATCCTTGCCGTGTCTGTTACACGTTTTATTATGAATGTCTCTGATTAAATATTTAATTAGAAACGGTAAATGTGCTGCAGTTGTTAGATTTAATTCGATAAAATAGATTAGTTGTATCGTTTGCTTAGTGAATTTAATATTATAAGTAGTGGGAAATTCAAAAATGTATGGATTCATATGATATATGTTAGTGGATAGAATATTTATTCAAAGAATCCACCAGGCACGCACACGCGCATACACAGGTTTTTTATAACACCAGTAATAGCATTAAAGTTATTAGCTTCCAACGTGCTGAAATGCCACAGTCAAAGCCAAAAAGTAAAAAACATGAAGATGTTAAAGTAAAAACAAAGTAAACATTTAAAAAAGTTAAGCTAAAAATGGCCAAAATATTTTGTTTAGCGTTAAATGACAGGTACGACATTTTTGCGTTTAACGGACTGTGAAACGATTCGTCAGCTGTCAAATTTAACTCTTTGGGAAAATTTCCCTTATACAGCGCCATTCCATTTAGGACACCTTTTCTTTTAGTTTTCAGTTCTCACTTTCCGTGTACAATCACCTAACTTTCAGGATATCTTAACTAACATTCTTGGTGGCCTTTGATTTTTTATAAATGTCGCACACATTTCATCAAAATCTGATTACGTAACATACTACGCGCGCGTAATAACCGCACTACGAACCAGTACAACCATTCTGAGTGACACAGTTCCACATTTGAAGGTCATGTAGCGCCTGAAAACTGCACAGGAATTTAAACCTTTCGGCGGAAAATGCATTAATTTTTGTTTCTGAAAGCAAATTCAGAAAATGCCTAAACATTTCACCATCAACATTGCTTTTTGGTGAAACAGTTGAATTAGTTTTGTTTTATAAGCTAAATTTTAAGTAATAGTTCGAAGACATTTGCTTTTGATAGTAACTAATTAAATGAAAGGAAAATTAAATTCAAATCTTTCAAACAGTATAGGTTGTCTAGAATGGCATGCACTTAACTGAAAGCTATTTCCAATTATTTTAAGTAATAGCGTAACACTTAGACTACGAACGAAGGTTAAAATATTTTATCCTACATAGATCGCAAAGGTTTTCACGAATCACAATATTGTCAATCTCCGAAGTGACTCTTCCTGTGTGTTAACATAAAAATTCACATTCGTAATTGCCATGTACATTCGCGTATCAGCCCCAATGTTTTGGAAGAAAATCTCTTTCCAAAGTGAAGGAATCACCTTTAACGCGAGCCAGTTAAAAATATAAATAATGAAACATTTTTGAACAAAGCTTACGATTTCAAGGAAATACCCGTCGGCTGTCTTACAAAAACAGTTTTCGCTAATATGCTAAGTGCGAAACCTAATCCCGTTTCAAAGTGCGACCACGACATTTCTTACATCCTGAAAGGAAACATTTCTGATCATATGTAGAGGATTTTAGGGAGGCAGTGTCGGACCCCAAGTCTTAAACAACCCTTAGAAATAGGAAGCTAGGAGATTTGGGCTAGAGTGCCCGATACGAAAGTTACACGAAGCGAGGTAGAAAGAAGGGAAAAGACGCCCTTATTTATTACCGGGGAGCCAGTACCCAGGCCCCGATGGCTTAACGTGCCCATCCGAAGCACGGCGATATTTAGAGGTTCGAGCGTTCGTACCTGCTGGGATCGAACCCAAGGTCTTCTCCGTGGCGGTAAAGAACTTTGAACACTGGGCCATCTTCCCGAATGGGCGTAATCCCCCTACTTACTTATCAGACTATTAGCATATCACTCTACTTTGGGGAGAGGCGCAGCGAAAGAATCCCTGATATCCCTTGTTCACATAGAATGCGTGGGCATTCCCCTTGGAGTCGTCGTTAGAGAAGCGTGAAGTCGTGATCTTTTCAAAAAATGCTGGGTAATTAATGTCATGACTGGTACATAAGATCATTTGATTTATAATTCAGATCAAGAAAACAACCACGACGACTTTGCGGGGGACAATATTTATAAAGATGACGCAACTTTAACGAAAATAAATTACTTGGAAACTCGACAGTTTGTCGAATTTTGAAGGTTTTTATAAAAGGTAGTTTTAGAAGTTTGTCTAATTATATCTCAAATATCAAGTTTTCTAAACTCGCGGGTCCAGGTTTCTTACCAATTTTAAGCTGTTGAATAGGGAGGTCGGGTCATTCACGAATAGGCAAATAAGCGATTATGTACGGCATTTCGTTTTTGTTTAGAGAGGGCGTTAAATTGAGGAAGTTGAATGAAGATGGCGACTGTTAATAAAATATAGAACCATGATTCTATTGACTGCTTCTATTTAAAGATGATTTTACCGAAAGAAATTCAAGAGAGCATGACGAATCTGGTGGAGAAATTTTGTTCGCCATACGTCACTGTAGGAAAATGTGATGCGGAACTTAAACGTGCAAGAGATAGTGTTGAAGATTCACCCAACTGTGAAACGCCTGTTACCACATCGAGATCTGTAAATGCAATGCTAATCCTGACATCAACATGCGAGACCGCAGAATTACACTGAAGCACATTCAAACATCATACAATACCTCCCATGAACCAGCTGAACGTTTTTAGAAATAAGGTTTCTCCGAGATTGGGCCTTCAAGCACTGAATGCAGGTCAGAAGCGTAAAATGGTGAAACGTTGTTATGAGATTTCGCAACATTTTAAAGCTAATATAACCCCAATTTCTTGGGGGCGGTATATCACAATGGATGAAACATGAGTACAGCACTTCGACCGTGAAGAAAAGAACAATGGCCATAGTGGAAGCATTCCTTTTCTCTCACTCCTAAGAAATGTCGATGGCATTCGTCGTCTGGGATGCAGAAGGAGAGATGATGGTAGATTTCCTGGAAGGTAGTTCTACTATCAATGCAGAGTACTAATCTGATTTACTCTGACGCTTCTTCTAGGACACGAAGCCCAATATACATGGGAAATTGGAAAAAGGAATCATTTTCCATAAAGACAATGCCTCGGTGCACTTAATAAGAGTGACCATTTCAATTGGGTCTAACCCCTTTTGTGGCAAAGAAAAACACTGCTTTAGGATCGGCTCACAATATCACGTCATGGGCCGTAGTCACCGGATTTGACTTAATCCGATTGTTTCCTTTTCCCCAACGTCAAAAAAGGACTTTAAAGGGTAGAAATTAAAAACTCAAAAAGTTATGATGGATGAAGTGAACAATTAGTTTCAGTCAAAATCTGAATTTTATTTGAGCAGGATGCGAAAGCTAGATGATCGAGCCAGAAAGTGTGGTGACTTAAGGGGGTAACTATGTTGAAGAATAAATGCGTTCTTACATCATTACAACATTCGTTTAATGAGGAGCCATAGACATTTCACGCATCCTTCTTTTAGATTTTAATATATTTTAGACAAGACGAAGTAACACGTGAATATTTATTTAAAAAAAAGTTGACTAATACTCGCTTAATGCATTATGCCATAATGACTTTATAATCAGCAATAAAGAAAGACAAGAGTTGCATGAAACTTGGCTATTCAAAATGTAAAAAGAATGTTTTCGAAATTTTCTAAATGGCAGGAAGGTATTCTTACTTGGATATGCAAGTCTCTAAAAATTTCAGATTTTTATTCCGTCTTCGAAGTGTTCAAATCAAATCACTCTGGGATGAATTGACGCCTCTTGCATCGCATACTTCCGCTAAGGAAACGTTAATAAGAGTGACCATTGAAATTAGGTTCATCCCCTACATACAAGAATTCTCATTCTGGTTTAAAAAAAAACCCTAAGAAAGTTTGACTTCGACGTAGGAATGAGTTCACCACGACACAATATTTATTATCCACCAGAAACCTAAGCCAAACACTTTCGAAATTCCCCAAAGTCCTATTTCTTTATTTTACGCTGATCGTCCTACAAAGATTTATGATGGCATGACTAGAAGATCTTTTGCTGCCAGGATTATTGAGCATAAAGAGAACATTAACCAGACAAGTTAGTCGAGCTTTTTTAACAGACGTTTCATCCAAAGGAACAATGGAACTTTTGGATAGTTCATTTGGATGGACGCCCCAACTCTCAGAGGAGTTGACGCCTATTTCGCCGTATACAACCACTAAAGGAACGTTAATATGGATACCATTGAAATACTTTGTTATCATGAAGTGTGTAATGACTATTTTTCAACCGAATCACCACGCCCTTGGATTCTTTTTAGACTAGCATTCTAGGTGATCACTACCTAAATTGTATCACGAAGAAATGCATCGTGCACCGTTTGTTTGCTTTATATACGAACGTACATATTATGCACCCTATTTTTTTATTTTTATTTTATTTAGAATTTGTCATATGTAGCCTGAATATTGTTTGTGTCTTGAAAAAGCCTCCCGCGCCCGAGAGCAAAAGCTCGATAGTTATCTCTACGTTTCTTTTTACACTTATTAAATCGGGTTTTAACAGGTATCTTCAAACCTTGTGCTTAGCTATTAACATAATATTTTGTTTCTACCAGTTTATGTTCAAAATTCTAATAAACAAATGAACAAACTGGAAATACATTTACGTCACACTTTAGTTAAACCATAACTACATGAATTCGAGAACATATTTGGAATTCGAATGCACCGAACCCTTTTCTAATTTTCCTTCCCATTTGTTTCTCTTCTTTTGTTTATTTCTCCCATTTAACTTTGGCATTCGGTTCTCTCCAGACTTTTCTTTGCTACTAGATCCTTTTTTCGCCAGACTTGCAAAGCTCTCGTGATGAGAGGAAGCTAAATGACGCTGCGGCGATTTTCGTTCGAGAAAATGCCAATTGGAGTTCCATCTAGCTCTGATAAATGCAAAGCCTGCGTTCTTTTATCCGATTATATGAGTTTTTCTCTTTCTATGAATCGGTTACATGTGTATTTTCTTAATGCAAAAGCGAGAAATGAGAAAACAAAGAACCGAAATAGAGCGGAGCAACAAATGGATATTGACTGCCTTCTGGGTAATGGCTTCCGTTTGATTGCTTATCTACGCCATGACACAGAAGACACGAATGTTCAGCATCTCAGCATTAGTGGAAACGAGTTCAATTACTGAAGTCTCAGTCCCGGCCTTGTTCATTATTAAAAGGCTATATATTTATTCAAAGAACAATTGCTAAGTTATGATGCTGAATTCTTCGCATATTTTTTCAAACTTTTTTTTTGTAATTTTTAACCTTTCATCTTGTCTACGCTCACCAGGGTTATTAGACCTCCAAACATTTTGTCATTATTTATCCTAAATGTGCTTTTACGTTTTTATGAGTTATATGGTGTGGTATACACCTTCTTGTGTAAGTACCAACATCGATCTTAAATATTCAAATATGTATATGCAAATTTCTTCACTAAACATCCAAGCTCCAAACCACAAAGGGCAGTGTTTGCTATTTTAAAGTTAAACTAACCCAGTCACTGCTGAAGAACTGGAATTGAAAACAAAATTAATTTCCATTACTGCCAAGAAGGAAAAGCTGCCTTTTTGAGGTTTAACGACTTTTACATCTCTTAAGGCTCACCCTTCGTCCTTCGCTAAGTTGGACCCTTTGGTTTCAGGGAGGACGCAGTAAAAGGACGATTGTACAAATGCCGGACCCTATCACATCCACAACTTAGGCCTGATATTCAGTCTAAGTGATCGAATAGAAGATCTCGTCCCTCGTCTCTTACCCTTCATTCATCAGCAGCTGCGACGAAAATGGTGTTTAGACAGCTACGAATAACATGTTCCTCCCAAATGTTCTACCTCGGAGCACTGGTAAGCTAGCCAACTACTAGAGTATGTGATATATCACCTGGCAGTCTGTGAGTTAACACAACATGTAAATCGTACCTTGAATTTTTTTTTTCTAAAAGTACATTTGGAAACATGGTGACACTAATGTACATGTGGACTGAGTGAAAGAGATACAGATTTTTAAAATTTTATGAGCGTAAAAGCTAAGTATTGTGAGAATTATTTTACTTTTGGTTTTGTGGTTAATAACAATCATGAGCAAATCCTATGGTTTTAAGCAATCGACCGCCCGAATTCGAAGCTAATCACTCGAAGGAAGGATGCAGAATAAGCACTTTAGGACAAGCGTAAAATTCCACGCGTCATGCTAGAATCGAACTCAAACTCATCTCAGACTACTAGCCAGGGTCTCTGAATACACATGTGTGCAATCGCATATCCTTTAATCGTGTTGCTTGCACAACTTTCTAAAAGGCATTGACATTTGTACAATGAATGAAAGCTGCTATACGTTGTCAAAGCCTCATCGTGTGCTGATTGGTGTACAGATTTACCATTTTCTATGACAGGATTTAACGACCACGGCGAGCAACTCGTTAGACTATAAGCAGTGCCCGTCACCATTTTAGGGCCACCGGTTCTAGGAAAGGGAAAGAGTCAGTACCTTATAGCAAAGAGAGCATCCATGCCTCACGGAGATTAGAACCTGCACCCATCTTCAAAGAATGGCCAGAAACCAGAGCTTAGACCATTGCGCCACCTGGGCGCGGATTTGCCTTTGTTTAGCATATTTTTCTTTGCTTATTTTGTGTTAACAATCCTTTTTTTCTCGTTCTCCCCTCAAACTTTATTAATTTTTAAAGTGGTTAGATGCTTTTTTTAACTATGATTTCCCATCACCTTAATTAGAATGTAGAGCCTTCTGATATATGTAAATAAATAGTTGAATAAACCAACATAGAATACTTTCGTAACTAAGCAAAAGCTGATATAATAGCTGGTAATTTTTTGGCCATTCAATAAAACAGTAATGTGTAATATACTGAATGCCACATGAAAATACTACCGAGATATTGCTATTAGCTAATCGCAAGCCTCATGCCTGTATGGCAGGCGCCTATGTGGGTTCCAATCCTGTGTTGACGGCCATCCAGTTGACGGTTTTCCGCGAATGTAATGCAGATTCTATGGTGGATCCCAAAATTGAACTTGGAGCCATGGATATATTCCCAGCGGCGTATCCCTGACTCCTTATGAGGAAGGTAATGGGAAACCAATTCATCGTAGTCCCCTAAGTCTGGATATTCGTCACCATGACTGTACGGAACGCTTGATGATCTGCCTATCTGGACTGAACAATTCTTCATGAAGGATGTTCAGTCATGAGCATAATGTTGCTTTCTCTGTAAGTAGAATTCTTGAAATTCGGGCCATCTATTGTATCTAGGCTTTTTATGTAGATATGATAACCTGGTTGGATGAAAGATGATTTCAACTAAACAAGGACTGTATGCAGCGCTGAAATCATTTCTGATGATGATGAAAGGGTGTCTTTTAGGACATCAATCCCCAACAGATTTTGAAGTTCAAAGGTTAGAAGTGCTTCTGATAAAATCTGTCGAAAAAGAGATTAACAGTGTTTGCTGGAGTTATGTCTCCCTCCGACAAAAGGTAGCTGTCTTACGTATTACGGCAAATAAAAAAAACCCCTTTAAAACGCCAAAAAAAAAAAAATGAAAAAATATACTTTTCCAACAGACCACAACGTCGGTAAGAACCCAAGGATGACTTCGGACATTTTTACAAGTCAGATTTTTAAATGCGAACAATTACTTAAGAAGCAAAAACCAAAATTCTGATTAATACCGAAAATTGTTCAGTACATCCCGTATGAGAACAAGTTCTGCGTTCTGTACACAGTCCTGGACCAGATAATCATGCAAATCAAGTAATGTCTTAGTTTTATCACAGCAAAATTTAGGAACTGAAATAGTTGAATCTGAAAAAAATTATTTTGACGATAATATGAGAATATCGATTTTTCCACTACAGATGACAATGTTAATGAAATTCAACAAGAAGCTCAAACTGATTTTTGAAGGACAACAATAGACAAAAGGACTTATATGAGGATTCGCTACCAATTTGTTCTGTAGATTTCGAGTTCCCGGAGAAGCTTCAAAATTTCTTTGAAGGCAGGAAAAGCGGTGACCACATTTATAACCTAACGAATTATGCTTAAACTAAAAAGATAAAGAGGCAAAAGAAAATTTCAACCTATGTTAGACACCTTTTACAGTCTTGTATGGAAGAGAAAATTAACACGTATAATTACTACAAATGTATTGTATAATACTGTAGCTACGACATTGTCACCGCGGTATCGTCATGGATGTGTAGTACGAAATGCATGTATATTTTTCCTGACATTACATAACTTTCTTGGATTGTCCAGAGGATGTTCACACATATATAAAACGATTATCCAGCAATATATTTAAAGTTTAAAATAAAGAAATTTCCTTCTTAAATGTTCTATCTGATAGCTCTTTCTCTGGAATGAAACTATATTTAGATTTCCCAGCATTGTTTTAGGTCTACGTTTGGAAAGCGCTCTTTTTATCTGCCCGAAGGCACAAATAGTCCATTGGTGACACATCAGTGGACTTTGAAGGTATACGAAGAAAAAGTATAGACTTGATATAATCGAATCTTTTCTCATCATTTTTTCACGAAATAGAGTGCTAGATTTGGATATATGAATGGTATCCTTACCCACACGGAGTTCTACTCTTTGAAGGCTCTGTGGGTAAAGGAATGGTAATTCCTCTTTAAATATAGGAGTTATAACATTATTTGGTAATATAAAGAATCGATTTAACATTATTTTCTACTTTTCTTAAATTTAATTTCTCGTTGTACAAGAAACCAGCAAGAATCATGGATCTTTTACTGAAACCTTCTTCTGATTCTTTGCCAAGTTTGTGAATCTTTTTTCTTCTCTTTTGCTACAGTAAATAGACCTTTGATTGCAGTCGTTAGGTAGATTCATGCTTCATCAATAGTCACAATAAATTTCTGTCTGCTGCTAAGTGATGTTCATAAAAACCTCTACACCGTATTCGGCGCTCAGCCACGTACCTAGCCAAAAGGCGGTGAGCATTATATTTTTTGTCTTTTTTAAGATTCAAATCTTTATAAGTCATGACGAGACCTACATACGGAATTGTGAACTGAAGAAGTCGTCTATATCCCAGCATTGTCACGAAAACAAAAATAAATTTCTGTTTGGAAACGCCACTCTCATTGATAAACCTGATTCAACGATCAAGTCTTATGTATTATAAGATTTTCACATATACCGGAACTCTTCACTGCTTGTCAACGACATGACGTCGACTCCAATTCTTTCAAGCGCGTAGAAACAACTCACCAAAAACCGTGACCGTCAGAACTCTGAGGATGTCACAATGACTTGAATGTTTACGCTTCATTCGTCCTGATGAAGACGAGCCAGAAGCTCTGCGAAACTTTAGTCGATGCTAATAAAGCTTTTAATTGTGAATAAACGTTGATAATATATTCTTATTCAAATCTTTGTTTATGTTTACAACTGATCCGGAAATTTTTAACGACTTAGCCATTGCTCTATGGGTCGGTGGATTTTCTTTTAAAGATCAGATACCTTACTTTTGAAATAGTCGTAAAACTACATACACATTTTTTGATATTCGTTTGGTGTTCTTTTTCCTTTTAAAAGCAATGCTTGAGACTTTTTCCATTTAGTATTAGTAGTTTTAGTTATTTTACATTCAGAAATGCAAATTCCATGATTTTCCAGCGTTTTCTAATTGCAAAATACAAATCGTTCGCATCGTAAGGAGCATAAACGTAACCTTCTATCCACAGCTTGTTTACGTGAGCCATTTTCTTAGCAGACGATATGTAACTGCCGAAGATGTTTCTTCAGTGTTCATCTAACACACTGTAGCCAGTTTCAATTCTTTGAACTTCTTTTATTTTCTGTAGCTTCTTATCAAAGACGTTCTGAAAATATGTGAATATCATGTGTAAGTATATACGCAATCGAGTCGCATTATTATGAGCACCAGCTAATATCCAGCGTAACCGCCGTGGGCAGAGTGGACAGCAGTTAGACGGGCTGAGAGAGACTCAGTAAGGTGCTGGAAGGTGTTCGCAGGTATGTGGAGCCATACTGACTGCAGTACATCTGAGACCTGCTGGAGGGTGCGTGGTGGAGGATCCATGGTGCGAACAACACGATCGAGGTGGTCCCACAGATGATGCTCATTGGGTTTAAGTCAGGGAAATTAGGGGGCCAGGGAAGTACTTTGAAGTGTTCATCGTGCTTTCCCAACCACGTTCGGACATTTATAGCTGTGTAACACGTCGCATTGTCATTCTGAAAGATCCCATCCGCCCCAGGAGAGACACTCGGCATGTATTGGTGTACGTGGTCTGAAAGGATGGATTCATAACGAAGTCGGTCCGTAGTTCCTTCCACCGGTATGAGGTGACCCAGAGAATGCCACGAAAACATTCCCCACACCATAACGGTGCCCCCACCAGCTTGTGTTCTTCCAGCATTGGTTGAAGAGTGTTTGTTCTCCGATGGTTCTCGCCTTATACGCCAACGTCCTTTCCTTCGATGAAGTATAAAACGTGACTAATCGGAGAAGGCAATCCTTTGCCAATCAGCATAGGTTCAATTCCGATACTGCCGCACAAATGCAAGTCTTTCCTGCCGATGCACCTTCGTTAGCATAGGTACAGTGACTATCCATCTGCATCGGAGCCCCATATGTAGCAGAGTTCGTTGAACTGTCATTTTATACATGCTTCCGGTAGCCCCTGGTTCATTCGGCCGGTGAGTTGCTCCACTATAGCGTGTCGATCGGCCCGCACGCACCATCGAAGCCGACATTCACCTCTCACATCAATAGCACGTGGTGTTCTGCAGTTTCCACCACGCTTGTTCGCAATGGTGCCAGTTCTCCAATCACGATACATTTTAACCGCAGCAGCACGCGAACAGTGCACAAACTGCGCTGTTTCAGAAATACCACCACCCTTAGCACGAAAGCCAATAATCATCCCTCTTTGCAAATCTGATAAATCGCTCGTTTTATCCATGACAGTAACGAGTGATATGCTTTCAGATTGCCTACAGCACACCATATATACCCTTCAAGCCAGCTCACGACACGTGCCTTCTTTCAATGGCTACGCGCTGTTGACGTCAAAAGTAGGAGGTGGTCACAATAATGTGACTCGACTGTGTGTAACCCAATACGTCTTTGTTTCATTTATTACTTCATATTTATTGAAAGCCATTTGTTATTACGTCTTGATAATTTAAATATAAGTTATTGCATTCTCCTATTTTTACCCATTTTTAAACCCCATATTGTATGAAAACTCGAAATCAGCGAACAAAAGTGCTGGTTCTGTCTCTCGCGATTTAAGCAAGCTCGACCAATACAAGCATTTCTAAACACATTCGGAATCGTACATATTTCTTCAACATGGCTGATCTTCCACTCTGTGTCTTTGCCACTTCATTTTAGCTTATGTTGAAGGTTAAATTCCAGCTTTTAGTATGTGTTTTAATTTTTACTTGCAGTGGAAGTTTTGAAAAAGTAATTCAGTCGTTCAATACTAGTCATTTCATTTTAAAGCACAAATTATTTACACTGAAGCGCAGAAAACAATAATTGGGATAGCTCCCTAATACCCCGTTGTCCTCCTAGAGATCGGGAAACGACAGCAACGCGACAAGGATATGCGCCACAAACTTTCTGTAGTACTGTGGGGACAGTGCACACCATGCTTCCTGAAGAGCGTCTCACAATTTCGAAATATTCGGCCGTGAGAGATTCCTGACATTGACGGACGGAACGTTGTACAGAATCCCAAATGTGTTTGATGGGGTTTAAATACGGCGACCTAGGGGACCAAGTCAGGATTCCAAACTCCGTGGAATGTTCCTCCAGACATGATCGGGAGACTATGGACTTGTGCGGTATTGCGTTGTCGTATTCAAAGAGGTTGCAGCCCTCGGAGTAAATGCATGACATGAACTGGTGCGAATGATTCCCATCCGTGGTTACCTTCCAGTCAGAGCTGACTGCAGACGTATGAGAGATCTTAATGCGTGCCAGCTGAAAACATTCCACACCATAATAGAGGCCTGAACTGTGCCTTGCAGGCATACGGGATCCATTGCCTCGTGTGGTTGTCAGCATACCCGGAGTCGACAATCTGCACGAAACAATTAGTACCGCGTTTCTTCGTACCAGGCTACACGTTCGCAGTCATCTCGTGTCCAATGGCTATGATCGGGAGCCCTTGCGAGGAGCAGATCCTTGTGTCTTCGGAACAGAAACGTCACCCAGGTGGACCGTCGGCACCGGAAGCCCATAGAACATAGCAAACATCGCACTGCCAGAACGCTGATGCTATACTGATTGCAGAATTGAATTGCGTTGTGATTTTATACAACGTTGCACGCAGGACGAACTGTATAGACGCCGCTGACCACGATCGTCCAGAGCCTTTCTATGGCCACACGGGTCTCGCATTCTGAATTCTTCCCCTGATTGTGTGTAGTCCAGGTACGCCCTTGAAATTGTTGATTGTGTAAATCCAAATTTCGTGGTAATTTCCGAGATGGAGTAAACCATCTTCCAGACGCCGAATTTCGTACCACGTTCGAAATCGCTTAAATCATCATAAACTGCCATCTCAACTGATAATGCTTCTACTTGAACTGGCGGAGATATCTGTTGCTACAAATACGTCGTTTGTGGGCGATACCATTTACCGCATAGGTGTGAGGGCAAGTAATGGAAATGGTAGCGCCTTTCATAATTGTTTTCGAACCTCAATATAGTTAACAATACTATCCTCTTGTTTGTGTAGCCTCCTTGTTTTGGAAAAGATTTCTTCTAATTCAAATTTGATTTGTTCTTAATTACTATCCGAATGTCTTCCATTAGAAATTAAAGTCAAAAGGCATTATCTTATGGCATTTATAGAGTAGCCAACACTTTAATTAAAGGTCTTGTCTAGAAATGGAATCTGTTTTAGCATATCACAAGATATGCAATGCTTATATTATATTTTGATATACAATGACATGCCATGCCTCTCGGAATGAGAGCGATATGAAAATTGCGAATCTACGTGCTCTATTGTCGATGCTCTCTCTTGATGATCCGCAATACCCCGGCTATCTGGCAGATCTCCACGCTTTTGCTTCTTCCTCGCGCATCCGATGCAGCCTGCAGGATGCATTTCTTGCATCTCTCCCCTACAGCTGATTCTCACGATTACTTAACCGCCTTGGAATCTCAACATCGTTCTGCTACATCTTTGCGTCATCTTCGCCTCCAGGATGGTTCCATCACTTCGAACCCATCGAAGCTATGCACTTTCACCAGACAGTATTTCATCGCCAAGTACAGTGCGGTAACGCAGTCTTCATCCTCATTAGCTTCTCCTCTTCTCTCCTCTCTTCCTCAGGTCCCCTCTACTTTATCTACTTCTTTACTCTCTCCTTTCTCTCTTCGCGAACTCCGCGAGGCGTTCGCTACTCTCAATCCTCATGCCGCTCCTGGACCTGACGGCCTTCCTCTGTCCTTTTATCGTGCTTTTCTACCGTGCCTTCTGCCTTTTCTGTCTGCGTGTTTCTCGTCTGCTTTTTCCTCTCCTGCGTTACCGCCCGACTTTACTTTGGCACACACCATCCTCCTTCCTAAGAAGGGTGACCTCTTGGATCTTGGAAACTGGCGCCCTATCTCCATCCTAAACACTGACTATAAGTTCTATACAAAACTCTTATCCCGTCGCCTTAATTCTGTTCTCTCTTTCGTTATTTCTCCTGACCAGACATACACTGTGCCTGGTCGGACTATTTCCACTAACGTTTCTCTTCTCCTTCATCTTCACTTCCTCGCTCGCTCTTTTTCTGAACCTCTTGCCTTTCTCAATCTGGATCAAAAGTCCGCTTTTGATAACGTTTCTCATTTTTATCTCTCTGCTGTCCTTTCACAATTTGGCTTTCCTCCTACCTTTTCTTCCGCACTCTTGGCCCTTTATCAGGGCGCCAGTTTCCATGTTCGAGCGGCCACATTTCTAACCGCTCCAATTCCGTTTAAGCGAGGCATCCGGCAAGGATGTCCGCTCTCCGGCCAGTTATTCGCTCTCGCTTTTGAGCCTTTCCTGTTAGCAGCCCGAAGATCACTCCTGGATGTCCTACCGCCGACAGTGGCTAGTACTCGTCATCATCGAATAATTTTCACCGCCTATGCTGATGATGTGACCTTTTGCGTCCGGGATGAATCTCAATTTGATCGCCTGTATTCTGTATATCAACAGTATGTTGCATTATCTGGAGCAGCGCTGAATGCCACTAAAAGTACTGGCTTATGGTGCGGGGCATGGGCTGCCCGCACCGATGCTCCTTGGGGTGCGCAGTGGACAGCCACTACACAGAAGATCCTCGGTGCGTATGTCGGATTGCCCTTGGCTTCTGCATCTGCCACCTGGACTGCTCTTCTTCCCCGGATACAACGGACTGCTGCCTACTGGAGTAAGGCCCGCCCTTTCACATCGTTCCGTCAACGAGCAGCCGTTGTTCGTCGACAACTTATCTCTCTATGCGAATACTCTTGGATGTCGACGGTTGTGCCCGTGTCACAAATGATGACCATCACTCGCCTCTCAACTTCCGTCATCTGGTCTTCACATCACTGGGTTAAACCTGCCACGCTTCATCTGCCAGCCTCTTTGGGTGGCATCCAGCTTCCCGATCCAGCTTTCCTTTATAAAACACATCGCATTATTCATTTCATTCGCCTTGCCACTTCAACTGTTCCGTCCCTTACCACTACCTTGAATGTTCTAGCTTCTTTCCGTGACCCATCCTTCACCTTCCTACTGTTTCTGAAGATGGATGCATACTCTCTTCTCCCGTCCCACCTCCCTCCTGTCCTGCGAGAGGGCCTTTCTCTCTTTCGTTCGCTTCCTCTTCTCCGTTCATTTCCTTCTTCAACTCTTGATCTTCTAGATGAACCTCTCTTCTTCTCTTCTCTTATTCACCCTCCTAACCTCCCTTACTTTTACTTTCCTCATTGGATCCGCTCTGGTGTGATAACTGTCCGTTCTCTCGTAACTTCTGATCTAACCTGGAGACCTCTTTCTTCATTGTTTCTATCTCCAACCATTACTCTTGCTAACGAATATCTTCTTCTTCGCACAGCGCTTTGGAGCCTCTTTCCACTAATCGCTTCACCTGATGGTCTCTTCTCGGTCCCCTCTGCTCCTCTTTTTCCCTACCGTTCTTTCTCCTCATTCGTAGCTCTCCGGTTCTAGTTACTTCTCTCTCCTCCTCTTCTCTTTATTGGCTTCTTCTTTCCCCTCCCGCACTTCCACTTTCTGTTCATTCTGCTCCTCCTTCTCTTCTCCCAGCCATCTGGACAGCATCTACCTCTGCCCTTTCCTCCCCTCTTGAACTCAATGTCCATTGGCAATTTCTTCACCTTCGTCTCCCCGCCCCATCAGTACTGTTTCGCATGACCCTTCTCACCTCTCCGCAGTGCTCCTTTTGCCCTGAAGTCAGCGACGTAAAATCTACAGTTTTCAATTCAGAACCACCAAATCTGGTATACTATCTCGTGGTATTCTAACTTAGACTGTAGACGGTTTTGGGAAGCGGTTGCAGAGAGGCGGGGGGTTAGAGCCCCCCCCCCTACAGAATTGCCGTAAGATATAGTGTTTTCATCTTAGAACCACCAAATTTGGTATACTATCTTATGGTACTCTAACTTAGACGGCAGACCGTTTTTGGAACGGGTCAAGGCACGGGGGGGGGGTCAGAGGCCCCCCACATACAAAATTTTCTTAAAAACTACAGTTTTCAATTCAGAACCACCTAATCTGGTATACTATCTCATGGTACTCGAACTTAGACGCAAGACGGTTTTTGGAAGGGGTTGGAGCTCGGGGGGTCAGACCCCCCCCCCGAATAAACACTTTTTCGTAAAATCTACAGTTTTCAATTTAGAACCACCAATTTAGGTATACTATCTCATGGTACTCTAACTTAGACGCTAGACGGTTTTTGGAAGGGGTTGGAGCCCGTGGGGTCGGAGCTCCCCCCATCATAAAAAATTTCGTAAAATCTACAGTTTTCATCTTAGAACCACCAAATTTGGTATACTATCTTATGGTACTCTAACTTAGACGGCAGACCGTTTTTGGAACGATGCAAGTCCCGGTTGGTCAGAGCCCCCATATACAAAATTTTCGTAAAATCTACAGTTTTCAATTCAGAACCACCAAATCTGGTATACTATCTCGTGGTATTCTAACTTAGACTGTAGACGGTTTTGGGAAGCGGTTGCAGAGAGGCGGGGGTCAGACACCCCCCGAATAAATTTTTTTTGTTTGTAAAATCTACAGTTTTCAATTTAGAACCACCAACTTTGGTATATTATCTCATGGTACTCTAACTTAAACAGTAGACCGTTTTTGGAACGGATCAAGTCCCGGGGGGTCAGAGCCCCCACATACAAAATTTCCTTAAAAACTGCAGTTTTCAAGTCAGAACCACCAAATCAGGTATCCTATCTCATAGTACTCTAACTTAGACGCTCGACGATTTTTGAAGGCGTTGCAGCCCGGGGGTAAGGGCCCCCTCATATAAAAATTCGCAAAATCTACAGTTTTCAATTTAGAACCACCAAATTTGGTATACTATCTCATGGTACTCTAACTTAGACGCCAGACGGTTTTTGGAAGGGGTTGGAGCCCGGGGGTCGGACCCTTCCCCGAATAAACACTTTTTCGTAAAATCTACAGTTTTCAATTTAGAACCACCAATTTTGGTATACTATCTTTCATCTTAGAACCACCAAATTTGGTATACTATCTTATGGTACTCTAACTTAGACGGCAGACCGTTTTTGGAACGGGTCAAGGCACGGGGGGTCAGAGCCCTCCACATACAAAATTTTCTTAAAAACTACAGTTTTCAATTCAAAACCACCTAATCTGGTATACTACCTCATGGTACTCGAACTTAGACGCAAGACGGTTTTTGGAAGGGGTTGGAGCCCGGGGGTCAGACCCCCCCGAATAAACACTTTTTCGTAAAATCTACAGTTTTCAATTTAGAACCACCAAATTTGGTATACTATCTCATGGTACTCTAACTTAGACGCTAGACGGTTTTTGGAAGGGGTTGGAGCCCGTGGGGTTGGAGCTCCCCATCATAAAAAATTTCGTAAAATCTACAGTTTTCATCTTAGAACCACCAAATTTGGTATACTATCTTATGGTACTCTAACTTAGACGGCAGACCGTTTTTGGAACGGGTCAAGTCCCGGGGGTCAGAGCCCCCCCATACAAAATTTTCTTAAAAACTACAGTTTTCAATTCAGAACCACCTAATCTGGTATACTATGTCATGGTACTCTAACTTAGACACTAGACGGTTTTTGGAAGGGGTTGGAGCCCGGGGGTCAGACACCCCCCAGAATAAATTTTTTTTGTTTGTAAAATCTACAGTTTTCAATTTAGAACCACCAACTTTGGTATACTATCACATGGTACTCTAGCTTAAACAGTAGACCGTTTTTGGAACGGATCAAGTCCCGGGGGTCAGAGCCCCCACATACAAAATTTTCTTAAAAACTGCAGTTTTCAATTCTGAACCACCAAATCTGGTATACTATTGCATGGTACTCTAACTTAGACGCTCGACGATTCTTTGAAGGCGTTGCAGCCCGGGGGTAAGGGCCCCCCTCATATAAAAATTCGCAAAATCTACATTTCAAAATAGTCTTTATTCTTCAAATAAAAATAGCATTTTTATGTACATGACAGTAGAATTCTGCCAATAAATACAGTGATATATACAACAACTGGAAAGTTCCAGTGAAACGTAAAACAAAATATTGTTAAAATCATAAAAAAAATATTTCGCCACGTAGGGCGAAGGAGAGGCAGACAATAAAGCACGAGCGATACAAACGAAAATGTTTACCTACAGTATTGTAGACAGGGCAAGACATGATTCTATACTATGCACAAATTCCAATTAAGCATTACTACCATACTAAAGATTAAACATTAGGTACTAATTCACAGAAATGCAACAGTGATGCTACATTCAAAATTTACATCATATATACAGAAGTATTCAGTGACAAGGGGGAGAATCGCTAAAAGTGCTCAGAAGAGCATCTTCTTACATTAAATTATATACACAGGGACAATAAAATTTCAAAATATATTCAACATAATGTAGGGGACATTGCGTGTGCAGTAAACTGTGCAGAAGAAAGAATTATATACAACAACATAAAACCCAACATTATCGAAGAGATCATGGGAAACATGGTGAGCTATCTCCAATAGCACATTATAACAGAATAATCACAAATAGCGAATCATGTGGGTGAAAAAGGAGACTCCACCTAGGAGCCTCATACCACCAAAATTAATACGTAAAATCATGAGTTGTGACGGTGAATGTGGGCGACAACAAAAATCACACCTATAAGTTGAGATGTAGCTGCAAATTGTGGATATGGAACCACCCAGCCGATTGGGCCCAGGTGGATTGAAAAACGTTATCGGTGTTTGTTGAGGCAGCACGAGAGTGCTCCATTCGGAGACGAGTGGTTAACCGTGCTAGGAAGCGTCTCCGAATGATAGCACTTGCCTCCTGAGGAGGTGGAGTAAGAGCAGGGAGGCGTTGTTCAAGATGGAAAGCATATACAGTGAACTTCACAAGAAGAAAAATGTAACGGCACACAAGAGGCAAGTGAGTAGGTGGATGCTTAGTTTGGAGTAGCCAAGCATATGCAAGAAATGGTAACGATCGAGCACAAATTCGATCAGCAAGACGAAATGCTGTGTTTAGGACTGGCAGGAGTACGGGGCAGAAGAGGTATTGATGTTGGACGTCGCTGACTTCAGGGCAAAAGGAACAATGTGGAGAGGTGAGAAGGGTCATGCGAAATAGTACTGATGGGGCGGGGAGACGAAGGTGAAGAAATTGCCAATGGACATTGAGTTCAAGAGGGGAGGAAAGGGGAGAGGTAGAGGCTGTCCAGATGGCGGGGAGAAGAGAAGGAGAAGCAGAATGAACAGAAAGTGTACAGTTTTCGGGTGGGGAAAGAAGGAGCCAATAAAGAGAAGAGGAGGAGACAGAAGTAACTAGAACTCATGGAGCTACGAATTAGGAGAAAGAACGGTTTTTGAGAAAGAGGGTTGGAGGTGGACCGAGAAGAGACCCCCCTCATCAGGGGAAGCGAGGAGTGGAAAGAGATCTACAGTTTTCATCTTAGAACCACCAAGATATTCGTTAGCAAGAGTAATGGTTGGAGATAGAAACTTAGGGAAGGCAGAGGTCTCCAGGTTAGATCAGAAGTTACGAGAGAACGGACAGTTATCACACCAGAGCGGATCCACATGAGGAAAGTAAAAGTAAGGGAGGTTAGGAGGGTTTTCAATAAGAGAAGAGAAGAAGAGAGGTATACTATCTAGAAGATCAAGAGTTGAAGAAGGAAATGAACGGAGAAGGGTTGGAAGCGAACGAAAGAGTCAGAAAGGCCCTCTCGCAGGACAGAAGGGAGGTGGGACGGAAGAATCTACAGTATGAATCCATCTTCAGAAACCACCAAGATTTGGTGAAAGATGGGTCACGAGAAGAAGCAAGAACATTCAAGGTAGACGGTTTTTGGGACGGAACAGTTGAAGTGGCAAGGCGACCCCCCTCATAAATTTCGAATAATGCGATGTGTTTTATCCTAAAGGACTGCTGGATCAGGAAGCTGGTATGCCACCTAATGAGGCTGGTAGATGAAGCGCGGCAGGTTTAACCCAGTGATGTGAAAGGGTCCAGATGACGGAAGTTGAGAGGCGAGTGATGGTCATCATTTGTGACACGGGAACAACCGTCGACATCCAAGAGTATTCGCATAGGGAGATAAGTTGTCGACGATACTATCTCATGGCTGCTCGAACTTAGACGCAAGACGGTTTTTGAAAGGGCGGGGGTCAGACCCCCAATAGGCAGCAGCCCGTTGTATCCAGGGAAGAAGAGCAGTCTACAGGTGGCAGATGCAGAAGCCAAGGGCAATTTACCGACATACTATCCGAGGATCTTCTTAGACGCTAGACGGCTGTCCACTGCGCACCCCAAGGAGCATCGGTGCGGACAGCCCATGCCCCGCACCACAAGCCAGTACTTTTAGTGGCATTCAGCGCAGCTCCAGATATTGCAACATATTGTTGATCATACAGAATACAGGCGATCAAATTGAGATTCATACACAAAAGGTCACATCATCAGCATAGGCGGTGAAAATTATCCGATGATGACGAGTACTAGCCACTGTCGGCGGTCAGGACATCCAGGAGTGATTTTGGGCTGCTAACAGGAAAGGCTCAAAAGCGAGAGCGAATAGCTGGCCGGAGAGCGGACATCCTTGTCTGGTATGCTATGCCTAAACGGAATTGGAACGGTTAGAAATGTAGCCGCTCGAACATGGAAACTGGCGCCCTGATAAAGGGCCAAGAGAGCGGAAGAAAAGGCAGCAGGAAAGCCAAATCGTTTGAAAATCTAGCAGTTTTCAATTTAGAACCACCAACTTTGGTATACTATCACATGGTACTCTAACTTAAACAGTAGACCGTTTTTGGAACGGATCAAGTCCCGGGGTGTCAGAGCCCCCACATACAAAATTTTCTTAAAAACTGCAGTTTTCAATTCTGAACCACCAAATCTGGTATACTATTGCATGGTACTCTAACTTAGACGCTCGACGATTCTTTGAAGGCGTTGCAGCCCGGGGGGTAAGGGCCCCCCTCATATAAAAATTCGCAAAATCTACAGTTTTCAATTTAGAACCACCAAATTTGGTATACTATCTCATGGTACTCTAACATAGACGCTAGACGGTTTTTGGAAGTGGTTGGAGCCCGGGGGGTAAGGGCCCCCCATAAAAAATGCCGCGTAAAATCTACAGTTTTCAATTTAGAACCACCAAATTTGGTATACTATCTCATGGTACTTTAACTTAGATGGTCGACGGTTTTTGGGACGGGTCAAAGCCCTGGGGGTCGGAGCACCAGGCACACACACACAGACATACAACATTTTCTTAAAAACTACAGTTTTCAATTCAGAACCACCAAATTTGGTATCATGAAACTCTAACTTAGACGCTAGACGGTTTTTGGAAGGGGCTGGAGCCCCGGGGTGAGAGCCCCTCCCCTCCTCATAAAAATTTCGTAAAACCTACAGTTTTCAATTTAGGACAACCAGATTTGGTATACTACTTATGGTTATCTAACTTAGACGGTAGACGGTTTTTGGAAGGGGTCGGGCCCGGGTCATGGTAGCCCCATGCAAAATTTTCGTAAAAAGTTCCGTTTTTTACTCTTAAGAATACCCTATTTACGTTCTAAGGCGCTCTTTGGCCCTTTGAGGGCCTTGCACCATAAACCATCAACCAACCAACCAACTAACCAACCTACGGTCTAAGTTAGGGACTGTAGATAACAATAAAGTGCAAAAATATGCGTTTAATGGTGTATTAAAAACACAAATCTATATAGTTTAGCTTTCACTACCAACGAACGGCTTATCAGAAAGAAATATAATGTAATGTAAACAGAGAGTTCCAGATATTCAAAATTCAAAATGGTAAGAAAAAGATGATAAATACCAATGTGAAGTCGTATGCATGCGACATCACATAGGTACATTGCATTTCTGTATCGCGGGATTCACAGAAGCACACGCCAGATGTACGGCAGTTCTACAGATGTCTCCTAGAAGGTAAGTATTCCCATTCCTTTTTCTTTCTTTTTTTGTTTCGCAAAATTAAATTAACTAAATCAAAAAATTTTAAATAAGTTTACTGGAAAATTGCAGGAATATCTTTTTCATTCATTAACTTTCACCCGCTGAACTTGGTGATTCCACAAATAGTAATATGTACCTGGCAAATAACTGGTATCCCTGCTAGTACAAATTATATTAATGATTTATTTGCGTCCAGTTCAATCTAGTATGTCCATAAGAGCGTTTGGGGCCGTATGAAAAATACATTTCAACGTGTGCCGCTACGGCGGCGGAGTGATCTAGGCGCTGGCTTCTGACCACTTGTCGAGAAGGATCCTGGTTCAAATCTCGGTGAATCATGGAAGTTGTGCTTGACTTCTGGCACTGGCTGTCCCTCTTCCCAGGAACCAGTGGCCCAAAATTGGGAATGTCCGACTGCTTATAGCCCACTGAATTGATCACGGTGGTCGTTAACCCCCCTCCCCCCAAAGATTGCGACGTGTCCATTGCTATTTGTTGTGGACCGTACAAAAAGTATGTTTTTGATATCAAAGTGTCCACTTCCATGTAGGCTGGCCATAAAATGTTAGGGGACCGTACAAAATTGCACTTTTGTTTTCACCTTGTCAGCGCTTCGGTATATGGTTGAAGTATACGTACATATAGATGGGCCATTTCAGCACGTAGTTTGGTTTATATAGAAAATCAAGATAATGTTACATTTTTACTCAGCTACAATACATTAATCCCAAAGGCTATTTGTTGAAATCTTTAATCCGCCGTGCTCATATTCACAACGTTAACATAACATGTCAAGTTATTAATGTTGCAGTTTTACCCTGTCACAAAACTTTAGTTACAAGACCTTAGGCGTAAACTTTTTTTAGGAATTTTTAGTCCGACGTATTCATAAGGTTTCGATAACATGCCAAGGTTATGGTACTGCGTTTTGACTGAGGCACAAAAATTAATAAACAGGCCTTAAGCCTTTTTATCAGTTTTCAATCAACCGTGCTCATATACATAACATTTTCAGAGAAAGTCAAGTTTACTGTGTTACGCATTTACTCGAGTACAAAACTATAAACAGCCATTAACTTTCACCCGCTGAACTTGGTGATTCCTCAATTCATCCATTAACAAGTCTTTTAAGTGATTGTATGCTATGGTCATATTGATAATGTTTGATGACAAGTCAGGTTAATGATGTTGCACTTATTAAAGACTTAAAAAGGTGTAGAGGCTAGTAATTATTATTTGAAGTCTAAGTAAAATCTCATTTTTAACTTGACTCGTCATGAAATCCTTGTGAATATGGCATTTATTTTATTTTGTACATTTTACAAAGCGTATGCATTTTTTTTGGCATTTGTTTTATTTTGTGTTGTACTTGTTACATAGCGTTTCGCATTTTTGTAATGCTTGTGACTTGTGATTGCATTTTGAATTTTTATTTGTTTCACATTTTGAATTTTTATATGTTTCACATTTTGGATTACTTTTTGACATTTTATGTTATTGACATGCTATTTTGAAAATTTTGACTTTTTTAATTTTGCGTTGTGTTTTACATTCTTGCATCTTCGGCGGAATTACATTCTTGAAAAATTCAAATACAAGTTAGTAAAAGGTATAATTCAATTAGTGAGAAATACCAGCACATTTTAGTAAAGGGTAGAATTATATGAAATTCCTCTTAAAATGTCCAGCATGTTAACATTGTCTCTGTGCACCAAAGAAGTTCGAATTCCTTTTTATCTTGCCAGCGTTTCTCTTCTGGGTGGATTTGTTGGAATCTGTGCTATCACTCTTTCGATTTTAGCCATATTTGTTCTCTGCTCTTTCGCAATTTCACTGATTATTTCGTACAGTCACAGTTTTTTCTCTCCTAGAATTGTATTCCAGCGTCTGTCTAATCTTTCAAGTTCGTTTTGTGTTCTGGGAAGGCCAAATAAATTGTTTTCACTAACTGACCAAATTGTTGGCGGGAACAGCGGAGGGCTTCTGCTTTGATTGTTTCTTCTGCTTCCACGAAATTTTCCAAGAACATAATTTTCCTCAAACCACTGAACTACAGAATCTGCATATTCTAGTAAAATTGATTTCACTTCTTCAAAAGCAGCTAGAATTTCATCAGATGAAAAAAATGCGAGTGCTTGCAAATGTCTGACTTTGAGAGCAAACTCACTGTTTTCCCTATATTCCAAGGCTATGCCAGAGGACGGATATTAATCAGCACATTTTTTTCCGAGATGAAACCAACAACATTTGTGTGTGCTGCTTCCAAATTCCTTTTTAGCAGCATTATAACGGTAGCTATTTCAAAATCTATTAATATGCGTATATTGTGGTGCAAGCTGAATATCATAGTCTGATGCATAGTCTTGTAAATTCTACAAAAATACTTTATAATAGTATTATATTATTTATACTTGCTGGAAAGTAACCCATAAACTACTGGGACAAGTCTGTGCATCACTGGATTCGTTTCAACCATAGCATGAATGGAACATAATTGCCTAAAAAGGGTTGGACAAGTTTCAAATGTCCCATCCATAATCCAGAGGGGTGCTTCTTTAAGCTTTCGTAAATTATTCTCTGTTAGAAATAAAATAATTCTTTGATGTCCAAATGCGCTATCTCTGCCAAGAAATTTTGCACTATCTTCTCCTGTAAATTTATTGTGGCATCGATCCGTTCTGAAGTCGTAGGCTCCGCAGTCATGTCTTGGCATGTCTTCTCTTTTTTACAACTTGCCTTAGTGCATCCATATTAGGCATGTAAGCTGCATTTACTGTAGCCATTGACGTTGTCACGGTTTGAATAATTTGTGCAGGGGCTTCGTCTGTATTTCTCGCTCGCTCTTTTATTTGCGCTCTTGCAACAGCAACATCACTTTTCTCCGGTCTTGGAGCATGATTATGTGGTTTCTCATTGCGCATCCTGTGTTCATCTCCAATAATAATAGTACTAGCAAAGCCAGTACAATTTCCATAATTTCTTTCAATACAGTGACAATACCGTAAATCACCTCGCACTCTGTTATGGCAAAATAAATACCCTTTCCATTTCAGCAAATCATTTTCTTTTTGTGATTAACTATTTATGTTGCATTCTTCATCTGCATAGTGCCTTCGGAAAACAATGCACTTTCTCTTTCCAAAATATTTAGAATGATATATTTCCACTATTATCACTTGACAACGCACAACAAAGGTTTCAATAAGCACGTTCTCTGTTCTCCAGTCAACTACGAACTAATGAGCAACCATTCAATAAAACACTCAGAATACAGACAATCACGTGAAGCTCGTTCCTCCAGTTAGGGTTTAAGCGAAGTTCAAGATTTTCGTACCTGCGGTCACAAGAAGTGGTTAATTTTAAGGATCGGCCTCTTATATTTTGTTTTTCCAAAACGCAGAGGTACATGTATTTTACAGCTGGGACGCTCCAGGCGGGAGATCAACAGATGCGAAGAACCCGGGAGCCAGGTTCCGGTGGCGGCAGCAGTACTCTGGGCCGGTAGGCGTCATGCTAATTCTCAAAAATAAATTCAATTTTTTTGTGTTGCACCATGCGTATGAAAAAAATTGTTATACTGAAAAGACAATTTGTTTACCCCGTAACATATTAAACGAAACCCACGTCCCTACGTGCCAAATGATCTGTAAGCCAAACACAGTTTTTCATGCAACACCTTCTCCCGACTTTCTAAGTTCAGATCTGTCTCGTTCGACTTATTTCCTGTACCGCCCCTCTCTTTCGCTAATTGCAGTTAATTGCCGTGAAATTGGTGTTTTACATTGGGTGTATTGCCGCCTGTCCTGAAGACAATAGTGAAAGCGGTGAACCCCAGGGGAAAAGTATTCCATCAAAAGCAACAGAAATCCAATGCGAGAGCAAAACTTTGTTCGTTGGCATTACATCCAAGCAATCTAGGCGAAGTAGGAAGTGTGTTTTTCTACTACGACACCAGAAGATTGTCGCGAATGCTCAGGCAATTACGATACAGATGTGTCCTTAAGACTTCTCTTTCAAGACGTCCAAAGGCCGGCACTAGGGGATGGGGAGGGATACAGTGCGGATGCTCTTTTTTGTTGCAGTTAGAAATTCTTAAGCTCATTCTTCCTTAAAACTTTGCCTGGTTACCAGTAAGTACTGTCTCATGCCTCAACCATTGCACAGATTTGTTGTTCTTGTTTTCATTCTTTGAGTTAACAGCGGGAAAATATCTGAACTGCGTTGTTTCAGTTGGAAATATTTTTTATTACTTCAGCAACAGGGCTTCACGCATAATTGCAAAATACTTCGATAGAATATTAATACCTTACATAAAGAGTTTGCGCGAGAAAATAGATTAATAATAAGGAAAATATTCTAAAACCAAAAAAGAAATTGCGGAACCGAAAAAGCTAGGTAGAGGAAACAAAAGGCTCTAAGAAAACGTTCATATTTAAAGAAACCTGTAGTCGCTTAATGAGTAAGTGGTATAACTCAATACAAAATCATGTGCTGTATTTGAAAAAAAAATTAGAAGCAAGTAGGCATCGTGACTGTCCCCAGTTTCCCCTTTTCATCCTGTCGACATTACAACTACCACAGAAAAGAAAATAACAAAAACATAACAAAAACACCCATACAAAGTAAAATGCCCAAAACATAAAAAGAAGTAACCACACAAAATGAAATGCCCAAAACATTAAACAAACTGCAACCACACGAAACAAAATACCCAAAACATGGTTAGAAATTCTGTTGAAAGCACAATGAAGGTATACGATAGGAGAAATATATGTTTTTAAAACTTAATACAAGTGTCAAAACTGAAATAAAAAGAAAGAATAAAGAAATATTCCAAATTTCATTGTTACTTTAGATATTTTGACCTGTTGACATTTCGTAAATTGTATTTGCACTCGGTCAAAAAATATTACTTACAAGGACTCTTTAGTAACTTTTAATCGCTGTGGTCCTATTTATAAGGTTTGCATAACAAATCAAGTTAATAATGTTGCGCTTTCACTTACCGTCTCCCGCTAAGTTAGAGTTTCATGACACAAAATTTGGTGGTTCTGAATTGAAAAATAAAAATTTTAAGAAAATTTTGTATGTGGGGGGGGGGGTCGTACCCCCGGGCCTTGATCCGTTCCAAAAACCTTCTACCGTCTAAGTTAGAGTACCATGAGATAATATACAAAATTTGGTGGTTCTAAATTGAAAACTATAGATTTTACGAAAGTTTGCGTGTAGGGGGGGTAACAACCCTTGCCCAGACCCGTTCTGAAAACCGTCTACCGTTTAATTTAGAACACCATTATATAGTATACCAAATTTGGTAGCTCTAAATTGAAAACTTTAGTTTTTACGAAAAATATTTATGGGCAGAGGGACTCTGACCCCGTGCCCGACCCGTTCCAAAAATCGTCTACCGTCTAAGTTAGAGTACCATGAGAGAGTATGCCAAATTTGGTGGTTCTAAATTGAAAACTGTAGATTTTACGCGGCATTTTTATGAGGGGGGCTTTACCCCCGGGCTCCAACTCCTTCCAAAAACGGTCTACTGTCTAAGTTAGAGTACCATGAGATAGTATACCAAATTTGGTGGTTCTAAATTGAAAACTGTAGATTTTACGAAAAAGTTTTTATTCGGAGGGGTGGTCTGACCCCGCGGGCTCCAACCCATTCCAAAACCCGTCTGGCGTCTAAGTTAGAGTACCATGAGATAGTATACCAGATTTGGTGGTTCTGAATTGAAAACTGTAGTTTTTAAGAAATTTTTTTATGTGGGGCTCTGACACCCGGGCCTTGATCCGTTCCAAAAACGGTCTACTGTCTAAGTTAGAGTACCATGAGATAGTATACCAAATTTGGTGGTTCTAAATTGAAAACTGTAGATTTAAAAAAAAAATTATTCGGAGGGGGTCTGACCCCCGGGCTCCAACCCTTCCAAAAACCGTCTAGCGTCTAAGTTAGAGTACCATGAGATAGTATACCAGATTAGGTGGTTCTGAATTGAAAACTGTAGTTTTTAAGAAAATTTTGTATGTAGGGGGCTCTGACCCCCGGGCCTTGACCCGTTCCAAAAACGGTCTGCCGTCTAAGTTAGAGTACCATAAGATAGTATACCAAATTTGGTGGTTCTAATATGAAAACTGTAGATTTTACGAAATTTTTATGAGGGGGGCCGACCCCCGGGCTGTAACCCCTTCAAAAAACCTTCTAGCGTCTAAGATAGAGTACCATGAGATAGTATACCAAATTTGGTGGTTCTAAATTGAAAACTGTAGTACTGGAGTAAGGCCCGCCCTTTCACATCGTTCCGTCAACGAGCAGCCATTGTTCGTCGACAACTTATCTCCCTATGCGAATACTCTTGGATGTCGACGGTTGTTCCCGTGTCACAAATGATGACCATCACTCGCCTCTCAACTTCCGTCATCTGGACTTCACATCACTGGGTTAAACCTGCCGCGCTTCATCTACCAGCCTCATTAGGTGGCATCCAGCTTCCTGATCCAGCAGTCCTTTATAAAACACATCGCATTATTCATTTCATTCGCCTTGCCACTTCAACTGTTCCGTCCCTTACCGCTACCTTGAATGTTCTTGCTTCTTCTCGTGACCCATCTTTCACCTTCTTACTGTTTCTGAAGATGGATTCATACTCTCTTCTTCCGTCCCACCTCCCTTCTGTCCTGCGAGAGGGCCTTTCTCTCTTTCGTTCGCTTCCTCTTCTCCGTTCATTTCCTTCTTCAACTCTTGATCTTCTAGATGAACCTCTCTTCTTCTCTTCTCTTATTCACCCTCCTAACCTCCCTTACTTTTACTTTCCTCATTGGATCCGCTCTGGTGTGATAACTGTCCGTTCTCTCGTAACTTCTGATCTAACCTGGAGACCTCTTTCTTCCCTGTTTCTATCTCCAACCATTACTCTTGCTAACAAATATCTTCTCCTTCGCACTGCGCTTTGGAGCCTCTTTCCACTCCTCGCTTCCCCTGATGGTCTCTTCTCGGTCCCCTCCGCCCCTCTTTCTCTACCGTTCTTTCTCCTCATTCGTAGCTCCCCGCTTCTAGTTACTTCTATCTCCTCCTCTTCTCTTTATTGGCTCCTTCTTTCCCCTCCCGCACTTCCACTTTCTGTTCATTCTGCTTCTCCTTCTCTTCTCCCCGCCATCTGGACAGCCTCTAATTCTCCCCTTTCCTCCCCTCTTGAACTCAATGTCCATTGGCAATTTCTTCACCTTCGTCTCCCCGCCCCATCAGTACTATTTCGCATGACCCTTCTCACCTCTCCACATTGTTCCTTTTGCCCTGAAGTCACCGACGTCCAACATCAATACCTCTTCTGCCCCGTACTCCTGCCAGTCCTAAACACAGCATTTCGTCTTGCTGATCGAATTTGTGCTCGATCGTTACCATTTCTTGCATATGCTTGGCTACTCCAAACTAAGCATCCACCTACTCACTTGCCTCTTGTGTGCCGTTACATTTTTCTTCTTGTGAAGTTCACTGTATATGCTTTCCATCTTGAACAACGCCTCCCTGCTCTTACTCCACCTCCTCAGGAGGCAAGTGCTATCATTCGGAGACGCTTCCTAGCACGGTTAACCACTCGTCTCCGAATTTAGCACTCTCGTGCTGCCTCAACAAACACCGATAACGTTTTTCAATCCACCTGGGTCCAATCGGCTGGGTGGTTCCATATCCACAATTTGCAGCTACATCTCAACTTATAGGTGTGATTTTTGTTGTCGCCCACATTCACTGTCACAACTCATGATTTTACGTATTAATTTTGGTGGTATGAGGCTCCTAGGTGGAGTCTCCTTTTTCACCCACATGATTCGCTATTTGTGATTATTCTGTTATATGTGCTATTGGAGATAGCTCACCATGTTTCCCATGATATCTTCGATTTTGTTGTATTTTATGTTGTATATAATTCTTTCTTCTGCACAGTTTACTGCACACGCAATGTCCCCTACATTATGTTGAATATATTTTGAAATTTTATTGTCCCTGTGTATATAATTTAATGTAAGAAGATGCTCTTCTGAGAACTTTTAGCGATTCTCCCCCTTGTCACTGAATACTTCTGTACATATGATGTAAATTTTGAGTGTAGCATCACTGTTACATTTCTGTTTTATGAGAAGCTGCCCTTCTGGGTATGCTTAGCGGCTTTCTTTTTTTGTCACTGTATTGTTCTGTACATATGATATGACACTTATGAATTGCATTCTTGTTCGATTTCTGTTTTTTTTTTGTAAAGTTGCCCTCCTGGGTCCGTTTAGCGTATTTCTCTCTTGTCACTGCATAATTCTGTGCATATAATAAGTATTTGTGCTTAATTGTTTCTACCATTTCTGTCATATTTCTAAATACTGTTGCACCTCTTAGTTCCTTCTCACCCATGGTCTTTTATGTGAATTAGTACCTTGTGCATATTTAATCTTGAGAATGGTAGTAATACTTAATTGGAATTTGTGAATAGTATAGCATCATGTCTTTTCTTGTCTACAATGCTGTAGTATACATTTTCATTTGCATCGCTCGTGCTTTATTGTCTGCCTCTCCATCGCCCTTCGGGGCGAAATAATTTTATGATTTTACAATATTTTGTTTTACGTTTCACTGGAACTTTCCCAGTTGTTGTATATATCACTGTATTTATTGGCAGAATTCTACTGTCATGTACATAGAAATGCTATTTTTATTTGAAGAATAAAGACAATTTTGAAATGTAGTATTTACGAAAAAGTTTTTATTCGGGGAATCTGACCCCCGGGCTCCAACCCCTTCCCAAAACCGTCTAGCGTCTGAGTTAGAGTACCATGAGATAGTATACCAGATTAGGTGGTTCTGAATTAAAAACTGTAGTTTTTAAGAAAATGTTGTATGTGGGGGCTCTGACCCCCGGGCCTTGACCCGTTCCAAAAACGGTCTGCCGACTAAGTTAGAGTACCATAAGATAGTATACCACATTTGGTGGTTCTAAGATAAAAACTGTAGATTTTACGAAATTTTTATGAGGGGGGGGGAGGCCCGACCCCGCGGGCTGCAACCCCTTCCAAAAACCGTCTAGCGTCTAAGTTAGAGTACCATGAGATAGTATACCAAATTTGGTGGTTCTAAATTGAAAACTGTATCGCTCTGCTACATCTTTGCGTCATCTTCCGCCTCCAGGATGGTTCCATCACTTCGAACCCATCGAAGCTATGCACTTTCACTAAACAGTATTTCACCGCCAAGTACAGTGCAGTAACGCAGTCTTCATTCTCATTAGCTTCTCCTCTTCTCTCCTCTCTTCCTCAGGTCCCCTCTACTTTATCTACTTCTTTACTTCCCCCTTTCTCTCTTCGCGAACTCCGTGAGGCGTTCGCTACTCTCAATCCTCATGCTGCTCCTGGACCTGACGGCCTTCCTCTGTCCTTTTATCGTGCTTTTCTACCGTGCCTTCTGCCTTTTCTGTCTGCGTGTTTCTCGTCTGCTTTTTCCTCTCCTGCGTTACCGCCCGACTTTACTTTGGCACACATAATCCTCCTTCCTAAGAAGGGTGACCTCTTGGATCTGGGAAACTGGCGCCCTATCTCCATCCTAAACACTGACTATAAGTTCTATACAAAACTCTTATCCCGTCGCCTTAATTCTGTTCTCTCTTTCGTTATTTCTCCCGACCAGACATACACTGTGCCTGGTCGGACTATTTCCACTAACGTTTCTCTTCTCCTTCATCTTCACTTCCTCGCTCGCTCTTTTGATGAACCTCTTGCCTTTCTCAATCTGGATCAAAAGTCCGCTTTTGATAACGTGTCTCACTTTTATCTCTCTGCTGTCCTTTCACGATTTGGCTTTCCTGCTGCCTTTTCTTCCGCTCTCTTGGCCCTTTATCAGGGCGCCAGTTTCCATGTTCGAGCGGCCACATTTCTAACCGCTCCAATTCCGTTTAAGCGAGGCATCCGGCAAGGATGTCCGCTCTCCGGCCAGCTATTCGCTCACGCTTTTGAGCCTTTCCTGTTAGCAGCCCAAAGATCACTCCTGGATGTCCTACCGCCGACAGTGGCTAGTACTCGTCATCATCGGATAACTTTCACCGCCTATGCTGATGATGTGACCTTTTGTGTCCGGGATGAATCTCGATTTGATCGCCTGTATTCTGTATATCAACAGTATGTTGCAATATCTGGAGCTGCGCTGAATGCCCCTAAAAGTACTAGCTTATGGTGCGGGGCATGGGCTGTCCGCACCGATGCTCCTTGGGGTGCGCAGTGGACAGCCACTACACAGAAGATCCTTGGTGCGTATGTCGGTTTGCCCTTGGCTTCTGCATCTGCCACCTGGACTGCTCTTCTTCCCCGGATACAACGGGCTGCTGCCTACTGGAGTAAGGCCCGCCCTTTCACATCGTTCCGTCAACGAGCAGCCATTGTTCGTCGACAACTTATCTCCCTATGCGAATACTCTTGGATGTCGACGGTTGTTCCCGTGTCACAAATGATGACCATCACTCGCCTCTCAACTTCCGTCATCTGGTCTTCACATCACTGGGTTAAACCTGCCGCGCTTCATCTACCAGCCTCATTAGGTGGCATCCAGCTTCCTGATCCAGCAGTCCTTTATAAAATACATCGCATTATTCATTTCATTCGTCTTGCCACTTCAACTGTTCCGTCCGTTACCGCTACCTTGAATGTTCTTGCTTCTTCTCGTGACCCATCTTTCACCTTCTTACTGTTTCTGAAGATGGATTCATACTCTCTTCTTCCGTCCCACCTCCCTTCTGTCCTGCGAGAGGGCCTTTCTCTCTTTCGTTCGCTTCCTCTTCTCCGTTCATCTCCTTCTTCAACTCTTGATCTTCTAGATGAACCTCTCTTCTTCTCTTCTCTTATTCACCCTCCTAACCTCCCTTACTTTTACTTTCCTCATTGGATCCGCTCTGGTGTGATAACTGTCCGTTCTCTCGTAACTTCTGATCTAACCTGGAGACCTCTTTCTTCCCTGTTTCTATCTCCAACCATTACTCTTGCTAACGAATATCTTCTCCTTCGCACAGCGCTTTGGAGCCTCTTTCCACTCCTCGCTTCCCCTGATGGTCTCTTCTCGGTCCCCTCCGCCCCTCTTTCTCTACCGTTCTTTCTCCTCATTCGTAGCTCCCCGGTTCTAGTTACTTCTCTCTCCTCCTCTTCTCTTTATTGGCTCCTTCTTTCCCCTCCCGCACTTCCACTTTCTGTTCATTCTGCTTCTCCTTCTCTTCTCCCCGCCATCTGGACAGCCTCTAATTCTCCCCTTTCCTCCCCTCTTGAACTCAATGTCCATTAGCAATTTCTTCACCTTCGTCTCCCCGCCCCATCAGTACTATTTCGCATGACCCTTCTCACCTCTCCACATTATTCCTTTTGCCCTGAAGTCAGCGACGTCCAACATCAATACCTCTTCTGCCCCGTACTCCTGCCAGTCCTAAACACAGCATTTCGTCTTGCTGATTGAATTTGTGCTCGATCGTTACCATTTCTTGCATATGCTTGGCTACTCCAAACTAAGCATCCACCTACTCACTTGCCTCCTGTGTGCCGTTACATTTTTCTTCTTGTGAAGTTCACTGTATATGCTTTCCATCTTGAACAACGCCTCCCTGCTCTTACTCCACCTCCTCAGGAGGCAAGTGCTATCATTCGGAGACGCTTCCTAGCACGGTTAACCACTCGTCTCCGAATGGAGCACTCTCGTGCTGCCTCAACAAACACCGATAACGTTTTTCAATCCACCTGGGCCCAATCGGCTGGGTGGTTCCATATCCACAATTTGCAGCTACGTCTCAACTTGTAGGTGGGATTTTTGTTGTCGCCCACATTCACTGTCACAACTCATGATTTTACGTATTAATTTTGGTGGTATGAGGCTCCTAGGTGGAGTCTCCTTTTTCACATACATGATTCGCTATTTGTGATTATTCTGTTATATGTGCTATTGGAGATAGCTCACCATGTTTCCCATGTTCTCTTCGATTTTGTTGTGTTTTATGTTGTATATAATTCTTTCTTCTGCACAGTTTACTGCACACACAATGTCCCCTACATTATGTTGAATATATTTTGAAATTTTATTGTCCCTGTGTATATAATTTAATGTAAGAAGATGCTCTTCTGAGTACTTTTAGCGATTCTCCCCCTTGTCACTGAATACTTCTGTACATATGATGTAAATTTTGAGTGTAGCATCACTGTTACATTTCTGTTTTATGAGAAGCTGCCCTTCTGGGTATGCTTAGCGGCTTTCTTTTTTTGTCACTGTATTGTTCTGTACATATGATATGACACTTATGAATTGCATTACTGTTCGATTTCTGTTTTTTGTAAAGTTGCCCTCCTGGGTCCGTTTAGCGTATTTCTCTCTTGTCACTGCATAATTCTGTGCATATAATAAGTATTTGTGCTTAATTGTTTCTACCATTTCTGTCATATTTCTAAATACTCTTGCACCTGTTAGTTCCCTCTCACCCATGGTCTTTTATGTGAATTAGTACCTTGTGCATATTTAATCTTGAGTATGGTGTAATACTTAATTGGAATTTGTGAATAGTATAGCATCATGTCTTTTCTTGTCTACAATACTGTAGTATACATTTTCATTTGCATCGCTCGTGCTTTATTGTCTGCCTCTCCATCGCCCTTCGGGGCGAATTAATTTTATGATTTTAACAATATTTTGTTTTACGTTTCACTGGAACTTTCCAGTTGTTGTATATACCACTGTATTTATTGGCAGAATTCTACTGTCATGTACATAGAAATGCTATTTTTATTTGAAGAATAAAGACAATTTTGAAATGTAGTTTTTAAGAAAATTTTGAATGTGGGGGTTCTGACCCCCAGGGCCTTGACCTGTTCCAAAAACGGTCTAGCGTCTAAGTTAGAGTTTCATCATACCAAATTTGATGGTTCTGAAATGAAAACTAGATTTTACCAAAATTTTGTATGTACGGGGGGGGGGGGGTGGCTCTGACTCCCCGGGCCTTGACCCGTTCCAAAAACTGACAACCGTCTAAGTTAGAGTACTATGAGATAGGATACCTGATTTGGTGGTACTGAATTGAAAACTGTAGATCTTACCAATATTTTGTGTATGGGGGGCTCTGACCAACCGGGCCCCTAACCTGTTCCAAAAACCGTCTACCGTCTAAGTTAGAGTACCATGAGATAATGTACCAAATTTGGTAGTTCTAAATTGAAAACTATATTTTACGGCAATTCTGTAGGGGCCCTAACCCCCCCCTCTCCAACCGCTTCCAAAAACCGTCTACAGTCTAAGTTGGAACACCACGAGATAGTATACCAGATTTGCTGGTTCTGAATTGAAAACTGTAGATTTTACGAAAATTTTGTATATGGGGTCTCTGACCAACCGGGCCCTGCCCCTTTCCAAAAACCGTTTACCGTCTAATATTTTTAGTGCCAAAGAAAAACGTAATATTCCTATCCTGTCTGCGTGTCCAAACTTTATAAATTTGATCGGGAGCAAGACGTTCGAAATCGTACGTTTTCCTGCATTCGTTTTGTATGTAACCAAAATCTGTAAACGCGACGAATTGACGTAGTCGACGAATTTGTCCGCGACGAATTGACGCAGTCGACGAATTGACGCGCGACGAATTAACGCGCGACAAATTGACGCAGTCGACGAATTGACGCGCGACGAATTGACGTAGGCGACGAATTGACGCGCGACGAATCGTCGCAGTCGACGAATTGACGCGGTCGACGAATTGACGCACGCGACGAATTGACGTGACACCGCTGAAACGACCCAACGGGCGGCACGGTGTGTTTGTTCAACACAACAACGCTCGCCCCCAAGTCGATAATCTGACCAAAACTGCTATTCAGGATCTCAGAAGTTCTACCGCCCTCACCGAATTCTCCTGATCTAGCGCCATCAGATTATCACCTTTTTCCGGTGACTCTTCAACAGTCTGCAAGGCGTGTCGTTTAACAACGACGTTGAGCTAAAATGGTGACTCAATGACTTCTTTGAGTCAAAACCCGGGGATTTCTACCGTCGAAAATTGACAACCTAGTGGAAAGTTCGCAAGAGATCGTGAACAATGAAAAAGAATTAATTATTGACTGATTTTTGGAAAAAAATTCATGAAAAAATAAGGATTTCAATAATTGAGAAAAAACCCGAACGAACTTACCTGACAGCCGAATAATTGAAAAATAAAAAGCATAAATTAAATCTACAAGCTGAAATATCCAGGCATGAGGAAATGGAGTGAATGGAAAGTCATGGTGAATGGAAAATTGATAAGAAAATTTATATAGCTTATTCGATATAGTTGCGTAAAAACATCGCAGATTGATTTCAGTACCTAAATTTTCAGGTATATGCAGACGAGGTTGGACGCCAAAGAACACACTCACGAAGCAATTTTTTCCTGTAATGTCAGCACGTCTTTTGTAAAAAAAGATCGTGCTTATGTTACCGGTTTGTCCGTCCGCCTGTACCCATGATATCTCTGCAACTATTAGTTCGATTTGAGAAATTATTTTTGCATTGGGAAGCTTGAAATATGCGAATGATGATCCTTCATTTCATTTTTTTATGATGTACAATTTCGCCGCTAGAGGGTGTAAATGCAGATGATGTCGAATTCAAAAATACGTTTTATTTAACATATTTGCTTCTAAGCATCCGATTGAAAAAAACTTTTATCTTCGATTCCATTTATGCCGGAAATTATTTTAGATATAGTTCCTTGTTTACGCTTTCCAACTGTAGGTTGAAGAAGCGTATATGCTCCAGCTTTGTCCGTCCGTCCGCACGATAACTGGCGTAACAATGGATCGATTTAGATAAAATTTTAGTATGTGGTAGGGGACCACCTGGGGAGGAACCCTATTGAAAATGGGACAAATGGGGTCAAAGGTCACGACGTAGGAACGGGATCGTTCCATTGCCTTTCTGCGTCATAACTTGCGTAAATATAGTTCGATTTCAATGAAAGTTTACTATGTGGTAGGGGACCACCTGGGGAGGAACCCTATTGAAAATGGGACAAATGGGGTCAAAGGTCACGACATAGCAGCGGGATCATTCCATTGCCCTTATGCGTCATAACTTGCGTAAATATAGTTCGATTTCAATGAAAGTTTACTATGTGGTAGGGGACCACCTGGGGAGGAACCCTATTGAAAATGGGACAAATGGGGTCAAAGGTCACGACATAGCAGCGGGATCATTCCATTGTCCTTATGCGTCATAACTTGCGTAAATATGGTTCGATTTCAATGAAATTTTACTATGTGGTAGGAGACCGCCTGGGGGCAAATCTCATTCAAAATGTGTGACGTGGGGTCAAAGGTCAGGACATAAGAGCGGGATGCATTCCATGGCCCTTATGCGTCATTACGTGCGTAAAAAAGGTTCGATTTCGATGAAATTTCAGTATGTTGTTGGGGACAACCTTGGGACGAACCCTGCTGAAGGTGGACAAATGAGGTCAAAGGTCAGGACATAGGATTGCGATCCATTCCATCGCTCTTATCCCATATTATTAAGGTGAACGTCAAGTAATTTTGCTTCCTATACTTCCAATAGAAAAACTTTTGTACACATTTCCTTCACTATTAATGTGTTCCCAAGGATGAAAATTTGAACATCGATTAAAATAACTTTATTATTACTTGGAATACTTAATATTTTCTAAAACATAACCAAAATTATATTAAAAATCAATAACTTTTCCTTTGGTGGTGTTAAACCAGAAAAAGGATGGCGCGACCTGTACTTTGATGACGTCAGTAGACAAACAAATGTTGGATTGCATAATTATGGTTATGTTTTAGAAAATATGTAGTATTCCAAGTTATAAAATGAAGCTATTTTAATCGATGTTCAAATTTTCATCCTTGTGAACGCATTAATTGTCCAGAAAAAAGATGGCGCGACCTGTATTTTCATGAAGTCAGCAGACAAAAAAATGTTGGATTGCATAATTATGGTTATGTTTTAGATAATATTAAGTATTGCAAATTATAAAATGAAGCTATTTTATTCGATGTTTAAATTTTCATCCTTGTGAACGCCTTAATTGTCCAGAAAAAAGATGGCGCGACCTGTATTTTCATGACGTCAGCAGACAAAAAAATGTTGGATTGCATAATTATGGTTATGTTTTAGAAAACATTAAGTATTCCAAGTTATAAAATGATGATATGTTAATCGATGTTCAAATTTGCATCCTTGGGAACGCATTAATTGGGAAGAAAATGTGTACAGAAATTTTTCCATTCGAAGTACAGGAAGCAAAATTACTTGACTTAATGGAGTAATTCTTGTATGTATGTAAATTTTATTTTGAAAACGGCTCTAAGGATTTTGATGAAAGTCGTTAACCTACCGTTTTCTGGTACTAGAAATCGATTTAGCTTGATCTCGACTTTAAGAAAAAAATTTTAGTGGGTTAAATAACCACCCTGAATTATCAAGTTTGCAGTGTGGTGTCATTACGTCGATCCATTAGATGTTGGCGCGCGGTCATGTCATATATCTCATTACGTCACGCGTTGTTTGTGGATCCTTTTAAAGTTTTATGACGTCACACCTTAGTAGCAGATGGTCGCGATTCCCATCTGCCTCATTACGTCACGGGTTGTTTGCGTATGTTTGTCCACACGATAACTTGCGTAAAAAATGTTCGATTTCGATGAAATTTTAGTATGTAGTAGGGGAACACCTGGGAAGGAACCCTATTGAAAGTGAACGAAATGGGGTCAAAGGTCAGGACATAAGAGCGGGATCCATTCCACTGCTCTTATGCGTCATAACAAACGTAAAAAAGGTTCGATTTCGATTAAATTTTAGTATGTGTTAGGAGACCACCTGAGGACAAACCCTCCTGAAAATTGGCGAAATGGGGGTCAAAGGTCAGGACATAGGTGCGGAATCACTTCTATCGCCATTATGAGTCATAACTTACGTAAATATGTTTCGATTAGGATGAAATGTTGGTATGTTGTAGGGACCTATCTGGGAACGAATCCTATTGAAAATGGGCGAAATGGGGTGAAAGGTTAGGACACAGGAGCGGGATCTATTCCATAGCGCTTATACATCATAACTTACGTAAAATTGCTTCGATTGCGAAAAAACTTTATCATGTTATTTCGGAGACATACTGAACCAGTTCTGTTAAATATCATCCAAATAGATCAAAGGTCAGGACACAGGGGTGAGATTTATTCCACAGCCATTTTCCTCATAACTTGAGTAATAGCTTGAGTATTAATTTCTAGTATATTGGAAAGCGTATCATAATCAGTGCATTGCATGGTTTTACTAAATTGTTTAAATTACGCATAGATTTTCGGCTAGGGGCGTACATGTAAATTACATTTTTCTCGATAACTCTTCTTCTAACACTCCGATTTAAAAAACAGTTACTTAAGCGGATACAACTCCTGATGTAAAATATGTTGCATATAATTTCAAATTTTTGGTAAATAATACTTTGGCCACCAGGGGGCGTAAGAGTTAATTTTTGCTTCTGATGTATTTGCCATAAAATCTGAGCTTTTAAAATATCGATTGAAAACATTATTTCGTACACTGATGCCACTCACATCGATAAACTTTTTCGCAATATTTTCTTCTTAAAATATTTCCACAGTTTCTCCGCCAGGGGGCGCAGATGTGTATCTTATTTTTTGTCAATATCTCTACTTCTAGGAGTCCGATTTGAAAAATTCCTTCTTTGTTGGATAGTGTTTCCAGTGTGACATGTTTTTCATAAAATTTCACAATTTTCAAGTAGTTAATAGACTTTCCGCTAGAGAGCGTATAGGTAAATTGTTTTCCCCCTACATATCTGCTTCTAAATCTCCGATTTGAAAAATTCTTTCTGCACTGGATACAGCTCCTGATAGGAAATCGTTTGCACATTATTTCTCATTTTTGTAAAAAAAGATGGTTTGGCTACCAAGGGGCGTAAATCTTAATTTCCACTTCTGATGTATTTAAAGCAAAATATGAGCTTCTAAATTCTCGATTGAAAAAACCGTCGTTTGTAGACCGATACTACTCATGTCGACAAACCTTTTAGAATAATTTTCTTCTTCAAATAATGCATGGTTTCTACGCCAGGGGCATAGATGTATATCATATTTTTGGCAATATCTCTACTTCTAGGAGTCCAATTTAAAAAATTCCTTCTTTGTCGGATAGCGCTTCCAGTGTGACACGTTTTTCATATAATTTCAAAATTTTTAAGTCATTCATAGACTTCCCGCTAAGGGGCGTAAAGGCAAATTGCTTTCCCCTATATCTCTGCTTCTAAATCTCCGATTTGAAAAGTTCTTTCTGCACAGGATACAGCTCCTCATGGGAAATCCTTTTGCACGTAATTTTTAATTTTTGAAAAAAAATGGTTTGTCCACCAGGTGGCGTAAGTCTTAATTTCCGCTTCTTATGCATTTGCAGCAAAATATGAGCTTCTGAAATTTCGATTGCCAAAAAGTAATTTGTTGACCGATACTACTGATATCGACAAACCTTTTACGAACATTTCATTCTTGAAATAATGCATGGTTTCTACGCCAGGGAGTAGATGTATATTTTATTTTTGTCAATATCTCTACTTCTAGGAGTTCGATTTGAAAAATTCCTTCTTTGTTGGATAGTGTTTCCGATGCGAAATGTTTTCCTATAAATTCAAAATTTTCAAGTAACTCATAGACTTTCCGCTAGGGGGCACAAAGGTAAATTGCGTTTTCTGCGTTTTTTCTGCTTCTAAAACTCCGATTTGAAAAATTCTACCTGTATCGCATACAAGACCTGATGGAAAATATTTTTGACATGATTTCTGATGTTTGATAAAGAATGGTTTGGCCACCAGGAGACATAAGTGTTAATTTTTGCTTCTGATGTATTTGTAGCAAAATCTAGGGTCCTAAAAACTCGACAATTTTTTTCTTGGACCGATACCGCTCATATGGAAAAACCTTTTGAGAATACTTTCTTCCTAAAATAATGCATGGTTTTCCCACCAGGGACGTAAAGTCACATCTTATTTTTGTCGATATCTCTGTTTCTAAGAATTCGATTTGAAAAATTATTTCGGTGTTGGAGAGCGTTTCCGGTGCACAATATTTCTCATATAAATTCATGTTTTTCTTAACGCACAAGTCTGCAACCAGAGGGCGTAAGCTCCCGATTACGTTTACAGCAATATCTGAGGTATTAAAAACCTGATTGAAAAACTTCTTTCTTGCGTCAGATACTATTGTTTTCCATACCGGTTCCATTGACTTTGAATAGCTTTGATAAATTTTATTTGCGTCAGAACGGATTCAAAAGACGTGCTTAATTCACCCAAAAATTCTGGGTCATCTTTCTTGTTATTTGCTCTGTTCGATACCTCAGGTGTAAGATTGTTTTCTTGTATATATTCTTATATTTGTTTTCTCGGATATATTCGTATATTTGTTTTCTCGGATATATTCTTATATTTGTTTTCTCGGATATATTCTTATATTTGTTTTCTCGGATATTTTCTTATATTTGTTTTCTCGCATCAGTTTTCTATTTTATTGTCAGTCTTTTAACTGAGGTATTCAACAGAGGAAATAAAAATACAGTATACTGCCCTGAATATAATATTTATATTATTTATTTAACTTGCATATTTTAGATGCTACAGAACAATATTACCACTAAAGTTTCCGAATTATTGACCAAACAATCCCTACTTCTGAAATTAATTACCTCGGAAGAATTTACCTACATACCTCGACGTTTGTGAAATTGCAGCCCACCTAACCGCGCTGGACTTTTCCAAATTACCCTAAAATACTTCGTGAAAGTCTTCCAAATACGTGGAGACTAGGTGAATAGACAAAATCATCGCTCTTTTCACGTTTTTCTTCAATTAACACACAGCAACCGAAAAATTGTATCTAGACACTTAGGGGCGTCCAGATACAATTTTACTGTTGCTGTGTGTTAATTAAAGAAAAATGTGGAAAGAGCGACAACTTTGTATATTAAAATACTTCTGTGTCAAGGACTTAGAAAGGAGACCTCTAGCCTTACTGTTTATCCATGTAGATGTACATAAACGAACAAGTTTGGCTCCTGGTCCGCAGATAACTGGTAAACAGTCATTCATGGTGCGTGAAGAGGTTTTAGATTTATGGTTGAGCCATACGTAATCAGTAAAAGTGTGTTCCTGCACCACAAACATTGGTAAAATGATTAATTTGAGGTGTGTGAAAAGGAGGTAGAAGTTATTTTTGTTATAATTAATCAATAGATACACTCTTTGGCAAAAAAAAAGAAAAGACAAAAAAAGGGAAGAACCTCAAGAAAGTCATTCGATTCTGATGAAACTTGGCTTGCAAGTACCTCAAAGCCGAATGTGCAAATGAAATAAATGGTGTTCCACTCGCTACCGAGCCCGGCATTTCTTTAATAATATTAACACCAATGAAGATGTTGCAACGAAATTTAAATTGGATTTACCTCACTTCGTGAGAAAAGTGATGACATCACAACATGTGCTGGAAGGGGCCACCATTTGCGTCCAGACAGCATTGAACCCGGCGCACCATATTGTGGAACGTGCTTGCCGATACGTCCGCCGTCACTGCCTCAATTTCTTCGGAGATGTTTGTTTTCGCGGTTTCGTTTGGTAAACTCTCCCTTTTAGATATCCCCGTAAAACGTAATCAGGAGGCGTCAGATCGGGCGAGAGCGGTGGCCATAGACCCTTCGAAATGACGCGGTCGCCGAAAAACGAACAAATTTCGGCCATACTGGTGTGTGATGTCTCCCTATCATGCTGGTAATATACAATGGAGAGTTCTTCGTCATCCAATTGATTTACAAAAGTGTTGAAGATTTCTATATATGCAGCTGTTGTGATGGTTGTATCGAAGAACATGGGACCAATTATGCGGCGCCGGGGCATCCCACACAAAACAACAATTTCCTGTGAGTGAAGGGGTTCTTCATGTATAGCGTTGGGATTTTCACTGGCAAACATATGGGAGTTTTGAGAATTGACGTATCCGGACAGTGGCGCAACACGTGAGAATGTGTCAGCCACTAAAGAGCACTCCGGATGACTAGCGGACGCAAATGGTGGCCATGTATAGCACGTGTTGTTATGTCATCCCATTTCCCACAAAATTAGGTAAGTCCGTTTCAAATTTTGTTGCAATATCTTCATTGGTGTTAATATTATTAAAGAAATGCCCGGTTCGGTAGCAAGTTGGACACTTGTATAACGGTGAGTGGCAAAAAAGTGAACCGCACACCGCATGAGAACGGCGCATCGAGGAGGGTATATCAACTGCAAAGCTTGCACGCAGCGATATTTGTGACAACCGATTCCGGTTGCATTTACCTCCACGGGCTGTGAGGATGCCTCGACGTCGGATCCGTGCAAAATTCGAGCAGTTGAGAGAGTTGGAAAGAGGACGTATAATTGGGCTGAGAGAGGCCTTTTGGTCAAGTCATCATATCACCAGGACTTGGAACTCAGTCAGAGCCTCAGTAGGACGATGTTGGCGCTAATGGGTTGAGGAGGGAAAACCCTGTGACATGCGTGCAATGGACGGGCGACAGCAAACACAGAACATGAAGATTGAGCCATTGTGAGAGCCTCATGTACAGAACCAAATTCGTCCCTCTCGATCATGCGTGGCCACGTGATGCGATCTACACGTACTGAAGTGGCCATCTGGCATGTTGCCAGACAATCTGCGGCACAGAGACTACATTTGAGGAGATCCTTCCCCCACATACCTCTGAGCAGCGTGCATCGCCAGCCCCGTTGCTGTGATTTCGGGACCGATCAAACTGGAATAATGTCCAATGGCGTCGTGTATCCTTCAGCAATGAGTCACGGCTTGCATATGTGTCTGGAAAGGTTGCAGGCCAGCGCACGGTTCCTGCCTTTACCGTGGAACGGCAACCGGTTCGCACGCTGGGAGTAACTGTCTGGGGAACCATTTCCTACGATAGCTGGACAACCTTGGTAGTTCCCAGTACCACCGTCATGGCTCTACAGTACGTCGACAATATTGTACGAGCTGTTTTATTGCCAGTTCTTTCACTGGATCACCTAGCAATTTTTCAACAGGATAATGCCCGGACACACGCGAAACAGCTTTCCCGGCCCTGCCTCCGTAACGTCCACTCTATTCTATGGCCGGCCTGATTGCGCGTCCTCTAACCAATAGAATATGTTTGGGACATGATGTAACACCACTTACACCCAACTCGGAATGTCGGCAAACTCCTACGTAATTTGAACTGCGTCTGGTATTCTAAACCTCAGGACAGTAAACTGAAACTATATGCGTCTACGCCACACCAGGTAACCGCTTGTATCCGAGCTAGTGGTGGTGCTACAACGTACTAACTTCTTCCACTCGTGTAGGTGTTTTATTCGAAAAAATGGCCTAAATGCTCTGGAATTGCAATAACTTCCTTTTCGGTACATGTGCATTGCACTTGCCAATTTTCATCTCGATTGAATTATTCCTTCTAGATGCTTCTTTTTTTTTCTTTTTTTTTTTGCTTTTTTTACATTTAAGACGAGTGAAAAGGAGTTTTCGATTTCTTGATGAGCCATATAGATGAGCATATTCAATCGACGTGCACTTTAGGTCCGCAAACACTGGCAAACGAACTAATTTAAGGCTACTCAAATGACCTTTCGAAACACATTTGACAGAAGAAGCGTACCGCCATGAAGCTACATCCAGTAATTGGTAAAACTTGTTGGAGACAACGGAAAGCCTCATCAATCGGTGTACAGAAGTCAGGAAGCTCACTGCGCCGACAATCCAAGGACTCACTATGGAAATTATTGCGTAGAATAGCCCCCCCCCCCCCACCGAATATTAACCTACTGAATTTTGCGTGATAACGAGCTTCCAAAGAATGCAAAACTGCACCCTTTTCTTATGATGGGGATTTAAAATCTTGTTCGATTGGTTATAGAAGACGTATTATTTTTTGTGAGCTGCTTAAACAATCAGAATCGAAAGATTCTGGCATTTTGAACTCCACTTGGTTTACAGATGAAGCATCGTTTCATTTCAACGGCTGTATGAATTCGCCAAACATTCGAGTCTCCTGGTACATGAAAATCCACTTGCAAATATTGGGTTGACGCATAAGTTCATGCCGTCTTTTTCACCGCACTACAGGAATGTATTACATCAGAAGGGAAAACGGAATCAATCAACTACGTAGGCACCCCCCCCCCCTCATCCCTCCCATTGTCTACGATAATGTCCCAACGTCTGGATAGGTCTGCAATGCCATTCTTGAAAAAAACGTGCAGGTTCAGCTGCGAAGAAATTATCAAGGAAATCCTGGAGATCAACATTATTGTTGAACGTTCTGCAACGGAGAGCGTGCGATAGAGATTGGAACAGGTGATAGTCTGAAAGGGCGACATCTATTGAATAGGACGGATGTGGAAGGATCTCCGATTTCATGTCCTTGGTCATGTTGCACTGTGAGAGCGTGCGTTATCATGTTGGAGAACGACACCATGAAGCCGATGCGGCCGTCACCGCTGAACTGCTCTCTCTCTCTCTACAAGGCGCAGTTGCTCACAATAGAGTGCTTCGTTGATATTCCGATTCCTCGACAGTATTTCCCAATGAATAATGCCTTCTATGTCCCACCAGACACTCAACATGATCTTCGCAGGTGAAGGTCAGGTTTTGAACGTGGTGTGGGCGTCATGTTAGGGCTTAACCATTCCCTTCGATGCCTGAAATTCGCGTACAAGCATCACTTTTCATCTGCAGCAACAATACGTGACATAAAGGGTTTGTGTTGCTGAGAACATTCGCTGTAAAGAGCGAGCAAAGAACCAAATATGGCTATTCGCTGAATCTTGTTGTTCTCGGTGAGAGTGTGAGGCACACAAGATCCCAATTTCTGGGCCTTTCACATACGTTCCAGGTGTCGCACCACTGTGGCCTGATTACAGTCCATCTTAGTGGCCAATTCACGTGCGGATTGATACGAATCTAAGTGGATCAGATGGTTCAAATGATCCTCATCAAAGTGAGATGGACGACCTGACCATGGAGAGTCCTTTAGACCAAGATTGCCACCTCGGAAACGCTCGAACCATCTGCGGGCTATCCTCGGAGCAATAGCATCCTCCACCTACACAGCACAAATCTGTCGAGTAGCCTCGGTAGCTGTGGAGCCTTTGTTAAACTCGTAGAGGAGCAGATGTCGGAAGTGTTATTTCCTTTCTACTTGACACTCAATACTTCCGGACCTGAAAATCTAAAAAACCATGAGCCACAATCACACCACGCAATATGATTTAGACACGATATTACTGGCTATATTTTGATATACAACTGGCTATCTGCACCGTCACTACTGTCCTAGTAAACACTCGTGAAACAAAACGGCATTAAGTTATGCACCAATACAACAGATGCGAAATTTTTGTATGAACAGAATTTTGGTATATGGTGTGTAGGATGGAGTAGACGAATTATCAGCCGGAATGAGCTATTCTTTGTGCGCAATGTTCCAACAAATATTTTCAGAAAATTTCTGCATCGGCTAGCATATGAACTGACAGTTGTATATCTTCAAAACGTGTGCTGCAGGGTAGCACATATTAAATGAGGAGAATTGAAAGTGTTTGGACATACGTTTAAACACTTTTAAAAAGTCCACCTTCTTGTGGTCGTCTCAAAACATCACTGGCAGGCAAGTATTCCTGATTTTAGTTCCACAGGCAGCTCGTATGGACCCCGTAGAAGGAGATGACCTTCCTGGAAAAACCTAGCATCGTCGAACGTTCTATGTGACAAACCATTTCCACAGTTAATGATGGCAGTTTAACGAAAGTATACGCAAATTATGACTACCGCCGCCGTTGTTTTCGGATGTAGGAGTTTACCAGTTTCAGTATACTATGTAACTGAATCCTGTTCCAAATAGGTTAAGGTATCTGTACATAAATTTTCATTGAAATCCATTCATAAATAGTGACTTTATTGAGAAAAGTGTCGGACCTCTGGAGTGAAAATCATTCTGACACTTACACGAACACAATGATGTGATTCTTAATACAGTCGCAAAATTTGTGTCGTGTGTGCGTGCGCGCGTGTGTTTGTGCACGCGCACACCGGGTTTGATCAGCTTCGATTTTCCACTTCTCCTCTGATACGTATAATAATAAGGTTCTCCCAGTTTAAAACTTCATCACTGGGGAGAAAGCCCATGATAATAAAAATATATAAAAGGAATCACGTACCTGAGCAGAAAGAAAAAGTCCGAAATAGTCCTCGCTGTAACACGTCGTCGCGAGTTCTGTGAAGAAGAAGTCAATTGTGAAAGAGCAAAATATCAGCTGACATGGAAGTCATGAATGCATTGTAAGCCACAGGTATTAGAGATTTTGTCACATAAATGAAACATGCAATTAAGACATTTGCAGATATCGTCAGTGGTGGTTTTGGGGAGAAGGCAAAGATGGAAGTGCCACTTCAGAATTTTAAGACTGTTAAGGCTATACATTTTCTTTTTCATTTAGAATATAGCACATCAGTTTATGCTAATTACATTTTCAAAAAATGTCCATCTTCTTGTGTTTGTTTAAATCGAAACTTTGTGAAAACACAAGGCACCTCTTAATTCCGGAATCTTATCAATTTGCAGTATCTGCCGATAAGGCGGCGAACACAATAAACTCTCCAATAGAAGCCACGTCAACCTTGTTGTCTCTCACTAAGTCAATGTAAAGCTACAGAACACGAACAATGTGCGCACGCGCGTGGGAGTAAGAATTTCAGTAGGAGGTAAGTCTTATTTTGCCTTTCTGAAACAGCTGTTTAGGTGAAATCCCGTAGCTGTAGTTTTAAAATAATTCCCAACTCCGCGTGAATCACTCCGTCTAATTTACATACAGCCTGTTCACTCACACCGTTGAGAGGCAAAGGTAGTAGCTCCATTCTTAAAGGCGCAATAAAAACATAAAGCGAAAAGAAATCTTACATTTGTGGTGTTTGGGTTTAGAATACATTTCATTGAAAACGTGAAATGAATGAAGTGAAGAGCAACGAGCAGGCATTATAAGTCAATATAAAGTATGGTTCATTTTTGCTGCTTAGGTGAACCCTTTCTGAAGGAGTCTCCAACCCCTTTTTTATTTTATTTATTTATTTATTCATTTATTTGGCATCGGTTGAGGAAGAAATGTGTGAGGAATTGCACCTCAGATGAAAAAGAAGTTCATTTCAGCCTTATTTTTAATGTTCTGTAAATCTCTTAAATAAAAAATCAGTTTCAATGCAGTAGATTTCGTACTGAAATCTATTGGTAAAATCTTGATGAATCTTTTGACGCTGCACATTACGTGAAAAATTAATAATGATAGCGATAGTAAGTGTAATAAAATGACGTAAGAATAAATAAACTTATTTATGTCCAGGTGGGAAAATAGTGTGCCTCCTCAGTAATTTCTGTCATGGGCTGCCACTACTCATCGTATGGTATATGTGAATTTTATACATAAATTTGATGTTCCGATTGAAAAAACCTATCACATTGCTTTACAACTGAAATAAAGCTTTCAATTAATAAACTCAACAGTACACGCTCACAGGAACAAACATTTCTCTTTCCGTGGCAGTGATGCAATCATAAATGTGCAAAATTCGTACGTTTCACGCTTTACATTTGTCCATACCCACATTTTACAACATCTAATGTTTCATTAAATAAATATGTTGCTTGTGGTGTCACCTACATTCTACAATTTAAAATTCTCAGATGAGACCATAGAGAAAAGAAAGTTGAAGACTCGAGACAAGCTTTTATGAAAACAATGAAAGAATACTAACAAACACAACAACAAAATTTCGAAAGAGTACTTATTAATAAATCTTTCTGATGTTTCTCTTTCATGCTTTTTTCCAGAATCGGCACATAATTGTATTTTCATTCGCTAATTAATTTTCTTTCTCTGTACATAGTTTTCATAGCAAGCCTCTTAATATCGGTTTATCCTCCTTTGAGATTTATTTAATCCTCTTACAGTAGTTTTAATCTCTTTCCTTTATGAACTGCTCTGGATGAGGTCGAATTTCATTGGATCGTTTAGCGCCTTCTGAAGAGAACAGATTTTCAATCTACTTCAAAACTTCTTTTTTACGAGATACTTTTCCAAGAATAGGTTCCTATGCGTTCAATTGATTTTTCTCTTTATTTCTCTTCTTTATAGTTCAAGAAACAAGATTCGTGTTTTTGTCATCTTCTCCGTAGGATTCGGCCAATAAAGCACGCGATTCTGGAACCTATATCATTTAAACGAAATGTAATGTTATGCGATGTGACCGATTTTGTTTTCGAAAATGAAGCCACTTGTTTTAAACTTGTGCATTTGTGTCATGTTTTGATATGCACATTCAACTCTGTTTTGCCGATCTTCGAAAGTGTTAGCGATGCCTGGAGGTCCATTGAATTCAAAATAGATATACTTGAGTGGAAAAACGTCACATAATGCAAGTCCCAAATGTTTTCTAGCAACGGTTACGGTTGTAAACACGTTACATGGAATTGTACTACAACGCCATGAACAAGTCTTCAACAAGCATTCACAATAGAAAACATGAAAAATATATTACGGAGATATAGCTGTAGCTAAAAGATGAAACAAGAGAGATGACACCGAATTTTCGGCTGTAATGAGTACGTCTTTTGAATAATTTTTAACGCGAGTAAAATTTATGTAAATTATTCGAAGTAAATGGAATCCGTTAGAAAAAAATCAACCGGATTTCCAAAATACATAAAACATCAAGAAATAGGAAAACCTATTTATTATATTTCCACCAGCGGTTAAAAAGTATGTGACGAAAATTAACAAATGGCGCACAAAAAGGTTTCATAACAGAAGGAACGCATCAGAGACAAAGAGATTTTCAAATCGAACTGTTGAGAGAAAAAATACAGCAACATGATATAACTCTACTCCTTCTACCGGAAGAATTTTGCATAATGGGAAAGTTGAAAAAAGGTTCAAAGTATTCTTCATAGCAAAAGTTATGCTACTGAAAAAGAACTTTCCAAATACATCTCCTGGAAGCTTACATAGCGAGAAAACATCCTTAGCAGGAAAGCTGTGTAGTATTTAAAGTGGATAGTGCTCCCTATATTTATTGCAATGAATGACATACAGTAAAGAAAAAAGATTAATGGGATTTTCAGACGCGAAGATAGTCGGCAAAAAGAAGTACAGAAACCCCAGCGACCGAATTGTGAACTGCAAAAGAGCTCAAATTCTTCTGCAAGGTAAACGGTATCCGGCGTTATAAGTATTTTTAAAACGCACATTTAGAAGCAAAGATGTTGAGAAAAACAGACTGAACATTTGTGCACCGTAGCGGCGAAATTTTAAATTGTTTTGGGAACAAAATACACACAAAGATGTTTCATAATTAGTAGTATCACACCGAAAAAGAATGTTTTCAATCGGGGTTTTAGTCCCTCGGATATTGCTGCAAACGGAAACTTGAACTCCCGTCTTCTAGTGCGATATGAAACATTTTAAATTACTTGAGAAACGTTTTGCACCGGAAATGCTCTCCAACAAAGAAAGACTATTTCAAATCGGACTCTTAGAAGCAGAGATATCTGGAAAAAGGCAATTCGCATTCCCCCTGGTGGAAAATCTATGCATTGCTTGAAAAAGAAACTGTACCTAAAATAGTTTTCGACATGGGAAAAAGAATTTTTCCAGTTGGACAGTTAGAAGCAAATATTTCGTATATGGAATAAAATATATTTTGATTTCAGTATCATCTTCATTTCCTCACTATAAGGGTGAAGTTGTGCATCGACAATAAAAAAAATAGAGAATGCATGGGTCATCATTCCCATTTCAAGCTTCGCAATGCAAAAACAATTTTTGAAATCGCCCTAATGTTTTTTTTATTTTTTATTGAAGGTTTAACGACCACCGTGAGCAACTCAATGGGCTATAAGCAGTAGCCCGTCCCTAATTTAGGGTCACTGCTTCTAGGGAAGGGTGAGAGTCAGTGCCGTAAGACAAACACAACATCCATGCCTCACCGTAATTCAAACCCGGGCCCTTCACGGACGAATTACCATAAGCCAGCGCTTAGACCACTGTGCCACCGGGGCGGAACTAATGTATGAAGAAATATGGTGTTCACAGACTAATGGACGGACCGACAAACAAAATGGTAACATAAGCACGATCTGCCGCCCCGGTGGCGCAGTGGTCTAAGGCGTTGGCCTTTGATCATTCGTCCGTAAGGGTCCGGGTTCGAATCCCGGTCAGGCATGGATGTTGTGTTTGTCTTACGGCACTGGCTCTCTCCCTTCCCTGGAACCAGTGACCCTAAATTAGGGACGGGCGACTGCTTATAGCCCATTGAGTTGCTCACGGTGGTCGTTAAACCTCCAATCAAAAAAAAAAAAAAAAAAATAAGCACGATCTGTTTTTTTTTTTTTGTTTTTTTTTTTACAAAGGATGTGCTAAACAGATATAGCAGTTTGAAAAAAACGTTGCTTAGGAATTTTACTTTTCTGAGACACAGCAAACATTGGATACAAAATTAGCGAACGAAAATGCTCGTTTCCCCAATTTCGATTTTCATCGTAAAAGGTGATACTCTTTGTCGATGACAGTGAAAGAATCGATATAGGAATCCGTCTTTACCCTTAGTCTGTGATTTTCGCAAACGGCTGCTGACAGCATATTAACAGAACTGCAAGAAGTTTCTGTGTAGAATATTTAAGTACCAACCAAATACCGTTCTTTTCGGTAGGTTTCTACTTAGGAAATTCTTTTTGCGCCTGATAATTCTAACAATATTAAAGATTTTCCATGCTATTTCGAATATCTTTTAAGCGCAATTTTCTTCAGCATCGCGCTAGAGGTGACGACGTTAACACAATATCTAAAATTTTCCGAACTTGAGAAATAGAAATGCTGGAAATATTTTTTTTTTCGATTGAGGGTTTAACGACCACCGTGAGCAACTCAATGGGCTACAGGCAGTCTCCCGTTCCTAATTTAGGGCTACTGACTCCAGAAAAGAGTGAGAACCAGTGCCGTAAGACAAACACAACATTCATGCCTCACAAGGATTAGAACACATTAGGACCCACGTCGGACGAATGATCAGAAGCCATCGCTTAGACCACTAAGCCACCGGGACGGCAGGCAATTTATTTTTGGCAATAACTACTATATTAAATGGATAGAATTTTTTTAAGTACAATATTTCTGAAAAGCAAATGATCTACGAAATGTAGATTATATTCTTTAATACTTCTCAAAGAGACGCACGCTTCAGCCATCATGTAAAGATATGTTCAAGACAGCTTTTGTTTGTCGTTCAGCTTATTGAAAACAAAATTTATTTTACAAGTCCGGCGTTTAAAAGTAGAAATATGATGAAAAAATAATTAAAATATGAATACGAAGTAATGTTTTCAGGATCAGCATAGCTTCTTACGCGTCATGTGTTGAATAACAGAAAACTCGAGTTCTAATTATAGAAGATGCTAATTCAACATGTCACTACGAGGAGATATTTTTGTTTTACTTAAAAACACACTAAGCAACGTCTTTTGAGCATACCACTTTCAAATGAGATCTTATAAACCGTGTATGACATTTTCCAAATTCACTTTGCCGCTGTTTAAAATGAAACATATCATTATTACTATCATCAACCATTCTAAGTCCATCGCTGGATGAAGTGTCTCTAAGTATCTTTCACAAACATCTGACTTGAGCAATTCTCGTCTGTATCACTTCGGCATGCATTGAAACTTCATCCACACCTTTCCCACGCGGTCTTGTCCTGGATCTTTTCCTATCTCTTGATATCTAGTCTAGCACTTCAGTTTTCGATCGATAGTCAGTCCTAGCAATACGTTCAGCCCATGGCCACTTGACCGTCTCTATTTTGATCATAATGTCATGCTCACCTGTGATATTCCTAATCCAGTGTTCCTCTTCCTATCTTTCTTGGTTACCAAGCATACATCTCTATATACTTCTTTTAGTTGTCCGCAGCTAATGTAGATGTATGAATCAATTAGACCTAAATTTGCCCCATCAATCTATAATTCTCCAGTTTACGTAAAAAGAGTGTACATGAATTTTGTTTCATATAAATTCATCTTTAATCCCACTTCTTTGCTGTTGTTCAGTTGTAAAGTCATTTGGTGTTGGGTAGCAATACTACACACTAGTGTGGGAAGCATTTGTTCTGATCGCCGTTTGTTCGCTCAGTCATGTTTGTCAGTTATAATGGTACTTGTGGGTTTTGTGAGAATCCTTTCAGTGAGAACAGGATGTACTAAGAGAAAGCAGAGTTGTCCTTTTTCCGGGAGATGTTACATGTTACGCATCGATAGACCTTTTATCTCAATGTCTATCGATTGTAATGACAACTGAGATATGTTAGAATTCGGTTTAGAAGAAATAAACACTTTAATGTTGCCCAAAGCCATTCGTTAAGTATTGCAGCAATACAACAATTTGCAACTATTTTTAATTTTGCACTACTTACTTCTTTAAAATGTGTTTAGCAAAGTTATCCCTTAAATAAATATCTCGCATAATAATGTATTATTGAAACTGTGAACATTCACTGAGTAATAAAACTAAGACATCTGAGTGAAAACAGAGAAGGAAAGGCATGGTTTAGATATTATTGTAAGTTTTACACCAGAAAAGCGCACAAACACGAAAATGAATCAATCAAACTGCCTTGCTTGATTTAACAAACTGTAATTTAAATTCATCTTTCACAAGAAATGTTCAGCTAATACAGTTAATGATAATTCATAATTAACCAAATGCTGAGTATTCAAAGATCATTTTACTCAATGGAAATTTCCTGTCCGCTGAGAAGATCGCTCGGGCTATATCTGAAAAGGCTTTGCAGGCTTAAGCTCAAAAGAAAACGAGGGAACCCGCCCAAGAAGTAAGAATAAAAATGCCCTCCTATATCTACACTGCTTTAAGTAGTAAAGTAAACTGACAGGATTATGCAAATGAGCTCAACAGGAGCGACGTGCCCTCGGGTTAAGATTCAGTATTTTTGATCTCTCACTATGCACACATACACACACACACAAAAGAATAACACACTCCCTAGTAGACCGTTTTCCTTTATCTTCCTCTTTCTCTTAAACAGTCTTTGTCAGTGTTAGGCTCTTTTCAGACTTAATGGCTTCCTTTACTTCCCAGTCATTCTCTCCTGTGTTATCGTGTTTTTATTTCGTCTCTCTCTAACTGTTTTTCTATAATTGTAGTATTAGATTTTCTCTCTTTCTGACGTTTTGATTTCTGCCTTTTCTATACAACGTTTCTTTTAGGTTTTATTTTTTTTACCCATTTACCCCTATTTTTTACCATTGATAGTTCCTTTTCTCATGTATTTGGTTTTTCTTTTTATCTGTATTACCTCCCCATCCCCCCTGTCTGTTTCACTTTCATTTCTCTCGTTTTGTATACACGCGTTTTTCGTTTTCCTGCCGTATTTTGCATTTGACTGGTTTTATTTCCCTTTCTCTTCCTTACCGTATTCATTCTGTATTTCCCTTAGGTATAGTCCTTTGTATATTTTCTCTTCTTTTCTTACAAAAGTGCAAAGAAGGAAAAATCTGTCCTCCAATATTTTTTTATCCTTCTTTGCACTTTTGTCACTCACCCTTTGTTTTGTGCATCTTTCTTTGCTCCCTTTCTTAATATTTTTCATTATTTTTTAGATTTATCTGTCTACCGTAGAAACAAATTCTTGGACTGTTCTCGAATTGTTTCATGCTGTTTCTTTCGCACCACTTTCCTTATCACTTTACAGCATTGCTTTTTCAATCTGTTTTTGTTTTCAGATATTATTATACTTTCTCTTACAATACCCTGGTGTTTTTCACATTTTCCTGTTCTTCTACATTTTTTCCCATTATCTTTGTCTCACGTTGTTTTCCAAAGTAGTTTTGCTTTTGTTCATTTTGCTGTATTTTTCTTTCACTTTTACCTTGCTTTTTTATGATTTCAGTGGTTCTTTGCTATGACACTCTGCTATACTTTGATTTAATGATACCTTATATCCCCAATCCTTTAACGTATATTGTAATCCAGTTAATCCAGTTACGATATTTTCTTGGCTTAAAATTATTACGGCCTTTCAGCAATTTATCGAAACTACTGGTTATGATTACCTGTAAACGTTGTGCTTTTTTCTCTTCGCTATTTTTTTATATTTCTTATCTTCTAATTATCTTCAAAATACGTGCTGTCTGGAATCACCCCGTTCTTTTGTAAATAGAAACGATAGTTCTGGTCCGCCTTTGATAAATGGAAACATCAGCTGATTTTGAATTTACTTCTGGAGATATAATAATAACATCATTTTAATTTTAATATTTTACTGTCTTTGACAAACGCTTCTTAGCCACACCTCTTCTAACCTGGTTATACGTTGACGATAAAATTTGTCCGGGATTATTAGAGAAATGCTATACTTTCAGTTTCTCTTCATATTGTTTTGATACAGCAATGTCGAAAATCTGTTACGTACTCCCTAATGTAACCCTTGCTAGTTCCAGCGAACTGTGAAGATACGATTTGAAGTTCTGAAGTCTTATGAGAAAAAATAAATGTCTACATGAAAGAAACGTAGGAAAAAAGCGTCGTCAAATTACATCCGGGAATCTGATCTGTTTGCCATCTAGAATCGTCGGCTGAAAATAGTACCTTTTAAAAATATATGTATCATTGTGTACTTTTGACCCACCTCTTCATGTCTCTTATTCGGTTCCATGCGGATTTATTTATTTTGCGAGGTTTTACACAACAGATCCTAAATGCTGCAGCCTACGTTTTTGACGTCATATGTCGTGGTTTCTAATCCCCCAATAGGTTAACATTTGTTTCGGATCAGAAAATGTATCATAATCAGTAAGGCACCCCGGAGACCGAGTAGTATGACACGCTGGCTTATGACCATTCATCCTATATGGGATGGCTTATGACCACTCATCCTATATGGGTTGACCACGTTGGCTTATGACCACTCACCCTATACGTGTTGACCACGCTGGATTATGACAACTCATCCTATATGGGTTGACCACGCTGGCTTATGACCGCTCATAAGCCACTCATCCTATATGGGATGGCTTATGACCACTCATCCTATACGGGTCGACCACGCGGGCTTATGACCACTCATCCTATATGGTTGGCTTATGACCACTCATAAGCCACTCATTCTATATGGGATGGCATATGACCACTCATCCTATGTGGTTAGCTTATGTCCACTCATAAGCCACTTATCCTATATGGGATGGCTTATGACCACTCATCCTATACTGGTTGACCACGCTGGCATATGACCACTCATCCTATATGGTTGGCTTATGACCACTCATAAGCCACTAATTCTATATGGGTTGGCTTATGACCACTCATCCTGTAAGGGTTGACCACGCTGGCTTATGACAACTCATCCTATACGGGTTCGAGTGCCCAATGAGGTAAGGGAGATGTTTTTGTTTGATGGTGCTGGCTCTGTCCCTTTCTCGAAAAAGTGTCCTTAAACTGCCTATAGCTCTAAGAATTATTAATGATGTGCCGTTAAACCAGAAACAAAAAAATAGTCGTAACCAAAGAGCGCACTATTTAGGATAGGGGCGGATTAAGAAAAAATGTAAGGGTGAGGACACGAGAAAACATTTTTAATTTACAAAAACTGAAATTTTGTTGTGGTGAACTAAGGAAGCGCTTATCATAAATAAGATAATATTTTGCATATAAATGGCGCTTAGTAATTTCGAAAACCTGTAGCAAAAACAGGTAAGAAGTATCAAAATAGAAATATTTGCTCTGAAAGTAGTATAAGAGAAAAACGGATTACAGAAAGGTGAATTAAAGCGAAATTCAGAAAACTCCCGAGTGACAGGGCATTGCCTACGCGACGTCTTCATTATATCCACGCAATGCTTAATAAAACGGCATTCATTTGATATACGGGTGAATTTATGTCTTACATTAGAGCGATCTGCAGTTATGCGGCTTCCTTAGAATCCATTTAATGATCTTAGTTCAGCTTCTGGTTCGCTTAGTTGAGACATGCTCAGAGTTACCTGCAAATAATGTGTCGAGTATATCTTTTAGGATTTGGGAAAATACACACTCATAGAAAGAGATGAGGAGCTTATAGGTCTGTAGTTTTTAACGTGTCGTTTCTGCCCTTCTTATTAAAAACGATCTTTGTTGTGATGTTTCAGACCTAAGAAATTTCCGGTTTGTTGACCAATTTAATTAAACCAGTCAAGCAGTGTTACCACTTATCTTTTTTTTTTATTTTTGCCTGTGTATGATGTTGGATATAGCTTCATCCTCCTGAGACATTTTTTTCTTCGCTTGCTCTTAGATGCATATGAAATAATTTCTGAAAGGAGAGATAAACCGGCCCTTTTGCCTCCCGTGTGCTCACTTGTAAAAATGCAACGCGCGTAGCGCAGTTTTTGAGCAGTTTCTATAGAAATCGTAAATATTTAACCCCTTTAAGACTTTCGTTTTCTACAGCTGTGTTCCCAGTGCCATAGTTGTTTTGTTTGCATTCAATAAACAACAAAAATTCCAGATCTTATACACTGAGGTGCCAAAAAACAAGGGATACGCATATGAAATTTTTTAACTGGCGCTGCCGTTGCATAAAGGCTTCGACGCAAGCCACGATATTTATCAGTTGCCAGGTGCAATATAGTGAGTCAGGCTATGCAACTGCCACTCGGATTATGGCAAGCCGACGTGAATTATCGGAGTTTGATCGAGGCATGGCAGTGAGAGCCAGACGGATTGGACATTCAATATCCGAAGTTGTACGACCATTCAATATTCCTCAAATCCACGGTGTCACGTGTTTGCCGAGAATACACCGTGGAAAGCATTACCATCCACCGTGGACAGCGCAGTGGCCGACTACGGGCGCTGAATGACCGTGATCAGCGCCTTCTGACCAGGATGGTCCATGCTAAGAGACAAGCACTACTGGCTCAAAAAACATCCACATTCAATGCAGGAGGTACCAGAGACATATCCATCAGGCTTGTGTAGCGTAATTTAACGTCCATTTGGTATGGCAGCAAAATACCCACCATAGTGCCTTTGTAAACACCAGGACATCGCCTTACCCGGGCTCGTGAACACGGTAATTGGAGACTGGAAGATTGACAATATGTGGCGTGGTCCGATGAGTCACGCTACCAGTACTTAAGATCTCATGGTAGGGTTCGGGTGGGACGCAGACCCCACGGGGACATGGACCCAAACTGTCAATAAAGCACTTTGCAAGCAAGCTGGTGTTGGTTCCATACATACACTACATTGTCAAAAGTCACCGGACACCTAGAAGAGAAACACAACATAGCATTTATTGACATACATTAGTACGGTGTTTGTCCCTCTTTGGTCTTAATGCATGCACTGACCCTTCGAGACATGCTTTCGACAAGGTTTTGGAACACATCGAGATGTATGCGCTTCCATTCAGTACATAATGCTGCCGCTAACTGTTGCGTAGTAGTAGGCTTTGGTTTCAAACTGCTTATGCGGCTGTATAATTCATCCCACAGGTCCTCCATGGGATTACGATCAGGGATCTGTGATGGCCAGTCCACACACGGTACGGAATTATCGTCAAACGACGCCGTAACATTCCTTGCTTTATGACGTGGTGCATTATTCTGCTGGTACCCATAGGGCTCGGTTCCATAGTATTGCCACAGAGTTGGTAGGGCATAATTGTACAGAATATGAAGGTACACGTGCTGGTTAACAGGTGTGTCCTCGATAACCAAAGGGCCGGGGCCGCGCTACGACCCCCCCCCCCCCCCCGAGTACACCGCCAGCTCCAACTTGACCGTAGGAACAGTACACTGTGGTAAATAGTGTCCCACCGGCGGCCGCCATACCCACACACTGCCATTAGACTGATGGATCGTGTATCTGGATTCGTCAGTTCATAGGACCCGTTTCCATTGATCTACGGTCCACGAAAAATGTTCTTTACACCATGCTGAATGTCAAGTAGCAATCCGAGTGCAGATGAAAGGCTTATAAGCAACCACACGACCACGCACGGTAACCCATGGAATGAAGTTCTCTGCGAATGGTACATTTACATACCGAGGTTCCAGCATATTTACTCACCTGTACACTAAGGTCTTGTGCAGTACTCCGTCGATTAGCTGTAACGACTCACCTGAGGCTTTGACGTCCTCTATCACTGATTTTCTTTGGTCTGCCAGTACGTTTGGCTGCTTCAGGCACGCCATGTGTCTTCCACTGATTTAGTACAACCAAAACAGTTGACTTGGGTACGTGTAAACGCCACACGGTTTCTCTTATGGACAACCCACTAATGTAACCCCTAGCAATCTTTCCTTCCTCAAAGTCAGTTCCCTCCCGTCGAGACATTTTTACTCAACCTCACAGTGTGCAATGATTGATCGCGGTCAGCTACAGGCTTGTTTTTACACCGCTTGCAACTGTACTGCGTATTTTAACAACGCAGCGGATCCGTTCATTTGCTTTTAAAGGGTGTCTGGTGACTTTTGTTAATATGGTGCATATGGCGTGTTTTTACGTGGCACGGTTTCGCCCGACATGAACCCAATGGAGCACTTATGGGACGTGGCGAAAACGTCTATTCGCACCAAATATCCTGCAGCTACAAATACTAGGGAAGTGTGGGCGGATGTTCAGAAGGCATGGCCCAACATGTCTCCAGAAGTCTATAACGAAGTAAATTTCTCCGTCATTTTTATCCGCGCCTTTATGTCGTGTGCGTCCTTCTGGCAGGTACGTCACATCCCCTGGTACGTTACATCATCTCCCCCTTGTTTATTTTTTTCTTCGAAGTGCTGGAGAAGGGATTCTCTTATTTTTCCTATCTCGCGGTGTGGAAATAACATCACACCAATGCGAGATTTTGAACGGTCGGGTCATCCGGATAGTTCGGGCGCCATTATAACGAAGTAAATTTCTCCGTCATTTTTATCCGCGCCTTTATGTCGTGTGCGTCCTTCTGGCAGGTACGTCACATCTCCTGGTACGTTACAAGTCTTCCGGCCATTTGTGGAATCTATGCCACGTCGAGTTGCTGCACTACACCGGACTATAGGAGGTCGTACACGATACTAGGTGCGTATCCCACAACTTTTGGCTTTTCAGCGTAAATGCATTGAAGTAACAGTTAAGAGGAAACCTCTTTAAAACCTTTGAAACTGCAGTAGACTGACACATACGAATGAACCCTTCTACTACTAATCGCAGTGAAAAAACAGGTTTCAAGACCAGCTATACTAAAACTGAGGTTCAATGTAAGAACAAATTAATAAAAAAAATTGAATTTAAAATGTCTTCCAAAAATGCACATGAAATTTTCCACCATCGTGCATGAAACAGTAGTCTGATTATCAATTTCTATGTGCATAGCAAAAACAAAAGAGATATAGATGGGATGCACGATGCTTGCATTTCGTAACATCCAGCTGTGCGTTTGAAAGTAACAGTATGTCGGGAACCCAATTTTTAAAGAAAATCAATATCTTTAGAACCTTGGACGATATACAGGAGTAAAGCATTCAATATATTTTAGAGAAATTAAATCCTATGAGATCTGATTTTCCAGAAACTCCATTCACCTTTGAAAAGGGCAGGAAACGCCAAACGAATAAAGAGAAGGAAAAAATCTCATTTCATAAAAACAAGAATGATGACACGAACTTTTCGGTTGGATGAGTGAGCACGTCTTTTGAGTCCTTTCCGACGCGAATAAAAATATTCAAAATTATTCATACTCAATGCAACCGATTAGAAAAAAGTGTAAACCGGAATTCTACAGTCGACAAAACATCCCAAACTAGAAAGAGCTACTTGTTCCCATCATTTGCTGAAATGTAAGTTCCGAAAATTAAAAAACTTGTACGCGAAAATTTTCTCATAGGAGAAGGATTAATTATCAAAGACAAAGGGATTTTCAAATAAATCACTTAGAAGAAGAAATATAATAGGAAAACATGGTACAACTCTACGCCCGGTAGCGGGAGTATTAAGAAAAGTTTTAAAATATGCGAAAATTACTCTTCATAGCAAACGCTATGTAAAGGAAACTATGATTTTTCAAATACGTCTCCTTTGTACTATGCACTATTTAAGCAGAAGGTATTGTCAAACGGTTTTTTGTGGTAAAGGGTATTTCCCAACGAGATAATTTTTAAATCGAATTTTCAGAAGCGTGGACTTTGCTTAAAACAATCAGAAACAAAAAAAAATATGTTAACTCCTTCTGGTGGCTAGATAATTTTTTACCAAAAATTGTAAATTTTCATACTCAAAATATTTCTCACGTGGGACTCTATCCGTCGCAGAAAGGGTTTTTCAAATAAGTCTTTCAGAACGAGAGGTACGCAGGAAAATCACGATTTACCTTTTTTCTCCCGTAGCAGAAAATTTATACATTTATTGAAAACAAAAATTTACACATTTTTTTCAGTTTTTTTATACCTAAAACTGTCTTCGTAAGAAATGACATTGAGAGGAAGAAAACATTTTATCAATAAGGTGTTAAGAAGCAAATATATCCAATGATATAATATAATCGATGACATCTGCATTTACCACTCTAGCGGCGAATTTATGCACCGTAAAAGATCCCAAAAGACATGAGCATCGTTCTCACTTTTGAAGCTTTCAAATGGAAGAAGAAGTTTTGAAATTTGACTAATAGTTGCAGAGATATAGCCTCCAAAGACGGTTGAACAGACTGACGGATGGACAAAGTGATGCTATGAGCACCTACTTGTTTTCCAAAAAGATGTGCGAAAATATGACACAGGAAGCAGCACCTTTGTGCTGCAGAACATCTGAGAAAAATTAACTTCGCTGAAGAGTTAAGAAATGCTACCTGGTGACTGAGTGATCAGAGTAGCAGGTTTATTGCTAATAATACCACTTCAGCACGAGTTCCAGTTCTGAATGAGGCATAGGCCTCGTGCTTGTCCTATGACATTAGTCGTGCCTTTTCCCTCACTTTAAATTAGTGGTAGGTGACTCGTAATAACACAATGTAGATGTTAACTGAGGTCGTTAAACCAGGAAACTATAGGGACAATAATTAAGCTATATCGTATTTCTTTCGCAAGAGAGACAGAGAGAGGCTGCTAATAAAACGTATGGCAACCTAAATATTTTAATTCTAAATTGTGCAAAATACAGGGTAATTAAGAAAGGTCTTGACAACTTTGAAAACGTATCGAAATTTATCCAGTATACTTATTTCAAAATGTTTGGAGGCATTAATCTGTAGCAAAACACATCAAGCTTTTCCTCACGTAGTGTCATAGCATCGAGTTCCGTAACCGCGACAGCCACAATGTGTATTTCATGATGGCTGATTTCATAGGTGCAGAGTTTGCTCCCTGTGTGTTTTGATTTGAAGAAACAAAATACACAATTGTTCAATGGAAATTTTGCGCACAGTAACATTGAGATTCTCTCACTAGACCTCCAATTTATTCTTGTCGTAAGAACTTTGTTGAGACCGTTCGTTTCGTCACGAGAAATCCTCTGGAGGCCAGAATATTTCTGTTGCTGTTACGGAACAAGTGAGAGAGAGCTTTGTTCGTAGTTCAACGAAATCAATGCTACATACGTCTTGTGAAAAGGATGTTTTACAATTAACAATTTGGAGAGTGTTACGAAAGCGATTTTGCATTTAAAAGGATACAGATTTACCATGGTTCAAGTAATTAGAAGAGAGAGTTCGTGGCTCATCACGAATTCTTTTGCGGAAATGTTGCACCGGATAGAAGACGCGACATTCCTGGACCACGTAATCATCAGTGATGGGTCATCATGTCATGTGAGTGGTAACGTTAACACCCACAACTGCAGGATTTATGGCGCCAAAAATCCGCGCGAATAACTGAGACGTGTTCCTGACAGCTCAAAAGTTAATGTGTTTTGCGCACCTAGCAAACATAAGGTCTCCGACCAATATTTTACATGAAAAAGAACATCAACTGGATCTTGTATATGAATATGCTCGAAAATTATCTCATTCCACAGTTGGACTCATTTACTTTCAGCAAGAAGGACGCATTCACTTTCAGAAAGACGTCGCACCACCACTCTACTGTACATATATTCGGAATTTTTTCAGTTAACGTTTCTCAGGCCGGTAGATTAGTTGAGCAGGGCAGTTAGCATTGTCCCCCCCATTCTTCCGACGTAAAACCTCTGGTGTGTTTTCTATAAAGTTTCATTGATGATAGAGCGTTTTTTCAAAGATCACCTTCAAATCAATACCAGATTGTTTGCTGGTATTCTGGCTTGCAAGCTCGAATGGAGTTACTGCCCTGAGATTATCTGGTTTTTTAGAGCGAACTTCACATGGAAAACTCCACACATCGAGTTGGAGTTTCTCATGTGCTATTTCCTGCAATACACAGAGGAGGGACAGTAAGCGATTAGCATTAAACTCAGAGGTTCATCTCAGTCGGCAAAAATATTTAGGCCAATTTCCTCGGCACGGTTTTAGCTTATCTCTAAGAAATTGTTGTCGGAAGATACTCTGAATCTGAGGGAAATGTTTGCATCGAAACTTCTCCGCAAGGAACGCTGTTTTTGTTTTGCAAGACAACGAAAATAAACTCACTCTCTTCTGCGCACCGAAAAAAAAAGAAAAGAAAAAATACAGTGAAGACGGCTAGCCACCTTAGTTTGTTTTTCCGGCAAAGCAACCGACAGATAGCTCCTGCCTCGAACCTTTCGTTCGGGGCGCTGAGATGAAAATGCATCAACAGGAAATTTTCGAAGAGGCTGCAACGTCGATTTTCACTGGGCCAGCTTTAAGGAGCAGCCCAGTTGATTTCTTTATTTCCGTTTTGTCAGCTGCTGGCGTGTGACATAATGTTTGCCGGAAAAACAACATAAGATGGCTGGCCAGCTTCGCTGTTTTTCGGTGGTAATCAAAATTGGGTGAGTTGACTTTTGCTATTTACCGAAACAAAACTAACTTTCTTTGTGGAAAAGTTTCAATGGAAATTGGTTTCTCCAGATTCAAAGATTTTTTCGACACCACTTTCTCAGAGATATTCGGAAAACTTGCGGAGAAAATTGGACCTAATATTTGTGCCTGGTGAGATGAACTGTTACCAACTCAGGTACTTTAAAGTAGAATGTTGGTATCTTTCTAAACGCAGAAATCAAAATATCTAAGCAATGCAATTATTAAAATCAATTCAAGATGGATGATAAACTAGGATCCGAAGTCTCAGTATCCTTGAAACCGGTCTTACATACTTAAAAGGATATAGTCACAGATCCATAAACAATTTCACTTCATATGATATAGCCTACTCGTGGATGTAATAAATCCTGCGGTAAGCCTTATCAATCACAAATTTTATAGGTTCATTGTTCTTGTATGTATATATACATGTATACACTGAGTGGCCGCTTTATAATGACCACCTGACAGTTTTAAGCAAATGAGCTATGGCTACACGCTGTTGAAGCCAGAGGGCGAGACTAGTATAAAAAGAGAAAGCTTAGTACTTACGACAGTAGTAGAAATGATTTTTGGGTGACGAGATGGGTAAAAAATGCGATTTGACGGTCTTTCAACGTGGAATAATTGTAGGAGCTCCGAGCTATGGAGCGAGTATCACCGAAACCGCCGAATTCGTGAAATGTTCCAGAGCAGCTGTTGTTAAAGTGTTTAAAGACTGGACTGTCAGCCAAAAAATTGGGTGTCTACGTGCAACGTGGGGTCGTCATTGACTGGTGACTGCTCGGGCGGAACGGAGACTGTCCAGACTGGTAACAGACAATAGAAGGGCAACAGTGCAGCAAATTACAGACCATCTTAATGAAGGATCCCCTAGAATGAGCTTTGCATGCACTGTTCGCCGTACACTGCATCGGATGGGATATGGCAGCCGAAGGCCTGTTGGAACACCTTTGTTGTCTGCAGTCAACGAGAGAAAACGTCTCCAGTTCACACAGGAGCACAATCATTGGACAGTTGATAATTGGAAACAAATTATGTGGTCCAATGAATCAAGTTTTCAGTTGCGCCATGCCGATGACCGAGTGAGAATTTGGCGGAAACAGCACGAAAGCATGGACCCCAAATGCATTGCCACAACAATCAAGTTGGTGGAAGCAACTTTATGATTTGGGGAATGTTTTCCTGGCATGCTTTGGGCCCTTTAATTCGTGTTGCTCAATGTCTGACTGGCACATCATATTTAAACATCATTGCAGACCAAGTGCATCCTGTCATGTGGATAGTTTATCCCAATGGCGATGCCTACTTTCAACAAGATAATGCGTCCTGCTATAGTGTTCGTATTATACAGGATTGGTTTCAGGAACATGCCGGTGACTTTACTTTGCTTAGGTGGCCACAACAATCTCCAGATCTCAACGCCATTGAGAATTTGTGGGATGAAGTTGAACTAGTCATCAGACAGCTGGATCCACAACCCTGCAATCTCACATTCCTGGATAGGGCTATTCATCAAGCATGGTCTCAGATTCCACTAACCACCTATCAACGTCTCGTAAAGTCCATGCCACGAATAATCGACGCAGTATTAACAGCAAAAGGTGGCCCAACGAAATACTGAGGCGTGGTCATAATAAAGTGGCCACTCAGTATATATATATATATATATATATATATATATATATATATATATACATATGTAGGGATGTAAAGGTCAGGTGATGCGTAACATCATCGCCTCCCTCTAACCCCGCCTTCTCGTGGTGCATCCTGTTCCCACTAAATGGGCTCTGACGACCGCAAATAACGGTATAACTACACCATCGGGATTAGAGGAAATGCTATCCCACACTCACCAACCCGCTTGGCCAGCGTAATGAGTTATGGCCAAACCCCTCCAAAATGACTCCACAACCTAAATCTTGGCCCTCAGCCTCCGGCAGCTGGTATGTACCTGGACAAGGCAGCGGCCAGTGCGACATGAAGGCAGAGGGTGCTAAGAATCCCCGGAGGACAGGACTAGGCTGCCATCTGATGCTGACCTTGGCTACGTATAATGGACGCTCCCTATCTTCTGATTCAAGGCTTTTTGAATTGGAAGAGGAACTACAAAGGATCAAGTGGGACATCGTTGGGCTAAGTGAGGTAAGGAGAAATAGAGAAGATCCCATTGAACTGAAAAGTGAACATCTATTCTACTATCGTGGGACAGATACTGGCAGAACTAGTGCTGTTGGATTTATAATAAACAAGAAACTGAAGAATAAAGTTGTAGAAGTTGAAAGTTCCTCTGACATAGCTGCACGACTCGTTATCCAACTATCGAGAAGATACCAGGCACAGATTATTCAAACTTATGCACCCACCTCAAGTCATCCTTGAAGAAGAAATTGAAGAACTTTATGAGGAAATTCGTCATCTAAATAATAAAGGTAAGCAGCCCTTGAAGATAATTATGGGAGATTTCAAGGAAAAAATAGGGCAACGGCAACAGAATGAAAATTCAGTAGGTAAATTCGGTCACGGCAACAGGAACCAGCGTGGAAATACTCTCGTTGAGTTTGCAGAGGCAGAAGGGTTTTTCATCTTGAATGCCTTTTTCAAGAAAAAACCACACAGGAAATTGACATGGAGACATCCAAATGGGACAACAAGTGAAACTGATTTTATTATGTGTAACAAAGAATTCGTCATCGAAGACTGCAGTGTGCTAAACAAGTTCAACACAGGTAGTGACCATAGATTGGTGAGATGTAAGATGCACCTCAACACTAAACTTGAACGTGGCAAGCTCATAAGTCAAACAAAAGGTATGGACATAACCAACCTTAAAAAACACCATAATACCTTCAAGTTGGAACTGAACAACAGATTATCTGCTTTAGAAGGACTAACATCAGAAGAAGTTGATATTTCTGAAGTTAACAGAAAAGTAACCAAAGCTCTTATGAAAACAGCACAAAAAGTAGCTGGGTCTAAGAACAAGTTGCATGTGAACAAATTATCAGGAAAAATCAAACTGTTGATGCAAAAAAGAAGAGAGATGAGGACAACTAAAGAAGATGTGACTTCCAAAGTGGAATATATAGAGTTATGCAAGACAGTAAGAAAAAGTATCACTGAAGACGTAAGAAAATTCAACTGTGAACTAGTGAGGAAAGCAATTGAAAACAACCAAAGCCTAAATATAGTAAAGGGACATCTGAGTAAGGGAAAAAAACAGATTATGGCACTGAGAAAAAAAGATGGTTCTGTTACACGAAATAGAGGCAAAATTTCGACAAGACTGAAAGATTTCTACTCCAAATTATATGAAAGAGATGGTACATGTACTCCAGACATCATAAAAGGTACCAGTACCAGAGTTCTTCTTCCAGTCCTCCCAGCAGAAGTTGCACATGCAGTCAAGAACATGAAGTGGGGAAAAGCTCCAGGAGAAGATGGAATTACTGTAGACATCGTACAAGAAGCAAGTGGAGAAATAGAAACAGTAGTCGCCCAAATTTTCACTCGATGCCTTAATTAAGGGAAGATTCCTGAGGATTGGAACAACGCTACAATGATCCTGCTACATAAAAAACGTACCATTGAGGATCTCGGGAACTACAGATCTATCAGTCTCCTATCAGTGGTTTATAAAATCTTCACTAAAGTTCTTTCACACCGCTTGAAGATAAAAATGGACATGGCTCAACCGAGAGAACAAGCTGGATTCAGGAGTGGCTACAGCACAATAGATCATATCCACGTACTGAGAGAACTAATTGAACGAGCGAGGGAATATGAACTTCCATTGTACATGGCTTTTATCGATTATGAAAAAGCCTTTGATTCGGTGAAACCATCAGCAATTTAAATGGCACTGAAATCCTGCGGTATTGAAGATGCATACATTAATATTATTAATCACATTTATGAAAATGCAAGTGCAAAGATTCGGCTGTTTGAAAATACAACGCACATAAAAATTGGAAAGGGAGTGAGACAAGGAAATAGCATAATTTTCAAGAGCAATATGCCATTGTCTTAAAAGAAAAGTGTTTGATCAATGCATCCTTCCAGTGCTTACGTATGGTGCAGAGAGGTGGACTTAACTAAAAGAGACATACAGAGGCTGCAGACAACTTAAAGAGCATGGAGAGGTGCATGCTTGGTGTAACCAGGAGAGATAAGAAGAGGAACTCGTGGATCAGCAAAATGACAAGAGTGAAAGACATCATGATCAGAGTAAAATCCCTTAAGTGGCAATGTGCTGGACATACTGCCAGAAGGACAGACCATCGATGGACAGCCGAAATTTTCGATTGGATTCCAAGGGACAGGATAATACCCAGAAGAAGACCTCATGAGAGATGTGTGGATAAAATTCGAAAGTATGCGAAGGAGATATGGAGGAGACTGGGAAAAGACAGACCGTTGTGGAGGAAACTTGGCGAGACCTTCGTCTAGCAGTGGATTGATAATGGTTGGCAATGATGATATATATATATATATATATATATATATATATATACACTCAGTCGAGTCACATTAATTTGACCACCTCCTATGTTTGACGTCAACAGCGCGTAGCCAAAGAATGAAGGCACGTGTCGTGAGCTGGCTTGGAGGGTTCTGAAACCGTATAATTCGATGCTATCCTGGATAAATGGAGCGATTTATCAGACTTGCAAAAAGGAATGATTATCGGCTTTCGGGCCAAGGGTGGCAGTATTTCCGAAACAGCGCAGTTTGTGAACTGTTTGCGTGCTACTGTAGTCAAAGTGTATCGTGATTGGAGAAATGGCACCATGTGCCATTGATGTGAGAAGTGAACGTCGGCTTCGAAAGTGCGTGAGAGCCGATAGACACGCTACAGTGGAGCAACTCACTGGCCGAATGAACCAGGGGCTACCGGAAGTGTGTCTAAAACGACAGTTCAGCCAACCGTGAAATGCTAGGGGCTCCGATGCAGACGGATGGTCACTGCACTTATGCTAACGAAGGTGCATCGGCTGAAAAGGATTACATTTGCACGGCAGAATCGGAATTGGACCTCAGCTGATTGGCAAAGGTTTGCCTTCTCCAATGAGTCACGTTTTCTGCCTCATCGAACGGATGCACGTTGGCGTCTAAGGCAAGAAACGTCGGAGAACCAACACTCCTTAACCACTGCTGGAAGAACACAAGCTGGTTGGGGCAGCATTGTGGTATGGGGAATGTTTTCGTGTCATTCTCTGGGTCCACTCATACCTGTGGAAGGCACTGTGGACCGAATTCGTTATGAATTCATCGTTACAGACCACGTACACCCATATATGCTGATTGTTTTCCCTGGGGTAGATGGGATCTTCCAGAACGACAATTCGACGTTTCACAAAGCTAGAAATATCCGAGAGTGGTTGGAAGAGCACGATAAAGACTTCAAAGTACTTCTCTGGCCTATAATTCCCCAGACTTAAAATCCAATTGAGCACCTGTGGGACCACCTCGATCGTGTTGTTCGCTCTATGGATCCTCCACCACGCACCCTCTAGCAGCTGTTAGATGCACTCCAGTCAGCATGGCTCCACATACCTGTGAGCCCCATGCGGCACCTTATTGAGTCACTCCCAGCCCGTCTAGCTGCTGTCCGCGCTGCACACGGCGGTTAGTCTGGATCTTAGCTGGTGGTCACAATAATGTGACTCGACTGTGTATATGTACTGTATATATATGTAATATGTAGGATTGTACCGAAAGTTATGCAAAAGTGGGCATAACCTTTTTGTTAACTTTTAACTGGAATGGAGGGTTCGTTCAAATTGCACATATTGGTAGAATAACTCCTTCTCTATAGTAACCTTTCTTCATTTCAGGTAAATAATGGACTCCATGCAGAAGCAGCGTGCCGTCATTGAGGTCTTGACGAAGTTAGGATGCAGGCTGTCCGACATCCACAGAAGGATACAGAATGTTTACGGAGATGACAGCGTTCACTAGAGCAATGTGCACAGATGGATGAAGAAGTTTAAAGACGGGGGAAACCAGTATTGAAGACAAACCACGCAGTGGGAGAATATAATCAGCGACCACTGACACGAATCTTCAGCTAGTGGATGAATTGATATGCGCGGAGATAAAAATCAACATCCGTAATTTTGTTGCACAACTGTACTGTGGTCACAATGCCATACAGAAAATGGTGGAAGACTTAGGGTATTGGAAAGTGTGTGCAAAGTGGGTACCTCGGCAGTTGACACCTGATTTGAGGGATAAAAGTGTGAACGTCTTCTCTAATCTGCTGGAAGCGTTTGAGGCCAATGAAGACACGTTTCTTTTTTCGATCTCGTAACAGGGAATGAAGCGTGGGCGTACCTTTGCGATCCAGAAACGAAGAATCAATCAATGGAATGGGGTCATACCTCTTCACCAAGGCCTAAGACGTTCAAGAGCCAGAGATCAACACAGAAAGTCATGGTGACTGTTTTTCGGAATGACATGGGTGTCATCCCCGTTAATTTTCTGTAACGCGGCCATACCGTGGCCGGCAAACAGTACATTGGGACGCTCAAGAGGCTTAGAGAAGCTATAAGGAGGAAGAGACCGAAAAATAATCTGAAAAAGATCCACATTCACCATGACAATGCGAGACCACTCACATCTTTGGCAACCAATCATGCGATCAGTAAATTAGGCTGGTCTGTGGTCCGCCATCTACTGTACAACCCAGATCAGGCACCCTTCGGCTTCCACCTATTTGTCCAATGAAGTGCATCCTCCGGGGACAACGATTTGATGACACCAGCGAAGTGAAATTGGCTGTGAAAAAGTGTGTACAACAGTCCACACTTGATTTCGAACGAACATGTCTGAACTTGGACGTGAATTCATCTTTGCCTCCATATAAGACGGAAATCTGCGTGTTGGAGAGGAGATGTGTATTTGCCCTGTGGAATCGTCTATCTTATTTGCCTTTTCCGAAGTAATTGTCCGGACAGGTTTTACTATAATTTGTTAGAGTCAATCATTAAAAAGCAGCAGTGGAACTTTATGTAATACGTAAAAAAAAGCTTTCTATGTATAATTTGGAATAAAGTTGGGTACCATGGCACATCTTGTACTCCAGATACGGTCGATTATGTTTGTGCTGAAGATTGAGACAGGGCAAAAGGTAAGAAAAGGTTAATTCATTGTTTTAAGCCGTATCTAATTTACAACGATCATCGTCATCATTAACAACGACAACCGTTATCTATCCACTATTGGAAGCTCTTTCCAAGTTTCTTTCACAACTTTCTGTTTCGAGCCAATCTCCTAAATGTCACTCCAGCATGCTTTCCATTTTCGTCGATATTAGGTGTGCAACTTAATTCTCGGACACTGGCGCGACACGTTGACAGCGAATTATAGCAAATCGAATACGTACCTAATCAGGAAAATAATCCCCGTCGTGTTGGATACATTTGAGCCATCGGTCAGGAAGCTGCTGAATGCCACTGAGGAAAAAAGAGGGCTGTTTTAAGTAGATAAAGTCATCAATACTTGTGTGGACCTCCTCGACAGAAGTGACGTGTGCATCACTTACGTGATGTTGCAGGGAGCGACTTAAGTGATGTTGCAGGGAGCGAAAGAAGTGATAATCCAACGGGGCGCAGTATGGAGAATACGCCGGGTGAGACAAAACCTTCCATCCCAGATCGGTTATCGTGCTTAAAGTTGTTTTCGCGGTGCGAAGAAGCACGTTATCCTAAAGTAACAGGACCAACCTTCTGCCATTGCACGTGTATGGCGTTTCCGCCTTCACTTCATCACTCACAGGAATGCGTTGCTGACAATAACGCTCAGCATTGACCGTTTCATCAGGTTCGAGCAAATCATAGTGTACGACACCACGCTGATCCCACCATATGCACAGAAACAACTTCCTGGCATGTACATTCGGTTTGCTGGTACTGGTGGTAGGCTGACCTGGATAAACCCACGATTTGGGCCGCTTGGGATTATCGTAGAGGATCCACTACTCCTCACAGGTCAAGATCTTGTGGAGGAAATCCTTCTTCTTGAATCTGGAGAGCAAGGACACAGCAACATCGTAGCGCCTAGACTTGTTCGCAGCTGTGAGTTGGTGGAGCACCCAACGTCCCTCCTTGTGAATCCGTCCAAGCTTGTACAGGCGCTTTGCAATGGCTTACCGTGTTACTCTGAGTTCCTGGGCGAAATCTGACTGTGTGCGGCATTTTTTCACGTCCAGCAGTTGTTCCAGTTCCTCATCGTCAACTTTCTGTGTCTGTCCCGGACGTTCTGCATCACGGAGATCAACATTTTTCAGCTTAAACCGCTGGGACCACTTCTTACACGTACTGAAGGACACAGCAGCCTCACCCAAAGCATCACAGATCATTTGCTGGGCTTCCGTGGCACTTTGTTCAGCTGAATTGCGAACAGGAGGCAGTACCTCAAATGTTGTTTCTCGAACGACATTGCTTTCACCATCAACTTTCGTCCCTTTTGTTCAGCTGTGAACGGTTACGGTTGCCTGGAAAGCTGTTGGATGGCGCTGGAATCAGCCATTATCGTACACAGCTATTTGCATTTGCCGCCGTCCTATGATCGCTTGCGGTTAGGGGCCGATAATTAAGTTGCACAGCTAATATTTCCCACGTGGTCTCCTTTTGGGACTTCCTCTTTCCCTTGGTATCCAATATACTGTAGTATTTCATTTGTTCACTGTGAGTCTATCCTTCTAGGAATATGTCCATACCATTACGCTTTAAGGGATTTTAATTTCATCATAATGTCTTCCACTCTTGTCATGTTCATGATGCATGGGCTCCTTTTCCTATCTTTTGCTGTTCAACGAATCATACACGCGTCCATGTTTCTTTTAATTCTTGCAATCTCTGTGCGTCTTTTCAGAGAATTCGTGTCTCTGACCTATATCTAAGACCTGGAAGTTACACTGATTAAATGTTTTTCTTTTAAGGCATACTGATAAATTGCTCCTGAAAATTGTTCTCTTTCTTCGAATGCTGTCAAAACCAATTTCATACTCCTGTTACATTCTTTTTCGACGCAACCCTTGCGTGATATCGGTTTTCGAGGAAACTGTAGCCATTACTTTAAAATTTTCCAAATCATCCGCTAAATCTTTAGTTCTTTTAAGAGTATTGTACAACAATTTTATTTTCTGTATTTTCATTTCTAATCTTACTTCTTTACTCTTGTCATCAAGTTCCTGGATTTTACTGTGTAGCTCTGAGTGGGTATGTACAAAAATGACTATATGCATACAGCAAAAGGAAGGTGGGATAAATAATATGCATTAATCTTTATCCCCTTGTCTTTTAGTTTAAATGATTGAAAGATATTCTGCATTGTCGCAATAAAGAGCTTAGGAGATATGGTGTTACCTTGTCTTACTCCCTTCCCTTTTTTATTTGAACTGTACCATCGATTAATCAAGCTCTTGCACTTGTACTTTCACAGATGTTATTAATAATGTTGGTATTATAACTGCTTATAATTTCACGAAACCAAAAGCCTTTTCCTGTTAAACAAATGGACACTAAAAACAGCTATACGAAACTTTTGCTGGATATTGCACAGAGAGCACCAGAATTAACGTATAAACGAAAACGTGAGAAGTATTGTCTCGAGTTTTATCTATGAAATAGTATTTTCTATAATTTTGGGCTGGAAAACCTTTAACAACCATTAAACTTCCAGCGGTCTTATAATTTTTCTCTTTTCAGCCACTGGTTTGAGGTTCTCTTGTCAACTTCTGGCTTACTAATGCGGCTTGCTCCTGTTCCTTTTTCTTCCACCCTTGCGTCTGGTCTTCAACATATGGATCTTCTACTTCAAAATTCCGTTTCCTTAACATTAATAAGGTGCTCTCTTTGTCTGCAGCCCAGATAGAATCAACATAACGTTTTCATTGACGCTGATACGAAAATACTTCCGCAGTGAGCAAATTTGAGCACTGTGAAGATATTTCGATTCAAAAATATTCAATCCTTCTTTGACTTGCAGGAGCGTAGTGTATGTATGCTACGGCTTTACTAGATGCCACATTCAGGGTTAGTTCATACTTGCTCTCACAATTCTATTCACTGAAATAAAACAAAGATTGTAATAGATGATTTCACAAAACGAACAGCGACTGCTTTCGAGTTGTTGTTAGGATTTATTGTATATTTCATTCAGCAATCGATGTAGATGGGCGTCTTCACAGTTTTGCTTCAATGACCATTGCTCGGGTACATTTTTAAATGGTTATCTATTATTTTATGCATTGATAAAAAGAAACGCTCTCGCTGTGGCATGGTATCTCACATGTCACTTCACATGACATCGGCAAGTCACTTCACGTGGCATTACTTTTGTATATGTGCTAAGGGAAGCAACCACGCTGAAGGGGATCTTAAAAACTGCGATCGAAATTCAAACGAAAAGTTTTGTGGTTACGGTTACGAATACATTCAACCGTATGACACAAGAGATTTCTTGATATACTGTTAAAAGCCGTCCTTTTTCCAGTTACCGCGGAATTAAAAATATGGTGACTACACATGTCACTTCACATGACATCTCACATGTCACTTCACATGACATCGGCAAGTCACTTCACGTGGCATTACTTTTGTATATGTGCTAAGGGAAGCAACCACGCTGAAATGGATCTTAAAAACTGCGATAGAAATTCAAACGAAAAGTTTTGTGGTTACGGTTACGAATACATTCAACCGTATGACACAAGAGATTTCTTGATATACTGTTAAAAGCCGTCCTTTTTCCAGTTACCGCGGAATTAAAAATATGGTGACTACACTACATCAACAAACCTCTACCCCATCATAATCGCAATAAGTAATCCGTTCGCGCATCATGATGTACAAATTAATGTGGGATGGTATAAAAGGAAGCTAGATCTCTCCCAGAATATGTACTCAACGTGAATCTGGGAGTTTGAGAGAGGTGTAGGATTGTAGCGTGCCATACCAATGGCCTTTGAATTAAAGGGAAAGAAAATCGGTTTAGCATTCTCAAGTCAAATTGTTGGATTTAGTGCGTCGCTGGAAGATGAAGGTGCCTCCAAAACATCGAAGCGCACCAGCAGAGCCACGAAAACTGACTGATAGATACGGTCGGATAGTAAACGTACAAGTAAAAGCTCATCGACGGTAAAAATCTTCTGGTATGCTCGTTTGCACAAGAAACATTCTGATACAGGTTCACGCAATGAGTTTCCATGGTTGTTCCATCTGCTAGAAGCTCCATATCACTCTAGAGAATACAACTGTTTGTTTGGAACGGAGCATCGAGTGTCTGTTTTGGTACATATGAAAAAGATCCTGTGGACTGAACAGTCACGATTCACGATGTACCAATCAGATGGCCAAGTATTTAAATGCAGAAGTCTAAGAGAACGGTTTTTACAAAAGTGCACTCTTCCCAAGCACAAGTTTGGTGGTGGAAGTGTTCTTCTATGAAGCTGTTTCTCTTGAAATAGACTCGATCCAGTTGATGGTGCTGAAATATTTTTAAATGAAGAAACTTATCTAGACACTCTAGACAGTTTGGCACTTACAACACTGTGGTAGTACTCCGGAGATGAGTCTTGCTGGCATCAGAAAGACAACGCACACTGCCACACAGCACGCTTTGTTGCATACTGGTTTACGGAAAATCGGGTTCCATATCTGGACAGATCTTCATAAAACTCTGATTTGAACTCAAATGAACACATCTGAAGTGAATTAGATCGTCGTCCTGCTTCATCACAACAGCTGTCTAGGAAATAACATAAGGAATGGAAACGCTTTCTTTTATTTTTTTTGATTGGAGGTTTAACGACCACCGGGAGCAACTCAATGGGCTATGAGCAGTCGCCCGTCCCTAATTTAGGGTCACTGGTTCCAGGGAAGGGAGAGAGCCAGTGCCGTAAGATAAACACAACATCCATGCCTCACCGGGATTCGAACCCGGGCCCCTTTCGGACGAATGATCAGAGGCCATCGCCTAAGACCACTGCGCCACCGGCGGCGGAAACGCCTTCCTGCCGATACTTTTCAACACTTAGTTGAAAGTTTGCCTAAGAGTCCTAACACATGTACTTAGCCTAAAGACAGATATGGAACAATTCGATTATGATTTCTTCCAATAAATGATTTTGTTTCTGGATCTGGTGCCCGATGACTTTTGTCTATATGGTGCATGTCACTTGCGTCTGGCCAAAAATTAATCATACCTTTAAGGGGTACGAACAAGTGAGAGCGACGGTGGTTCTGATGTACGGATAAATGCTACACTGGGAAATTCTGTTTCGTTGCTTTGTTCTTTTACGCCACCAGTCTAGGGGCGCCCTTTGGAATTAATGGCCCATTACACACTCTGTGTTATTTATAACCTTCATTCTCTTAATTTTCTGCATAATGAAGTATATGATAATATATTGGTAAAATTTACATTGGTGAAAATCCTCCAAATACGTGGCGACAGTAAATAAATAAATACATCGCTCTTTCCACGTTCCAGAAACACACAGCAACCGAAAAATTGTTTTTCAGCCGCCGCTGTGGAATTGAACCACAGAACTCTCGAAACCTAGGCGAGTGCGTTACATTTACACCACGGTGGCCAACAATCCACGGTGCTGTGTGTATTTTTAAGTCAGCTTCTGACATCATAAATCCGTAAGATAGGCTCAGCTACTGAGACGTCTGCATCTGGTGGGCATTAATGGCACTGGTTATATGTATATTATAGCAGTTAAATCCAAAGGGCGCGATCCAAGGTGAAAATCCTCCAAATACGTGGCGACAGTAAATAAATAAATACATCGCTCTTTCCACGTTCCAGAAACACACAGCAACAGAAAAATTGTTGTTCAACCTCCGCTGTGGATTACTGTATTGTTGCCATGATGCATGCTATTAATATATTTCCAAGCACATTTACATCAGTGTGTGTACATAAAGGTAACTTGTAAACAGTAAAACTTTTTCTAACGAATAGTAACGATTGTTACTGGCATTTATTAAAATGCATAAACGAATAAAATACATTACATTGGTGGACAAATTATGGACACTTTGAAAAATTCGTGTTTTCCAACTTTGCAGACGTGGGAAATGTTATCTTTCATTAAAAGGCAAATGTTTATACACTGACGGAAAAAAATCCCAACACCAAGAAGGGGTTGTGTTAGATAAACAACAGTTGGTAGGCGGTGAGGATACATCTGTAAGATGACGTCTATGCAAATTTCGCGCTCGGCGCATACGTGTGGTGCTAGTACCGCCCCTCGGAACATGCAAAGCAGGTTGGCGGTAAGTACGCACTGTAACGTTCGTGAGCGTTAGTTATAGTTGAGATTCGACGTAGGGTGTTGATGTTAGACAAGAATGCCTTTAAGAAGACGAAGAAGCCATTATCAACAGCTCACGGATTTTGAACGAGGTCGTGTAATAGGGATACGAGAAGGTGGATTTTCTTTCCGCAATATTGCAGAACGACTTGGCAGGAATGTAGCCACTGTGCATGATTGTTGGCAGCGGTGGTCAAGGGAAGGTACTGCCTCAAGAAGACCGGGTTCTGGCCGGCCACGTGGCACTACTGAGAAGGAAGACCGCGGTGTACCGCGTATGGCCGTGGCGCATCTTACCGCGTCTGCGGCAGCAATTCGAGCTGCAGTTGCCACCACAGTGACACAACGAACTGTTACAAATCGGTTACTTGAAGGACAGCTCCGAGCCAGACGCCCTGTAGCGTGCATTCCACGTACTCCAAACCACTGCCGTTTGCTACGTCAGTGGTGTCAAGCTGGAGCTCATTGGAAGACGGAGTGGAGATCTGTTGTGTTTTATGATGAAGCCGGTTCTGCCTGGGTGCCAGTGATGGCCGTGTGTTGGTTAGAAGTAGGCCAAGTGAGCGCCTGCAACCAACCTGTCTGCGGCCGAGACACACTGGACCTACACCTGGAGTTATGGTCTGGGGAGCAATTTCCTATGACAGCAGGAGCACTCTCGTGGTTATCCCACGCACCCTGATGGCACAGTTGTACGTCGGTCTGGTGATTCAACCTGTTGTGCTGCCATTCATGAACAGCATTCCAGGGGTGTTTTCCAAAAGGATAACGCTCTCCCGCATACCTCTGTTGTAACCCAACATGCTCTACAGAGTGTCGACATGTTGCCGTGGTCTGCTAGATCACCAGATCTTTCACCAATCAAGCACGTATGGGACATTATTGGACGACAACGCCAGCGTCACCCCCAACCAGCATTAACCGTCCCTGTATTGACCGATCAAGTGCAACAGGCATGGAACTCCATCCCACAAACTGACATCCAGCACCTGTACGACAGAATGCACGAACGTTTGCGTGCTTGCATTCAACATTCTGGCGGTAACACCGGTTTTTAATGTACCAGCATTTCACATTTAAAATCGCTCTTCTCGCGCTTACAATAAGCTGTGATCTTGAAACCTTAATCGATTAATTATGTTACCTGTACACATGTAATGCCACCGTTTCATTCCTCTACAACTATTTGGGATTTTTTTTCTGTCAGTATATATCAATTGAAAGCGAATTTAATGCTGAATTCAATACAAAAAGCAGAATTACAATATCTTCAGTACGAAAAACGTTATGATTACTTTAGTCTGAAAAAACACAGGTGAGATTCAGTTAAGAATCCGAATGTGGGTGTAAATATCACTGCCAAATTACAGTCTTTGTTCTGGGGACCAACCAAATGAATGGCAGTAGCTGCGATACATCATGTGTGTCAATTTGGGGATAGTCTGTTTTGCTGTTTGTTCTGTAAATTAAATACGGTTATCGGCTTAAGTGAAGTGAGATTGGAGATTGTGTGCATACTTTCAGTATTACTTGAAATTTAAATCGTGAATAGTAAATAGAGCAACAGCACTAAAAACAAAAATTGCACCCACGAAAAGAAGCATGACTGTTGTATTACGTGAATCGGGTCTTTTCTATGCAGATAGTGCAAGGCAAGTACGCGGGACAGTGGTGACATTTGAAGTACGAAAGTTGTGTTTACGTTATCAGATAACAACGTGGCTGAAACCAAAGCAGAAAAAGGCCTTAAAAAGTGCACAGAATCTATAGATCATACGAGAATGGAAAGGCTGTGTCTCAAGGACAGAAGAATTTCTACTGAGGTCATTAGAGGTGAACTGGGGGCAACTAGTGTTTCTGTCAGTTCAAGAACGATAAGGAGAAGACTACCAGATATGAGATCAAGAGGTAGGATTTTAGGAAAAAAAAACCTGCCATATTTGAATCAGCATCAGCGCAAGAAACGACTACAGTGGGCAAAAGAACACACTGAATGAACAGAAGATCAGTTATTTGGAGTGACGAAAGTAAGATATTCTTATTTGGTAGTGATGGGAGACAATATGTGACACGTAGAGTAGTGGGAAAAGAGCTATATCCTGACTGCATGGAGACAAATGTAAAGCACCCAAGAAGCGTTATGATTTGTGCATGTATGGTAGCAGATGGCGGTGGCCGTTTTTACGCAATCGGCGGCACGCTGAACTCAAGAAAATACATAGATACAATCCTGGAGCCAAAATAACTACCTTCTATCAGGGATGTCTTTCTTAGCAAGGTACCATATGTTTTTCAGAAGGATTCTGTTCCCTACCACACAGCACAAATATGCAAACAGTGCATCACAGCAAATGGTATTCCTTTGTTGAACTAGTCAGCAAACACCTCTGACCTGAAACCGGTTGGAAAGTGTAACACTATTTGAAAACCCTTGTACGAATGAAGCGTCCATCAAATAATAGGTAATTAGTTGAGGTTATAACTACTTCCTGGAACCACGTATAACGAAGGCAGAGCTTCAAACACTTGTTGGCTCAATGAGACGTCCCTGTGCTGCTGTTTAAAATAATAAAGGCTACTTTACTACACACTGATAGTGCATGGTAATCATAAGTATCTGATATCACTTTATAGGGTTGTAGTGCAGATTTTCATGATTGCTATATTCGCAGCATAACGTTTTCTATACTTCAGATATTCGAATTCTGTTTTTGTATTGAATTCAGCATTAAATTATCTTTCAATTGATATATAAACTTTATCATTTAGTGAAATTTAACATTTCTTATAAGCCTTCAAATTTGCAAAACATATTTTTTTTAAAAGTGTCCACAATTTTGGCCACCACTGTAGATATACGCGTATATCAAATCTCTGCTAAAAGCATCGCGGTGTCACTTAAACATTGTGCCATTTTATTTTCCGAAACATCTGTTGTGACAGATGTTGCAGAAGAAAGAACAAAGTGAAATACTTTTCAAAAGTGATAGCCTGTTACAAAAAACATCTTGGGTAAAAAAGAAAGGCGGCATTGCAGTCAATGATATAGAAACCCGAGTCACATTCTAGCATACAAACGATGCTCCAGGTCTATATAATTATCATTCTAGGATTCTGTCAGAGAGGCAGTCCTATCTAACAAAATAATTTACTAACCAGCTTTTAGAAACTCCGAATTTTTTCTGCTGTTCCAGGATAAGCAGCCCCAGAACTGAAGTTAACAGCGTTTTCCACATTTCTAACAGTTTGTAAAATTTTCAGAATGGGATTTCGTGTTTTCTCTATAAATATCCAATACAAATTTCTTCGAGTATTGCCCATAATCCAGAAACCTTCGCCAGCATGACCTACATTAAATTACTCAGTTTAGATTCATGCACTAATACAATTCTTTTTATCTTCCACAATCTACAAATAATAGTTAATTTCATGCTACGCGAAATATTTAACAGTTTTCCTACAGCAAAAGCATTAGTCACATATGGAAGTAGTTTAACTGCGGAGTATACTATTTTCAGTAATAGCCGTTAAGAAACGTTTCAGAGGAGGGCAAGTAGCTTCTATAATCACAGTGTCGGCAGTTGTTGAATGGGCTTCACACTAATCAAAATCGCATAATGCATTATCAAGTATGAATCAACATTTTAGAGGGTGGCAAACGGCTGCAGTAGTTACAGTGGGCGCAGTTCCTGAATGGGGTTAACGATAATTAAATTCGCATAAAACATTATTAAGTTCGAAATATGGACCCTCATTTAAGAATGCGATGGAAAAGTCTTTGGTGGGGCAATACGTGTTTTATCTTGAAAACGATCTATTAAGGAAAGGTCTCATGAATCATCAAAATTCATGCAAATCTAAATCAGTGCTTATCTGACGTGTTCGATAAAAATTTAAATTTCTTGCAATCTGTTTTAGAGGAATCATTTTAATGGCGTGAAACTTCTTTCGATAAGAATATTTTGGTTCCTGTCCTTTTTCTCCACGTGCGCTTCTCGCTAGGTCGGTAAACTAGTACAATAGCCTCACAGAAATAGAGTGGAAATTTTTACTTTACCAAACGTAATGCATTCCGAGATTACAAATGCCTGAGGGCTATACATACCAGGCTGCATATGCCACCCAGGAGACATCTACATCGTATTATACGTATCATCATCAGCATTGTTAACTGTTATCAATTTACAGCTCGATAAAAGTCTCCCCAAGTTTCTTTCACAACGGTGTGTCTTGCGCCTGTCTCCTCCATGTTACTCCCGCATGCTATCTAATTTCATCCACACATCTCCCATGTAGTTTTATTCTGAGCCTTTCCCTGTCCCTTGGAATCCAGCCTAAAATGGCTGTTGTCCATCGGCGGTCCGGCTTCTGGCAATATGTCCAGCTCATTGCCATTTCAGGGATTTTACTCTGATCTTGATGTCTTCTATTCTTGTCATTTTCGTTATCCACAAGTTTCTCTGCTAATCTTACCGGGTTAGACCAAGCATGCTTCTCTCTAGTCTTCTTTCAGTTACCTGCAGTCTTTGCACGTCTTCTTGTTTTAGTTAAGGTCCTCGTCTCTGATCCATATGTAAACACTGAAAAGTGCATTGATTAAACACTTTTCTTTTACATAATGACATATTGCTTTTAAAAATTGCACTGTTTCTTCCAAAAGCTCTCCAACCAAGTTTTATACATCGATTAATTATGTCATCAATGTAAGCCCCGCTTGATATATGCTGTTCAAGGTAAATATAGGTATTGGTTATCTCAAGATTTTCCCAAACGATCGATAAACCTTCTTTTCTTGTACAAGCATTTTACATCAGTTTTGTCTTCTGAAAGTTCGTTTTTATTCCAATGTCTTTACTCTAGTCAGCAAGTTCTTGGATTATACGCTGCAGTTCTGAAAAGGGCATTTACAAAAATTAATTTTATGTGTATATTTTTATATATGGGTATCATCATCATTGTCAACCATTATCAATCCACTGCTGGACGAAGGTCTCTCTAAGCCCCTTCCCCAACGGTCTGTCTTGTGCATATTTGTATATATATATACACTGGCGCGCACAAATTAAGGACGAGACGGTTTTTCGAATGCAACGTCGTGCGGAAATGCTCCACATCGACTCAAATCATACCATAAGATCCCCAAGATGTAAGAATATGGGACAAGTGAGCAAAACCGTCCAAACAAGGAATTCAAAGGATACAAAGGCACTATATTGAAAAGGTAGCTTCGAGCACAACTGGACAAAAGACAGAAATGTCCATGTGACAGGCGGCTGCCAAGAAAAATACAGTCTTTAGTAGGGGATATGATCCCCTCTGACTGTGTTGCAGGATTTACAACGTCTGTCAATGCTGAGGACGAGGTTGTCAAGGAGCTGTTGAGGCATCGCGGCCCATTCATCTTGTAGCGCCAATTGCAACTGCGGAATCGTTGCTGACGGCTGGTGACGTGCTGCCAAGCGTTTACAGTGAAGGTTCCACACGTGTTCGATTGGATTTAGTTCCGGGGACCTTGCGGGCCAATCCATGCATTGAATATCTTCAGTCTCCAACAGCTTCGCGACAGCCACTGTACGATGAGGTATAGCGTTGTCGCCCATGAAGAGGAACTCAGGACCCACAATACCTCTAAACAGACGCACGTGAGGCAGAAGAACCTAGGTACAATAGCGGACACCAGTGACCAGTGGTGGAAATGGGCCGGAACGCACCGCAACGCCGATCCAGGAGCGAAACACCGCGTTCCGGGAGCAAATCCATACGTTCCGGCGTTCCGGAAGCAAATCCATACGTTCCGGCGTTCCGGAAGCAAAACTCTGCGTTCCGGCGTTCCGTTATCGACACCAAAAGAAAGGGAGCATTTAATTTTCATAAAACATTTCGTAATGCATTATACATTTCAATTAATGACACCATCTTGTATTAATTGTTCGTCGTTTCATTTTTTTTCCCTCTATTAAAGCTCACTCGCCATTTGTGTTGATACTACCGGAGTTTTAGCTGTTGTTCTCCAATTGTTTTCTCTTCGCCGTCTGGCGTCCTTCCTTCGCGATTTCCCGCCATGGTGACGACTGCAACGCCGCTTAATTCGACGATGAGTGCGAAGTGTTTGCGTTAGAGCAAAGGTCATGACAGGAGCTGATTGCTCGATGACTGACCTTGCAACCTCTCTCCGCTCTTGGCATAAAATGACTTCGCAGTTCCTGTAACCTGGCAACGAGATTAATTACTACACTCTACACATGCTGTCACTTCAACTCCAGCTCCTGTCGTGGTAGGACGTGACTTTTTGACTGATATTATAGTCGTTGTTGTAAGTTTTAATTTGTTCTTGTGTGAGAAAATAAACAACTGAAAATAATGAAAAGAACACTAACAGATTTCTTTGGGAAAAAATATGAGTCAAAAAGAAAAAAACAGAACTCAAAAATTTGGAAACCTACCCCCCCCCCTTGTTCAAGCTCGGACTCCGTGTGAAGTATCACCAAAAAAATCACCGAAAATACAACAGTCAAAGGAAATCACTGCATCAGGAAGTTCATTAGAAGAATCTGAATCTCGGCAAAGCTCAACAAATGGTAAACCCGAGTGTTGGACTGAGGATCAAAGTAAGTATTTTTTTAAAAGTGTACTCTTGGCTTGTTTTAAAAAATGGGCGTTTAGGATGTGCCGTCTGTAAAACCGCCGGGAATATGAACGTTTCAGAATTTTTAACTGGTGCAAGGCTTTGAAAGGAGTGGATAGATTGCAAAGTTAGATCTACGGCTGACGATAAGAAGAAGCAAAATACGGCTCTAAGGGAAAAAATAAAGGAGCACAGAGAAAGTCGCGCTCATAAAGAAGCTTCTAAAATGAACGTAACACGTTTTGGAGGCATCTTTGAAAATATTGTTGAAAAAATAAATAAAAATAATGTGGGCAATACGTACAAAATATTCAATACCGCATATTTCATTGCGAAGAACAATAGACATTTTGCCGATTTCCCTGGTTTGATTGATCTTCAAAAGAAAAACGGCACTGAGATGGGGAGGATATTGCAGTCTAGGAAGACATGTACGGATATTTGCGATTCTATAGGAAATGAAATGCGTAAAAAGCTCTGTGAAGAAATCGTCTCCCAAAATATAAAAAAATATCTTTCACTTCCGACGGAGCTACAAACTTCGCAGGTTCCATATCTGGTGTGGCTCAACAGCTTAAAAAAATCCCGAACTTATTATATGGCACTGCGCAAATCATAAGTTAGAACTCGCTGTCGGGGACGTAATTAAAGAGGTTTACAGCATACAGAGTTTTAAGTCTTTTGGGATAAATTATTCTCTTTGTACCACGCTTCACCAAAGAACGCCCGCGAGTTGCATCACTGTGCTGAAGAAATTGCAGTTCTGTTTTCTTCAATCGGGAGAGTTCTTGGAAAAAGATGGGTAGCATCTAGTGAGCGAACAGTATCTGCTGTCTGGAATATGTTTCCAGCCTTGGCTTTGCATTTTAAAGTTGCATCTGCTGATGCTTCAAGGGATAGTAAAAAACGAAGCATGTTTTCTGGCTTACTGAAGAGACATACGAGCACATGCTTCCTGAAAAATTTGGCACTAATGAAAATCGCCTCAAAGGGACTTAGTTCATTGTCACTGCGTCTTCAAGGAAATTCTGTATAGTTACCAGAAGCACATTCGCATATTTCCCTTACAGTGAAAGTTTTCCAAGGTTTAGCTGATGGTGGTTTTGACGAGTTTTATTTAGTAGCATCAGATGCCGTAAAAAATATGGTGTTCAAAGGGGTGGATTTACATTCAAGGGGATATAAATCTGACGGGAAAATAAACCGTGTTTAGTTTTTTCGGGGTGTTGCCAACAATTTATCTGCCAGATTATTCAGCAGCGAGGACATTGTAAAACAACTTCAGGTTTTGTATCCGTCTTTTTGGCCGACCGACATAGATATTTTATATGGAGAAAGAGAGGTTCTAAGTTTATGCCTAATATTCGGATTGGAGGAAAAAAGGAAAATCATGGAAGAGTTCAGACATTTCAAGGAAACCAAAAAAGTTTCACATCATTTAAAAGTCTTATTAAAATCTGTTGCTATATCAACAGCTGAGTGTGAAAGAGGTTTTAGCACCATGAATTTGATAATAACTGATTTGAGAAACGCTTTAAACATTACACACGTCAGCAACCTCGTGTTCATAAAAATAAACGGACCTCCTTCAAAGATCTTCAATCCCGAGCCGGCCGCCCCGGTGGCGCAGTGGTCTAAGCGATGGCCTCTGATCATTCGTCTGTAAGGGGCCCGGGTTCCTTACAATCCCGGTGAGGCATGGATGTTGTGTTTGTCTTACGGCACTGGCTCTCTCCCTTCCCTGGAGCCAGTGACCCTAAATTAGGGACGGGCGACTGCTTATAGCCCATTGAGTTGCTCATGGAGGTCGTTAAACCTCCAATCAAAAAAAAAAAAAAAAATCCCGAGCCGTACGTACGGAAATGGTTGAGTGACGGAAGGAGAAATGCAGATTTTTTGGCTTGCAGAGAAAGATGCAAGAAGACTTGTTAAAACAAAAACTTTGGAGATTATTTCAGGAGATGATTTTTTTTTCAAATCGAAGTTATAATAGATATTGCAGTTAAATAAATGGATATTTCAGACAAAGCCGAATTTCTTTACTTTGCCAAACCATATACAATAGTTACTTACATATCTCAGCCTCAAATACGAGCTGACGTTTTTTCTCCGATGTTTGTTATTTGAGGACACCTCTAAAAAGTGTGATACCTTTAATTGCACCGGCACACATTCGTGTGGTCTTTCTAATAAGAAACGTACTTCTGAATAAAGAAAACAGCTCTGACTTTAGCTACATGTGACTATTTAATTTTAAAGTTTAATAACGAAATTTCCTTATATGGTTTTATGTGTACAGCAAATGGGTTTGCGAATATTAAATTTTTAATGCATTCACTTGTACCGTTGTAGTGTTTTCGCCAGAACCCGTCAAAACTGCGTTAAGCCTTTTTGACGAAGTCTGACTAATGAGTCAGAAATAGACAAAACGTTGCGACGTCATTTTGACGGGTTTTGGCGACAACACTACAAGTTGTACGCTGCGATCCGGCAGCGAAAAATTCCCATTTCCACCACTGCCAGTGACTGAACCTCCTTGGAAGATGTGGAAGTCAGTACGGCTACCAAGGATGATACCTCCACAAACGAGAACTCCGCCACCTCCAAACCGGTCCCTTTTGATGCTGTTGGAGGTGTGATTGCGCGTTCCCTGCTCTCTCCAGATGTGTATACGTCCAGAATCGCTCGTCACACTAAATCGGCTCTCATCCGCAAAAGGAATTCGACCCCATTGCTGGTGTATCCAGTTCTTGTGTTCCTGGCACCACAGAAATCGCCATGTCCGATGAGCAGGCGTTAATGGCACACACCGTACTGGTCGTCATGCAAATAGACCACCTTTGTGCAGCCTCCTGGCCACGGTAAAATGCTATGACGGACGTCCAGTTGCCTGTTTCATGAGCCTTGCGATTTCTCCCGCTGTCTGCCGTCTGTCTCTTCCCGCCTGCAGGACAATATACCGGTCGTCCGCCGCCGTGGTTGCTCGTGAACGACCACTTGTAAACTCTCGGACAGCTGTTCCTGTCGTTTGAAATGCTCTCCAAGCTCGTAAAACGATGCTGGGAGCGATCCCGAACTCCTCGGCCACACTATTCACACTTCGACCTTCTGCCAACTTCCCAATGACGCAATCTCGGGTAAAGTCATCAAAATATCGTCTACTGGGTTGCCAGTTGACCATATGACACGGTTGCAGCAACTCGACGTCGTTCAAACCGATGTACACCGTGCAATACCGAATTGCTTAGGGTACACCGCCCGTGTGCTTTATACCCTTCCGACACTCCCCCCTACGTCATGCTGCATATATGCGCATGCCCTACCGTACCGGACCCTAGTCTATGTCCTGAGTGGTCTTTCGGTCCGTTCTGCCTGCTCGTTCCACTGTTATGCTAATTTCTCCTCTTCGTCCCTAATTTTTGCACACCAGTGTATATATTTATATTTGGTTATATTATACATATTTATATTTTCGGTATATAGGATAATTGCAAGATATTATTTTAACTTAACATGTTGAGGTAATACTCCTTAACATTCTTCTTGGTTCCAAAACTACTCTTTTTTCGAACATCGTATTCGAAGAGCACATTTTGACTATTTTTACGTATCTCACCTTGAATTTTCAGTACGTTCCATTACACCACTAACTACTAACATCTTGTATTTTGGTAATTTTACCTGAATATTAGTGAAATGTTTTTTTTTAACTAAGTTTAAAAATCAGCTTGATATTCAATGGTAATTCCACTGAAAACTTAGTTCTTAAAGCATATTCCTGTTGCAGAATGCTTTTCAAGGAAGATTGTTCATCCGCAGCCCTTAAGAAATAGTGTTATGCTTTAAAAACGATACCCCCTCCCCCTGTGTCATCACTCGCATGGCCAGAAAGCCGCGGTCTGTCATTGTATATTTTGCTCGGGCAGTGTTTCTCGTGGTTCTCCCAATTCCAGACTTCTGTCCCAGCCTTCTGGGCCTGTTCTCCAGCAAATGTCATTTACAGCCTCTGTTCAGCGCTTGTCTTTGGCTTCCGCTGTCCTCTGGACACGGTTCGCTGCACAAGTCATTTACAGCCTCTGCTCAACGAGCATCTTTGCTTCAACCGCCTTCTGAACCCGCTTCTCTGCAACAGTCAGTTCCAGCCACTGTTCAACGTGCGTCTTCGCATCCGCAGCCATCTGCCTCTACATCCGAAGATTCCAGTTTCCGCCAGCCCGAACCACCTGTTGTCGTGTATCACCTTCTGCCAACGCCCTGATCTTCTCTAATGAGACGCAGTGATCGCTGTCGCAGCCTCCACAGTTCTTCATCGTTTGCTTTGCCACGTCTGTGCTACTCAGGCCTATGTTACTGCTCTGTTTTCGTTGTGTTCCTCCGGCTCGTGTAAACATTTCTGTACTGAACTTTTCTGATTGCGTCCTGTCTCGTGCTCCACGCTCATCATTAGGTGTTTAGGTTACTGTAATGTTTTTTTCTGCTTCGGTTTGTTATGTGCGGTTTTGGATGTCTATCCCTGTTTTATTTTTCTCGCTGTGTTTCACCGTGTGATCATTTCTGTACTGAACTTCAACTGAATGAGCCCCGCCTCGTGCTCCATGCTCATGACTGTCTGTTCACACTCTGATATTTCCTCTGCCACGATTGTTATTCCCAGTTTTTTTGTAGGTTTTGCTCTTTTTTATTGTATTGCAATGTTTTTACCGTTATTTTAATGTAACGCCCCAAGAGAATTATTAAAGCGATGTTGAAACCTTGCTTTATGGCTGGGTGCATTATCCTTCTAGTACCAACAAGGCTCAATTCCATAGTATTGCCACAGATTTGGTAGGGCGTAATTGTTCAGAATATCGAGGTAGACGTGGTGGTTAACAGGTTTGTCCACGATAAGCAATGGGCCGGCACCATACCACGAAAGACACCCCAGCACGAGTACAGTGCCAACTCCAAACTTGACCGTACGAACAGTACACTGTGACGAATAGCGTTCCCCGGCTGTCGCCGTACCCATACACACGGCCATCAGACTGATGGATCGTGTATCTGGTTTCATCAGTCCATAGGACCTGTTTCCATTGACCTACGGTCCACGATACATGTTCTTTACACCATACGAAACGACGAGTAGCATTCTGAGTAGATATGAAAGGCTTATGAGCAGCCGCATGACCACGGTAACCCAAAGAATGAAGTTCTCTGCGAATGGTACGTGTACATACTGAGGTTCCAGCATTTTTGCTCACCTGTACACTGAGGTCTTGGGCAGTACTCCCTCGATTAGCTGTAACGACTCTCCTGAGGCTTCGACGTCCTCTATCACTGAATTACTTTGGTTTTGCTGCTTCAGGCACATTATGTGTCTTCCACTTATTTAGTACATCACAAACAGTTGACTTGGGTATGTTTAAACGCCTCTTGGTTTCTCTTATGGACAACCACTAATATTGCCCCTAACAATCTTTGTTTCTCAATGTCAGTTCTCTCCCGCCGCGACATTTTCACTCAACCTCACAGAGCGATATGATAGCGGTCAGCAGCAGGCTTGTTTGTATACGGTTTGCAGCTGTACCGCGCATCTTAACAACGCAGCGGATCCATTTATTTGCTTTTGAAGGGATGTCCGGTGACTTTTGTCAATATAGTGTATCTTAATATGTATTCGCTTGATAAGGCTTCCTCACAGATCAGAATTCTGTGCACTAGATTTTCTTCGGGATTATTTATTTTTATTATTTTTTATTATTTGTATTATTTTGTTCAAGTATTTTATTGAGAACATTATTTCCTTTTTTGTAAACTTTTGGTTTTAACGATATCCTTTTCTTAAAAGTCTTATTTACTCTATATTTTCTAGTTTTAAATTTTAATACTCGTCGAAAATCACATTTAATTGCTAGATTTATTTATTCTGCATTTCGATATTTTTCGTTGTAAGACATTAAGTTTCTGTTTTCCCAAACATCTTATTTTGTTATGGTTATTAAATAGTTTATTGCATTATTTTTTAAATTACTATATTTTAATGGTTCATAATATGAATTTGATTACTATTTAAATCTTGTTTTAAAATTAAGCAATTCCTTAATGCAAGCCGATAAATGCCCGAGAAGTCATAAAATAAATCGCTAATGTCTCGTATGGAGAACATAACTATTTCAAAATCTTCTCTAATGCAAGATTTAACAAGGAAGATGACACCGAATTTTCGCGTGTAATAAGTACGTCTTTTAAATCCATTCTGAAGCAAATTAAATTTATCAAAGCTATTCAAAGTCAATGGAACCGGTATGGAAAACAATAGTATCTGACGAAAGAAAAAAGTTTTTCAATCTGGTTTTTAATCCCTCAGATATTGCTCTAAACGGAATCGTGAGTTTACGCCCTCTGGTTGCAGACTTGTGCGTTAAGAAAAATATGAATTTATATGAAAAACATTTCGCACCGGATACGCTCTCCAACACAGAAAGAATTTTTCAAATCGGACTCTTAGAAACAGAGGTATCGACAAAAATAAGATACGAATCTATGCTCCCTAGCAGGGTAAACATGCGATACTTTAAGAAGAACGTATTCTCAAAAGGTTTTTTTATTTTGAGCAATATAGGTCCTCGAAAGAATGTTTTCATTCTAGTTTTCAGCAGCTCAGATTTTGCTGTAAATACATAAGAAGAAATGAACACTTATGCCCCTTGGTGGCCAAACAGTGCTTTTCTAAACATTAGACATTACGTGAAAAATATTTTCAATCAGGTGTTGTATGCAATACAGGAAGAAGTATTCGAATCGGAGTTTTAGAAGAAGAAATAACGCAGAAAACGCAATTTACCTTCGCGCCCCCTAGCGGAAAGTCATTGATTTACTTGAAAATTTTGAATTTATATGAAAAATATTTTGCATCGGAAACACTATCCAAAAAAAAAAACAGATTTTTTTCAAATACGACTCAGAGATATTGACAAAAATAAGATATACATCTACGCCCCCTGACGTAGAAACAATGCATTATTTTAAGAACAAAATGTTCCTAAAAGGTTTATCGATGTGAATAGTACCGGTCCACAAACACATTTTTTTCAATCGAGATTTTAGGAGCTAAGATTTTGCTGCAAATACATCAGAAGCGGAAATTAATACTTACGCCCCCTGATGGCCAAACTATTTTTTACAAAAATCAGAAATTATGTATAAAGGATTTTCCCCTGGAGCTGTATCCGGCGCAGAAAGAATTTTTCAAAGCGGAGATTTAGAAGCAGAGATATAGGGGGCAACGTAGTTTACCTTTACGCCACCTAGCGGAATGTCTATAAATTACTTGAAGATTTTGAAATTATATGAAAATCATGTCACACTGAAAACACTCTGCGGCAAAGAAGGAATTTTTCAAATCGGACTCCTAGAAGTAGAGATATTGACAAAAATAAGATATACATCTACGCCGCTTGGCGTAGAAACCATGCATTACTTTTAAGAAGAAAACGTCCCTAAAATGTTTGTCAGCATGAGCAGTATCGCTATACAGACGACTTTTCTTTAATCGAGAATTTAGAAGCTCATATTTTGCTTCAAATACATCAGAAGCGGATATTAAGACTTACGCCCTCTGGTGGCCAAACCGTTTTTTTTTTAATTAGAAATTATGTGCAAAGGATTTCCCATCAGGAGCTATATCCGGTGCAGAAAGAATTTTTCAAATCGGAGATTTAGAAACAGAGATATAACGGGAGACGCAATTTACCCTTTACGCTCCCTAGCGGAAAGTCTATGAACTACTTGAAAATTTTGAAATTATGTGAAAAACATGTCACACTGAAAACAGTATCCGACAAAGAAGGAATTGTTCAAATCGTACTCCTAGAAGTAGAAATATTGACAAAAAATAAGATATACACCTACGCCTCTTGGCGGAGAAAGCATGCAATATTTTAAAAAGAAAATATTCCGAAAAGGTTTATTGACCTGAGTGGCATCGGTCCACGAAGGAATTTTTTCAATCGAGATTTTAAAAGCTCATATTTTATGGCAAATACATCAGAAGCAAAAATTTACACTTACGCCCCATGGTGGCCAACATATTCTTTGCCAAAAATTAGAAATTATATGCAAAAGATTTTCCATTAGTAGCTGTGTCCGCTAAAAAACATTTTTCAAATCGGAGTTTCAGAAACAGAGATATCTGGGAAAACGTAATTTACTTTTACGCCCCTAGCAGAAACTCTATGCGTAATTTGAAAAAGTAACTATACCTAAAATACTCTTTGACATAAATGGAATAGAAGGATAAAATAATTTTTTAATCGGATGTTTGAAGCAATAATGTGGAATAAAACACATTTTTAAATTCGACATATTCTGCATTTACGCCCTCTAGCGGCACAATTATACATGGTAAAGAAAGAACGAAATTAAAGATCATCATTCGCATATTTCAAGCTCCCCAATACAAAAAGAATTTTTCAAATCGGACTAATAGTTACAGAGATACCGTGTCTACAGACTGACGCACAAACCGATAACATAAGCACGATTTTTTTACAAAAGACGTGCAAAAAAAAGGATTCTTTTTTATGCCCTTAAGTATTAGTTCCGATCTTCATTATTTGACCCAAACCTTCTTTACCGCAAGAAAATCCCTCAAACCATCTAATCAATAAATCACACTTGGTGTAAATAATTTATTCCGTTTCGGCTGTTATTCCAAATTTTGGAAAAAATATATATGATTCGATTTACCCATAATTTAAATCATGTTAATCCAGTTGTCTTTAGGATTACTTATATAACCATCCAGAAGTAATTAACAGGTTTTCATAACTTATTTAAAGATTTATCATTCTGTGGAAAGAAAATCTATACATTCTCAAACTATGTTTATGGTGAACACTGATTACACGATGGAGTTAAAAGTCAAAAACATCCTTAGCCAACGAACAAATGAAAAACATTAAACGAAGCATCACAGATGAAATTCAATTGGTTTTTCAATTATCTAAATTATTTCTTTGGGAAACACGATGCATTTCTTTTACTTAAACTAAATATTTTCTTGTTCCTATTGTTGATGCAAATTAGGTTTACCAAAAAGTATTTATTTTAACAAATTGCTTCATTTTATTCTTTTCTTTTAACGAATAATGAAGTCTTCTAGCTCTCAGGGGTATGCAGGAATCATTGTATTCCCAGACTTAATCAACTAACCTGGGGCTGTCTAGCCGGGAACGTCTCTGGCAGACATGAATTTTGGGAAAAGCCAGCTGTTACGCAGACACTGTGCACTTGAACGTCATTTTCTTTATTGCTTTTCTTGCTGTGGATCAAGAACTTTTTCTCATTCATTTTCTCGAGCCGATGTTGTAGAGGAAACAAATAAAACAATACTATCCATCTTTGAGAATGAATTTCATATCCACTGCAAAAGTACATGCCACGTACACGAATAGGGCTCAGAGCACAATGCCAAATTCTTGGGTTTTATCTCGAGTTGGCTTCAAATTTTGAGTTCTCTGAAAAATTATGTTCAGAAGTACCCAGTGTTTATAAAATAAGTATTCCTATTTTCTGGTCTCTAGAAAAGCAAGAAGTGAGATATTATGACGAAACGTATTAGGTAGTTTACTGAGGGCACGGAGAAACGATTTAGCGGGAAACATACTTAGTTCAAAATTCCGCCGCTAGGAAAACAATGGTGCTAAAGACGCAAGAAAATATCAGATATGTGTGAGAAATTACTGGTAAATGGCACAAACGTTACAGGACAAAATCTGTTCAATATGCTTGCCGTCACAAAGGATTACCTGTGATGCAGAGCAAACTCATCACTGCTGAAAAACAAGAAAAGAAAACGGGAGTGTTTGGGCAATACCGTGTTCATGCAAGACTGTGCACCTACACATGTCGGTTGGCAGTTGAAGGAATTGCTCCGTTAAACATTCGGCAATGAACACATAATATTTAGAGGGTTTGGACTGCTCTGGTCTGCTCATTCATCGAAGATTATTCCCTGTGATTTCCGGCTTTGGAGATACAGGACGACATAAGCTTCCTCTCACATCTGAAACATGCTGTAAGCAGTCCTGTCACATGCCTTTCTTCATTTGGAGCATGTCATCTCTTGTGATGGCCAGCATTTTGAGCATATGTTGTCCCGAAACATCTGTGTTGTAAATAAAAACTAAATTCACGCACATATCTGTTATTTTCTTGTGTCTGCAGAGCTACTGTTAAGCTAGCGGTGCAATTTAAACTAATCTCTTTTTTCACTAAATCGTTTCCTTATGTCCTCATTGAGCTACCTAACAAGTTTTGTCGTTATACCTCCATTTCTTGCTTTTCTAAACATCCCAGAATAGGGACAGTTATTTTATAGTCACGCAGTAGTAAAAAGGTCTCATAAAGTTCTAAACTGTTATTCATTTCATTAGAAGTAGCTTTGCCTTTTCCTCCACGAAGTTCTGCAGGAATTTTCATCTGCCGCCCTGGTGGCCGAAGGCAATGAGACGTAGGCTTCTAAGGCAATGAGAGGTAGGCTTCTAAGGCAATGAGACGTAAGTTTCTAATGCAACGATAGGTATACTTCTAAGGCAATGAGACTTAGGCTTCTAAGGCAATGAGACGTAGGCTTCATTTCAATAGAAGTAGCTTTGCTTTTCCCTCCACGAAGTTCTGCAGGAATTTTCATCTGCCGCCCTGGTGGCCTAACGCAATGAGATGTAGACTTCTAGCCGTTAGTCCGGGATTCGTTAGGGTTTGAATCCAGTTGAGTTATGGCTGGTGTGCTTATCTTACACTACTGGGGATCTCTCCATTTTCTGGAACCAGCAAGCCTAAATTATAGAAGGGCGATAGCTAATATCCCATTGAGTTGCTCTCACGATGGTAGTTAAACTTCCAAACACAAAAAAGCACCTTTTTGAGGTATCAACGCACGCGCATACTCCCTACCAATGCCTTTCATAGGAGGTATTCGAAATTACAGAGTTTTGCCCTTGCTGATCTGAATTGTTGATTTCATTGGAATCCGCATTAGAGGTGACTTTGCCTATTTTAATGCAAATTAGCTAAATTGTTTAACTTGCATGATGTATATTTCTTGCATTTCTCGTAAATGAAATTTATCCAGTCGAGGTTTTGAAAATGCTGTGTAATTAGTAAGTGTTAAATAAAATGTGATGTTACCCAAGCAAGCGGCGCACACGCTTTAGGTAAAATGTCTGGAGCTCGTGGTTAATTGCGGCAAGAACTACATGACGTTAAAGGAATGTTTCGGGTCTGACTTGTAGAAACTTATATTTCCTGATATTTCAAATCCCAGATAGCCTGAGTTTACTTCGACTAGTGGTTAATACACTACTGTTTGAGAGAATTTCAACACCGAGAAAGAATCGTACTACTCAAATGAAATTTATTTCACAGATTTCTCATGTTACAGGAGATAACTGATTACTTTTCTAGAGCTATACAAAATTTTGCCTTCAAACTCAGCATCATATGAAGCTACCTCGAACAACAATAACAATGTGATTGGCGGAAGAGCTTGACGGGTCAGTCACTTTGCCAACATATCCCATACATGTTCGATTGGAAACATATCTTGTGAACGTGCAGGCCAAGGAAGAAGTGACGTCTGCCGTGCGTGGAAGAGGTCTTGGATATTCTTGACCACACGGAGCCGAACACCGTCGTGCAGAAATATAGCGCCAAGACAACTCTGAATTAAGGGTAACACCACTGCTTCTAAAACATCAGTGATGTATCGCTGGTTGTTGAGATTTCCCTCAATTCACATCAGAGGAGATCACGAATTGAACAAAACGGTGTCCCCGAACAATAACGCTTGGCATCATGGTTTGCATGCTACAAGGTGCCGTTCACCACGATGTTTTCGAACACGTATAGGACTGTCACGGTGCATCAATTTAAGTCGTGGCTCCTCAGAAAACACGACCTGCTGCCAATCAGCCCACCAATGTCAGTGTTCGAGACCCCAATGCAGCCTGAGGCGTCTGTAGTTGAGGGTCACAGGAATGCGCAACAATGGGATGCTAGCAACCAGACCTCTGTTGAACAGACAACACCGAATTGTACTGGAGGGAGAGCCTGATCTGTGACAGTGCTCAACTAACAACGTGGATGCCGTTGTCGGCTTTGAATCCAGCTGATGAACGTCATGCTTCTGTTGCGTCTTGCAGATGAGGCAACAATGTAGTCGTCCAGGACGTAAGTTGATATTGGATGACCTGGTACAAGTAGTCTACGAACACTTCCTGTAGTTTGGAACTATCTCTGTTGACGACCATTAGAAACACAAACACCAACTTGCCGCCTCTGTTTGGGATGGCTGGAATCCAGTCTCCCAATCGCCCGCCATCCCATATCATCGCTTAAATGGTGTCTGTGTGACATTTTCAAGGCAGCGTGTCCTTTACTTGCAGTTGGATTAGATTAGATTAGACCATATATAGAGGATTATAGGAGTGGAGTGTCTGTCCCCAAGTCTTAAAAAACCCTTCGAATTTGGAAGCTAGAAGATTTGGGCTAGTCTGCACGACAGGAAGGTCATATGGAAACGAGGTAGAAAGGGGGAGGAAGATTCCCTTATTTATAATAGGGGGCCAGTACCCGGGGTACGACTGCTTAAACATGAATATCCGATGCACGGCGGATATTTAGTGGTTCGAGCGTTCGCACGTACCTGGAATCGAACCTGAGACCTCTCCGTAGCAGTCACGAGCGTTGACTACTAGGCCATACGCTGCCTACTTGCAGTTTGACAAAAGCGAAGATCTTTTATACCTTTGTTCCTTTCCGCCCTTTACGACAATATTGGCTCCTCGATTCTACGCGCAATGCCTACTGGTGACGGTTATATTCAAATTAATCGGAAACTTGAGACGTGGTCGTTTGGGTGGTGTAGAGGATAGCATACCCGGGCGCTATCTGGGAGACTAGTGTTAGAGTCCCGCTCCAGAACAATGAAAATTTCAAGTTTTCGGATATTAGCTAACTTGTCAGATTTACACCAAAATCCGATTGTCATCTTCAAAAATTGTATTATATGGTGCAATCCCGTATTTCTTTCATGACGTATCATCTCCTCCGGGCAATCACGGGATAGGATTCTTAACCTCCAGATTCGCTAAACATGAATACCGGTTGCTTCGACTAGCGAATCCTGTGATGGTTAAATTCAAATTAATCGGAAACTTGAGACTTGGTCGTTCTGGGGGTGTAGTTGTTAACATACCCGGGCGCTATCTGGGAGACACGAGTTCGAGTCTCGCTGCAGGACATTGAAAATTTCAAATTTTCGGATATTATCTGACTTACCAACCTTGTCAGATTTTCAACAAAAAATCGGATTGTCATCTTTAAAATTTGTATTATATGGTGTAATCCTGTATTTCTTTCATGATTTATCTTCTCCTCCAGACAATCACGGGATAGGATTCTTAACCTCCAGATTCGCTAAACATGAATACCGGTTGCTTCGACTAACGAATTCTGTGATCATACCCGGGCGCTACCCGCGAGACGCGAGTTCGAGTCTCTCTCCAGGACAATGAAAACTTCACGTTTTCGGATATTATCTGACTTACCATATTTGTCAGATTTACACCAAAATTCGGATTGTCTTCTTCAAAATTTGTATTATATGGTGTAATCCAGTATTTCTTTCATGGCCTCAGACCATACGTTTTATTCACTTTCTTTCTACGATGAAAAAACGTCCTTTTGTAACTTAACTTTTGAAGATGACTGTAGTTTATCGAGAACTGTTCTCTCCTATAAAGAATATAAATTCAGTCCAAAACAGGCACACAGTTTTATAGTCAGTATTGGTTTTCATTCTGTTTTACGTAATTGCATTATAACAAACTTTTCTGTGGATTTCTTGCATTCACTTGGTAATCATAATCTTAAAAAAACAGAACAATTACGATGTCAATAACTCAAACAAATTTATGCTGTTTAGAATAAAATTGGAGGGAATGTCACATGAGGTGTTACGGCTGATCTTAACATTCTGAAAACGCACCAAAGCATTAACAAAACATTCTATTTGGCCCACTCTACGTTAAAAATTAATAAGTCCCTGCCCATCAAAATTATAGCTGGCAAAAAGCCGAATCCGAATACAAATTTCCTATATATTTTATAAGGCCATTCATCAACTGTCATCTTCCTAATATTTCGGATATTCCTTGAATATTCATATATCAGTTTTCTTTTTCAAGAGTCCGTTTTTTTCTATATTGTGGCTGAAATTATTATTTTCTTCTTAACCACAGTAAAGCATAAATTAAATGGAATCACGTTTTTTAGCTTAAGTAGTTTATAAATACGAGCACACCTAGAGACCTACAAACGCAAGTATTAAGAAATAAAGTATTAGTGCCCTGTCCACATGTCTATATTCACAGTGAGATGGAAATCTGACTTCTCGGGAAAAAATAAAAACATTATGGAACAGTGAGGATTCTTACAAACAGACTAGAATTTTTTATTTGTGTGTTTCTGGGTTACGTACGCTCAAAGGTTTATTTTCCTGAAAAATTGATAAACGTAGTTACATAGAATACGTTTTCAGTTTGGAAGATGGCGCCACATTATTCAGTACATGAAGTTCTTTTGAAGAATTTTATGATGTTATTTATTTCTTCCCTCATAATTCAGAAAAGAAATTGAGAGAATAATCGAATATCTTGGGAGTTCATTTTGTTTAAAACCTCAGATTACATACGGAGTATTATATTATAGGAGAGTTAAGATATCACCCTTATCGGAGAGTTTTATATTCTAAGTGAAGCGCTGAATTCTAAGTGAAGCGCTGAATAATTGAAGCATTACTTGAGAACCTGCACGATAAAAAATTATAGGTTCTTCAAAAAATTTTATGAAAAGGTTAAGTACTACACTTCTGCTTTCCCCAAGAGAAAAAAATATCCCCATGTTGTTAAATGTTAGGACCTTGTTCCTTTATAACTCATTGTATCCTCTGAGAAAATACATTTTTACATGTGTCGTAGATTCATTTTGAAACCAGCAGCAGAACACACCAACCAAAAAATAAATATACTATTATAATTAAGGCCAGATAAATTATGCGACAATATTTTTGAAATTATGCTGCATTGATGCGACAACTTATTGAAATTATGCGGACAATGTACGGACTAGGAAAAGTACTGTACTACTATACATGCATACTAAAATGACCACTTTGAATGAATATACTTTCGACAAAATCTTTATTTGCTTCCTTATTATGGTTATGAAAGCCGCCCCGATGGCGCAGTGGTCTAAGCGATGGCTTCTGCTCATTCGTTCGAAAGAGGTTAGGGTTCGAATCCCGCTCAGGCATGGATGATTTGTTTAGGGACGGGCAATACTTATAGCCCATTGAGTTGTTAACGGTGGTCGTTAAACCTCCAATAAAAAAATGGTAACAATTGCAAATAGACTGTTTTAGTAGTAGCATATTTCTGTAATCTTAGTAATAATTACCACAGCGATGATTACAGCATGTTAAAGTATATAGATGCCATCCCAGCAGCCGAAAAGTCCTGTAAACTCTGTCTTTGTGTTTCAAATATTTGGGCGGAATATGACACCGCTGTTTGGCAGTATACAGAATTAGGTAACATCGAGAATACGTGCCTTGCTTTTCGAGTTAGTCCTGGAAATCTCCCCGAAACTGCCTCTGCATTGCATAATTTTATTACATGAGGAACCGTACATTTATTTACATACTCCTTGTATGCAGCAAACTCAAGTCTTACTGACGGATCATCAATTCCTGTGATATTTTTCAACGCCAAGTCGTCATCAACATTCAGGTTGTCTATATGATTTCGGTCGAACACTCGAGCAGCTCTCATGAAGTTCAACCCAGGTTGCCAAAACTTGGGTCCTCACTTTATGGAGATGGACACTTCTGGGCATTAGTAAATGTCCAATTTCAAATTTTGTGAAACACTTCTTACTGAAATATATTACGCCGCCCCGATGGCGCAGTGGTCTAAGCGATGGCCTCTGATCATTCGTCACGAAGGGGTCCGGGTTCGAATCCCGGTGAGGCATGGTTGTTGTGTTTGTCTTTCGGCACTGGCTTTCTCCCTTCCCTGGAACCAGTGGTCCTAAATTAGGGACGGGCGACTGCTTATAGCCCATTGAGTTGCTCACGGTGGTCCTTAAACCTCCAATCAAAAAAAAAAAAAAAGAAGAAATATATTACATGCAGCTTTTCGAGAACAGCTTGCCTCCGATTTTAGCTGTAATTTGGATCGCAGATCGAGTAGCTTGTTTTAAACATACATATCACTAATCTATTCTTTGGGTTTCAGAGGTTAGCTCCACAAAGAAAGATAATCCATCAAATAGATGTTTAATTGATTATTACCTATTTTTGTCGCATCAAACGTCTCCATTTGCAGCGATTTTGGCACTCTGCTCGAGCTTCACTGGCATCCATCAGACGATGTACACAAGACCTTTTGTGCTTTATGCTCATAAAATTTTGGTCATGAAGACACAACTGAATCTGGTCCTCCCGTAATTTCCTTGACCTTCCTATACCTTTCTTTCCTGCCGCTTGGGCTGAAACTATGTTTTATTAAGCATCTCATCATTCATTCTTTCAACATGGCCAAACCACCTAATAATATTAGTCTTTACCTTACTAAAAACATTTTGCCTCACATTACACATCTACAACACATCTTCATTCCTCACATGATCAAAGAGTGCCTTACCACAAACCCTCATAAATACCGTCTCTGCTCCCATCACACAAACGACTCCTATGTCTCTTCTGCAGTACCCAGGTTTCACTGTCATACATCAGAGTAAGAACAATTACACTTTCACACATCCATTCGGGACTCTCTTGAAAACACATCATTCCGGTGAAATCCTCTTAAGGCAGCTATGGCTTTCAATGAAGAATTCACTCGCCCACTAATTGCCCCATTTAATTTGCTCTGTCAGTCAAACATGCTTCCTAAATACACAATTTCGTTCACCTGGTCAATCACTGTGCTTACATTCATCGCTAACAGTTCCTCGCTCGAAAACCATAACTTTGGTTTTCCCTTTATTTATACACAGTTTGAATTTCGAAAAACTTCGTACATCTGGGAAAACATACTCTGCAATTCACCTTTGCTCTCTGCCAACAGGACTGTGTCATCAGCATACAGCAATCTGCACACACGTACGTGTATTATAAAGACATTAACCAGTATTATCCATTTTAGAATCAGGCATGCACACATCCAAAAATACATATTAAACAGTCGTGGGGACATTACACAACCTTGTCTGACTCCTGTACTAACAGAAAACCATTTTGATGCAACACCATTCACTGGTACAAAAGCTCTACTGCCAGCATACATGGCTTTCCGACTCTTAAGTAGATTCCCAGTAATACCATATTTATTCCGTACTTTCCAAAGAAGAACCCTATTTACCCGTTCATAAGCTTTCTATAAATGTATGAAGGCAGCAAAAACTTTCTTACCAACAGACAGATAATTTTCGATCGTCATGCGTAATGCCAAAATTTGGTTAGTGCAGCCTTTACCAGGCATAAAACCACTCTGAACATCCGACACTTTTTCTGGTGTAAGACCTTGTACCTTATCAATAATGACCTAATGACCCTTTCCAAAATCTTTCCGTGGCACACTCAGCAAGCCAATACCACGAAAGTTCTTGCATTTAGACTGATCATCTTGTCCCTTATACAAAGGAACAATGACAGCATCCCTCCAAACCTGATGGATGTTGATCGATCACAGACTTTATTGTGTGATTGATGAAAACTCTACAAATGGTACAGAACAATATGTCATCGGAAACGTGAAAAATGTGGATAGTCCATGCGCTATTTTCTGGGCAAAAAGATTCCTCTTGGGTTTTGACACAAACATTTTGTCAGCGTCTATTTACAAGCGTGGAAACCGATTATAATTCCGTTGGCAAATATGTTGTTTGCATGTCTTCCCACAAACGAGAGTGTACGATTTGGAACAGTAGGTGGCATGTATGAGAAACAGCAACTGACGCGAAAATGACCTTGAAGCAACTTCCGGCCCGGTGCGATAACGAAACAAAGGAGGGAAGGGATTAGCAGATGGGAACATTCCCTTAAATCCAACCTAAAAGTTGTGACGAAAAGTACTTGATAGTCCCGAACCATCGAACAAATCGCTTATTTGCAAAAGTAGCATAATTAGTCACTTATTCACATGCACTCCAGTCAGTCATTGTTGCCACTAACTCCTAACGTATCGAAAAAATATATCTGATTGACTGTCGTTCTTTTGAGCAGAAAAAAAAGGCAGTATTTTTTTTGGGGGAGGGGGGGGGTTAATGACCACCGTGAGCAACTCATCACCCGTCCCTAATTTAGAGCCACTGGTTCCAGAGAAGGGAGAGAGCCAGTGTCGTAAACAAAAACTTAGCACCCATGTCTCACCGGGATTCGAACCGGGACCCACTTGAACAAACGGTCATAAGCCAGTGCTTAGACCAATGCGCCACCGGGGCGGCAAAAAAAATGCAGTATAAATAGATGGGGGGCATTTCTTTCCGTAGAACGGGAGAGGAAGTATCTGCGTGGAGGACCAAACTGTGTGTGTGTGTTTAACTTTCGAGCTGATACGAATAGCTATTTGATTACTAAATCGGTCCTTTAGTTGGTAGGGTTACTGAACGACTAAATTAATCGCGGCGGAGTCTCTGCAATTCCGGCTAAAAATTAGTAACTAATTCAGTCGATAATCGAAACCGACTGTCGACTAAACAGTCGATAGTTCTTTTTAGCGATTTCACCCATGACTACCCTTTAGTAGCTCTCAGATCAAAGCTGAAGGAAGCATGCGGGAAAAAAGGAGGAATAAAATCATGCGGCAGTTGTAAAATTAAGCGAAAAATTGCAGATTATGCGGAACTCCGCATTTTCACAAAATTTAAATGTATCTAATTATAATAATATATATGCTTTTATTTTAGAACAAGTGGCAAAGAAGAAGAAAAAACCCTCTTGAGAACTGATTATTTTATTCAACTTCGCTTCCTCGCGAATTATTTCTATTGGGATATAAATATCAATTTTTTTGTGTGCATGAGTGGTGCATTTTAACTAGACAGTACCAGTTGAAAGAACATTGTGCCAATGAACATGAATAATTTTATCAAGTCAGAAATGATGATCGTTCGTTGTGGTTTTAGTACTTCAGCGGATAATTACATGTCTGCTTACATCGAAGTCTGACCATAACACGTGCCGCCATCTCTTGCTCAGTTTTATCAATAGCCTGGTTATTGTAAAGAGCCATAAAACGAATAATCCAGTTTTCGCTGACTTATCACTCAAATTCGTATATTATTTTTATAAAACATGTCTCACGGTACTGATGAGACGCCTTCAAAGGTTTAATTGAGCACTAATGCCAAAAAATTCGGATACATGTGTATAATTTACATGTAGTATTGTATTTTGCTATTTGTTTGCTAATTCAATACCATATGATTCAAAATAGGCACCATTTGTTTTTCTTTTCTTCTATTAACTGTTTAGCAACAAAGGGCAGTTCACTCTGCGCACTTTAGGGTCAGGGTTTTAAGTTCGGTTTTCACTTGTCATTAAACTTTTTCTCTTGGCTTACGGAGGTCGTTCAAAACGTTCGTGTTCGAACGTACTTCCAGTGAATATGAATATGCAGCCTTCATTCTGCTGATAGTACATATTTTTGTGTGTCTCTATACCAATTTTCAATGTTATACATCCATTTTCTTCGTGTGATTTTGTGAGCTAAACAGCAGAGATTAAAAAATATGAAACTACAGGAGGTGGTCTTGAAAAGAAGGCTTACATAATAATATGGTGCAGACATTGAAGATAAGGCACCTGCATATTCCATAGTTGTCATGTAGCACAGATAATCTAGTCCTGGCATGGAATCTTGCGATAATTCAGACTGTTTAGGAAGACTCTAAATATTCACCTGTGAGGAAAACATCAACGGCGTGAATAACCTCGTGACGCAAGGCAGACGAATGACTGATCTGAGCACAGCTGATTCTGTCGCCATTTTGATCGACTGAGTAAATTCATTCCTGACAAATTCTTTGAAGACGAAAAATTTCAGTGAGCGATGTGTTCCACGAATGTTTACCGATAAGCCAAACACATGCGAATGCGCTTCACCATCTTAAACCTGAATCCTTGGAGATCCAATAAACTTCTCTTCCCGGATTACTATTATGAATGAAACATGATCTCATCATTTTGAACCGGACATCAAAAGGCAAGGTCGAATATGGAAGCATGAATCTTCTCCTCCTTCCAAGAAGTTCCTTGCTACTCCGTCAGCCGGAAAGTTGATGGCATCATTTTTTTTGGGAGTACTAGAATGTATCAGTATGATTGACTACCTGGAAAAGGGCACCATTTTCACCGATGAATACCACACCAAACTCGTAAGTCAACTTCGTGCAGCCATCGTGGAAAACAGTCGCGGCCAACTGCGAAGAGGTGCCTGCCTTTCTTAATAAAGACAATGCACCGAGTCACACCTCTCATATTGCAAAGATAGCCAACGGCTGAAAGATTTCAGTTGCTTTTTAGCATGTTCTATGTTCTTCAGAACTTTCCTGCCAAGTGATTTTCATTTATTTTCTAAGCTGGAGAAAACAATCCGTGTAAAGTGATATTTCCTGCCTCTTGATGGTTGCAGTTCTTGGTTTGTGGTTTGAAAATACAGATTTTTTACGCCGGAATTCAAACGCTGGAGCATCGCTGGTAAAATGGATTGCAGTGGCCGAAAACTATATCGAAAACTAAAAAAAATAAAAAAAGAAGGAATCGTTATACACTAATTTCCATAAATTGAGGAAACAAATTGCAAAATCGGGATAGTTTAAAAAATACATGATAAAATATGAAATTTGGTGAAAATGTGTATGAGATCGTACGTTAAAGAGAGACTACAACATTTCGTAAGAAGCACTTCATTCCTACAAAATGAACACATACACAACCAGGTGAAAAATAAAGGTGTCAAAATGAAACAGCTACACCTCAAACATTACATCAAACCCCTCACAACAATGCAAGACTTACAGGGATATTTTATGCTGTTTATGACGGTGTCTAGGCCCTCGGTAGGTGGCAATGACTATTGTGTGTGTCTAGCTCCTTCAGGATTTGCGAAAGAGGTTGAGGGAAGTAACACCTCTCCCTACAGAACACCCATACGAGCTCAGTCAGATTATGGTCGGGAGAGCTGGTTGACCTATCCATCCAGCCAATGATCTCCTTTTTAAAATATTGTTCTACCATCCATGCTCCATGAGGACGAGAATTATCGTCGTGTTGGAGAAATGTTTTTCCTATAGCACATTCATCTGGGGCAAACATAGGAGTCCAGGACATTTTACCTATAGCGTCGTGCATTCATGGTCCCCACTGGAAACACACAGAGTACGTCCACCTAACGAGATGCCAGCTCAAACCAGCACACTGCCATCACTGTAAGTGCCTCTTTCTCAAATGTCCCAGTTTCTCTGTAAATCAGATCACGCCAGGAATCTTTCTGCAAAATAAATTTTAACTCATCAGTTAAGAGTACTGAGCTCAATTGGTTTTCAGACCAATTGACGTAAAGTCTTGCTCAATTCACATTCCCACATGTGATGAGTGGCAAGTTCCACGCAGTGTGATGGTCTCCTAGCATAAAGGCCTCATTCGTGAAGTCTTCTGCGTACAGTGGAAGCAGATACTACCTGTCCTGTAGCAGCGGCAAGGGGAGGTTGCTGCTGTTTGGGATAGTCGTCCTCTTCCGCAGAGCAGTAATTCGGAAATATCGTTCATCCGCTGATGTTGTACCTCTTATCCATCCCTCGCTGTACCTTCGCGCAGCTGATGGCGCGTTTTGTAAATGGTTAGAGAGTCTGTGGACCGCAGAAGGACTCATATGCAACCATCTTGTAATTTTCAGCTGACTTTGGCCTAACGCAATTCACCTCCGCAACAGCCCCTTTTATACTGTGGCTCAATTGCATGAACCGATGCCATCCCTCTCATTTGTATACAATATTCTGACTCTGCATTACATTTCAGGTAATACACCCAAGTCGAGTGCATTTCTTAATCTTCTTTTACAACTAACTGCGATTTTTATGGTTTTTCCTTAAATTATGGAAACCAGTATAGTGCAGCTTACCCACATGTGTTAGAATTCGAACTTTCGAACGACTACTGTAACTCGGCACGATAACTTAACTTCTTCGTGCACAGCTTAGGGGAAAAACTAAAAGTTTAGATTTTAAACATTTTAACCGTAACTGAAAAAAGTATATATAAATACACAATCAAGTCACATTATTGCGAACACATCCTACTTTTGACATTAGCAGCGCGTAGCCAGTGAATGAAGGCACGTGTCGTAAGCTGTGGTGTAGGCATTCTGAAAACATATCACCCGTTGCTGTCATGGTTAAAAGGAGCGATTTATCAGATTTGCAAAAAGGGATGATTATCGGCCTTCGGGCCAAGGGTGGCAGTATATCTGAAACAGCGCAGTTTGGGAATTGTTCGCGTGCTGCTGTGGTTAAAGTGTATCGCGATTGGAGAAATGACACCATTGCGAATAAGCGACGTGCAAACTGAGGAGCACCACGTGCCACTGATGAGAGCTGTGAACGTCGGCTTCGAAGGTGCGTGAGGGCTGATCGACACGCTACAGTGGAGCAACTTACTGGAGGAACGAACCAGCGTGCAACCGGAAGTGCTGCTAAGACGACAGTTCAGCAAACCCTGCTGCATATGGGGCTCTTATGCAAACGGATGGTCACAACACCTGTGCTAACGAAGGTGGATCGGTAGAAAAGGCTTCCATTTGCACGGCAGTATCGGAGTTGGATCTCCGCTGATTGGCAAAGGATTGCGTTCTCCGATGAGTCACGTTTTCTGCTTCATCGAGCGGAAGGACGTTGGCGTATAAGGCGAGAAACATCGGAGAACAAACACTCTTCAACCAATGCTGGAAGAACACCAGCTGGTGGGGGCACCGTTATGGTGTGGGGAATGTTTTCGCCGTGTTCTCTGGGTCCACTGATACCTGTGGAAGGCACTATGGATCGAATTCGTTATGAATTCATCCTTGCAGACCACGTACACCCATTAATGCTGATTGTCTTCACTGGGACGGATGGGATCTTCCAGCACGACAATGAGGCGTGTCACACAGCTAGAAATATTCGAGAGTGGTTGGAAGAGCACGACGAAGACTTCAAAATACTTTCCTGGACACCTAATTCCTCAGACTTAGACGTAATTGAGTATCTGTTCGTGTTGTTCGCTTTATGGATCCTCCACCACGCATCCTCCACCAGCTGTCGGATACACTGCAGTCAGCCTGGCTTCGCATACCTGTGAACACCTTTCAGCACCTTATTGAGTCATAGTCCGTCTAGCTGATGCTCGCGCTGCACACGGCGGTTACTCTGGATGTTACCTGGTGGTCTCAAAAATGTGACTCTACTGTGTATGAAAGCTACTGTATTGGAACGGCTTTATAATGGGTAATGCAGGAGTAATTTTTTATATTCTTTCCAGTATCCTAATAATTATATTCAGGATACTGGAAAGAAGGAAAAAGTCGTTGGAAAAACTGAGTTGCTTAGGCACAGTTGTATGGACGGTATGCTAGAGCCACTGAAGTGAACTCAACAAGTAGAAAGAGTGGGGAAGGGGTATGCAAAACAATTCAGTATAAAACACCACGACCCACTGCAAAAGCAGTTCAATTGTTTCACGTCTTGTATGGCATATCCGAGCATACGTTAATAATGTCTGGTATCAACCTTTTAGAATGTATATTATGAACATTCATTACATAAACCACTTAAAATTTGGTAGTTTTTGGATTAAGGATAAATGGTTTATGAACTATTCGTCGACGATCAAAGGTAAATACGTATAATTTTAAATGTATGTTTCAGGAAGTGTGAAGAAGTCTCATCACTTTACGGTGAGCATGAAGGAACTTTTGCATCGTAAATTTTTCTGGTGTTTTGGAATACGCTTCTACTGTACGCAGAAGCCTTCAGGAAGGAAGTCTTTATGCTGAGCGACCAACATTTTGTGTGTATCTTACCGCCGGTCACAGGAGGGAACATACGAATTGGGCAGGACTTCACGTCAGTTGGACTGAAAACCAATGTAAGTCAGTACTATTCGTAGATGAGTCCAGATTTGCCCTTAACAGAGATTTCAGGCGGGATCTTATTTGAGAGAGAAAGAGGGGCACGCTATTATCCCACTATGTCCCGGGAATGGGACACTTAGAGTGGTGGTAGCGTGCTAGTTTGGGATGGAATCTTGATAGGTGGACACATAAACCTCCATATGCTTCCAAGAGGAACCATTAACTTGGGACCGCTGGCTCCAGTGAAGAAGAAGATCCAGAACCGTCAGACAAGCGCACCAGCTTTGTCTCATGTTGTACTGAGACCCTTGCAGAGCTAGGATAATTAATTTGGAGCCCGCATTCGTGCCCACACGGCTATTGCCTTATAAATGTTTCAAGCGAGACACCTCTGTTTGCGATGTGGACCAAAAGCTTCGAAATCGCAACTTATTTCAGCACTAGCCTCATCAAGAAGGGCTGCCATTTCAAGAATGAGATAGTAAATTCCCGTCAGCACGAAAAACAATAATGCAGATTGAATCTGTCGCATATTTCTTCTGTCTACTTCGTTGCATGACACTGAATCGAGATTTGGTAACGCGTAAAACTGTAGCCTATGACTTTAAGAGAGAGAAACTCAACAAGTCAGAGACAAGTTTTAGCATTCATTCAATGCAGAATTTAGAATATTAAAAATGTGCATATTATATTATACGCAGGTTCACAATGTCATCCACAGTTCAAAACATGTGGTTAAAATCTTGTTTTTAGTGAAACACTTAAGAAAATAATATTGTGATATATTTTAGCATTTTCTAACTACAATTTCAAAGTGCATTTAAGTCATTATATCATTTACTTGAAATTCATCATCTAGCATAAAATTAAAGTACTTACCTAAGTCTTCTGTTGAGACACCATTTACCATAATGGCACGAAGCAGCTTTTAAAATAAAAAAGAAGCAATATGAAAATTGATAGATACCTTGGGTATTCTGCAATTGTTTGTAATACTTGCGGAGCTAAATATGTCATGTCAAAATGGTGTATTTATGGATTGTACTGATAACGGTTTGTACTGATATCCCACTTTCATAACAGGACTGACTTTGTATTCATGTAAGATAATTTAAAAAATAACAGAACTTAACGAACGTTTTTTACTGTAGAGAACGTTACTACAGCAAATAACAAACATCATCATTAGAAGCTGAGTAACACTTGGGCATTTTACTAGGTTTGACAGCTGAACATTAAATCTAACTTGGAGAATGTTTCTGAATAAAACATTTAGCGTATTCAATTTCATAAAATTAAGTCTTACGAATTATCTTTTATGCGGAAGTAATTCGGCGTTCACAAGGAAAATAGGTACTCTTTAGATCAAAAACTTATATAACAAATTTGCTCACGCTTCTAAGAAAGCAACTTTCTTTTGACTGAATCTAAATTAAGGCGATTAGGTAAGCAATCTTTTGGATATTAGATAGGGATTTCAATGGAATAATTAAGCATCGTTGTAATCAAAATAGTAGAACTACATAAGTAACCCGATTTATTGACATGAAAATATAAACACACGTTACCACTCTTTTGCAGCAGCTGCACGTTACCAGTCTTTCGCACCAGATGACTATTTCAAGGAAATTAGACAGAAAACTGGCAGAGAGCAGTTTTCTGTCTTCCTTTTGCGAAAATAAAAGCCGTTTGATTGATGTGCGAAAGTTTGGAAACGCATATTTATACACTCTAGGCAAACAAAGAAAATCGAGAAAGTCGATCGAATCTGATGAAACTCCGCACGCAAGTACCTCAGGGCCCAATATGCAATTGATTAAAAAATAACAACCAGAGACTAAATAGTGGCCCGCCACAGCAAGTGGTAACCGCGCATCGAAAAGGGTATATCTGGAGCTAAGCTCATGCGTAGAGACAATTGTGACAGCGTATTACGGTTGCATTGACCTCCACGGACCGTGAGGATGCCTCGGCTTCAGATCCGTGCACACTACGAGCAGTTGAGCGAGTTTGAGAGAGAACGCATAATAGAGCTGAAAGAGGCCGGTTGGTCAAGTTGCCCTATCATTAGGCATTTGGGTCTGAGCAGGCATCAATCGGACCATGTTGGCATCAATGGGTCGAAGAGGGCACGTAACAGAGGCACGCGGGAATTGGACGGTCGAGGGCAACGACAGAATGCGAGGGTCCAGCGATTGTGAGAGCTGAACGAACGTAACCGAATTCATCGGTCTCAACCATCCGTGGCAATATTGCGTCGTTTACACGTACGAAAGTAGCCATCCGGATCGTTGCTAGGCAACTTTCAGCAGAAGGCCTATATTTGAGGAGGCCACACCACCGCCTACTACTGAGCAGCGAGCGTCGACGGCGTAGGTTGCCGTGGTGTCGGGCCCGATGAAAGTGGGATAGTGTCCAGTGGCGTCTTGTTGTTTTCAGTGATGATTTACGGTTTGCACTTGGCGTCGATGATCAGAGCATACGTGTCTGGAAACGAGCCGGCCAGTATACGGACTTTGCCCTTACTTTGGAACGGAACACGCCTGCTCGCACAACAGGAATAGCTGTGCGAGGAGTAATTTCCTGAGATACCCAAACACCCTTGGTAGTACTTCGTACCCCCCTTACGGCTCAAAGGTACGTCGACGACCTTGTACGACCCGTTGTGTTGTCATTCCTGTCGCACCATTACCGAGCAATTCTTCAAAAGACTAATGTCTGGCCACAAACAGAATGGCTCTCCCAGGCCTACCTCTGTAATGTTGGCACCCTTCTATGGTCAGCTCAATCATCCGACCTCTCACGGATCGAAAATATCTGGGACGCATGATGGGACACCATTTACGCCCATCTGGGAATGTTTGCAAACTGGCCCGCAATTTGCCCACCGTCAGGCATTCTATACTGAGGACAGTATCCGTCAACTGTTTGCGTTTATGCCAAGCCGGACAACAATTTGTATCCCAGCCAGAGCTGGCGCTACAACGAACTGGCTTGTTCTACTCGTGTAGCTGTTTTATCCGAATAAATGGCCCTACTGCTTTGGAATTTCAATCATTTGTTTTCCTATACATGTTCATTGCACTTACCATTGCTCACGGGTGCTTTTAGTTTTGTTTTCCTTTTGGCGAAGGGATTATTTTTACTCTGATAAATCGGATTGCTAGCACACTTTTACTATTTTGTGTATAGCCAATGTACAGTTCCTCGTTATCAATTTAAATCTTTTCGTACTGATACTAATGGTTTTTGTGAAGTACAGCAATATTTTCCAAGGGTAATTTATTAATCTGAATAAAACGATCTTTTAATTTTCTTCTCATGAAATGCAGTCACTTAATGTCCATTCGAAACAGTAGCATGGCTAGATTTTTCTTTTTCCTGTGTGTGCAGAAGAAGCTAAACTCAACGAAAACACTTTTGACATCAAACAGCTCACCGCATGGAAGCATAAAAATTGAAACAGATGTTGAGCAGGAAGAATGCAGAAGTTTGGTGGAAAATGGGAAGCAAGTGTTTATCTTGCATTTCATTTTTAATCATTCGCGTCACGTGCGAAACTTAACCCAGAGTGTTTTACTCATTAAGAAACCAGAACCACATAAATAATGTAAGATGAAAAATTCGTTACATTTGAATTGGGCTTTATCTTGTAAAAAAACCAAGAGTACGTATTGTTAGAAAAGAGAATCCTAAGAAAGTCATTAAGCAGCACATGCAAATAATAGCAATTCGTGTTGATAAAGTTTGAGATATATACGTCGTGCATTGTTCACATCACAGTTTGTATTTTCGACTTCCATTTAACTAATATCTATCCTTTTGCACTTACTGTTTTAAAAGTCGCAAATGAAACAGCAGACGTATGTTTGAATGACGTGAAAATGCGCTAGTTCATCGTAGATTTCATACAGTCATTGTCACTGAAGATAACGATTTTAACTGTTCAATCAGGCCAGTCAAAGGAGTCATTTACTGGTACTCCCGTTCATTTTTAGGGGTTTATTTTTTGCATTAAATAGATATGCATTGTGAGTAAGAGGCACGTAAACTTTCAGATAGTAGACAGAATAATAACCGCAGATGGACATGCTTAACCTTCAGGAGCTTTACGAAAATGAGCCCATGAACAAAAAATCGGTTTTGTAACGAAATATTTTTTGTGGGCAAAACCGTAAGGTCATATCTATAGAGACATTTCGGCATCGCCTCTATGATCTATAAGTAATCACCAGTCCCTAATTCCTTGGGCCTCTCGCTGCAGAGAGGTGTGGGAGCCAATGCCGTAAGGCAAACACTTCACCCATTTACGAGGTAGGATCAAAGGTTCCCGGACTGGGTCCGTAAGCTCATAGATAGTTAGAGTCACAAATCTGAAGCACATCCTCCTTCAAAATAAGGACATCATGCAGCAATACCCTTCTACCAGCTGCTGTAGAGTTCGACGAAGTATTGGGTTGATACATAAGTTCCTGCCGTTTTATTTCACGAGTGTTTCCTAGGTCAGAAGTGACGGTGCAGATGGTCAGTTGTATATCAAAAAGTAGCCAGTAATGTCGCGTATCTAAATCCTATTGCGTTGTGTGATTGTTGCTCATGGTTTTTTGGTTTTCAGATCCGGAATAGGGTGTCAAGTAGAGAGGAATGAACATTTCTGACATCTGCTACTCTACGAGTTTAACAAGGGATCCACAGCCGCCGAGGCTACTCGACAGATTTGTGCTGTGCAGGGGAGAATGCTATTGCTCCGCAAATGGTTTGAGCGTCTCTGAGGTGGCAATTTTGACCTCAACGACTCTCCATGCTCAGGTCGTCCATCTCACTTTGATGAAGGTCGTTTGAACCATCTCATCCATTTGGATCTGCGTCAAAACACACGTAAAATGGCCACTGAGATGGGCTGTCATCAGGCCACAGTGTGGTAACACCCGGAACGTATGGAAAAGATCCAGAAGTTGGGGTCTCGGGAGCCTCACACTCTCGCCGAGGACAACAAGAATCAGATTGTTGTCGTATGTGGTTCCTTGCTCGCCTGTTATCGCGAATGTTCTCAGCAACACAAACCCTTTCTGTCACGTATTTTTACTGGAAATGAAAAGTGGTGCCTGTACGTGAATTTCATGCATCGGAGGGAATGGTTAAGCCCAAACAAGACGCCCAAACCACGTCCAAAACATGGCCTTCATCCTGCGAAGATCATGTTGTGTGTCTTGTGGGTCATGGAAGGTACTATTCGTTGGGAAATGCTGTCGAGGAATCGGACCATCAACGCAGCATTCTATTGTGAGCAACTCCGCCGTGTAGAGGGAGCAATTCAGCAGAAACGGCCACATCGGCACCTTGGTGTCCTCCAACAAGCTAACCCACGCCGTGCAAACATGACCAAAATGGCCCTTCATTTCATGAAATGGGAGATCCTTCCATGATCCGGCTTATTCCGCAGATGTCGTTCCTTCAGACTATCACCTGTTCCGATATCTACCGAATGCACTCCATGACAGAACGTTCAACAATGACGTTGACCTTCAGAATTTCCTTGATGATTTCTTCGCAGCAAAACCTGCACGTTTTTTCTAGAATGGCGTTGCAAACCTATCCAGACGTTGGGACACCATCGTAAACAATGGAGGGGGCTGGGATACAAGTTGATTGATTCCATTTTCCCTTCTGATGTAATACATTCCTGTAGTACGTTGAAAATAACGGCATGAACGTACGCATCAACCCAATACTTCTGGAACCCATTCTTTGCCATGTCCTTCAGGGCAACCAACGAGACAATTTTCACTTCTTCTGTGCTCGAAAACCGACGACCCTCTAATCGATGCATCAGTTAAGGTTAGAGACGGAAATCGCAGGGGGGGGGTCAGGGGAGTTCGGGTGGTGTGGGAGGAAAACAGTTCTTGTTTTGCGAGAATCTCACAACCAAAGTGTGACCTGTGTTCCGGTGCATTGTCGTGTAACAGCACCTACGATTGATCGCCCCACAGCTGAGTCCTTTTCTTGCGAATGGACTCACGTAGACGTCGCTTGATGTCCAGATAGGACTCCTTATTGACAGTGCATCCCTCAGGGATAAATTCAAGATTAATAATATCCTGGATGTCGAAAAAGACGTTCAGCATTATTTTGCCTTTGCTGCGATCTCGGTGAAATGTCTGCTTGCGTGGAGACGATAGCGATTTCCACTTAGCTGATGCCCGCGTAATCTGCGGGTTGAGGAGGAAGCATCATTTTACGTTCCCCGTTTTAATTATTCTAAGAAATGGTGGGCCTTGGTCGGCGGCGGTTACGAGATACGTAGTCTTTGACATCCCACCAGGCTCTTCTATTTTCTCGATCGTCTGTTGTCTGTTGGCAGGTACGATGGCCGCCACCTTGGAAATGTGTTCGGCCGTGCGACCTGTTACTGGCCGCCCACTTCGTCTGTCTTCTTCCGACTCCTATCTGCCTTCTCTGAAGCGTCGATGCCAATCAAAAGCTCGTGACCGCGATAGGGTGTTTTCGCTATAAGCTTGCTTCAATATCTCAAACGTTTCTGTTGGACTTTAGCCCAAAAGAACGCAAAACTTAATGTTAACGCGCTGCTTAAAGAACGCAATTTTTCGTCAATCGCCGAACACTGCGCAAGTTGCTCACAATACCGGTATGTACAGCATAGAGCGCGTGAAGTAGATGGACGAAACCAATTTCCCTCTGAGAGGGGATAATGTCGTAATATAATCTAATAATTACTGTGGGTAAGCGATACGCGTACTTTGCCGTATAGCGTTCGTGTCCTCTTAGTTTTTTTTTTTTTTTTTTGGCGATATGCATACTTTGTCAAAAGCGTGCGTGTCCACTCAGTTTTTTTTTTCGATTCGTACCTTAATTAATTGACTTTTTCCTCATTAACTTTCGTTGTTTTAATTCTTAATAGTGTTGTGCTGAAAATTCTAGAGTTTTCTTGTAAAAGATGCAAATCTAGAAATTTTAAACACAACCATTGTATTTCTGAATTTTTGTGAATATGACCTAAACAAAGTACCAAATGTTACGACATTTTAATAAACTGCTCGATAAAGAAAAAAATTATGAGACATTGCAGTAGCGACAATGCCCGGGCAGACACTACATGGATTGGCATTGAAAAGATGAATGTGAGACAATCGAGCATGAAACATGACAAAACAGGCACTCACTGAACTGACGACGATGTTTTGTCAACACACAGCATGTGGTGGTCAAGGTAGACATGGAGAAATGGGGAAAAACCGGTGCATACTAACATTTAGTATTGCGTATGGTTGCCAGCGACCGCTAAAACTCTGACACATTGGTGAAGCTTCAAAAGGATAAGATTTCCGAGATGCTTTTGTTAAGTCCTCCACCACTATTCGATGAAGGCATGATGAAGCGTTATTTGAGGGGATGACCAAGCTGAAAAGCAATTATTCAGTGCGTCTCGCACTTGATCGAAAGGATTGTGGTCTGGAGAGTTCGAAAACCAGTCCATACGTTCGACGCCCTCCTCCTGAAGTATACTTTCCATAACCTGAGATCGACGTAGGCTTGCGTTATCATCCATGAATAGGAACGTATTTCCAAATTCTGGGGCATATGGTAAAACACTAGTCTGCAAGATCTAATGTTCATATCTGACCGACGTCATGGGTTCATTTCAGTGCTCATGGCCGCACACAGAAAGATTCTGCCACCACTGAAATCATTTCTTTCTTTAATGAAGGCTGGATTATTCTATGTTCCTCGTCATGCCCTCGATGGATGAGAAGGTTATGGGAGTGCAGTATGAATCTACTGTATACCCAACCGTGAAAAGAACGGAGCGCCACTGTTAACAGTCCCAACCACGATAGTAATCAGACTACTCAATGCGGGCAATCGGGTGATGTGTAGAGACAAACACATATACACCACTCAACTCCGGGCAGGTTATTTACTTTAGTGGAGCGACTGTATATGGTCTGTGTGCATACGCGTCGTCATGTGACAGAAGTAAACAGGTGTTTCAATTAAATTGCGTATCGGCGGGGATTCCTATTTACCATTAAACTCAAATGCCAGTCTTCGTCTTCTTGTGTTGTATCTCCTGGATATAGTTCCGATCTCCTGGAGAAGCTTCCAAGTGGCTACTGCTGATGTTCGAGATACTCCATCCACTTCGTCCACTGTGCACATACATCATACAGATTTCCGATAAATCTCCAAGCTGTCGATTCTGGTAAATCGACATCACTTAATTGTAACACGTGCAGCGGTAACTTCCTACTGAATGATGTTGGAGAGGATTTTATGAAGGCAGAGTCTGGCCCCAGGACTTATACAACCCTTAGTAGAAGGAAGCTAGGATAGAGTGGCTAAGGTGACAAACACAGAGTTTGTAGGACAAACACACATTAGTATAAGGTTGAGAAAGCCAAATATTTGTCATTTTTCATACTTTTCTTCACCTAGAGAACCAGAAATGAAAGGGTCTTGATTACAAGTTGTTTGATGACCACCAAGGAAGGAAACTCTTAGGTAGTAAAGCTGGAAAGGTGAAACACTTAGCAAACTGAGTGATACATCTAATACTTCTCAAGAGCATGTGTTCTAGCCATGTATGGATCATTTTAGTTCTAACATTATTCTTTCTTTATCCAATTAATTATACATCAGATTTTGTTCGAGATTCAAACGCAATGGGGATGGCACTACAACTCTGGTACCAACCTGGTGCAGAATTAAGATCAGTGCCTTAGGCCTAGAGCGCTTAAAGACGGTATTCTGGACGTATTCCACTGCTTGCTTAAACAGTCCATGTGGACGGCTTTTCGTGATGCCAAAGAACGATTTAAAGAGTTTGTGGGCAATCTAGCTTATTTTTAAAATTTGAGCCGGTCCCTTAGGTCTCTGGTGGGGAGTTTATCAATCCTTCAGATTTATGTTCTGCATCGCCTCGATTTTCTTTTTTAGATACTTATCTGCCCCACTACATACCGAGTCAGCATATGCAATAACTAGTTGGCTACCATCTTATGCAACATCACCTTGTGGCGAGTTGTAAGCTTCGTCGGGGGAGAAAGAGAAGTAGTTGCCCCAAGCTGACTTTTTCTCCGTGATAGTTGTTGTTGGCTACCCATTAAGGCTGCCTATCAATTTTGCTCCCCAGATACTTTGTTGGAGTGATCCAGAAGATAGCCTTCTGGAATATTATCAGTTCCTTGACATCTCTTAGGCTGATACAGAATAGGAAGGCACTGCTGATAGAAGGGTTGACCTTTACCCTCCAGTGGATACAATACGTTTCCAGCTTACACAACATTTCTTAGAGTCGAGACGTATTCTAGCTTTCTTCATAAACCAATGACTACCGCTGTGTAACCAACATAGATGACTAATCGATTCTGTGAATGAAAACGAATTCTTCTGAAAAATAAAATCACATATTTGTCCGTGACGGGTATCGAAATCGTGCCCCTTCACTCCAGAGTAAGTTGCTCTCTCACCTAAGCTACACGGATGGAATATATCGCTACAGATCTGTCGTCTTGACACGTGCTTTACCTCTGTAGTACGTCAGAAAATGACAAAGAATTTCACTTTGTGCTTCGGTAAAGTACGCAAATGCGTCAGTGTTGCTCATTTGTGTGTTCTGATCACCTTCTTGATGTTAACATCCGGGCTGTTCATTAGTTGAGCTTTCGTAACAGTCGTGCAATTTGGGAGTTTTTCCGTCGCTTCACGCAGATATTGCAATATTTAAAACTTTATTGAACAGAATCATGTTTAAGCAACAGCATTAAGGCCTTAGCATTGGTACAATATGCACACACAATTTTTCAGTATGGAACACAATTTCTCAGTGGCTATGCGTTGTTTATAAAATAACGTGGACAGAGCGATGACATCGTCCATTTTAATTGGTAGACAATATTTAATCTGTCGGATGATTTCAAACGTTTTAGAGAAAACGACGTGAAATACATATATTTATAGATGGCAGGAAATGTAATATTTTAGGACTCTCAATAATTCCAGCAACACTGACAATAACTTTAAAGCTAAGGATGATCCGCCTAGAAAATTTCTGAATAAAGGCATGCGAAACGTTTTCAGGAGATGAAATTTTAAAAGTGGTAATACTGCGTTTCAGAATGAATGTCTATACACTTATTGGAGGGATATCTTCGTTGTTTGTATATGTATTACCCCATTTATATTTCTCTTTTGTTTGTGTTTTTTTGCTCTGTGTTCATTTCATTGTTGCACTTTGTTTTATTTGATTTTTCTTCATGTCGATTGCACCTTTGTAGTTTAATATTTATTTTCTTCCTGTTTAGATTTGGTACTGTATTTGGTGTTTTCAATATTTTCGGCTGCGTTTCATTTTTCTCGTACGTAGTTAAAATACACTATCTACCAACAAATAATGAGACACCCCTGTAATCGACGATATCTGCGGTCCTGATACACGTCACGGCCGCCGCCGTTAAATATCATGTGGGAAACAACAACGCAACCAGTCGCATGCAACATGCCACGCAGTTCGGAGCTCTCTGATTTCGAGAAAGGTGTAATCGTCGGGTATCACAGAAATGGTCGATCTATACGTGACATATCCATCGAGTTGAAGTACCCAAAATCGACAGTGGCCTACTTGATTGGCAAGTGGAAGATGAGAGGTGACTGTCGCAATGTGCCCCGACCCGACAGACACACAAAACTGGGAGTTAGAGACCGACGGGTACTGGCCAGAGTAATTTAGAAGAAGCGCATCAATTCGATGGGCCACATCGGCGAGGATTTTCAACAGGCATCCGGTAATGTTCTTTCGATGAATACCATCCGTAAGGAAGCCCATCTGCTCGGTTATCATGGACGATCTGCAGCCCACAAGCCTTTGATCACCAAGTCCAATAGCGCTGCTCGGCTAACGTGGTTCAAAGAACGTTCACAGTGGACCGTTGAACAGCTGAAACAGGTTCTCTGGAGCGACGAATCAAAGTTCACCCTCTACCGTTCGGATGGCAGGGTCTGGGTTTGGCATCTGCCTGGGAAACGCCTCCTGCCAGAATGTATTGTGCCAACTGTGAAGTTCGGCGGTTGTGGAATTATGCTATGGGGGTGTTTCTCCTGGTATGGCACGGAAACCTTGGTCACAATTCCTGGTAGACTCAAAGCCCAGACCTACTGCACCATTTTGGATGTTCATGCGCTTCCTACGTTGTGGCAGTTTTACGGGGTGGACCCATGTTACTTTCAGGATGACAATGCCACCTGTCATGTTACGAGGCCCACCATGGCTTGGTATGGTGACAATGGGGTTAATAGAATGGACTGGCTTGCACAGAGCCCGGACCTTAACGCTATCGAGCACCTCTGGGACGAGTTGGAGCCTCTACTTATGGAGTGCCCCCACCGTCCGAAATCAGTGAAGGGACTGACCTGTCTTCTTTAAGCCGAGTGGAAGTAAATACCGCTAGACGCCGTACAACGCCTGGTTGAGAGTATGCCCCGGAGGGTCGCAGCTATAATCGCCGCTTGTGGAGGATCCACCAACTATTGAAGGTGAATAAACTTCGCTTTCTTTTGCTATCACAGGTGTCCAATTACTTGTTGGTAGATAGTGTATATTCAGGTTTCTCTTCTGAAGTAACGTAATTAAAAATACACTTTTTTTTGCTTAGGAAAAAAATTATTCCCTTTTTCTTTCTTTCTTTATTAATGAAGATTCTGAATTTGGTAATCGATAGTTTAATGCGATCAGCATTTCTCAGCTATTCGATTATGCACATATACACAAACATTATGTAAGCTCACTGGAATCAGTTGACCACACGAATTCCATTGCTTCAGTTGCTCAAGGTACTGGATATTTGATTCGTTGAATCAACATATTTTTAATTAAAGTCTATTAATGGAACTTTTAGCTGCTTCCACGTCTTCTTAATTTTTTGTGTTGTCGTGGTTAAGACCATTCGTGTAATGAGGTTGAGGTTAATGGGCTATAATAGCCCCCACAGGATTCAAACACATTGGTCAGGAAATAGATTTAAATGCCCATGCAGCAACTCGCTTCATTAAAAACATGTTGCAATCGCCATGTACTCCTCATAAACGAATTCTGCGCAAGTCTTAGGATAGATTGCAATGAGAGCGAAGGAATAATGATTCCGAAAGTTTCGTTAAATTTTAAGTTCCCACCTTCGCTGCCCTTAGTTCGTTTTCTTGATAGCTGCTAGGATCTTTGCTTGCCACTTTCGGACTATTATGCTTGTGTTTCAACTGTGTTTTTCCAGGAACACATAGCTTTCATTCGATAAATTGCCGTTAAATTGTTTTGCCCAGCACGTGATTAGGGTATTCCATAATAGTAGTCTGAATTTTGACTAGGGATAGATGTTAAAAATAAATGAAAAATGGTATGCCGTTTCACTGAGTCTTTTAATCAAACACTGTCTGAATATCTTGAAAATGCAGAATGAAATATTCGAAATACTGAAATAGTTTTTTTGTGTGTGTGAGAGTGGCAGCTTGTCGAATGTGAAGAAACACGCGCTTCACAACCTTGCTCACTGCAACAGTTTTTAAAAGAAATTCTCTTTCTTATAATTTAAAAATATTAGGGAATTCCTAAAATTTGAGATAGCGAAAGTATCTGAACACACTCAGTGATATTTTTAAAAGATTCCAAATGGCGTTACCCGTTGGTCTTTCTTTGAGTAGACAGTTTCGATACAACATTCCATTTAAATCGTATTTTAGAAATTCCATGCTAATTCACCGTTGTCGTGATTCCAAAAGGACTAAAGTTTTTGGGTGTCCCAAACGTCCCAAGTGTTTTTGATCTGCAAAGTGTTCCGTCAATACATTAAGCATTTGCTAGCAACTCTGGGTTATTTGTCTTATTTTTTGGCGTTGCTAGCTACTTACTTTAATAAGATGATTCCCCAGTTCTTCCAAGGCTAAATCACTTCATTTTGGAGCCCTCTTCCGTCGCTCTCCAGAGTTTCTTTCTTTTAAAAAACTCTTGTTTTCCTGTATTAAAGCTCCCAAGAAGACTCACAATTGCGGGGGGGCAGCCCCCCTTTAATGGTTGCACTGAGACAATGCGTCCATGCTGGCGGTGGTGCGAAAAGAGGAATGTGGAACATATGAATAAATTTGTCAAAAAATCTAACTAGAAAACAAAATTATGAATTTCAATGTTTTCCTTTCTTGGAGACTTTAGTTAGCCAGACAGGACTGCGGAAGCTAACCAGAGCAAAGAATAGCCTAATTCTTTTAAGCTCTAACCCATATTTTATACGAAACAAATTTTTCTAAATATGTAGCGGAAGGAGTTTTTAGTCAGCCGAAAATAAAAATCACAAAAATATTAATTCGGTTAGAAAAAAATTAGCGGTGGCGCAGTGGTCTAAGCGATGGCCTCTGATCATTCGTCCGAAAGGGGTCCGGGTTCGAATCCCGGCGAGGCATGGATGTTGTGTTTGTCTTACGGCACTGGCTCTCTCCCTTCCCTGGAACCAGTGACCCTAAATTAGGGACGGGTGACTGCTTATAGCCCATTGAGTTGCTCACGGTGGTCGTTAAACATCCAATCTAAAAAAAAAAAAAAAAGAAAAGAAAATTAAAATTTTTAAAATTGAAATATATCGTGAAAAGGATTGACTGTAAAAAAGAGTTAAAAACATTAAGGGTACAAATGTTAACAAAATTGCGGAGCAAAGTCCCTTGAACTTGAATGTCATAATTTAAGCTAGAATTAATTGTATACGTGTCACAGAAGAGTATGTAAAGGTACAGTAATTCTCGCGAACAGAATCTCTACTTAGGATACCAAGAGAAATCTTGGTGGGCAGCCGTATTCTGACTGGAAGATCCTATGGTGAAACACAGTTACGAGGGTGGATCGTTAAGTAACACACGCCATTTTTTTTATTTTGGCAGCAGTGTAATAGATGGGCAAAACAAAACATATACACAGTGAAACTACATTTCTGAGCTACTTTTCAACATAAAATACAGGACGCTCGAGACATCTATCCCAGCGTGGAACCACTTTTAATATACCTTTAAAAGTCCGTTTTCTGGGCATATGGCCCTTGTTCGGTGAAACTCCACCAGGAGAACGCCATACATGTCCCAGAGCACCGTTATGAGAACTGTTTGTGCAGATTAGATTAATCTGAATTCCTTAGGTTGCGGGAAGCGGAAATGTTTCCACACCATACTGGCCTTCTTTGTTTCGGGTGTGTATTGGTGCACCCAGAGCTCATCGCCAGTCACTACACATGCCAGAAATTAATGTCCTTCTTCTGCGTAAAGCATCAAGTGATCCAAGGATGACATCATTCTCTGTTCCTTCTAGTCATCTGTCAAATTCTTGGAAACTCATCCCGCACTGACCTTTTGAAATTGCAATAGGAAATGCACAATACCGTACGAAATGTTGAACTTCTGTGCCGATATGCGCAGATTGATCCGCCGGTCACTCAGATTTGCCTGTTCAATGCCTATCACAGTGGCACGTGATGACGCAGTTACGGATGGACCGAAACGTGACGAATCGGTAAGGTTGCCACGGCCCTCTGCAAACAAAACTGCACCATCCGGATATGTTGCTGCGGTCCATGCAATCACCACCAAACACTTCGACCATTTCTTTGTGAATTTCCGTTAGAGTTTACTGTTTAGCCCAAAAAAATCGGACTACATCCCGTTGCTCTTCATTCGTAGACGACGCCAACAAACGCACAAACGCGATATCTTTCGGCCGCCGTTCACACTGTCTTCCACCACGGTGACACCTGATCCAGAAAAACCGGTCTGTAGCGTGATATTCAAACCCGTTGTCGACAAACCGCAACCTGCTCCTTGCAAGCTGCAAATAGAAAACAAATGCTGTGCGTTACTTTTCGATCCTACATGGCATATATATAACAGTCGAATCATATAATTTTGACCACTTCCTACTTTTTTTTACGTCAACAGCGCGTAGCCCATAAAAGAAGGCGTGTGTCGCGAGCTGGCTTGAAGAGTATATAAGTTGTGCTGCAGGCATACTAAAAACATATCACTCGTTGCTGGCATGGGTAAGAGGAGCGATTTATCAGATTTTCAAAAAGTGGTGATAATCGGCTTTCGGGCCAAGGGTTGCAGTATCCCGGAAACAGCTCTGTTTGCGAACTGTTCGCGTGTTGCTGTGGTTAAAGCGTATCGTGATTGGAGAAATGACAATATTGAGAACAACCGACGTGTAAACTGCGAGCACCACGTGCCGTTGATGTGAGAGGTGAACGTCAGCTGCGAAGGTGTGTAAGGGCCGATCGACACGCTACAGTGGAGCAAATCATCGGCAGAATGAACCAAGCGGCTAACGGAAGTGCGTCTAAAACGATAATTCAGCGAACCCTACTGCGTATGGGGCTCCGATGCAGACGGATGGTCACTGCGCTTATGATAAAGAAGGTGGATTGGAAGAAAAGGTTTATAATTGCGTGGCAGTATCGGAATTAGACCTCCGCTGATTGGCAAAGGATTTCCGTGTCCGATGAGTCATGTTTTCTGCTTCATCGAACGGATGGAAGTTGGCGTATAAGTCCAGAAACATCGCAGAACAAACACTCTTTAACCACTGCTAGAATAACCCAAGCTGGTGGGGGCAGCGGTTTGGTATGCGGAATTTTTACGTGGCATTCCCTGGGTCCACTTATACCTGTGGACACCAGTATGGACCGAATTCGTTATGAATCCATCCTTGCAGACCACGTACAGTCATACATGTTGATTGTCTTCCCTGGGGAGGATAGGGTCTTCCAGCACGTCAATGCGAGGTGGAAGATCCCATCCTCACCCAGGGATGATAGTCGGTTGAGAGTGGTTGGAAGAGCACGATGAAGACTTCAAAGTATTTCCCTGGTCGCTAATTCACCAGACTTAAACCGAATTGAGCATCTGTAGAACCACATTGATTGCGTTCTTCGCTCTATGGATCCTCCACCACGCACACTCCAGTAGTTGTCAGATCCACTGCGAACAGCATGACCCCACATACTCGTGAACACCTTTCAGCACCTTATTGAGTCACTTCCAGCCCGTCTAGCTGCTGTCCAAGATGTACACGGCGGCTACTCTGAATATTAGCTGGTGGTCACGATAACGTGACTCGACCATGTATAATGTGACTCGACCATGTATATATATATATATATACAGTCACTCACCAACCCGCTTGGCCAGCGTGGTGAGTTATGGCCAAACCCCTCCAAAATTACTCCACAACTTAAATCTTGGCCCTCGGTCTCCGGCAGCTGGAATGTACCTGGCCAAGGCAGCGGCCAGTGCGACATGAAGGCAGAGGGTGCTAAGAATCCCCGGAGGACCGGACTAGGCTGCCATCTGATGTTGACCTTGGCTACGTACAACGGACGCTCCCTATCTTCTGATTCAAGGCTTCTTGAATTGGAAGAGGAACTACGAAGGATCAAGTGGGACATCGTCGGGCTAAGTGAGGTAAGGAGAAAAGGAGAAGATCTCATTGAAATGAAAAGTGGACATCTCTTCTACTATCGTGGGACAGATACTGGCAGAACTAGTGGTGTTGGATTTATAACAAACAAGAAACTGAAGGATAAAGTTGTAGAAGTTGCAAGTTCCTCTGACAGAGCTGCACGACTCGTTATCCAACTCTCGAGAAGATACCAGGCTCAGATTATTCAAACTTATGCACCCACCACAAGTCATGCTGAAGAAGAAATTGAAGAATTTTATGAGGAAATTCGTGATCTAAATAATAAAGATAAGCAGCACTTGAAGATAATTATGGGAGATTTAAATGCAAAAATAGGGCAACGGCAACAGAATGAAACTTCAGTAGGTAAATTCGGTCAAGGCAACAGAAACCATCGTGGAAATACTCTCGTAGAGTTTGCAGAGGCAGAAGGGTTTTTCATCTTAAACTCCTTTTTCAAGAAAAAGCCACACAGGAAATGGACATGGAGACATCCAAATGGGACGACAAGTGAAATTGATTTTATTATGTGTAACAAAAAATTCGTCATAGAAGACTGCAGTGTGCTAAACAAGTTCAACACAGGCAGTGACCATAGATTGGTGAGATGTAAGATGCACCTCAACACTAAACTCGAACGTAGCAAGCTCATAAGACAAACAAAATGTATTGACATAACCAACCTTAAAATACACCATAATACCTTCAAATTGGAACTGAATAACAGATTCTCTGCTTTAGAAGGCCTAACATCGGAAGAAGTGGATATTTCTGAAGTTAACAGAAAAATAACCAAAACACTTATAGAAACAGCAACAAAATTAGCTGGGTCTAAGAACAAATTGCATGTAAAAAAATTATCAGGAAAACCAAAATGTTGATGCAAAAAGAAGAGAGATGAGGACAACTAAAGAAGATGTGACTTCCAAAGTGGAATATATAGAGCTATGCAAGACAGTACGAAAAAGTATCACTGGAGACGTAAGGGAATTCAACTGTGAACTGGTAAGGAAAGCAATTAAAACAACCAAATCCTAAAGATAGCAAAGGAACATCTCAGTAAGGGGAAAAAACAGATTATGGCACTGAGAAAAAGAAGATGGTTCTGTAACAAGAAATAGAGGCGAAATTTTGACAAGAGTGAAAGATTTCTACTCCAAATTATATGAAAGGGATGATACATGTACTCCAGACATCATGAAAGGTACCAGTACCAGAGTTCTTCCAGTCCTTCCAGCAGAAGTTGCACATGCAATCAAGAACATGAAGCGGGGGAAAGCTCCAGGAGAAGATGGAATTACTGTAGACATCATACAAGAAGCAAGTGGAGAAATCGAAACAGTACTCGCCCAAATTTTCACTCGATGCCTTAATGAAGGGAAAATTCCTGAGGATTGGAACAACGCTACAATGATCTTGCTACATAAAAAAGGTGACATTGAGGATCTCAGGAACTACAGACCTATCAGCCTCCTATCAGTGGTTTATAAAATCTTCACTAAAGTTCTTTCACACCGCTTGAAGGTAACACTGGACATGGCTCAACCGAGAGAACAAGCTGGATTCAGGAGTGGCTACAGCACAATAGATCATATCCACGTACTGAGAGAACTAATTGAAAGAGCGAGTTAATATGAACTTCCATTGTGCATGGCTTTTATCGATTATGAAAAAGCCTTTGATTCGGTGAAACCATCAGCAGTTGCAATGGCTCTGAAATCCTGCGGTATTGAAGATGCATACATTAATATTATTAATAACATCTATGAAAATGCAAGTACAAAGATTCGGCTGTTTGAAAATGTCAACACACATAAAAATTGGAAAAGGAGTGAGACAAGGTGACACCATATCTCCGAAGCTCTTTAATGCCACATTGGAAAATATCTTTCAATCACTGAACTGGGAAAACAAAGGAATAAAGATTAATGGATATTATCTAACCCACCTTCGTTTTGCTGATGACATAGTCATTTTTACAACTACCCCATCAGAGCTACAGAGTATGATCCAGGAACTTTCTGACAAGAGTAAAGAAGTGGGATTAAAAATGAACTTTCAGAAGACAAAAGTGATGTACAATGCTTTTACAAGAAATGAAGATTTATCGATTGATGGAGAAAAGCTGGAGATACCAGACACGTACGTTTATCTTGGACAGCAGATATCAAGTGAGGGTCACATTGGTGAAGAAATTAATCGGCGTACAAAACTTGCCTGGAGAGCTTTTGGAAGAAACAGCATAATTTTCAAGAGCAATATGCCATTATGTCTTAAAAGAAAAGTGTTTGATCAATGCATCCTTCCAGTGCTTACGTATGGTGCAGAGACGTGGACCTTAGCTAAAAGAGACATACAAAGGCTGCAGACAACTCAAAGAAGCATGAAGAGGTGCATGCTTGGTGTAACCAGGAGAGATAAGAAGAGGAACACGTGGATCCTAAAAATGACAAGAGTGGAAGACATCATGAGCAGAGTTAAATCCCTGAAATGGCAATGGGCTGGACATACTGCCAGAAGAACAGACCATCGATGGACAGCCGAAATTTTAGATTGGATTGCAAGGGACAGGAAAAGACCCAGAAGAAGACCACATGGAAGATGGGTGGATGAAATTCGAAAGTATGCGGGAGTGACATGGAGGAGACTGGCACAAGACAGACCGTTGTGGAGGAAACTTGGGGAGACCTTCGTCCAGCAGTGGATTAATAATGGTTGACAATGATGATGATGATGATATATACAATAATGTAACTCGACCGTGTATATATGTATATAGAATAATGTGACTCGCCCGTGTTTGTATATATATATACAGTATACCATAATGATTACCATTTTGTGAAGTTTTTCTGTGTGTGTGTGTGTGTGTGTGTGTGTGTGTCCCTTTTAGCACGCAAATGGGAGTAGAGTGTCCTTAATTTCTTATTTTGAAACTTTTGGTTATGTGACCCGTCGGATGTCTTGTTGGAAGTGGGGCAACACGTGGAGAGTCGTCTCTTTTTTTTTTTTTTTTTTTTTTTTTTTTGATTGGAGGTTTAACGACAACCGTGAGGAACTCAGGGTGCTATAAGCAGTCGCCCGTCCCTAATTTAGGGCCACTGGTTCCAGGGAAGGGAGAGAGCCAGTGCCGTAAGACAAACACAACATCCATGCCTGACCGGGATTCGAACCCGGACCCCTTACGCACGAATGATCAGAGGCCAGCGCCTTAGACCACTGCGCCATCGGGGCGGCGGAGAGTCGTATCCATGGAGACGGTTGGAAGCAGCTTTTTTTCTAAATGTTGATAAAAAAGTCCAGCATAGAAACGACATTCCACTGGGTGAAGCCGGTTGTAGCTGAGGCCTGACTCTCGGGAAGTTACGTATTCATTTTCATTCAAACAGTACACTTGACTCCCCTGTGTTGTTCGCTCAAAATGTCGAAAAGAAAATGCCTGTCTCTAGCGTATAAAGTTAATCGTTAAAAGAAGCAATCTACAATTAAAATTCAACACGAAAGCAGTAAGAATGTGAGTAAAAAATATTTAAGCAGTATTCGCAAGAAGACGTCGATGCCACTCTTTTAAAATGGGTGATGATGCTTAGAGGTAAACATCTGCCACCTCCAGTTCGATGATCCAACAAAAAGCCCTGGAATTTGCTAAAGATTTAGAACACTCAAAATATTTTGCCAATGTAGCATGGCTAGCTAAACTTAAAAAGAGACATAGAATTTCGTATAAAACCGTAACCAAAGAAAGCGTAGATCTTTCAGAAAGGGTGTGTGAAAAATGGAAAGGATATTGAAAAAACGTTTGAAAGAATATCCTACAAAACACATTTTTAACATGGACGAAACTTCTCTTCTTGTATTATACAAAAAAAAAAAGTTAAAACTCATTTACGAAAAGCTCCAACCCAAAATTTCAATTTACTTACCAAATTCAACAACACTTTACCGTCTTTTTCATTTTATTTAATTAATTTTTACAATTAAAGTTTATTTCTATTTATTAAATTTTCTTTTTAACGAACTTTATAAGTGGAACGATGGTACTTCGTTAAATAGAGAGTCAACTGTATATGTATATACTCATATACACTGGTGTGCAAAAATTAAGGACGAAGAGGAGAAATTAGCATAGCAGCGGAACGAGCTGGCAGAACGGACCGAAAGACCACTCAGGAGATATACTAGGGCCCGGTACGGTAGGGCATGCGTATATATGCAACATGACGTTGGGGGGGTCGGAAGGGTATAAAGCACACGGGTGGTGTACGCTCAGCAATTCCGTGAAAGCTATTGCACGGTGTACATCGGTTTGAACGACGTCGAGTTGCTGCCACAGTGTGATATGGCCAACAGGCAATCTAGTAGACGAAATCAGGATGACTTTACCCGAGGTCACGTTATTGGGAAGTTGGAAGAAGGTCGAAGTGTGACTAGTGTGGCCGAGAAGTTCGGAATCGCTCACAGCATCGTTTTTTTTTTTTTTTTTTTGATTGGAGGTTTAACGACCACCGTGAGCAACTCAATGGGCTATAAGCAGTCGCCCGTCCCTAATTTAAGGTCACTGGTTCCAGGGAAGGGAGAGAGCCAGTTCCGTAAGACAAACGCAACATCCATGCCTCACCGGGATTCGAACCCAGACCCCTTACGGACGAATGATCAGAGGCCATCGCTTAGACCACTGCGCCACCGGGGCGGCCACACAGCATCGTTTCACGAGCTTGGAGAGCATTTCAAACGACAGGAACAGATGTCCGAGAGTTTATCAGTGGTCTTCCACGAGCAACCACGGCGGCGAGCGACCGGTATATTGTCCTACAGGCGAGAAGAGACAGACGGCAGACGGCGGGAGAAATCGCAAGGCACATGCAACAGACAACTGGACGTCCGTTACCGCGTTTTACCGTGGCCAGGAGGCTACACAAAGGTGGTCTATTTGTACGACGACATGTACGGTGTGTGCCATTAACGCCTGCTCAACGGAGACGGCGATTTCTGTGGTGCCAGGAACACAAAAACCGGACACGTCAGCAATGGGATCGAGTTCTCTTTACGGATGAGAGCCGATTTAGTCTGACGAGCGATTCTGGACTTTTACACATCTGGAGAGAGCAGAAAACACGCAATCACACCTCCAACATCATCAAAAGGAACCGGTTTGGAGGTGGCGGAGTTCTCGTTTTGGGGCGGTATCATGCTTGGTAGCCGTACTGACCTCCACATCTTCCAAGGAGGTTCAGTCACTGGTGTCCGCTATTGTACCGAGGTTCTTCTGCCTCACGTGCGTCTGTTTAGAGGTGCTGTGGGTCCTGAGTTCCTGTTCATGGACGACAACGCTACACCTCATCGTACAGTGGCTTTCGCGGGGCTGTTGGGGAGTGAAGATATACAACGCATGGATTGGCTCGCACAGTTCCCGGACCTAAATCCAATCGAACACGTGTAGGACCTTCTCGGGAGACGGTTGGCAGCACGTCACCAGCCGCCAGCAACGATTCCGCAGCTGCGATTGGCGCTACAAGAGGAATGGGCCGCGATGCCTCAACAGCTCCTTGACAACCTCGTCCTCAGAATGGACAGACGTTGTAAATCCTGCAACGCAGTCAGGGGTGATCATATCCCATACTAAAGACTGGATTTTTCTTGGCAGCCGCCTGTGAGATGGACGTTTCTGTCTTCTGTCCAGTTGTGCTCGAAGCTACCTTTTCAATAAAGTACCTTTGTATCCTTTGGATTCCTTGTTTGGACGGTTTTGCTTACTTGTCTCATATTCGTACATATTGGGGATCTTATGGTATGATTTGTGTTGATGTGGAGCACTTCTGCACGACGTTACATTCAAAAAACCGTCTCGTCCTTAATGTTTGCATGCCTGTGTATATTGAAATCCTGCGGTATTGAAGATGCTTATATCAGCATTATTAATACCATTTTTGAACATGCAGATGCAAAGGTTCGAATATTAAAGGACACCACCAATAAAACTTGGAAAGGGACTGAGACCAGGTGACACCACTATGTTCACCAAACTCTTGAATGCCGCAAAGCAAAGTGTTTTTCAATCATTGAACTGGTAAAACAAGGGGATAAAAATTAATTGACATTATTTAACTCACCTTTCGTTTTGCTGATAACGTAATCTTTTTTGCAGTACTCCTTCAGAGCTGCAGATTATGATCCAGGAACTTGCTGACAAAAGTAAAGTAGTGGGATTAAAAATGAACTTTCAGAAGACAAAACTGATTTACAATGCTTTTTCAAGAAATGAAGATTTTGTGATTGATGGGGAAAAGCTCGAGGTAACCGATACCTACATTTATCTTGGAGAACAGATATCAAGCAAAGGTCACATTGATGAGGAAATAAATGGGCGTATAATGCTTGGCTCGGGAGCCTGTGGAAGAAACAGTACAATTTTCAAGAGCAATATGTCATTGTGTCTTAAAAGAAAAGTGTTTTATCAATGCATCCTTCCAGTGTTTACATAAGGAGCAGAGACATGGACCTTAACTTCAAAAGACTTACAAAAGCTGCAGACAATTGAAAAAAGCATGGAGATGCATGCTTAGTGTAACCAGGAAAGATAAGATAAAGAACTGGTGGTTAAGAAAAATGACAAGAGACAAAAACATCATGATCAGAGTAATATCCCTGAAATGGCAATATGCTGGAAATGTTGCCAGAAGAGCGTACAATCGAAATTTTAGACTAGATAGCAACGGACAGAAAAAGACCCAGAAGAAGAACACACGGGAGATGGAGGAGGCAAGCTCAAGACAGACCGTTGTGGAAGAAACTATGGGAGACCTTCATCTAGCAGTGGATTCATATAATGGTTGACAATGATGATGATGATGATGATGAATATACATATAATATACAGGGTGCCTAAAATTATTTCCCATTTTACAAAACTTAATATAAAAAATTATATGTAACTTAAAATAAAATGGTTAGCAACGTAATTTAGCAGCTGTCATAAAGCTTTTTCATGTTCTTTAGGTGAGCACTACCACTGAATAAAAAGAGCATTTCATCTATAATGGCTTCCATGCCAAAAAATTCGGCGTGCGTGTTGTGGTTCCATGAGACCAAATCGGATGTTACTGCCCAGCGTCATTGCGTCATTTCAGAAAAGAGTACAAACGATCAACACCCGACCAAAAAAGCATAAAAGCTTGGCATGAAAAGTTTAAAGCGACGGGTAGTGTTGGCGATCTCTCTCAAGCGGACCGACCACCGGTTACACAAGGGACAGCTGCAGCTATTCAAGAGACCTTTCTGCGAAGCCCCAGGAAATCCATTCGTCGGGCTTCACTGGAAACTGGGATTCCCCGTGCCACGGATTACAAAATTTTACGCTAACGTCTTCATCTGTATGTTTATAAGGTGCAGATTATTCAAGCTCTTCAGCCTGGTGACGAGCCTCGTCGTGCAGCATTTGTGACGTAGATGTTGCAGCGCATAGCTCATGATAGTGATTATCTGCACCGTGTCTGTTTCTCAGAGGAAGCCACATTCTACGTCTCTGGTACAGTAAATAGGCACAATGTGCGAATTTGGGAATCAGAAAATCCCCATTACGTCATCTAACAACAAAGGGCTATCCCGAAAATGAACGTATGATGCGGCCTGATGCATGCCAGAATCATTGGACCCTTCTTTTTAACAGAGCCGTGTAACATGTAACGTGTACCTGGACATGCTGGAATGTTTTACAGCACCTCAGTTGCATGCACTCCAACCTTCGGTTATTAGCCAACAAGACGGTGTCCCACCACATTGGCTAATAACGATTCGTAAGTTCGTGAATTCCACATTTATTCACAGATGGATTAGCCGCGACGGTCCCATTTACGGCCACCTCGATCGCCTGACATAACCCCTCTAGATTTTTTCTTGTGGGGTTATGTGAAAGATCAAGTTTACTCTAGCAGTGTGCTGATGTCGAGACGTTGAAGAGCAGAATAACGGACGTCATTGGTTCTGCCGCTGTTGAGATGTTAAAAAAAACATGGCAACAGACCTTCCAGAACTGCAGTATATATATACATATATATATATATATATATATAATCATCATCATTGTCAACCCTTATCAATCCACTGCTGGACGAAGGTCTCCCCAAGTTTCCTCCACAACGGTCTGTCTTGTGCCAGTCTCCTCCATATCGCTCCCGCATACTTTCGAATTTTCTCCAGCCATCTCCCATGTGGTCTTCTTCTGGGTCTTTTCCTGTCCCTTGGAATCCAATCTAAAATTTCAGCTGTCCATCGATGGTCTGTCTTTCTGGCAGTATGCCCAGCCCATTGCCATTTCAGGGATTTAACTCTGATCATGATGTCTTCCACTCTTGTCATTTTTCGGATCCACGAGTTCCTCTTCTTATCTCTCCTGGTTATACCAAGCATGCCCCTCTCCATGATACTTTGAGTTGTCTGCAGCCTTTGTATATCTCTTTTTGTTAAGGTCTACGTCTCTGCACCATACGTAAGCACTGGAAGGATGCATTGATCAAACACTTTTATTTTAAGACATAATGGCATATTGCTCTTGAAAATTGTGCTGTTTCTTCCAAAAGCTCTCCAGGCAAGTTTTGTACGCCGATTAATTTCTTCATCAATGTGACCTTCACTTGATATCTGCAGTCCAAGATAAACGTACGTGTCTGTTATCTCCAGCTTTTCTCCATCAATCGATAAATCTTCATTTCGTGTAAAAGCATTGAACATCACTTTTGTCTTCTGAAAGTTCATTTTTAATCCCACTTCTTTACTCTTGTCAGCAAGTTCTCAGATCATAATCTGCAGCTCTGATGGGGTAGTTGCAAAAATGACTATGTCATCAGCAAAACGAAGGTGTGTTAGATAATCTCCATTAGTTTTTATCCCTTTGTTTTTCCAGTTCAGTGATTGAAAGATATTTTCCAATGTGGGGTTAAAGAGCTTCGGAGATATGGTGTCACCTTGTCTCAATCCCTTTCCAATTTTTATGTGTGTTGTATTCTCAAACAGCCGAATCTTAGCACTTGCATTTTCATAGATGTCATTAATAATATTAATGTATGTATCTTCAATACCGCAGGATTTCAGAGCCATTGTAACTGCTGATGGTTTCACCGAATCAAAGGCTTTTTCATAATCGATAAAAGCCATGCATAATGGAAGTTCATACTCCCTCGCTCTTTCAATTAGTTCTCTCAGTACGTGGATATGATCTATTGTGCTGTAGCCACTCCTGAATCCAGGTTGTTCTCTCGGTTGAGCCATGTCCAGTGTTACCTTCAAACGGTTTGAAAGAACTTTAGTGAAGGTTTTATAAACTACTGATAGGAGGCTGATAGCTCTGTAGTTTCTGAGATCCTCAATGTCACGTTTTTTACGTAGCAGGATCATTATAGCGTTGTTCCAATCCTCAGGAATATTCCCTTCAATAAGGCATGGAGTGAAAATTTGTGCGAGTACTGTTTCGATTTCTCCACTTGCTTCTTGTATGATGTCTACAGTAATTCCATCTTCTCCTGGAGCTTTTCCCCGCCTCATGTTCCTGATTGCATGTGCAACTTCTGCTGGGAAGACTGGAAGAACTCTGCTATTGGTACCTTCTATGATGTCTGGAGTACATGCATCATCCCTTTCATATAACTTGGAGTAGAAATCTTTCACTATTGTCAAAATTTCACCTGTATTTCTTCTTACAGAATCATCTTCTTTTCTCAGTGCCATAATCTGTTTTCTTCCCTTACTGAGACGTCCTTTTGCTATCTTTAGGCTTTGGTTGTTTTCAGTTGCTTTCCTCACTAGTTCACAGTTGAATTTCATTACGTTTTCAGTGATACTTTTTCGTACTGTCTTGCATAGTTCTATATATTCCACTTTGGAAGTCACATCTTCTTTAGTTGTACTCATCACTCTTCTTTTTTGCATCAACATTTTGGTTTTTCCTGATAATTAATTCACATGCAACTCGTTCTTAGACCCGGCTAATTTTGTTGCTGTTTCCATAAAAGCTTTGGTTACTTTTCTGTTAACTTCAGAAATATCCACTTCTTCCGATGTTAGGCCTTCTAAAGTAGAGAATCTGTTCTTCAGTTCCAACTTGAAGGTATTATGGTGTTTTTTAAGGTTGGTTATGTCAATACATTTTGTTTGTCTTATGAGCTTTCCACGTTCGAGTTTAGTGTTGAGGTGCATCTTACATCTCACCAATCTATAGTGAGATGTAAGATGCACCTCAACACCTGTGTTGAACTTGTTCAGCACACTGCAGTCTTCTATGACGAATTTTTTGGTACACATAATAAAATCAATTTCACTTGTGGTCCCATTTGGATGTATCCATGTCCATTTCCTGTGCGGCTTTTTCTTGAAAAAGAAGTTCAAGATGAAAAACCCTTCTGCCTCTGCAAATTCAACGAGAGTATTTCCACGATGGTTTCTGTTGCCGTGACCGAATTTATCTACTGAAGTTTCATTCTGTTGCCGTTGCCCTATTTTTGCATTGAAATCTCCCATAATTATCTTCAAGTGCTGCATATCTTTATTATTTAGATGACGAATTTCCTCATAAAATTCTTCAATTTCTTCTTCAGGATGACTTGTGGTGGGTGCATAAGTTTGAATATTCTGAGCCTGGTATCTTCTCGAGAGTTGGATAACGAGTCGTGAAGGTCTGTCGGAGGAACTTTCAACTTCTACAACTTTATCCTTCAGTTTCTTGTTTATTATAAATCCAACACCAGTAGTTCTATCCCACAATAGTATCTGTCCCACGATAGTAGAAGAGATGTCCACTTTTTAGTTCAATGAGTCTTCTCCTTTTCTCCTTACCTCACTTAGCTTGACGATGTTATACTTGATCCTTTGTAGTTCCTCTTCCAATTCAAGAAGCCTTGAATCAGAAGATAGGGAGCGTCCATTATACGCAGCCAAGGTCAACATCAGATGGCAGCCTAGTCCGGTGCTCCGGGGATTCTTAGCACCCTCTGACTTAATGTCGCACTGGCCGCTGCCTTGGCTAGGTACATTCCAGCTGCCGGAAACTGAGGGCCAAGATTTAAGTTGTGGAGTCATTTTGGAGGGGTTTGGCCATAACTCACCTCGCTGGCCAAGCGGGTTGGTGAGTGCGGGATAGCATTTCCTCTAAGCCCGATGGTATAGTTATACCGCTGTTGGCGGTCGTCAGAGCCACTTTAGTGGGAACATATATATATATATATATATATATATATATATAAAGAAGAGGGATGTAAGGTCAGGTGATGCGTAACATCATAGCCTCTCCTTGACAAATGTCAACCCCGCCTTCTCGTGGTGCATCCTGTTCCCACTAAAGGGGCTCTGACGACCGCCCATAGCGGTATAACTATACCATCGGGATCAGAGGAAATTCTATCCCACACTCACCAACCCGCTTGGCCAGCGTGGTGAGTTATGGCCAAACCCCTCCAAAATGATTCCACAACTTAAATCTTGGCCCTCAGTCTCCGGCAGCTGGAATGTACCTGGCCAAGGCAGCGGCCAGTGCGACATGAAGGCAGAGGGTGCTAAGAATCCCCGGAGGACCGGACTAGGCTGCCATCTGATGCTGACCTTGGCTACTTACAATGGACGCTCCCTATCTTCTGATTCAAGGCTTCTTGAATTGGAAGAGGAACTACAAAGGATCAAGTGGGACATCGTGGGGCTAAGTGAGGTAAGGAGAAAAGGAGAAGATCTCATTGAACTGAAAAGTGGACATCTCTTCTACTATCGTGGGACAGATACTGGCAGAACTAGTGGTGTTGGATTTATAATAAACAAGAAACTGAAGGATAAAGTTGTAGAAGTTGAAAGTTCCTCTGACAGAGCTGCACGACTTGTTATCCAACTCTCGAAAAGATACCAGGCTCAGATTATTCAAACTTATGCACCCACCACAAGTCATCCTGAAGAAGAAATTGAAGAATTTTATGAGGAAATTTGTCATCTAAATAATAAAGGTAAGCAGCACTTGAAAATAATTATGGGAGATTTCAATGCAAAAATAGGGCAACGGCAACAGAATGAAACTTCAGTAGGTAAATTCGGTCACGGCAACAGAAACCAGCGTGGAAATACTCTCGTAGAGTTTGCAGAGGCAGAAGGGTTTTTCATCTTGAACTCCTTCTTCAAGAAAAAGCCACACAGGAAATGGACATGGAGACATCCAAATGGGACGACAAGTGAAATTGATTTTATTATGTGTAACAAAAAATTCGTCATAGAAGACTGCAGTGTGCTAAACAAGTTCAACACAGGTAGTGACCATAGATTGGTGAGATGTAAGATGCACCTCAACACCAAACTTGAACGTGGCAAGCTCATAAGACAAACAAAATCTATTGACATAACCAACCTTAAAAAACACCATAATACCTTCAAGTTAGAACTGAAGAACAGGTTCTCTGCTTTAGAAGGCCTAACATCGGAAGAAGTGGACATCTCTGAAGTTAACAGAAAAATAACCAAAGCTCTTATGGAAACAGCAACAAAATTAGCTGGGTCTAAGAACAAGTTGCATGTGAACAAATTATCAGGAAAAACCAAAATGTTGATGCAAAAAAGAAGAGAGATGAGGACAAATAAAGAAGATGTGACTTCCAAAGTGGAATATATAGAGCTATGCAAGACAGTAAGAAAAAGTATCACTGAAGACGTAAGGAAATTCAACTGTGAACTAGTGAGGAAAGCAATTGAAAACAACCAAAGCCTAAAGATAGCAAAGGGACATCTCAGTAAGGGAAGAAAACAGATTATGGCACTGAGAAAAGAAGATGGTTCTGTAACAAGAAATAGAGGCGAAATCTTGACAAGAGTGAAAGATTTCTACTCCAAATTATATAAAAGGGATGATATATGCACTCCAGACATCATGAAAGATACCAGTACCAGAGTTCCTCCAGTCCTTCCAGCAGAAGTTGCACATGCAATCAAGAACATGAAGCGAGGAAAAGCTCCAGGAGAAGATGGAATTACTGTAGACATCATACAAGAAGCAAGTGGAGAAATCGAAACAGTACTCGCCCAAATTTTCACTCGATGCCTTAATGAAGGAAAGATTCCTGAGGATTGGAACACCGCTACAATGATCCTGCTACATAAGAAAGGTGACATTGAGGATCTCGGAAACTACAGACCTATCAGCCTCCTATCAGTAGTTTATAAAATCTTCACTGAAGTTCTTTCACACCGCTTGAAGGTAGCACTAGACATGGCTCAACCGAGAGAACAAGCTGGATTCAGGAGTGGCTACAGCACAATAGATCATATCCACGTGCTGAGAGAACTAATTGAAAGAGCGAGGGAATATGAACTTCCATTGTGCATGGCTTTTATCGATTATGAAAAAGCCTTTGATTCGGTGAAACCGTCAGCAGTTACAATGGCTCTGAAAACCTGCGGTATTGAAGATGCATACATTAATATTATTAATAACATCTATGAAAATGCAAGTGCAAAGATTAGGCTGTTTGAAAATACAACACACGTAAAAATTGGAAAGGGAGTGAGACAAGGTGACACCATATCTCCGAAGCTCTTTAATGCCACATTGGAGGGTGTTTTTCAGTCGCTGAGCTGGGAAAACAAGGGGATAAAGATTAATGGAGATTATCTAACCCACCTTCGTTTTGCTGATGACGTAGTCATTTTTGCAACTACCCCATCAGAGCTGCAGAGTATGATCCAGGAACTTGCTGACAAGAGTAAAGAAGTGGGATTAAAAATGAACTTTCAGAAGACAAAAGTGATGTTCAATGCTTTTACAAGAAATGAAGATTTATCGATTGATGGAGAAAAGCTGGAGATAACAGACACATGCGTTTATCTTGGACAACAGATATCAAGTGAGGGTCACATTGATGAAGAAATTAATCGGCGTACAAAACTTGAATGGAGAGCTTTTGGAAGAAACAGCATAATTTTCAAGAGCAATATGCCATTATGTCTTAAAAGAAAAGTGTTTGATCAATGCATCCTTCCAGTGCTTACGTATGGTGCAGAGACGTGGACCTTAACTAAAAGAGACATACAAAGGCTGCAGACAACTCAAAGAAGCATGGAGAGGTGCATGCTTGGTGTAACCAGGAGAGATAAGAAGAGGAACTCGTGGATCCGAAAAATGACAAGAGTGGAAGACATCATGATCAGAGTTAAATCCCTGAAATGGAAATGGGCTGGACATACTGCCAGAAGGACAGATCATCGATGGACAGCCGAAATTTTAGATTGGATTCCAAGGGACAGGAAAAGACCCAGAAGAAGACCACATGGGAGATGAGTGGATGAAATTCGAAAGTATGCAGGGGTGACATGGAGGAGACTGGCACAAGACAGACCGTTGTGGAGGAAACTTGGGGAGACCTTCGTCCAGCAGTGGATTGATAATGGTTGACAATGATGATGATGATGATGATATAAAGAAGATACCTAAGCAAAAAAATACATATATAATTTTGACTCACACCTAGTACAACATAGAAAAGGTTATGTATCTACCTGTGTGAGTAAAAGGAGAAAAGATAAAAAAATAAAATAAAACAACTGAATGTAGAAGGTGTCGAGAATACTGAGCCTTGGCTTTATCAAGGACCAGCAAAAACTCTGCATTTTCTCACTTCCACAAAGACCTAGTTGGAAATGGGTTTCTGCAAGGCCATAGATGCAAGTAACATTCCCACCTAAAATAGTTTAAAAAATATATATATAAGTCATGTCCTCCGTAGAGTAGCATGACCTAGCACTAGTTAACAATTTCGCTTGCATCCATTAACCTTCATGGCCCGACCCATGCTCTTCATCTGTTACTATTAAACAGAGAGAAGAAGATTAAAGAGAACTCAAGCTGTGAGAGTGACATAATAAATAGAAATGATTTTCAGCTATAACGAAATTTCAAGTTCGTTTGAGAGAGAATTTAAACCTGAAAAACAATGCAAAAGAAAACCAAATTTTACATTGCAATTGAAAAAGGAAATGTTAATTTATAACGAACAGATTTTTGAAAGAAAACGTGAGTCTAAAACCCCCTACTCTACAACTTATGACAGCACGAAAACGAGAATAAGTTAAAGATAATAATTAACTAAAGAAAACTTTGTGAAAGTTATATACCTTAAACAGTTAGTTGCAATATGTACAAAGTATTTCAGCAGTGCTTTAAGTGCATAATTAATTAGTTATTAAGAGCTTAACTACTTTGAAAAAACAGCGCATAGACAGCGCATAGAAAAGGAACAAGCTTAGCCTTCTTCTGTTCCTAGGTACCCCAAAAGACGCTCAAAGTTACAAAGAAAAATAAGAGTTAAAACCCGCATAAATGTTAACAGACAAACCAATGCTTAAAAGCTGAAAAGCTAAAAAACGACAGAGAAAAGGTACATAAAGTACAAACATTGAACTTATAAAACCTAGAACCCGAAAACAAGGAAGAGAGCTTACCTCTTGTGTGACAAAAACTTTTCTCCTCACAAGAGGAGAACATGGCTGACCCCTTCCGCCACTCCCTAGACGCTGGGGGGCAGTGAGGGTGGGGCTGATGGCCTCCTCATACAGCAAGAAACCAACGCGCGGAGATTTTAACCAGAGAAAAAAATATATAAACTTAAGACTGTGGATCTGTATGATCAGAATGAGCAGAATTAACTCTCCAGAATACATGAGAAATATTATAAAATACACGAGCAGTTTATTTAATAATCTTTGCATGTATTAAATCACCTTAGTGAGCTTCTATAGATTAATCAGAATCTTATTAATTTTAATGTTGGTTTTACTATTTTTAGTATAGCTATCCTAGTGATGAATAACTAGTTTTCTTTTTTATTTGTTTTTATTTTCTTTTATAAACAGATTTTTAAGCTTTTTTTGTGATTTTGTTTATATTATTTAATTTTTTGTTTTAATAGGACCGTCATATCCATAGCACTAAGGTTCCTTTAGGTAGTTAATAGGCATCCTCTAGCCAACTTCCTTACGGCTTTGATTGGTCAGAATCATATTATTAACTGTGTAGAAAATTAAAGCAGATCTGCCAACCTTACTCTATTATTCAGAATAATTTTTCTTAAAGTTCTTTTGATGAAAGAAGAAGGAATTTCGTTCTCTAGAAAACTTTCTAATAGTATATTAATGTGGTAATTGAAATCCAAATTGTTGCTGCAAATTCTTGAAATTCTTAGGACCTGAGAAATTAGTACATTCTCAATTACTTTGGTTGAAATGTTATTATTCCAGTGTAGATATTTAATTACTTTGAAAGGAAAATTAACTCTTTTATCAAAGAGGCTAATAGATGGGTTACCTCTGTTGAGCTTAATGCTTAAGTCTAGGAACTCAAGTTCCTGATTACTGTGGTTGGTTTTACATAAGTTAAGAGAGCTAGGATAGATATTATCAAAATCACTCTCTATAACTTCTGAATTATTGATACACAGCAGATCATCAATATATCTAAAAGTGTAAAGGTAGTTATCTGAGCAGGTGGGGTGATTTTTAATGAATTTATATTCCTTAAAGAACAGGAATAGATTAGCGATATTTGTGGACGTTGATGTTTCCATTGGAATACCGTTCACTTGCTTATAGAGAGTATTATTATATAAGATATGGTTATTTTTTATGCAGCAATTGAGATAAGAGTTCCAAGTTCCTACATCAACAAATTGGTTAAGTTTAAATTCTGCATACAGCTCTTTAAAGGTAGTGATTATATCTGATAGAGGCAGATTAGTATACAGGTTTTCAAAATCATAACTATTAATATCTAGGGGACAAACTTTGAGTATAGTAGAAATTACTTCTGCATTATTATTAATTATCCAAAAATCTCTGTACATCAAGTTAGAACAGTTTCTAATGTGTTTCAAAACCTTCTTTAAGACATCTTCAAAAGCAAGATCTATTTTCTTTTTATGACTCCTTACTCCACTAGCTATGAACCTGAACTTCACAGGATCCTTATGAAACTTAACCGTTGCAAAAAGAAATGGAAATTCAGGCCCATATCTTCTAGTTTGTGGAATTTTAAGTTTCTTGAAGAATGCCTTAAACCGATTTTCTAACTGCTTGGTAGAATAACTTACGGGCTCGTATGTTACTCTATTATTGAGTTCCATAGTTAACAATTCAAAATAGAACTTCTTACAGATAATTGCGGTTTAAGGCATTCTTCAAGAAACTTAAAATTCCACAAACTAGAAGATATGGGCCTGAATTTCCATTTCTTTTTGCAACGGTTAAGTTTCATAAGGATCCTGTGAAGTTCAGGTTCATAGCTAGTGGAGTAAGGAGTCATAAAAAGAAAATAGATCTTGCTTTTGAAGATGTCTTAAAGAAGGTTTTGAAACACATTAGAAACTGTTCTAACTTGATGTACAGAGATTTTTGGATAATTAATAATAATGCAGAAGTAATTTCTACTATACTCAAAGTTTGTCCCCTAGATATTAATAGTTATGATTTTGAAAACCTGTATACTAATCTGCCTCTATCAGATATAATCACTACCTTTAAAGAGCTGTATGCAGAATTTAAACTTAACCAATTTGTTGATGTAGGAACTTGGAACTCTTATCTCAATTGCTGCATAAAAAATAACCATATCTTATATAATAATACTCTCTATAAGCAAGTGAACGGTATTCCAATGGGAACATCAACGTCCACAAATATCTCTAATCTATTCCTGTTCTTTAAGGAATATAAATTCATTAAAAATCACCCCACCTGCTCAGATAACTACCTTTACACTTTTAGATATATGGATGATCTGCTGTGTATCAATAATTCAGAAGTTATAGAGAGTGATTTTGATAATATCTATCCTAGCTCTCTTAACTTATGTAAAACCAACCACAGTAATCAGGAACTTGAGTTCCTAGACTTAAACATTAAGCTCAACAGAGGTAACCCATCTATTAGCCTCTTTGATAAAAGAGTTAATTTTCCTTTCAAAGTAATTAAATATCTACACTGGAATAATAACATTTCAACCAAAGTAATTGAGAATGTACTAATTTCTCAGGTCCTAAGAATTTCAAGAATTTGCAGCAACAATTTGGATTTCAATTACCACATTAATATACTATTAGAAAGTTTTCTAGAGAACGAAATTCCTTCTTCTTTCATCAAAAGAACTTTAAGAAAAATTATTCTGAATAATAGAGTAAGGTTGGCAGATCTGCTTTAATTTTCTACACAGTTAATAATATGATTCTGACCAATCAAAGCCGTAAGGAAGTTGGCTAGAGGATGCCTATTAACTACCTAAAGGAACCTTAGTGCTATGGATATGACGGTCCTATTAAAACAAAAAATTAAATAATATAAACAAAATCACAAAAAAGCTTAAAAATCTGTTTATAAAAGAAAATAAAAACAAATAAAAAAGAAAACTAGTTATTCATCACTAGGATAGCTATACTAAAAATAGTAAAACCAACATTAAAATTAATAAGATTCTGATTAATCTATAGAAGCTCACTAAGGTGATTTAATACATGCAAAGATTATTAAATAAACTGCTCGTGTATTTTATAATATTTCTCATGTATTCTGGAGAGTTAATTCTGCTCATTCTGATCATACAGATCCACAGTCTTAAGTTTATATATTTTTTTCTCTGGTTAAAATCTCCGCGCGTTGGTTTCTTGCTGTATGAGGAGGCCATCAGCCCCACCCTCACTGCCCCCCAGCGTCTAGGAGTGGCGGAAGGGGTCAGCCATGTTCTCCTCTTGTGAGGAGAAAAGTTTTTGTCACACAAGAGGTAAGCTCTCTTCCTTGTTTTCGGGTTCTAGGTTTTATAAGTTCAATGTTTGTACTTTATGTACCTTTTCTCTGTCGTTTTTTAGCTTTTCAGCTTTTAAGCATTGGTTTGTCTGTTAACATTTATGCGATTTTTAACTCTTATTTTTCTTTGTAACTTTGAGCGTCTTTTGGGGTACCTAGGAACAGAAGAAGGCTAAGCTTGTTCCTTTTCTATGCGCTGTCTATGCGCTGTTTTTTCAAAGTAGTTAAGTTCTTAATAACTAATTAATTATGCACTTAAAGCACTGCTGAAATACTTTGTACATATTGCAACTAACTGTTTAAGGTATATAACTTTCACAAAGTTTTCTTTAGTTAATTATTATCTTTAACTTATTCTCGTTTTCGTGCTGTCATAAGTTGTAGAGTAGGGGGTTTTAGACTCAAGTTTTCTTTCAAAAATCTGTTCGTTATAAATTAACATTTCCTTTTTCAATTGCAATGTAAAATTTGGTTTTCTTTTGCATTGTTTTTCAGGTTTAAATTCTCTCTCAAACGAACTTGAAATTTCGTTATAGCTGAAAATCATTTCTATTTATTATGTCACTCTCACAGCTTGAGTTCTCTTTAATCTTCTTCTCTGTTTAATAGTAACAGATGAAGAGCATGGGTCGGGCCATGAAGGTTAATGGATGCAAGCGAAATTGTTAACTAGTGCTAGGTCATGCTACTCTACGGAGGACATGACTTATATATATATTTTTTAAACTATTTTAGGTGGGAATGTTACTTGCATCTATGGCCTTGCAGAAACCCATTTCCAACTAGGTCTTTGTGGAAGTGAGAAAATGCAGAGTTTTTGCTGTTCCTTGATAAAGCCAAGGCTCAGTATTCTCGACACCTTCTACATTCAGTTGTTTTATTTTATTTTTTTATCTTTTCTCCTTTTACTCACACAGGTAGATACATAACCTTTTCTATGTTGTACTAGGTGTGAGTCAAAATTATATATGTATTTTTTTGCTTAGGTATCTTCTTTATAGAATGTGAATTCTGAATTTTCAAAACTGCTGCGTTGCGCGTTTTGATTTTCAGGTTATTTTGCACCCTTCGTTTTAAATTCTAAAATTTTTTCCTTAGTCTTCAGTTTTGCTCTTAAGTATATATATATGGGATGTAAGGTCAGGTGATGCGTAACATCACAACCTTTCCTTGACAAACGTCAACCCCACCTTCTCGTGGTGCATCCTGTTCCTACTAAAGGGGGGTCTGACGACCGCCAATAGCGGTATAACTATACCATCGGAATTAGAGGAAATTCTATCCCACACTCACCAACCCGCTTGGCCAGCGTGGTGAGTTATGGCCAAACCCCTCCAAAATGATTCCACAACTTAAATCTTGGCCCTCAGTCTCCGGCAGCTGGAATGTACCTGGTCCAAGGCAGCGGCCAGTGCGACATGAAGGCAGAGGGTGCTAAGAATCCCCGGAGGACCGGACTAGGCTGCCATCTGGATGCTGACCTTGGCTACTTACAATGGACGCTCACTATCTTCTGATTCAAGGCTTCTTGAATTGGAAGAGGAACTACAAAGGATCAAGTGGGACATTGTGGGGCTAAGTGAGGTAAGGAGAAAAGGAGAAGATCTCATCGAACTGAAAAGTGGACATCTCTTCTACTATCGTGGGACAGATAATGGCAGAACTAGTGGTGTTGGATTTATAATAAACAAGAAACTGAAGGATAAAGTTGTAGAAGTTGAAACTTCCTCTGACAGAGCCGCACGACTTGTTATCAAACTCTCGAAAAGATACCAGGCTCAGATTATTCAAACTTATGCACCCACCACAAGTCATCCTGAAGAAGAAATTGAAGAATTTTATGAGGAAATTTGTCATCTAAATAATAAAGGTAAGCAGCACTTGAAAATAATTATGGGAGGTTTCAATGCAAAAATAGGGCAACGGCAACAGAATGAAACTTCAGTAGATAAATTCGGTCACGGCAACAGAAACCAGCGTGGAAATACTCTCGCTGAGTTTGCAGAGGCAGAAGGGTTTTTCATCTTGAACTCCTTCTTCAAGAAAAAGCCACACAGGAAATGGACATGGAGACATCCAAATGGGACGACAAGTGAAATTGATTTTATTATGTGTAACAAAAAATTCGTCATAGAAGACTGCAGTGTGCTGAACAAGTTCAACACAGGTAGTGACCATAGAATGGTGAGATGTAAGATGCACCTCAACACTAAACTTGAACGTGGCAAGCTCATAAGACAAACAAAATCTATTGACATAACCAACCTTAAAAAACACCATAATACCTTCAAGTTAGAACTCAAGAACAGGTTCTCTGCTTTAGAAGGCCTAACATCGGAAGAAGTGGACATCTCTGAAGTTAACAGAAAAGTAACCAAAGCTCTTATGGAAACAGCAACAAAATTAGCTGGGTCTAAGAACAAGTTGCATGTGAACAAATTATCAGGAAAAACCAAAATGTTGATGCAAAAAAGAAGAGAGATGAGGACAACTAAAGAAGATGTGACTTCCAAAGTGGAATATATAGAGCTATGCAAGACAGTAAGAAAAGGTATCACTGAAGACGTAAGAAAATTCAACTGTGAACTAGTGAGAAAATCAATTGAAAACAACCAAAGCCTAAAGATAGCAAAGGGACATCTCAGTAAGGGAAGAAAACAGATTATGGCACTGAGAAAAGAAGATGGTTCTGTAACAAGAAATAGAGGCGAAATTTTGACAAGAGTGAAAGATTTCTACTCCAAATTATATGAAAGGGATGATATATGCACTCCAGACATCATGAATGATACCAGTACCAGTGTTCCTCCAGTCCTTCCAGCAGAAGTTGCACATGCAATCAAGAGCATGAAGCGAGGAAAAGCTCCAGGAGAAGATGGAATTACTGTAGACATCATACAAGAAGCAAGTGGAGAAATCGAAACAGTACTCGCCCAAATTTTCACTCGATGCCTTAATGAAGAAAAGATTCCTGAGGATTGGAACACCGCTACAATGATCCTGCTACATAAGAAAGGTGACATTGAGGATCTCGGAAACTACAGACCTATCAGCCTCCTATCAGTAGTTTATAAAATCTTCACTAAAGTTCTTTCACACCGCTTGAAGGTAACACTGGACATGGCTCAACCGAGAGAACAAGCTTGATTCAGGAGTGGCTACAGCACAATAGATCATATCCACGTGCTGAGAGAACTAATTGAAAGAGCGAGGGAATATGAACTTCCATTGTGCATGGCTTTTATCGATTATGAAAAACCCTTTGATTCGGTGAAACCATCAGCAGTTACAATGGCTCTGAAAACCTGCGGTATTGAAGATGCATACATTAATATTATTAATAACATCTATGAAAATGCAAGTGCAAAGATTAGGCTGTTTGAAAATACAACACACGTAAAAATTTTAAAATGAGTGAGACAAGGTGACACCATATCTCCGAAGCTCTTTAATGCCACATTGGAGGGCGTTTTTCAGTCGCTGAGCTGGGAAAACAAGGGGATAAAGATTAATGGAGATTATCTAACCCACCTTCGTTTTGCTGATGACGTAGTCATTTTTGCAACTACCCCATCAGAGCTGCAGAGTATGATCCAGGAACTTGCTGACAAGAGTAAAGAAGTGGGATTAAAAATGAACTTTCAGAAGACAAAAGTGATGTTCAATGCTTTTACAAGAAATGAAGATTTATCGATTGATGGAGAAAAGTTGGAGATAACAGACACGTATGTTTATCTTGGACAGCAGATATCAAGTGAGGGTCACATTGATGAAGAAATTAATCGGCGTACAAAACTTGCCTGGAGAGCTTTTGGAAGAAACAGCATAATTTTCAAGAGCAATATGCCATTATGTCTTAAAAGAAAAGTGTTTGATCAATGCATCCTTCCAGTGCTTACGTATGGTGCAGAGACGTGGACCTTAACTAAAAGAGACATACAAAGGCTGCAGGCAACTCAAAGAAGCATGGAGAGGTGCATACTTGGTGTAACCAGGAGAGATAAGAAGAGGAACTCGTGGATCCGAAAAATGACAAGAGTGGAAGACATCATGATCAGAGTTAAATCCCTGAAATGGCAATGGGCTGGACATACTGCCAGAAGGGCAGATCATCGATGGACAGCCGAAATTTTAGATTGGATTCCAAGGGACAGGAAAAGACCCAGAAGAAGACCACATGGGAGATGGGTGGATGAAATTCGAAAGTATGCAGGGGTGACATGGAGGAGACTGGCACAAGACAGACCGTTGTGGAGGAAACTTGGGGAGACCTTCGTCCAGCAGTGGATTGATAATGGTTGACAATGATGATGATGATGATATATATATATATATGTGTGTGTATAATACAGTATATATAAATACCCAGAAGCAACATCTCTCGAACACGTAATGACATCAAATGAATTCCAAAGCGCAGCAAAGGAAATAAGAAAGATGACACCAAATTTTCGGGTGTAATAAGCACGTCTCTTGAATCCGTTCTGACGTAAATTAAATGTATCAAAGCAATTCAAAGTTAATGGAACCGGTATAGAAAACAATGGTATGTGACGGAAGAAAGAAGTTTTTCAATCGGGTGTTTAATCCCTCAGATATTGCTGTAAACGGAATCGTGAGATTACGCTCTCTAGTTGCAGACTTATGCGTTAAGAAAAACATGAATTTATATGAGAAACATTTCGCACCGCAAACGCTCTCCAGCCCAAAAATAATTTTTCAAATCCGACTCTTAGAAAGAGAGATATTGGCAAAAATAAGATGTGACTTTACGTCCCCTGGTGGGAAAACTATGCATTATTTTAGGAAGAAAGTATTATCAAAAGTTTTTTAAATGTGAGAGGTATCGGTCCAAGAACAAAAATTTAGTCGAGTTTTCAGATCCCAGATTTTGCTACAAACACATCAGAAGCAGAAATTAACACTTATACTCCTTGGTGGCCAGACCATTCTTTACCAAACATAAGAAATTATGTGAAAAATATTTTCCATCAGGTTTTGTATGCGATATAGGAAGAATTTTTCAAATCGAAGTTTTAAAAGCATAAATAACGCAGAAAACGCAATTTACTTCTGTGCCCCATAGCGGAAAGTCTATGATTTACTTGAAATTTTTGAATTTATACGAGAAACATTTCGCATCGGAATTGCTATCCAACAAAGAAGGAATTTTTTAAATCGGACTCTTAGAAGTAGATATATCGACAAAAATAAGGTATACATCTACGCCCCTGGCGAAGAAACCATGCATTATTTCAAGAAGAAAATGTTCCTAAAAGGTTTGTCGACATGGGTAGTATCGGTCAACAAACGACTATTTTTGGAATCGAGATTTCAGAAGATCATATTTTGCTGCAAATACATCAGAAGCAGAAATTAAGGCTTACGCCACCTGGTGGCCAAACCAATTTTTACAAAAATTGGAAATTACGTACAAAGGATTTCCCATCCGGAGTTGTATCCGGAGCAGAAGGAATTTTTCAAATCATAGGTTTAGTAGCAGAAATATAGGGGGAACGCAATTTACCCCTAAGCCCCCTAGTGGAAAGTCAATGATGTACTTGAAATTTTTGAAATTATTTGAAAAACATGTCACACTGGAAACATTATCAAACAAAGTAGGAAGTTTTCAAATCAGACTCTTAGAAGTAGAGATATTGCCAAAAATAAGATATACATCTACGCCCCCTGGCGGAAGAAACTGTAAAATATTTTAAGAAGAAAATATTCCGAAAAGGTTTATCGATGTGAGTGGCATCAGTCCACGAAAGAATATTTTCAGTCGATATTTTAGAAGCTCAGATTTTACGGCAAATACATCAGAAGCAAAAATTAACACTACGCCCCTTGGTGGCCAAATTATTCTTTACCAAAAATTTGAAATTATATGCAAAATATTTTCCATCAGCAGGTTTATCCGCTGAAGAAATTTTTTCAAATCGGAGTTTTAGAAGAAGAGTTATCAGGAAAAACGTAATTTAATTTTACGCCCCCCCCAGAGGAAAATCTATGCGTAATTTTAAGAACTATATGTAAAATACTCTTCGACATAAATGGAATCGAAAGACAAAATAATTTTTTCAATCGGATGTTTAGAAGCAAATATGTGGAATAAAACATGTTTTTGAATTCAACATCATCTGCATTTACGCCCTCTAGCGACGAAATTGCACATCGTAAAAAAAACGAAATAAAGGATCATCATTCCCACATTTTAAGCTTCCCAATGCAAACATAATTTTTCAAATCGGACTAATAGTTGCAGAGATATCGTGAGTACAGGCGGAAGGGCCGACGAACCGACAAACCGGTAACATAAGAACGATATTTTTTTACAAAAGGCGTGCTAAAAAGAGAACGATAAACGGTAAATCATAAAGATACTAATAAGGAAAAGAAAAGCCCAAATAAAATATCGTATCAAATGGCTCCGAATACCCGAACCACTCTTCAGGGAAAGACACCCGAGAACCCGGAGCCAGCCGGGTCCGGGTTTCATGACATAGCCTGGTACCTAATTTTAAATAAATTGTGATTGCAACCAAATTTTGACTTGCAAATTTAACCCCAGATTCACACATTGTGCATATTTACTGTACCAGAGACGTATAATGTAACTTTACTTTCTTCCAAATTTGAGGTCTTTCTTTTGGACGGTCTTCTGTGCGGCATTTGGTAGTTGGTGTGCCTATTGGGAATACAGAGATTTTACGAACATACCATTTCTGAGTGGATCTACTTGGGTTTTTTTTTTTTTTTTTTTTTTTATTGGAGGTTTAACGACCACCGTGAGCAACTCAATATGCTATAAGCAGTCGCCCGTCCCTACTTTAGGGCCACTATTTCCAGGGAAGGGAGAGATACATTGCCATAAGACAAACAAAAAATCCATTCCTCACAGGGATACGAACCCGGACTCCTTTCGGACGAATGATCAGAAGTCATCGCTTAGACCACTGCGCTACCGGAGCGGCTACTTGAGTTGGTTTCGAGAGTAAATGTAGCCTTATCTCATATGGCATGTTAACCTTATCTCACATACCCTGGCGGAAAGTGAAAAAAGATCACCAAGAAGGAGACGTCTGATACCAACGAAATTTATGCAGCATAATAACGGAATACAGAGGATAACGTGATCAAAACATTATGGCAAAATACAGCTGTATTTGCTGGTAAACTGAAAAATAACATTTCCATGTAACATGGTTAGTACGAGGTTGAACCGCCTTGAACTGCGTCACACTCTGCAATTCAGGATGGAGTCGTTTGTACAAATGATGGATGTAAGTTTGGGGTATTGAATTCCAAGCATCCTCAACCTGGACGCGTGAATCGGGGATGGTCGTGGCTGGCCGTGGAGACCGGATAAGTCGTTGTCCCATAAAATCCCACACGTGCTGACTGGGGGACAAATCCGGTGAACGTGCAGGCCATGGAAGTTGTCTCACACCCTGAAGTGCACGTTGCGTTGCATGTGCCGTGTGTGGGCGTGCGTTATCTTGCTGGAAAACACCACGATGGACCGACTTTACAAATGGCACAACAACGGGCTGAATGAATGTTGTTGATGTAAGAGGTGCTGTTTAACGTACCCGGTACAAACACTAGTTGTGTACGGGAGTGATAGCTGATCGCTCCCCACACCACGAGACCAGGTGTAGGCCCTGTGTGTTGCTGGCGGATGCAAGAAGGGTGGAGACGCTCCCCTGTGCGTTTGCGAACACGCATACGGCCATCGGAGGCTCCCAAGCAGAATCTGCTTTCATCGCTGAACACGACAGTTCGCCATTGCGTTCTCCAGTGCAGACGTTGTCGACACCACTGCAGCCGTTCCTGACGGTGGACTGGAGTCAGAGGTACACATGCCAGAGGCACACGTGCACGTAGTCCTGCATCCAGTAGACGGTTGCGGATTGTTCGCACAGTCACCTCAGGTGCAACGGCAGCTCGGATTTGCGTCACAGTGGATGTTTTGCTTGACAACGCCGCTCTTCTTATGCGTCGATCGGTCCGCTCATCAATCCGTCTGTGACTCCCGGTTCCACGTCTTCTCGTGTGGGAATGTTCCTCGGACCATCTACGCCACCATCGTTCCACCACCATATACTTCCCGTCCAATTCGCTCCGCAATACGACAATACGACCACCCGGCCTCGCGGAGTCCGACTAGACGACCTCGCTCAAAGTCCGATAACTGCGGAAATCGTACACGTCTTCCATGTCCAGCCATTGCAGCTTCTTCAGGGTCTTCACACGTGTCCGTACGCTGACGACTGATTACATTCACTTCTCCGTACTCCTTAAATACCACCGACGATAATTTCCATATTATGCCATGCTGTGGCATAAGCGCTCACCGGTTGGTGCCGAAATTAACATCACACCTACGTAAACTCGACTCCATTAACATATGTAAATTTCATGATCGTCCGCCAATTCCTTCTTGGTGTTCTTTTTCACTTTCCGACAGTGTAGTATGTTTACCTTTACAGTGTTGGATACATAGGAGGGGAGCATGAGTTATGTTTGTCTTAGAGTTATATATGTATGTTCTTTATATACTATACTTCAGTATGTTTTGTATATTAAGAAGACAAGGTAAGAAATTATTGTGTGTTTGACATACACTAACGGAAAAAAAATCCCAACACCACGAAAAAATAGTTGTAGAGGAATGAAATGGCGGCAATACATTTGTATAGATAACATATTTAATCGATTAAGGTTTCAAGATCACAGCTTATTGTAAGCGCGAGAAGAGCCATTTTAAATGTGAAATGCTGGTACATTAATAACCGGTGTAACCGCCAGAATGTTGAATGCAAGCACGCAAACGTTCATGCATTGTGTCGTACAGGTGTTGGATGTCAGTTTGTGGGATGGAGTTCTATGCCTGTTGCACTTGGTCGGTCAATACAGGGACGGTTAATGCTGGTTGGGGGTGACGCTGGAGTTGTCGTCCAATGATGTCCCATACGTGCTCGATTGGTGAAAGATCTAGTGATCTAGCAGGCCACGGCAACCTGTCGACACTCTGTAGAGCATGTTAGGGTTGCAACAGCGGTATGCGGACGAGCGTTATCCTGTTGGAAAACACCCCTTGGAATGCTATTCATGAATGGCAGCACAACAGGTTGAATCAACAGACCGACGTACAACTGTGCAGTCAGGGTGCGTGGGATAACCAAGAGAGTGCTCCTGTTGTCATAGGAAATTGTTCCCCAGATCATAACTCCAGGTGTAGGTCCAGTGTGTCTCGGCCGCAGACAGGTTGGTTGCAAGCGCTCACCTGGCCTCCTTCTAACCAACATACGGCCATCACTGGCACCCAGCCAGAACCGGCTTTCATCAGGAAACACAACAGAACCCCACTCCGTCCTCCAATGAGCTCTAGCTTGACACCACTGACGTCGCAAACGGCAGTGGTTTGGAGTAAGTGTAATGCACGCTACAGGGCGTCTGGCTCGGTGCTGTCTTTCAAGTAACCGATTTGTAACAGCTCGCTGTGTCACTGTGGTGGCAACTGCCGCTCGAATTGCTGCCGCAGATGCGGTATGATCCGCCATGGCCATATGCCGCGCACGGCGGTCTTCCCTCTCAGTAGCGCCACGTGGCCGGCCGGAACCCGGTCTTCATGAGGCAGTACCTTTCCTTGACCACCGCTGCCAACAATCATGCACAGTGGCTACATTCCTGCCAAGTCGTTCTGCAATATTGCGGAACTAAAATCCACCTTCTCGTAGCCCTATTACACGACCTAGTTCAAACTCCGTGAGCTGTTGATAATGGCTTCTTCGTCTTCCTAAAGGCATTCTTGACTAATAACAACACACTACGTCGAATCTCAACGATAACTAACGCTGACGAACGTTACAGCGCGTATTTACAGCAAACCTGCTTTGCATGTTCCTAGGGGCGCTACTAGCGCCACACGTATGCGCCGAGCGCGAAATTTTCATAGACGTCATCTTACAGATGTTCTCTCACCGCCTACCAACTGTCGTTTATCTAACACAACCTCTTCTTGGTGTTAGGATTTTTTTTTCCGTCAGTGTATTTCAGTGGTGTTATGTTTAATTATACATCTATTGCTGTGCTACACTAAGGGTTCGAGTAAGACAGATGGCCAATAAATTTTGCAAGTCCAAATTCGGTTGCAACCACAATTTGTTTAAAATTAGGTATCAGGCTATCTCATGAAGCCCGAACCTTGCTGGCACCGGGCTCCAGGGTGTCTTTCCCTGAAGAGTGTTTCGGGGGTTCGGAGCCATTTGATACGATATTTTATTTGGGCTTTTCTTTTCCACATTAGTATCTTTATAATTTTGCAGTGTGAATTTTCGGTATCGTTTATCGTTCTCCTTTTTCCTTTGCTGTGGTCTGGAGGTCATTTATTATCATGTACATGTTCGAGAGGTGTTGCTTATGGTTATTTATATATGTATGTACTGTTCACTCTTGCTTTCCAGCTGCATTGCGCGGTAGCAGAGTTGTATGGGCATGTATCAGGGAAAATGATTTATATTTTGATATATACACAGTATTTCGTAATTATTTTGTTTACGATAGGTAAGCCTGTAAAAAGTATATATTATTTTGTCACATTTAGATTGCCTTTCTCACTAAATGCCGCGGACCTACTACAATTCTGAAATGCGTTATTGCAATAAAATCCATAAAAATAGAATAAAATTTTCTACAGTTTATCTTTCAGAATGTGCCTTGTTTTCTGCTATAGTGACGGAAGCAATCTCTTTGTTACATTAAATTTTACCACGGATATGTTATGCAGCTGTCCAAAAAAAGGAATCAGTAAAATATTGTTAATTAATAATTGCCTGAATACAAACACTGTAGTAATTCGTAGACATGTGTTTAAAATATGTTTAAACGGGAAATGGTGATGTTGACATATACTGTTCAGTTTAACGCTATGGTACCTTGATAATTTTGTTTAAAAATGAGCCGCCAAAAATACGATTCCCGGGCATTTATGGCTTGCCACTCCAGCACTGCGTCTAGTCAAATTTTGATAAATATGTTCCTAATTGATACGAAAGCAAAAATAAAAATAAAAGGCACATATAGCCCAAAACACCTGAAATCCATGGATATTAGCAAAATTAATTCACTTATTTTATGTCAGAAATGCTTTTGTAACACCGACGAAGCAGACTTTTTAGCAGGTTTATGCCTTTCTCACGCTTGATGCAAGAAAAATAAAACGACATACAACTTCACTTCTCTTTTACGTTAAATGCTTAAACATGTTCTACACGATGCATTTCTGAATTTAGTAATGGCTTACATACTATTTCTGACTAATTTACGTAGTTTGAATTGAATTATTTCTTCTGGAAGGACATGTAGCTGGTTGAACGTCTGAGAACATTGATGTTACAAGGACTCCTTTCTTCACATGTGTTCCGTAGACAAAGAAACAGCCGGACACTGAATCAAGCAAGCTTGAATGCTTCATTTCCTAATGCAAACGATCGCAAGGGAAGGTTTTAAAATTGTTAACACACTAATTAATTTTCGGAAATCTGGAACCACTTGTTAAGTGCTGTTGAATTTGCAGTCCTTTCTCTTTTCAAGTAACTGCAAACCTTACCGAGACAAATATTTAGTAATAAGGAGAAGAAAATAGAACGAAGTAATACTAAATGAAAAATGTACCTAATGGAACAATGAATAAAAGAACAAGTTTCCGATTATAGATCAGAAGTGCTAAGAAGTGTCCTTCTGTCTTAGTATGTTTTTAACCAAAGATTTTTTATAAAATTATTGTGTGATTTTTCAGCTTCCTTATACTTTCCTATAACTGAGATGCAAGAAAGCCGAAGTTGTGTAACATGCCAGTGGGGGTGGTAACTTTTGAGCTCTAGAATGGACGTCATTTCAGGACCGCCCACCAAAAAAGTGAAATAAAATAAAGCCATTCTCTGATTCCGCTTCCCAGCAGGTTGAAGTTCTAATCCATTATTTTGCTGTTACCTCAATGTTTGGCGTTTTCCATAAAGTTGGTATCTGCCAATATGATTTGCACTATTTTTATCTGAAATAGCAAAAACGTTTAGTGTGTTCACTTTTTGGTTTTCCGTTTTATATTTTTGTAGAATTCTTTTAAAGCAATCATATCTTTTCACTAATTATTCAGCTAGAAATAAGTTGGTATGATCTTTCTTTTATGAATTTATTTATCTTTCCTATATGAATATTATATTTATTTATTTAACAATTTACGTATTTTTTTATATTTTCTTTTACTAATTTTTCTAAGTGAATGTTCCATAACTTCTCATTTGTCGAAAATCCCTGTGTGTTCTTTATTTTTTTATAGTAGGTATCTTTGGATTTGCGCAAATTGCCCTACCGAAAATTTTGTGTTTTACAAACTTGTTGATATGCCCTACGACGTTTTGCTACGTATGGCAAATCTCTAACAAATATATTTTTTTCTTTGTTGGTTGTTTCCTTCTTACTATTTGGGTTTTCATTAAAACTAGGATTTTTGAACGCTCACTTTATGTAGCTCATTGGTTTTCGGTATTTGTTATTCATATCACAATTTTTCTTTGCCTTTTCTGCTCATTATCCTTTTTAATACGTTTCTATTTAGGAAATACCTATATGCTCTAATCACCAGATACTTCTATTTTAGATTGTTAAGTTTTAAAGTCGCAGGGATGACTGGATCCGGCTAGAAAATATCTCGTATGAAACTTTCCTGATAAAATTCAGGACTAATTTTTATTTTTAATTTTTTTTTTTTTTTTTTTTGCTTCGTGATAAATAATTCTGACAAGAAAGACGACATCAAATTTTCGACTGTATTGAGAACGTCTTTTGAATCCTTTCCGACAGTAAAAAAAATATCTGAAAACGGATTTTCGAAAATCTATTGGGTATATAAGTAAGTTTTGATGGATTTGAGGTGAACAAAATACGTTGTTGGAGAACAGAAACAATATTTTAATATTAATCGAAGTATGTTCCCTGTGAAGCTACAACTTTACCCCATTTTTCGGGCAGTGAAAGTATGCCCCGAAGGAAGAATTCCGGTTCCTTGGAAGTGATCCAGTTGTCCAGCCAATTGTTGATGTCTTCATAAGAACTAAACCGTTCTCCAAAAAGTGCTGACTGCATCAACCGGAACAAATGGCAATCCGATGGCGCAATATCTGGCGAAAATGGCGGGTGGGGAAGAACTTCCGAGTCGGATCCTTTTAAGTACTTTGTTGCAGGTCGAGAAACATGTGGTCTTGCGTTGTCATGCTGTAAGATGACTTTATTGTGTCTATTCTTCCATTACGGCCGTTTTTGCGAAAGAGCTCGTTTTAAACGCATTAATTGGGTTCGATACGGATCACTAGTAATAGTTTCTGACGGTTTCAGCAGTTCATAGTGGATCACACCCTTATCGTCCCATCAGATACACAGCATTATCTTTGAACCATGGATATTGCGTTTTGGCGTTGACCTGGTTCACCTGGCTTCACCCATGCTTTCTGCCGTTTAGGGTTATCGTACCATATCGATTTCTCGTCGGCAGTAATAATACGATGCAAAAACCCTTTCTTTTTTGCCTTTCAAGCAGCAATTCGCAAATGGTTTTTCGACGTTCAAGGTCTTTTTTCAGCAACCCAATACCCTTTTTTTGCACCATTTCCATGGCAGCTAAACGTTGTAAAATGCATGGTTGACTAACATTTAATGCTGCTGCTAGTTCTTTTTGGGTCTGGCACGGATCCTCGTCGAATAAAGCTTCCAATTCGGCATCAGCAATTTTTTTGTGTGGTCCAGAACGTTCTTTATCACTGACATCGAAATCCTTTTTTTAATCGTCTAAACCAATACTCACATGTTTTTATGGATAGGGAATGTTCACCATTGATTTCGGACATTAAGCGATAGCTGTCAGCGGCACTTTTCTTGACAATAAATTAATGCACTAACACTTCCAGCAAATGCTGTTTTGTCGGGACGAAAGTTGCCATTTTCCATCGAGTAAAACAAATACGTCTTCGCACCTCAATCGAACGTCGTACACTGACTCTGACAGCTGGCGTCTCGTACTGCGATATCGTAGTGTTGCCACCTTAAAATACATGCGAGCAGTAATAAGTATGACACCAAACGGAAATCCCTCAAAACTTATTTATATACGCAATAAAATTTCAGAAAAAAAGTAATAAAACTAAAACACCAACGGGAAAATTCTGCGTAATTTAAGATACGCGGTGTGAGTGGAGCTATTCATACTGAACGGAAAAGTTTACTAAAACTAATCAACTGGATTTCTACAATCGGTAAAACATCCACAAATATGAGAAATAGCTACTTATTCCCACTAGAGGCTAAAAATTGTATTACGGAAGTTAACGAATTGTTGTCACAGGCAAAAGCGATTTTAAGTGGAGCAATTAAAAGAAAATATTTAGAGAAAAACGCGGTATAACTTTATGCCCCTTAAAGAAAAATCTCTACGCTACTTATAAAAGAAAATGGGTGCAAAATCCTATTCATATGGAAGTGTATCCTACCAAGAAATTATTTTTCTAGGCGATTTTTATAATAGAGTAAAATCCTTCACTTAGGAATGTACGACCCTTGGCGAAAGAATTTTGAACGACGGTGTAAAAACGGACACATTAAATATGATAAGATATAATGAACTCAACATTATGCTAGTTTTACACAAAGGCAAAGGAAGACGGAGCACAAATCCCAAGAAGGCAATAGAAGGTTCGAGAAAAAATTTCGATGTCGATGGCCTCAGACAAAGAACCTCAGTTTTCTCACGCCTTAGAAAGAGATAGGCCTTTCCAACGAACTGATAAACATCTTCAGTTATACCGCGACTTTCGCCGTGCATTGTCAGCGTTGCACAGACCCCTAAAAGTCTGGAAAACCATCCATTCACCTTTGTGTAGATATAACAGTGTATATGGTGTTAATGTAAAGATGTACTTCGGAGGTAGGATTACTTTCTAAAAGGGTGCACTTCCTGATGGATAGATCTGAAGGACCGCCTTGATACGAAGGGTGGGATTAAACCCATCAGTTACGTACGCCTCGCCGACGCCAAGGATCAGTGGGCGCGTGGCGTCAAAGGAGGGACTCCTGGCAGGGGAAGAACGCCACGTCAGCTGGTAGGTGAGACAGCAGTGTGGGCGCCGGAAGCTTTGGGCATGCGTAGTGCGGAGGAGGAGAGGAGATCGGGTCTTTTAGAAGGAAAAAGTTAGTTAGTCTGCTTTCGTCTAGCGGAGAGAGTAGTTCTTCGGTAACGGGACGCGAAGCGTTTTCCTTTTTTTTTTTTTTTTTTTTTTTTGTTGAGCAAGCAGACGCTCCAGTTATACGGAGGTCCGAGGCTCTGGATGAAGTTAGCCAGCGCACTATCTTTGGAGAGATAGGTTTTTTGGTTGCAGCGGTACAGGTCTCGGTCAGGGAATCCCGCTTTCGTTATAGATATTCCTTTACTGCAAGGCAATTTATAGTACTGACTAAGACTGAATTCGCAACAACAGGGAAGCACGAGTTAGGGTAATAACAACATTATCAGAGATACAGATCTACCTAATAGTAGGTAGATTCTCTCTGGAACGTCAACGCTAAAAGCTGGGAATCAGATATTTTTCTTCAGGAGTGATTCTCCTAGACTTCCCAACCTAGTATCCGTCAGATCTAAGACTTAGTGAAACCTGAAACTAGAGACAGATTAATACACTGCCGTCAGAACTTAACTGATTATTTAATAAATGTTTGTGTTGTGTTCATAAATCCTCTCGAAAACCTTCTATCGTAGTAGTGATCATTATTCTGCTCGTTCAACCGTTTCGATCCGCCTTCCTATTTCACAGATATTATAAAAAAGTAGGGGAGGCTTCGTTTGTTCGCCCGAACAGAGTTCAGGGAGTGTTTCAGAGAAACAAAAACACCTCCTTGTGACTGTGAGAAGCACTTAAGGCTTGGACGCCTCCGAGCCATAAGTAGGAGGCAGGGCCACGGCACGTGACCAGTACTTTTGCTCTTACAGACGGAAAGTTATAAAATGCGCTGAAAGTGTTCTTCATGGCAAAATCTATGCTAAAGAAACAGGTTTCAAATATATCTTCTAGAAGTAGAGATAGGGAGAGAAAAACAATGTATTTATTCCTCCTAGTGGGTAAACTCTGCATTATGCATAGAGATAATGTTCTCAATGTTTACTGTAGCAAATGATATACCGCTCGAAAATAAATATTTAATACGATTTTTAGAAGCGAAGGTACAGTTGCAAACATAAATACACACTAACATCACCTTGCGCCAGAACTGTGAACTACAACAAAATCCACGAGTGAATGTAAAAGTTCCTCCGGGTAAATGGTATCTGGTGTTAAAAGCATTATTTAAGATATACTTTTTTATAAGTACAGAAATCGAGATAATAAAAAAAATATTGCTACCGCAAGGGAGGAAATGGTGCATTATTTTGTGCAGAAAATGCGCGTAAAATATTTTTAGTGTTAGACTAAAAAAATATATTTTCTATCGGGTTTTTAGTGACGCATATATTGAGCAAATATTCGTAAAGTAAAATCCTAAAAAGATGTACGTTTTAATGGCAAACTTCTGCTTTAAGAAAACTTTTAAATTACGTGTAAACTTTGTCCTTCAAAGAAAGAAATTTTCAAATCGGACTGTTAAATATAGAGAAAAATGAGTTATACATCTCCCCCCTTTGAGGAAAAACTGTGTCTTACCTTAAGAGGAAAATAATCGCAAATGTTTTTCTGTGGTGAGAGGTATCCGAGTGCAAATCTTCATCGAGTTTTCAGAAGCTTTTCTCAATCGATGCATTCTTAATCAAGTTTTAAGAAGCGCAGATATTGCTGCAAATTCATCAAAACACAAAAACATATTTACGTTTTCTTTTTCGAAACACCACTTTAACAAACATTACGAATAATATGCAGAACATTTCCCACCATGAGCAGGAGATGCCAAAAAGATTTTTCACATCAAACTTTTAGATGCAGAAATGTCTGGGATACCGATATTTACCTCTACGATCCCTGGCGGGAAGAAGTGTGCGTTGCTTGAAGAAGAAACTTTGCCCACAATGGTCTTCGTTTTAAATATCATCGTAAGAAAGACAATTTTTCAGTTTCGTGTTAAGAACAATGATATGGAATAAAATGTAGGTTTAATTTAATGGCATTTACATTTAGGGCTTCTAGCAGAGAAGCTATGCATCGGAAAAGGAACGGAAAGTAAGAATCATCATTCACATATTTTAAATTGCCAATGCCAAAAACGTAGTTCAGACAGTGCTAACATTTGCATGTCCACAGATGGATGGACGGACGTAAAAACAAAGTGATATTACATGCTACTCATTTCTTCAAATTCAAAGTGATAGGCCATGATACTCATTTCTTCAAATTCAGGGGCTTAATTGATATTTAGGTAAACGGAAGAGAACTTTTATTTCAAGTCTTCTAATCGTTAGTTTCCCATTTTTGAGACAATTGAAATATCACAAACGTTTAGGCTGTGAAATAAAGGGTTTTCTGTTAGGGATCCTACCAGCATACTTTGTATATTTTACATTATTACTTCCGATAAAAGTTAAGACAACAGGAATCTCTATGGGCTACGTGTCGTTTGCTTGTAAATTCTTTCTCTGATTCTAAAATAATTTTTCTTGAGAGCTCATAGGAGAGGGTTTATTGTTTCATAAATTTCAACTTCTATAAATTCATTTTTTCTCAAAAACACTTAATATTTTCTGAAATGCAAAAATAAATAGTGTGTGCAGAAAGAGAACTGTAACACCCTAGCTATCTAAGATTAGATTTTTATTTCATTAATGACTCCAGGTTTTTTTTCTTAATTTTACATAGTCTCATTATCGAAAAAGGATCAATAGGTCAGAATAAATTCTTCTCTAGGTTGTTGAGTGGTGACTAGGCTTTGGATATGATCAACCTAAATGCTTGGTTTGCATTGTAGGATTTTATCCATAAGAAGATCTTTGAGATGACAGATGAAAATTTGACTGATTTTTTAAGCACATTAAGTCTTCTGTTCTCTGGTGTCGGGCTCTTCCAGAGCTATTTCCATTTTCTTTCAAAAAATGGTTGCTTTGCATTTTGACTAGTTGGTTTGATTTGTTAGCTTATGAACATTAAAAAAAAAGAAATTTGCGTTGTTTCGTAACTTCCTTAGCTCTTGTCTTTCACACTTGATTTTATTATAATATTCTTCCATCTCGCGTCCGTGCTTTCTGTATAAATTCTTCTCCCCTTATCCACTAAAATTTTAATATCATTTTATTTCGGTGTTCCTTGTCAATGTTACTTTTTAGCCACTGTTTATAAATTTGATATCTATTCTTTAGATTTAAACAACTTTTGGGGTAAGTAAATATTTAAACTTCTTGTAGGGTGCTTCCCTTTAGCTCTACTCTTGTCTGATGCATACATATATAAGCTTTTGGGTACACTTTTTTTTCTCCAGGAGGACTTGATTAATCTAACAAGTTTTCAAGTTCTTTCATAGTATTTTCTATGCCTCTTGTGCTTTGTTCTCAACTGAATGGAAAAAGAGTTTCAGTATTTTTTCTATAATTATGAATAAGTTTCTTTGATCTACAATTTACAAATAGTTGGGAAAGAAGCATAGAAAACAATGGATATTTACTTAAAACTCTAATATCATAAACTAAGCATGACTGTGTTCTAAATTTTTTAGTCATTACACTGTATGCAATTCACAACTTACTCGTATATTAAAGAGACAGGAAAATATAGAAGCAGTTCTGCTCTTTCAAGAATAATAGCGAAACTGCTCAAAAAAAGATCATTTACTGAAAAGGAGTTGTGTGGAGTGACTTCGAATTGAAGAATTTTTCTTCACGGCAAAAATTATAATCATGATTTTAGTTCACTCTAAATATTACTGGAGAACCCCTTCGAGAAAAAGAAAAAAGAAAAGTGCTGCAACTTTTGATATTGCAAACGTTTAGTTTAGTGAAATAGCAAGAAATTAATGAAGTTATTTATGATCTAATATTTTTTGGTCGAGTATATACCTATCCTCTAGCGGCTTCTTAAGGTATCGAAATGGCATAGGGTAAATAACGTTTCTATTCACCTTTGGCGAAACCGGAAAACCCGCTCTTGGAATTTCGCGCGTAATAATATAATACATTCGAAACGTTTTAACAAAATCAAGAACAATAATCATACATTCAAATTAATATATTATATTCAAATATATCAAATTAATCAAATTCAAATTAATCATGATTTTATTCAGATTAATCATGATAATTCAAATTAATCATGATTTTATTCAGATTAATCATGATTTTATTCAGATTAATCATGATAAATCAAATTAATCATTTAATGAATAATTAAGTATATTCAAATTAATCGGATACTTGAGACTTGGTCTTTCTGGGTGATGAAGTGGTTAGCATACCCGGGCACTATCTGGGAGACGCGGATTCGATTCCCGCTCCAGGACGACGAAATTTTCAAATTTCCGGATATTATCTGACTTGCCATCCTTGTCATATTTACAACAAAAAACGGATTGTCATTATCAAAATTTGTAAGAATGATTAGTTATTTGTTGTGCTTACGAAACAATTAAAAATTTTTAAATAAAAAGTGGAAAGTCAATCCTTGAAGTAGGAGTTTATAAAATGTGAGTATTTGCAACAATTTTAAATGCAGCAAGTGCAACAGAAACGGAAAATATAGCCACATGGTCCGAGACGAGGGCTTCTACCTTATTCAACTTGGGAATAGGCTCTATTCTCGGATGATGCACGTACGTTGCGCTTGCCTACAAGCAGCGGCTTTGTTCATTCTCACATTCAGAGACCTGAAATTTCAGAGAAGCCAGCGTCCGTTGCTGAGTTGTTCACTTCTGGCTTTTCATTCGAGTTTGACCTCCAGGTGATGCCGGATAAGACATGGAAGTTGTGTGTAGACGTATTTCAGAAAACTTGAATATTACCACGTCCTAGAACCGAACCCGCATATTCCGATTTACGTCCGAGTATGTTACCCAGGCATCACGAGAGGGACCAGTACCAGAGTTCTTCCAGTCCTCCCAGCAGAAGTTGCACATGCAATCAAGAACATGAAGCGGGGGAAAGCTCCAGGAGAAGATGGAATTACTGTAGACATCATACAAGAAGCAAGTGGAGAAATCGAAACAGTACTCGCACAAATTTTCACTCGATGCCTTAATGAAGGGAAGATTTCTGAGGATTGGAACAACGCCACAATGATTCTGCTACATAAAAAAGGTGACATTGAGGATCTCAGGAACTACAGACCTATTAGCCTCCTATCAGTGGTTTATAAAATCTTCACTAAAGTTCTTTCACACCGCTTGAAGGTAACACTGGACATGGCTCAACCGAGAGAACAAGCTGGATTCAGGAGTAGCTACAGCACAATTGATCATATCCACGTACTGAGAGAACTAATTGAAAGAGCGAGGGAATATGAACTTCCATTGTGCATGGCTTTTATCGATTATGAAAAAGCCTTTGATTTGGTGAAACCATCAGCAGTTACAATGGCTCTGAAAACCTGCTGTATTGAAGATGCATACATTAATATTATTAATAACATCTATGAAAATGCAAGTGCAAAGATTCGACTGTTTGAAAATACAACACACATAAAAATTGGAAAGGGAGTGAGACAAGGTGACACCATATCTCCGAAGCTCTTTAATGCCACATTGGAAAATGTCTTTCAATCACTGAACTGGGAAAACAAAGGGATAAAGATTAATGGAAATTATCTAACCCACCTTCGTTTTGCTGATGACGTAGTCATTTTTGCAACTACCCCACCAGAGCTGCAGAGTATGATCCAGGAACTTCCTGACAAGAGTAAAGAAGTGGAATTAAAAATGAACTTTCAGAAGACAAAAGTGATGTTCAATGCTTTTACAAGAAATGAAGATTTATCGATTGATGGAGAAAAACTGGACATAACAGACATGTACGTTTATCTTGGACAGCAGATATCAAGTGAGGGTCACATTGAGGAAGAAATTAATCGGCGTACAAAACTTGCCTGGAGAGCTTTTGGAAGAAACAGCATAATTTTCAAGAGCAATATGCCATTATGTCTTAAAAGAAAAGTGTTTGATCAATGCATCCTTCCAGTGCTTACGTATGGTGCAGAGACGTGGACCTTAACTAAAAGAGACATACAAAGGCTGCAGACAACTCAAAGAAGCATGGAGAGGTGCATACTTGGTGTGACCAGGAGAGATAAGAAGAGGAACTCTTGGATCCGAAAAAGGACGAGAGTGGAAGACATCATGATCAGAGTTAAATCCCTGAAATGGCAATGAGCTGGACATACTGCCAGAAGGACAGACCATCGATGGACAGCCGAAATTTTAGATTGGATTCCAAGGGACAGGAAAAGACCCAGAAGAAGACCACATGGGGGATGGGTGGATGAAATTCGAAAATATGTGGGAGTGACATGGAGGAGACTGGCACAAGACAGACCGTTGTGGAGGATTGGGGATACCTTCGTCCAGCAGTGGATTGATAATGGTTGACAATGATGATGATGATGATATTACAGTTACACCACCCAGAACGATAAACTTCCAAGCAATTGAGGATGTATTTGGGATTTACATCTGAGTATATACATCCTCGGGATGTAAGGTCAGGTGATGCGTAACATCACAGCCTCTCCTTGACAAATGTCAACTTCGCCTTCTCGTGGTGCATCCTGTTCCCACAAAAGGGACTCTGACGACCGCCAATAGCGGTATAACTATACCATCGGGATTAGAGGAAATTCTATCCCACACTCACCAACCCGCTTGGCCAGCGTTGTGAGTTATGGCCAAACCCCTCCAAAATGATTCCACAACTTAAATCTTGGCCCTCAGTCTCCGGCAGCTGGAATATACCTGGCCAAAGGCAGCGGCCAGTGCGACATGAAGGCAGAGGGTGCTAAGAATCCCCGGAGGACCGGACTAGGCTGCCATCTGATGTTGACCTTGGCTACATACGATGGACGCTCCCTATCTTCCGATTTAAGGCTTCTTGAATTGGAAGAAGAACTACAAAAGATCAAGTGGGACATTGTGGGGCTAAGTGAGGTAAGGAGAAAAGGAGAAGATCTCATCGAACTGAAAAGTGGACATCTCTTCTATAATCGTGGGACAGATACTGGCAGAACTAGTGGTGTTGGATTTGTAATAAACAAGAAACTGAAGGATAAAGTTGTAGAAGTTGAAAGTTCCTCTGACAGAGCTGCACGACTCGTTATCCAACTCTCGAGAAGATACCAGGCTCAGATTATTCAAACTTATGCACCCACCACAAGTCATATTGAAGAAGAAATTGAAGAATTTTATGAGGAAATTCGTCATCTAAATAATAAAGGTAAGCAGCACTTGAAAATAATTATGGGAGATTTCAATGCAAAAATAGGGCAACGGCAACAGAATGAAACTTCAGTAGGTAAATTCGGTCACGGCAACAGAAACCAGCGTGGAAATACTCTCGTTGAGTTTGCAGAGGCAGAAGGGTTTTTCATCTTGAACTCCTTCTTCAAGAAAAAGCCACACAGGAAATGGACATGGAGACATCCAAATGGGACGACAAGTGAAATTGATTTTATTATGTGTAACAAAAAATTCGTCATAGAAGACTGCAGTGTGCTAAACAAGTTCAACAAAGGTAGTGACCATAGATTGGTGAGATGTAAGATGCACCTCAACACTAAACTTGAACATGGCAAGCTCATAATACAAACGAAATCTATTGACATAACCAACCTTAAAAAACACCATAATACCTTCAAGTTAGAACTGAAGAACACTTTCTCTGCTTTAGAAGGCCTAACATCGGAAGAAGTGGACATCTCTGAAGTTAACAGAAAAGTAACCAAAGCTCTTATGGAAACAGCAACAAAATTAGCTGGGTCTAAGAACAAGTTGCGTGTAAATAAATTATAAAGAAAAACGAAAATGTTGATGCAAAAATAAAAAAGAGAGATGAGGACAACTAAAGAAGATGTGACTTTCAAAGTGGATTATATAGAGCTATGCAAGACAGTAAGAAAAAGTATCACTGAAGACGTAAGAAAATTCAACTGTGAACTAGTGAGGAAAGCAATTGAAAACAACCAAAGCCTAAAGATAGCAAAGGAACATCTTAGTAAGGGAAGAAAACAGATTATGGCACTGAGAAAAGAAGATGGTTCTGTAACAAGAAATAGAGGCGACATTTTGACAAGAGTGAAAGATTTCAACTCCAAATTATATGAAAGGGATGATACATGCACTCCAGACATCATGAAAGATACCAGTACCAGAGTTCCTCCAGTCCTTCCAGCAGAAGTTGCACATGCAATCAAGAACATGAAGTGGGGAAAAGCTCCAGGAGAAGATGGAATTACTGTAGACATCATACAAGAAGCAAGTGGAGAAATCGAAACAGTACTCGCCCAAATTTTCACTCGATGCCTTAATGAAGGAAAGATTCCTGAGGATTGGAACACCGCTACAATAATCCTGCTACATAAGAAAGGTGACATTGAGGATCTTGGAAACTACAGACCTATCAGCCTCCTATCAGTAGTTTATAAAATCTTCACTGAAGTTCTTTCACACCGCTTGAAGGTAACACTGGACATGGCTCAACCGAGAGAACAAGCTGAATTCAGGAGTGGCTACAGCACAATAGATCATATCCACGTGCTGAGAGAACTAATTGAAAGAGCGAGGGAATATGAACTTCCATTATGCATGGCTTTTATCGATTATAAAAAAGCCTTTGATTCGGTGAAACCATCAGCAGTTACAATGGCTCTGAAAACCTGCGGTATTGAAGATGCATACATTAATATTATTAATAACGTCTATGAAAATGCAAGTGCAAAGATAAGGCTGTTTGAAAATACAACACACGTAAAAATTGGAAAGGGAGTGAGACAAGGTGACACCATATCTCCGAAGCTCTTTAATGCCACATTGGAGGGTGTTTTTCAGTCGCTGAGCTGGGAAAACAAGGGGATAAAGATTAATGGAGATTATCTAACCCACCTTCGTTTTGCTGATGACATAGTCATTTTTGCAACTACCCCATCAGAGCTGCAGAGTATGATCCAGGAACTGGCTGACAAGAGTAAAGAAGTGGGATTAAAAATGAACTTTCAGAAGACAAAAGTGATGTTCAATGCTTTTACAAGAAATGAAGATTTATCGATTGATGGAGAAAAGCTGGAGATAACACACACGTACGTTTATCTTGGACAGCAGATATCAAGTGAGGGTCACATTGATGAAGAAATTAATCGGCGTACAAAACTTGCCTGGAGAGCTTTTGGAAAAAACAGCATAATTTTCAAGAGCAATATGCCATTATGTCTTAAAAGAAAAGTGTTTGATCAATGCAATCTTCCAGTGCTTGCGTATGGTGCAGAGACGTGGACCTTAACTAAAAGAGACATACAAAGGCTGCAGACAACTCAAAGAAGCATGGAGAGGTGCATACTTGGTGTAACCAGGAGAGATAAGAAGAGGAACTCGTGGATCCGAAAAATGACAAGAGTGGAAGACATCATGATCAGAGTTAAATCCCTGAAATGGCAATGGGCTGGACATACTGCCAGAAGGACAGATCATCGATGGACAGCCGAAATTTTAGATTGGATTCCAAGGGACAGGAAAACACCCAGAAGAAGACCACATGGGAGATGGGTGGATGAAATTCGAAAGTATGCAGGGGTGACATGGAGGAGACTGGCACAAGAGAGACCGTTTTGGAGGAAACTTGGGGAGACCTTCGTCCAGCAGTGGATTGATAATGGTTGACAATGATGATGATGATGATGATATACATCCTCAGTTACCTGGAGGTTTGTTGTTCTCTGTGGTGTAACGGTAACATACTCGAGCGTAAATCTGGTGATGTGGATTCGATTTCCGTTCCCGGACGATGTTATTTTCATGTTTTCTGAGGTACGTCTACATGTACAATTATCTGCCTGCAACATGCATTTGAGTACCACGGATGGTATGTTTTCCAAATGGCGATGTCACTGTCCTCTTCTTGGAATAAATGCCCTGAAATTAGGGAAGACGATTCAGTATAACCGAATGAACTGCTTATGGTCACGAGAAACACCAAAACAGAAAACAAAAGATTGTGAGAGAGGGTGTGGTCGCTAAACTTCTGAATAATAAAAAAAACTGTAATAGATGTGAGACGAAAAATAGATTAGAACTCTGAGGAATCATTTGTCCCAAAAAAGTGTTCATATTAAGAATAACTCAAAAAGGTTTCAACGTAGAACAAGAAAAGGAAGCTGAAAATAGTACTGTAAAAAATTTAACAGAAACTCTGAATTACTAAAAGCCTATCATTATCATTTTCGAGATGGTTTCCTTCCAATGTCCTTTGGAAGGAAGATTTTCGAAACCATGAGATTATAGACTATGAGAACTCATGCAAGCTTACAGTGTGATGTAAAATATCCCAAATTTACAAACTTTTGAAATGTTACAGAGTAATAACATGTACAGGCAGTCCTCAGATTAGGAACGAGTTCCGTTCCTAAGTCTGCCTTTAAATCGAATTTTTACGTAGGTCGGAACAGTTAGGTACGGCCGTAACATTTGACTAACATCAGTTAGTCAAATGCATGTCTTAGTTTATTGTATAACCTTTCTATTAATAAAAAAATATTAAAGAAACACTTCCAGTACCTACTCGTTACAAATTCTTCACATTCATTATCACTTGCTGCATGTGCAGCTTTTAAATCACTGAAAAAGCTTCGAGCCTTTTCTTGCACTAAAGACATATTAAAGACACATATTACGTTGACTTTGATCCACTAACCAAATTATCAATAGCCTTTCCATTTCAGTTACTAAACCACTCCGTTACTTAGCCATAATTGTAGATTTAATCGGGACAGAGTTTCTTACATGCTCTATTATTTTCGCTTTGTCCTTTAAAATTATCCCGATCGTTGACCAATTGTTGCCTAACGCTTTTCCAGTATTCGCTGGAGTTTCACCTTTTTCCCATCGCTTTATTATTTCCACTTCTGCTTCAATCGTGTTTTCCTTTTCTTTGATGCATAACATTTACGCTTTGAAGCCATGGTTACGAGGGTAAAAACAAAACAAAATTAAAGCCAAATACAATAACACACACGAGACATGGTTAACAAAAACGCGGTCTGACTGAAAAGAACCAAGTCTTTGTCCTACCTCGGGCTTATACGAGTCGACGAACCACTGTAGACGCGCAGTGTTTTAATGCGCCTCACAAAGTAGCGCCCGATTGTTATTATGAACCGTTGTATGTAATTCGAATTTTAAATATTATAGGCTTTAAGGTGGTTGGTTCGTAACTCCGGGTTGTACGTAAGTCGGATATCAAACAATGATCTTCGCTCTTTCCACGTTTATAAGTGAATCACGGAAAAAATTATCATTGGCCGGGGAGTCGAACTCAGATTCTTCCAGTTACACGCCGGATATGCTTCCACTACACCACAGCGGCCTCGAATTCCTCCAGACTCACACACGCTAACTGCCAAGCCAATTTGGCAGGATGCTTCTTGGAGCCCCGCACAATGCTGGGGATTCACCAAAGATGGTAAGCAGCAACTGAAGAAATAATTAGAAGGCGAATGACTAATTAATACAGACATTTAACGTGGACCAGGAACATCAAACAATGATCTTCGTTCTTTCCACGTTTGTAAGTGAGTCACGGAAAAATTATCATTGGCCGCCAAGGGGAGTCGAACCCAGGGTCTTCCAGTAACGGGCCGGATATGCTTCCGCTACACCACAGCTGCCTCGAATTCCTCCAGACTCACTTATTAACGTGGAAAGAGCGAAGATCATTGCTTGATTTTCCTGGTCCACGTTAAATGTCTGTATTAATTATTCATTCGCCTTCTAATTATTTCTTCAGTTGCTGCTTACAATCTTTGGTGAATCCCCAGCATTGTGCGGAGCTCCAAGAAGCATCCTGCCAAATTGGCTTGGCAGTTAGCGTGTGTGAGTCTAGAGGAATTCGAGGCCGCTGTGGTGTAGCGGAAGCATATCCGGCGCGTAACTGGAAGACCCTGGGTTCGACTCCCGGTGGCGGCCAATGATAGTTTTTCCGTGACCAACTTATAAACGTGGAAAGAGCGAAGATCATTGTTTGATGTTCCTGGTCCACGTTAAATGTCTGTAGTAAGTCGGATGTTCGTAACCCGCGTGTACTGCCTTTATTGTAGAGAACCCTAAATCAAGGGTTATGTATTACGTACACAGAAAGAAGATATGCTTATAATCTTTTATGCACTGGTACCTGTTTGTGAAAATATGGAAAGCCACAGGCCCAAATATCCCTATGTTATTGATCTGCAGTTCACAACCCGCATGCAGCTTGTTTGCCCAGAATAATTTAAAAGAAAACTGAAATTTTCTTGTGGAGACAACATTTTGTGACAAACAGACATTTGCTTTTACTCCACGTAGAGGAAAAATTCCAGTGAATTTCTACTGAAGCGCATCTCGTAAAAACTAAACTTGCTGAATTCGTTTTCTAGTAACACAAATGTTGTAGCAGGGTAAAATGCGCATTTTTAGTGAGAAATCGGAAAAAGTTTTAAATGCATGCAGAAAACAAACATTTTGAGCATTCTCACATCTACCCAATCAAGATATCTATTTTTTGTGAAAAGTCTGCCTGAAAACGGCTTATCGTATTCAAGCACATGAGGAGGAAAAATAACATAAATATAATAATTTGGGGACAAAAACGAATATTTTTCAAGTTCAGCGAAAATACAGCAGTTCTGGTGGCAAATTTGTCATAGAGATTTACATAAAAGGATTCCACTGCAAAAAGAAAAATAACTGACTTTCACCCGATTCGGAGAAATGAATATGTAGTCGTTCACTGAAAGAAAGGTGTGATCTGAAATCATTGGACTGCAAAATTCCTCTTAAAATGATTTTATACATAATTTTCAGAAAAGTAAGTAATAAAATCTCTAAAAAACCGACATATGATTTGAATTAAGGAGGAAATGTCAATATAAAGTGCACACTTTGATTTCCTCCCAGTAAAGAAAAGAAATGCATGTTGTCCATCCTGTCGCATGTGTTGTGTCATCAGTTTATCGAAAGAAATGCGACACGCCATTCTACGAAAATCAAGGACACGTATGATGTCATTGATTTTCATAGAATGGCGCATGTGACCGGATTATTTAAGAACAGCACTTTAAATATCAGACGCGAATGATATTCGTTGGAGGTAATACGACTTTGCTTTATTTTGCAGAGGAAGTTAAACATGTTTATATCATTCAATTTCTTTTTTGTTTTATTTACCCTTAAAGTCCTAGTCGTTTTAAGTCTTGTGTCTTTAAATTAATTATGAGATCCGTGTGACAAATTAACAAAGCATTTAATTACTTCACCAGAAACGCTACAAACGCAACACAAATTTAAAACATACGAGTTAGTTAACACACACACACACACACACACACACACTGTTCCTCCATTTTAACACCTGCCGCTTCATAAATAGCTCTGTCGCCACGAAGCGTGAAGCGTTAGCTGTTGTCACATACTGTATATGAGCCTAAAAGCGAGAAGAGAGCAGCTAGACAGGAGAAGCGCCATCTATAGTCCAGAAGGAGAAATACCGTTTACACAAAAACACGTATTGTCTGTTTGTATTTAATGTTGAAGGTACCCACATCTCAGACGAAAATTGGATCTATCTCTATTCTAAAAAAAGTAACTGCCGCCGCTGTTTTAGAAATTTCGCGACACTCTTGCTTTCCTAGCTCGCAGCGCAGAACGTATCGAACACAAAAATATTAAATTTACATCGTTTGTGGAGAATTGTTTTGAGAGTACGCTGAAATTAACCGTTTCTCGATTCTGGCGATACTTCAAGAGCTATTGTATTTCAAACTTAAGGTAAGTAAAAAAGTGTTATCAGGTCGTGTTCCGGACACACTAACAGCAACAGATGCACGAAACTTTGTAGGCATGTAGTGCCATGACCGAATGTTTGCACCTCGTCACCCTTTTTTTTTAATTTAAATTTATTTTACGAGAAATTAAATTTCTAAATTTCACAATATTCTGTATTTCGCAATGTGATCCATTTTAAAAAACGGATATATGGCAAACTGTAAATCATAACGCATTGCAAGTTTTACAGCATAAACTTACAACTATCATCCCTTTTTTACAAAAAAAAAAAAAATCAGAAAAAGTCATTTTCTGATTTTTAAGCATTTTTTAAAGACGCAAAGGAAAGAAACAAACGGCTTGTCTTCATAAGGTATTTATTGCTCAAAATGTTAGGTATAAAAAACGCCTCTACAAAATATGAACAAGTACAGAATACAAAACAGTAACAAGATGTGGGAGAGAACAAGGTACACGCAAGCATTTAAAAAAACAATAACAACAGTGTAAAGGGTGTGCAAAAGAGGGCGCTGAGAGGCTGCCCAGTTGAACAGCAGTAAAAATAAAAGTCTATTAGTCCGTTGATAACAATAGTATTAAACTGTGTCTAAGAGTTCGCCGAAAACTAAACAAAAACAGACGGTAAAGCAGTAGAAGTTCAAAGGTAAACAATTTCGAAACAAAACGTTTATTCAGAAGAAAAAACAAACTCAGTCAGTTGGGAAATCATTAACAGGCTGTTGATTGTTTTCGAGTTCAGCTGTGAGCAACTTCAGCATGTACCACAGACGATGCTGAAGCTGGGCATCTTCAGGGGGAACGGAAACGTTAATCAAAAATTCATCAAGCAATTGCAGTTGTTGAAGCATTTCAGGTAACCAATTTAACTTAGATTGAATAAACGGGATTGTTAGAAATTTGTCAATCCTAGGGCGTTGAATTAGTTTAAGAAGTTCAGTAAATGTGAGCGGTTGCATTGGAACAGAACAGTCTTTGAACAGTGCGGAAAGTTTGGGAATGGTGGGAAGAGAAGAATCATCTCCAACAACATCCGAAGCAATCGATGCTGATTCACTTAAATTAGCAGCAACATCCATATCATCATCAGTAGGGAGGCAAGCGAATCTGTTTGTTGTACGAAGTTGAGAAGAAAAATTTTCTACGCCAGGTGAAGTTCCAGAGGAAGTGGCAGAAGATTTGGTCCGAAAACGCCTAGTGCGACGCGAAGGCTTAGGAGAAGACTCGGCAGAATTTGGGCGTTTCCCGGCAGTTTTGGGTCCAGAGGAGCCCACCGAAGCAGGAAGAGGTGGAAATGACATGTCAACAATGAGAGCAGATTTGAACAGTTCAGAAGCAGGTGTTTGCACTTGCGAAACAGGCTGTGAAACGGGAGGCAATTTGTTGCTTGGTGGTGGCGCGTGAGAGCTGGGCAATGATGACGCAGTAGTTTCGGAAGAAAGCGGCTGCTCGGAGTTGAATGGAAATGGCAGTTCAGTGTTTGGCAATAACTGCGTAGTTGCTTTGAAAGAAAGCGCCTGCTCGGAGTTGTATGGTAATGGCTGTTTAGTGCTTGGCAATAACTGCGTAGGAGTTTTGAACGACAGCGGCTGCTCGGAGTTGAATGGCAGTGGCGGAACTGAAACAGGTGAAGACAACGAAATATCTGCAGTCATTGAAGGAGCAAGTAGCAGAGATGGTGACGTGGTTGACATTGGAGAAACAGTTTTTTCAGTAGTAAGGGCGGAGGAAGTGTATGATGGAGGTGTGTCACGAACCTTCAACGAAGGGACAGCACCTTGCGCAAGTATGCGCTGAGGGCACTCATAAGCCAGGTGTCCCTCAGCTCTACACCGGAAACACTGGACACCAGCAAATAAGTTGAAAACTTATGTTCGTGTGTCCGTAACAAGTTGCAGAGATGTGGGGCGGTTAGAAATGGCTCGGTCAGTGGGGGAAAATAACACGATATTGGCGACGTCCTCCTTGCACAAATTTGAATGGAGAGTCTCTGGCAGCAGCTGGGAGAAATTTAGTCTCTCCCACTACTCGACCAAGAGTGCCGAGTGCAGCAACAAGTAAGTTGTCAGGAATAGCAGTAGGCACAGGAGATAATGTCACTGTGACCGGGCGCTGTGCAGAAGCGACAGGTTGCAAGTGAAAGGAGCCAATATCAATGCCTGTAGCAAGAACGGTGTCGGTGGCTTTTTGGTGAACAAAATGAACGACAACACCCCCTCCATTGCGAATAATTGAAACGATGCTTTCCTTGGGAACAATGTTAACCAAGGCCTCCAGATAGAGGGGGAGTAGGGTGTCACGAAGAGATGGAAAATACACACTTTATAACAAAGCTGAGGAAAGTTCTTTACCTGCTGGTGAGTCGTCAGAAATCCGAATCTTGAGAACTTTATCTTCTCTAGAAAATTCTAGTTGCATTGAAAGAGGTGCATGAGATTGGTTTGGACGAGCAGTCGCAGCATACGAGCGTGGAGGAGTAGCATCCATGGCAGCAGAACGTGACTCGGCACCCAGGATATGCAAATTAGGAAGAAGAACATTCGATGCAGAAACATTAGGACGAAGCACATTAGAAGCAGAAACACAATTAGAAGTAGACAAATCCACACTTGAAGAGGTCATAGTTGTCTCACAAGCGGTCGATGTAGCCAAAGAAAATCCAGCGGAGATAAAATCAGCAGACGGAAACTGCATTTGTACTTGGGAAGCAGCCATCATGGCCGCTAAGCCGAACAACACAACACTGCGTGCTGCAGCTGCGTCACACAGAAGAAACACAAAATAACGTAACATGAGGCACACACACTCACTTCAAGTGAAGCAAAACGGTGAAAACACAACACAGTCAACACGAACCACTAAAGCAGACGATAAATTCATAGGAAAAAAACATTTTTTTACAGACGCAAAGGAAAGAAACGAACGGCTTGTCTTCATAAGGTATTTATTGCTCAAAATGTTAGGTATAAAAAACGCCTCTACAAAATATGAACAAGTACAGAATACAAAACAGTAACAAGATGTGGGAGAGAACAAGGTACACGCAAGCATTTAAAAAAACAATAACAACAGTGTAAAGGGTGTGCAAAAGAGGGCGCTGAGAGGCTGCCCAGTTGAACAGCAGTAAAAATAAAAGTCTATTAGTCCGTTGATAACAATAGTATTAAACTGTGTCTAAGAGTTCGCCGAAAACTAAACAAAAACAGACGGTAAAGCAGTAGAAGTTCAAAGGTAAACAATTTCAAAACAAAACGTTTATTCAGAAGAAAAAAAAAACTCAGTCAGTTGGGAAATCATGAACAGGCTGTTGATTGTTTTCGAGTTCAGCTGTGAGCAACTTCAGCATGTACCACAGACGATGCTGAAGCTGGGCATCTTCAGGGGGAACGGAAACGTTAATCAAAAATTCATCAAGCAATTGCAGTTGTTGAAGCATTTCAGGTAACCAATTTAACTTAGATTGAATAAACGGGATTGTTAGAAATTTGTCAATCCTAGGGCGTTGAATTAGTTTAAGAAGTTCAGTAAATGTGAGCGGTTGCATTGGAACAGAACAGTCTTTGAACAGAGCGGAAAGTTTGGGAATGGTGGGAAGAGAAGAATCATCTCCAACAACATCCGAAGCAATCGATGCTGATTCACTTAAATTAGCAGCAACATCCATATCATCATCAGTAGGGAGGCAAGCGAATCTGTTTGTTGTACGAAGTTGAGAAGAAAATTTTTCTACGCCAGGTGAGGTTCCAGAGGAAGTGGCAGAAGATTTGGTCCGAAAACGCCTAGTGCGACGCGAAGGCGTAGGAGAAAGCTCGGCAGAATTTGGGCGTTTCCCGGCAGTTTTGGGTCCAGAGGAGCTCACCGAAATAGGAAGAGGTGGAAATGACATGTCAACAATGAGAGCAGATTTGAACAGTTCAGAAGCAGGTGTTTGCATTTGCGAAACAGGCTGTGAAACGGGAGGCAATTTGTTGCTTGGTGGTGGCGCGTGAGAGCTGGGCAATGATGACGCAGTAGTTTCGGAAGAAAGCGCCTGCTCGGAGTTGTATGGTAATGGCTGTTTAGTGCTTGGCAATAACTGCGTAGGAGTTTTGAAAGACAGCGGCTGCTCGGAGTTGAATGGCAGTGGCGGAACTGAAACAGGTGAAGACAACGAAATATCTGCAGTCATTGAAGGAGCAAGTAGCAGAGATGGTGACGTGGTTGACATTGGAGAAACAGTTTGTTCAGTAGTAAGGGCGGAGGAAGTGTATGATGGAGGTGTGTCACGAACCTTCAACGAAGGGACAGCACCTTGCGCAAGTATGCGCTGAGGGCACTCATAAGCCAGGTGTCCCTCAGCTCTACACCGGAAACACTGGACACCAGCAAATAAGTTGAAAACTTATGTTCGTGTGTCCGTAACAAGTTGCAGAGATGTAGGGCGGTTAGAAATGGCTTGGTCAGTGGGGAAAATAACACGATATTGGCGACGTCCTCCTTGCACAAATTTGAATGGAGAGTCTCTGGCAGCAGCTGGGAGAAATTTAGTCTCTCCCACTACTCGACCAAGAGTGCCGAGTGCAACAACAAGTAAGTTGTCAGGAATAGCTGTAGGCACAGGAGATAATGTCACTGTGACCGGGCGCTGTGCAGAAGCAACAGGTTGCAAGTGAAAAGAGCCAATATCAATGCCTGTGGCAAGAACGGTGTCGGTGGCTTTTTGGTGAACAAAATGAACGACAACACCCCCTCCAATGCGAATAATTGAAAAGATGCTTTCCTTGGAAACAACTTTAACCAAGGCCTCAAAATAGAGGGGGAGTGGGGTGTCACGAAGAGACGGAAAATACACACTTAATAACAAAGCTGAGGAAAGTTCTTTACCAGCTGGTGAGTCGCCAGAAATCCGAATCTTGAGAACTTTATCTTCTCTAGAAAATTCTGGTTGCATTGAAAGAGGTGCATGAGATTGGTTTGGACGAGCAGTCGCAGCATACGAGCGTGGAGGAGTAGCAGCCGTGGCAGCAGAACGTGACGCGGCTTCCAGGATATGCAAATTAGGACGAAGAACATTCGAAAAGAAACATTAGGACGAAGCACATTAGAAGCAGAAACACAATTAGAAGTAGACAAATCCACTTTTTAAGAGGTCATAGTTGTCTCACAAGCGGTCGATGTAGCCAAAGAAAATCCAGCGGAGATAAAATCAGCAGACGGAACTTGCATTTGTACTTGGGAAGCAGCCATCATGGCCGCTAAGCCGAACAACACAACACTGTGTGCTGCAACTGCGTCACACAGAAGAAACACAAAATAACGAAACAGAAGGCACACACACTCACTTCAAGTGAGGCAAAACGGTGAAAACACAACACAGTCAACACGAACCACTAACGCAGACGATAAATTCACAGGAAAAAAAACATTTTTTTACAGACGCAAAGGAAAGAAACGAACGGCTTGTCGGTCTTCACGATAACCACGGAGGGAAGTTCTGGTCACGTAACCTGCTGCCATGGTGACGCAGATAATTTGTTATTCATGTGTTTTGTTGATAAAACTAACTCAGTTGTTTAAGGTGGACGTCAAGTAATTTTGTTTCCTATACTTCCAATAGAAAATTTCTGCACACTTTTCTTCACAATTAATGCGTTCCCAAGGATGAAAATTGGAACATCGATTAAAATAGCTTCATTTTATAACTTGGAATACTTAATATTTTCTTAAACATAACCATAATTATGCAATCCAATATTTGTTTGTCTGCTGACGTCATCAAAGTGCAAGTCACGCCATCTTTTTTCTGGACAATTGAATGCGTTCCCAAGGATGAAAATTTGAACATCGATTAAAATAGCTTCATTTTACAACTTGGAATACGTAATATTTTCTAAAGCATAACCATAATTATGCGATCCAACATTTGTTTGTCTACTGACGTCATCAAACACAGGTCGCGCCATCTTTTTTTTTTTGGTTCAAACACCACCAAAGAAAAAGTTATTGCTTTTTTAATATAATTATGGTTATGTTTTAGACAATATTAAGTATTATAAGTTATAATATGAAGTTATTTTTATAGATATTCAAATTTTCATACTTGGAAACACAATAATTGTGAAGGAAATGTGTACAAAAGTATTTCCATTGGAAGTATAGGAAGCAAAATTACTTGACGTCCACCTTAACGGTTTGCATAACGGTTTGTGGTTTACGGAAATGCTTTTGGAACACTTTTGTTTTCTTCAGTGGTAAATTTAGTAAGTGCTTTAAGTTCAAACGACAAAAGACCGACCTTCCAAAAATTAACGACAGTAAAAAAAATTATGAAACTTCGGAATAACAAGCCTTATTTGCTTAGACATGCAATAAAAATTGAAATTTATATGAATTTTCCAGTTTCTATTTTCGTGTGATATACTTGGAGATTGGGCTGCAGGGCCCGAGTGCTATTCTGGAAACGAGCGTAACGAGTCTATAGGTGCAGCCCATAGTATCTTCTATAATAATAAAACGAAGTGTGTTAGTGTGTTAGTGTGTGTGTGTGTGTGTGTGTTAGTGTGTTAGTGTGTGTGTGTGTGTGTGTGTTAGTGTGTGTGTGTGTGTGTGTGTTTGTGTGTGTGTGTGTGTGTGTGTGTGCGCGCGCGCGTCCTTCGCGATAGAAAAAGAACTACTCAATCAGGAAACCTGAAATTTTGCGCGAAGGTGGCTTACATACCGAGGATGTGCAGCTCGGGCTTAGATTTTCGAATTTTCGAGTTTTAAATATTTCAAAAAATAAAAAACATGGTTCTTGATTTCCCGTGTATCGTTCCGCTTTGTTTACAACCTGATCACATCCAATGAGAAGGAAAGTAGTTCACGATAAGTTTTAGGCGTTTCTTTTTTAGAGTTTCGTTATAATAGACGTCTTATTGACCATTTTTTATTTGTAAATATAGTTTCTGAAAGAAATATATCGAATAACAGTGTTACGTTCTTTGTAGCACGTCTTTTGTAAAAAAAGATCGTGCTTATGTTACCGGTTTGTCTGTCAGTCCGTCTGTACCCACGATAGCTCTGCAACTATTAGTCCGATTAAAAAAATCTTTTTGCATTGGTAAGCTTGAAATATGCAAATGATGATCCTATATTTCGTTTTTTAAGATGTACAATTTCGCCGCTAGAGGGCGTAAAGGCAGATGATGTCGAATTCAAAAATACGTTTTATTCCACATATTTGCTTCTAAACCTCCGACTGAAAAAGATTTTTATTTTTGGATTCCATTTATGTCGAAGAGTATTTTAGATAAAGTTATTTTTTCAAATTACGCATAAATTTTCCGCTAGGGATCGAAAAAGTAAATAAAAAAATTTCCGATAACTGTTCTTCTAAAACTCCAATTTGAAAAAAAAGAAATTTTTCAGCGGATACACCGTCCGATGAAAATTCTTTTGCATATAATTTCAAATTTTTGGTAAAGAATACTTTGACCACCAGGGGCGTGAGCGCTAATGTTAATTTTTGTTTCTGATTTATTTGCCATAAAATCTGAGCTTCTAAAATATCGATTGAAAAACTTCTTTCGTGGACTGATGTCACTCATATCGATAAACCTTTTCGGAATATTTTCTTCTTAGAAAATATTCTACAGTTTCTCCGCCAGGGGCGCAGATGTATATCTTATTTTTGTCAATATCTCTACTTCTAGGAGTCCGATTTGAAAAATTCCTTCTTTGCTGGATAGTGTTTTCAGTGTGACATGTTTTACACATAATTTCAAAATTTTTAGATTCATATTCATACACTATCCGCTTGGGGGCGTAGAGGTAAATTGCGTTTCTCCCTATATCTCTGCTTCTAAAACGCCGATTTGAAAAATTCTTTCCGCACAGGATACAGCTCGTGATGGGAAATCGTTTGCACATAATTTCTAATTTTTGTAAAAAAAAATGGTTTGAATACCAGGGAACGTAAATTTTAATTTCCGCTTCTGATGTATTTGCAGCAAAACATTAGCTTCTAAAATCTCGATTGAAAACAAATTCGTTTGTTGACCAATACTACTCATGTCGTCAAACATTTTAGGAACATTTTCTTCTTGAAATAATGCACGGTTTCTACGCCATGGAGCGTAGATGTATATCTTATTTTTGTCAATATCTCTACTTCTAAGAGTCCGATTTGAAAAAGACCTTCTTTGTTGGGTCGTGTTTCCGATGCGAAATGTTTTTCCTATAAATTCAAAATTTTTAAGTAAATCATAGACTTTCCGCTAGGGGTCACAAAGGTAAATTGCGTTTTCTGCATTATTTCTGCTTCTAAAACTCAGATTTGAAAAATTCTTGCTGTATCGCACACAAAACCTGATGGAAAATAGTTTTCACATAACTTCTAATGTTTGGTAAAGAATGGTTTGGCCACCAGGGGGCATAAGTGTTAATTTCTGCTTGTGATGTATTTGTAGCAAAATCTGGGCTCCTGAAAACTCGACGAATTTTTTTTTTTTTTTTCCTTAGACCTATACCGCTCATATGGAAAAACCTTTTGAGAACACTTTTTCCCTAAAATAATGCATGGTTTTCCTACCAGGGGACGTAAAGTGACATCTTATTTTTGTCGATATCTCTGTTTCTAAGAGTCCGATTTGAAAAATTATTTCTGTGTTGGAGAGCGTTTCCGGTGCGAAATGTTTCTCATATAAATTCATGGTTTTTTTTTTACGCACAAGTCTGCAACACAGGACGTAAGCTCACGATTCCGTTTACAGCAATATCTCGGGGATTAAAAACCCGATTGAAAAACTTCTTTCTTCCGTCAGATATTAATGTTTTCCACACCAGTTCTATTGACCTTTAATCGCTTTGATAAATTTAATTTGCATCAGAACGGATTCAAGAGACGTGCTATAACGAAGTGAATTTCTCCGTCAATTTTATCCGCGCCAGGATTCGAACCCGGGTCCCCTCATTCCGGAATAAGTTGCTCTACCAATTGAGCTACGCGGACATTTTATTCTGATTCCTATCTGCCTTTATGTCGTGTGCGTCCTTCTGGCAGGGACGTCACATCTCCTGGTACGTTACATCATCTCCCCCTTATTTTTTTTATTTTTTTTCAAAGTGCTGCTCGTATTTTTCCTATCTCGCGGTGTGGAAATAACATCACACCATTGCGAGATTTTGAACGGTCGGGTCATCCGGATAGTTCGGGCGCCATTATAACGAAGTGAATTTCTCCGTCAATTTTATCCGCGCCAGGATTCGAACCCGGGTCCCCTCATTCCGGAATAAGTTGCTCTACCAATTGAGCTACGCGGACATTTTATTCTGATTCCTATCTGCCTTTATGTCGTGTGCGTCCTTCTGGCAGGTACGTCACATCTCCTGGTACGTTACAGTGCTTATTATACCCGAAAATTTCGTGTGATCTTTCTTGTTTTTGTTGTTGGTGGGGTTTTTATCCGGAGCTAGCGTATTCTTTAAGCGAAGTCTTTAGAACTTTTGTTCTGGAAGCCAAAGTGGCTAATGTATAAATTATGAATACTAAATTTGCGGTGTTAATATACAATAAAAATACCAACGTTTCCCACAATATAGTTTTTATTATACATCGACTATAATTTCGAAGAGCGTTTGGCTAGGCATCATTAGGACGAATCAAATTCTTCGTCCAGATGATGCCAAGCCAAACGCTCTGCGAAACTGCAGTCGATGTATAATAAACATTTTATTGTGAAATGTGTTGATATTTTTATTTTATTCAAAGTGACTAAGACTTACGTCTCATTTTTTGGTAGCGTTTATTCGGATTTATTAATTTTGCCGAGGTGGAATTGATCACGATTACTGCGTGAGACAGCCAAAGATTAGGAGCCAGCTATTAAGTAAGCTGAAATAATGCTGTTCCGAAAAGGAATTATTTATTCAGAAGTGCCCGACACGGAATTATGATGCTTAAATTTGTGATATGAAAATAAATGTATTATTATTTTCCATAATAAAATAAATGCCTATGATTAGTTCCATTGCAATAAGATTTATTTCGAAGAAAACAGTAAAACAAATTGGCATATCATCGTGAACTAATTTCTTTCTCTTTGGGTGTTATCACGTTGTATGGAAACAAAGATGAACGATACACGGAAAATCGGGAACTACTTGAAAGCCTTCTTATTCGGTAGTACAGCCCTATTTTTATAATTTAATTAGCACTTTCGTCAAGGAAAGTGAACTACAAATAACGTTAATTAATTCATTTCGGACGTTACAGTTTTGAATTAGATTGATATTAACGTCTAGCTATTGTGATGAAATTATAAAACAATGACGTTCAACGTGTTCTCACAAGATGGCGAACTGTAATTTGGTGAAATTACAGTTCACGTATAATGAATAATTACAAGTGAACTGTAATTTCATCAAATTACAGTTCACGTATAATTATTAATTTCGAATTATATGAAATAAGATTTCTTTATTTAATTAATTAACGTTTGCGTTAAGTTTCAACGTACATATAAATGCATGAAAACATTCATTTTTCTAAAGTGATGCTTTCAAACGTCTCATGCCGTACGTCATTGAAGGTACGATTATGACTGGCCGGGCAGCAGGGCAAGATGTGTTCATTCCCCAAATACCCATCATCATTCCAAGTGATGTACCCTTCAAATTTAAACGAATTCAGCTTCCAATGCGCCTGTGCTTCGCCAGGATCATCAACAAAGCTCAAGGACAGTGTCTCAAAGTTTTTGGCTTAAATATGCAAAGGCTTTGCTTTCTCCCATGGACAACTTTACGTTGGATCTTCCAGAGTTGGAGGCAAACAAAATCTCTACATTTTAGCGCCACATGGCAGAACTTACAACATTATTTACCATGAAGCATTGGCTTAATATCAAGTTTTTTTTTCACTAATTTTTCTAAAATTAAAAAGACAATAGCAGTTAGGCCTATTTAACTAGAAGCTTATTAACAATAAATTTTTTATCCTATCCTTACGATTTACGACCAAATATTTCACCCGTCCAAAAGAAAACTACGTGCAGTTAGTAAACACAAAATCAAATATGTTTCAGCACATGTTTTTTTTGCTCCGATTTACCTGCTCGAAAACCCTGATGAGTCGCCGACAAAGCTTAACATTGAGTTCCGTTCTCTAGCTAAACAAAGCCTACACCAACAAACAGCATCAGCAAAACGACGGACTAAAAGCTACTATTATATACAATACATACAGAACTCCAATCGTTTCCCCTTAAAGGTACAATTCTACATTATCATGCGCAAGAATATGCTTTTGGCTGTGCAAAAATGAAGGGATCAATGCACAGCACCCTTGTAAAAGCTGTTACGCAGCCTGAGTTTATTGTTTTGAGTGAGATGCGCATATTCTGAGAACAGTACTAAGAGAAACAAGTTTTGATTTGTAGTTATTCAGAAAAGTAGAGATTTCAATCAACGCAAGTAGCTATTATATAATGACTTACCAGTGCACCAATTTGTAAAATTTTCAAGGTAAACCTAAATATGACTGGCATGAAATTTGGAGCTGGAACTACACGAAACTGAGCGAGCTTCGAGTAAAACTGAAGGACCCAATTTTTCTTCTTTTTTCTATTTTTTACAGATAGTTAACAACGAAACTTTTTATTGCTTTATTTAAAAATATAAAAACTTTTATTGCTTTATTTAAAAATATAAAAATTTCGTTTCAAAGAAGACTTTCAAGTAGCAGAAACTTTATAGGATAATTTTAAAAGCTTTTTCAAACATCTTACAGACTGCAAAAATTTTTAATCTTAGTACCCACGTTTTTTATTGAAAATTCCAGGTTTTTATCTTTAATGCGTAGTGAAAATCGGAAATACAAGTTATTCAAATTTTTGAATTATTTTTAAATTTCAAATGTTAATTTAAAAAAACAGCATAAAATAATTTTAAAACCAGCTGTTCTAATGTGTTAGCTTAAGGACTACCGTCATCGAAAAAACAATCTTTGATGATAACAGTTATTTTTCTACAACACAGACACGCAAATGAGGAAAGATGCAGGCTTTGTGGAAAATAAATAGTCTTTTTGGGTTTTGTGTAAATCAAATAATCATAATGCATTTGGCAGCTGATGGCTGAAATCTGGAATACCGAAATTTAAGATAAATGTTTTGTTTACCTAGCAAGAGCTTATATTGTAGGAAACTGTTTCTTTCTTGCGTCTGGTGTTTTTCCCGGATTGATTTTTTCTTCCGACAAATTGATGACTCTGGCTTACCACTGACGAGTTGTCGTTTAGATTTCTAACGAAAGTAATGACAACTCTTCTAATCCCGCCCAAGAGTAAGAAGTCTTCTGTTCAGATCATGCTTTCTCATTATCTTGGGTTCAGAACTCCTTCATTCGAATCATATGTTTCTATTCCTGGTTCTCTTCAACACATCCCTGCATCTAGCAAATTTTCTATACAATGAATTATTCTCATTCTGGTCTAAATAAAAAAAATTTACACATTTTGTTATTGTGTTGCCCGTTGCGGTGGAATTTTATGAGTCATTGCTGAGACACTCAGGTGAAATCTTTTATATTTCACGTTATTGCTAAGCAACCGGAAGCGTCTGCTTATGAATACTTGCTAATTCATTGAACTGAGAAAACTGCTTTCAAATACATTTATATCGTGTATTCGTTTTTTTACGCTTTCTAACCGTAGGTTGAAGAAGCGTATATGCTCCAGCTTTGTCCGTCCGTCCGCACGATAACTGGCGTAAAAATGGTTCGATTTCGATGAAATTTTAGTATGTGGTAGGGGACCACCTAGGGACGAACCCTATTGAAAATGGGACAAATGAGGTCAAAGGTCACGACGTAGGAGCGGAATCATTACATTGTCTTTATGCGCCATTACTTACGTAAATATGGTTCGATTTCAATGAAACTTTACTATGTGGTAGGGGACCACCTAGGGACAAACCCTATTGAATATGGGACAAATGGGGTCAAAAGTCACGACGTAGAAGCGGGATCATTCCATTGCCCTTATGCGTCATAACTTGCGTAAATATGGTTCGATTTCAATGAAAGTTTACTATGTGGTAGGAGACCGCCTGGGGACAAACCCTGTTCAAAAAGGGTGAAGTGGGGTCAAAGGTCAGGACATAAGATCCAGATGCATTCCATTGCCCTTATGCGTCATAACTTGCGTAAAAATGGTTCGATTTCGATGAAATTTCAGTATGTAGTAGGGGATCACCTGGGGACGAACTCTATTGAAAATGGACGAAATGTAGTCAAAGGTCAGGACATAAGATTGCGATCCTTTCCATTGCCCTTATCCCATATTATTAAGGTGGACGTCAAGTAATTTTGCTTCCTACACTTCCAATGGAAAAAGTTTTGTACACACTTCCTTCACAATTAATGTGTCCCCAAGGATGAAAATTTGAACATCGATTAAAATACCTTCATATTACTGTATAACTTGGAAAACTTAATATGTTCTAAAACATAAATATAATCATATTAAAAATCAATAACTTTTCCGTTGGTTGTGTTGAAACCAGAGAAAAGATAGCGCAACCTGTACTTTGATGACGTCAGTGGGCAAAAAAATGTTGGATTGCATAATTACGGTTATGGTTTAGAAAATATTAAGTATTCCAAGTTATGAAATAAAGCTATTTTAATCAATGCTCAAATTTTCAACCTTGTGAACGCATTAATTGTCCAGAAAAAAGATGGCGCGACCTGTGTTTTCATGACGTCAGTTGACAAATAAATGTTTAATTGCATAATTATGGTTATGTTTTAGAAAATATTAAGTATTGCAAGTTATAAAATGAAGATATTTTAATCGATGTTCGAATTTTCATCCTTGGGAACGCATTAATTGTGAAGAAAATGTGTACAGAAGTTTTTCCATTGGAAGTATAGGAAGCTAAATTACTTGACGTCCACCTTATAGTAGCAATTCTTCTATGTTTGTATGTACATTTTATTTTGAAAACAGCTCTAAGAATTTCGGTGAAAGTCGTTAACCTACCGTTTTCTGGTACTAAAAATCGATTTAGCTTGATCTCGACTTTAGGAGAATTCGTTCAGTGGGTTAAATAACCACCCCAAATTATAATGTTTTTAGTGATGGCGTTGTTCCATTATTCTGTTAATGTTACCAATGCTTAGAAATCTTATGACGTCACAATCTCACCGCGTTTGAGAATGTTGGCGCGCGATCACGCCATCTGTCTCATTACGTCACGCGTTGTGTGTGGATCCTATTAAAGTTTTATGACGTCACACTTGCGGCGAGCGATGGTCGCGATTCCCATCTGCCTCATTACGTCACGCGTTGTGTGATTGTGTCCGTCCGCACAATAACTCGCGTAACAATCGTTCGATTTCGATGAAAGTTTAGTATCTGGTAGGGGATCACCTGGAAAGGTACCCTATTTGAAGTGAACGAAATGGGGTCAAAGGTCAGTACATAGGAGCGGGATCCATTCCACTGCTTTAATGCGTCATAACTAACGTAAAAACGGTTCGATTGTGATGAAATTTAAGTATGTGGTAGAAAACCATCTGGCGACAAACTTTATTGAAAATGGACGAAATGGGCTCAAAGGTCAGGACATAGAAGCGGAATAACTTCCATCGCCATTATGTGTCATAACTTAAGTAAAAATGCTTCGATTTGGATTAAATATTAGTATGTTGTAGGGTCTTGCCTGGGGACGAATTCTATTGAAAATGGGCGAAATGGGGTCAAAGGTTAGGACACAGGTGCGGGATCTATTCCATAGCCCTTGTGCATCATAACTTACGTAAAAATGCTTCGATTGCGATAAAACTTTATCATATTATTTCGGAGGTATACCAAACCGGTTCTGTTGAATATCATCGAAATGGGATCAAAGGTCAGGGCACAGGACCGAGATTTATTCCACAGCCATTATTCTCATAACTTGAGTGATAACTTGAGTAATGATTTCTGGTATGTTGGAAAGCGTATTATAATCAATGTATTGCATGATTTTACTAACTTGTTCCTATTATATGTAAGTTTTATTTGGCCCCTTGAACAACGTATAAACGAATTTCTCCTGTACTTTCTTCATACTTTGGCGGTGGGAAGAGTTAACGAGTCCCTTGAGGAACCCCATGGGCTATAGGCTATAACAATTGCTAACGACCACCTTGATAAACGAGTTTCCCCTGTACTTCTTTAGACTTTGGCGATGAGAGGAGTTAACGACCACCTTGAGAAACTCCATGGGCTATAAGCAGTTGCTAACGACCACCTTGATAAACGAGTTTCCCCTGTACTTCTTTATACCTTGGCGGTGGGAGGAGTTAATGACCCCATTGAGAAACTCCATGGGCTATAAGCAATTGCTAACGACCACCTTGACAAACGACATTGTTAACGACCACCTTGATAAAAGAGTTTCCCCTGTACTTCTTTATACATTGGAGGTGGGAGGAGTTAACGACCACCATGAGAAACTCCATGTGCTATAAGCAATTGCAAACGACCACCTTGATAAACGAGTTTCCCCTGTACTTCTTTATACTTTGGCGGTGGGAGGAGTTAACGACCACCTTGATAAACTCCATGGGCTATATATAAGCAATTGCCTGTCTCTAGTTTATGCTCGAGGGACGCGGATGGTTTGGTGGTCAACGTTCGTGACTGCCACAGAAGAGTCTGAAGCTCGATCCCAGGCAAGTACGAACGCTCGTACCACTACATATCCGCAGTGCTTCGGTTGGGCACGTTAAGCCTTCGGAACCCAGGCACAGTCTCCCTGGTTATAATTAAGGGCGTCTTCCTTCCCCTTTCTACTTTGCTTCCGTGTCACTTTCCTGTCGGATACTGTAGTCCAAATATTCTAGCTACCTACTTCTAAAGGCTGTTTAAGACCTACACTCCCTTCCGAAAATTCTCTGCATAAATCTCTAAAAGTATATCTAATTCTTCTTTGAGTTGTCTGCAGTCTTTGTATGTCTTTTTTAGTTAAGGTCCATGTCTCGGCTCCATTCGTAAGTACTGGAAGGATGCATTGATTAAACACTTTTCTTTTAAGACATACTGACATACTCCTCTTTAAAAAATTGTACTCTTTCTTCCAAAAGCTCTCCATCCAAGTTTTATGCGACGATTAATTTTTTCATCAACGTGACCCTCACGCGATATCTGCTGCCCAAGATAAATGTAGGAATCGGTTGTCTCAAGCTTTTCTCCATCAATCGTTAAATCTTCGTTTCTTGTAAAAGCATTGTCAGAAGACAAAAGAGATGCGCAATGCTTTTAAAAGAAACAAAGATTTAGCGATTGATGGATAAAAGCTTAAGACAACGGATACCTACATTTATCTTGGGCAGTAGATATCGAGTGAGGGTCGCATTGATGAAGAAATTAATCGTCGTATAAAACTTGTATAGAGAGATTTTGGAAGAAACAGTACAATTCTGAGGAGCAGTATGTCTCTAAAGAAAAGTGTTTAATCAATGCATCCTGCCAGTGCTCACGTATGGAGCCCAGACATGGACCTTAACTAAAAAAGACATACAAAGACTGCAGACAACTCAAAGATGAATGGAGAGATGCATGCTTGGTGTAACCAGGAAAGATAAGAAGAGGAACTTGTGGATAAGGAAAATCATAGGAGTGGGCGGCATCATGACCAGAATGAAATCACTGAAATGGCAATGGGCTGGACATGTTGCCAGAATAACGGACCACCGATGGATAACCGAAATTTTAGACTGGATTCCAAGGAACAGGAAAAGACCCAGAAGAAGACCCGATGGCAGATGGAAGGATGAAATTCGAAAGTATGCTGGAGTGACATGGAGGAGACAGGCTCAAGACTGACAATTGTGGAAGAAATTTGGGGAGACCTTCATCCAGCAGTGGATAGATAATGGTTGATGATGATGATATCTTATTTATGATCTCTGGTTCCAGGAAAGGGAGAGAGACCTATACAATACAAACACCACATCCGTGCGTAACCCGGACTCATCTTGGACGACAGATCGGAAGACAGAGCTCAGACCACTGAGCCATCAGGGTGACCCACTGTACTTTAAACAACAGCTAAATAATTTCTGTACGTTTTATAAGTTTATTCAATTATACGTTAAGCATGGAAAATAAGCACGAATTACTGAGAAAAAGTTTTTTTCAGAAAAAAATCTGAGAAAATGCGCCTTTATGATTATACAATAGAACCCCGTTTACACGTTGATCCATTTATAGGTAAAGTGTCACCCATTCCAAAAATTCTGGATTGCCCTTAATATTAAATTTTCTCTGTTTTTGTTTACGTGCGTTGTTTTCAATTATATGTTAATTTTACGTGATCCCTTAAAAACCGCATAAACAGAATTCCACTGCATTCAATTTTGTCCTGTGCTTATATCATTCATTTTGAAAAAAGAACGTGAAACATTAGGAAATTTCCGACCACCGTTGATATACTGTAACAAGAAAGATGACACCGAATTTTCGGGTGTAATAAGCACGTCTTTTGAATCCGTTATGACGCAAATTAAATTTATGAAAGCTATTCAAAGTCAATGGAACCGGTATTGAAAACAATAGTATCTGACGGAAGAAAGAAGTTTTTCAATCGGGTCTTTAATTACCTCAGATATTGCTGTAAACGGAATCGTGAGCTTACGAACTCTTAGAAACAGAGTTATCGACAAAAAAGATGTGACTTTACGTCCCTTCGTGGGAAAACCATGAATTGTTTTAGGAAGAAAGTATTCACAAAAGATTTATCCATATGAGCGGTATCGGTCCAAGAAAAAAAATTTAGTCGAGTTTTCAGGAGCCCAGATTTTGCTACAAATACATCAGAAGTAGAAATTAACACTTATGACCCCTGGTGGACAAACCATTCTTTACCAAACATTAGAAATTACGTGAAAAATATTTTCCGTCAGGTCTTGTATACGATACAGGAAAAAATTTTTCAAATCGGAGTTTTAGGAGCAGAAAACGCAATTTACCATTGTGCACCCTAGCGGAAAGTCTATGATTTACTTGAAAATTTTGAATTTATAGGAAAAACATTTCGCGTCGCAAACACTATCCAACAAAGAAGGAATTTTTCAAATCGGACTTCTAGAATTAGATATATTGACAAAAATAAGATATATATCTACGCTCCTGGCTTAGAAACCATTCATTATTTCAAGAAGAAAACGTTCCTAAAATGTTTGTCGACATGAGTAGTATCGGTCCACAAAAGACTTTTTATCAATCGAGATTTTAGAAGCTCATATTTTGCTGCAAATACATCAGAAGCGGAAATTAAGACTTACGCCGCCTGGTGGCCAAACAATTTTTTACAAACATTTGAAATTACGTGCAAACGATTTTCAATCAGGAGCTGTATCCGTTGCAGAAAGAATTTTTCAGATCGGAGATTTAGAAGCAGTAATATGAGGGGAAACGCAATTTACCTTTACGCCAACTAGCGGAAAGTCTATGAATTACTTGAAAATTTTGAATTTATAGGAAACACATGTGACACTAGGCACACTATCCAACAAAGAAGGAATTTTTAAAATCGGACTCTTCGAAGTCGAGATATTGACAAGAATAAGATATACACCTACGCCCCCTGGCGTAGAAACCGTGCACTATTTTAAGAAGAAAATGTTTCTAAAAGGTTTGTCGACATGACTAGTATCGGTCTACAAACGATGTTATCTTCAATCGATAATTTAGAAACTCATATTTTGCTGCAAATACATCAGAAGCGGAAATTAAGGTTTACGCGACCAGGTGGCCAAAACCAATTTTTTACAAAAATTAGAAATTATGTGCAAACGATTTCCCATCAGGAGCTGTATCCGGTGCAGAATGAATTTTTCAGATCGGAGATTAAGAAGCAGAGATATAGGGGAAAACGCAATTTACTTTTACGCCCCTATCGGAAAGTCTATGAATTTCGTGAACATTTTGAAATTATATCAAAAACATGCGACACGGAAAACACTATCCAACAAAGAAGTAATTTTTCAAATCGGATTCTTAGAAGTCGAGATATTGACAAAAATAAGATATACATCTACGTTCCCTGGCGTAGAAACAGTGCACTGTTATAATAAGAAAATGTTTCTAAAAAGTTTATTGGCATGAGAAGCATCGGTCTACAAACGACGTTATATTCAGTCGAGAATTTAGAAGCTCATATTTTGCTGCAAATACTTCAGAAGCGGAAATTAAGGTTTATGCCCCCTGGTGGCCAAACAATTTTTTTACAAAAAATTAGAAATTATGTGCAAACGATTTGCCATCAAGAGCTGTATTCGGTGCAGTAAGAATTTTTCAGATCGGAGATTTAGAAGCTGAGATATAGAGGAAAACGAAATTTACCTTTACGCCCCCTAGCGGAAAGTCTATGAATTACTTGAAAATTTTGAAAGTATATGAAAAACATGTCACACGGAAAACATTATCCAACGAAGAAGGAATTTTTCAAATCTGACTCCTAGAAGTCGAGATATTGACAAAAATGAGATATTCATCTACACTCCCTGGCGGAGAAACTGTGCAATATTTTAGGAAGAAAATATTCCGAAAAGGTTTATCGATTTAAGTGGCAGCAGTCCACGAAATAATTTTTTCAATTGATATTTTAGAAGCTCAGATTTTATGGCAAATACATCAGAAGCGAAAATTAACGCTTACGCCCCCTGGTGGCCAAAGTATTCCTTACCAAAAATTTGAAATTATATGCAAAAGATTGTGCATCAGGAGATGTATCCGGTGCAAAAACATTTTTTCAAGTCGGAGTTTTAGAAGAAGAGTTATCGGAAAAACTGCAATTTACTTTTACGCCTCCTAGCGGAAAATCTATGCGTAATTTGAAAAAGAAACTATATCCCAAAATACTCTTCGACATAAATGGAATTGAAAGATAAAAGATTTTTTTCAATCGGATGTTTAGAAGCAAATATGTGGAATAAAACGTATTTTTGAATTCGACATCATCTGCATTTACGCCCTCTAGCGGCGAAATTGTACATCGTAAAAAAAAACAACGAAATAAAGGATCATCATTCGCATATTTCAAACTTTCGAATGCAATTTTTTTCTAAATCGGACTAATAGTTGCAGAGATACCGTGGGTACAGACGGACGGACGGACGGACGGAAGGACAAACCGATAACATAAGCACGATCTTTTTTTACAAAAGACGTGCTAAAAAATGCTTTTAGACAGTATGTATTAAAAATTTTTGAACAAAATGAATGGCCTGGTCTGCTGAACTGGCACCTCGAGAAATTTAAGAACCTATACAGTTTTGCTCTTTTTTCTCTAATTCACAGATTTCAGGTGAAATGAAACAACAACAACAAAAACAAAAGCTTTGCTGTTCTTAATTGAAGGAGCCCCTTATATGTAGAAAGCAACCCAGCCTTTTCAGTAATTTGTTTCAAAATATTTAACGGACGAATTTTGCTCATGCTATCTTTATATTTGCTGAAGAAACACCTGGCTTATTCCCTGTAGACAATACATTAATAAGCAATTGCTAAAGGTTTTCCTTAGATTTACTTTTTCATATTGGAACGTGATTTTACTTTATGGTCAACTCATCCTGCCAAAACAGATAGCATGGGCATAAATCTGCTTCAGTGCCTCATCCTACTCAGATAATTGCCGAAATACCGCTGAAAACGGAAAAGCAGAAGAACGATTTTAATGAGGGAATATACAATTCAATACGTATTGTCGTCCTTCTGTTCCATTTTATAAATTGTTAGTTCTTATTACCCACTTGAGAAAACGAACCAAATAACCAGGTATTCTGAGTTTTCATTGCTGTAACAAAATAAATTGTGTACATTCTTTGACTTAGGGGAAAGAATGTGCCTTGAAACTGTGAGCGAATTATTTTTATGAAACTTAGATTTCTGTAAAAAACAGTGTCTAGAGAGTTAAGGGCTTTCATTGTCATCGATCGTTCGCATGTGATACGCTTTGGAATTACCCCTTATTATTTACGTTGATGCGGAAAGGTTCGTTTTCTAATGATGGTAAATATTCTGCTTTGTAGAAAACAAAACATGACTTCTTGCATTTCTTAAATACACTGAAGACTCAAACAATTACGACCACCTACCAAATAACGACTGGCCGTTAGATTCTTCGAAAAATGTGTGACGTTCGTTCCCCACATCATGTGGAATTAATGAGGATTCCTTCAACGCTTCGAAAATGTGTGATACTTCTTCCGCATATTGTCTGGAATTAGTTATAATTCCTCCTTTTAGATAGTCGTATTTTGAACATGGTTTGCGCCGGACCCAAAATCGCCTCTGTCTTTCTCGAGACGGGAGGGGGGGCATATGTGTGACATACTACACAGCTGACGCAGATGTCTAGACGGCAAGTAGCAATGATAAGCTATTGTAGGTGTAGCTTAATTGGGAAAACATTCGGCTCCCGAGCAGAAGGATGCCATCGGCAAATTTGTGTTTTCATGTGCTTCAGCTGTCGTTCCATAGCATCCCACAGATGTTCAACAAGGTTGAGATCAGACGACTTTTGGGGTAACATAGGGGAAAACTCGAACTAGCACGGTGTATATAGAACCTTTCCTGCACGTGGACGGCCCGATGACATTGGGCATTATCGCCCTAGAAGAAACTTCTGAATGGAAGTAAAGCATTGTGACATATACATAGTAAGCAAGCAGTCCCTGCTAGTAGCCGGCGCCAATACGTTAGTCCACATGCACAATAGGATCACAGTTCATGGCAGTTTAACATGCCACAAAACATACCGCCTGCCCTCCCGCCTTTGATTGGCCATGCCATGCATGAGGCATCCATAGCCATCTGCCGAATGGAGTTCATAGATGATTCATCTGACCAGCATGCCAGCTTCCAATCTTCTATTATAAAATTTGCATGCTGTTGGCACCAGACCAGTTGTTTAGGTCAGTGGACTGTTGTTAAGAGAGACGTGCGTATCGGCTGTCTGTTCTTGAAATCCATCCATGACAAGGTGTTACGTATAGTCGAGCGAGATATTGTTTCTGATTGAAACGTTTTGTATTAGACGGTAACCTGCGCAAGTATGCTGCACCCATTTGCCTATACAAGACAACGTCCCCATGGTTCACTTCTAGATTCCACTTTTCCCCGCCATTTACAGTTGTCTCTCCGATTGGTTGTTTCATCATTTTCTCACCATTTCTCGTAAATATTTACCACGTATGCCCTCTAGCAACACACAAGATTCTCCATTTCCGAAATGGACGTACCATCCAATCGTGCGCACATAATTTTTTACCTCTTGTGAATTCCAATAAATCTTTGGTTTTTACCCATCATGTCCGTAACTTCACTCTCAGCTGAACCACCAAACTCTTATAGATATCAGTTTAGCAGAGAGGTAACGCTCTTCTCCTCGCTACACCAGTGTCAGGGGTACCTCACTTTGCATAGGGGCAGACGCAATTCAGTAAGCACTTAGTGTCGATTTAATAATATGTGAGAATACAAAAATAATTTCCTCATTACTTCATTGATACTAAATCGCTAGGGTACCTACATGAAATACAAAACTTTAAACTCTAATGGCTTTTTAGCACATCGAAACAGAAACGTGATGCTTTCTTAAAACAAAACAAAAACTTATAGTATTTCTACATCACTCCGATGTCTTTTTCATTCGGTGCACGAAACATGTCAACTCACTATTCGATTATCTACCACGTGCATCCACAGTTACAGAAATCTTGGGATTCCTAAGTTGTGGTATTCAAATTTTAATCTCTTAGCTTGTATTCAATATTATTTACGTAAACCAGGAAATAGTTAAATCTATTATGTTTATATCCAGTGATTGAGATAGCCAAGGGACGTGGAACGTACATGCATATCTCTAACATGCACCCTGGGAAATTCTCATCGAGAAGATTTAAAACATAATTATGCTCTCACTGAGAGGTTATCCTACTAAAGATTTCAAACATGATGATCTCATTGAGAGGTTATCCTATTAAAGATTTCAAACATGATGATCTCATTGAGAGTTTATCCTATTAAAGATTTCAAACATGATGATCTCATTGAGAGGTTATCCTATTAAAGAATTCAAACATGATAATCTCATTGAGAGGTTATCCTATTAAAGATTTCAAACATGATACTATTATTGAGAGGTTATCCTATTAAAGATTTCAAACATAATGCTCTCAAATGATGTTCCAAGTCAACATGATGCTTAATTTTTAACAAGATGCTTTCAAACACGAAGCTCTCAAATGACGTTCTTTTCAACATGATGTTTAATTTTTAACAAGATGCTTTCAAACTGATGCTCATTTTAACATGATCCTCAATTTTTAACAAGATGCTTTTAAACATGATGCTCTTTTCAACATGATGCCTATTTTTTAACAAAATGCTTTCAAACATGATGCTCTCAAACGATGCTCTTTTCAACATGATGCTCTCAAATGATGCTGTTTTCAACATGATACCTAATTTTTAAAGAGATACTTTCAAACATGATACTCTCAAATGATACTCTCAAATGATGCTCTTTTCAACATGATGCTCAATTTTTAACAAGATGCTTTCAAACATGATGTTATCCTATTAAATATTTTAAACATGATGGCCTCTCATTGAGAGCTATCTTCTAGTTGGAACATAACAGTTGAACTCAAGTTTTTAAAATTGGGAACTGGTAGCAGCTATCTTACTTCACGTGTGTATTGCGTATAAATTCAGAGACCACTATGCGCAAGATTTGAAAACTTTTGTTGCCCTTGAAATAGAAAATGTTCGTTGATAGGGAAAATGTTTCAACCGTATTGTATAATACCGTATCAAACATGAACGTTTAGTCTGCCATTGTGCTCTATACTCCTGCTGTCTTTTGTTGTACTCTATTTGAATAATACGACAGTTGACCCGTCCACCTGTATGGAACGATGTCTGCTTAGAAAGAATTAAATGTTGCAAGAATGTGTTTTCACTAATACGGTCTAGGATGTCCACATCAAGATCTTGGCGCGTTCAGTTGTCGTCCTTGGGCATCCACAATACAGCGTGCACTTGTATAGATACACGCAAAAACCCATATGTGCATTATCTTGAAAATTGTAACACACAAGATGCAACTTTTCGGAACATACTCGCGGAGATTTGTGGGTCATCTGAAATGACTGCTTCAAGCATTCGCCTGCTTCTAATTTCAGTATGCGGCCTTTCTAACAAATTCCACTGTTCATAATTGTATCGTCAAAACATTCATCAGTTTGGAAAACTGATAGGCAAAATGACTAAAAAAAAACAAACTGAATGTAATTTTGAGTTTAAATTATTAATGCATTTGTTTGGTTTTAGTGAAAATAAAATTCCATCTCATGACCACCTTGGACATCCAACTGCTAGGATAAATATATTTTTTATTAGTTTTTGTATTCCCGCTTATGCTTTAGAATCGTTTAATAGGGCTCATCCTATTACATATGCGACCGAACAACGTACCCAGAGAGCAAATTATTGCCTATTGTTAGACGCTATCAACGTTCGCCCATCGTTGATACTCTGGTTCAAAAATTTTCTGCCCTGATTCGATCCTGACCTGTCAGTGCTTCTGTCTAGGTAACCTAAAATACAGGGCCTCAACTATCGTTCAACCCCTGCTCTCCAAGATATAAAGTTTGAAATGCCAGTGGTCTGGCCTATCACGTTCAGGTACGACCACGTATGAAATTTTTGCAGTTGGCAAGTTTTCCATCCGACCACTTGTTGGATCATTACCTTAAGAATTCACTGAAGATATTCGGCTGCTTTTAAACTGTCTTCACTATTGTCTGCAAAACGTAAAGGTTAAGTTCACGCTTCCTGATATATACGGAGGGGAATATGAAATCATGTTGTCTCATCACCGTGCTCTTCCACATTTGTGTCCGAAATCTGTAAGTTTGAGAATTTTGAGAAAGATTGAAAAAACAAACAAAGAAACACGCTTGCGAAACACTTGGACGCTATTCATCGCATCATATTTTAAAGGTACCTCTGCACCTGAAAGCCAGGGAAGGAAAAAAGAAATCACGAATCAAAGTTTATTTTCGATCTGGTATCTAGTAGAAGCACCAAAATAATAAACACAAACTTTGAAATTAGTGAATTTGTTTGAATTTAGTAATTAATGACATGAATGGCGTAATTTTTTAATATGACTTGAACTAAAAAACAAACTACATGTGGGCAGCATTTCGAGACAACAAGAGCGAAATGAAGCATTTTTACTAACACTACCAGTTCTACTATAATATTTTAATTTTAAAATAGTAACACGAATGGTAGTAATAGTACAACGGCTTCATTATTATATACTATACTGAGCAAATTAATTGGGACAAAATAAAAAATCACTCTTTTTTCCAAACTTATGCCTTTATATCATTCTATGCCTTGATATACACTGATAAATACCTGTATTATTACGAAGTATGTCCTCCTTTAGCAGAAATGACCTCTTGAATTCGTTTTGGCATTGACTCCACTAATTGAGTGCACATATATTTGACTTCATAATCGTGGAACCACACTTTTATAGCATTCGTTATCATGCGTTCTTTGGTTGTACAGTCTATTTTACCTAAACGTCTCTTCAAAATATTTCAGAAGTTTTCTATGGGATTTAAGTCTGGTGAATTTCCAGGCCAATCAAGCAAATGAATTTGATTTTCCAACATGAAATTCTTGACCAATTTCGAATTGTGACATGGGGCCAAGTCATGTTGAAATGTCCCGTCAAAAGTTTGCAAAAATTGGAACAATCCTACTTTGTAATATTTCTACGTACTTGGCTGACTTCATCATACCTTCAACAGGAACTAAGCTTCCAGTGCCATTTGATGTGAAAAAAACCCAAAACATCTGTTTCAGAGGGTGTTTTACAGTTTGTTTGACATGCTCAGGTCTTAAGGGTTCACAATTGCTTCGTCTAACGACATTTGCTTGGTAACCCTGCACAAATAAATGAGTTTCATTACTGAAAATTACCTTTTTCGAGTCGACAGCAGACCATGATTTATATTTTTTGGCCCATGCTAAACGTTTTATCTTCATTTTCGCATTCAAATATTGCTTTTTCGTTGGTCTTCTTGCCTTCCGGCCAACTTCCAGAAGCCTACGGCGTACAGTTGAATCACTAACATCACGACTACTAAATCTCTTTGAAGGTCGATGCTTGTTTTTTTTTTCTGTTTTTTTTTTTTTTTTTGGATTCATTTTACTATTTCTGATTAGATATTTATCGGTTCGTGGAGTTGCTTTTGTTTTCTTCCACATTTACCTCTCCGTTTTGGAGACGATGATCCAGATGCATTGTACCGCGTAAGCAGTGTTGATACACTTGATTTGCCTACACCAACTGCAGAAGCGATATTTCTTACTGTCATAGAAGTGTGATCCTTCAGAGCAATTATTTTTGCACGCTTCCTTAGGGAAATATCCGTTTTTCAATACACGAAAGCAACACGTACTCACAGACGGCAAAAACTAACATCCACCTGTCACCCACGAAAGCTCGCAACTGAAGCTGAAGTGCCTATTTCCTGTTTAAAACCGGTCAAATCGCATTCTTACTATCAAGTTCTAACAGTCACACCACCTTACAGCTGATAAAACCGGTTTACGTGGGTTTCCGACATCAACTGGCGATCACATTACAATTCTGAGAATAAAATAGCTTGTCCCAATTAATTTGCACGGTGTAGTATTTATTATTATCATATTATTAATTTATTATTTCATCATATTGTTTATTTTTCATTAGCTATTAACGTGGCATTTAGCTATTTAACGTTTTATTTTAGATTGTCAAAATACATTATGTTTATCAACTGGTTATAGTATCGCTTATTTTGAGACCGATCTTCTGATAATTTGATGTTTCTCGAGTTAGTGTGATAACAGTTCATGGTGTCACTTAAATAACGGAATTATTCCACGAATCTAGAATAAGCAACCTATTACTGCTGAGAGGGGCGTATACAGAATTTTTTTACGGGGGGCCGACGAAAAATGGAAGTTTTTAAATTCTTCCAAACCAAAATAAAAGTTAGTGTAAAATAGAATTTTGTCTAATGTAAGTTAATGCACTTTTATTAAACAAAAGCATTTTTAAGTCGCATTTTAACCAAAATTATAAAAAAAGAAACCTTTTCGGGGGAGGGGGGGGCAAGACCCTTTGCCCACCTCTAAATATGCCCCTGACCACTGAGATTCTTTTCTTCGTGCTCAAGTGAGCATTAATTCAACTGTAGTTGCAGCTTGAATTCTGGGCAATTTGCTTTGCAACATTTTCCCACCGAAAATAATATAGTCTCAAAGTAAGCTCTCAGAGAAAATTTGTATACTTGTTACCAACAGTGTGTCACCATAAAAAAAGAAAAGAACAGTAGTTCGCAAATGTGTTTCAAAATAGGGTCATCTAATTTCTGTGGACTTTAAAATCACATACTTTTTTATCATACGCATGGGCGCTCATAGCTTAGTTTTCAGGAGGAGGCAAAAATAGAAACTAAACACAAATAGCATAAAAAAAATCTTATGTAAACTTCCACTATGCCGCCTGTGTCCTTTAACCGTTTTTACCACACACACTTAGATAAATTTAACTGAAAACCAGACGATCCGAACACTGCATACAAAAAGACTGATAAATGAAGTTCTACCGCATGTTTATTTTAGGTTTTCAAAATCGCTTTATTAACAGAATATGTACAAAGTTACAGGATGGGTTCATAACCCATTAGAAATGAAAAATGATATGTACCGTGATATTTGCAATGTCTGCTGAAATGACAGAAGAAATGTTAATTTGCAGAGTCAACTGTAACAGGAACATACACTGTATTGACAAAGGTCGCAGGACACCCCTTCAAAAGCAAATGAATGGATCAGCTGCGTTGTTAAGATGCGCGGTACAGCTGCAAACGGTATAAAAACAAGCCTGCAGCTGACCACAATCATATTGCACTGTGAGGTTGAGTGAAAATGTAGCGGCGGGAGAGAACTGACTTTGAGAAAGGAAAGATTGTTGGGTGTTATATTAGTGGGTTGTCCATGAGATAAACCGAGAGGCGTAAACTGTTTAGGATGTACTGAATAAGTGAAAGACACATGGCGTGCCTGAAGTAAAAAAACGTACCGGTTAACCAAAGAAAATAAGTGATAGAAGACGTCAAAGGCTCAGGAGAGTCGTTTAAGCTAATCATTGACGGACTACTGCACATGGGCTCAGTGTACAGGTGAGTAAAAATGATGGAACCTTAGTATATACACGTACCATCCGCAGAGAGCTTCATTTCATGGGTTATCGTGATCGTGCGGCAGCTCATAAGTCTTTCATCTCCACTCGGAATTCTTTATCGTGGACCGTAGATCAATGGAAACGGGTCCTATGGACTGATGAATCCAGATATACGATCCATCAGTCTGACGGCTGTGTGTGGCTATGGCGGCAGCATGGGGAACGCTATTTACCACAGCGTACTGTTCCTCCTGTCATGTTTGGAGCTAGCGGTGTACTCGTGTGGGGGTGTTTTTTGTGGTATGGTCCCGGCCCATTGGTTATCGTGGACAAACCTGTTGACCAGGACGTCTACCTCGATATTCTGGACAACTATGCTTTACCAGCTGTGTGGCAATGCTATGGAACCGAGCCTTGTTGATACCAGCAGGATAATGCACCGAACCATAAAGCAAGGACTGTTACGGCGTGTTTTGACGATAATTCCGTATCGTGTGTGGACTGGAAAGCACAGAGCCCTGATCTTAATCCCATAGAGCACCTATGGGAGGAATTAGAGAGCCGCATAAGAAGTTTGGAACCAAGACCTACTACTAAGTAGCAGTTAGCGGCAGCATTATGTACTGAATGGAAGCGCATACCTATCGCTGTGTTCCAAAACCTCGTCGAAAGCATGTCTCGAATGGTCAGTGCATGCTTTAAGTCCAAAGTGAACCAACACCGTACTAATGTATGTCCATAAATGCTGTGTTATGTTTCTCTTCTAGGTGTCCGGTGACTTTTGTCAATATTGCGTATAAAGTTCTGTGAAATGTCAACCAGGGCTGGTGTGTATTACAATGGATGAAAGGGTGCATATTACATCAGAGAGAGGGCAGCTGAAAGCAATTAGAGATATATGCCGAGCCAGAGTCTTTTGAAATAAATTCTATCGTTGGTGATAGAAAGCCAATTGTGATGTAGAAGGCAGGTGTTATTAAATTTTGTTACAGTTCCAGTTCGTTTTGCTTCAGAATAGTCTTCTTGCAAGACAAGACATGTGTTTTGTGCATGACATGTGTTTTTGAAGTGGTGAAGAAGATGTTGCTCTGCTTGGTATAAGGGAACTGTGCTTGAATTGGTGGAGAAGTCACGATGAAGTCTGTAGATGATATATTTAGCTAGTACGAAGAAATATGAGCAATGTGAAGCATGATGAACAGGTGCAGTCGGTCAGATTAGAAATTGATAATTATCTAGATTATGATCTCTTGGGCACACGTTCCGAGTGAAGAAGAACATAGTACGGAACAACGGTAGAAGAACTGGACATTGCAGATATGTATGGAGAACGCTGCCTGGTGATGAGCAGAAAGTTCAGAGTGTCAAAGGAATCATGTTCCTTTGATGCAGGGTAGCTGGGACTGGAAGCCGAGAGTGAAGAAATAACCATTGGATGTTGGATTCTGTAGCATGATTTTTGGTGCAATAAGAAAAAATTGCTGTGTTGTTCTTCTGGTGCTTGCGTGTTTTGGCTATTTGTGTCCCATATACCACAAAACTCTGACGATCACGCAGTTGATCACGAAGAAGGAAAGAACTACAAGCAAGACAATGTTCTGAAAAAAATTGCAGAACTCTTTGTCCGGCAGTAAATGGCTGTTGCAGAGAATGACATATTTTATATTTCTTTGTATTTCACACTGCTCCTCACTCTACTCATGATGCTGTACTCCAACACTCATTGACAAATTTCAGTATTATTACTTTCTACTACAAATGCCCAATGTTTTTACTAAACGCACACAAACACCTCCAGAAGTTCAAATGAAAAATTAGCAATCAGAATTAATGTTATGCAGAAAATCTTAGTAGTGCCTCCCACGAACTGAAATCAGTATTCCAGGGCAGGTCAAGTGCTCCCTCTTTCCCCTCCGTATAGCGCCCATGTTTATACGTACCATTTTATGTGCAGTATAATAATAGAAATAATATTCTAGTTTAAGTCAGCAACGTTCATTCACAATTAAGTATTTCATTTAAAGATGTACTACAGTTTCGCTGAGTCAAACACTCAGTGAAACTATAGTAAATCTTAAAATAAAATATTGAATTGTGAATAAACGCTGATGATTTAATCTATCTCAAGCATATTGTACTCGTATTTTTTTTTATAGTATGCTACTTCAGGAGCGAGTGTCTTTCCTTAATAAAAAGAGAATCAAATGTTTGGAAATTTTAACGCTTCTTTCTTCTTTGTGATTAATTTTAAAAGCATCCACTTAACAACTTCCTCTTCGTTAGATTACTGGTGAATAAGCCCAATGTTTATTGCTAGGTGCCTTTACGCTTATATCACTAACCACAAAGAAACAGTAAAATATGTATTTCACGGATGAAAGCTATTTCATAATTTAGGAAATAAGAACGTAAATACACTTTCATAAGAATTCCAATTTTAAAAGGAAATATTGATTTTAACAATTCAAAGAAATTTGTGTGTTTGAAATATCATTTTAAATAAACATTTTCTGCTTTGTGCTGCCATCTAATGTTATTTTTGAAATACTTGAAGCTATACTTTTGACACCAGATGTCGCCACTCCGTTAAGTACTCCCAAATTTCGGCTCTGTGTAGATACGTCAGCGCAGTTTTATTTTTATTTCGGAAACACAGGATGGCATTAAAAAAGAGACAAATACCTAAGCGTTCTGAAAAAGAAACTAAGCAGGAAGTCATGCGAAAAAGGGAAATGTAGAAGCAGCCGCCTCTTATATTTACAAGAAAAAGTGCACACTGGATTCTCTCATTACTTTAATTTTTTAAGACATCTTAAACACACCATATGTTAAGTCAATGTGAAGAATTCTCCGTCAGTTATTTTTGTTTCTCATTTTCTGATAAGCCCATCTTTACGCAGATTTATCAGGAACTTTAAAAGGGAAGGAATTTTAATTTGCAAGGACTTAAAATTGATTTGTGGAAAAAAAGCCCGGATTAAAAAAATATATCAAATCCTTGCTTTTCTTTTTAATACAAAGATGATATTTTTGGATCCGATTTAAATAATCTGAGAACAACAGTAGCTGAACTGATTCAAAAAAATACTTGATAGTTTTTCTAAAACTAAATAAATAAGCAGACTCTTTCTTTGTCTGTTTTGGCTAATTCTAATTTTTTATGTGATTGAAACTGACATTTTACAGATTTAACTAATACCTCGAGCTTTGAAATATTTAAATTTTAAATCTTGATAATAATATGCAAGCACATTTCTTTTACCAATATTTATTTTTCCCTCACATTTTTGAAATTAATTTGAGAAATTTCTTTTCATCCCAATGAAATCCTCTGCTCTATTTTTAGAAGATAGTTTTATTTTCTACGTACTTGAGAAGTGTGATTTTAATTTACACGCATTTGCAGGTGTTTCTTACCTATCCTTTTATCTGGAAGATGCCTGCTGTTTTAAGTTTTTAGATAAAGTGGCCACCAGAAAAGTAGCCAAAAGCGAAACTGTTCTACGAATTTTTGGGAACAGTATAAAATTTGTACTTTCATTTAGATATACAGATTGTTGTAACTTGATGGTCGTACAAATTAAATGCCATTAATTTTGCAGCTTTTTCACATTTGGGAAACATTTATTTGCCAGGCCCTAACCCCACCTCTGGACCTTCTGGAAATGTTTACATACAGAAAGTTTTCACAACTGCTGAAAATAATATCATGCCGCATATTTAGAAGTCATTTCCACCATCAGTAAATGACTTCTAATATGCGGCATGATATTATTTGCAGCAATGACTTCCAAATATGACAGAAATAGGTAGAAGTCATTCTATCTATCAGAACTAGAAATGGTAATTATAAGTTATAATTACAGTTACTAGTATTATATACTGTATAATATACTTGTAATGGTAATTATAACTTTTGTAAAGGACCGATAATATAATATAAAAGATAAAGACCATAGTCCTTTATACACGTTTGCGGTTCAGTTTTGACTTTCTAACCGTTTACAGAACAAGTAAATATAGTAGCATAACTCCCACTTAGAATTCTCGAGGACACTTTTATGTGCCCGTATGCCTTTTTAGTTATTTTCATTACATTGTTTTCACAGTATTAAATGTGGGTAACATAGCTAGTACTGATAAACTCATTCATCACATTCTTCTTGTTCTCTGCAGATAGTTTCATCAGGCAGTCTGTTTCTGTAGCCCATACGATGTAGCAGCCTGTATGTTGAGATCATCGGACTTGGCTCTTGATTCAGATTATCTGTAATCTAACAAAGTGTTCCCCGTCTATTAGTCTGTACAAGTTAGTAAAATCATGAAATGCATTTATTATGATACGCTTTCCAACATACCAGAAATCAAGTTATCACTAAAGTTATGAGGATAATGGTTGTGGAATAAATCTCGCTCATGACCTATTATCCCATTTCAATTATATTTAACAGAACAGGTTCTGTATATCTCCGGAATAACCTGATAAAGTTTTGTCGCAATCGAAGCATTTTTACGTAATTTATGACGCATAAGGGTGATGGAATGGAATCCGCTTCTCTGTCCTGACGTTTGTCTCCATTTCGACCATTTCCAATAGGGTTTGTCTCAAGGCTTGTTCCCTACCACATACTAAAATGTCATCGAAATCGAACCATTTTTATGCGAGTTATCGTGCGAATAGACAGACAGACGGACAAAGTTGGACCATATACGATTCTTCAACCTACGGTTGGAAAGCGTAAACAAGTCTGCCCACTCTCCGCTTAGCTCGAGCATCCAGTAGCCTTTGACGACCAAACGCCTAGCGCTCAGACCCGGTTTTTTGACTGGTGGTCCACTCTCTATAAACTTTAACAGCTGCTTCCCTTGAACACTTTAAAAGTGCAGCTGTTTTGCTATGCCCGCACCAATGCTTCGAGAACCCACTGGCATTCCACGTTCAAAGTCCCGCACATCAAGTCATTTACATATTATTTCTTGCACAATGCACTTTATTAGTCTCTGTATGCATTTTTTTCTTTTTTTTTTTTTTTTTTTTTTTTGATTGGAGGTTTAACGACCACCCCACCGTGAGCAACTGAATAGGCTATAAGCAGTCGCCCGTCCCCAACTTAATGTAACTGATTCCAGGGAAGGGAGAGAGTCAGTGCCGTAAGACAAACACAAAATCCATGCCTTAACGGGATTCGAACCCAGACCCCTTTCGAAGGAATGATCAGAGAGCATTGCTTAGACCACTGCGCCACCGGGGCGGCCTGCATGCCTTCTGCGTTCCCTTTTTTACGCAGTCCAACCGTAGGTTGAAGAAGCGTATATGCTCCAGCTTTGTCCGTCTGTCTATCTGTCTGTCTGTCTGTCTGTCAGCACGATAGCTCACGGTAATATGGTTCGATTTCGATGAAATTTTAGTATGTGGTAGAGGCCAACCTGGGGACGAACCCTGTTGAAAAGGGGCGCATTGGGTTTAAAGGTCAGAATATAGGAGCGGGATCCATTCCATCGCCTTTATGCGTCATAACTTACGTAAAAATGCGTCCATTGCGACAAAGCATTTTCATGTTGTTTCGGAGGTATACTGAACTGTTTTTGTATCATCGAAATTGGGTCAAGGATCAGGGCAAAGGAGCGAGATCTATTCCACAGCTATTATCTTCATACCTTGACTACAAATGCTTCTCTTGCGACAAAACTTTAGTATCTTGTTCCGGGGTTATACTGAACCAATTCTGTTGAAGACCATCGAAATAGGGTTAAAGGTCAGGACACAGGAGCGAGATTTATTGCACAGCCATTATCCTCATAACTTGAGTAAATACTTGAGTAACGATTTCTGGTATGTTGGAAAGCGTATCATAATCAGTTCATTGCATGATTTTACTAACTTGTGATGCAGATTCAGTCATCTTCCATTAGCAGAACTACTTAGCAGAAAATGGTCTGGTGGTCATAATAATTTGGCTACTTATTGTATACTGATATAACATGTAAATGTACATGTATACTGTCATATACACAGTTTTACATGGTAGAATTTTTCACCCCAAGAGAATTTAGCGAGTGACCGGGTTTAGAGGTTCCGACCTCCTCGTTACAAATGGGTTTAACTGGTTTATAACGAGGAGCTCGTTATAAAACAGTGGTGCTGAGCATTGTTGTTGAATCGGTTCTATTCATTAACACTGCTCAAGTACCATATGGAGTTACTTAGTTCCAAAATTTTATGATATTCCTTTCAGTTTTTCATACCAAATCTACGCGGTAGGTGAATTCTGCATATTCTCTTTTAGATGTAAGACAACAGGCCGGTAACCGAAAGCAAATTAATGGCATAAAACTATGTTTAGAGTCACGAAAGGAAAATTGATTCAGTTAATTACAAAAAGCAAGAAAAGAAGCCAGTGGATTAGAAAAAATACAGTCCTTTGTGAGAGACATCTGAGAGCACAACTAGGTGGGACATGCACATTTTATTCCAGTAAGAAAAATATTGAGAGATAGACAAATGCATGTGCAAGGGAACACTTTTGGGTTTCAACAACTACAGGTATCACACATTTGCGCTGCGACAAGCATGTTGATCAAAATTAAAAGATTAAGTGTGTAGAATAAGCTTCAGGCGCATCCAAATTGGTTTGGGAAAATAGCACGCATAATTTATTGACAATCGGGGATATATCTCAGTCGGACTTATTCGGGCAGTGCAGTGACCTACTGTTGATCTATAAACGGCCCTGAAAGCTATTTTATGCGGCCCACTTTTGGAACAAATCATTAAGGTATCCCATAGCAAAAAACTGTTTGTCGGCACCACCGTTTACTATTCAAACACATTTTCAATGCAAGTCTACGAATCAATGAAGTCTTTTTGTATTGAGGTATTAATTTATAGTTTGAACATTTTCCTGGACAGTAGATCCCCAGTAAAATTAATGTAAAAACAAAATTATTTCCGTTGCTGAAAAGTAACAGGCAAGGTACGTTCTCTGAGAGACAATGCTGAACACTTTATTCCATTCTCATGAATTTTGTTGCGATAACTGAATTCAGAATTTGCAATTGTTTCTTCGTTTTTAGTGAGAACGGAAATCCAAATGTGACAAATTTAATTTCTTTTTCAAGGCTTACCTATCAGTTATAAAATATTTACGAAAAAATATTTTGAAAAAGCTGAAAACGTCAAGAATTGCATAAAAATCAGTGCATATTCATAAACTGACAGAAATTAAAGAATGCAAAAATTAAGTTTTACTTATTTACTTTCAAATGGATAAGGTATTTTTACTCAAAGTGAAACAGACTTTCCACAACTGCAGTTGAAGAATTCGTGTAATCGTAAGGCCCCAAAAATTGTAAAATGAATGTAGATCTAGTCCAAAAAAAAAAAAAAAAAAAAAAAACATATACGTGCTGGCAACCCAAAATGCAACACCAAGAAGCAAGCATCCGATTGGCATGAAATTCGCAGCATGCGTCGCCCGCGAGAGGTCATGCAAACGATTAGCATTGCAGGGCATATGCAAAGCATGTGCGCCCGGCACGCTACCGAGAAGCACTATTAGAAGGGTGCACAGAAAGCGGGGTGTAAGTACTGGAAGTGTGTTGTGCTGCCGGACCTGTGCATGGGAAGCTTCCTGTTGCCTCGTCACAGAACACGGCAGTCATTCCAGCACGTTTCGGAGTTCGACAAAGGACGAATAGTGGTTTATCACGACAGCGGTTTAACGTACCGAGACATCGGCGCCCGTGTGAGACGACATCCAGCCACAGTGAGGCGAATATGGATTCGGTGGGTGCAGGAGAGACGGACGGACCGGCGTGAGCGATTGCCGCGGCACACCACCGAACGAGAGGACCGGCATGTTGTGCAGCGGGCATTGACGGCTCGCAGCACCACATTACGAACGTTAGCGCAGGAATTAGGGTCTGTTGCGCAACAACCTGTGTCAGCACGTACCGTTCGACGTCGTCTTTAGGAGCGGGGACTTGTCGCACGGCACCCATTGCTCCGATCACCATTGACGGTACACCACCGGCGAGTGCGGCGGCAGCGGGCCGTTGAACGCCGCACCTGGACTATGGAATGGCACGTCATTGCCTTCTCCGACGAATCCCGCTTTCGCCTGTAACACCACAACGGTCGGATTCGCGTGTGGCGGCACCGCGGCGAGAGACTGTATGACGCCTGCATTATGCATTATGCATCGCCACACCGGTCCGTTGCCTGGGGTTATGGTTTGGGGCGCAATTGGATAAGACACCCGCACCCCTCTGGTACGTATCGCGGGTACACTCAACCGCCACCGCTGAATCTCCAACGTTTTGGAGCCTGTACCCCTCCCTTACCTGCAGGACCTGCCAGCGGCCACGTCTCAAGAGGACAATGCGCGCCCGCACGTGGCACGCATCGTGCAACAATTCTTCACGGGCCACCACGTGTCACTGCTGCTGTGGCCCGCCTGTTCTCCCGATATGTCGCCCATCGGACGCGTCTGGTAGCTGATCGGCAACCGAGTGGCCCGGCAAGCACCACCCGCGGCTACGTCTGATGAACTGTGGCAACGTGTGGAAGCCGCCTGGACCGACATACCCCAAGACCACATCGGCGTGAAACGGCCGTTATTGCCAGCCATGGGGGCATCACGAACTATTGATGTCTGCGTGTTCCTCAAGTCGCACGGGCCTGTAAGCTCAATCGTTTCATCTTTGTATCTGTTGTTATGTGCCCAGTAAATCTGGCTTTGCTATCTCGTGTCTTTCTTGGTGTTGCATTTTGGGTGGCCAGCAGTGTATATGTCAGCAAACCCCAAATTTTTCCGTAGGTGAAACTCAATGAATTTCGAGTTTTTATCCCAGACTACTCATAACATATTTGATTAGATTGTGTTAATTATTCAATTGCAAAAGCAATTAGAAAAAGCGGACTGGTGGAGACGGTCAACCCAAAGAGACAGGACATAAATTTGCAAGTCAAAAAAAGGGAAAGAGGTGTATCAAATATAGTATTTGACCCAATAGGACATTTGCTACATATGTTTCCTTTTTCTTTCTGAAACAAAGTTTGCCCTTTCAAAGTGGTAATCAAACTTGCCGTTTTATTTTAACTAGGTTTTCTTCTCCAAGAATATGAAAGTTAAAGTAGATATGTGCATATTTTTCTTAAGTAATCATAAGGTCTATCGACCTAGAATATGGCGGCCCATCGGGAATTCTCCCGGTATCCCGGCGAGCCAGTCCGTGCCTGGGGCAGTGAAATTATGGTACATCAGTGCAATACATTTCTAGTATTTAACCTCTGGAACATTTAATTTAATGTACTGAAGCGAAAAAAAACACAAGAAGAAAACCACCATACTAGAGTGCTCTGCAGGGGAGAGTTATCTTGTGTGGCATGTCCTGATTTTCGATTTATATTTTCCCTTCATGTGCCAATTTTCTGAATATTAACTTCTTTAACAAAAATACGGCATGGATTTTTGTACGTTATACAGAAGACTGTAATTGTTGATTTGTGACTGTTGGATTCATGTTTAGGAGATTTCAAGCAGCAAGCGTCATCTTAACTTGACGACAGCAATTTTCAAAAAAAAAAATAAAAAATAATAATAAGGCGGCTAGGGATGTTCCTGATGTTTTGAGAAACAAGCTATCCCGCTCGTCTTCCATCTGCCATCTCGGTAATACCTTTTCCTTAGAAGAAACTTCTCGCAAAGAATGCTTTGATAAAAAATGGATACGATTTGTCTTTCAGCAGTGACGTATCAACTGGGCTGATGTAACGGTAAGGCAGATCAGAGACAAAATTGTTATGAAACATGGCGAACTTAGTACCTCATCATAACCACCAGTAATTGGCATATTTGTAGTATGAAACGTATATCGAAACATAAGGACGAGGATGAAGTCTGATTTGATTCTGTACCTTTGCGTTTACTGCAACTTGTTGGACTTTCTAAACGATGCCATATTTTTTATGTTACTTTTGGTCAGAATGTTCTAACGTGTACGAACTCCATAAACTTTTCGAATAATCCAGATTTTTCCCGTACTTGGATGAAGAAATATATGCCAGTGATGTTAGTTGATGTATTAAGAAAAAGAAAAATAGAGACAAGAAAAAGAAAATTTAACAAAATATTTTCAGCAGCGCTATGTCGCGAAAAGTCACAGACGTGTCTGGAATTTCATACAGTTTTACTAGACTTTTTTTTAATTGTCGACATTATGAACCAATACAGATACTCGTGTCTCTGATGAATTCTTGCAAATTGCTGAAATTTTCTGTTTTTATAAATTTTCTGTAGTTTCGGCTGGTGGAAAATGAAATTTCTACGCTTCTAAAAATTTCTCCTGCCAAGATGATGACTGCAATGAACTGGAGAATCCCTGATAGCAGACACATTTGAAACAGCTAGGATAGGAACTCTGTACAGGAGAATGGATTTCCACTTTTCCATTCTGTGCAAGAATCATACGGATACATCTCGTACTTTAAGAAATGTTGAATCCTCATCTTGGAAATGGGGAGGGATCTGTAATAATCGAAACGCGTGATCACTGCCCAGTTATCTTGTACCTAGACGCCAAATACGTGGGAGCTCCGGATACCAGGCAGTATTGAAATTCATCAATGGAAGACGAGCAGTCGTTAAGTCAATGGTAAAAATAAAAACTTCCAAAAAATATTAGATTGGCTGGTTTATATTTTTAATCCATATTACACTTTAATTTCTTTCTTTGCAGCATTTCTACATATAAAGGGGTTTATTCAAACGCGAGTATTTATTGTGAACGCATCTCATTGATAGGTCTCTTGACATCTAAGTACTTAGAGAAGGTGAAAGCTTAATTAGTTCATACAATTATGAGAACATAAACTACCAAAATCATGTCATATACGTATACATACATGCATGCGATGATCCTGCTACATAAAAAAGGTGACATTGAGGATCTCAGGAACTACAGACCTATCAGCCTCCTATCAGTGGTTTTATAAAATCTTCACTAAAGTTCTTTCACACCGTTTGAAGGTAACACTGGACAAAGTCCAACCGAGAGAACAAGCTGGATTCAGGAGTGGCTACAGCCCAATAGATCATATCCACGTACTGAGAGAACTAATTGAAAGAGAGAGGCAATATGAACTTCCATTGTGCATGGCTTTTATTGATTATGAAAAAGCCTTTGATTCGGTGAAACCATTAGCAGTTGCAATGGCTCTGAAATCCTGCGGTATTGAAGATGCATACATTAATATTATTAATAACATCTATGAAAATGCAAGTGCAAAGATTCGGCTGTTTGAAAATACGACACACATAAAATTGGAAAGGGAGTGAGACAAGGTGACACCATATCTGCGAAGCTCTTTAATGCCACATTGGAAAATGTCTTTCAATCACTAAACTGGGAAAGCAAAGGGATGAAGATTAATGGAGATTATCTAACCCACCTTCGTTTTGCTGATGACGTAGTCATTTTTGCAACTACCCCATCAGAGCTGCAGAGTATGATCCAGGAACTTGCTGACAAGAGTAAAGAAGTGGGAATAAAAATGAACTTTCAGAAGTCAAAAGTGATGTTCAATACTTTTACAAGAAATGAAGATTTATCGATTGATGGAGGAAAGCTGGAGATAACAGACACGTACGTTTATCTTGGACAGCAGATATCAAGTGAGCTTCACATTGATGAAGAAATTAATCGGCGTACAAAACTTGCCTGGAGGGCTTTTGGAAGAAACAGCATAATTTTCAAGAGCAATATGCCATTATGTCTTAAAAGAAAAGTGTTTGAACAATGCATCCTTCCAGTGCTTACGTATGATGCAGAGACGTGGGCCTTCACTCAAAGAGACATACAAAGGCTGCAGACAACTCAAAGTAGCATGGAGAGGTGCATGCTTGGTGTAATCAGGAGAGATAAGAAGAGGAACTCGTGGATACGAAAAATGACAAATGTGGAAGCCATCATGATCAGATTTAAATCCCTGAAATGGCAATGGGATGGATATACTGCCAGAAGGACAGACCATATGGATAGCCGAAGTTTTAGATTGAATGCCAAGGGACAGGAAAAGACCAAAAAGAAGACCACATGGGAGATGGGTGGATGAAATTCGAAAGTATGTGGGAGTTACATGTAGGAGACTGGCACAAGACAGACCGTTGTGGAGGAAACTTGGGGAGACCTTCGCCCAGCAGTGGATTGATGATGGTTGAAAATGATGATGATGATGACATGCATGCACATATAGAGATACACGGAAACAGAATAAAGTGGCACGTCAATTATACGTCTTTCAAATCCCTAAAATTAAAAGTAGCTGTAGCTATAAAAGGTGCATAACAAAAATTCAGAGAGTACTTAATTATACTTCCGCTCTAGTTTTAGAAGACTACCACCGATTAAACATACTCCTAATTGCACTTCGTATACTGAGCTCCAGTACCAAAGGGACTTATCCAGAGCTCGAGTACTCAGTAGACTGAGCTTAAGCATCCGTTGGAATTCAGGTAGGGAACTGTTGTACCAAGAAAACATTTTTGTGCTCGAGGACTCATTCGACATCTCGTTACATGCTCGAGCGCCCATTGGACTTCATGTTCAAAGCCCGAGCACATACTTAATTTCATGAAAAAAGTTTGAGAACCCTTTGGACTTCTGGGAAGTCGGCGCGATCGATCTGTTATGCTCCAGCATCATAGCAATAGTAAATGTTACAGAAGCAAGACTAGGTTAACGTAATCCTATAACAAAAGGAAAAGGAATTCTGCGTCGCCATACAGTCCTTCAAACATTGTCATAACCGTAACGAGCAAAGTTACTCGGAAGCATCTACATACTAGTGAACAGCGTATTGATGATTAAAATATGTGAAATGCAATTCGTCACTCCAACAAATCTGCTTCACTTCTCCTACTTTGCAGAAACTTGACCGTCAGCTTTATGCATGTTTTGCAATCTAAAATTTATACACTGCCGGAAAGTGAAAAAAACACCAAGAAGGAATTGGCGAACGATCATGAAATTTACATATGTTAATGGGGTCGAGTTTACGTAGGTGTGATGTTAATTTCGGGACCAACCGGTGAGCGCTTACGCCACAGCACGGCATAATATGCAAATTATCGTCGATGGTATTTAAGGAGTACGGCGAAGTGAATGTAATCAGTCGTCGGCGTACGGACACGTGCTAAGACCCTGAAGAAGACATGGAAGACGTGTACATTTTCAGCAGTTATCGGATTTTGAGCGAGGTCGTCTAGTCGGATTCCGCGAGGCCGGGTGGTCGTATCGTCGTAGTGAGGAGCGAATTGGACGGGAAGTATCGGTGGTGATACGATGGTGGCGTAGATGGTCGGAGGAACATTCCCACACGAGAAGACGTGGAACCGGGAGTCACAGACGGACTGATGAGCGGACCGATCGACGCATAAGAAGAGCGGCGTTGTCAAGCAGAACATCCACTGCGACGCAAATCCGAGCTGCTGTTGCACCTGAGGTGACTGTGCGAACAATCCCCAACCGTCTGCTGGATGCAAAATTACGTGCACATGTGCCTCTGGCATGTGTACCTCTGGCATGTGTACCTCTGACTCCAGTCCACCGTCAGGAACGGCTGCAGTGGTGTCGCCAACGTCTGCACTGGAGAACGCAATGGCGATCTGTCGTGTTCAGCGATCAAAGCAGACTCTACTTGGGGAGCCTCCGATAGCCGTATGCGTGTTCGCAGACGCCCAGGGGAGCGTCTCCACCCTTCTTGCATCCGCCAGCGACACACAGGGCCTACACCTGGTCTCCTGGTGTGGGGAGCGATCAGCTATCCTCCCGTACACAACTAGTGTTTGTACCGGGTACGTTAAACAGCACCTCCTACATCAACAACATCATTCATCCCGTTGTTGTGCCATTTGTAAGGTCGGTCCATCGTGGTGTTTTCCAGCAAGATAACGCACGCCCACACACGGCACGTGCAACGCAACATGCACTTCATTGTGTAAGACAACTTCCATGGCCTGCACGTTCACCGGATTTGTCCCCCATTGAGCACGTGTGGAATTTTATGGGACAACGACTTATTCGGTCTCCACGGCCAGCCACGACCATCCCCGATTTACGCGCCCAATTTGAGGATGCTTGGAACTCAATACCCCAAACTTACTGTCATCATCTGTATGACAGACTCCATGCCAGAATTGCACAGTGTGACGCAGTTCATGGCGGTTCAACCGCGTACTAACCATGTTACATGGAAATGTTATTTTTCAGTTTACCAGCAAATACAGCTGTATTTTGCCATAATGTTTTGATCACGTTATCCTCTGTATTCCGTTATTATGCTGTATAAATTTCGTTGGTATCAGACGTCTCCTTCTTGGTGTTCTTTTTTCACTTTCCGCCAGTGTATGTTATAACGTCAGTCATGAAATCCAAGGCGAACGTGTTCTTCATCAAAAAGTGAAAGCACTTACAGTAACAGTTTGAGAATGTCCACTGAAATTGGGGCATCAACTTTTATATGCGCATTATCATGTATTATACACTTACGGACAATGATATTTGCACCTAGAAGAAAGCATGCTAAAACCGCGAAACTTTCCAGATAGCTGGAGAGGGTACTGGTATGCAAATGATCCACGTTTGGTGCGAGTGTGCATGAACACACACACCCTCTGGAGGCGCTGCAAGCACGGACCATCAGTCTTATAAACCGGCGTGTAGTCGATGTCTCATTAAAGCGAAATGCATCGGCCGACGCAAGCAAGAGTACAGAGTGACATGAATGCCGGGTAGATGTCAGAGACGTTGATTTACGCAACTTACGGACTTTGAGAGAGGCCTGATCATCGGGCTGAAAACCAAAGGATGGTAGCCACGTGAATCATTCTGACCGTTCCGTCCGACTGTGGTGGGAGCAGTGGACACGTGACGGCACTGCCACTGCCACACGGCTGAGCGGCTCCGGAAGGACCGAAAGGGCCATCGGTAGAGAAGATGGGCGGATCATGCGCTAGGCACGAACGGATCCCACGGGGACCAGGTCCATTATACAGGCAAATGGAGCGGCTCCTGTGTGCCCACGAACAATTCCCGACGCTTCGCGGAAGCGAATCTGCGATCCCAGCGCCCCTAACGTGTGCTGCCATTAACACCGGAACATCGTCAGCTCCGTGTGCAGTGGTGTCAGGCCAGAGCGACGTGGAACGCCACAGACTAACTACGTGTGGTGTTTAGCGATGCGTGCTGCTTCATTTTGGAGGCAGATGATGATCGTGACCGGGTGTGGAGGTCCCCGCCGAGTAAACCGCACAATCCCAACCTCGCTGTCGAGCGCCACACCTCTCTCGCTGCTGGCATTATGGTCTGGGGAGAAATAGCCTACGATAGCCGATCAGCTCTAGTCGTAGTACGTGGATCATTGACGGACCAGCGGTATGTGGATGAGATCCTACCGCCCCATGTGCTCCCATTCCTGGCCTGGATTCCAGGTGCGCTATACCAGCAGTATAATGCCTTCCAGCGCACGGCTCGGTTTTCCCAAGACTGCCTACCTCATGTCCAGACACTTCCATGGCCTGCCCCCTTCCCGAACAAGTCCCGTATCGAGCACGTGTGGACAAGTCCGCCGCAGGACAACATCAGGCGACTGTTCGCTTCCATGCCGGACCGAACTGCAGCATGTATCACCGCACGAGGCGGTATGACTCGCTATTGAAGATGACCGCACTGCGTACAACAGATCCCTCTGTAATTATCCTGCAGCTCTGTTTTTACCATCATGTGTATCATTCACCTGTATCATTAAGTCCATAAAATTTCAGTTCAATCCGATGCTTTATTCGTGGTGCGAAATTTCATTATCCGTGAGTGATTGTGACTGCTGTTATTGGTTTCCAACTTAAGTCGCTCTATTTGTTTTTGTACATTGACATCAGATACAAATGTACATAGTCCGTCAGTGGCAGATTTAAGTTCAGACTTACGGACCTTTTGATGTTGATACGTTTGCAAGAAGTTAATTTGGAAACTATAAATTGTTATTTAAAAGGCGGGCCTCCGTTATTCTGATTGCTGACGAAGTGTGTCCGCTGATGGAAAACAAAAAAGTCTTGTTGCAAATATTTGTCAAGCTATCTCCAACAATATTCATTTTTTCGGTCAAATAATGACCTTACGATAATAGAATTTTACTCTATTTGGCCTCACAGTAGATGTTTTATGCTGTTTGATATAGAAAATGCCTCACGATGAAAAAATGAACACGATGAGACGAATTTTAGCACACATACAGACACGTAGCTGGAAAAGAAGGGATTACATGAACATGATGGGCGAGGAGACATTGTAATGTGGCCTAAGTCAGTAGGTCGTATGACCTCTATGCTGGGCTATATTAGGCAATACATTAGGCAGAGGGGAAAATTCTTTTGATGGTGTCCTGAGGTACCACTGGCCATGCGTCGTTGACCTGTGCACATTAATTATCGACACTGCAAGGAAGTTGTGCAGAGAAGATCAGTTGTCAGCAAATGACTTCTAACATGATCTCTATTCTGGAGATCTGGATATTGCGCTGGCCAGGACAGTCGATATACCCTATGTAGGCATGCTCTACTCATGTTGGCATTACGCAGGAGGGTGTTATCACGCTAAAAGTGGACATCACAGTTACCATGCAGATGCAAGTATATAACGGGATAAAGTACCTGATGGGCGTATGGTCTTTCGGTCATTGTATCCACTACGCCTACGAGCGGTGAAAGGTTGTTGAAACTGATTGAGTCCCAAAGCAGAACACCAGGATGAGGAGCATGATCACACTCACGGATTTCAGGAAGATCATCTCAGTGACCAAGTTGTTTCCCGATTCAATAGGAGATCGTCGGTGCTGAGACAAAAGCCGAACTGTTTTTGAATACAGCCTATTGCCATTCGTTCTGCCATACCTGTCTGGTAAGGGACCACTGCGACCTTGAGCGATGATGTTCTGCGGTGAGTGGCAGTCGTCACGATGTTTGACCCGCGCGCAAACCAACATTACTCAAACTGTGATTCATAATCAGTGTCGATACCAGGACGTCCATAGCAGTCTATATATATATACCTGGTCGAATATCTTCCGCTGTAGAGTTTGGGACTGCTATGGATCACAGTTCAATTCTGCGATTCAAGCGTTCGAAGGTCAGCCTATGTGTACCAGTCCCACAACCTTGGCGCACGTTTTCTTCCTGCAATCACTGTGTCCACATTCGGTCGACAGTTGTTGTATCCCGAAGGGTTTTCCCCGCGATGCAACATAAGGACCAACCAGACGTACTTAGCCGTATGATGAAGCCTCAGGTAAAGGAGTCTTTCTGATAGTAGGATTCCCGATGACGTCTCTCAGGCACATCACGCCTTACTCGTGCTTTCGCTACAGAGATCACTCCAATGTGGTGATTCACGCACCCAGGTGAGGGCGTTATAACTTAGCTACGCGAAGACTTTCAGTAAGATCAAGCGGCTTGCCACACTTCAAGATCTGTCCAGTTCTGGTTTGAAGAGCAGGGTTACGAAATTTTGAATTTTCCAGCCAAAAGTTCGATCTAAGTTTAATACAGGGTAGTATAACGAAGTAAATTTCTCCGTCATTTTTGGTCTAAGCTGGGAATCGAACCCGAGACCGCTTATTCTGGAACAAGTCGCTCTACCAACTGAGCTACGCAGACGTTCATTCTGATTGCTATCTGCCTTTATGTCGTGTGCGTCCTGCTGGCAGGCACGTCACATCCCCCTTCCCCTGAAAGAGGGCCGGGGGCATGGCCCACGGGTCAGCCGTGACCGTGAATCGTTGCAGGCAGCCATCCACTGTAGAACGTGCACTTGAGAACTCCCAGTCAATCTGGTGTGTGGAATGCAACGTCACACACATTTATTTTTCGAAGCGCTGGAGAAGGGATTCTCTGATTTTTCCTATCTCGCGGTGTGGAAATAACATCACACCATTGCGAGATTTTGAACGGCCGGGTCATCCGGGTGCCATTATAAGGAAGTAAATTTCTCCGTCATTTTTGGTCTACGCTGGGAATCGAACCCGAGTCCGCTTATTCCGGAACAAGTCGCTCTACCAACTGAGCTACGCAGATGTTCATTCTGATTGCTATCTGCCTTTATGTCGTGTGCGTCCTGCTGGCAGGGGCACGTCACAGTAGACATATAGTCTTTTCCTCATTAAGAAAAATTTATTTGAAAAAACTGCGACAGGTAAAAACAAAGGGTTTGGGGCATAATGCATGCGAGCAGTACGACAACGGCAGTCTTCCACCTTAAAGGCTTGAACAGTCTGCATTTTGTAGTCATACAAACGAAGTCTTTTGTGTAAAATGTTCATCAGTGTGTAGTGCAGAGTTTCCAAGTTCAGATGAAGTTCCGCGGGTGGATTTCACCTGACTGCGTGAGAAAGCTCTCCGAACTGCATCAACAGACTTCACCAACGTCCGGTTTGCCCATTCGTTTTCGACCATCAACAATTCCTGCCTCCTTAAACGTTGCATACCAGGCTGTTATGCTTTTATGATTAGGGGGTGGACATCCGTACTCTCTTCTGAAATTACCCAGAATAGTTATCGGTGATTTCGTCTCGTAGTACCACGGAACACATTTGCCCTTTTCCTGCACAGACGCCATTTTGACGACTCGTGTTGTCAGTTCTACATGATTATTATTCATCATGCAACTACAGCAACAAAAAGCACTACGTTAGTTTACATGCATTATGCCACAAACCGCTTGTTTCTGACTATCATAAATTTTCAAATAAAAAATTCTTAATGAGAGAAAGACGTCGTGTCCACATATTGTATAATGTCCGTAGGACAAGCTGATACGCGGAATCCGATCTCACCCGGTAAGATATTTCTCTGCGTCAGATCTGGAAGAAGCATTGCAGGAAGAATAGAGGAAAAATTTGGCCCAGGCATCTCGTAGAAAGCATGCCTGGAACAGTAGCTGCAGTCATAATGACCAAAATTTGTCCCACTGTGTATACGCATTTCTGCAAAAAAAAATCCTTTTGTTTCTTTGATTGGAATTTTAACGACCACCGTGAGCAACTCAATGGGCTATAAGCACTCGCCCGTCCCTAATTTAGTGCCACTGGTTCCAGGGAAGGGAGAGAGCCAGCGCCGTAAGACAAACACAACACCCATGCCTCACCGGGATTCGAACCCGGACCCCGTTCGGACGAATGTTCAGTGGCCATCGCTTAGACCACTGCGCCACCGGGGCGGCTCTTTTGTTTCCATTCGACTTGTGTATATGAATACTTTTGTCGATATAGTGTATATATACGACGTTACTTACTAATTACAATTAGCGAACTAATTTATGTTATGGAGCTAGTTTATTAATTAAAGAAAAAATTCTAGTATCCTCGAGATGAATTTAATAAAACCCATCTTTTAATATAACTCAGTAACGCGATTGTCAAAAGAATTTATCGATTGGAAGAGCAAAGCGGGAATGAGGAAATAACTGACGCGATAAGCATGCAAGGTTTAGTCAAATTGGAAATTAGCATTGCATTTCGCTGGTGTGAAAGGGAGCAAAATAACATAAAAAAAAAACCCGAAGCCGTGTTTCAGACTTCGCATAATAAGACGAAAGCAGTTAAGGACATTTTGAAGCGTCAACAACACGTGTCAAATTCATAGTGACACAGCGGAGGTTTTCTGGTCTTGCCGTTGATCGTTAAAAATGTCTCCCATCCCGCTATCTATATGCATTAAAACGCCTTTTCGAAGAGCAGAAGAGCCCCACTTCATTATGGAAGGAGCAACGTGAAAGGTTGATGCGTTTCTTGCTCGATGAACAACGCAGACGTCAGCGCGGGAATAAAAAATTGATGCTTTGTGACATGGTTGTCAGAACGGAATGAAGAAAATTCCTTTGTTCTGGCCTCTCACGTCACAGCCTAAGACGGTGTTGAAGTTTTCAACAGCCGTAATCTTGTATTTCTGTCACTAATAGTACTTTCCACATTTCGCTATACATACCAAATTCGTATTTGTTTGGACATTTGACTTAAAAGGAGTTGCGTGAGCGCTTTTCTCAGAGAGCCCGCGTGATGCGTACGAGATAATGCGTTTTAAAATTACGTTTCGAAAGCTGTTCGCACCGAAGCAATTATTTTAAAACGATAATGCAAATTTTATTTCTCGTGTGTTCCGATTCCAGTGAAACAAAAATATACTCAGCGCACCTACTTAACGGGTGCAAACTATTGAATATTTGCTTACTGTGATAAGACGAAAATACATCAAGAGGTTTTGTATCCAAAATATAAATAAATTCAGAACGTCTGGTATCTACCTATAGTAAACAAAACTGACTTACGTTCTGCTAAGATAGTGAATGCAACAAATTTTCATTCTGGATAGAAACGACATTCTTTTTCCTTTTGTGTGAAACCTGTATATCGGTGCACAAGGGAGAAGGTAAACTAATGAACAGAACATCGAAGTACAGGTTTATTTTCTGCCATTTAAAGGAAATAATTTGTCCGTAAACGGGATGCAAAGAGAAGGATGATTCCGAGGTTGTTGTTTTTTTTTTGTTGTTGTTTTTTTCAATTTGGAATTAGTCATCTGATATTCATTTTTGCGGCAATTCTTAAGTCTTCTTGTGAAATATCGTTCTTAATTTAAAAAAAATAAACTTAACATTATTTGGCATGAATATAAATAAATGCACACAGTAGACAAAACATTAGCCATTGTAAAAGAAGACTAAAATCGCCGCACAAAATGAACATCAGATGACTAATCCAAAATTGTACAATGCGTACATCATAAAGTCACTCAGATCACTACGTTTGCCCATGATCTTCGATTGCGATACACAGTTGGGATGCGCATTCCCAGCGTAGAGTGAAACAGACCCAAACCAAACGCAGACGATAAATAGGCGGACATCTGGGCTTTCCCATCGATGAACATGGGTAAACGTGGTGATCTGAGCGACTTTGATCATGGACGCATTGTCGACGAAAGAGAGATGCGTCATTCTATCGGCCATAGGTTGCCCTCCGGTTCCCTAAGGCAACATATGAAGGGTGTCTCGCGATCGACGTAGATTATCGAAGCTCCTACAGACAGACAGCATGACAACGGCGGCGCAAATTACATCCGGGTTTAAAGTCGTACAAGACGCATCAGCCAGCGAACGGTACCGTGCACTGTGCATAACCTGGGCTAAGGGAGCCAACCTCAAATGTTGACTGCTCGTTATCGGAAATTACGAGCTCCTGCATGATGCCTGGAACATCGAACCTGGACCTCTGCCGCGTCACGTGATTGGATTAATTCCGTTTTCAGCTATACGGAGCTGACTGGTGGGTGCGGGTGTGGCGTCGACAGCATGAGGCCATTTCCCCGTCGTGCCAGGTTCGCTCTGTTTAAGGCGGTGGTGGTTCTGTGATGGTTTGGGAAGCCTTTTCATGGGACATTCACGTTAGCGTGTCCATTTGATCCGGGGACCTTGGGGGCCACTGATGAGAAGGATAGATTGGCCACTGAGTAGTGTGTCTGGAGAGTTCCTTAACCGCTGCGCCCTACAGCCATTTTCATGGCCTTCGGACTTCCTGAGGTCGATTATCTATTTCAGCAGGACACTAGGCCGCAACTATCCAGGCATGGCTTAAGGAATACTCCTGTGAGTTTGAAACCATCCACTGGCTTCCAAGGTCCCCGGATGTAAACCCCATGGAAGCTTTCCGAAAGCCCGTGGAGCGGAACATCAGGTCCATGGATCCTGGCATGGTTGGCATTACCTCCGGAAACTCTTCGGCGTCTAGTGGTGTCGTCTACTGGTCTGGAAACCCTTCGGCGTCTAGTGGTGTGGTCTAGTGTGGAAACCCTTCGGCGTCTAGTGGTGTGGTCTAGTGTGGAAACCCTTCGGCATCTAGTGGTGTGGTCCAGTGGTGTGGAAGTCCTTCGGCATTACCTGCGGAAACTCTTCGGCGTGTAGTGGTGTGGTCTAGGGTGGAAACCCTTCGGCGTCTAGCGGTGTGGTCGAGTGGTGTGGAAACCCTTCGGCATTTCCTCCGGAAACTCTTCGGCGTCTAGTGGTGTGGTCTAGTGTGGAAACCCTTCGGCGTCCAGTGGTGTGGTCTAGTGTGGAAACGCTTCGGCGTCTAGTGGTGCGGAAACCCTTCGGCATTACCTCCGGAAACTCTTCGGCGTCTAGTGGTGTGGTCTAGTGTGGAAACCCTTCGGCGTCTAGAGATGTGGTCTAGTGCTGTGGAAACCCTTCGGCATTACCTTCGGAAACTCCTCAGCGTCTAGTGGTGTGGTCTAGTGTGGAAACCCTTCGGCGTCTAGTGGTGTCGTCTACTGGTCTGGAAACCTTTCGGCGTCTAGTGGTGTATTCTAGTGGTGTGGTTACCCTTCGGCATTACCTCCGGAAACTCTTCGGCGTCTAGTGGGGTGGTCTAGTGTTGAAACCCTTCGGCGTCTAGTGGTGTGGTCTAGTGGTGTGGTCTAGTGGTGTGGTCTAGTGGTGTGGAAACTCTTCGGCATTACCTCCGGAAACTCTTCGGCGTCTGGTGGTGTGGTCTAGTGTTGTAACCCTTCGGCGTCTAGTGGTGTGGTCTAGTGTGGTAACCCTTCGGCATCTAGTGGTGTGGTCTAGTGTGGAAACCCTTCGGCGTCTAGTGGTGTGGTCTAGTGGTGTGGAAACCCTTCGGCATTACCTCCGGAAACTCTTCGGCGTCTAGTGGTGTGATCTAGTGTGGAAACCTTTCGGCGTCTAAGGGTGTGGTCTAGTGCTGTGGAAACCCTTCGGCATTACCTCCGGAAACTCCCGGCGTCTAGTGGTGTGGTCTAGTGTGGAAACCCTTCGGCATTACCTCCGAAAACTCTTCGGCGTGTAGTGGTGTGGTCTAGTGTGGAAACCCTTCGGCGTCTAGTGGTGTGGTCTAATGCTGTGGAAACCCTTCGGCATTACCTCCGGTAACTCCTCGGCGTCTAGTGGTGTGGTGTAATGTGGAAACCCTTCGGCGTCAAGTGGTGTGGAAACCCTTCGGCGTCAAATGGTGTGGAAACCCTTCGGCGTCAAGTGGTGTGGAAACCCTTCGGCGTCTAACGGTGTGGTCTAGTGGTGTGGAAACCCATCGGCGTCTAGCGGTGTGGTCTAGTGGTGTGGAAACCCTTCGGCGTCTAGCGGTGTGGTCTAGAGACGTGGAAACTTATCGGCGTTTAGTGGTGCGGAAACCCTTCGGCATCTAGTAGTGTGGTCTAGTGTGTAAACCCTTCAGCGTCTAGTGATATGGTCTAGTGGTGTGTAAACTCCTTCGGCGTCTAGTGGCGTGATCTAGTGGTGTGGAAACCCTTCGGCGTCCAGTGGCGTGGAAACCCTTCGGCGTCTAGTGGTGCGGAAACCCTTCGGCGTCTAGTGGTGCGGAAACCCTTCGGCGTCTAGTGGTGCGGAAACCCTTCGGCGTCTAGTGGTGTGGTCTAGTTGTGTGGAAACCCTTCGGCGTTTAGTGGCGTAGTCTAGTGGCGTGGAAACCCTTCGGCGTCTAGTGGTGTGGTCTAGTGGTGTGGAAACCCTTCGGCGTCTAGTGGTGTTGTCTAGTGTGGAAACCCTTCGGCGTCTAGTGGTGCGGTCTAGTGGTGTGGAAACCCTTTGGCATTACCTCCGGAAACTCTTTGGCGTCTAGTGGTGTGGTCTAGTGCTGTGGAAACCCTTCGGCATTACCTCCGGAAACTCCCCGGCGTCTAGTGGTGTGGTCTAGTGTGGAAATCCTATCGGCGTCTAGTGGTGTGGTCTAGTGTGGAAATCCTATCGGCGTCTAGTGGTGTGGTCTAGTGTGGAAATCCTATCGGCGTCTAGTGGTGTGGTCTAGTGGTGTGGAAACCCTTCGGCATTACCTCCGAAAACTCTTCGGCGTGTAGTGGTGTGGTCTAGTGTGGAAACCCTTCGGCGTCTGGTGATGTGGTCTAGTGTGGAAACCCTTCGTCGTCTACCGGTGCGGTCTAGTGGTGTGGAAACCCTTCGGCGTCCAGTGGCGTGGAAACCCTTCGGCGTCTAGTGGTGCGGAAACCCTTCGTCGTCTAGTGGTGTGGTCTAGTTGTGTGTGGTGTGGTCTAGTTGTGTGTGGTGTGGTCTAGTTGTGTGGAAACCCTTCGGCGTCTAGTGGTGTGGAAACCCTTCGGCGTCTAGTTGTGTGGAAACACATCGGCGTCAAGTGGTGTGGTCTGGTGGTATGGAAACTCTTCGGCCTCTAGTGGTGTGGAAACCCTTGGGCATTACCTACGGAAACCCTTCACCGTCTAGTGGTGCCAATTCCTCGGCGGTAACAGGCTGTTATTCGCGCTAGAGGAATACCAACATGCTGTTAGGTAAGTATCATTAATGTTTTGTCCATTAAATGTAAATATCACGTACGCTTCTGTGTTTTGATGTTTAGAACGCAGTTGGTAGAAATTACTGTAAAAGTAAAACGTGTATTTGACAGAATGTAGGAAGTGTTTTTCATAAAAACTAAACCGTTTTTACAGACAGCAATTTTTCTAAATGTCTTTCTTTTCATTTTCAAATGCCGGGGAAGGAAGAAGTGAGACTATAATTTTAAATAGTAATCCTGTACCTGAGAACAAGCTGGATTCAGGAGTGGCTACATCACTGTAGATCATATCCACGTACTAAGAGAACTAATTAAAAAAGCGAGAGAATATGAACTTCCATTATTCATGGCTTTTATCGATTGTGAAACGGCCTTTGATTCGGTGAAACCATCAGCAGTTACAATGGCTTTGAAATCATGCGGTATTGAAAATGCATCCATGTATATTATTAATAACATCTATGAAAATGCAAGTGCAAGATTCGGCTATTTGAGAATAGGGCAACGCTAAAAATTAGAAAGCGATTGAGACAAGGTCAAAATATCTTCCAAGCTCTTTAACGCCACATTGCAAAATATGTTTCAATCACTGAACTGGGAAAACAAAGGGATTAAGATTAATGGAGATTATCTAACTCATCTTCGTTTTGCTTATGACGTAGTTATTTTTGCAACTACCCCATCAGAGCTCCAGAGTATGATCCAGGACTTTTCTGACAAGAGTAAAGAAGTGGCATTAAAAATGAACTTTCAGAAGACAAAAGTGATATGCAATGCTTTTACAAAAAAAGAAGTTTTATCGATTGATGGGGAAAAGCTGGAGATACAGATACCTGCCTTTATCTTGGACAACAAATATCAAGTGAGGGTCACATTGATGAAGAAATTATTCGGCGTATAAAACTTGCCTGGAGTGCTTTTGGAAGAAACAGTATAATTTTCAAGAGCAATATACCATTATGTCTTAAAAGAAAAGTGTTTGATCAATACGTCCTTCCAGGGTTTACATATTGTGCAGAGATGTGGACCTTAACTAAAAGAGACATACCAAGACTGCAGACAACAGAAGGAAGCATCGAGAGATGCATGCTTGGTATAACCAGGAGAGATAAGAAGAGGAACTCGTGGATCAGAAAAATGACAAGAGTGGAAGACATCATGATCAGAGTAAAATCCCTGAAATGGTAAAGGGCTGGACATTTTCCAGCAGGACAGACCATCGATGGACAGCTGGCATTTTAGACTGGATTGCAAGGGACAGGAAAAGACCCAGAAGAAGACCACATGTGAGATGGGTGGATGAAATTCGAAAGTATGCGGGAGTAACATGGAGGAGACTGACACAAGACAGATGGTTGTGGAAGAAACTTGGGGAGACTTTCGTCCAGCAGTAGACTGATAATGGATGAGGATGATGATGATGATGACTTTACATGAATGGAATGAATAGTACCAAATGAATTCATTATTATGCAATACTCTTTCAGTATCAACAATATGAAGTTTGCTAAGTATGAACACGTAATCGTTAATTGGAAGAAAAAAATCGAAAGCAGAATAGTTCACAAAAAAATGGGAATCACGATATATTTTATTAACTGGACTGCACTCACGCTACGATATTTAAGTTGCAAATTTCATATTTTGGTTTTCATTTAAGTAAATGCGTCTGATGTGAATACCAGTACCTGAACTGTCTAACTTAGCAAAACATTGGCTTTTTATGTATTGTATATCCGAAAGTCTTGTTAGCAGTGTAGTAATAAACACATTCTCCAAAACTGAAATTGGAACACCTTGAAGGAATGGTCAGAAAGGAAAATCAGTAGGTTTCTAAGTTTACCCGAAATTTGCACGTGATGAAAATCAGAGGCAAATCCAATTGTGCCGTTTGCTAGAACGTCACAACTAAGACTTTTCCTTGTAAGGAGAGTCTTCCGGCTTCAAACTCGATTTCTAAGAGGGAGCTAACTTTGTACAGAATGCCAAGGCACGAAATTCTAGAAGGGAGCGAACAACAAATCAGAGTGACCAGAATTTAGAAGCGAGAGAACTTCACACAGGGTGCCAAGGGATGAAGCGAGCTTCATACAGAGTGTCAATGCATCAAACTATAGAAGGGAGGGATCTTCATACTGGGTGCCAAAGCACCAAATTCTAGAACGAAGAGAACTTCATACAGAGCACCACGATACTAAATCTAGGAGGGATAAACTTCTTACAGAGTCAGAAAGCACCAAAATCTAAGATGGAGCGAACATCATACACACTACCAAGGCACCAAATTCACCGATTATATTGCCAGCTTAGTGCATTTGAGACGGGAAAGATTACTGATTGATCGCAGAGTGTTTGGATGGTCGAATCACTGTGCTGCGTAGCATTTGGTCATTGACAATGCAGCTGGGAACTGATGCCGACAGCAGTTTTTGAGAGAGTGTACAACCTATTGTCTTTCTGGAACTGGAGCATGCAGAATGTTTACACCGAGGAAGGGCGATCCGATCCAGTGACAAGCTTTCCTCGCCGCTATGGCCCCTATTTCTGCCAATAGAAGCTCAGTAACAGTTTCTTTATGTCGTCCTGCCGAAGGGACTCAACCTGTGTTGTCTGCCTTTATTTCAGGAAGGTCGTCCATTGTACCACTTGCCCCTACCCAAGGAGCATTTTTGTCTGTCTAGAGTGAAGCCGTGCTCGAATGAACTGGCAAACAGAAGGATTTTGTGTGATATTCAAAGATGAATGTCTCTTTTGTTTAGGATCCGATGATCGCCATGTTCACCTATTAATACGATGGTTAGAACGTACCGATTTAAGAGTAAATATCTAGTCAGGCTTTGGAGTGCAATCAGGCATAACAGCCAAACGTTTCTATTACTCATCACAGGTACGAAGGTAAGTGCGGAATATCCAGGATGTTTTTCTATCATTGAACCAAGAAGAGCGACTGGCAGCATGTTTCAGCAAGGATAATATGTATCTGCATGTTACAAGTATCTCCATGAAATATCTAAGCGCTGTCTACGTCTAGGAACGGCCAGGGAGATTTACGGTTTTGTTCTCGAAAAAACAAATATGTGGCATGGTGGGACTGTCTTTCATCACAATCCTGCAACAAACGCAGGTATAGGGGTCCTGAAAGACCAGGTGCTGAAAACAGCTGGCTGATACCGTAGAAGGCCATCAGACGTCTCTTGGACTTAATGCCACGGAGACATTCCAAACAGAAACATTTACACCTCTTGCTCTGGCGCCTTATACTTAATGTTCTTTAGTTTTGAAAACTTGAATCATATCTGAGTATCAGTTGAATATTTGTCTTGTCTCCCATACTGCCTTCTCTGTGAACGTCAGTAGAAACTTTCCGCCACTTCTGGGAGTTGCAATTTCAATGTTATGTAGTTTGTCTGTGGAATTCATTAAGAAATCTATCTTACAAGTAAAGTCGGGATGTTCAAGCGAAACGCTTGTTTTGCATATATTTGCATAGCCACTTTGAGAAAGAAAAGTATATTTTCACATTCGGTGGATTTTTTGGATATATCCAGAAAATTTTCTAGAAGAGCATCTCTGAAAAACGAAATTACAGTTTTCTAGACTTAACTATTAACAGCATCAGGGTACAATCGCGAAACTAATTCTCAGAAATTTTTATCTCATTACAGAATGGCGATTCCCTTCCAAGCTAAAGAGAAAAGTTTAGTCTATTCTCCACTAAATGAAAAGAAGCATGTTATGGGGATGTATTTCCTGATTTGGGTTTGGACCCCCACTCCACTGCTCGGGGACGTTAACGCTGCGGCTTGTAATGATGTTCTCAACAGTTCTGTTCTCCCATAGTTATGGCAACAGTTAGATGAAGACATGCCTGTAACGAGAAAATAATCAGCCTTTCCTCGTTACAGGCATGTCTTTACCATCTGGCAGCGCTTGACTTGCGTCTCTTTTTTCCCCGCCCTAGCTATTTATGCTAAAGTCCAGTGACTCACCACTCTTTAGGTTTTGCCCGAAATATCATGAGTCGCTCCTCTCTACTTCTTTATCTCACTACGAGCCCTGGTGAAAGCCATTTCCTTTACGAAGAAACAATGCCGCCGTTCAGAAGGCGAGGTCCACACAGGAATGGTTTAGTGAGATGGGTATGGAAGAAATTGACTGGCCTGTAAAGTCCCCCGATCTCAACCCCATGGAACGCTTTGGGATCAATTAGAACGCCGACTGCAAGCCAGGACGAACCGCCAGACATCCTTGACCGACCTAATTATGTAACCTTGTGTCAGAATGGAAATTAAAAACGCTTACAGCTTACCTAAAGTCAAAAGCAGCACATATATTTTCAATTTGTTGCACGGTTTTTTTTCATAAAACCTTGCTAAAACGTAAAATACCAAACCCAATTAAATACAGGATTGTAGGTTGAGACCGATGATTTACCCTAATGAATAAAGGTAAGACGCCGATCGAAAGAAGGATACAGAAAGCTTATAGATTTTCCGAAACCTGAAAGGCGCCCAAGTACAAAATAAGCAAGATGTCATAATTTTACCAGCATATTCTTCTTCTTTGGTATTGCTGCCCTTTATTTTCAAACTAATAGTTTTTATGATTATTTACTCTACTAAATTATTTCTAGTAGGTTTTTTAGTTGAAAAATTGTAGTCTTTAACACTGGATTATTTGTACTAAGAATACGAAAGGAGTTCCTATCACCGGAAAATAAATAGATGTATTCTTTTCAATTTCTCTTCCACTTTTTCCAGACTTTTTTTTCCTACTTTTCTCCACGTGGAATACAAATGAGTATTCATTTTATTCTGCCTTCGAAAGAAGTTGAAGCAAAGGTTGTAACGTGGCTTGAGATGCAGAAAATAAACATTTCGTAGTTTATTTGAACACATTAAAACCTCCTCACGATTGTAGTAAAAAACGTATGAAAGCAAATTTGGAAGTAGCAAAAAATTTGCATACCATGATTGTAGTGAAAAATTATTTGTCACTGTCAAACAAGCAAATATTTGCACAATTCAAACGAAGTAAAGAAATTAATGTGCACATCACTGATTACTTTTACAATTTTGCTTCTGTGTTCTAAGTCGTCAGCTTTGGTTGAAGAAGCTTCCCAGAGATAATGCAAAATGCAAAGAACGCTGAGAGAATAGCATAGGAAGACACAAGTGACTGGAATTTATTAAAAGAAAGAGAAAATTTTCTGCGTACTGCCTGAAAAACTTGTATTGAGCATACAGTAATGGCTGTAAAATTCTGATAAATCGGCTTGATAACCAAGTACAAAATCATTTTTGTTGATAGGTGGGATTCAGGTATAGCATTGATTTTGGATTGCAATTTCATCGAATAATTGTTACTTTTTGATCATACAACAATCCAATCAATGTTTTGATGTTTTTCAATAATCGATTGTAAAACATGTAAAGATTCTAAATTGCACAGATTTCGGGATCTAAGAAAAGAATGTCCTCCTGGGGGATTAGTGGACAGAAGCGCTGGATTCTGGCTAGTTGTGTGCGTTGGAGGAGGTAATGGATGGGTGTTCTCCCTATTGTGCTGGTTATCCCCTTTATCTGGTGATCATGACACTAAATTAGGGAGTGACTACTGCTTGCAACCTTAAATACTCAAAGTGATCGTTAAACCCCGAGCAGAAAAAAAAAGAAAAAACACAAGGCAAACGATCTTTTAATAATCTGAGAGAAACTCAGGAATATAGATAATCACATAAAATATTTTTAAATCGACATTGTCAAATCGATCGAATTAGTATGTAAAGTGAAAATAATGAATTGGGTTTATCGTTTCACAGGAATACTGTTACTGCAAGTGTATGTTCAAGAATCATAACTCATCAGTTATATGCACACAAACATACACGTAATTATTAACTAATAATTAGACAGAACATATTGTGGTAGGTATAGAAATTTCTGTGCATTAACTATTAGTATTTGCTGCTTGCCGTTTTGGAAACATCAATTCACTTGATAAGACTTCAAATCAGCTGGTTTGTTCCACGTGCACAGCTTCCATTTACTTTTTCGCCCGACTTAGCCGAATAATTTGACGCTGAAAAAAGTTGTGTAACGCAATCACAAATTCAAAGTTTTCACTTTTCTCTGAAAAATTGTGGAAAAGAAGAAGCAGTTACTCGTATCAGACTTTTGAAGACAGAGATATCTAATGAAATGCTAATACCAATGTTTGCCATCCAGAGTAAAAAGTGTTCCTACAAATTTTGGCCATCAAAAATTAAATCTGTGCAAAAAAGGAAATGCCTGCAAAATTTTGCTTTGTGGTATCAGTTACCTTATATAGAAAGAATAACAGCTTTGCCTAAAAAGTTACGGCCGTCCACGTGGCGGATTTGTCAGAAGTGCGCCTGCTCGTGTTTGTTCGCTCAGGGGTTTCACGACCACCGTGAGCAACCCAATGGGATAGAAGCAGTCGTCTTTCTCTAATTTAGGGTCACTAATTGCAAAGTAGGGAGAGTTTTTTTCTTTTTTGATTGGAGGTTTAACGACCACCGTGAGCAACTCAATGGGCTATAAGCAGTCGCCCGTCCCTAATTTAGGGTCACTTCTTCCAGGGAAGAGAGAGAGCCAGTGCCGTAAGACAAACACAACATCCATGCCTCACCGGGATTCGAACCCGGACCCCGTTCGGACGAATGATCAGAGGCCATCGCTTAGACCACTGCGCCACCGGGGCGGCGTAGGGAGAGTGACGTAGGACAAACACAGCAACCATGCCACCACAGGATTCGAACCCCGACCCTTCTCGGACAAATGGTCACAAGCCAGCGCTTAGACCACTGCGCCACTCGGGTGGCCGACTGTTTATGCTGTGGTAGGATAAAATCAAGGACGATTTACTATTTGTAGCATTAGAGGCCCACAGCGTTCGTTAAATACTGAAACAGAAAAAGAAACAAAAACATATGGGAGGCTTTCGATGCTTTTGAAAAGGGGAAATGTAGTAGTAAAACATAAACACAGTAGATTTCGGTTAATTGGGTCACATCGAGGCTAGAACACTTTGGACCAATTAAGCAGCTGCCCAGATTATGTGAAGCTTTATAACAAAGAACGAATTTGGGATGTTCTTCAATAATTTTCCCAAATAAATGACTGCCCCTATTAACCGATGGCCGAACTAACCGGAATCAATATTATTGTTTTATTAGCTCTACGCGTAAGTTACGTGAACTCCCTGAAAAAGCGAAACGGTTGAATTTTAGCCAGAATTTAGTTCTGTGGGGGGCAAGGTGGCAACACTGCAAATTGTTGATGGACAAACCACATACGTGATAAGTTATGCTACGGCATGGCAGCAGATAAAAGTGCAGAATTGTCACTGCCTTTTGCTCATGTTTAATCTCGGGGAAACCGTTGCAGAGGCACGAAAGTGGATTTATTCGGCTTACGACGAGAAAGCTATAATAGCTACAAACACGAGTCATACGTGAGCGAATATTAAAAGCGGTAATTTCAGTGTGTAGGACAAGCAGCGTTGCGGACGGCTGAAGGATATGTAGCGCGTAAATATGCGTCGATGTTCTGTAAGTACAACATCTATTCGATCATCACACCTAATGTAATACTCATATCAGTGCCAATGATTAGGAACTCAATGACATTACTATTGAATTGTCTTATTTTCCAGTAAAGAATAGGCATCTTTTCTTTGTTCAAAATTTAGGAAATTTACGTAACTTCATTACAGAATCTGAAATATACATGATTGAAACGATGTGCAACTACTAAGATATCAATTGTATTATCGCATAGTCAAATTGAAAAATCATGTTTGAACGTGATCAATTTAAAATATTCTCGCGATAGTCCTTCGACCAATGCGATATTACAGTGCCACGGGGGAAATTTCAGAATGCTATTAGGAAAATCTAGTTCTTATTTAAACAGTTACACAGACCCACAGGGAGAAAACACTATAGAAAACGTATTTTTTTTTTTTTTTTTTGGAATTTTAACGACCACCGTGAGCAACTCAATGGGCTATAAGCAGTCGCCCGTCCCTAATTTAGGGTCACTGGCTCCAGGGAAGGGAGAGAGCCAGTGCCGTAAGACAAACACAACATCCATGCCTGACGGGATTCGAACCAAGACCCCTTACGAACGAATGATCAGAGGCCAGCGCCTTAGACCACTGCGCCACCGGGGCGGCAGAAAACGTATTTAAAATACATTTCAAAATCCTGGAAGAAAAAGGCGGGATATTAGTTTCAGCAAACATTATACGCTATGCATTTTTCCCCACAGTGTAAATCCGAAGTAAAAAATTTTAATCTATCGGAAATAGTCAAAACCATTTTAAAATATGATTTTTAATGCTGTCCCAGGTAGGAGCGTCAGGCACCCCCAAAAAAAGGGGGGGGGGAGTACAGGCACTAATTAAAAGAAAAATTCTTGTTATACATCAATACAATTTTTCCTTCAATTCTTTTTATCGGACTTTATCAATTATAATAGAATTTTCGTCAGTCGAAATTTGAGTGTTATTTTACTGAAAACTCATGTCCAAAATTCAAGTAATATATTAGAAGGTGACCGCGTTTTTAAAAAGTTTTTCACCTTCCTTGGGTAAATAGTGAAACAACAGACTAGAGCAAATACGTATGTATTAATGTTTTTTTTTCTCTAGGGCAAATACGTATGTATTAACTGAAGTAAGCGAAATTAATTTTTTTGTTTATCGAATTTTATAATAACAAATGTCATGCAGCTTAAAAAATAAATATCTTCGGTACTGCATTATCATTTTGTATTATTTAAATGAAAGAAAACACTAAAAACACGTAAATAAATTAACAAAAATTTTACTTGGCCTTGGAAGAAGAACAAGCTATCCGGATGATTAGAGTTCTACTATATTTGTACTTTACCATGAATCGGTATTTTGCCATGGTCAATTAAACATACATAGTGCTATCTAAATTCTAAAGCACGTGAAGTTTTACATCAAACTAATGACGTTTCAGGAAAATACGCACAAAAATAGGAAACATTTTGAATGCTATTAAGAATACTTTAGAGAGATGTTATATAGGCAAAATTTAAAGCAAATTTAAAAGGTTCTATAAATCTGTCCTAGGAAATTATACTCAGTGTTAAATAAATTTGAAAAAAAAAAGGAATCGCCCAAAGATTAATTGATATAAAATTATGAGGCCAAAACTTAAATTACTGATATTTAATTTTACTAGTAGAAAAAAAAATCTATACTGTAAACATATTTTACAGTACAGATTTTTTAACATTTTCTTCTCGCTCGTTCTGTTTTCACTTTCGCCGGTCATGTAAGATCTAGAAGCAATCTGCTACGTTCTCTAAATCTAGATCATTGGTTCATTCCACCTCTACGGCGAGCAACATTATGTTTTCTAAACGTCCGTGATCCATTGCTATACGTAGGGTGAATTTTCAGACAATTGAACAATGAGATTATTCCAAAAGCATAAACTTACTTTAATATAGTTTTCCAAAAAAAAAGCAGAAATACAGAGGGGCAATCAAACGTTTTGCAATATTTCCATAAATACATGTGCTCCGGCGGGTATGTCACGTGTTTAAACTAGTCCAAGTTGCACACTGCAGTCAGTCGAAAGGGACATAAAGTGGTAGTCGTTGCTGTGAACAGCATTGCACGTCGTCTTTCTGTTTGTGGTTGGGACGCCTAAAAGGTGAACAGCTGCAACAGGCTAATTAAGGAAATTTTGCTTTATGAGTTTGAACTTGTTCATAACGCTGTTCAAGCAACAGGAAACATTTGTCATTCAAAAAAGGAAGGTTCTGTGGACCGCAGCACCGCACCAGATGGTTCAAGAAATTTCGCTCAGGTGACAGAAACCTCGACGACCAGCGAAGATCAAGTAGGCCGCGAACCGTAGATTCGTAGGACGTGCGCCATGCCGTAGAAGCAATCCCACAACCAACACTCGGAGATTATCAGGAGAAGTGGGAATATCACAGATCATCGTGGTTCGTCAACTTCAGGACCTCGGCAAGGTCTACAGGAGCTGCCACATTGTCCCTTACGAACTGACGCCAGCTGAAGCAAACCGCCTAACGGAAGTGTGAAGGAAACTCCCTAGAAAACCCGCGCGATGTACGTTTCATCGAAAGAATTATTAGGTGCGATGAAAAGTGGATCTATTTCCGTAATCCTAATACTTAACGGTAGAGGTTGAGTCCCTACCAGCTTCCAGAACCTTTTGAAAAACGTGGGCGCTTCGAGCACAGGGTGATGCTCTTCCTCTGGTGGAATTTCGAGGGGATAATCCATTACGAATTTGTTACAAACAGCCGGACCATCAACGCCGAACTCTACTCTGAACAGCTGTACGCCGTTTTGGAGAAGAAGTAAGCTGCACGTGTAAACAGAAAGCGCGCTGTCCTGCAGCAGAACAACGCTCGGCTTCGTACCGCGCGTACTACCCGGTCAAAACTCTAGGAACTTCAGGACATCGAACTGATGCCACAACCAGCATATAGTTCGGACCTTACCCCGTCGGATTGTTACTTGTTCCGGTTCATGGCCCACTACTTCGCGGGCGGTATTTTAACAACCAGGAGGAGGTGGCAGCTGGGATGAAGGAGTTCTTCGTCTCGAAAAACAAGAAGTGGTAACTAGTACCGTCTTAACACTTTTGGGTGCCCTGGGCCGTCATATTTTTCGGGACCCCTGATCTTGCATATGCAGAACATATACAACATATGGTATTATTATAATATGTGGTTATTTTTCTATTCACATATGGCATTATTATATTATATACAACAAATGGATATATATGCAACGTATGAGGAATTAATATATACACCAACATCACCATGTTATCCCTATGAGAAGAAATATGCAATATCCAGTAACACTTTAAAAACCATTTGAATGAAAAATGGTACATGACAAAAATTGTAGAACTCCATGAAATGTAGCAAATGCATTCACATTTTGTTGTTTGGCAAATTACAAAGAAATGGTTGCTGAAAGATATAATGTTTCTTCCCCATTCTACAAATTATTCAACGAAAATTAAATTAAAACAAGAAAGAAAGAAACTAACCAGGGCCGTTTCCAGACAATATGACACACTGGGCAAAAATGCTGATATGCGGCCCCCGTCATTGTCATTTGTGTAAACAGCAACGATGGAAAAATATATATAAGTAGTCCAGGTGGGCAAACCCCAGTGATAAACATACGTTCATTCCTTCGTGTATATAACACAAATGACTGTTTCAAAGGAAAAAGTGATCCGGAAAAAATACGATTTGTACAAAAGGGCAACCCTAACAGCTAACGTTTCTCCTGCCTCGTCGGGAAATCGAAGCTACGAGCGAAGTTTAAAGAAAAAAAAAGTCAAAAGAGCTTCCAACTTTCTGGATTGGTGTTTCTTTTTTTCTTTAAATAAAAAAATTCCTGCTGGAGTGGTCAAAGAGTTTGACTTTTTGTAAGCTCATAAGACTCTTGAGGCGTGGGGACTCAGTTTAGGTGAGGGCCCTGGGAACCGGCCCCGTTGGCGCACCCCTAAGACGGCAATGCTGGTGCCGCCGCGGAATCGAAGAACTGGCAGTCAGATGGCTAGAGATGGTACAACACGATGGCCTATACTCCGAATGCTAATCAGCTTTCGTCGTAAAGGTACGTATGAAGACATAAAATGATCGGAAAATTGCCAAACGTTCGTCTCACCCTATGTACTATTTTCGGGGGCACTTACCCACGCGTGCCTCAATGGCGTGACGCCCCTAGTCCCAAGAAGTGACGCAACAACAGGTAATTTCCTTGTTACTCAACAATTTATTTTACTTAGTTACCGCCATACACTATTTCATTACGTTTTACATATACGTTACAATATGGCATAGCAATCTACGTATATTAGAAGTTGGTGCTAAATTTGATAAAAGCCGTTACAAAACTGTATTTTGATGCTATGCATCTTTCCCGACAGTAGTACAGTATACGCGTCATAGCAAAATTTGGCTTCCGCTCGATCCCCAGAACAGCGGGTTGTTTGATATTGACGAGAGCTTTAAAATGATGTATAACCCGAACCCAATGCACCGCAACCTGTAGACATCCAGGACCAAAAGTTTATTGAAGCTCCTCACTAACACACTAGCTGTTTAGATTTTCTTTCAATTATTATTGTTGCTGTCTCTTGGGTCGTTATTCCACCGTTGACCGCCAAATGTTACGTACGTGCCGAGGAATTTGATATTTGATTATTAGCAGAGGCTTGGCTTCCGTACCATCCGGGAGCTGGTATGTATAGCGAAACCGTTCCCTGCTTGCTGAAACACAGGAATTATTAACACCAGAGCCTATAGAATAAATAGAGTAAGATTAAAGCACTTAGACATCTTTATTGTAGGAGGAGCCTACCATCCGGAATATTGGCTACGGCGTACAAATATGAGCCATTATCCTACTTTAGAAATAAATAAAGTCTATGCTAGATTTGAAGCGACATTTTATCGCCACTAGGCGTGTCAGAGTTCCAAAAGTCCGGAATGCTGATATATTTAGTCCGCTATAACAATCGGAAGGAAAACAAATAAACAAAAGTACTCACTAATTCTTGCAGTAGCATAATAATCCGGGTTAAAAGAATGGTTTAAATTGTGCACTGGATGTTTTCACTACACGCCCACATACACCCTGACGGAGAGCACTTTATTTGGTTGGTTTATAGCATTTCACCTGTATGATAAGCGCAGGATGATTTTCAATTCCTTCGATGAGTCCAGAACCCGTGGGAGGATGCTGACAGCTTCGGGAGGAACGGGGGATAGCACTCCTTCGACTCCGTCAAGAAACTTCGTCGTCTGCTTGAAACGGACGCTCTCTTGCGTTTTCACTCAGGTCAGCGACCTTACGCCTCCTCGGAGGAAGAGAACGTTTTCAAGGGAAGAACTTCCGTAAGAAAAACATATAATCTTTGCTTGGTGTCCGGCGCCTGTTTCCTAGCTGGAGATTCGTCGTGATTTCTTGGCTGGATGCAGGTTTATGAGATGATCGACATTTCTACGGGCCCCTCTCGGACAACGGTTGATGACTTCTGTCAATAAATATAGCGACTTCCCTTTAAACGGCGGTTGAATCACTCCTTTCCGGTTCCCAATATGGACATACTTGGCGGGCTTAACCCCTGTCACCAAATAATTGTTTTAGGCCTCGCTTTTCTTATACTCGGACGTCTGACATTTGCGTGCCGAGTTTTATTGCATATTTTCTGTTTGTGGCTGGTTCTCACGGACGACTTACTACAGCGGCCAGAGAAATATAACTGTTCTTACGTTTCGTCTGCTCTTCGCGGAGGCGAACCAAAATTGTCTCTATTCGCTGTCAAGTGGCTTCTCCTGCGTCTTTTCTGTCAACACTTAAAGTTGCCCTCTTCTCTTTCGTACAGAGCGCTCCTAGCTTCTGGGATAATAGTTCTGCAATTGACTCCCGCCCTTCACAATCGTACTTTTGGACACAGGCTAAGAGCTTTCTGACATATACTGCTTAAAAGTAGACATATTTATGAGGGCGCGAGTGCCACCGCGGCGCCGACTGGGTGGTCGTGGGGTGTCTGTGTGGGCCCTCAAAGGCGATCTCACGATTCCATTGTTTCCACCCAGTAAAAGCGAATTATCAGACTTCCCCCATTAAATGAGCTAATTTTTTCAATTTGTAATAGGCCAAATATTTAATTTAATCATCATAATTTAACCACGCCTATCGAGTCCATTTCCCCTTTTAGAGTTAATTAATGTGTACCCAATTTTTGTATCAATATCATGAAGTCAGATTTTAGCTTGCACATGCGCTAAAAGACTTTTGTAGCTACATAAGTTTTCATCCGTGTCACGGTCATTCCTTACGTTTGTCTAAATCTGAATAATATATAATAGTAAAAAAAAAAATTTTTTTGAAAAAAACTAAACAGTCGAGATACTATTGCCGCCGTCTAAGTTTGTAAACATTTCCTTTTATGACTCACATATCTTTTATCATTGGTTTTACGAAAATAACATTCACTAATCCACCTACCTACGTACTGTTCAATCTCAGGAATTAGTAAAGTTTATTGTTTGTGGTTTTGGAATAATCGCGCTTAGTACGACTGGACTGTGGCTCGGTGTGGTCGTGTGAGTAACGCGAATTAATGCAATGTTTTGCACTTAAATACAAGTATATTCCCGAATTACTCGATTTATTTCACACTCACAAAGATCTGGGCATGCGAGCGATGCAGGCACAAATTATCTACAAAGGGTACTCTCTCGAGTTTTTAAAATTAAAATTGATATTTGAGATTAGCATTGATATTTTATAAGGATAAAATATAAAAATAAACTCGCTGAATTCGTTTTTATCTCATGCCCTTCGTTCAACGAAAGATGTTATACTGACGTTTTAAATTTCGTACATATTTTTTTCTCATCGTATTCTATCTGCCTTCAAAATAAAAAAAATTGAATCGATTTTAGGATATATTCAAATTAGCACATTTATTTCGGAGGTTGACAAAGAAAATGTTTTCTAACAATTTGTTTCGTGTCTGCGGTACAGAAATAGCGCTACTCATTTCATTTTCGGACAGATCCAAAGTAGTAAAGAACTGATAAAATGTGGAACAAACCATTTTTCTCGCCGTTCAGTTAAGGTATCGTTTGGTAACCAGTGGCGCTCATTAATTTCCATCAATCAACGTCTGTCAGGAAAAGTGCGAACCGAAGATTAATGCGAAAAAACTTCCAAAAGAGCGTAACGATCTTTTTCACCGCGCCAAATCAAAGGAATCATTTTTGAAACCCAAGAATTTTCAGTAGTTTCAGAATGTGCAAGAAAGTCTTTCGAACGGTGATCATTAAATAGAAGAGGTATATGTAACTCAATTCTTTTAACGGAATATAACAAATTTCACTGATTTTTTTATTCCACGCTGTAAAAGCTTGCTGCTCAGTATGTTAAAATGTACAAGATTCGAACGCGGATTACTTTTTGGCGTGGGAACTTTATGCAATCTTTTTGGAAAGTTTTGTGCCCTCGCCTCAAGAATTGGAGATGCTTTTCTGAAAAAATGTATCGTAATAACGTTTTGTGAGGACGTCTTTGGAATAGTCAAACGTGCGGGTGAAAGGTGTTCCGATTGTGTACGCTGCACAGGACCAGATCAGCTTCGTCAGAAAAATCCTAAAATATGTTCCTGATGGAAAGTAGTTCTTTCGCTAAAAATCAGTGCGTAGCTGCTGAGAAATGTGAGATTCTCAAGAAGAAGGGAGCTTTGCTATCGTTGCGAATTATTCTGCAAATTTTCAGCTGATTTACTACACCAGCAAATTTTCAGCTGACAAAATACCGCAATGCATCTCTAGAATTTCTGAATACCAGAAACGCATTACAAAATGTGTTGAATGTACATATTTTGCAATGAGCATCTAAGATATAAATCATCATCATCATCATTGTCAACCATTATCAATCCACTGCTGGATGAAAGTCTCTTCAAACCTTTTCCCCAACGGTCTAACTTTTGCCAGTCTCCTCCATGTTACTCCCGCATACTTTCCAATTTCATCCACCCATCTCCCATGTGGTCTTCTTCTGTATCTTTTCCTGTCCCTTGGAATCCAATCTAAAATTTCGGCTGTCCATCGATGGTCTGTCCTTCTGGCAGTAAGTCCAGCCAGTTGCCATTTCAGGGATTTTACTGTGATTATGATGTTTTCTACTCTTGTCATTTTTCTGATTCAGGAGTTCCTCTTCCTATCTCTCCTGGTTGCACCAAGCATGCACCTCTCCATGCCTCTTTGAGTTGTCTGCAGCCTTTGTATGTCTCTTTTAGTTAAGGTCCACGTCTCTGCACCATGCGTAAGCACTGGAAGGATACATTGATCAAACACTTTTCTTTGAAGACATATTGGCATATTGCTCTTGAATATTATGATGTTCCTTCCAAAAGCTCTCCAGGCAAGTTTTATACTCCGATTAATTTCTTCATCAATGTTACCCTCACTTGATATCTGCTGTCCAAGATAAAGGCAGGTAACTGTTATCTCCAGCTTTTTTCATCAATCGATAAATCTTCATTTCTTGTAAAAGTACATTACTTTTGTCTTCTGAAAGTTCATTTTCAATTCCAGTTCTTTACTCCTGTCAGCTAGTTCCTGCATCATACCCTGCAGCTTTGATGGGGTAGTTGCAAAAATGACTATGTCATCAGCAAAACGAAGGTGAGTTAGGTAATCTCCATTCATCTGTATCTCTTTGTTTTCCCAGTTCAGTGATTGAAATACCTTTTCCAATGTGGCATTAAAGAGCTTGGGAGATATAGTACCACCTTTTCTAACTTCAGTAAACACTAACTCTGACTTTACTCGCACACTTCGTCATAAGACTCCCAAAAGTTCTCCAACGGAATCCCATATGATCTAAAATGGTGTAAGGTTATAAGGGTGAGTGAGTTACTATCTGCAATATATTCATAAAATGCATGTATTACAACAACGATTAAGAACTTACAAGAACACTATTTTTAAGACAATTTGCTTGTTTTTTGACGCCTTTTTTTTATTGAAGGTTTAACGACCACCGTGAGCTTCAACAATTTTATTTAGGACAAGCATTGACAGGAAGATACAGATGGTCTGCGCTTAAGAGTTACCAAAAAAAATAAACATTCAGATGACCTATTTACAATGACGATGAAATATTTACACAATGTGAATGCACTATATACAATGTAATCGAATTCATACCACTGAGAATGCTATCACTGTGACATAAGGATTTAATCACTCTATATGCATCATATGTTCGCAAGGTGCATTAGCAGAGTGCCATCGCTAGTAGGTAAACACAAGTACAAGGTATAACTATATATTTCACAGTGCAAAAATAAACATGTATACTTTGAGCAAACTTGAAAAGAAAAGAGTAGAAGGCCTATGCTTTTCAGTATCTGAAAGAGAAGCAAATACATGATCTATTTACAATGATGGTATGATCTCTATACGATGTGAATGCAATATAACTAATGTAAAACGCTTTCAAATCACTAAACGTGCTATCACTTAGACTAAATCAAGTGCTACAAACACAGTACTGTAGATTGACTTGTAGTGAAAACAGCATATGTACACAAGGTGCATAAGCAGATTGAAAACACTAATAAGTAATGACAATTCCAGGGTACAACTATAAATTTCACAGTGCAAAAAGTAGAGTACATTAGTACAAACAGAACTTGCTTTTTACACATTATATATACTTCGGGTACAGTACATCTAGGAAATATGAAAATAACTCTTTCTACAGAAAATGTGCAAGACAGCGCGGAACATTGTGTAATAGACTGATTATTTCCTGAACATATGACATAAGAAAAAACGCATTGTGCAACATTAACAATTAATTGAAACATTATCAAAAACCTTTGCTCCGCACCATGAGCATAAAACATGTGTTTTTGTCCCAACATAAGAATTGTGCCGAACATGAATTTCACAGTGCAAATAGGAAAGTACATTAATATAAACAAAACTGAACTTTTAACATAGTATATATACAGTACAAATGACTGAATGATGAGCATCAACTCTTTCTACAACAAAAGTGCTAAACATCGCAGAACATTGTATCATAGACTGATTTAGGTACATGGGACATAAGAATATTGACCCAACATATCCTGTTAGGAACCAACATAAGAAATGTGCCCAACATGAATTTCACAGTGCAAATAGGAAACTACATTAGTATAAACAAAACTGAGCTTTTTACATTGTATCTATACTTCAGGTATAGTAAAAATAACTGAATGATGAACAATAACTATTTGTACAACAAATGTGCTAAACTTCGCAGAACATTGTGTAATAAACTGTTATATATCTTGTTAGGTACATTTGACATATGCAAACACACACTGTACCAAATTAAGAATTAAATTGAAACCCTATCAAACATTTGCTCAGCCCCGTGAGCATAAAACATATTTTATTGACCCCGGCAAACATAAGAAATGTGCCGAACATAAAGCTTTAAATTAATTCTAAGCGCCTGTAGTGTAACAAGAGACTCATCAACATGACCTTGTTGGTGAGAAACATTCAGACGTGCTATACCATTAGGCAGCAATGATTATCGTCAGGTCTATCACAGGGCACCAAAAATACGGTAGTCACAAAACAAGATTTTCGTTAGTCCAAAAGATTTCACAGAAGTCAGAACAATAGTCTTCTGATTAACCGGAAAACCGTTGACGAAAAGGTGACCACACTGACATAAAATGTGGGATTCGATTCGCATCCTTAGCAACAGTGAAAGCAAGTCGCAAAGGTGAAATCAGTCTGTTCCGAAATTGACTGCTCATCGCAGCCCCTGCCTGAAAGATGGTTGGCTGTATAGAGGTAGAACGAAGCTGTTGATGGCAGCAAAAAATCACGTGTTTTGCTAATATAAAGACATAAGCACATGACTCTGATACAGGAATAGGCGGAGTACTTAAACTGAGTAGCGTGCTATAGGCTGAGAAAGAGAGGTCAGTAGTACTAAGGCACTGCGCAGTAGTGAAGGTCAGATGTAATAAGGGAAGAAGCACTGTGCAATGTTGATATACATGATCTACATCCGCAATCGTAGAGCAAAACATGCAGTTAGGCGAATCAACAAGCGTCATCCTGAATAATTTGGTAGGAACTGGTAACCGCCGATGAAGAAACAACCATTGGATGTTTCTTTCTGCTGGAACAGATAGTAGCGAATTAGACATGGACCACACTTGTGAAAGGGCGACATTCGGAACATCTGAAATCCTAAATGGTGTAGCATACAGTAGATCAATGAGACAACGGTAAAGAGACGACATAGAAAAACTGGAGAGAGGAAGTGATGAGCCCCGAACGGAAAGGAAAAAGGGAAGAGGAAGAGAGGCAGAGGGAACAAGAGTTAACCCAGCTTGAGAGGCAAGGTTAGGGAAGAGGGTAATGATTGAAGAACGGAAGGAATCATACAGCGAAAGAGAGGAAGAGGTAGGGGGAGGAGGGGGAAAGGATCAGAGAAGGGTTTCCAAGAAAGATCTGGAGAAATTAGATCCTGAACAGATACTATTCCGGCGGGGAGCCAGGAAAGGTCAGTAAAGTAGGGAGCATTAGGGGGATGAAGGATGGAAGAAAAGAACAGGGGCTCAGCTAGTAGTTCAGTGGTGGAAGCCGGTGGAGCACGGAAGAGGGGTAGAGAACGGAGAAAGGAAAGGAGCTCTTTGTAGAAAGGGGAAATTTTAGAATGGAAAAAAGGAGATTGATCCATTAGAAGAAGATACATGATGAAAGTGAGTCGTGGATTCCCAGGCAATATCATGACATCTCTAACGAGCGTAACTGGCGAGTCTGGTGTACTTAGTAGCTGCAGGAAAGAAACTACTTTATGTGTTTTATAGAAGGTGCGAACTTCCAGCAGTGAAATACCTCCATCAGTAACCCGACGACAGAGAGTGGAGACCTGGATCCAATGGTACCTTTTCCATATTATTGTTGAGATGATTCGAGAGATTTTACTAAGGTGATAAATGGGCATACGCTCTGCTGACCATGCGTATAGGCATGGTGAAACAATATAAGTCTGAGCTACTCTAGCTCTTGAAAAGTAAGAAGTACATAATTGGGAACCTCGCCAGAAGGCAGCAGTTCGAGTAAGGCGTGTCCTAAGAGCATTCCATGTTTCATTTTGAGCAGAAAGACGGACTCCGAGATTGACCCCAAGGCATTTTTGGGATGAAGAATTCTATGAGGCGCCCCATGGGGTGTCAGTCCTGGAGGCCCATGCTCCGCTCCATGGGCCTGCATTCTTGGATGTAGTAAGTGATGCCGCTGAACATGAAGAATATTGATCGTAAATGTGGATCAAAATGTCGAATTGAGCATCTGCCCTTACACAAAAGGTAGCGTCATCAGCATATGCAGAGTATGTCATAGAAAAGTTCCTAGTACTTGTAGTAGGCGGTGGGAGTGCATCTATAAAGGCTCGATGAACGGACCGAAGAAACGGCTCAAATGCAATGGCAAAGAACTGCCCAGAAAGTGGGCAACCCAGCCGAATGCTTCGCCGAGAAGGAATAGGTGCAGTCAAGAATGCGGCGTCTTGACATGGGAAACAGCGTCCTGATAAAGGGCAAGAATAGAGGTAACAAAAGCAAACGGAAAGCAGAAAGCAATAAGAACAGGGAAAGATACGAATGTGAGATATTATCGAAAGCAGCTCTTTGGTCAATATTAAAGAAAGCAAGTGGTTCAGAGTTAGTACGACCCAGATGTAGGAGATCTCGAAGGAGATTGAGATTAGAAGTGATGGACCGACCAGGGACCGTGTTGGTCTGGTCGGGAGAAAGAAGAAACGGAAGAAATTGGTTGAGTTGACTGGAAAGGAATTTAGTGAAGAGTTTATAGTCAATGTTTAGTAGCGAGATAGGACGCCAGTTTCCCAAGTCAAGCAGGTCGCCTTTCTTGGGAAATAACACCATATGAGACTCTGTGAAACCCCTCGGAAAAGAAGAGGAAGAAAAAGCATAATTGAAAGCGGCGAGAAGAAATGGAGGCAAAGAAAAGAGAAAGGTATGGTAGAAAAGAAGCGGAAGGCCATCTGGATCTGGAACAGCACGAGAATTTAGAGAGGCAAGAGTGGTCCGAAATTCAGTCTGGGAAATAGATTGTAAAAGGGAATCAGAGAGATGAGAAGGAACTTGGGAAAGAGCAGAGAGTAAAGTAGCAGAAGCAGAAACAGAAGGCTGAGATGTTTCACTGTACTTGATGGTAATATATCGACGAACCTGAGAACATACTGCATCCGGATCAGAGGTGATTTCACCATCTGGCCGCGGAAGTACTCAAGCTGATGCGACGAGCTGCATTTTTCTTCTAACGCGGATAAAAATTCAAAGGAGCAGTCCTCTGGTGATAGAAGTTGTAGACGGAGACGAAGAATTACCTGACGTGCACGAGGCTCAAGAAGTGCTATGAGATCCGCTTGGTATGCTGTATGCATGGGATGACTCGCGTCAAGCTGTGACAGATATTGCGGAGATTTTGCTCTTCCATGGAACGCTTCGTGCCTTCGGAGAAGGAATTACGTCTGAGAAGATAGATTAGGTAAGATTTTTCCTCGAGTCAGTAATTGGTGGCACAAGGTACAGTGGACAGGCCCTCTCGCATATGATAAAGAAGATCTCTGATCTCGGTGCACAGATTCTCATCAGCTAGGAGAGAAGTGTCTAGTGTCCATGACTGAGGCCTAACATGCAGACGAGATGAAGAGCTACAGGAGATAGTGACGGTATAGTGATCCGATGAGGCTGTATGAGAGTGCATACAATCCGTTGTGATGGGCAATAACGGAGCAGAAGCGTAAAATCGATCCAGCTTGGCAGAAAGAGAGGAAGATGCGAATGCAGCTCTCCAGGTATGTGAAATGTATGTCGGATGCAATCGTCGGAACACGTCATGTAAATCAAAATCAGACACTAATGATCGCAATTGCTCCACAAGACGTTAACGATGTTCAATCCTCGAAGGAGCGCTATCGAGCTCTGGTTGAAGTGTACAGTTAAAGTCTCCTCCAATTAGCACATGATTTGATGGTAATGCTGACTGAAGTGCAGTGCGGAGCGACGAAAATAACAACGTTAGATGTGTAGATGAACATGGAATATATATGTTGAAAACTAAATATCGTTGTCCATCTAGGACTAAAGTGAGTCGCTCCAATAAATCTCGGCACAAGTTATGAACTTTAACAAAGGAGAGTGCTTGACGAAATCTGTTATGTATACCAATCGCTAAACCTCCACGAAGAGAGAGCCTAAACGCGGGATGAAACTGGTAGTCCCATCTCCTCCAACGATGGAAGGGTGAAGTGGAGAGGCAATTTGTCTCTTGCAAAAGTAGGAGATCTGCATCGAGGTGGTGGGCGTCTTCATAAGCTAAAGCATTCGCCAAAGGGGTACACATAACTCTACTATTAAGTGAGACTGTCTTGAACAGAATAGTCTGACGATGGATGGAGGATGTTGTCGGCTGCGTTCTGTAACTTGGCGAGACGGCTACGGAACTTCTTTGCCCAGAAGAGACCACCCAGATCACTGCCCGGAATGGTAGGTAAATGAGAATGTATAGCCAATATTTGATTCATGACTTCAGATAAACAGTGGGTGTAACCTTCCAAAAAATTGCGAGACAGCTTATCCCTACGGGGACTTATTAGGAACGCATACACCTTCTCCCCAGACACAGGTGTCTGTGGAAGAGAGGATGCCTCTAGTATAAGTAAAAAGTTTTCACAGGAGATCGGAATAATTGTTCCATCATCTGTATCAGATTCCATAGAGCCTTCAGACGTGAGCATCAGACTACTAGAACGTTCACGTCTTGCCCTAAGGGTGGTTGTAATTCTAGACTTCTTATTCTGAGCGCGTGCTGTTCTACGTCGCTTCACCCGTCCACGACTTTGTGCTGTAACCGGAAGTGGAACTTCCGGCACTTTAAAAGGAACTGAAGAATTACTCTCAACGGTCGAAGCAGCAGCAGTATGACGAGAATCGTCATCAACCATCCCTATAGGAGACTTTGGATCAACAATTGATGCCTCTTTCGACTGAAGAGATGGTGGGGGCGCTAATGCATTACCCGAGGTCGAGGGTTTACCCGTAGACGTCGGCTGACCAACGGCTGTCTCACTACTTATTGTAGACGTCGGTTGACCAACGGCTGTATCACTACTTTTTGAGGGTCTTCTGTTGTTGGTCCTTAGCACCAAAAGAGGATGCCGATTGACGTGACAAAGGGGAAGAAGTTCCTGCTGTTGACTTGGAAAGAGTGGCCGCATTATAAGGGCATAGAGCGCGGGGATGTCCCGTGCCTTTAAAATTCGGACAGACGGAGCCTACTGTGATGAATATTTCTCTAACGTGCGTGCAACAGAGTTCACGTAAAGTGGGTGGAATACGCAGCATGTGCTAATCTGAAGGGAAGACCACACGAACATTGCGGCGACACCCGAGTTGGTATCTATCTTCTGGCACCTCTGGAAACGAAGAGTAGGTTGTTACACCTCCAATGATCCGGCCAAAAGGAAGAAGAGCAGAAATCAAGATGTCATCTGATAGCTCAGGTGGAACTGGTGAGAAGCTTACAACGACGGAACTCTGTGAAACAGGTTCGGCATGGATGTGACGATCTCCATTTGAGATGCCCCTGGTCAGTACATGTAGGGAATGGGCAGGAGTAGAGAAGTAGATAGCTTTGTGAGACTTCCTGCCCCCATGAGTTATGGCTGATGCAGGAACAATCTCACGAAGAGCAGCAGTATATGCAGTGAGTTTTGTATTTCACATGCTCGGAAACACAGCACCATTCTCCATACTTTGAAGGAATTTCAGCCAAGGAGGGGTATCTTCTTTAAGGACAACTTCAATGACTTCGGCATTATGCGTCATCTGATATTGTCCAGGAGAAAAAGAAGACTAGGAGAGTCCAGACTAAATGCGGTTACGTCAGCATATGAGAGGGCAGTTGTACGTTGCTTTTGAGACGATTCCGGCACGGAGTGAGAAACATCCATGGCGTCATCATTAGCTTTCGAGAAGAAGAAGAGGCGAAAACCGATGGGAAGGCAGCAACAGAAGACTGCAAGGAGGAGTGGTTTATCAAGATAGACTCGTCATTGGTAGTAGTATTTAGAGAAGGTGTTTTCGGGAAACCGTCATTTTCGGTAGCAAGGGTTAGGACGTCATTCTCCCCGGAAGCCGCCTTTTGCAATGGCGAAGAGAAGCTTAGCCCTTAGCCAGCTTGGCGAAGGAAGAAAAATAAGATAAACTAATCAAAATAAGCACTAACCAGCTCGGCAGGTATATAAAAAGAAACACTGAACCTTAATACACAACACATACACAAAATAGAACACTGACAACGAAGAAAAATAACACAAACCGATGAAAACTTGCGGAGCACTGAAAAACACAGCTAACCCACCGTGAGCAACTCAATTCGCTATAAGCAGTCGCCCGTCCCTAATTTAGGGTCATTGACTCCAGGGAAGGGAGAGGGCCAGTGCCGTAAGACAAACACAAGATTCATGCCTCACCGGGATTCGAACCCGAACCTTTCTCGGATGAATGATCAGAAGCCAGTGCTTTGACTACCACGCCACCGGAACGGCCAACGCACTTAGTTCAGCGTTGGACAAGTTTATTTATGGCATAAAAAATCTGATATACGAGCCGTACGTGCTCCGCTTCCTTCATTTCTTTGTACAATAAATCAACTGGCCGCCACGGTGGCGCAGTGGTCTAAGCGATGGCCTCTGATCATTCGGCCGAACGGGGTCCCGGTTCGAATCACGGTCAGGCATGGATATTGTGTTTGTCTTATAGCACTGGCTCTCTCCCTTCCCTGGAGCCAGTGACCCTAAATTAGGGACGGACGACTGCTTATAGCCCATTGAGTTGCTCACGGTGGTCGTTAAAATTCCAATAAAAAAAAATCGACTGCCGCTTAAGACGCCCTCGTAGAACCATGGCTAATTTGCGTAATATTTGCCATTTCTTCAATAGTCAATCGTCTGATTACTGGAACCGTAAAACGAACTTCTTTTTTTTTGTTAATTTAAGGGCTTAATGAAAAATGATTTAATTGGGATACAGGTAATCGTCCGTTCCCGGATAATTTCGGGTCATTGGCTCTGGAGATGGAGCCAGTGACGTAAGACTAACGCAGCATCCGTGCCTCACCGGGATTCGAATTCGGAATCATCACTAACGAATGGTCACAATCCAATGCTTATACCACTGCGCCAGTGGGGCGCAAGGAAGTTGATTTGTGCAACGTTTTCAACAGTGAACGTGCACGGGTTGCTGCTGCTTTTACACGTGTTGCAGTTGTGCGACCGTTTTAAATGTAGGAAATCGATTGGTATGGACTCCGGTGTAGCAAAATGCTGATCTTATACTATGAGGAAATCTTTCAATAATTTCCAGGCCATGGGGCAAATGTAATTCTAAGTGCTTTAAAGGTGAACGATTAAGTAAAAGAAACAAGGAAATAAAGCTCTCAAAACTTTCAAAAGCACTTTAAACAATTTTTTTATTGTTATTATTTTGTATTTCTCATCAAATCCTTACCATTAATTATGTGCATCAATTTTCATCAAAGTTACTTGATTTGGGCTTTTTTTTATAAAAGAATGTTACGTGGACGTCAGATGATAAGTATATTAGTGTTTTGTAAAAACACTACTGGCCGCCCCGGTGGCGCAGTGGTCTAAGGCGTTGGCCTCTGATCATTCGTCCGTAAGGGGTCCGGGTTCGAATCCCGGTCAGGCATGGATGTTGTGTTTGTCTTACGGCACTGGCTCTCTCCCTTCCCTGGAACCAGTGACCCTAAATTAGGGCTGGGCGACTGCTTATAGCCCATTGAGTTGCTCACGGTGGTCGTTAAACCTCCAATCAAAAAAAAAAAAAACACTACTGTGTCATTTGTGACATACTACAGAGGTGAAAACATGTGTCAAGACGATAAATCTGCAGCCACACATTTTGTCAGCGCAGCTCAGTTGGGAGAGCGACTTACTCCGGAGTGAGGGGAAGCAAATTCGATGCCTGTCGTGGGCAAACTTGTATTTTCACGCGTTGTGTTACGATTTCAGATATTAAGTGTGGATAATTACGAATCAGTCGTACTGAATGCGTGTGACATATACTCCGCTTTCGCTAAGATTATGGAGCTGAGAGTGCATTATACATCTTTCATGTTATTTTTTGTTTGTTTGATTGTTTTAAGTGTCTAGGACCATAGGCCTATCCATGATTTGTAGCCGCTTGTTCCGGGAAGGGTATAGGGCTGTTGTCGTAAGTCGGGTCTACAGGCTTTGCCTCACCCCGGGCTTGGGCCCAGTTGAGAGTGTCTTTTTTTATTATCTATAAAGAATCGGAAAACGGGCTCAGAGGATTGTTTTTGTTTCAGTCGGTGGTGAGTTGAGTTGGAATGCCCTTCTCAGCCATAAAGCACCTGCCACTGTGCCTACGTGCTTATTTAATTTTTCTTTGTTGATTGATCTGTTAGAGTGCAGCCTAAACATAAGGAGAAGCCCGCTTTATGACTGCGGTAGAACCTGCTCATAACGAGCAGCTCGGAAGTAGCGGAAGCCTTACTTAAATCTGGGTGCTTATTAAACTCATTTTTGGGTGAAGATTCTCACTATGTGAAATTGTGCATATGTGATAATACAATATACGTTTAATTATTATATACATATCTAGCTAAATACCCGTTCTTTGAACGAATACAAGATTTCATAACATACCATATTATAATTTGTACCATAAATTAATCTTACATATAAAATACAAACCGTCTGTTTGTCTGAAGCAGGAAAAACTCTCGAACGCCGAACTGTGGCATCGTGAAATTTGCATAGCTTATTAATACTGGAATTTCTAAATCAACGCAACTATTTTAAGATCTCTACGTTGTTCCGTTCGCGAGTTATGAATTAATTAATAAGCTAATCAATAAAGTCAGCGTCGTTTGCCACGTCATCGTTCCAAATATGAAAGCACGTGACTGCATTCTTTGCCGCGGCACATCCACATGTGTTTCTATTCTTTGAGAACTGTGCATAAAAAAATGCAAAAACGAACTTTGCGAAATTTTAAAGAAACGGGCTGAAATTTTTATCAGCACCATGAATTGGTAATAAAAGGAGTCCCTCAACATTTCACCGGAATCCGGTCAAAACGTTTTACAATAGGCATGGAATTTTTTATTGATCGGTAAACAGAAATATGGACGCAGAAACGGTAATAAAGTTTTGACGGCTAATTTAAAAAGTTATTTACCGATGCAGGTGAAATTTGGAGGTCATGTTCCTATTAACGATTTATGGTGTTCATTAAAATTTCAGCCAGTTTCATAAAATATTCGCGAAGATAAGTTTTTAAAGTCTTTATCCCCGAGATTCTCCCCTCCAAACTGAAAGCACGTGATGCATTTGATCATCGATAACAAATTATTAACGAATTTTGTTCAGTCAGTGTTCTAATGCTGTGTCTCCTGAACGCGTGTTAAATAATTCGTAACGCTTTTGGTCCGTTTTATTCTACAGACAGCTGTATATTGGAATTTATAGATCAAAGGATCCAACAAACTTATATATTGTCGCCGATGAAGGAGAAACCAAAAATGTTGTATACGGCCAAGTGCTGAAATAATCACAGTATGAATAAATAATTTGTAATGACCGAATTTGTAAAATCAGCTTTTTTCTTTCTTGCAAGCATAAATTTTTTTCCAGATTTTTTCAGTGGCATACATGGGAATATGAAATTAATAAGCCTAAATCCCGGGCAAGACCGGGTAGTAAAGCTAGAATATTAATAATACACTTGATCGGTTTGTTCTATAACTTTGTTATATCATATCGGTAATAAAATGGATTCAAATACATAATGTTTATAGCATGAATATCTGTATCCTTATAAGATGCGGAATGTTGTGATTTGTAACTAAACAGTTTTATATTGATGAACGAATAAAAAAATAAAGAGAATATATTGACTTATGTTAGTGCTTCTTTGTACACTACGTTGGCTGTTATGGAATCATCCGCCAGTATTACCAAACTGCTAGGAGAACGAACTAACTCTTGAGCACGCTACGTAAAACTGGCCATGTTAGAGAAACTTTTTTAAGGGTTGTCCTTTTGATTTAATGATCGTCATAGCAGAGCAGACCTTCAAAGGAAACTGTAATCTCTTGAATTCGAATGGGTAATCAGATGGAAAAAGAGGTAAACGTGGAATAAATACAGATTCCCCATGTTCGCAACCAGTAAATATGGTGGCCTCAATAACATTGCGATGTTGAACATTTATTTGAAGTCTATGCTGGTAGATTTTCATTGTAAATGAAATTTGAAAAAATAAAGTTTCGCCCTTGAAATGCTACACCATAACAAATTTCGAGAGTTGAAATGGCCATACACAGCATATTTCTTCGCTCTTTTGGGAAACACATATCTGCTTGACTTATTCTGCCAGACGACACATAAGCAATTGCGTTCATAACTGTACATTCAAAACTTCAAGCCTACACAAAACAAATCAAAGTACGTCGTTACTCTTCACTTTCATCGTTAAAATATTAATAAACACAACAAAATAATAATAGAAAACAGAACAAAATGCCAGCATAAATGTAAAGAGAAAACTATTTTATTTTTCAAATTTCAATTACATATAAATATGCGGGTTCCTAGTAATTTCAATTACTAGGAACCCGCATATTTATATTTATTGCAGTCATCTTACCACTTATGTGACCTGTGACGTTGCTTCGGTGAAAACGAATGTCGGTAATTTCATCTTGACTCCAAAAACCCCACTTTTATGACGTCACCGTTGCTTGGGTGAAAACGAATGTTGGTAGTATGATTTTGACTCAAAAAACCTTGACACTCGATAAATCAAACGATAATATAAATGTTTAAACGCAAAGTACATTATGATATAGCCCTTTTTACGTGATATTTTAAACGCTTTTTTCTGTGAAATAAATTTTGATCAAAATTAATACTGAGCGGGTCAACTCAAGAAATTCAAAACTAAGGGCGGGACTTCAGTTGCTGGCAACAATGGCTCGGTCATTTCAAAATGTCCTAGCGTTATCAAAGATGGGGTATTTAAAAACCCCATTTTAACCCACTTAAATTCATCGTAGGAAAAAACCCTTTCTTAGTGCGCCTTTATGTTGCAAAATGAACATTCCTGCCAAATATGAAACTTCTAAGTTCAGAAGTTTCTGAGATCCGGTGATGAGTCAGTGAGTCACTGAGGGCTTTCAGTTTTACATGTACAGATAAGTAGATATGCTTGAAAGATTTAGTTAATTAACTACATTCCAACTGCAGTTAATTAATTAAACATTTCAAGTACACTTCTCGATATAGAAATGGCCTCACCCGGAAGAAGGTGTTCTACAAACATGCAAACCGCAGGGTGGGTGTACCCACTCGAGAAATGCAAATGGCGTTAAACTGGAGCCGATGACGTCACACGGTCGTGAGATAAAGGTGCCAGCAGCCACATAGGTGGTATTGTGTGGTCGCTGTTGGAAGGGTCCCGGAACGTTTCACATTTGTTGTTTGTGCTGGGAAACTGTTGATCGAAGGACGAAAATGCCGGGTACACGACGTCGGCAGGTTTACTCCATTTGGATGCGTTTCAGAGAATTCAGAGAAGAAGAATTGTTGGCCTGTGTGAAGCGGGTTGAGTCTACACGACCTATCGGTGCGCATGAGAAACGGGATGTGACGAACTGTTGGACGTTGTTAGCACCACTGGCTACAGGAAGGTTCTTACGTGCGTCAGAGCGGCAGTGGTGCAGTCCGACAGACGTCAACACCCCTGGGCCGGCGGGTTGTTCGACACGCTCGTTCGTCACGAGACAGCACTGCAGCTGACATTCTACCTGCTGTGTCGTTGGCCATGGACGTCATCATAACGACCCAAACTGTAAACCGAAGATTACGGGTGACAAACCTGCGCAGTAGGCATCCGTAACGTCGACTTCCACTGACGGTTAGCCATCGCTGCGCTCACCTGGTTTAGTGCCAAAGTCATGCGAACTGGGGTCCCGAATGGAGTACTGTGGTCTTCAGTGATGAATCCCATTTCTGTCTGGGTGCTGACAATCGACAGATCCGTGTCTGGGAACACCCTCGTAAGCGGACGTGCCCCGGTATCGTTGGTGAGCGCCACACCATCCGTCAGGCAAGCATAATGGTATGGGCTGCTGTTGCGCATGACAGCAGGTCATCTCTTGTCCGCATCACGGGCACACTGACAGCTGCACGATACGTGAGCGAGGTTCTGCAACCTATTCCAACGCCGATCCCGAATGGTGTGACGTTTGCAATAGGTCACTGGTGTGTCGGCGGCTCCCATAACTTATTTAAGCTAATAATCGCCTGGTGGTCTTATTGGAGTTATTTCTGTAACCTACCTCTTTGAAATAGGTGATGATATGTGCCACTGGCACTCTCCGGTTAGTTGCAACGATGCTAGAGTGACGTCATCAGCCTCGTTTATCCACCACCTTTCTTCACCTGCAGCATTGTTCTCGATGCGATGTTATTCCGGAAATATCGCATTCCCGATACATTCTTGATATTGGCAAACGAAGATACTGATCCATGAGGCGTGCACCCACTATCATCCTTCTTTCAAATTCTGTTAACTCCATACTGATATCGAATTGCTGTCTACGTGAATACAGTGATGTTCTCGCACCTATATACATGCCAAGCGGTGGGTTCGTACACTAGAGAGAGGGGTGACAATGTCGCGTTTCCCAGGAACCAGGTATATCATGATTTCTGCTGTCTCAGTCTGTAGCATGGTACGTCGTTACAATACACCCTAGGAATATTTATATCTAGAGATAACAACTATTAAGTGCAGCGACGCGTAGAGCCTCAACCTCCATTGTAAATGGTAGAATTCACGATTAATGTTTCTATCAGGGTTTTAATTGAGTACAGGATTTAAGTTCCACACAAAGTTTTGATGTATTGCGTATCTCTTGTGCTGAAGCCATGCTTTGTATTTCTGTTCCAGCTGTTATAGTTTGCTTCTGAAGTGATCTAACAATCATGATCTACAGAACGGAGGAAGCAAATTTTCTGTGATGACGAAACTGCAGTTCACATCCTGGGGGAAAGGCATGTTGATGTTTACCACACAAACGGATAATCTTTTCCCTGACCTCGTAATGATTAGTCTGATTGAACAATGCAATGTCAATTGGAAGTTGCACGGTGGATATCCTCTTATGCCGGCAAACTTACTGAATTGAGTTCCGCAAAGTGTAATGCATATTCATCACGTTTCAGCAACGGACTCTGAATGATGTTTATTTAATTCACATGGCCGTCTTTGTCAGCAGCATCGATTTCCTGACAACCTATTTCAGTTCGTAGTTGAAGCAATTTTTATTTTTCTGTACCTATTGGACGCGCAAAATAGTATGTCCTTCTTGGGGATATTTGGTGCTTTTGGTTGTGCGTTTTCTCTGAGGATATGTTTAGTGTACAATTGAGAACCGCAGAGCAACGGACATTGTTTGAATCAGTATACTTTTTTTAATTTGTTGGGTAGTACCAACATTTTCACCACAGTTAACGAAAAATAACTGTTGTGCGACTAATTTACTGAATCTTTGCTTCATCTGGGCTACGGTGTACATTTGCTTTGATGGTACTTCATGCTGTCAGGGCCGGCTGGACCATAGGGGCAACCGGGGCGATCAACCCGGGCCCCGCGCCTTCAGGGGGCGCCGCAGTTTAGAAAACAAAATAATTTTCGGTAAAAAAAAAATTAACTACATTTTTTGGTAACTTTTGGGGTGCAAGGCTCTTAAAAATGTATTTTTGAAGTTTTTTGTTTGTTTCCAATCTTCCCATTTTGAATACGTTATCCCCCGTTCGTCGTACGGACCCTGGGATTTGCAGATTCGAAATGATTTTTGTAACCACCTTAATCTTTTCCGCATTCATGAAATAGCAAATAAAATTTCATCATTTTGTGATCCCCTGCTTTTATACATCCAACAATTTGTGTGAAAATCTGATACTTAAATTTAAGGAAATAAAAAGAACAATATCCAAGTTACTTTCGGACTACATATGGAGGTCCCTTTTCCAACATTAAAAGAAATTAAAAAAAAAGAAGAAAAAAAAAGGCAACTTTCTTATATGAACGCGTATAAAAGTTTAAAATGTCACTAATATATCAGTTACTTCAATGTGCATTAAAATCAATCACTAGACATGTATCAAGGGAAAAAACTGTTTGTACCAATTTATTTTAGAGGGATCTTTATTATATTTCCTACACAAAAATATTCGCTACGCAGATATCTTTTTTATCATTTTGTGAATAAGCTATTATAAGAGTCACAATACAACCTAAACCTCTTCTTTCGTGAAAGAAAATCGTAGATTTTAACACTTTTCACACACTCTCTCTCTCATTTTCCCTCTTACTTTATCTATCTTCCTCTTTCTCTCTCTCTCTTCCCCTCTCTCTTTTTCTTTTTCACTCTTCCTCTCTCTTTTCTTCCTCTCTCTCTTTCTCCCTCTATCTATCTCTTTTTCTCCCTATCTCTCTCTCTTTCTCTCTCTCTCTCTTTCTCTCTCTCTCTCCCACTCTTCTCTGTCTCTTTCCCCTCTCTCTCTCATTCTCTTCCTCTCTCTTTTCCTCTCTTTCTCTCTCTTCCTCTCTCTCTCTTCCCCTCTCTCTCTCATTATCTTCCTCTCTCTTTTTCCCTCTCTCTCTTTCTCTTCCCCCTCTCTCTTTCTGTTTCTCTCCCCCCTCTCTCTCTCTCTCTCTCTGAACTTTCAGTCCGTATTATGGTCTTTGTTCTTAAGCTTAAAGCAAATACTTCTTTGAGATGATCATTTTGTCTTTACGGTAGTGTTCGTGTGTCTTCCTCACGAATGATAATTTTCAGAAACGACTTCATTGAAATATGAGATTTATTTTTTAGTGTCCACAATTGAATTTTGCTCTGGGCCCCGCAATAAAATTTTGCCCAGGGCCCCGCAAGAGCTTCATCCGACACTGCATGCTGTTGACTAATATTTGTTCCCAAATTTGTTGGAAGATGAGTTTATTCCACTTTTGTCGTTGGCTGAATTATTCCCCGCACACATGAACCCTGTCTGTACCTTTGGTATATTTCTCTAATTGAATGTATTTATCTCTGTTTCGTTTATCCTGGTTGGTTTTGGAGAACTTCCAATTGTTTTCTGCGGTAGGTCAACTGTTCTTTTCTGTGATGTTTTGCTGTTAGAATGAGTTGCCAGTTCAATAGTCTACTGCTTTGAAGATTGCGTCCAGGGTCATTTGTTGGTTGGATTTGTGCTGATAATAGGGATTATTGAAATTGCACTAATTGTGTTTACTATCAAGTAAGTGCGTCCCAGAGGTTGTTGACGGCTGCTAAATTGGCATGTCGAATCGTAATTAGAGTATCTGAATTGAACTAAATGTTTTCATGATATATTTGTTCGCTTTTTATCTACGACTTAAAAAAACTGTTCATGTATGATTAAAGTGTTTAGATTATGAACAATTTGTATTGTACCCTCCTCTTGCTTTTTCAAGGGAAGAATAATGTAAAACACAGAGGAAGCTGACAGACTGAATTGAATCGCAGAGCAATAAAAGAAAATTAAACATTTCCCTTTTCATCGTCTTTCTCATATGCCTTTTGTGATTAAATTTCACTGATTTTGATATCACCGTTTGCCTTATTTAAGGACAATAAAAACACTCATAATAGTATAACTATACTAATAATCCGAAATTTCGTGGCGTAGAATAGTGATAAAACTTTCCAAGCTTTCGCACATCGACCAGATGACTTTTTCAAGGAAGGTAGACAGCTAACTGCAAACGGGACAATAGAACGCTTTAATGATTTGAACACGGTGACTTGATTAGACAATAAATTAATATAATGACAATAAATTAATATAATACATATAGTCAAGTCACCGCGTTCAGATTTTTGAAGTGTTCTATTATCGAGTTTGCAGTTAGCTGTCTACCTTCCTTGCAAAAGCTATCTGGTCGATGTGCAAAAGCTTGGAAAGTTTTATTTCTATTTTACGCCAGGAAATTTCGGATTATTAGTATAGTTATACTATTTTGAGTATAATTGGTGTACAGTACCTACTTATTGATCTAAAAACACTCTCTCTGAGGTAGCCCTGGTGGTCCAGGGCCCCAAGAAACTGGCTTTTGGGTAACCGTTCGAAATGAGAATCGGCTCGAGTCCAGGAGAAAACATGGCTAGTGCACTAGACCCCACTCCCTGGAGCCAGTGTCCCCAAAATTAGGGCCGGCGACTACTTACGGCACTAGATAATGGCGGTGGTCGTTAAATTCCGGAAAAAGAAGTTATCGCTTTACACGATTTTTTCAGCACTTTCCTTGGACCTCATTTTTAGTCCTCTCTAATAAAAGTAACGTGTATAATATTACTATGTACTTGAATTCATAAAATTCTGAAGTCATGCTTAGTCACTTGTGATTAGAAAATGGTCACAAAATTATATAAGTTCATCACACTTGCAGTTCAGTGATATACAATAGTCAATTATATACAACAGTAATTGTTGCTTTACAATTTAGCTCTTAACACAACACACTTCATACTTCCAAACTAAATAAATCCACTGGACAAAAACTTACGGAATGTTGATTGAAACATGTGCATAGGTATAAAGTTAATAAACGTAACGAGCTTTTTTTATAAATATAGAGACTGAAACTGCTAGTTTATGATTGTGGATGTCTGATGGGTGTGTTCAAAGCAAACATTTATAGCATTCTGTATTTCTTTTTACAGGTACAACAATGGGTCGTAAAAGTGACGTTACGGAGTGGCAAAGAAAACCATTGCTTTTGGCCGAGAACATGGTCATGCCTTGCAGGCGGTGGCAAAGTTTGTTTGACTATCCTAGTCCATAGTTAGTAGTGTCCGTTTCCAGTGTAAAAAATATGGAAGCGATCACTGTAGGCGGAGCAACGGTGGTAGAAGCTCTATGATAACAAATCGGGATCTCATGCGTTTCGAACGATTAAAAACCGCACGTTTCCAGACTCGTCAATACCTGCTACCACAGTGCAATGCTGGACCCAGTAAACCAGTCTCAGAAAGAACGCTGCGGAGAGTACCGCATTGCTTGGGCATTTTCAGTTGCGTTGCCCGGGTAAGTTCGAAGTTAAGAACTGTGCAGAAGAACATTGCCTTTCTTGGACGATTTTCTCCTGGACAATATCATCACTGGGCTATTAAACAGTGGTAACGAATAATATGGTCCGACGAATACAGATTCTGCTTGTATTCCAATGATGGTCGCTCCAGGGTCATGCCGTAATCTGAAGAAATACTTAACCCAGAATGTATGAAAAGAGCTGTGCAATGATGGTCTCTCCAGGGTCATGCCGTAGGATAAAGAAAAATTTAACCCAGAATGTATGCAAAGAGTTGTGCAATGATGGTCGCTCTAGGGTCGTGCTGAAGGCTGGAGAAGCATTTATCCCAGAATGTATCCAAAGAGCAGTGCAATGATGGTCGCTCCAGGGTCATGCCAAAGGCTGGAGAAGCATGTAAACCAGAATGTGTCCAAAGAGTTGTGCAATGATTGTCACTCTAGGGTCGTGCCGAAGGCTGGAGAAGCATGTAACCAAGAATGCGTCCAAAGAGTTGTGCAATGATGGTCGCTCTAGGGTCATGCCGAAGGCTGGAGAAGCATTTAACCCAGAATATATGCAAAGAGCTGTGCAATGATGGTTGCTCCAGGGCCATGCCAAACGCTGGTGAAGCATGTAACCAAGAATGTGTCCAAAGAGTAGTGCGATGATGGTCGCTCTAGGGTCATGCCGAAGGCTGGAGAAGCATGTAACCCAGAATGTATTCAAAGAGCTGTGCAATGATGGTCGCTCCAGGGTCATGCCAAAGGCTGGAGAAGCATGTAACCAAGAATGTGTCCAAAGAGTTGTGCAATGATGGTCGCTCTGGAGTCATGCCGAAGGCTGGAGAAGCATTTAACCGAGAATGTATCCAAAGAGCTGTGCATTGATGGTTTCTCCAGGGTCATGCCAAAGGCTGGAGAAGCATTTAACCCAGAATATATGCAAAGAGCTGTGCAATGATATTTGCTCCAGGGCCATGCCAAACGCTGGAGAAGCATGTAACCAAGAATGTGTCCAAAGAGTAGTGCGATGATGGTCGCTCTAGGGTCATGCCGAAGGCTGGAGAAGCATTTAACCCAGAATGTATTCAAAGAGCTGTGCAATGATGGTCGCTCCAGGGTCATGCCAAAGGCTGGAGAAGCATGTAACCAAGAATGTGTCCAAAGAGTTGTGCAATGATGGTCGCTCTGGAGTCATGCCGAAGGCTGGAGAAGCATTTAACCGAGAATGTATCCAAAGAGCTGTGCATTAATGGTTGCTCCAGGGTCATGCCAAAGGCTGGAGAAGCATTTAACCCAGAATGTATCCAAAGAGCTGTGCAATGATGGTCGCTCCTGAGTCATGCCAAAGGCTGGAGAAGCATGTAACCAAGAATGTGTCCAAAGAGTTGTGCAATGATGGTCGCTCTGCAGTCATGCCGAAGGCTGGAGAAGCATTTAACCGAGAATGTATCCAAAGAGCTGTGCAATGATGGTCGCTCCAGGGTCATGTCAAAGGCTGGAGAAGCATTTAACCCAGAATGTGTCCAAAGAGCTGTGTAAAAAGTAGTCGAAAATGTCATATTTAAGGCTGTATTTCAAGTACTGGAGTTGGACTATTCGGTGAATTGTCCAATGGCATGAAATCTATGGATTATGCGCCACTTTTAAACAATGCATTATTGTTATTTGTCCAGCTTTTGGAACAAGAAGGGACACATAGTGGATCCTGTGTTTCAAGATAGTAACTCTCGTATTCACCCAGCTACAATTGTATTGCATTGCTTTAAGGAACATGAGACTGACTTTCCACATCTCAATTGGACTGCTAATTCACCCGATCTAAATGTGATTGGAAAATCTGAGACATCTTGGAAAAGAGCCTGAAGAAGAAAAACAACACCCTGCCACTTTGGCGGAATTAAAGGATCTTTTAAGTGTGGAGTGGAATAAACTTGATATGCATCTGATACTGAGTAATGTTGATAGCATTCAAAACAAAATTAAAGCAGATGGTGATATACTCCATATTAATGAATAAAGTTCACATTCCGTAATTTTTTGTCCGGTGTGTTATATTGCAGAAGAACGGAACTCCTAGAATTAATCACACTCCCAATAATATATAACAACCGTTACCAGAGGTGGATTTAAATATTACAACGCCCTTTGCGAAGAAAAGAAAAAATCAGATGTCCCAAAGAACACACATTTTAACATCTAAAATTTACTTTCAATTTAAATTAACTATTTCAATTATACACTGACGGAAAAAAAATCCCAACTCCACGAAAAAATAGTTGTAGAGGAATGAAATGGCGGCAATACATTTCTATAGGTAACATATTTAATCCATTAAAGTTTCAAGATCACTGCTTAATGTAAGCGCGAGAAGAGCCATTTTAAATGGGAAATGCTGGTACATTAACAACCGGTATAACCGCCAGAATGTTGAATGCAAGCACGCAAACGTTCATGCATTGTGTCGTACAGGTGCTGGATGTCAGTTTGGGGGATGGAGTTCCATGACTGTTGCACTTGGTCGGTCAATACAGGAACGGTTAATGCTGGTTGGGGGTGACGCTGGAGTTGTCGTCCAATGATGTCCCATACGTGTTCGATTGGTGAAAGATCTGGTGATCTAGCAGGCCACGGCAACATGTCGACACTCTGTAGAGCATGTTGGGTTACAACAGCGGTATGTGGGCGAGCGTTATCCTGTTGGAAAACACCCACTGGAATGCTGTTCATGAATGGCAGCACAACAGGTTGAATCACCAGACCGACGTACAACTGTGCCGTCAGGGTGCGTGGGATAACCACGAGAGTGCTCCAGCTGTCATAGCAAATTGCTCCCCAGACCATAACTCCAGGTTTAGGTCCAGTGTGTCTCGGCCGCAGACAGGTTGGTTGCAGGCGCTCACCTGGCCTCCTTCTAACCAACACACGCCCATCACTGGCACCCAGGCAGAAGCAGCTTTCATCAGAAAACCCAACAGATCTCCACTTCTTCTTCCAATGAGCTCTAGCTTGACACCAATGACGTCGCAAACAGCAGTGGTTTGGAGTAAGTGGACTGCACGCTACAGGGCGTCTAGCTCGGAGCTGTCCTTCAAGTAACCGATTTGAAACAGTTCGTTGTGTCACTGTGGTGGCAACTGCAGCTCGAATTCCTGCCGCAGACGCTGTACGATGCGCCACGGTCATACGCCGTACACGGCGGTCTTCTATCTCAATAGTGCCACGTGGCCGGCCGGAACCCGGTCTTCTAGAGGCAGTAATTTCCCTTGACCACCGCTGCCAACAATCATGCACAGTGGCTACATTCCTGCCAAGTCGTTCTGCAATATTGCGGAAAGAAAATCCACCTTCTCGTAGCCCTATTACACGACCTTGTTCAAACTCCGTGAGCTGTTGATAATGGCTTCTTCGTCTTCTTAAAGGCATTCTTGACTGACATCAACACCCTACGTCGAATCTAAACGATAACTAACCCTCACGAACGTTACAGCGCGTATTTACAGCAAACCTGCTTTGCATGTTCCGAGGGGCGCTACTAGCGCCACACGTATGCGTCGAGCGCGAAATTTGCATAGACGTCATCTTACAGATGTACTCTCACCGCCTACTAACTGTCGTTTATCTAACACAACCCCTTCTTGGTGTTAGGATTTTTTGTTCCGTCAGTGTATATGATTTTTTTTTTCACGGAAAGAATCAACCTATTCTCAAGAACAATTATGTAGAGTTTTTGCACATGTGCTATTTAAAACTGGGCATTGAGATTTAAAAGTTACGTTTTTATTAAATTAAAGTTTAACTTTTTAAATTCATTAGAAACATAAAAATGTAATTTAAAATGTTTTCTTAAATTTTAATTTAAAGTTTTTTTAAAAGGTTTACTCCTCATTTCTGTCATACTTTGTAGCTTTCTATTTATTTTACTATTGGCTTGCTTCCAGTTGTCAAGTCATTAGAGAAGCATGGAAGGTTCGAGTGACGTTCAGAAGAGAGCGTATGTAAGATAAAACAAAATTTTAAAAATAAGCTAAAACGTGAAGTTAAAACAGACATAAGTGTTACACGTTGTTTAAACTAACACAATTTTAGCATTTATTAACGTACTCAAAGGGAATTAAAACCACACAAAGAACTGAATCTTCAATCGTCTTCCTATACGTCTGCAAGAATCGCTGTATCATAAGATATTTACTGGAGCGAGTAACCGTCATAATCAAGGTCAACCAAATAGATGCTTACATTTTCTCTTTCTAGAATTAAAATATTTGAGCGTTGCCATGAGATATTTCTAATTGAATTAATGCATGCATTTGCTCTGCATCATTTCGAATGAGGAAGTGCCATTGTTTCAAGCAAGTAGGTATGAGACGATATTACCGGACTGATTTAAAATAATTAATTGTGTAAGTAATTATACATGCATAATGACTTTCTACTCTAATTATGATTGCAACAAAATGATTTCACGTTTAGTTATTGTGCATATGAGTCGGTAGTTTTAATCATTTCCTTTCTTTTATTTTTAGAATGTTCGAAACAAATACCTCTGCTTTGGAGAAAACATTTTCTTTGTCAGTAAAATGTAAATAACTTGATATCTTTGGACTTGAGGAAACATATTTTCTTAATTCAATATTCTTTCAGTTACATTGTACACGAAATCCATACTTTATTATTTACTGGTCTGTTAAAAAGCTCATGTGTTTTCTCACATCATAAAAGTGTTGTTAACTTTTGCCAATCAGAAATTACAAATGTTCTCGGCTGAGAAGAAGTAGTACTAAAAGAAAGAATACTTTATAGTTTTGCATTTTAATCTCGGGGGCAAAACGAAAAAATATTAAATTTAAAAAATTGTTGAATCCTCCAATGGAATTCTTCTGAACTTGAACATGTTGAAAATATAAAGGATCGTTGAAATGACAACACACTGAATGTGAAACCGTTAGGAATAAAAATATTTAATTTACGTAGAACGAAAATTCATTTTATTTTAAAATTAATGTAACCAAATTTTACCATACACTTCCAATAGTTCATTCATTATTTTTCACTTCCAGAAGGTTTAAAAAATTATTTAATAAAATAATTAAAAATTATACATTATATATTGTTACAGGGATGTTCACTGGATTATTTTTCGGTACCCTGTGTGAAGGGTTCGTTGGAACTTCGCTTGTAGAAAATTACGAAGTTTCGGTGTTAAACCAGTATTCACCCCGATGCTGAAACATGTAAATAAAATTTCTTTTGAAATTATAAGTCGTTCTTTGCAGTGAAGAATATACTTGTTCGGTGAAGTTATGGGGAAGGTCTTTCAAAAGCATTGTCCAGTGATTTCAGTTGACTCGAGGATCCGCTTTTGCTTATTACTACTCTATATTATTAACACGTTGATCTGTTTATTAAATGGCCTTTATTCAGTTATCTCTCTGCTAGGTCATCGTTCTTACTTTGCTTTTCATTCTGCTTTGACAACAGCATTTATTTTCTGTCCCGTCATCTTTTCGACTCGGAGGAAAACCTTCCCAATAGCTCACTTCTCGAGCGCCGAGCGGAATAAACTAATTTGGTTTTTTTCCTCACTACGGCCAGTTCGTACCCCCTGTCACTTTACACTCCAATCCAGATATTCGTAGAAGGGGCAGGATATAAATTTTAACTATTCAATTTCAGTCTCTTTGTTTGATCTATCAGAAAATCTCGGACCCATTGTGAAATTTCTCCCCGTAACATGTGAGAATTTGTTAATGCTCCCCACAAAGGTCATTGTCCACTTTCTACCTCGCAGAAAAGTGAAGTCATAAAATCGAACTCCGCTATTCCTTCGTACGGAACAGCAAAGAACGAAAAAGAGTGCCCTTCTCTTTAATGCAGCTGGATTTAATTGCGGAGAAAAGCGACCGTTTCCGAATAAGCGCTAAGAGAACGGAAGATGATTCAAACACACTACATTCAAAATGGTTATTAAAGTTTACCCAGGTTAAACATACCGTCTCCTTGTTACCGTATGTTACTTCCAACTGAAGCCAACCTAGACTTAAGATATACATCATATCTGAAAAAATTTAAATAATGCTATAAAAATTATAATTGAGTGACTAGACCGAATGTTATTACTGTGGTCTGCACTGCTATCAAGTAGTGGTATTCCATAAATGTGCGCGGTAGCCTGAATGTTAAACATAGACGTTTGGACTAACCTTCTTTCTCATCCCGGAATTACATTATTTGGAACAGCTGGATGAATTAATTTCAAAGTTTGAATACGAAATGCTTTGTCAGGACTTAATCAGTATTAAAAAATTCATTTTGAATGGTCTAGTGGTTTGTGAGACACAGGTACGTATCTTTTTAACTGTTGTGAAAAAGATAAGAATTTTGGAAGAACTGGAAACGAATGGAGAACTGCACTCATCGGAAAGATTTTGATCGGTCGACAATGAGACTTCAGACCCTAAAAGTTAAAAATTCTTATAATTGGGGTTACTGTACGGAAAAAATAGCCGTTTTTATAGTTTTACCCTGTTTTTTTTTACTACAGCCAGATCATATGTGTGACAAATCGTAGGCCAAAAGCGTCAAAATTCAATAATTTACAATAATACTAATCGCAGAAGTTTGGCTTTAAATAACTCTTAACCGGGTTAATGGATATCTTGATATTTTACAGTTTTGTGTATAAGGTGTACTACCCGGCATTTTTTTTTTTTTTTTTTTTTTTTGTGGGAGATATTTGACTGGTTATGTTTCCCTAGAAATATAATGATTTCAGTTGCAATTGCGTAAGTAAAAGTTTTTTCCATAACAAATAGCGGTGTGCTATCGATTATCTTGCATCACATCAAGGTTGTTTTCCGTAACATACGTGACACGCTGAAATCGGTCTTGTATTGACTTGCGGATATGCGGCGTTTTAGCACCTGCTTAGAAGAACTAAAAGGAAACGTGACGTCACAGCTCTTTCGTTTCTTAGTGTTCGATTATAATGAACTAACTTTTGAAGCAAATGAATGTAAAAATAGTCGAGGTATATCTTTTCATTTCCGTACAGAGCTGTAGGTGGAGTGCTTAAATACATAGACTCCTGTTTTTAATAATGCTATTTTGAAAGTACGACTAACCTTCTTTCTCATTCCGGAATTACATTATTAAATGAGATTTGATACACAGAAACCCTAATGTCTTTCTGTATTTGTTTATTATGTACCTCTGCATCAGCTCATCAGGGAGCAGTTTCAAAGTAAAACAAGTTAGTAAAATCAGGCAATGCATTGATTATGATATGCTTTCTAACATACCAGAAATTATTACTCAAGTTATGAGGATAATGGCTGTGGAATAAATCTCGCTCCTGTGTCCTGACCTTTGACCCCATTTCGATGATATTCAACAGAACCGGTTCAGTACACCTCAAAAATAACATAATAAAGTTTTGTCGCAATAGAGGCACATTTGCGCAAGTTATGAGAATAATGGCTGTGGAATAAATCTTGCTTTTGGGCAATGACCTTTGACCCCATTTCGTTGATATTCAACAGGACCGGTTCACTATACCTCCGGAACAACATGACAACGTTTTGTCGCAATCGAAACATTTTTTGGTAAGTTATGATGCACAAGGGCAATGGAATGGATCCCACTCCAGTTTCCTGACCTTTGACCCAATTTCATCCATTTTCAATAGGGTTCGTCCCCAGTTGTTCCCTACCACATACTAAAATTTCATCTAATTCGAACCAGTTTTACGCAAGTTATGACGCATAAGGGCAATGGAACAAATCCCGCTCTTATGCCCTGCCTGACCTTTGACCCCAATTTGCCAATTTTCAATAGGGTTCATGCCCAGTTAGTTTCCTACCACATACTGAAATTTCATTAAAATCGAACTATATTTACGCATGTTATGACGCATAAAGGCAATGAAATGGATCCCACTCTTATGGCGTGACCTTTGACCCCACTTCACCCATTTTCGATAGGGTTCGTCCCCTGGTGGTCCCCTACCACATACTAAAATTTCATCGAAATCGAACCATTTTTACGTGAGTTATCGTGCCTGTAGACGGACGGAAGAAGCTGAGCATAATTCAACCTACGGTTGGAAAGCGTAAAAAAAAAAGAAGAATTCTACGATGTGATTAAAAAATTGGTGAAACCAGAAATGACTAGTCGAGTACAGTAGTGTAAGTTGAGCTGCACACTTCCCCATTTCTTATTGTTGCCTCTTTCACCAGGGGCTGAGTCTTCTACAAAGAAGCACTTGGGACACACAGTAGTCATTCACTTTTTCTTGGTTGAAGTGCGATTTCTTGGGACGGTGTAGGCAAACATAAAGAGCGCACAAAAATCCTTCACTCTCTGCATTTTAATATTCTTATTATGTCTCTTACAGTACATCATCTTAATCTTTACTACTATTTTATTTATTTTTAACTTTATTCCAAACGCCAGCGCTTTTACCATGCGCTATTTATTTGATAATTGCCTTGCAATATGTATTTTGGGGTTATTTTCTTCTACATCGCATTTCTGTCAATTCTTTATTTCTTTAAATACTTGTTGGTTTATCTGTGCTTCTTAGAAATAGCGTCAGGTGGGTTTGTTTTCACTTTAAATAATATCCTTTCCACTTTCAGTGATTAACAGTGGCTTTCATCTTTCGCTGGACTTATAACCAAGTCCTAATTAACGCTTTAACAGTAGTGAATTCCCACACTACAAATGAAACAAGAAAGATGACACCGAATTTTCGGTTGTAATGAGCACGTCTTTTGAACCCTTTCTATCGCAAATTAAATGTATCATAGTTATTCAAAGCCAATGAAATATCTTAGAAAAAATCAAACGGATTTATGTAATCCATAAAACACCCAGAAATAGAAACTGCTCCTTACTTCCACCAGCCGCTAAAACGTGTGTAACGGAAATTAACAAATGGCGCACAAAACATTTCTCATTGTCGAAAGAAAGTATCAGAGATAAACAGATTTTCAAATCTAACAGTTAAAAGAGAACAAATGTAGAAGGAGACATAATATAAATATCCGCCTTCTAGCGGCAAAATTTTGCATAATAGTAATGTTGAAAATACGAGAAAAATATTTTTCGTGGAAAAGCTTGCTCAGGAAAAAGAATTGTTAAACTACGTCCCCATAAAGCAGAGGTAGCAAGAAAGTGGTTTTGATCTTTACGCCCCCTACCTGGAAATCTGAGAATTATTTAAAGAGGATAATTATCCACATCACTTTTGCAGCGAATGCGTACTAGCTGGGTAGTAATAGATAAGAATTTAGAAGAATCGTGCACTTCGTGCTAAGTTTTTGAAATTTGGCAAAGTGTTAGGTACGGTTATACGGTTTTAGCAAATAATCGCAATCAATTTGTGGGCGGCCTCTGGTGGCCTGATTGCCATAAATCCAATATGGCCGCCACAGGTATAAGTCCTTGTCATGGCTTGGCTCCTATTAGCCATAAAACGTTGTGTTACACCACTTTCTCTAGGTTTCTTTATGCGAGGAATCCATTTTTGAGGTTTATTTAGTGTTTTAGGATCATTTTTAAGATTATTAGTTACTTCAATGCGCCATCTTTAATCAAAATATCGATTAGTGCACAAGGGTGTTTACGACTTAGCTGTAATAGTATAGTACAATGTTTGATCAGTGACTTTAATAATGTACTCTACCATGAAACTTAAACATATGTGTTTTTTCTGTTTAGATGCTGAACGTGACTTCCGAAAACTCTAACGAGTATCTTCTGTCTACATGAGTTTCGGAAATACTAGCATTAACAGGATAACGACTAATTGGGAACGTGACTTCCGAAAACCATAACGAGTGTCTTCTGTCTACATGAGTTTTGGAAACACTAGCTTTAACAGGATAACGACTAATTGGGAACGTGACTTCCGAAAACCATAACGAGTGCCTTCTGTCTACATGAGTTTCGGAAATACTAGTGTTAACAGGATAAGGACTAATTGCGCATTTAGTTGCTTATGCCAGCAAGAATATGGAAAAGACGTGCGATGTCCATATAACAAAGAGTGTCATCTCAAAGCATATGATTCCCTAGAGGTAGATCTGAAAATATTTGTCGACAGTGATGTACCTACACCGCTGGACGTGAACTTGGAGCGTTTAGACGATGGCTCAGGGATTGCGAACACACTGAAGAAAAATAAGGCAACATATCATAATAGATGTCGGTCGCTTTTTCTCTCTGGTATGCTGCAGCTACAACTGAAGAAGAGAGAAACGAATAATGCAGCGATTGCAGAAGCTACAGTTAGTCCCAAAAAAACGCGATTAAGTTTTATTGCAACCCTCGATCGTCAAAACCTGCAGCGTGTCTACTGTGAAAAGTACGAAACGGATGTAGATGGACCAATATATCGTGCCAGAAGGGCTAACTGTGGCAAAAATATGTTCCAGTGGGCAACGGAATCTCAAAATTGGGTGGTGCATGCACGGCTCAGTACCGCAATCAACGCAGAAGATGCAGAGGCTGCGGATATTCATTATCACACATCGTGCTATATGAAGCTGAAATATGAAGCCCATGCAGTCAGAACAAAGTCGTCAAGAAGCGCTTTCGAACAGCAAATTTTCCTTTGATAATTGCGCAGCTCTTAGCTTTAGTTAAGTTTAACAACTCTCCTCATAAGCTATCTCAATTGAAAAGATTGTACGATAACCGTCTCGAAACACTGGCATCTGATTGGCTAGGTACAAAAGTTCATCCTACCAGGTTCAAGGAACACCAACTAAAGAAACTAGGATCTGAGTGGTCCGCGTTCAAAGATGACAAAGAGGTTTATATTTCCCACAGGAAAAAAATTGGCGCAGCTTTAGCTGAAACTGCTCGCCTACAGCTTACAGAATATGGGGCTGAGAAATTTGTGGACGTTGCTCTTTTAATGCGCAAATACATCCTTCTCCAGCAAATGCCTTTCAATGGGTCATTTAACGCAAGTTGTCTTAGTGAACCTATCGCCAAGCCCCTTTTGACCCTTATAGATGTCATGCTGGAAGGGACAAGTTCTATAGCAGAAAATGTTACAGATAATCAGACCAAAATAAGTGCCAGACTCAGAGTGGCCTGCATCATTTCTCATCTAATATGCAGCAACGCTGCGAAACATTCCAGTAAAGCGAGTCACTCTGTATCAACGAAAGGAGAGAGAAACCCCATTTCCTCTTTACATGGGTTTGAAGCTTCATGCCAACGACTGACATAAAGTAAATATTGGAACATTCCAGGCTCTGGGCATTTCGGTTTCATATGATTGTGTCATGGAAGTTAGGAAGGCGTTTTCCCAAGTTGTCTCTAAACGGTGGGCTGAGGATGGAGTCGTGGTGATTACAAACGTCAAGACGAAAATCTTTGCGACAAGTGCAGTGGACAACGTTGACGAGTCGGGTCGTTATGAACTTCATGGCACTGCCCTATCACTGACCAGTCACTAGGTCACCCATGACAACATGGGGGAGGAACCTCCACAACCTGGACATTCCTGAATCCAGAACTGTCAGGCTTCCTGACGACTATGCGATTGCACATTTCGTTGATTAATATGCTGGCGACATCACGATTTTGGCGAATGATAATGCATCGATTACGCCAGGTACTGACAACAATCAGCAAATATGGACGGCCGAAGAAGCATGGTTACAGCAAGTGCACATGGTGCTGATGGACAATGACGGACAGTTGCAACAAACTCCAGTGACATATTCCGGTTCCTTCACTCATGGACAACATTCAAAAGATGTTAGACCAAGGGCGACTGTTTGAATCTTTCCTATACTCTACGAGAAGACATCGTCCATGGCCACGCAGAAACATTCAATGCGTATTGCTATGAAGGCTACAGAATTTGTAAATGCCAGCCACATCCCAGTGATTGTGGGAGGCTGGCACCTCTGCACCCTGCAGAAAATGTGTCAATGGGTATATTCAGATGAGGTTAGCGAATCGAAGATGGCGTGCTTTATGGGTTTTCTACATGATGAGATGGCTTCCCAAGAATGTGTGGATAAATTGTTAGCCGGATCGGGGTGAGAACGGATGTTTCCCCAAGCAAAAGTATTCACGTCTGGCATCGCATCTTCTCTCCTAGGCGGCAATATTGTCAATCGTACTCGGTATGCTTACCACCTTACCCTTGCATGGCTGCACATCCTTGAAGTTCAGGCGCACAAATAGTATTGTCAAGAGAAATCTGAGCCTCAGGAATCCATGGAGTTGTAGAAGAAGTCACTCACTTCCCAAGCACCAACCGTGCTTCACTGAATAACTGTTAGACACTATCTCCTGCTGAATTGTCGTTTTGTTAGAGGTCAGCGAGTGGGTGATTGGTCACTGACTCTGAGTTCTTGCGAAGAACTGTGCCCATGGTTCTTCGCTTTCGGCAGCACGAACTTTGCACGCTGGATGCCACTTTTTTAACGACATGGCATGTCGTATACAGGATATCCATCCAAGTGTCAATGAAGCATTCATGAAAGGGCAGTTTTTCGTTCACCGAAGTAAGAAGAAGTTCTCTCTCATGGCACTTGATCAGAGCGATGAACAAAGTATCAAATTCCTAAAGGCGGATAGTGGAGCCAAGGGTCTGTATGGTCAGAAAGGAAAGAAGGACGTTATTGAACTTTCCAAACCTGTGGTGTTGTAGGTAATAAATGAATTTGAAAAATAATTCGCTACATTCCTCGTACCGAGTACATTTAGAGAACCTAGAATCTTCAGCTACCGAACAGAAAAAGTATCTTCAGCACCTTAAAGCCCTTCTTCAACTTGTACAGGAGGGAACAATTATCAATCCGTTCAAAGAGACAGGTACCGAGCTCGTTACATTAGATACTGGTGAGGTCATGGATCCTGAGATTACCAGATGCCTGAAAGACGCCAAGACGATTGGGGAAACCATGTTTACTGAGTTTGTGAGAGACAGAATTAAAAACGGTACAAAACCCCTCTCGAGCGTCATTCCAAGGGTCAAGCTATGCACGTTCAGCAACCGGCCACCACCTGTAGATCTTAAGAAGGGGTCCAATAAGTTGGGAACAGCCAAGGCAAATGCAGTGCTCATCACTAAGCTATTTTTATGCCTGCAAGCACGACTGCAGGCTGACATAGATGACTTCTTCAGACACGAGAACCAACGTGAGCCTCCATCATTATCTAGTCAGGGAAAACTAATGTCAAGAACTAAATCAGCTCTTCTTGATTGCTTGCCTGGTATGCCTGATTCTGGACGCTCTCAAGTAGCCAAGGACGCCTGAGTGCTGGTGCTGGATATGGCGGGAGTCATTCATATTATTAAACCACAGCATGCCACTGTTTTCACGGAATATACGCATATGCCCCTGCTGCCATTTATAGAAAGACTTATGACGTGTAACACCATGAGAGTAGACGCAGTGTGGGACAGATATGATGATGCCAGCCTCAAATCACAAACACGGGTGAAGCGAGGTGATACTACAGGGTGTCGAACTAGAGTGTCGGCAAAAACACCTATGCCCGAGGGATCAGACTGGCAGAAATTCTTAACAAACTCTCACAACAAAGATGAGCTGTTTCACCTCATCAGCGAGCAATTGGCAGAACTTACCACTGGTGCTAAGTATCATATGTTCACCACAAAGGCTAACCTCGTGCTTAGCAACAAACCGACTGACGTATCAACCATGTCTCCATGCCAGCAAGAAGAAGCTGACACTAGAATAATGCTCCACTTGCAACACGCTGTTGAGCAGGGACACAACAAGGCGTATCTCAGGACAGTGGACACCGACGTGGTGGTTCAGGCCATCTATCATTTCAGTGCGTTGAATGTGTCAGAAATATGGATCGGGTTTGGATTGGGAAAGACATTAAGAGAGATTCCAATTCATCGCATCTGTCAACACCTGGGGCATCAACGCTATGAAGCACTACTTTTATTCCATGCATTCACCGGGTTTGATGAAACGTTATTGATGTTTGGAATAGGTAAAAAGACAGCCTACAGTGCATGGGCCGCTTATCCTGAAGTAACTGACACCTTCATTAAAGTGAAAAATAATCCGACCAGGTTCAGGCTAGAATCACAGAACATGCGCCGTCTGGAATGCTTTACAATTTTGATGTACAACAAAAACTGTGGCGCACTCTCAGTCAATGAAGCAAGGAAGTTGGTGTTTACCCGCGGCCTAAAGTCCCTTGAATCTATACCGCCGTCACAGCCTGCCTTATTTCAGCATGCAAAGAGGGTGCTGCTCACTACTGTATTCATTTGGAAGCAGTCCCTGTCCAAACCGACTGATATCCCTGATTCTAGTGAATGGGGTTGAGAATGAAATAACAGAACCAAAATATAGACACCATACTGGACGGATCTGCCGGATGCCAGCCATGGCTGTTCATTGCTACTTAATTGAGGTTGCTTGATCTCATGCAAGGGCAACTGCAAGTGTTATCGAGCCGGAATTCGCTGCAGTCCATTGCTACTTAATTGAGGCTGCTTGATCTCATGCAAGGGCAACTGCAAGTGTTATCGAGAAGGAATTCGCTGCAGTCCATTGCTACTTAATTGAGGCTGCTTGATCTCATGCAAGGGCAACTGCAAGTATTATCGAGCCGGAATTCGCTGCAGTCCATTGCTACTTAATTGAGGCTGCTTGATCTCATGCAAGGGCAACTGCAAGTATTATCGAGCCGGAATTCGCTGCAGTCCATTGCTACTTAATTGAGGCTGCTTGATCTCATGCAAGGGCAACTGCAAGTGTTATCGAGCCGGAATTCGCTGCAGTCCATTGCTACTTAATTGAGGCTGCTTGATCTCATGCAAGGGCAACTGCAAGTGTTATCGAGAAGGAATTCGCTGCAGTCCATTGCTACTTAATTGAGGCTGCTTGATCTCATGCAAGGGCAACTGCAAGTGTTATCGAGAAGGAATTCGCTGCAGTCCATTGCTACTTAATTGAGGCTGCTTGATCTCATGCAAGGGCAACTGCAAGTATTATCGAGCCGGAATTCGCTGCAGTCCATTGCTACTTAATTGAGGCTGCTTGATCTCATGCAAGTGTTATCGAGAAGGAATTCGCTGCGGTCCATTATGCAACTGTCAAGCAGGCTGAACAAACAATTCTACGGACACATACATGATCTAATTTGTATACTGTTTCAAAGCTGTTATTAATGTCAATGAATTGTATTATATTGTTATAAGGCTTCATTTTAAAAATTACACATACAGCATGCTTTTTGTTTTAACAGAATATTGTAAATGACAATAAATGTTGCATATGTAAAAATCACTTCGAAGGGCGCATTTTATTATTGTTGTATACTAAACTTGAAAATGATCCCAAAACACTAAATGGACCTCAAAAATGGATTCTTCGCATCAAGAAACCTAGATAAAGTGGTGTTACACAATGTTTTATGGCTAATAGGAGACAAGCCATGACAAGGACTTATATCTGTGGCGGCCATATTGGATTTATGACATACAAGCCAGCAGAGGTCGTCCACAAATTCATTGCGATTATTTCCTAAAACCTTATAACCATACCTAACACTTTGCCAAATTTCTAAAACTTAGCACGAAGTGCACGATTCTTCTAAATTCCTTCCCCACTGTGCAGTAAAAATGAAATTTTCCAATAGGGTATGTACAAGAGGAGGTACAGCTGGAAACAGAAACACACAAACACCACCAAGAGACAGAACTGTGAACTATAAAACTACTCCTCCTGATATATCTGGTTCTCTCAGAAACAGAGATATTAAGAAAAACAGATTAGACATTGGCCGTCTCTAGCGGTGAAATTGGGCATTAATTTGAGAAGAAAACATGCAGAAAGTGCTTTCATAGTTAGTAGCATCTGAACGCAAAATAATTTTTTATATCGGGTTTTTAGTCCGGTAGATATTGCCGCAAACGTTAGCATGAACTTACGCCCTCTAGTGGGTTAAACAAAATTTGAAATTATATGAGCAACCTTTCGCAGCGCAAACGTTCTCGAACAAAGAAATAGTTTTTCAAATCGGACTCTTAGAAGCAATGATATCGACAAAAACAATATATAAGTCTACGTCCCATGGAGGAAAAACTGTGCGTTATTTTAATAAGAAGAATGTATTCTGAAAATATTTTCTTAGGTTAGCGGTGTCGGTTCTCGGAATAATTTTTTCAACCAAGTTTTCGAAGGTTAGATTTTTCTGCAATTATATCAGAAGCAGAAATAAACACTTACGCCCGGCCCCCTAGGGGCCAAACCATCGTTTATCAAAAAATAAAAATGTTAATCAAAACATTTCCATCCGGTGCTGTATCCGATTCAGGAAGAATTTTTCAAAATGGGATTTTAGAAGCAGATATATCGAGGAAAACGCAATTTACATTTACGCACCCTAGCGGAAAGTCTATGCATTACTTGAATTTTTTTAATTATATGAGAAACATTCATTTCGCGCCGGAAACGGCCTTCAACAAAGAATTAATTTTTTAGAAGGAATCTTAGAACGAGAGATATCAACAAAAATATGATGTACATCTACGCCGCCTAGCGGGGAAACTATGCGCTATTTTAAGCAGGTGGTATTCTCAAAAGTTTTTTCGAGATGAATTACACAAAGTAATTTTTTTCAATGGAATTTTCTTAAGTTTAGATTTTTCTGCAAATGCATCAAAAGCAGATATAGACAACTTACGTACCATGGTGGTCAAATAATTACCTACCAAAAATTATGTGCAAAACATTTCAAATGAAGAGCTGTTTCACATGCAGGAATTTTTTTTTCAAATCTGACTTTTAGAAGTAAAGATATCGGGGGAAACACAATTTACCTTTGTACCCCCTAGCGGAAAATGCTGTGTATTACTTGCAAAATAAACTCTGCTTAAAGTTGTCTTCCTTATGAATAGCATGGGAAGGAAGAAATAATTTTTTCAATCGGATATTTAGAAGCAAATATATGCACCAAAATGTATTTTGATTCGATATCAGCTGTATTTACGCCCTCCAGCCTCGATTGTGAATTGGGATAAAGAAAAAAAGGAATGCTGGGATCATCGTTCTTATATTTCAAGCTTCCCAAATCAAAAATAATTTTTCAAATCGGACTAATTGTTGCAGAGATTTGGTGTCCATAGGCAGATCGACGGACGCACGTCCAAACCGATAACATAGGCATAATCGTTTTTACAAAAGACGTGCTAAAAATATTCTCAGAAATAACTGATATATCACATTAACATCACTTTCTCCAATCTCACAAAGACACATCAAAATGTTTCTGTCAATGAAAACAGTGCTGAACCAGTGCATATTAAAAATGAACCCGAAGATTTTACAAGTGCATGCAATATTACTACATATACATAACAACACATGGTACAGAAACATGTATCAGCTTTCAAAATTTTAGCTTTCGTCAATGCTAGTAGTATTTTGCTGTAGCTGCAACAGCCATTATAACCATGTAACTGGAAGTTACTGCAACATAAATGTGTGCAAGTTACCAGAAACAGTTATTTTGCCATCTTTATTCAGGTGATAAAAACAAAGTCGCGCAAATCCGATGCTTTTAAACATTTGTAGTGAACATTTCTAACTTTCCGGTGAAATATGAAGAAAAATTCTAACATCTCCCGTTTCGAAAGTGCAAGGGAACATTTTTCCTATCGGGGTGTCTCCGGAATGTCTTTAAACGATGCATTCGGAAACACGCCCCCTTTTTTCTTCGAGGGGTGGGTGAAGAGCATCCATTCCATCTAAACACTCTGATCTGACGACTTAAAAGGATGTATAGGTTTGCATAACCTACATCAACTCAGCTTTCCTTGGAGGAGAAATTCGAGACAGGAAACAAAGTATAAAATACGCCATATGGGAGAAGAAACACATTAAGATAAGAAGCAAGTGAACATGGCCTAGAAGAGTGCCTGACATGTGATGTGTCGGGAAGGATAAGGTCTATGTGACCATAAATTCAACTACTGTGACGCATAAAGAAAAGGATTTCAGGGAACGGTCCCTATCGAAGGCTTCCTTCTGCGGTAATGGAAGAGGAATCTCCTAGAGTGATGAGGATTTCTTTAAGGGATAAAAAAAATGAGGACTTGCTTTGTTTGAGATACTACCAGTTATTTCGGGAATGTTCGGGACGGCAAAAACAATTCTTTTTCTACAAGTTTATTACATTTATTTCAGTATGCACAATTTACTTCGCTTCTTTCTGCTTCTACTTCAAGGAGCAGGTTCTCTTTGCTTCTTTCGTAAATCTACTTTCTTTCTCTTTTTGTGCGTCTATTTTCTTTTTATTCCCTCTTTTTTTAGATCTGTTTCTCCCGCTGAATTCTGGAAATAATAGGCTTTCAAAGCCGTATCTTCATGAAATTTTCAAGCAGCTTTGCCCCAGAAATAGGATAGGAAGAATTCATAGAGAGTGTCAGCAATGATATTTAAAATTTGAAGTTTTTTGTGGCCTTTCCGAAAAGAACGAAAGGTGTTAAATTGGGGTCTCACATATTTTGATTAAATTTGATTTCAGATTAAATTGTAGTCTCACAGATTTTGTGGAATATTTCTGCTTCTGTTAAAGCACTTTTCTCTGAAATTGTCTATCAGTCACATTTGTGCTTCGAGTCTCAAATTTTATATTGCAACGCTGCTAAGTAAATGGTTTGATGGAGTTATATGAAACTCATAATAAACAATTGCTACAAATGTCGTGAAATTATTACTGTAAAATGAACATTTTTTTGTATTTTTATGTGCTTTCAGAACAAACAAACCGCTAGAGTTTTAGCTCTCTTATAGATACAAGTGATCCTCGGTTCAATTTTTCATTTTGTGCATATTTCATTTTCTTCCTGCCACGATCCAATCACAGTATCGTTTCAATAGTTTTCATTCCTGTTCCTTTTTTTAATGTAATGCTTGATTTCTAATTAATAAATATGGAGAGCAATTTTACTTGAATTTCATATCAAGATCAGTATTTCATGGGAAATCGGTCTGGCACCATTATTAGAATAAACGGGTAATCTACATGTCACGAGAAGTATTTTGTTTTTCGACACGAGAAGTATTTTGTTTTTCGATAATGCCATCACAAAATCTGAAAAGCCTTGGTTATTCCTCTGCATATTAAGCTGTCTAACGTTGTATACAAGAGAAAATTTGAAAATTAAAATGATACCTCGTGTCATTTTAATTTTTTTAAATCTCTTACTTTCTTTTTAAAGTAATTTGTTTTCTAAATCACTTTGGAGTTAGCTTTTGAGTTTACAACTCATTTTTGAATTGGCTTTTGATTTTACAAATTTGTTTTTAATTGGAGGTTTAACGAACACCGTGGGCTACGCATTGGGCTATAAGCAGTCGCCCGTCCCTAATTTAGGGCCGCTGGTTCCAGGGAAGGGAGAGAGCCAGTGCGTAAGACAAACACAACATCCATGCCTCACCGGGATTCGAACCCGGATCCCTTTCAGACGAATAATCAGAAGTCACCGCTTAGACCACTGCGCCACCAGGGCGGCAATTTCGCAGATTACTTTAAAGTTTACTTTTGATTTATAAATCCCTTTAAACTTTACTTTTAAGTTTACAAATCACTTTAGAGTTAACTTTTGAGTTTATCAATCACTTTAGAATTTTCTTTTGAGTTTACGAATCACTTTGGTTTTACTTTTGAGTTTAAAAATCATTTTGATTTTAATTTTGAGTACATAAATCAATTTAGAGTTTACTTTTTAATTTACAAATCATATTAGTGTTTACCTTTTAGTTCACAAATCACTTTGGTTTTACTTTTGTTTACAAATCTTTTTAGAGTTTACTTTTGAGATTACTGAGCAACGCAGTGATTATCGTTCTCTCCTCTGAAAACTGTTGTTTGTCATTTTACACAATCGTTCTATTCCAGTACACTTTTCCAGGCATTCTATGAAAGGAATTTTTTTACAACCTCTGTACGCACCGCTTTTGTTTTCTCACATCTTAAATGGCACCAGACTACCTACGGTATTTTTCGGCTTAGAAGTCGAATGGGTTAAATTTTTTCAATTTTGTTATTTTCTTTCATAGATAAGTCGATCCTCAATAAAATAAGACAATGCTAAAACAAATAGAGTTGCTGTTCCGAAATTCTGTAATTTAATTTTTAATTTCTCAGTAAATATTTTAAAAGAAAAAAAGGAAAATATCTTCCGCATTTTTCTGTTTGGTAAAAAGTTGAATTTCGTGTAAGTTTTGTTTTTTTTATTTCGAATTAACGTTACTGTATTCTTTCCCTCTGATATACCAATCGGAGATGTCGCCGCGTAGAAACGAGAAAGCAAAAATAAAAACCTTGTAAAAGAAGTGTGACAAATCAGAGTGATGCTTGCAGCGTGAGTTCCCCGCTCGCAGCTTTCCCACAGAGTCCAACTGAAATCAGAAACCGAAAAATATCTTGATTTCAATTGGAAAGATTAAATAAGTTAAGATGAGCATGATAAATGAAAGCAGTAGTTTATTTTAATTCAGTTGAATGATATCATACAACTGACAGATTGACAGAGCAAAAAAAGACTACTTTCGACAGAGCAAAATAATATAAAGAATATATTATCAAACCGCATGTACCTCCGGCAGGGGACACGACTATCACCAGCCAATCTACTACGTGACAGCGACGTGTTACAAAGGTTTAATCACGGTGAGATAAATGAGGTGCACCCATTGTAGTTTTGGCGGTTTTACAAAACCAGGAAACAATGCCACTCACTGGATCTTAGAGGGTTCAGGAGGAGGATGTAATTAACGGACGACAGCTGCCCCTCCAAAGCGGCCTTGGTGATTTAAATGATGTTACTGTCGAACGTAAATATCTGATTTTGCAGCTTTTAAACAAGTTTTCAATGAACGGAATATTACAATTTGAACGCTGCCGGAATGGTTTCTCATGAACGCAACATTGCATTTCGGGTGCTCGGATTATGATAGAATTCAAGGCAGAACATATGCAAAGTTTTCTCATTCATAAATTTCAATAACCAGTTAATAGATAAGTCGAGGCCCGGTGTACTGAAGAAAAAGTTTCATCGTATACGTCGAAAAATACGTTAGTTCAATTTGAGGTAATATCTGAAGTTCATGTTTGTCTGTCAGCCAGCCTCAAGTTTTTCTGTTGCTTGTTTGTCAAAACGAAAAGCATAATTTTTCTGATTCGGAGACAAAGATTATCAGAAAATCTAAACCAATAATAACTGCAGAAAATTTTGAAACATAAATTTGAAACTTCATACGTATTTACGTTTAGGTGTGGACTATAATCTGTAATGAGTACTTTTGATATAGTAATTTAAATGTCGTGTCCCCTAAAGAAGACACGACATTTCAAGCTAAGAATCTATCTGGATAATTAGTATACCGCCGGGGTATCCCATTTAACCCCAGAAAATGCTGAGAGAAAAATGTCAAATTAACCCCTAAAATCATGATGAAAAATTGAAGCTTCATCCGCTTAGGATTTATCATCGTTCCGGAAAACAGGGGAAATCAATATGTCAACCCGGCTAAAATAGCAAAAAGTTAGTAAAATCATGCAATGCATTGATTATGATACGCTTTCCAACATACCAGAAACCATTACTTAAGTTATGAGGAAAATGGCTGTAAAATAAATCCCGCTCCTTTGACCTGACCTTTGACCCCATTTCGATTATATTCAACAGAACCGGTAAGGTATACTTCCGGAACAATATGATAAAGTTTTGTCTCAATCGAAGCATTTTTACGTAAGTTATAACGCATAAGGGCAATGGAATGGATTCCGATCCTATGTCTTGACCTTTGACCCCATTTCACCCATTTTCAATAGGGTTCGTTCCAAGGTTGTGCCCTACGACATAATAAAATGTCATCGAAATCGAACCATATTTACGCAAGTTATGACGCATTAGGGCAATGGAATGCATCCCGCTACTATGTCCTGACCTTTGACCCCACTTCATCCATTTTCAATAGAGCTCATTCCCAGGTGGTCTCTTACCACATAGTAAAATTTCATTGAAATCGAACCATATTTACGCAAGTTAAGACGCATAAGGTCAATGAATGGATCCCTCCCCTATTCTAAGTACATAATGAAATGCAGTTTTACCTTTGACCCATTTTGTCAAATTTTTAATAGGGTTCGTCTCCAGGTGGTCCCCTACCACATACTAAAATTTCATCGAAATGGAACCATTTTTACGCGAGTTATCGTGAGGACAGACAGACGGACGGACGGACAAAGCTGGAGCATATACGCTTCTTCAACCTACGGTTGGAAAGCGAAAAAAAAAAACTGCCCCCGTTCTAAGTACATAATGTAATGTACATAATGAAATGCAGTTTTATGTAGTAATACAGTATGTAGACAAAACATTACAGATAGGGATGATGCGCAGTCGACATGGGCATTCCCGCCAGAGTGTAACGGACTCAAACCGATCGAAGGTGATACATAAGCGAACAGCAGGACCAACAGTGTGTCGCAAACGACGAACATAAGTAATCATGGTGATCTGAGCGACACTGATCATGCACGCATTGTCGGCGCATGACAAATGGGTTATTTTATCTCCCAAGTGCTAAGAACCTTTAAAGCGGTAAACTATTGATCGGTTTCCCGAGGGCAACCGTATCAAGTGTACAACATGAGTATACCATCGACGGACGTACCAGCTCCCAGATATCAAGTGGTGGATACACCACACCACGGATGTGCCGAGGCGACGTAGGTAATACGGGATCGTACAGACTTGGCAACGATGACGCAAATCACATTACGGTTAAATGTCGGAGGCTCCAGTAGCATCAGCGAGCAAACCGTAAGCCGCATGCTGCATACCCTGGTCTACGGGAGCCGACGAACTACTCGTACGCCACTATTTACTGCTCGTCATCGGATATAACGCCTCGCCTGCTGCAGGGTACATCAAAACTGGACCCCTGCAGAGTAACGCTGCCTCGTGTTGTCACATGAATCCCATTTTTAGCTGTATCAAGCTCACGGGAGGATGCGGGTGTGGCGTCCACAGCATGTGAACATGGTCTTGTTGTGCCAGGACAGCTCTGTTGAAGGTGGTGATGGGTCTGTTTAAGGTGATGGTGGCTCTGTTGAAAATTGTGGTGGCTCTGTTGAAAATTGTGGTGGCTCTGTTGAAGGTGTTGAAGGTGGTGGTGGCTATGTTGAAAACGGTGATTAGTCTGTTGAAGGTGATGGTGGCTCTGTTGAAGGTGGTGGTGGCTCTGTTGGAGGTGGTGGTGGCTCTGTTCAAGGTGGTGGTTGCTGTGTTCAAGGTGGCGGTGGCTCTGTTGAAGGTATGTTGGATCTGTTGAAGGTGGTGATGGGTCTGTTTAAGGTGGTGGTGGCTCTGTTGAAAGTGATGTTGGCTCTGTTGAAGTTGGTGATGAGTATGTTTAAGGTGGTGGTGGCTCTGTTGAAGGTGATGGTGGCTCTCTAGAAGGTGGTGGTGGCTCTGTTGAAGGTGGTGGTGGCTCTGTTGGAGGTGGTGGTGGCTCTGTTCAAGGTGGTGGTTGCTGTGTTCAAGGTGGCGGTGGCTCTGTTGAAGGTGGTGTTGGATCTGTTAAAGGTGGTGGTGGCTCTGTTGAAAGTGATGTTGGCTCTGTTGAAGTTGGTGATGGGTATGTTTAAGGTGGTGGTGGCTCTGTTGAAGGTGATGGTGGCTCTCTAGAAGGTGGTGGTGACTCTGTTGAAGGTGGTGGTGGCTCTGTTCAAGGTGGTGGTTGCTCTGTTCAAGGTGGCGGTGGCTCTGTTGAAGTTGGTGGAGGCTCTGTGATGGTTTGGGAAGCGTTCTCGTGGGATACATTAGGTCCCTTAGTGTATCTGGAGAGGACCTTAACCGCTGCGCGTTACCAGCATGTTCTGGCTGATCGCCTGCATGCTTTCACGGCCTTCTTGCATAATATCGCCGATGGACCGTACCAGAAGAACAACGCGTCGCCCCACTGGGCCACAGCCACCCAGACATGGTTCGAGGAATGCTAACCTGAGTTTGGAAGCATCCAGTGTTCCCAAGGTCCCCAGATTTAAATCCCGTGGAAACTCTGGGATGCCGTTCAGCAGAAAATCAAATCCATGGATCTTTTACCGACGTCTCGGTCAGGGTTGTGGAGAACGATGCTACAGGCACTACTGGAATTTCCTCCGGAAAGCCTCCAGCATGTGGGAGAGTCGATGTCTCAAAAATCGTCAAAGAGATATATAGGTCTACACATATATCGGTCTACTCACATTCGCACCAGAGGAAGATGAACGCGCTATTAGGTAGGTATATCTAATTATTTGTCCATTGAGTGTTTTAATGACTGGTTTAGATAATATTCCGTCAAATAACGATTGCGTCACTGATTTGAAAATGAAATGATCAACGTGTATCAGAAACCAGAATTTAGATTAGATGTATAATACAGAAGGTCGTTCAGGATCTATGCTAACGATTTGTACGAGCGAGTGCATCACGACCAGTATGCAAGCCAAACTGCAGCCCTGCACTCCCATCTAGGTAAATCTTAAGTGCGGAAGGCTGGGGACTGTTATAGTCTGGCACAGATGCTACCTGCAAAGGCCGCAGATGGTCTTGTGGTAAGCAGAAGGAAAGTTCCCGGGATCGGTCTCATGCGAGAGGGAAAATGCTGTGCTAAGGTTAGAAAGTACCTAAAGAGAGTGAACCAAAATTTTCATAAAATAATAGGGACCAAAAAGAAAAGTTTAATTAGAGTATACATTACACAAGTTTTTAAATGAAAGGAAAAATCCGGATAATTGAGACAATACAGCTGTGATCTTGCTATGTAAAAGTGGGACCTCGAGAAGCTCAGAAACTGTAAACCCATCAGTAGCCTTCAATCACTTTTTTAAAATACTTTCACAAATGTTTAAACGGTTTTTATCGGTTTTATACAAATCTTCACTAAACCATACCGCTTGGAAAAATCAATAGGCATGGTTAAATCAAGAAATCAATCTTGATTCAAGAGTAGCTACAGCGCTGCAGATCATATCTATAGATCGAGAAAACTAATTGGAAGAGTTACTATGTTCACTCACTTAGTATGGTTTATATTCATTATTTAAAGTACGTTTGGTCGTGTGCAACGATCAGCGGTTATACTAGCTTTGAAATGCTTCTGCACTGAAGATGCATACGTTAATATTGTTGTTAACATCTATGGAAATGCAACGGCAAAGGTTCGACAATTCAAGAAAGCAGCACCTGCAAAATTCAGAAGGGGTATAAAACAAGATGGCGCCATATCTTCCAAGCTCCTCTGTGCCATCTTTCAGAATGTCTTTCAATCATTGAACAGGAAAAACATGGAGATAAAGATTTATGAAAATAATTTAACATATCTTTTGTCTGCTGACGACATAAATATTTTTTAAATACCCATCCAGAGATGTTAAACTTTTCTTTTCGGTTCCTGTTGTTTTACGTACCGGTAAATTTTGGTTCATTCTCTTTAAGCAGTTTCTAATCTTAAAGTTACATTTTCTCTCTCGGTGCATGTTGGTTTTGCAACTTGAAGTTGGGTCAAAAGTGGATGACGTATGCGAAAGAGGGTGATAAGACTGATGTTTATTATTGTATCGACGAGAGATTGGTGAGAGATGTCTGTATTAAGAGAACTGGTACGAGTTTGATTGAATCTCTCGTGTAGAATGTTGCGCTTGCATTATTATTGAAGCCTTAAGTGTTTGTCAAATTATTAGAACGTGAAGGTTATTCTGTGTTACGAAAATCTGCTGCTTTGAGATATCGAAGTACTAGTTGATTAAGTACGAAATGGAATTATATTCTACAGTTGGTGTTGTGCTGACATTTATGTGCCTGAATAGGACTTAATAAAGATATTGGATTCTGCAAGTACGGTACTTCTTATTTAAGCTGGCCATTAGTTCCATTCAGTGCCTAATTGGCTTCATGTTGTTTAATTCAACTTCTGCAGTAGAATTACGCTTCAGTCAGAAAGTAGTTTACAATGGATTTATGTTAGAGTTTTAGTTGTAGCGTTACAATATCTACAGTTCATTTTGTATTAAAACCTTACAACTTAGTTAAGGTATATTGGGGCAAAGTCTCATAAAATACTGTTACACACGTTATTGTACATGAGCCCAAAAACGACAAGTTGACATCAATGACAATGAAATATTTATATCAAAACTTAAAGAACATCTCTACATATTCAATATATTTCCATTAAATTTTGTAAGCTTTATGTGTGTTTCAGCCAGAAAGACAAAAAATCGTCAATGAGATATATCGGTCTACGCACATTACTCTCACCTTATTTCAACTTCAGTCTTCTTTGTTAGCACATGTCAGGTGTAAAGATACCGACTGCATTTCAGTTCAACTTTGCCACTTGCCTGGCGACCACTGTTGCATTTACTACACCAATGAAGGGTATTCAATGTTCAACACAAACACAAACAATTGCACAATTTTAAAAAAAGGGGTGATGAGTTAAAATCATTCTAAGACTGTTGTTAAGACCTGACTTTGTCGACGCGCTAAGAATTTCAACAACTGAAGTGTTTTACTGCTCGATGTCAATATATTGCGAAGTATCAAAATTAAAATAGTCAACAAGTCGTTCTACGTTCGTATCGCCGGACATGTTTCATGCTACTCTGTGCCCATCATCAGCGGTCAGGTGCAAGACACACCAATCTGCTTTCACTGTGCTGACTACCTCCAAGCCACCAGCCATTCCACCGCCCATTGGTCCTGCGTCCATACGTACGTTGTTCTAGTGACTTTCGACACATTCTATATTTGCACCATCTGGTGTTCATCCTATGTAATCTCATTACTCATCGTTATTGGATGAGACCTTTTCTACAGATTTAGTTTCTCTGGTCTTTTCTTTTGTTTCTTTTTCTTTTTCATTTGGTATGATGTACCGCCAGGCAAACGGTATTTCAAGTGGCGTCTGTACATTACAATTATATCCCCTGGTTTTATCTATCATAATATACTCAGAATACAAAATATTCTTATGTGTACTTTGCGTAGTACATATTATTGCATTTTCCCTTACGAGAATAGAATACGACAGTACTTATTGGTGTTAGGGGCCGTCCATAAAGTAAGTCCGTGATTTTTCACTATTTTTAGACTCCCCACCTTCTCCACGTCACATTTTGTCCGATTGTTGACGCCTCCGCCCCTAAAAAGTACATCCTAATTCTCGCCCCCCCCCCCCCCCGCCATCCCTTTTTCTTGACGACTGCTTTTAGAAGTCCGTGGAAAAACAGAAAGAAAACATGCAATTATCTAGAGAAATCTTCCATACATTTGCACTTTTTCTTCAGAAAATATTTATTATTTAGACATTCATTTACTCCCAAAGGTTACCCGCAATTTATCATTCTGAAGTAAAGATCTACAAATGAACGCATACATTCAAGGTTCCAACACTCCCGATCATACCATCTGCAAAACACGATAGATTTGGTAGTAAAAATACGAGAACTTAATGTTGGGATTTAGCTAAATATCATCAGAAATATGAAATAAAGTGGGGGAAAGTGAAAAAAGAACACCAAGAAGGAATTGGCGGACGATCATGAAATTTACATATGTTAATGTAATCGAGTTTACGTAGATGTGATGTTAATTTCGCGACCAACCGGTGAGCGCTTGCGCCACAGCACGGCATAATATGCAAATCATCGTCGTTAGAATTTAAGGAGTACGGCGAAGTGAATGTAATCAGTCGTCGGCGTACGGACAAGGGCGAAGATTCTGAAGAAGCTGCAAATGCCTGGACATGGAAAACATGTACGATTTCAGCTGTTATCGGACTTTGAGCGAGGTCGTCTAGTTGGACTCCGCGAGGCCGGGTGGTCGTATCGTCGTATTGCGGAGCGAATTGGACGGGAAGTATCGGTGGTGGTACGATGATGGCGTAGAGGGTCCGAGGAACATTCCCACACGAGGAGAAATGGAACTGGAAGTCACAGACGGACTGATGAGCGGACCGATCGGCGCATAAGAAGAGCGGCGTTGTCAAGCAAAACATCCACTGCGACGCAAATCCGAGCTGCCGTTGCACCTGAGGTGACTGTGCGAACAATCCGCAACCGTCTACTGGATGCAGGACTACGTGCGCGTGTGCCTCTGGCATGTGCACCTCTGACTCCAGCCCACCGTCAGGAACGGCTGCAGTGGTGTCGCCAACGTCTGCACTGGAGAACGCAATGGCGATCTGTCGTGTTCAGCGATGAAAGCAGATTCTGCTTGGGAGCCTCCGATGGCCGTATGTGTGTTCGCAGACGCACATGGGAGCGTCTCCACCCTTCTTGCATCCGCCAGCGACGCACAGGGCCTAGACCTGGTCTCCTGGTGTGGGGAGCGATCAGCTATCACTCCCGTACACAACTAGTGTTTGTACCGGGTACGTTAAACAGAACCTCCTACATCAACAACATCATTCAGCCCGTTGTTGTGCCATTTGTAAGGTTGGTCTATCGTGGTGTTTTGCAGAAAGATAACGCACGCCCACACACGGCACGTGCAACGCAACATGCACTTCAAGGAGTGAGACAACTTCCATGGCCTGCACGTTCACCGGATTTGTCCCCCATTGAACACGTGTGGAATTTTATGGGACAACGACCTATCCGGTCTCCACGGCCAGCCACGACCATTCCCAATTTACGCGTCCAGCTTGAGGAAGCTTGGAACTCAATACCCCAAACTTACATCCAACATCTGTACGACAGCTTCCATGCCAGAATTGCACAGTGTGAAGCAGTTCATGGCAATTCAACTTCGTACTAACCATGTTACATGGAAATGTTATTTTTCAGTTTACCAGCTGATACAGCTGTATTTTGCCATAATGTTTTGATCACGTTATCCTCTGTAATCCGTTATTATGCTGTATAAATTTCGTTGGTATCAGATGTCTCCTTTTTGGTGTTCTTTTTTCACTTTCCGCCAGTGTATTTTATAAATTTTTTAACTATCAAAAGAAGAAACAAGAAAGATGACATAGAATTTTCGGGTGTAATGAACACGTCTTTTGAATCCGCTCTGATGCAAATTAAATTTAGCAAAGCTATTCAAAATCAATGGAACCGGTGTGAGAAACAGTAGTAGCTGACCGAAGAAAGAAGTTTTTCAGTCTGGTTTTTAATCCCGCAGATATTGCTGTGAAATGGAAACGTCAACTGACGCCTTGTGGTGGCAGACTTGTGCGCAAAGAAAAAATTAAAATTATATGCGCAACATTTCTCAGCGAAAAGGCTCTCCAACAAAGAAATAATTTTTCAAATCGGGCACTTAGAAGCAGAGATATCGACAAATATAAGATATGCATCTACGTCCCCTGGCGAGAAAACCATGCAATTTTTTAAGAAGAAAGTATTTTCAAATGATTTTTCAATGTGAGTGCTATCGGTCCACGAAGAAATTTTTCCAATTGAGTTTTCAGGAGCTCAGATTTTACTGCCAATACATCAGACGCAGAAATTAACTTTTGCGCCTCCTGGTGGTCAAACCGTTCTTTATCAAATATTACAAATTCTTTACAAAACACTTCCTATCAGGTACTGTATCATGTGCAGAAAGAACTTTACAAATCGGAGTTTTAGAATCAGAAATATTGAGGAAAACGCAATTTATCTTTACATCCGCTAGCGGAAAGTCTATGCTTTACTTGAAAATTTTGAAGATATATGAGAAACATTTTACACCGGAAACACTGTCTAACAAAGAAGGAATTTTTCGAATCCGAATTTCGGAGGCAGAGATATTGACAGAAATAAAATAGACATCTACGCCCTCTGGTGTAGAAACCATGCAATATTTTAAGGATAAGAATATTCTCAAATGTTTATCGACATGAGAGGTATCTGTCCACGAAAAAAGTTTTTTAGTCGGGGTTATAGAATCTGAGATTTTGCTGCAAATACCTACGAAGCAGAAATTTAACTCTTACGCTCCCTGGTGGCCAAACCATATTTTATAAAAAATTAGAAATTACAACAAAAAAAAACCGTCAGCAGCTGTATCCGGTGCTGAAAGAATTTTTCAAATCGGAGTTTTAGAAGCATATATATATCGGGACAAGCGCAATTTACCTTTACTCCCCCTATCGGAAAGTCAATGAATTACTTAAAAAATTTTTAAATTATGTTAGAAACATGTCGCACCAGAAACTCTGTCCAACAAAGAAGAAATTTTTCAAATCGGACCATTAGAAGCAGAGATATTGACAAAAAACAGGATTATATCAACGCCCCTGGCGGAAAAACCTTACATTATTTTAAGAACACATTTCGAAAAGTTTTGTCTAGAATCGGTCTACAAAAGAATTTCTTCAATCGAGGTATTAGAAGCTCCATTTTTGCTGCAAACACATGGGAAGCAGAAGTCAACAGTTACGTTCCCTCGTGGTCAAACCATTTTATATTAATAATTAGAAATTATATTCAAATTATTTCCCATCACCAGCTGTGTCCGCTGAAGGAAAAAATTTCAAATCGGAGTTTTAGAAGCAGAGATATCTGGAGAAAAGTAATTTACTTTTGCGCCCCGTAGCGGAGAATCTATGCGTAACTCAAAAAAGTGACTATGCTTAAAATAATCTTCGCCACGAATGGAATCGAAAAATAAAAGAATTTTTTGAACTGGATGTTCAGAAGCAAATATATGGAATAAAATGTGTTTTGAATTCGATATCATCTGCTTTTACGTCCTCTAGCGGCAAAATTTTGCATCGTAAAAAAAAAATAACGAAAAAAAAGGATCATCATTCGCAAATTTCAAGCTTCATAATCCAAAAAGAATGTTTCAAATCGGGCTATTAGCTGCAGAGATATCGTGTCTACAGACGGACGGACAAATCGATAAGGTATGCACGATCTTTTTTTACTAAAGACGTGCAAAAAAGACAAAACAAAACAAAGAAATACCATCCACTATATTTTTGCCGCTGGACGTCCGAATTACTAAACCTGCCCCATGTCACATTAGGTCCGGTTGTCTGGAACCCCCTCCCCCTCCCCCTGTAATCTCGGGCGTACTTTATGGACAGCCCCTTAGGGACAGTTAGGTCTTATCGGTATTTCATGTGGGTTCGTTAAAAAAAAATTAAGCACCTAAAAGTTGAAACTTTCGCTCGTAAAGCACAAAAAAAAATATTAAAAATATAAAAGTACAAAAAAATAGAAAAAGTTTTATAAAATCCTAAAAAAAGTTGCTTTTTCAACTGTGAGAATATAAGTCTTGAAATTTCGCAGTCAGGTAGCATTAGGAGTGGTCCTGAAGAAGCATATGTTTATTTCGTTCGTGTAGTGAAATAGTTTTGTTATTGTGGAAAGCATTGATTAAAAGGGAATATAAACCTAGGCTGATGACTTTACCTGCACCGTCTTAGTGTAGACCTCGCAGGGAAATGCGGAACTCTCTCGAATAGTTTGGGATTAATAGGTTCCCTGACGGCGTTCCGACAGATAGCCTGTCAGTCACCGGAAACTATAGTCTTCCACTCGGACAGATTCGGTCTAGAGACCTGTGGGGATCTGCCTCCCCCACGGGACTGGTATCTTACACCCTTCTGTCACAACCCGTGTGTGCGACGTGCTATGGGCAGTTGGGGCAAGCAACTTTTTCAAAAATATCCCATCTCGTGGCCGGGAGATCGGCCGCCAACGCGAGTTTTTGGGACGAAAGTCCTTTATTTGGTATCAAAATGAAAAATTACATTGACATTACACTTCGAGGGACTCAAGCACCCCTCTCACAAATATTCAGGCACTGAAAACACATTGATCACACACAGAAATATTTACATAGTCCACAGCGCTAGGGCCAGTGCTGTGGTGATGACCCCGGGCCAGGGTCATCAGGATCACCTTGGTCAATAGACCCAAAAGCTAAATATCAAGAGCGACGTATCTCCGAGGGTACTTCCATCTGCCAACCATAGTTGATCCGAATTTTCTTTGCTCAAGTTCCCTGATAAGACTAAGGCATGTCTTACTGAAGCTGGAGTGAGCGACATCCAACTTCAGGCGGAACTTGGCATTCGCCGCAGTGCAGTTACTGGTGGTGCTGGTGCCCAACTTCACCGCAATTGTCGCACCTTGCTTCTGACTCGGGGCAGTTGCCTCGGAAATGGCCGAAGCCATTGCACCGAAAGCACCTGACCTCCCTCAAAAATTCCTTTAGGCGGAGCACTGACCAACCCAAGTTCAGTGTATTCCGCCTCACCAAGTGCTTGAAGGCCTTGGGCTCCACGTCTGCCACCCAGTGGACCCTACCTCCCTTGCCCTTGATGGGGAAACATGCTTTAAACCCGTTCTCGAGTTCTGGGTTCTGCCCGCAAACCGCCTGCTCGAATTCTTTCCCTGAGAGATCCCCGTCGACCCCATAAACTATCAACCGGGGGTGTCTCTTTCGTGGGGCTGTGGGGAGTGTGCAATCTTTGGTCCGCTCCTCAACTCCTGGGCAAGGCGGTCTAGCTCCCCGGGACAGGAACACTCCGCCGCGACCCCACCTTTCCTAATGCTCCGAATGCTCTTTACCCCTATCTGCAGTTTAGTTGGGTTGACTGCAGTTTTCAGGGTCTTTTTCGTGTCCTCTGAGGACGCACTCTTGACTGTAGGGTAGACCAAAAGCATGTGTCTCCTGTCTCCCGACTTTTTCTTATTCTTCTTTTTATTCTCAATCAGGGCGGGCGAAGAACCTTTCGCCGTGCTAGCCCCTTTCCTAGCCACTTCGGCGTAGGAAACCAGTTTCGCGTCGGCTTCGCAGCATGACTCCTGCCGAACGGACAGCCTGCCTTTAATATAGGCTACCCGATCGGCTTGCTCGTAACAAGCCTTATTGATACCATTCGGGCCGCTTTCGTCCGTTCTCTTGGACTCGCGGGTCACTTCCTCATTGAGGAAGTGACCCGCGAGTCCAGAGAACGGACTCAACTTCTCCAATGAGGGCGAAAATGCAGCTCATGAAAGCCTCAGGTGTAAGACCCGGGGGTGTCCTGGGATGCTTGTATCCCACCAATGGTATCCTCTGTGGGACCAGGGGACGACCCCTCAGGAGCCCGAGAGGGTTCGGTATGGGGTGGTGTTTTACCCTTCCTTGCCATGGGCGGAACTGGCAAGGTCGTGCTTACACCACTAGCTGACTGAGAAGGCTCAGTCGAGGCTTCCTTCGTGGGTGTAGCGGCTTTAGAGCCCTTCGCTGGGGAAGCGTTTTTGACGGTTTCCTCCGGGCATTGGGCTCTACCTTCCGGCTGTTCTCGGAAGAAGGGTTAAGCCCTTTAGCACTGCCGACAGGGCTTAGTAGTGCTTCTGCCGCTACCTTCTGCGTCCGGGTTGACCCTGACGATTTGGGGACTGATCCCTTAGGTTTCACTTTACCCTTCTGGGTAGCTGACATCTCTGTGAGAGAGATGCAAAACACAAATTTCTTCTAAGTACTGAGTGGGCATCCTGGGGTTCTCCCACTCGAGTCTAACCTTAGAAACCAGGCGCTCGGATTTTGGGCTGACAAGGGATCAAAGAGTTTCTTCTAAGTACTGAGGTTCTCCCACTCGAGTCTAACCTTAGAAACCAGGCGCTCGGATTTTGGACTGACAAGGGATCAAAAATTTCTTCTAAGTACTGAGTGGGCATCCTGGGGTTCTCCCACTCGAGTCTAACCTTAGAAACCAGGCGCTCGGATTTTGGGCTGACAAGGGATCAAAGAGTCCCTTCGTCAGCGGGACCAGAACGGCGTCGACGTACCCGAAACTTATGCCAGAGTCTCTATGCGGGCTGAACGGAACTTTGCCCTTACAAGGGCGTTTTTACAAAGTCCCGTCACTGCTCTAATTGATAGGAGGCTAAGTCACACCTATTCTTAAAAGAAAAGATCGCGAGATCGGGATGTAACCCGTCTCGCGGTTGAAATCGTCAGTTCTGCTTGACACTGCAGTATTGCTCAACCAAATCACACACAGAGAACTCTCACCCGGTCGGCATCAGAACGACCGGTCAAGAGAATATAAAGAACAACAATGGAAAAAGAAAAATAAGACAAAAAGGAATGAAAGAAAAATAAGAAGAATATAAAACAGCGAATAAAAATGTAGATGGCAGCACAGTATCAAAAAGGCGAGAAACTTAAGAATGTAGGGAGAAGAAGTACGTGATCGTTCAGCCCTTTCGTACACATAGGTGGGCCCCATAGTGGGATCATCTAACGCACATAGTCAGTCTACAACATCGTGTACCAGATGACAGTTCTGAGGATGGCTTAGGAAAAGTTAAAAAACTTTAACGAGAGTTTTAATGTGAGTTTGATGGTGGAATAGTGGTGATCTTAAGCATGACATGATTTTAGACTGTTTATTATATTTTAATAGTGAAATGTTTTTAGATTTCAAGTTTTAACAGGTTGTGCAACAGCTGCACGTGGACATCGATGGAAGAAGAAATGTTACCGGCATGTACATAACATATTCTTAGCATTTAGAATGTTGGAATCAATGTGCAATAATGTTCATGAATGAGAGAATAAACCCAGATGTTTCACCTACCGATGGAGTTATAGTTGGAAGAATCGCGACATGGTTGGGATTCATCAGTGTGTCCACAAAGAAAATAAACTGACACACCAACAATGTGCTTCATATCTACTATGGATTATAAGGTACGTAATAGTATTTTGGTCCATAAGTGAAGATATTTATTTCTAACTAGTGAATAAAAATTATTATTATTAATGCAATAGGTAATATAGGAAGTCTTTCTGGAAGTACATGAGACTCAGAAAAAATAGGGGAAAGAAAAAGTTACGTTGTGTGAAGAATAGGATTGGGGAAATGATATGGGAGCCCAATGAGTTAACTGAAAGATGGGGTGAATACTTCAGTGAGGTATTACATCAGGAAAGCAAACATGATTCTGAGACAGACGCAGATGATGTCACAGTGAGAGATGGAAGCACAGGAGGGATATCTAGAGAAGAAGTGTGTAAAGGTCAAAAATCTCTTCAGAATAGTAAGGCTCTGAGAGTTGATGGCATAACTGCCGAGATGTTGAAATATGGTGGATTGGAGAGATGCTATCATTGCTCCCTTGTATCAGGGAAAAGGTGATCAGACTGATTGCAAGAACTATCGTGGTATTAGCCTATTAAGTGTGCCAGGGAAAGTGTTTGGTAAGGTCTTTATTGAAAACGTATGGGGTCATACATCAGAGAAAGTGTGGGATGTTAAGAGTGGTTTTATGCCTGGTAAAGGCTGCACTAACCAAAAGTTTGCATTACGCATGATTGAAAAGTATCTGGCTGTTGGTAAGAAAGTTTTTGCTGCCTTCATAGATTTAGAGAAAGCTTACGACTAAGCATATAGGACACTTTTGTGGAAAGTATTGAATGAATATGGTGTTACTGGGAATCTATTTAATAGTGTAAACGCTGACAGTAGAGCCTGTGTACGAGTGAATGGTGTTTTATCAAAATAGTTTTCTATTGGTGCAGGAGTCAGGCAAGGTTGTGTAATGTCTGCATGGCTGTTTAATATATTTATGGATGCGTGCATGCGTGATGCCAAAATAGATAATACTAGTTTATGTCTTGGTGATATCCGTGTGTGCAGATTGCTGTATGCTGATGAAACTGTCCTGATGGCAGAGAGCAAAAGTGAGTTGCGGAGTATGTTGTCCCGGATGTACGAAGTCTGTATGGAATTCATACTGATTATAAATAAGGGACAACCAAAGTTATGGTTATTGAGCGAGGAAATGTTAGCACTTAATGTAATATAAGTCTAAATGGCATAGTGATTGACCAGATGAATGTGTTTGTGTATTTGGGAAGCATGTTCGACAGAGAGAACAAATTGGATGGTGAAATTAGTAGGCTAGTGATTTCTTCATTGAAAGTCATGCCTCCTCTGGGAGGTTTTCACAGGAATGATGGGTTCTCAAGAGAGTCGCGCATGGCTATGTATGAGAGTGTAATTGTTCCTACTCTGATGTATGGCAGTGAAACCTGGGTACTGCAGAAGAAACATAGGAGTCGTTTGTGTGCTGGAGAAATGCGTTATTTACTGCAAGACACGTTCTGTTTTAGTAGAAGTTCAGTCTATACATATATACGCCTGAACACAGACACGTTCTGATTGTGAGAGGAATGAAGATGTGTTGCAGTTGTGTGATGTGAAGCAAAATGTTATTAGCAAGATGGAGACTAATGTGCTTCGGTGGTTTGGCCATGTTGAAAGAATGAATGATGAAATGCTTACTAAGGAAATCGTTTAGCCAAAGTTGCAGGAAAGAAAGGCAGAGGACGGCCAAGGAAGTCATGGGAGGATCAGATTCAGGAGTGTCTGCATGAGAAACAAATTATAAGTATGAAGCATAAAAGATCTTGTGTACGGCGTATAATGAATGTCAGTGAAGCCCGACTTGTATGTCAAGATCGCTGTAAATGGAGAAGTTTGATACGGCGACAGTAAGTAAAAACTAGCTGGTAGTTTGTATTTCTCTTTGGAGCTAACCTCTGAATCTCAGAGAACAGCTTAGTGATATGTATCCTGAAGAAGAAATTGAAGAATTTTATGAGGAAATTCGTCATCTAAATAATAAAGGTAAGCAGCACTTAAAGGTAATTATGGGAGATTTCAATGCAAAAATAGGGCAACGGCAACAGAATGAAACTTCAGTAGGTAAATTCGGTCACGGCAACAGAAATCAGCGTGGAAATACTCTCGTAGAGTTTGCAGAGGCAGAAGGGTTTTTCATCATGAACTCCTTTTTCAAGAAAAAGCCACACAGGAAATGGACATAGAGACATCCAAATGGGACGACAAGTGAAATTGATTTTTATGTGTAACAAAAATTTCGTCATATAAGACTGCAGTGTGCTAAACAAGTTCAACACAGGTAGTGACCATAGATTGTTGAGATGTAAGATGCACCTCAACACTAAACTCGAACGTAGCAAGCTCATAAAACAAACAAAATGTATTGACATAACCAACCTTAAAAAACACCATAATACCTTCACGTTGGAACTGAAGAACAGATGCTCTGCTTTAGAAGGCCTAACATCTGAAGAAGTGGATATTTCTGAAGTTAACAGAAAAGTAACCAAAGCTCTTATGGAAACAGCAACAAAATTAGCTGGGTCTAAGAACAAGTTGCATGTGAACAAATTATCAGGAAAAACCAAAATGTTGATGCAAAAAAGAAGAGAGATGAGGACAACTAAAGAAGATGTGACTTCCAAAGTGGAATATATAGAGCTATGCAAGACAGTACGAAAAAGTATCACTGAAGACGTAAAGAAATTCAACTGTGAACTAGTAAGGAAAGCAATTGAAAACAACCAAAGCCTAAAGATAGCAAAGGGACATCTCAGTAAGGAAAGAAAACAGATTATGGCACTGAGGAAAGAAGATGGTTCTGTAACAAGAAATAGAGGCGAAATTTTGACAAGAGTGAAAGATTTCTACTCCAAATTATATGAAAGGGATGATACATGTTCTCCAGACATCATGAAAAGTACCAGTACCAGAGTTCTCCAAGTCCTCCCAGCAGAAGTTGCACATGCAATCAAGAACATGAAGTGGGGAAAAGCTCCAGGAGAAGATGGAATTATTGTAGACATCATACAAGAAGCAAGTGGATAAATCGAAACAGTACTCATCCAAATTTTCACTCGATGCCTTAATGAAGGAAAGATTCCTGAGGATTGGAACAACGCTACAATGATCTTGCTACATAAAAAGGTGACATTGAGGATCTCAGGAACTACAGACCTATCAGCCTCCTATCAGTGGTTTATAAAATCTTCACTACAGTTCTTTCACACCGCTTGAAGGTGACACTGGACATGGCTCAACCGAGAGAACAAGCTGGATTCAGGAGTGGCTGCAGCACAATAGATCATATCCACGTACTGAGAGAACTATTTGAAAGAGCGAGGGAATATGAACTTCCATTGTGCATGGCTTTTATCGATTATGAAAAAGCCTTTGATTCGGTGAAACCATCAGCAGTTACAATGGCTCTGAAATCCTGCGGTATTGAAGATGCGTACATTAATATTATCAATAACGTCTATGAAAATGCAAGTGCAAAGATTCGGCTGTTTGAAAATACAACACAAAAAAATTGGAAAAGGAGTGAGACAAGGTGACACCATATCTCCAAAGCTCTTTAATGCCACATTGGAAAATGTCTTTCAATCACTGAACTGAGAAAACAAATTGATAAAGATTAATGGAGATTATCTAACCCACCTTCGTTTTCTGATGACATAGTTATTTTTGCAACTACCCTATCAGAGCTGCAGAGTATGATCCAGGAACTTGCTGACAAGAGTAAAGAAGTAGGATTAAAAATGAACTTTCAGAAGACAAAAGTGATGTACAATGCTTTTACAAAAAATGAAGATTTATCGATTGATGGAGAAAAGCTGGAGGTAACAGACACGTACGTTTATCTTGGACAGCAGATATCAAGTGAGGGTCACATTGATGAAGAAATTAATCGGCGTACAAAACTTGCCTGGAGAGCTTTTGGAAGAAACAGCATAATTTTCAAGAGCAATGTGCCATTATGTCTTAAAAGAAAAGTGTTTGATCAATGAATCCTTCCAGTGCTTACGTATGGTGCAGAGACGTGGACCTTAACTAAAAGAGACATACAAAGGCTACAGACAACCCAAATAAGCATGGAGAGGTGCATGCTTGGTGTAACCAGGAGAGATAAGAAGAGGAACTCGTGGATCCGAAAAACGACAAGAGTGGAAGACATCATGATCAGAGTTGAATCCCTGAAATGGCAATGGGCTGGACATACTGCCAGAAGGACAGACCATTGATGGACAGCCGAAATTTTAGATTGGACTCCAAGGGACAGGAAAAGACCCAGAAGAAGACCACATGGAAGATGGGTGGATGAAATTCGAAAGTATGCGGGAGTGACATGGAGGAGACTGGTACGAGACAGACCGTTGTGGAGGAAACTTGGGAGACCTTCGTCCAGCAGTGGATTGATAATTGTTGACAATGATGATGTATATGCATGTATTAAGAAATGTTCGTTGTTAACGCCTTTTCCAATCTCTCTTACGGTCTTCCATTCTTGTCTGTAGTCGTCTTTTAGTATTACCTATAAAGATGCTATCTGTATTACCGGTATTATTTTTCTTAGTGGGTGTACCATATGCTCCTGCTTTATGCACAATTGCGTTGTTACTGTAATCGGCAGCGAGTAATTTGTTATTATCGACGGCAATATCAGCGAATCTTTTATTCACCTTATTACATTCCTTTTTTTTAATGTTGCTTAACTGTGGTATGTAAGGCAAGCGCCCGCAGAACTGTTTGATGTTCTCAACATTATTTTCACTTTAAGGTTTATTAATACTGATTTTGTAGTTTTTATATATTTTCCGAATATATCTTTTATCATATCCAAATGCTGTGGCTGTTTGCATAATCCACTTAATTTCAGAATGTTTCAAATGTCTATTCGACGTATGGGAAACCGCTTTTCTAATATATGAGTGAAAGGCACAGCCTCTTTATAATGCTTAGGATGGATAGAATCATTCGGTATGGTTACCGGTACGTAAGAGTCTTTTCTTTATACAGAATAGTTAATACGCCTACGGTTTTTACAAAGCAGAATGTCTAGGAAGGGTAATTGCCCATTACTTTCTTTCTCGACTGTAACCTGCATTGTTGGGTAGTAGTCATGTGGATTTTCGGTGTGTGTCGTCGTGATGGTGAAATGCCGAGATCACTACACAAAAGTACGACCGCTGGATGGCGTGAGCATCGGGCGTCGGCGCGTCACTAAGACATGCTTCCAGAGACAAGAAGTAGGGCTGCGGAGAGTTCTGAAGCGTAAACACCGAGACAGTGCTGTGCCGAAGGGTGTTCGATTGGTGTTCGATGTGTTCGCCGTGTTTGTAATTCTTAGCAGAACGAGTAGGTTCCGTTGTTAGTGTATTTTATATCAATTGTAAGTGTACATCAGATTAAATGTGTGTGTGTGTTCAGAGGTCGTCCAGCCCGTTAATTATTTAAGTGTCCTGATTCGATGTAACCGTCGTTGGGGAAGTTTTCCGAATACCCTACATTTATTGTATTTTTTTATAAATTTCATTAAGCTATCTTCTTAATATTTCCAGATGAGAAGAATGTCAACTACATATCGAAGGAACATCATCGGCAAATTCTCTTGTCCTTGTTTAAGTACTTCCATGGGATTTTGTCCCAATATACATAGTCCATGCGACTTTGTCCCAATATACATTGACTATCTCCCACGTATTTTGTTGCTCAAATATATGTATAGATTGAACTTTTACTAAAACTTAGTTATGATTTGCGTGAGTGTAGTTTCTAATTCTTCACTGGCTTCATGTACATTGCCCACGATAATTCCAAATTCCCATTGAACTCTGACTAATTTCTCGTTCTTAATTGCCCTAGTAGGTTCTAATTGCACTAGTAGCTCCTGCCAGGAGGACTGGAGATACTATATTCCTATGCATTTTATTATGTGTTTATAGATGTATTTGTGTCATCCCTTTTATAGAACTTTGTGTAGAACTATTTTACTCTTTAAAAATTCGTTTCTTCATTTTTACAGTGTCATCTTCTTTTCTGAGTGCCAAAATAATTTTTTTCTCATTACTAATATTAGCCTTTGTGTTCTTCAGGTTTTGGTTGCTCTCGATTGCTTCTTCCACTGCCAAAAAGTTGCATTTCCTTAAATCTCAGTAATACGTTTTTGCTGTCTGACATAGTTCTGTATATTTCACTTGGAAAATTACATTTCCTTCACTGACCTTGATCTGCTTTCATTTTTTTCTTCAGCAGCTTATTATCGCATACATTTCTCTTAAAAATGCAGTTTCAGAAAATTAGATTTTCCTTAGAATACGTAATACAGTAGTATTTATACAAACGCTTAAAACATGTGTTCCATTATACACATTTTCGCTACTTCAGTACCAAGGATTTGTACTACCAGCATTTAAAAGTTTACTACAGAGCAAACTTTTCTAAATAACGTCTTGTACAGTATTTGAACATTAATATTTTGAAATGATGTCTCCTGATATGCTTTGAATAAACTACAGAGGGTGAGTCGAACGTTTTGCAATATGTGGATCACTTTGTGTCTCATATGAATCATTTTACCACGAAAGCTGCTTAGCATTCAAAGTATCGGCATTCGTGTTGCACCGTCTTTAACCATCTGTCCGCCAGTTCTTCGATTCCGCGACGGTACCAGTTCCTATCCGTCGAGGCGAAGAACTCCTTCACCCCAGCTTCCACCTCCTCCTGGTTGTTGAAGAGCCGCTCGTGAAGGAAGTGGGACATGGACCGGAACAAGTAATAATCCGACTGGGCAAGGTCCGAAACATTCGCTGGGTGTGGCATCAGTTCGATGCTCTCAAGATCCTGGAGTTTTCCCCGAGTCATTCGCGCGGTATGACGCAGAGCATTGTCCTACTGCAGAACAGCGCGCTTTCTGTTCACCAGAGCCGTGTACTTCTCCTCCAAAACGGCATAAATTTGCTCCCGCTGTTCAGAGTGGCGGTTGGTGTTGATGGTCCGACCATCTTGAAAAAATGCGTAATGGATTATCCTCTGGAAATTCCACCAGATGCAGAGCATCACCTTCTGCTCGATGCGCCCACGTTAACTAGCCCTGGCTCAAACACTGCGGTCGTATGTTAGGATTTCGCAGATAGACCACTTTTCATCGCACTTAACAATTCTCTTGATGAAACGTACTTCGCGCAGGTTTTCTAAGAGTTCCGTGCAAATTTCCACTCCGCGATTTACTTCAGCTGGCGTCAGTTCGTGAGGGACAATGCGGCAGCTCTTGTAGACCTTTAGAGGCCCTGAAGATCACGGTTGTCTGTGATATTCCCACCTCTCCTGATAATAATGATTTGCGTCTACAGCCTGGAGCACGGCCCCCGAATCCACGATTTGCGGCCTACCTGACTTTGGCTGATCTTCGAGGTTTCTGTCAAAATCCACCTGAGCGCAGTTTCTTGAACCATCTGGTTGCGGTGCTGCGGTCCACGGAACCTTCCTCTTTTGCCTGATAAATGTTTCGCGTTGCTTGAGCAGAGTTCAAACTCGTAAAGTAAAAGTTTCCTAATTAGCCGGTTGTGGCTGTTCATTTTTTTAGGCGTCGCAATCACTAACAGAACGACGACATGCAATGCTATTCACTGCAACGACAACCACTTTATATCCCTTTCGACAGACGCGACTTGAACTAGTGTAAACACATGACATACTCGCCGCAGCGCACGCGTTTATGGAAATGTTGCAAAACTTTCGACTGACCCTCTGTACATTAAACGTTGTCATACTATTAATTTACGGGGCTAAAATCTATATGACAAAGTCCATTGAGGGAGAAACACACCAATATTAAAAAGAGTGATAGGTTGATGGATCCTTAAAGAGCAAGGAAGCATTATGTCTTATTATACGGTAAACATAACTTTGCAGGAGAGAAATGGAAACAGAAAAGAATGGAGAACATCATTTTGCGAGAAATAAATTTCGAATCGGTTTTTAGTGAATATATTTTGCAGAAGTTAAATTTATCTGGAAAATATCACATAAATAAAAGCCAGTCAAATGCAGGTTAGAAAACTATTCACCTGGGGCATCTCACTTGCAAGGAAGTCTTGGTTGTGATCCTCGACTTGTATCGATACTTGTGAAAGAGGCTGCAACTGTTTAACGATTCCTGAGCTTCAGTCAAAGACATAAAATCTAACGCATTGCATCCACTTAACTAATTATCTTATATAGCGCATAATGAGTAGATTAACTCATTTTACGACAAGAATTAATTAGAAATAAGCTTTTTAAAATTTGTTTTCTTAAGGTAAAATCAAAACATAAATTTGCGATATGAGGAATATTTGTGCAAATATTTTGCTTCTTCTTTTTCCTTTTTCATTTTTTAGTTACACTATAATGCAAATCATCGTTCTAAACGTTAATAGGAAGCGCATTATTACTTTCACAGCGTTGAATTTTCCAACCGCAGCGCTAGGTATCTTCCGTCTAGGCATAGAGTTAGTGAATGTAATGAATATGATTAAAGCAAATCTGATTCAGAATCGATAGCCCATATGTATGAGACTGCTTATTTCGAGATGTCTATTTCATTCTACAGAGAGCGTTTGATTTCGTAATGACGATTCGGAATAAGGTTTATCCCATTCTGCCTGAGCAGTTGTCTTCATCTACAGCATTTGCAAACAAATGCTAATTCCGACTGTCGTCATTCGAGCGATGTTTACCAGTGAGAAGGGCCTCCAGGTTTACAAGATGATTCAGTACGAGCAGTTCATCGTTCGATGCCGTGGTCGGCCATTGTTCTCATCCAACACGGAAGACAGGAAATATTTTGCAAAGGATTAATTCGGGAGAAATCAGTGGCTGAACCCGGGGTATCCAAAATATACATGTCCCCGACTGTCGGCCGCAATCTCTCACGGGACTAGTTAACGCCATCTTCATGTTCTCCGCTTCCTCGTGTGCTAATTGTGTCGGAGAAGAGTATCAATTCAAGACATCTTCGGCAGACTGGAAGGTGCTGGAGGGGATGGGGGAAGGAGAAATAGATCGCAGCATCACAGACTGCCTCACTGGATTTAATAAGTCATTTGTCATTCAGCACAGCGCGGTGACATTCGGGAAGCGCCGGGTCCATGTACCCGGGCCACTTTCCGATTCGGGCACTTGGAAAACGCACACACACACACACGACACTAATTCCGTTTCTCATTACGGCATGCAAATTCCTCACGTGGAAGTTTTCGCAGAAAATTAAATTTCGGTCGACGGTTGGTGCCTACCACCAACAGAAAATCACTTTAACGTGCGGGAGCGTACAACGGCATGTGACAAAATTGAGATCTTTTGTGACCATCGCTCTTAAGTACCGGATTCGAGAAATTTGTTTCTAGTTTGATTCCTAAATAACTGGGGAGCAGTGATAAAGTGCTGGAGGAACGCATGTCCCAGTCAATATCTCCATCATATACATTCAAATCTGAATCTCATTTGTGTAACTCTAATGCCAAAGACTCATAAATCTTGAGAAATGCTATCAACTTAACATGCAACACACATTAATTCAAGACAATTTCTCAAAAATGCAGCAGTCTCAATTTTGCTTCACTTAGCTAGAACCACAACTACTTATCCGTTTTATACTGAAATCTTTATGACAGCTTATGATGTACACTTTGATTTTACCCTCTTTTTTAGTTTCTGTCTTTTATAAGCACAGCTGTTCTGAAAGTATCACACTCACTTGTTTTGGATGTTTTGTTTGCTACTAACTATACTTTGAAGATTATGTCTCAAACACTAGGTTTTGGAATGATATGAGTCTTTGAGCGCTGTTTAGAGCACTGTTAATTCTATTTGCTTAAGCGAGGTTAAATGTTGAAGATCTGAGGACCTTAGAGGATGCTGATGAGGCTGGTTGCTTGATTACTAGTTACCTACTGTGTAATGAGAGACGAGCTCAGAGGATACTGATGTGGCTGGTTGTTTGATTACTAGTTACCTACTGTGTAATGAGTGAAGATGCCAGCAGCTCAGAACTCTGGGATATTAGGGGCTATGCATAATGCGGGAGGGGGGGAGAGGCAGAAATTAGGAAGTGCTTGGCAGAAATTTTGGCAAACAATTCCTTTCATGTAGATTTAAGCCAATGCTGATAGTAAAAAAAGGTTTTTTGGTGCATATTGTACGTGGCATTTATTCAGTGTACGTAGTACTGAGAACCATGAATAAGAATCTCTATAGTCTTTAAAAAGTTAGTTTCTTTTCAAATTTCGCTAACTGAAGTTGTTTGTTTTTAATATTTGCTAGCATAAAGTTATTTCTGAATTTAGTTTGTAACCTGACAAGGAATATTTCTCTCTCTCTCTCTCTCTCTCTCTCTCTCTCTCTCTCTCTCTCTCTTTTTGAAAACGATAATTGCAAAAAATGGCGTCCTTATATACAGATATTGAACTGCCATAAAAACTGGAATACCTCTATAACACCACGTTGGTTCTTTTTTACGATCGGAAAAGGCAAGGACTCCACGAGGTCTGTAGTACTGTGGAGACAGTGGACACCATGTTATCTGAAGAGCATCCAACAATATCGTAAAGTCGCCCCTGGAGGATTCCTCTCATTAACGGGACGTTGAACAGCATCCCATACGTGTTCGATGGCGTTTAAATCCGACGAACGAGGGGGGTCAAGTCAGGATGTCAAACTCCGTGAAATGTTCCTCCAGCCGTAATAAGGCGCGTCTGAACGTGTCGGGGACGCATTGTCGTGTTGAAGGAGGTCGCACTCGTCAGAGAGGAGCATGACGGGAACGGGTGAAAATTATTCCCAAGGATGGTTACGTAGCATCCATCGGTAAAAAGGGTCTGTAGACGTAGATTGCATGCCAACTGAAAACACGTCACTCCAAAACAGAGGCACCACCGGCCTGCATTTTCCCTTTTAAGCATGCAGGATCCATTGCTTCGTATGATTTTCGGCCCACACGGAGTAGACCATATGTCCGAAACAGTTGATACCGCGATTTGTCGGAGCAAGCTACACGTTTCCCGTCATTTTACGTCCAGTGGCTGTGTTTGCGACACCAGGCGTGGTGCACAGCCTTGTATTGTTGGGTCAGCAAAGGCATCCGGGTGGGCCGTCGGTTCCCGAACCTAATAATACACAAGGAACGTTTCACTGTTCGAACACTGATGCTACTCTTGGTCCTAGCATTGAATTGCGGTGTGATTTTCTGCAATGTCGCACCCCAGGCGGATGATACCATGCGTGCCCGACGCCGCTGTCCACTATCGTCCAGGTTGTGACAGAAGGGTGTAAGGTACCGGTCCCGTGGGGGAGGCAGATCCCCACAGGTCTGTAGACCGAATCTGTCGGAGTGGAAGACTGTGGATTCCAGTGACTGACGGGCTAGCTGTCGGAACGCCGTCAGGGATTCAATTAATCCCAAACTATTCGAGAGAGTTCCGCATTTCCCTGCGAGGTCTACACTAAGACGGTGCAGGTAAAGTTATCAGAATAGGTTACGATCTGAAGATGGATAATGCTCACTCTAGCTTCAGTAAGACGTGTCCAAGTCTTATTAGGGAACTTGAGCAAAGAAAAAATCGGGTTAACTATGGTTGACAGATTGTGGTACCCCAGAGGTACGTCGCTCTCGATTTACGAGTTTGTTGGTCTTTTGACCAAGGTGTTTCTGATGACTTTGGTCCGGGGTCATCACCGCAGCACTGGCCCTAGTCCTGCGGACCATGTAATTAATTTTGTGTGTGTTTAATGTGATTCTGTGCTGAATATTTGTGAGAGGCGTGCATGAGACCCTCATATTTTCAATGTGCATGTATTTTCTTGTTTATATTAAGTACCAAATAAAGGAATCTAGTCCCAAAAACTCGCGTTGGCGGACGATCTCCCAGCCACGAGATGTGAAAAATTATTGAAAAATGTCTGTGCCCAGCCCATAGCACGTCGCACACACGGGCAATGATAGAAGGTGGGCCAGGTACTGTTCCTTGGGGGAGGCAGAATCCCACAGGTCCCTCGCCCGATTTTGTCCGAGCGGAAGACTGTGGTTTCCGGTGACTGACGGGCTAGCTGTCTCAGCGCCGTCAGGAATGTAGAAAATTCAAACCTATAAGTGAGTTCCACATTTCCCTGCGAATTCTGCAATTAGACGGTGCAGGTAAAGTAATCAGCTTAGCTTACGGCCATGCCGGTCTGGAACCCTGGATGTTTCTCCAGAGTTTGTGTAGTCCAGGTACACTCTTAAAATTTTTGACAGTGTAAATCCGAATTTCGTGGTAATTTCTTAAATGGAGTGGTTCATCTCTCGGGCTCCGACTTTCATACCACGTTGGAAATCGGTTAAATGCACATAAGGTTCCATCTAGATTGCAAATGCTACTACTTCAACTTGCGGAGATATCTACCTCTGTATATACGTACGTTTGCGGAATACAATTTACCACATGGGTGTGGGTGTATGGAAATGGTAGCGCCCTTCCGGGAAATGCAGCACCAATATCCACGGTGTTAGCGCAGTATCCACGGTGAAGTACTACTGGTATTAACTTCAAACTTACTTGATGTATACAATAGATTGGGGCATGCAAATGATTAAGATTTCAGTGAAAATGCGGGTGCGATATCGGAGCAGCGCAATATGAACTTTCCGGTTTCGGATATAAAGTGCTGGCTCAAACAATACGTTGTAATCAGTGAAGAGCCGACACTGAGTCATATAGGTGTTTCCTCTGTCTCACTATGCCCCGTCGCCGAAGAAGATCGCATTACGAAGACCTGGCGAACTTTGAGCAAGGGAGGATTGTTGGGATGAGAGAAGCTGGATTTTCTTACCACGAAATTGCTACTCGTACGGAACGAAGCGTCAATACAATGATTCGAACGTGGCATCAGTGGACAGATGAGGGGCTCGGGCGCACAGAAATCCGGGAATGGATCGCAAAATCGCACGACTGCACGGGATGACAAACACCCCTACCACATGGCATTGACCGATCGCACAGCGATATCCACGGTGTTAGTGCAGCAATGATGCCCGGTGACAAGTCGAGCTTTGCCCTCCAGCACAATTCGACATCGTCTCCTTAAAGGAAGACTGTCCTCTAGCAACCCATTGCTACGGATTAATTTTACCCTCGACCACAGATGCCTCAGGTTGCAATGGGGTTTTGATAAAAAAAATATCAGCGCGTTAATTGGCAACAGGTCGTGTTTTCTGACGAGTCGCGATTCAACGTGATGCCCCATGATGTTCGAAGATATCGTGGTCAATCGCACTTGTGCAAGCGTGCATTTTGAAGCGTCATACCATTCCAAAGACAAGCACCGTGGTTTGGGGCGTCACCAAGTTCAATTCGCGATCCCGCCTGATAAAAAATGAGGGAAACGCCAACAGCCAGCAATACAACAGGAATGTTTTAGAGACAGAGGCGAGTTGTCCTGGTGCTATATTCCAGCAGCAGGACAACACTTGGCTACATGTGTCCTGAATGTCCAGGACGTCTTCTATTTACGGCAGATACCGCTTCTTCCCTGGCAGCAAGTTCGCCGAATACGTTCGTGAACGAATATGTCCGAGAAATGGGAGCCAGGCAACTGGCCCGTCAAGGGCATCCACGAGTCCCCAGAGATGAACTCTGGTCTCGCATGAAAGCAGCCTAGCAGGCTATTCCCCAGGACGATAACGGAAACATATTCCATTCAATACCACGCCGAATAGCAACTGTAATTGTTGCTCGAGGTGGTTTCATACTGTACTGAGATTTGAAGCGAAAAAGTTTTGTATAGTACTACAAACGTAATTATTTATCTTCTGTAAAATGAAGAATCCGTGATATGGATTTCATTGAATAGCGCGATTCTTTCTTTGTGTAGTAATTTAAAAAAAGAATAGTGTACATACCAACTTTTAGCGCACCTCCCCCCCACACACACACACCCTACACCCCCAAACACACACACACACATACAGGGTTCTTAGGAAAGTCCGTTTAACCCCGCTCTAACTTTTAAACAGCGTATCGTACCACCACGGAAGTTACGTGTACCTATAGAAAAGTGACCATGCGCAATCGATTGGAGGTTCTTGTAGCGCCCCTAGTGGTGAAATACGGAACTCAGCAAAATTAACTCAGAAACCAAGAGAGATACGCAAAAAAGTATAATTACAAAATGAAAGAGCGGTGTTTATTTAGTACAAAACGACACTTGGGTTAACAGAAACACTTACAAGAAAGACAAGAAAACGCGAACAAAGCATGAGATGTCCGGCTGCTAGCATGCAACAGCAAAAGAAAAGTGGGTACGTGATATAACACGTAGTTATGCTAATTTCAAATTTGACGTTAAATGACGTCAGACAGCCGAAGGGCTATAAATGATGGGTGGGAATGAGAGTAAATCAGAGAACGAGGTCGGCAGGCAGATGGTTATCTTCAGGAATGACGAGTACGGTGATGTGGTCTTGCTGTACGGCGAATGTCAGCAGAATGCACTCTTCAGCATCCAGCAGCACAGACAATTGCCAAAGTTGTCCGGCGCCTGCGAGAAACGGGAAGCATTACATAGCGTCATCGTTCCGGTCGTCCCATTGGAGCCGGTGTGCGAGTACATTCTATGTTCCTGCAAATCTCCGAAGTAGTACGACGGCAGTGATCTGTGCGTGTGGATTATCGGCATCACAGGTGTGGCAAATCTTTAACCAACATGGTGCGCACCCCTACTATGATGCTGTCGTGCAAAACCTGATGCCTGGAGACCTTCAAAGGCGGTATGACTTTTCTAACTTCGTCTTGAACACCTTACAGGAAAAGCGATGGTTTGTGAACAACATCCTATGGACTGACAAGTCAACATTTACAATGGGCTGGATCATCGATCACCAGAAATCCCACTACTCGGATGTGAGAAATCCACACATGACGAGATAAGCACGCCATAAAGTACGCTGGTCACTTAATCCGTGGTGTGGAATGTGGCAAACGTCCGTAATTGGACCTGTGTTCATTGAGGAAAATTTAATAGATCAGCGTTATTTGTAGTTGTTATTTGGTCCAGTAAGTGATTGGTTTGATGATGTTCCGTTGACTACGTTACACGAATATGATTTCAACATGACGGCGGTCTCTCCCTCCCACGAAAACGTTTCCAGTTTTCTCGTTCTTATATCGCTCGTTCGGCAACAATATTATTGGGTATGGTGCTTGTACGGAATGGCAGCCACGGCCACCCGACCTAGCACCGACGGACTTCTTCTTTTGGGGATACCTGAAGGATCAAGTGTTTTCTACGGAACCTTCCAGCGTGGCAGATTTAAAGGAACGCATCGTCAGGGCCTGTCATTTTGTAACCTCTGCAATGCTGAATGCTGTTCGAAATGCATTTCTCTCCAGAGTCCAGATGTGCATCGTCGCTGATGGTGCACACTTCGAACAATATGTACAATAGAGCACTCGCTAGGATAGTTGGGCCTTGACTACACGAACTGTGTGTTCCGTCTGTGTTGGTTTGTGTGTAATTTAAACCTTACTACTTTAGCATGTGTTGTCTTTTCTGTAAGTGTTTTTGTTGAACCAAGTGTCTTTTTGTACTTATTAAACTCCACTTTTTCAATTTGTAATTGGAGATTTTTGCCTATCTCTCTTAGTTTCTGAGTTAGTTTTGCTAAATTCCGTATTTCGAAACTAGAGACGCTGCAAATACTTCCAATGGATTGCGCATAATCACTTTCCTGTAGGTACACGTTACTTCCGTGGTGGTACGATACGTGGTTTAAAGGTTAGAGGGTTAAACGGACTTTCCTAAGAACACTTTATATATATATAACACGGTCGAGTAACATTATTGTGCCCACTACATAATATTCAGGGCAACAGCCGTGTGCAGCGCGGACAGCAGCTAGACAGGCTGGGAGTAACTCAATAACGCGCTGGAAGGACTTCACAGGTATGTATAATGTATGACACGTGGTGCATCCGACAGCTGCTGGAGGCAGCGTGGTGGAGCAACCATTGGGCTAACAACACGATCGAAGTGGTCTCACAGATGCTCAGTTGGGTTTAGATTGGAGGAAATAGGGAGCCAAGGAAATCCTTTGAAGTCTTCATCGTGCTCTTCCAGCTACTCTCGGACATTTCCAGATGTGTAGCACGTCTGTAAGGATGTATTCATAACGAATTCGGGACACAGTGTCTTTCACAGGTATGAGTGGACCCAGAGAATGTGACGAAAACATTCCCCACACCATAACTGTGCCCCCACCAGCTTGTGTTCTTCCAGCAATGGTTGAAGAGGTTTTGTTCTCCGATGTTTCTTGCTTTATGCGCCAACGTCCATCCGTTTGATGAAGCAGAAAACATGAACAGTCGGGAATCCTTTGCCAACCAGTGGAGGACCAATTCCGATATTGTCGTACAAATGTAAGCCTTTTCTCTCGATGCACCTTCGTTAGCGTAGGTGTAGTGACCATCCGTCTTCATCGGAGCCACATACAAAGCAGGGCTTGCAGAACTGTAGTTTTAGACACACTTCCGGGAGCCCCCTGGATCTTTTTTTTTTTTTTTTTTTTTTTTATTGGAGGTTTAACGACCACCGTGAGCCACTCAATGGGCTATAAGCAGTCGCCCGTCCCTAATTTTGGGTCACTGGCTCCAGGGAAGGGAGAGAACCAGTGCCGTAAGACAAACACAACATCATCCATGCCTCACCGGGATTCGAACCCGGACCCCTTACGGACCAACGATCAGAGGCCATCGCTTAGACCACTGCGCCACCGGGGCGGCCCCCCTGGTTCATTCGGCCAGTGAGTTGCTCCACTGAAGCGTGCCGTTCGGCCCTCAAGCACCTTCGAAGCCGACGTTCTCCTCGCCAATCAATGACACGTGGTGCTCCGTAATTTCCTCGTCACTTATTCGCAATGGTGTAATTTCATCAATCACAATACTATTTAACCACTGCCGCACGCGACCAGATCACAAACTGTGTTGTTTCAGAAATACTGCCACCTTTGTCCTGAAAGATGATAATCAACCCTTTTTGCAAATCTGATAAATCGCTCCTTTTATCCATGACAGCAACGAGTGATATGTTTTCAAAATGCCTACAGCCCAGCTTATATACTCTCCGAGCCATCTCAAGACACGTGCCTTCTTTCATTTGCTACGCGCTGTTGACGTCAAAGGTAGGAGGTGGTCAAAATAATGTGACTCGACTGTGCATGTACACTCATCGTCAAAAAAATAGTTGCACCCAGAAGAAAGCAACCGACAAAAATGAAACTTGGTGGGAAGATTTGACATCGTCAGACATGCAAATGATTCAAGTATCACGCCCGGCCGCTCATTTAACGCCAGCAAAGAGGGGTCGTAGCGCTGTGCCTGGCCGTTTATATAAGGTAGTCCCGTTGCGCTTGCTTGCCATTCTGACTGGTGCTGTGTTGGTTGCATCCTTCGTAAGTGAAGTATGCCTCGGAGAAAAGTTTGGAATCAATTCAAGCAGTGGAGGGGTTCCAGAGGGGCCACATATTCGGGCCATGGGAAGCGGGATGGGCTTATCGCCGTATTGTGAGCCATACCGATCGTGCGGAGATAGAGAGAGCGAGAGGACCGACACGCGTGGAGTGATCTAACAGGATTGTTCGACATGCGCGGAGTGACTCAACAGGGTTGTGCGACATGCGCTGAGTTACCCAGCAGACACGATTGCGGATGTTCAAAGAGCAGTGGTGCTTTCCATGCATCGTCTGATTAGTGCCAGCACCATTGGCAGATGGCTGCACGACGCAGAACTGCTCTCCCGCAGACCATTACAACGACTGCTCTTAAACACAGTGCATAGTCGCCAAAGACTACAATAGTGTCTTGCCAGATTGTCACGGAGCCACTGTGAGTGGCATTGTGTGATTTTCAGTGACGAGTTTCATTTTTGTCATGGAAAAAACGACTAAGTAATTCTTGTGTGGAGGCTTCGTGGTCAACGTCAAGATGAACGGTTTGTTGTTGATCGTCACATGTCAAAAAGGCCTGGTGTCATGGTGTGGGGCCTAATTTCCTAAGATGCCAGATCACCTTCGGTGTTCATTACAGGCACTTTGACAGCCCAACGTTACGTAAATGATATCCTGTAACTAATTGCCCAACTTTTTCTGAATGATCACTCCTGTGCGATTTTCCAACAGGACAATGCTCGTCCGCATACAGCTGCTGTCTCGAGGGCTTGCCTTCAAGAAATTGAACTCAGTCCTGGCCAGCCGCATCGACACATCTATCGCCGAATAAATATGTGTGGGACGCTATTCGACGAGCTATCCACACTCCACTCCTACCGCACAATCTGCAGGAACTGCGCGAGAAGATTTGAGCTGCATGGGATGGCTTATCTCAGGACACCATTAGGAGCCAGTACAACTCCATGCCGAGACGTCTGGCACGCTGTTTAAGCAAACATAGCGGCCCGACGTCATACTGAGAGACACTACTTATTGGCGTGTAGTTCAATAAATATTTCCCGTATCAGTCTCAATGCTTAATCATTTATTTTTTCTGGCAACCTTTACATTCTTCCCAAATAGCATTGCAATCCGACACGTCCTTCTGGATGCAATTATTTTTTTCACGAGTGTATATCGTTAGACTCCGAAACAATAGAAAAATTCCTAAACTCAGCACCGTAAATGTGGTTCGATATATTTCTTTCCACACAGCACAAAACGTTTTAGATATACATCAATATTGTTACAATCTCTCATTTGCGTTACACTTTCAGAGGTATCTTACAATTACGTTTCAGCCACATCTATTTTGGAACATAACTCTTTGTACATTACGGTTACGTTAGAAATAGCATTCACCGATACTACTGTTTTATAGTTTCCATTGCATAATTGCAACCTTGATGTGACATTCCGGTGATATTTAAAATTTTGGGTTTGGCAAGGGCCTGGATGCGCATACGCATTTATGCCATTTCATGGAAGCCGTCTCGTAATCGTATTTCCACGTGCTACTGCGATATTCTTTGGTGATACTGTCGCACTTTAGTTACCTAGTTAGTTGATTTAGTATTTCATTCTTTTTGTGTTCATTCTTTTGTGTGTGTAGCGAGCCTAGAGGCTGCGCCTCTAGGCTCGCTACGCTCGTTTCCAGAGTAGGGCTCGGGTCCTGCAGCCCGATCTCCCAGTATATCACATGAAATAAAAACTGGAAAATTCATATACACTGAAGAACAGTTGAATTAGAGATACCTGTCTAGTAACGTGTAGCACCACCTTTTGCCCTGATGACGGCGGCGATTCGTCTCGGCATGTACTCGACAAGACACCGGAAGCATTGGAAAGCCATACGGATTCACGACCCTTGAACAAGCTCACACAGTTCACGAAGATTTGATGGAGAGGGGGGGAGAGCCTCAAACAACTCTTTCGATGACATCCCAGATGGGCTCGATGGAATTGAGGTGTGGTGACCTACCTGGCCAAGGAAGCGAGGTCACTTACGTGGAGGGTTTCATCCAACCATTCGGATACAATTCGGGAGCGATGGCACGGTGCATTGTCTTGTTGCAGGATGAGGTCCCCAGTAGGATGATGAAGACGCACAAACGGGAGCAAATGGTCATCCAGGATATCCCGGTAACGTTGACCTGTGAGGGACGATGTCACACACACCAGGGGTCCCATTTCAGTCTACGTAAACAGTGCCCAGACGAGAATGCCAACCCCACCAGCTTGAAGAGTACCCTGCTGGCAAGAAGGATCCATCGCTTCATGTGGTTTGCGCCGTACTCGTATCCTGCCATCCGCATGTACCAACGTGAATCTCGACTCATCAGTCCAGGCAAGATTTTTCCACATGTCTAGGGTTGAGTGGCGATGTTCCCGCACCCATGCTAATCTTTGCACCCTGTGATGTGCGGTCAGCAGCGGTGCCCTCGTGGGACGATGGCTTCCGTACCCCATAGCGAGGAGATGGTTCTGGATGGTGTGGCTGTTTACACGTTTTTGTGCACCAGCGTTAAATTGTCGAATAATTTCTTGCACTATGGCCCGTCTATCCGCTGTTACAATGCAAGCTAGTCGACGATGACGCCGCTCATCCACACGCTGTTGTCCTCGGCAGTTGGCCCTTGCAGGGATAGTTTTACCGTATTCGATGTAATCACGGTGCTCCCGTGACACAGTGGCTCGTGAAAATCCCAGTGCCTGCACGGATTTTGAGATGGAGTGACCCATTCGTCGGGCCCCGACAATTTGCCCAAGACGAAATGTGCTTAGATCATTCGTCTTATCCATACTGCATCCGAACTCTTACTGATTCCCATCGCATCACTCCTTATATTGTCGGATTGCTGCATACGTCATGTCGTTTCCTTTTACAGGGCCGCCCACAGTAACACGTTTGCATAACACCAGCTGTCTCTAATTCAATTGCTCTTCAGTGTAAATTTCAATTTTTATTGCATGTCTAAGCAAAGAAGGCTTGTTATTCCGAAATTTCAGAAGTTTTTTTACTGTCGTTAATTTTTGGAAGGTCGGACATTTGTCGTTTGAACTTATGGCACTTACTAAATTTACCAAGAAAATCAAAAGCGGTCCAAAAAGCATTTCCGTAAACCGTAAACCGTTAGGCTAAACCGTTAAGGTGGACGTCAAGTAATGTTGCTACCTGTACTTCCAATGGTAAAACTTTTGTACTCATTTCCTTCAACAATTTTTCGGTTGCTATGTGTTTCTGGAACGTGGAAAGAGCGATGTATTTTTTATTTACTGAAGCCACGTATTTGGAGGATTTTCTCCTCCACAATTAGTGTGTTCCCAAGGATGAAAATTTGAACATCGATTAAAATAACTTCATATTATAACTTGGAATATTTAATATTTTCTAAAACATAACCATAATTATATAAAAATTAATAACTTTTCCTTTGGTGGTGTTGGAACCAGAAAATAGATGGCGCGACCTGTACTTTGATGACGTCAGTAAACAAACAAATGTTTGATTACATAAATATGGTTATGTTTTAGAAAATATTAAGTATTCAAAGTTATAAAATGAAGCTATTGTAATCGATCTTAAAATTTTCATACTGGGGAACGCATTAATCGTCCAGAAAAAAGATGGCACGACCTGTACTTTGATGACGTCAGTAGACAAACAAATGTTCGATTGCATAACTATGGTTATGCTTTAGAAAATATTAAGTATTGCAAGTTATAAAATGAAGCTATTTTAATCGATGTTCAAATTTTTCTCCTTGGGAACGCATTAATTGTGAAGAAAATGTGTACTAGAAATATTTCTATTGGAAGTATTGGAAGCAAAATTACTTGACGTCCACCTTAAACAACTGAGATAGCTTTACCAACAAAACATATGCATAACAAATTCTCTGCGTCACCATGGCAGCAGGTCACGAGACCAGAACGTTCTTCTGTGGTTATCGTGAAGACAGAGAAGCCGTTCGTTTCTTTCATCTGCGTCTTTAAAAAATGCTTAAAAATCAATAGATTACTTTTTCTTAATTTTTTTTTTGTAAAAAAGGGACGATAGTTGTAAGTTTATGCTGTAAAAATTGCAATGTGTTATAATTTATAGTTTGCCATATATCAGTTTTTTTAATGGATCCCATCGCAAAATAGAGTATTTTGTGGAATTTAGAAATTTAATTTCTCATAAACTAAATCGAAATTCAAAAAAAGGGCGAGCCGGTGCACAATTTGGTCATGGCACTACATGCCTGTAAAGTTTCGTGGTTCTGTTGCTGTTAGTGTGTCCGGAATGCTGCCTGATAGCACTTTTTTGCTTACCTTAACTTTGAAATATAATAGCTCTTGAAGTTTCGCTGGAATCGAAAAACGGTTTATTTCAGCGTATTCTCCAAACAATTCTCTACAAACGATGTAAATTTCATATTTTTGTGTTCAATACGTTTTGCGTGGCGAGTTAGAAAAGCAAGAGTATTGCGAAATTTCTAAAACAGCGGCAGTTACTTTTTTTTAGAATAAAGAGATTCATGATCATCTGAAAGTAAGTAATTGTTTTGATTATCGTAATCTTTTTAATTCTTAAAAGCATTTTATAAAATAGAAGTAGGTCGCTGTGTTGTTGTATTAGTATACTGTACCCGCATGTTTTGTTTTTAGTTTAAGCTGAGAAGTTTCATCATCATCATTGTCAACCATTATCAATCCACTGCTGGACGAAGGTCTCCCCAAGTTTCCTCCACAGCGGTCTGTCTTGTGCCAGTCTCCTCCATGTCACCCCTGCATACTTTCGAATTTCATCCACCCATCTCCCATGTGGTCTTCTTCTGGGTCTTTTCCTGTCCCTTGGAATCCAATCTAAAATTTCGGCTGTCCATCGATGATCTGTCCTTCTGGCAGTATGTCCAGCCCATTGCCATTTCAGGGATTTAACTCTGATCATGATGTCTTCCACTCTTACCATTTTTCTGATCCACGAGTTCCTCTTCTTATCTCTCCTGGTTACACCAAGTATGCACCTCTCCATGCTACTTTGAGTTGACTGCAGCCTTTGTATGTCTCTTTTAGTTAAGGTCCACGTCTCTGCACCATACGTAAGCACTGGAAGGATACACTGATCAAACACTTTTCTTTTAAGACAAAATGGCATATTGCTCTTGAAAATTATGCTGTTTCTTCCAAAAGCTCTCCAGGCAAGTTTTGTACGCCGATTAATTTCTTCATCAATGTGACCCTCACTTGATATCTGCTGTCCAAGATAAACGTACGTGTCTGTTATCTCCAGCTTTTCTCCATCAATCGATAAATCTTCATTTCTTGTAAAAGCATTGAACATCACTTTTGTCTTCTGAAAGTTCATTTTTAATCCCACTTCTTTACTCTTGTCCGCAAGTTCCTGGATCATACTCTGCAGCTCTGATGGGGTAGTTGCAAAAATGACTACGTCATCAGCAAAACGAAGGTGCGTTAGATAATCTCCATTAATCTTTATCCCCTTGTTTTCCCAGCTCAGCGACTGAAAAACACCCTCCAATGTGGCATTGAAGAGCTTCGGAGATATGGTGTCACCTTGTCTCACTCCCTTTCCAATTTTTACGTGTGTTGTATTTTCAAACAGCCTAATCTTTGCACTTGCATTTTCATAGATGTTATTAATAATATTAATGTATGCATCTTCAATACCGCAGGTTTTCAGAGCCATTGTAACTGCTGATGGTTTCACCGAATCAAAGGCTTTTTCATAATCGATAAAAGCCATGCACAATGGAAGTTCATATTCCCTCGCTCTTTCAATTAGTTCTCTCAGCACGTGGATATGATCTATTGTGCTGTAGCCACTCCTGAATCCAGCTTGTTCTCTCGGTTGAGCCATGTCCAGTGTTACCTTCAAGCGGTGTGAAAGAACTTTAGTGAAGATTTTATAAACTACTGATAGGAGGCTGATAGGTCTGTAGTTTCCGAGATCCTCAATGTCACCTTTCTTATGTAGCAGGATCATTGTAGCGGTGTTCCAATCCTCAGGAATCTTTCCTTCATTAAGGCATCGAGTGAAAATTTGGGCGAGTACTGTTTCGATTTCTCCACTTGCTTCTTGTATGATGTCTACAGTAATTCCATCTTCTCCTGGAGCTTTTCCTCGCTTCATGTTCTTGATTGCATGTGCAACTTCTGCTGGAAGGACTGGAGGAACTCTGGTACTGGTATCTTTCATGATGTCTGGAGTGCATATATCATCCCTTTCATATAATTTGGAGTAGAAATCTTTCACTCTTGTCAAAATTTCGCCTCTATTTCTTGTTACAGAACCATCTTCTTTTCTCAGTGCCATAATCTGTTTTCTTCCCTTACTGAGATGTCCCTTTGCTATCTTTAGGCTTTGGTTGTTTTCAATTGCTTTCCTCACTAGTTCACAGTTGAATTTCCTTACGTCTTCAGTGATACTTTTTCTTACTGTCTTGCATAGCTCTATATATTCCACTTTGGAAGTCACATCTTTAGTTGTCCTCATCTCTCTTCTTTTTTGCATCAACATTTTGGTTTTTCCTGATAATTTGTTCACATGCAATTTGTTCTTAGACCCAGCTAATTTTGTTGCTGTTTCCATAAGAGCTTTGGTTACTTTTCTGTTAACTTCAGAGATGTCCACTTCTTCCGATGTTAGGCCTTCTAAAGCAGAGAACCTGTTCTTCAGTTCTAACTTGAAGGTATTATGGTGTTTTTTAAGGTTGGTTATGTCAATAGATTTTGTTTGTCTTATGAGCTTGCCACGTTCAAGTTTAGTGTTGAGGTGCATCTTACATCTCACCAATCTATGGTCACTACCTGTGTTGAACTTGTTTAGCACACTGCAGTCTTCTATGACGAATTTTTTGTTACACATAATAAAATCAATTTCATTTGTCGTCCCATTTGGATGTCTCCATGTCCATTTCCTGTGTGGCTTTTTCTTGAAGAAGGAGTTCAAGATGAAAAACCCTTCTGCCTCTGCAAACTCAACGAGAGTATTTCCACGCTGGTTTCTGTTGCCGTGACCGAATTTACCTACTGAAGTTTCATTCTAATGCGGTTGCCCTATTTTTGCATTGAAATCTCCCATAATTATTTTCAAGTGCTGCTTACCTTTATTATTTAGATGACAAATTTCCTCATAAAATTCTTCAATTTCTTCTTCAGGATGACTTGAAGTTCCATATTGGTAGATATTTAGAGAAATGACGAATGCGATTTTCTTTCTTCTTTTCGCTGAAATATAGTCTATTCCCCATGTATAATAGAAATTCGACATTCTCATTTGGGACTAATTTTTATTTCTTTTGTTATCAATATATACTATATAAACGCCGCTACTCTTCCCAATGGGCAGTGGACTGCGTTGAACCTGAGGTAAAAGTAAACAACTCGTAATACGACTGTTGTTGCTTTTGAAATAGCTGTCAAGTATAATATTTTTTATTGTGATTTTACAAAGTTTATTAAAATTATAATGTTCAACGTAGTAAATACGTAACAGTAATGTAACGAAGTTACAACTATCTTTCAAATACGTAACAGTAACATGAAGTTGGTACGTTGAAGTTACAAAGACCTTTCACTGTAACGTATCGGTTATCTTTCAAAGTTATGTAACGTTTGAGGACATTTTGACGTACTCGCAGGGTTTCTGAAACATTACTGTTACATAGCGCAACGCATGTGAAAAGTCTCAATGTTTCAGTGCTACGTACCTGTAACATATACGAAATATTCTGTGTTGTGTGGGTTTTAATATTCTAACAAAGTAATACTACTGGAACGAAATAAAATAGAATTTTATCTCCCCTAAAGCGAATATCTGGCATAAAAAGAGCTACATGTTCTTTGAATTTGCAAGAATACGGAAGTACTCTTCCGCATAATATTATGTTTTAAATTAAATTAAAACATCATAGAAAATACACAATTTTTAATCTGTGTGCAAGATCTGATATCTAACGGGAACTTATGAAATTTTCCTGTACCATATATCAGAAAGTTGAAAATATTTTGTACAGAGACTAGGTCTTTTGGTAAATATTCAATCATGAAGCGATAGATAACTTGTGCGTGACATGGGTGAAATAAAATATTTGAACTTATGTCGAGAGATATGCATTATGCTCAAAAACGTTGTTATCGTAATTTTTACCTTCTGAATTTTTTTTTTCATTTTTTTTTCTTTTTTTGATTGGAGGTTGAACGACCGTTGTGGGCAACTCAGTGGGCTATAAGCAGTCGCCCGTCCCTAATTTAGGGCTAATGTTTCCAGGGCAGGTTAAGAGCCAGCGTTTTAATACAAACACAACATCCATGCCTCACCGGGATTCGAACACGGACCCCCTTTCGGACGAATTATTAAAGCCACCGCTTAGACCACTTCGCCACCGGGGCGGCAAATGTTCTTTAATTCTGTTTTCTTTTTGTTCGATTCATATCTGAGTTTACGAAAAGATTGTAGAACATTTGAGAAAAGGCAACTATTAGTCCGATTTCAAATTTTTTTTTTTTCATAAGAAACCTTTAAATATGAGAAAGGTGATCCCTGCTTTCCGTTTTTTTCCCATGAACAACATTTTTCCCACGATGACTATTTTGGAAACAGTTTCGTTTTCAAGTAATGCATTGATTTTCCTTTAGGAAGCGTAAAGTTAAGTTTCGATTTGCCCGATGCAGAGCCCATTTAAGGAGACGGGGGGCCCTGTAGCTGGGCAAGATTTTGGGACCCAGTATTAATAGCAAATCTAGGATTTTAATATGAGTGGCAGAGTAAAAATACCTAGAAGAAAACATTCACAAGATGTGATGAGAAAACAATAAAAATGTCCCCGCCATATTGAAATGTGTATGTCATAATTCATGGACGAGCCAGTGCTAGCAAGGAAATGTAAAAATTATTGGTTTAAAAATGTGTACCACATCAGTTCTGCTTTAATCCCCTTTCCTCCCTCTCCAAAGGTTCAGCTTGTTGAAATTATATTAATATTGTAGTAGTGGACAACATAATATGATCCAAATATCATGATTCAAATAAATTCTTAATGTATGAAAATTTCCCTGAATTGCAGATGTATGCAGAAAAACATGTGTAATGTTTTCGAAAGATTTGGGGTCGGACTGGGGCGACTATACTTTTTGCGTACTCCTAAAAAAGCGGAAAGAAATGGAAAAAAAAAATTCACAAGGCAGTTTCTCATAATTTTCGCTGTACTACCTTAAAAAAACTGTAAAACTCTGTTAATTTTTCAAACATCCTGCATAATTCTGGGGGCCCTTGAAAATGCAGGGCCAGGGGCAGTAGCCCCTTAGCCCCCCCCCCCCCTTTTTTTTTATATGTGCCCTGGTCCGATAATTTTGCTCCTAAAAGTCCGATTAAAAAAATTCTTCTCAGATGAATAGTTTCTGATAGGAGATGTTTTATATATAATGTATAATTTTTGGTAAGAAATGGTTTGGCCACCAGGGGGTGTAAGTGTTTATTTCTGCTTCTGATATATTTGTAGCAAAATCTCCGCTTCTGAAATCTCGATTGAAAAAATTATTTCGTGGACAGATAACGCTCATCTCGAAAAACCTTTTGAGAATAACCTTCTGCTTAAATAGTGAATAGTTTTTCCACCAAGAACGTACATGTAGCTCTTAATTTTGTCGATATCTCTGCTTCTAAGAGTCAGATTTGAAAATTCTTTATTTTTTGAGAGCGTTTCTGGTTTGAAATGTTTCTCATATGATCTCAATTTTTTCTTTACCACAAGTTTGCCACTGGAGAGCTTAAGTTAACGTTTACGTTTACAACAATATCTGCGGGACTAAAAATCAGATTGTAAAAATTATTTTTCCGTCAGATACAACTAACTATGAACAATTTTTGTGTAGATTTCCTTCCCCAAGTAATGTACAATTTTGCCGTTGGTCGGCGATAATATTTAACCTGTTTTTCTTGATATCATCATCATCATTGTCAACCATTATCAATCCACTGCTGGACGAAGGTCTCCCCAAGTTTCCTCCACAACGGTCTGTCTTGTGCCAGTCTCCTCCATGTCACCCCTGCATACTTTCGAATTTCATCCACCCATCTCCCATGCGGTCTTCTTCTGGGTCTTTTCCTGTCCCTTGGAATTCAATCTAAAATTTCGGTTGTCCATCGATGATCTGTCCTTCTGGCAGTATGTCCAGCCCATTGCCATTTCAGGGATTTAACTCTGATCATGATGTCTTCCACTCTTGTCATTTTTCGGATCCACGAGTTCCTCTTCTTATCTCTCTTGGTTATACCAAGCATGCACCTCTCCATACTGCTTTGAGTTGTCTGCAGCCTTTGTATGTCTCTTTTAGTTAAGGTCCACGTCTCTGCACCATACGTAAGCACTGGAAGGATGCATTGATCAAACACTTTTCTTTTAAGACATAATGGCATATTGCTCTTGAAAATTATGCTGTTTCTTCCAAAAGCTCTCCAGGCAAGTTTTGCACGCCGATTAATTTCTTCATCAATGTGACCCTCACTTGATATCTGCTGTCCAAGATAAACGTACGTGTCTGTTATCTCCAGCTTTTCTCCATCAATCGATAAATCTTCATTTCTTGTAAAAGCATTGAACATCACTTTTGTCTTCTGAAAGTTCATTTTTAATCCCACTTCTTTACTTTTGTCAGCAAGTTCCTGGATCATACTTTGCAGGTCTGGTGGGGTAGTTGCAAAAATGACTACGTCATCAGCAAAACGAAGGTGCGTTAGATAATCTCCATTAATCTTTATCCCCTTGTTTTGCCAGCTCAGCGACTGAAAGACACCCTCCAATGTGGCATTAAAGAGCTTCGAAGATATTGTGTCACCTTGTCTCACTCCCTTTCCAATTTTTACTTGTGTTGTATTTTCAAACAGCCTAATCTTTGCACTTGCATTTTCATAGATGTTATTAATAATATTAATGTATGCATCTTCAATACCGCAGGTTTTCAGAGCCATTGTAACTGCTGATGGTTTCACCGAATCAAAGGCTTTTTCATAATCGATAAAAGCCATGCACAATGGAAGTTCATATTCCCTCGCTCTTTCAATTAGTTCTCTTAGCACGTGGATATGATTTATTGTGCTGTAGCCACTCCTGAATCCAGCTTGTTCTCTCGGTTGAGCCATGTCCAGTGTTACCTTCAAGCGGTGTGAAAGAACTTTAGTGAAGATTTTATAAACTACTGATAGGAAGCTGATAGGTCTGTAGTTTCCGAGATCCTCAATGTCACCTTTCTTATGTAGCAGGATCATTGTAGCGGTGTTCCAATCCTCAGGAATCTTTCCTTCATTAAGGCATCGAGTGAAAATTTGGGCGAGTACTGTTTCGATTTCTCCACTTGCTTCTTGTACGATGTCTACAGTAATTCTTCCATCTTCTCCTGGAGCTTTTCCCCGCTTCATGTTCTTGATTGCATGTGCAACTTCTGCTGGAAGGACTGGAGGAACTCTGGTACTGGTATCTTTCATGATGTCTGGAGTGCATGTATCATCCCTTTCATATAATTTGGAGTAGAAATCTTTCACTCTTGTCAAAATTTCGCCTCTATTTCTTGTTACAGAACCATCTTCTTTTCTCAGTGCCATAATCTGTTTTCTTCCCTTACTGAGATGTTCCTTTGCTATCTTTAGGCTTTGGTTGTTTTCAATTGCTTTCCTCACTAGTTCACAGTTGAATTTTCTTACGTCTTCAGTGATACTTTTTCTTACTGTCTTGCATAGCTCTATATATTCCACTTTGGAAGTCACATCTTCTTTAGTTGTCCTCATCTCTCTTCTTTTTTGCATCAACATTTTCGTTTTTCCTGATAATTTATTTACATGCAACTTGTTCTTAGACCCAGCTAATTTTGTTGCTGTTTCCATAAGAGCTTTGGTTACTTTTCTGTTAACTTCAGAGATGTCCACTTCTTCTGATGTTAGGCCTTCTAAAGCAGAGAACCTGTTCTTCAGTTCCAACTTGAAGGTATTATGGGGTTTTTTAAGGTTGGTTATGTCAATAGATTTTGTTTGTCTTATGAGCTTGCCACGTTCAAGTTTAGTGTTAAGGTGCATCTTACATCTCACCAATCTATGGTCACTGCCTGTGTTGAACTTGTTTAGCACACTGCAGTCTTCTATGACGAATTTTTTTTTACACATAATAAAATCAATTTCACTTGTCGTCCCATTTGGATGTCTCCATGTCCATTTCCTGTGTGGCTTTTTCTTGAAGAAGGAGTTCAAGATGAAAAACCCTTCTGCTTCTGCAAACTCAACGAGAGTTTTTCCACGCTGGTTTCTGTTGCCGTGACTGAATTTACCAACTGAAGTTTCATTCTGTTGCCGTTGCCCTATTTTTGCATTGAAATCTCCCATAATTATTTTCAAGTGCTGCTTACCTTTATTATTTAGATGACAAATTTCCTCATAAAATTCTTCAATTTCTTCTTCAGGATGACTTGTGGTGGGTGCATAAGTTTGAATAATCTGAGCCTGGTATCTTTCCGAGAGTTGGATAACAAGACGTGCAGCTCTGTCAGTCAGAGGAACTTTCAACTTCTACAACTTTATCCTTCAGTTTCTTGTTTATTATAAATCCAACACCACTAGTTCTGCCAGTATCTGTCCCACGATAGTAGAAGATATGTCCACTTTTCAGTTCGATGAGATCATCTCCTTTTCTCCTTACCTCACTTAGCCCCACGATGTCCCACTTGATCCTTTGTAGTTCCTCTTCCAATTCAAGAAGCCTTGAATCAGAAGATAGGGAGCGTCCATTGTACGTAGCCAAGGTCAGCATCAGATGACAGCCTAGTCCGGTCCTCCGGGGATTCTTAGCACCCTCTGCCTTCATGTCGCACTGGCCGCTGCCTTGGCCAGGTACATTCCAGCTGCCGGAGACTGAGGGCCAAGATTTAAGTTGTGGAATCATTTTGGAGGGGTTTGGCCATAACTCACCACGCTGGCCAAGCGGGTTGGTGAGTGTGGGATAGCATTTCCTCTAATCCCGATGGTATAGTTATACCGCTATTGGCGGTCGTCAGAGCCCCTTTAGTGAGAACAGGATGCACCACGAGAAGGCGGGGTTGACATTTGTCAAGGAGAGGCTGTGATGTTACGCATCACCTGACCTTACATCCCTTTTGATATATCTGATTTATTGATATATCTGATTTTAAATGTCCGATTTAAAAAAATATCTATAGACAGCGGATATAATTAATTTGTAGAACACTTTAGGGTTGTATTTGTTGTTCACAATTCTGTCAGTACGTGGTGTTTGTGTAGCTCTGTTTGCAGTTGTATCTCCGCTTCTAAAAAACATATTACAAAATTTCTTTTTTACGGTATGCCATTCGTTATGTAGCCTGTTTTTAACCATGTGTCCGCTTTTTATTGATTATGTTTTGTTTTGATGTCTTTTGTTTGGCGCTCTTTGGCCAACCATGGCCCTTGCGCCATTAAAATCTACCAACCAACCAACCAACCATTCGTTATGTTAAAAAGAAAGATGACACCAAATCTTTAATCGCAACGAGCACGTCCTTTGAATCCTTTCTGACGCTAATTAAATTTATCAAAGCTATTCAAAGTCAATGGAACCGGTTAGGAAAACAGTTGTATCTGACTGAAGAAAGAAGTTTTGCAATTGGGTTTTTAATCTCGCAGATATTGCTGTAATTATAATCGTAAACTTAGGCTGTCTGTTGGCAGACAGCGGAAACGCTCTCCAACAAAGAAAAAAATTTTCAAATCGGACTCTTCGACGCAGAGAAATCGGCAAATATAAGATATGCGTGTACGCCCCCTGGCGGGAAAACATGCATTATTTTAAGAAGAAAGTATTCTCAAAAACGTTTGCGATAAGAGCAGTATCAGTCCAGGAAAGAATTTTTTCTGTCGGGTTTTCAGGAGCTCAGATTTTGCTGCAAGTGCATCAGAAGCAGAAATTAACACTTATTACCGCTGATGGCGAAATCATTCTTTACCGAATATTAGAAATTATATGAAAAACATTTCCCATCAGGAGCTGTATACGATACAGAAATTTTCTTTCAAATCGGAATTTTAGAAGCGGAAATACAGGAAAAAGCGCAATTTAAGTCCATGATTTATTTGAAAATTTTGAAATTATATGAAAAATATTTATCACCGTAAACGCTATCCAGCAAAGATGGAATTGTTCAAATCGGACTCTTAGAAGTAGAGATATTGACAAAATTAAATATATACATGTACGTCCTCTGGCGGAGAAACCATGCAATATTTTAAGAAGAAAATGTTCTGAAAAGATTTACCGACGTGAGTGGCATCAGTCCGCGAACGAATTTCTTCAATCGAGATTTTACAAGCTAAGATTTTGTGGCAAATACATCAAAAGCAGAAATTAATGCTTGCGCCCCCTGGCGGTCAAACCGTTCTTTACCAAAAATTTGAAATTATATGCGAAAGATTTCTCATTAGGAGCTGTCTGTATCCGCTGAAGAAAAAAGCTTTTCGAATCGGAGTTCCAGGAGTAGAGATATCGGGAAAAACGCAACTTACTTTCACGCCCCCTAGCGGAAAATCTATGCGTAACTTGAAAAAGTGACTGTACCTAAAATACTCTTCGACATAAATGGAATCGAAAGGTAAATTTTTTTTTTCAATCTTACGTTTAGAAACGAATATATTGAATAAAATATATTTTAAATTTGATATCATCTGCATTTCTGCCCTCTGGCGGCGAAATTATACATCATAAAAAAAAACGAAATAAAGGATCATGATTTGCATATTTCACGCTTCCAAAGGCAAAAAGGATTTTTCAAATCGGATTGGTAATTGCAGAGATATGGTGCCCACAGAAAGACGGACAGACAAACCGATAACATAAGCACGATCTTTTTTTACAAAAGACATGCTAAAAAGATGGGGAATATTGTGCTTTTCTTTAACGCATAGGTTTTTCGCCACGAGGTATAAAGACCAAAAGCTTTTTCTCTCCAGCTGTGCTCCGAGAGACGTATTCGAAAAGTGTTTTTTTTTTTTTTTTTTCTTAAAATAGTTTTTGTCAGGCAGACTTCCTTTTTGCATATTTTGAACTTTTCTATTATGTAAAATTCTCCAGCTCGGAGATGTAGACTTATATTAAATTAGTTGACTACTAGGCTTGTTCATACGGGAGTACCGGATGAGCTTTCCTTGACAGCATTCTCTCTGACGTCATCTGTCTTACAAGCAGCAAACACGAGAGTTGTCTGCTATCTAATGAAATACAGGCAGTTTGTTGGTAGAAGCAATCCGTTTTGGTAATCACTTCGTATGTTTAGTTCTGTAAAAAATGAATTTCTAATTATTTGTCTCGGAATTTGATTATCACTAAGAATCAACATGCTCTCAGAGAAAAATCCAAATATTTCTTAAGCAAAATTCTGTAAATAAACAAATGCTCTGGCGTTTCTCAGTTGGGTTGGCACAGGGACCCGGTATCGCTTGGTCCTTCGTTTTTCGTTATTGGCTGCGTTTTTTTTTTAATATATTTGTATGTGATTTTAATTTTAAATATGTATTTTATGAATCATTGGAAATACTTTAACATGGCGGAGATATTTTTAACACTTACCAGTATTTTCGGAGATGTTTTCTCCGGTGTATTTTTATTTGCATCTTCAATAATTTTGGCCACCCATAAAAGGAAATCCTCGGGGCGCCATTGAACAAATGTGAGAAATAACAAATTTGAAAATAAGTTCCTTTCTTCATTTAGTTATCTTCAGAAGCTTGAATTTTCTAATTTTTTTCTTTCTCTTTTAGCTGCGAATTGAAGTGCCTCATTCAAATCATAGTGCGTGTTTTCATGAAAAGTTTATGCCTTGGCTGAATTTTAGAGGAACTTTTTTCCATTGCCTCTAATACGTTTGTCGTAAAACTTTTCACTTTTCTTTAATTTCATGTTCGCCATAGATTAGGAGGAACATCTGCTCAATGATTTTTCTGCGGCAACTCCACTAGTTCATTTTTACATATCGCTTTTTATAGTCGCCTTCAGCAAAATGTTTGGAGCAAATAGCATTTTGGACAGTGGCGTACCGGAGAATCTCAGAGCCCGCCACAAAAAATTCTTCTAAACCCTTTTGCGAAAATCTATTAGAACTCAATTAGTTATTTTTTTTAATTGCATGTTATTAAATAAGTTATAGGCATTTTATTAATTAAAATCCCTTGGAACCTACAGGTATTTTGCGTAAGACCAAAAGTATTGCGCTTTACTGCGTGTAACACAAATTTGCACGTTGTAATTGAAATAATTGCCCCAGTTTTATACCAGTAGAAAATACTACAAAACAGTTAAGCAAAAGTTGAACATGTCATGCAAATTTTATTCTTTTAGACAACTAAGGCCATCCTCTTTGAAATGCCTCGCGATCTGGACTATAGAACACGTAAATTCTGTGAGAGTGCCTAATGAAATTTTACGATTTATACGAAAACACAGGACATAAGTAAGCAAAATAAATAAGTGACAATTAAGAATCATGGTACCAAAAAAAAAAAGCGAAACTACGTAAATTATTTACTTTTCAATATAAAAAACACAACATAATGTCACAACGTTTTGCACGTACTAATAAGTTTTCTCTTGATTCTGTTATAAAAAATGAGTTAGTAAAATCATGCAATGCATCGATTATAATACGCTTTCCAACATACCAGAAATCATTTACTCAAGTTATCACTCAAGTTATGAGAATAATGGCTGTGGAATAAATCTCGGTCCAGTGCCCTGACCTTTGATCCCATTTCGATGATATTCAACAGAACCGGTTTGGTATACCTACGAAATAACATGATAAAGTTTTGTCGCAATCGAAGCATTTTTACGTAAGTTATGATGCATAAGGATTATGGAATAGATCCCGCTCTTGTGTCCTAACCTTTGACCCCATTTCGCCCATTTATTAATATAATTCGTCCCCAGGCAAGACCCTACAACATACTAAAATTTCATCCAAATCGAAGCATTTTTACGTACGTTATGATGCATAATGGCGATGAAAGTGATTCCGCTCCTATGTCTCGACCTTTGACCCCGTTTCTCCCATTTTAAAAAAGGTTTGTCGCCAGGTGGTTTTCTACCACATACTAAAATTTCATCGAAATCGAACCGTTTTTACGTTAGTTATGACGCATAATATCAGTGGAATGGATCCCGCTCCTATGTACTGACCTTTGACCCCATTTCGTTCACTTTAAATAGGGTACCTTCCCAGGTGATCCCCTCAGCAGATACTAAAATTGCATCGAAATCGAACGATTGTTACGCGAGTTATTGTGCGGACGGGCACAATCACACAACGCGTTACGTAATGAGGCAGATGGGAATCGCGACCATCGCTCGCCGCAAGTGTGACGTCATAAAACTTTAATGGGATCCACACACAACGCGTGACGTAATGAGACAGATGGCGTGACCGCTCGCCAACATTCTCAAACGCGGCGAGATTGTGACGTCATAAGATTTCTAAGCATTGGTAACATTAATATAATAATGGAACAACGCCATCACTAAAAACATTATAATCCGGGGTGGTTATTTAACATACTGAACGAATTCTCCTAAAGTCGAGATCAAGCTAAATCGATTTCTAGTACCAGAAAACCGTAGGTTAACGACTTTCATCAAAATTCTTAGAGCTGTTTTCAAAATAAAATGTACATACAAACATAGAAGAATTGCTACTTTAAGGTGGATGTCAAGTAATTTTGCTTCCTATACTTCCAATGGAAAAACTTCTGTACACATTTTCTTCACAATTAATGCGTTCCAAGGATGAAAATTTTAACATCGATTAAAATATCTCCATTTTATAACATGCAATACTTAATATTTTCTAAAACATAACCATAATTATGCAATTCAACATTTGTTTGTCTACTGACGTCATGAAAACACGGGTACCGCCATCTTTTTTCTGGACAATTAATGCGTTCACAAGGATGAAAATTTGAACATTGATTAAAATAGCTTCATTTCATAACTTGTAATACTTAATATTTTCTAAACCATAACCGTAACTATGCAATCCAACATTTTTTTGCCCACTGACGTCATCAAAGTACAGGTCGCGCCATCTTTTCTCTGGTTTCAACACAACCAAAGGAAAAGTTATTGATTTTTAGTATGATTATGGTTATGTTTTAGAACATATTAAGTTTTCCAAGTTATAATATGAAGTTATTTTAATCGATGTTCAAATTTTCATCCTTGGGAACACATTAATTGTGAAGGAAATGTTTACAAAACGTTTTCCATTGGATGTGTAGGAAGCAAAATTACTTGTCGTCCACACTAATAATATGGGATAAGGGCAATGGAAAGGATCGCAATCCTATGTCCTGACCTTTGACCACCTTTCGTCCATTTTCAATAGGGTTCGTCCCCAGATGGTCCTCTACTACATACTTAACTTTCATCGAAATCGAACCATTTTTATGCAAGTTATGACGTATAAGGGCAATGGAATGCATCTGGATCTTATGTCCTGACCTTTGACCCCACTTCACCCATTTTGAATAGGGTTTGTCCCCAGGCAGTCTCCTACCAAATAGGAAACTATCATTGAAATCGAACCATATTTCCGCAAGATATGGCGCATAAGGGCAATGAAATGATTCCGCTCCTACGTCGTGACCTTTGACCCCATTTGTTCCATTTTCAATAGGGTTCATCCCTAGGTGGTTCCCTACCACATACTCGAATTTCATCGAAATCGAACCATTTTTACGCCAGTTATCAAGCGGACGGACGGACAAAGCTGGAGCATATACGCTTCTTCAACCTACGGTTGGAAAGCGTAAAAAAACGACACAGGTCTCTTCTGTATATACCGAAAAGTACGACTTTAAATTCATTATATTCTGAAGCAGGCGTGCAAAAAACTGTAATTCATAACATCTTATCCTCATTGACAAAACGTTTTCATTAATTGAACTGATATTTCTTTCACATTCTCTTGATAATATGCATTCATTGGAACCTTTGCTATGGATATGGAAACAGGGCCACAGGTCTTCTGAAGTAACTACTTTTCTGTCATCCAGTTTTTATAAATTCAAATCTCGAAAAAAAAACTACTCTTCCTTTTAATACTCCTTTTAAAGCTGCCGCAAATAAATCCTGAATATTTCTTTATTCATGTGAAGTTTCCGCAAAAAATTCTATTTTTTAGGCTTTCCAACCTTAGTTCGAAGGAGCGTATATGCTCCAGCTTTGTCCGTCCGCCCGTCTGCACGATAACTCACGTGAAAACGGGTCGATTTCGACGAAATTTTAGTATGTGGTAGGGGACCACCTGGGGACTAACCCGATTGAAAATGGACGAAGCAGGGCTAAAGGTCAGGACATAGGAGAGGGATCCATTCCATTGCTCTCATGCGACATAATTTGCGTGAAAATTGTTCTATTTCGATGAAATTTTAGTATGTGGTAGGGAACCACCAGGGGACGATCCTTATTGAAAATGGTTGAAATTGGGTCAAAGGTCAGGACATAGGACCTGGATCAATTCCATTGCCTTTATGCGTCATAACTTGCGTAAAAATGGTTTGATTTTGATGAAAATCTAGTATATGATAGGGAACCACCTTGGGACACACCCTATTGAAAATGGGTGAAATAGGGTCAAAGGTCAGGACATAGGAGCTGGATCCATTTCATTGCCATTATGCGTCATAACTTGCGTAAAAATGGTTCGATTTCGATGAAATGTTAGTATGTGGTAGGGAACAACCTGGGCACGAGCCCTATTGAAAATGGGCGGAATGGGGTCCAAGGTAGGACATAAAAGCGGGATCCATTCCATTGCCTTTTTGCGTCATAACATGCGTAAATATAGTTCGATTTTGATGAAATTTTAGTATGTGGTAGGGAACCACCTGGGCACGAACCCTATTGAAAATGGGCCTAATGGGGTCAAGGGTCAGGCAGGGCTTAAGATCGGGATTTATTCCATTGCCCTTATGCGTCATAACGTGCGTAACGATGGTTCGATTTCAAGATATGTGGTAGGGTGCCACTGGGGACGAACCCTATTGAAAATGGGAGAAATGGGGTCAAAGGTCAGGACACTGGAGTGGGATCCCTTCCATTGCCCTCGTGCATCATAACTTACCTAAAATGCTTGGATTGCGACGAAACTTTATCATGTTGTTCCAGAGGTATAGTGAACCGGTTGTTTTGAATATAAACGAAATAAGGTCAAAGGTAGTTGCACAAAAGCAAGATTTATTAAACAGCCATTATTCTCATAACTTGCGTAAAACTGCTTCTATTGCAACAAAACTTTATCATGTTGTTCCGGAGATATAGTGAACCGGTTCTGTTGAATATCAACGGAATGGGGTCAAAGGTCATCGCGCAGGAGCGAGATGTATTCCACAGCCATTATCCACATAACTTGAGTAATAATTTCTGGCATGATGGAAAGCGTATCATAATCAATGCATTGCATGATTTTACTAAAGCCGTAACAACCCCCCCCCCTCACCCCATCTCAATCTATACGCCCCTGATTCGGGATAAAAAAAATATCACCTCGTTTACAGCGTAATTTTCATAACCTTCAGAGCTCAGTCACTTTCGGAAATCTGTGGTATGTAATAGGGGATCCTTTCGTATTTCTGTAGTTATTCCTGCATCTGCAACAGTGCAGGAACTCGAAGTCCTCTCGAAAGAATAAACTATTTGCAAACAAATTTAGCTATTCCACTTATTATATATACACTAAAATCATTCCAGTGAGCAGAAAAAAACAGCTCCTTTGAACAAAAGTCAAATGACATTTGCGATTGCTTTGACCGGTGCACTAAACTAGTTACTTCGTAAGACAGCCGACGTCATCATACTACCTCCTCCGCACTCCCGCAAAAGGGGAAGCTTTACAGAGGTTTTACGGGCACAACCTTGTGTTTTAAAGAACCTTTGACTTATGCCATGTTTCCTTCTGTGTTTTTTTTCTTTTAACTGTTCGATTTGAAAATCTTTTTGTCTCTGATACTCGTTTTGCTATTAGAAACGTTTTACATACAATTTGTTAATTTTCTAAACATTGTTTTAGCCGGTGTTGGAAATAAGTATCCGTTTCGATTTATAGATATTTCATCGATTGTAGAAACCCGGTTGATCTTTTTTCTAACCGGTTCAATTGACTATGATAATATTTAGTGATAAATTTTATTCCCGTCGGAAATAATTCAAAAGACGTGTTCATTACAACCGAAAATTCGGTATCATCTTTCTTGCTTTTTTTTCAGGGTTTATTTTTTGTAGTTTTTGATTTTGAAAGACGTGCTAAAAACAGTTGTTAGAATCCCCCTCCCCCCCCCCATGAATACGAATTACGCAACACCGACAGTGGAAGGCAGGTGGACAGGATTTTTCCGCCGTATGACAGCAACGAGTTTTGCTGTTTCATAAATTTTCACATCTGCGTAAGCATGCAGCTACACAACAATTAATTAAGTACTGCCAAATAGTTGTTTCCCATTCTAGTGCTAAACACATACAGTTAACTAAGCTCCTCATCCGTCAATGTTTAATTCTACTTCTTCTCCTAACTCATTATCAGAAATGTCTGTTCTCCATAATGTGACACAATAAGACGCATAATGGGCTATTTTTCTTTCCACCTGCTTCTTTGTTTCTGAGGGTTTCCTCCTCATAAACGTCTCAAAAAGCAAAGCGATACTTTCAGCATTTTTGCTGGACTTAAAGCGTCATCCAAACCTTCTAGTTATTACTCTTTCCACTACAAGGGCAAACAAATTAAAAAGCGCTTAACGTTCCCCCTGAACAAAGCAAATATTTTCGCTCATTAACTTGTGAAAAATGCCTTCGTCGCCAATCGCGGGCGGTTTGCTTAGCGACAAAACTGATTTTAATGAATCAGCACAAAATGCTAATTAGATTGTTTGTTCCTCTCCAACTGTTATTTAATGATTCGGAGATAATTGCGAATTCGAAAAGTTTTGCTTCAACTCAGTCAGCTTCCGACTAAAACGGAATTAATTATCTTGCTTCAGACATTGCGTCACTTCTGCACATCTGACGGGCTCTTTGGAATCATTTCAAATGCTCAAACGAGCAACAGTCAAGGAGAGCTTAATAAGTCGTTATATGTCATTACATCAAATACTTGCAATCGATGATATACTTTGATTGAAAGAAAACTTCTGCCATTCTACTCATGACATATGATCGATTAAAAATGTTACGTGTAATCTCCCACGGAAACTTTCCATCTATGCTTTGATTCAACCAAATTCGGGTTAATTTTTAATAGAAGCATATCTGGCATTTTCGTCTAGTGTATCGGTGTATAAGGAAGTCGTAATTCAAACATATCCTATAATTTATGTCAGACTAAGAGATACAGAGAGATGGATTGAGAATTTAATGTGACTTCAATATCAGATTCAAATTAAGAATTTAATGATCATGAATTATATTACAGAAGTGAATGATAATATTATCTACCTGCGAACTCGGTGATGATTTGCTGATGAGCTGCATGTAGAAAACAAAACGAGTTTATTTGTTACATTTCTGAATTAATTCCAGAAAGAGTGATTTGCAAGGAAATTTTGTTTGAAGGTTTTTGGACAGAGAAAATCAGGACACTAAAATTTTGCATGATTGTTTTTGGACAAAGAAAATCAGGACACTAAAATTTTGCATCATTGTTTTTGAACCGAGAAAATCAGGACACTAAAAACTTTGCATGAAGGTTTTTTGACCGGGAAAACCAGAACACTAAAAATTTGGAATGAAGTTTTTTTGGACCTAGAATATCAGGGCACTAAAATTTTGGCATGAAGGTTTTTGGACCGAGAAAATCAGAGCATTAAAAATTTGGCATGAAGGTCTTTGGAATGACAAAATCAGGATACTAAAAATTTGGCATGAAGGTCTTTGGACCGAGAAAATCAGGACACTAAAAATTTGATGTGAAGGTTTTTAGACGGAGAAAATCAGGACACTAAAAATTTGGCAATGAGCGGTTCCAGGCAAGCAACTATTACTAGAAATTATTTTCTGGTTGGGGTTATGATATCGATGGAAGCTATGTGAACAATATGTCAATAATGTGCATGCAATATCAATATGTTATTGGAATCTTTGGAGAAAACAAACTTTTTGCACTAATTAGTACCATTATATATTTAATTCGTATCATCAAAATGAGTTTCATTATTGAGCTAATTAAAATACAGAAGTTAACAAAGTAATTCATAATGAATACGATGAAATATTAAATTACATTACGTTTAATTAGATAAAACAATGCAAGAACTTTAACATAAACATAACTTTAATATAAAGGCAATACATTGAAAATGTACCTCTTATGTGAATGACCAAATGTAACTGCATTTTATTGTTATTACTCTGATAGTATGTTTGGTTGAAAGCTCAATTATTTCCAGGAAAGGAAAAATCCTGGTCGTGGATTTCGGAGCTTGATCACAGACATCCACTTTGCCGGAAGAATTTTAATGCTGAGCGGCAGGTAACTGAAAATCCTAAATTCCTTCCTTTCATCCTAGGCAGGGCCGGCTGGACCATACGTCCAACTGCGGCAGTCGCCCCGGGCACCGCGCCTTCAAGGGGTCTCGCAGTGTAGGACAAAAGATCATTTTCGGCACAATTTTGTACAATTATTATTTTTTGCCTGTAAGTTTTGTGGTGCAACGCTCTTAAAAAACATGTTTTTGAAAGTGTTTTTTTTTTTTGTGTGTGTTTTCCATCTCCCCATTTTCGATTACATTATCGCCTTTCGCCGTACAAATGCTGAGATTCGCGGATTTCAAGTGATTATTGTAACTACCTTAATATTTTCCGCATTCACCAAACAGCAAATTAAGTGATATAAAGCAGGTAATTTGTACCTCATCTGGTGTGCTGAGCACATACACTGGTGTGCACAAATTAAGGACGAAGAGGAAAAATTAGCATAACAGCGGAACGAGCAGGCAGAACGGACCGAAAGACAACTCAGGAAATAGACTAGGGTCCGGTACGGTAGGACATGAGCATACATGCAGCATGACGTAGGGGGGGGGGGGGCTTGTCGGAAGGGTATAAAACACACGGGCGGTGTACGCTCAGTAATTCGCTGAAAGCTATTGCACGGTGTACAACGGTTTGAACGACGTCGAGCTGCTGCCGCCGTGTGATATGGCCAACAGGCAATCCAGTAGACGACATCTGGATGACTTTACCAGAGGTTGCGTCATTAGGAAGTTGGAAGAAGGTCTAAAGGTGACTAGTGTGGCGGAGGAGTTCGGGATCGCTCACAGCATCGTTTTATGAGCTCGGAGAGCATTTCCAACGACAGAAACAGCTGTCCGAGAGATTAGCAGTGGTCGCCCATGAGCAACCACGGCGGCGGACGACCGGTATATTGTCCTACAGGCGATAAGAGACAGACGGCAGACAGTGGAAGAAATCGCATGGCACATGCAACAGACAACTGGACGTCCATTATCGCGTTTTACCGTGGCCAGGAGGCTGCACAAAGGTGGTCTATTTGCACGACGACCAGTATGGTGTGTGTGTCATTAACGCCTGCTCATCGGAGACGGTGGTTTCTGTGGTGCCAGGAACACAAGAACTGGACACATCAGCAATGGGGTCGAGTTCTCTTTACGGATGAGAGCCGATTTAGTCTCACGAGCGATTCTGGACGTATACACAACTGGAAAGAGCAGGGAGCACGCAATCACACCTCCAACATCATTGAAAGGTGCTGGTTTGGAGGTGGCGGAGTTCTCGTTTTGGAGCGGTATCATGCTTGCTAGCCGTACTGACCTCCACATCTTCCAAGGAGGTTCAGTCACTGGTGTCCGCTATTTTACCGAGGTTCTCCTACCTCACGTGCGTCTGCTTAGAGGTGTTGTGGGTCCTGAGTTCCTCTTCATGGACGACAACGCTACACCTCATCGTACAGTAGCTGTCACAGAGCTGTTGGAGAGTAAAGATATTCAACGCATGGATTGTCCCGCAAGGTCCCCGGACCTAAATCCAATCGAACACGTGTGGGACCTTCTCGGGAGACGCTTAGCAGCACGTCACCAGCCGCCAGCAACGATTCCGTAGCTGCGATTGGCGCTACAAGAAGAATGCGCCACGATGCCTCAACAGCTCCTTGACAACCTCGTCCTCAGCATGGACAGACGTTGTAAATCCTGCAACTCAGGGGTGATCATAACCCCTAATAAAGACTGGATTTTTCTTGGCAGCCGCCTGTCACATGGACGTTTCTGTCTTCTGCCCAGTTGTGCTCGAAGCTACCTTTTCAATAAAGTGCCTTTGTATCCTTTGGATTCCTCGTTTGGACGGTTTTGCTCACTTGTCCCATATTCTTACATCTTGGGGATCTTATGGTATGATTTGAGTCGATGTGGAGCACTTCTGCACGCCGTTACATTTGAAAAACTGTCTCGTCCTTAATTTTTGCACGCCCGTGTAGGATGGATGAGCAGCCACTTAGACCCTTGGTCTCTAGATTTGCCAATCCAGCACGGCCCCTTGAGGCATTGGCAAATTTCCTGATGCCACTGACTTTGGATTCTTCCTATTCCTTAGCGAGCTCAACTCAAGCTCTGAATGAGCTTAGAGCCTTTGAATATCAGGGTCAACCATTCATAATGGAATCTTTAGATGTCATCTCTCTTTACCCGAATGTTCCACTCAGAGCGGCCATGAAATCATTGACTCTAAATTGTTTGAAACTGGTACTTCAGAATTGTAAACGTGTCAAAAATGTCAGACCCGGACGTCTAATAAATGGACCCGGACGTCCAGTAACTGGACACAACCCGACCCAGACAAATCCTAACTGAACCCGTAACTGACCCAGAAAAATCTGCTTTGAACTATAAATTAGAAACTTAGTTTATATATATAAACATATAAACGTAATATACATATTCATCCTTATAACTGCTTGATATTTAATAACTGAAATTATTTTTTAGTAATAAAATTTGGTTACTTGCTAAATTTTAGTGCCATTTTTAGTGCCAGTATTTTACGAAATCCAGAAGTAATGGCTGACTATGACCGTGACCATGGAGTATATTATAAATGGGAATCATTATTTACGATTACTTAAATATATTTTTTTAAATGTATTTAGATTGTTCACGCTTTCTACGCATTGATGGAGGTGCGCATACTTTAATATGGTCCGTTAGATTTTTGTTTCCATAATATTAGGTTACACCGTCGACATCTTTCTTTGTAATTATACACTTTCCACATTTTGAACAACAAGCAAGACCAAAAACAACAGCATTATTCACCGGTTTCTTAATGTGACGAAACAATTTCCAGCATTCACTCTTCCCCTTGTGGTTTTCAACAAGCACGTATTTGCTGGACTCGACACCTTTTTCAACCTCCTTGATATTAAATCCATCCATACTAACAAAAAAGGAGTTAATTTCGACATGACATGTCATGGGAACGGGTTGTTAGCACATCACTCGAAAACCTCTGAATGCTCAATGTAAAAGATGATGTCGTCTCTTTCTTTAAGAAAGAGACGACAATATTTTGCATAGCAAATCATTATTCACTCCGTGGGCATTAGTATCGATTACAGAATTCCACAACGCGCATTTTTCTTTGGAATATATTTTTCTCTTTTGAAAAATAAACCGGGAATGAAACCGGGTAAAATTCGTTTCAGGAACACCTTGACCCGACGAGTTGGACCCACAAGACACTGTCGACCCTTTGACCCGTGACCCATTTCCATCTCCATGGTAATTCCACTCCTACTAAGATCGAGGCCGTTCTAGAAGCGTTAAGATTAATTGCTGGTCGCACTTATTTCCGATTCAATGATATTATATACAGACAGGAGAGTGTCACGCCTATGGGTTCATCACTCTCCGCGATCTTGGCGTTATGCAGGCCTTTGAAGATAAGGTTCTCACCCGATGTATCTTACGGCCCTTGTTTTATATAAGATACATAGACGATATACTTCTTTTTTGGCCGCACTCTATCGAGGACTTACACCAATTTGCAAATGTTATGTTAACCCAATTTCATTCTATTAAATTCACTATCGAATTTGAAGGCTCCCAATATCTACCATTCTTGGATATCCTGATTCAACGTCATGCTATTACCCAGGACTTAAAGTTCTCAGTAAACCGTAAAACCTTCTCACGTTCCTGTTTTAATTCCTATGTGATCAGCACACCCGATGAGGTACAAGTTAGTTGCTTTATATCACTTAATACGACGTGCTTATAAACATTATTCTACTGTTAGAGCACGCAGAACTGAACTATAGCAAATTAAGTTTCATCATTTTATTGCCCTTACTTTTTATATATGTATTTAACAATTCGGGTGCAAATACTTAAATTCAAAAAAGAAAAAGAAAAATTGCATTGTTGGTTTGAAGCTATATGGGGAGGCCAATTATTCAGAGACTTTAATACCATTACTAGAAATTTAAAAAAAATTATATGTGAGCTCGTATAAAAGTTCAAAAAGTCACTAGTTTGTTACTTACGCCACTTTTCCTTAAAAATTAAGCACTACTAGTTAAACATGCACCAAAGGAAAAAAAAACTATTTACAAGAACTTATTTTAGATGGATCCTTATTATTTCCTGCACTAAAATATTCACAATCCGAAAATTTTGGCTATGCAGATATCTTTTTATCATTTTGTGAGTAAGTTTTTGTAAGAGTCATAGTACAACCTCAACCCCATCTCCCAGGAAAGAAAATCGAAATAGTAGAATTTAACAGTTTTTACTTTCTCTCTCTCTCTCTCTCTCTCAGAACCTTCAATCCATAGTGTGGTCTTTTTTCTTACGCTTTAAGCAATATTTATTTTAAAGCAAAAAAGAAGCTTAAAGCAAATATTTATATAATTTTGTCTTTATGATAATTTTCGCTACGACGTACTGCAGAGGTGAAGCACGTGTCAAGACGAAAAAGTTGCAGCAATAAATACCGTCGGTGTATCTTAATTGGTAAAGAATTCGGCTCCGGAGCAGAAAGATGGGGGTTCGTCACATCAAATTTGTGAATTTCACATCGTGTGTTTTCTTTTGGGACATTTTTCACGTAACTACTTTATTAGAATGCAAGATTTATTTCCTAGAGCCAGCAATGATATTTTGCTCCGGTACCCTGCAATGAAATTTCGCCTCAGGCCCCGCAAAAGCTCCATTCGGCTCTGATCCAAGTGAGGTAAACCCCAAAGTGTTAGAACAGAGTTAATATCCAAGGTGGTTATACCAACTTAGACCCTTGTTAAACGGCTTTATATGGACAAGTTTATCCCACATTTTGTCTCGATGGGATATATGGGCGGGGAGAAAAGTCTAGGAATTGTGCCATTTGCGTTCTAGGGCCAGGGTTCATAAGTCTGATAATGTGAGAAAGTCAAAACGTTTACAGTCTTGTCTCAGGAGAGAGGAAAATTGTATCAAACTGAGACAGAGACATAGAAAATAGTAAAAAAGCACTACCAGTGCGAATAGTAAAAAACAAGTTAGTAAAATCATGCAATGCATTGATTACGATATGCTTTACAACATGCCAGAAATCATTACTCAAGATATTACTCAAGTTATGAGGATAATGGCTGTATAATAAATTTCGCTCCTGTGCCCTGGCTTTACACCCCATTTCGAAAATATTAACCAGAATTGGTTCAGTATACCTCCGGAACAACATACTAACGTTTTGTCGTAATAGAAGCATTTTTAGTCAAGCTATGAGGATAATGGCTGTGGAATAAATCTCGCTCCTGTTCCCTGACCTTTGACCCGATTTTGATAATATTAAATGGAATTGGTTCAGTATATCTCCGAAACAACATGATAAAGTTTTGTCCCAATCGAAGCATTTTACATAAGTTATGACGCATAAGTGCAATGGAATGGATCTCGCTCCTATGTCCTGACCTTTGACCCCATTTCGCCCATTTTCAACAGGGTTGGTCCCTAAGTGGTCCCCTACCACATACTTAAATTTCACCGAAATCGAACCATTTTTAGTCAAATTATGACGCATAAAGCACTGGAATGGATCCCTCTCCTATGTCCTGACCTTTGACCCCATTTCGTCCATTTTCCATACGGTTTGTTTCGAGGTTGTCCCCTATGACATACTAAACTTTCATCGAAATCGAACCATTTTTACGGGAGTTATGATGCATAAGGCCAATGGAATTGAACCTCTTCTATGTCCTGACCTTTGATCCCATTTCGTCCATTTTCAACATGTTTCGTCCGCAGGTGGTCCCTTATCACATACTAAAATTTCATCGAAATCGAACAATTTTTCCGCGAGTTATCGTGCCGACGGGCAGACAGACGGACAAAGCTGGAGCATATACGCTTCTTCAACCTACGGTTGGAAAGCGTAAAAAAGGAGAACACTCTGAGCCCCGGATGGGGTTTAAACCCTTAATACCCAATCGTGATTGCGCCCCTGAGCGGTTCAGAGTTGACTGCGCGTAGGAACCCCAAAATGCTAGTGCATCTGGTGACCTTTATTATTATTAATCAAAGAGAAACAAGTTCCAAAATTTCTTATAATGATGTTCTGTAATACCATAACACAAAATGTATTGCTAGAAAGATTATTACTATCCTAAAGGTATTTAACAGCGTAGAAAGAAACGGAAAGAGTTATTCCAATCTTTCTATGCCACTGCTGCGCTATCGGGACTCTTTTCCTTACGTTCCAAATGTTTCCTATAAACTCAAGAATGCACTCAGGAAGATGAACCTCGGTATCGGCATAAGATCTCCGGTGCCTTATTATGGTATGCTTAAGCAAAATTCTGACAAGCCCCCACTTTCCAACGAAGCAGGTGTTTATTGTAGAGGTATACCTCTACAATATCCGGACTGCTGTAAGCGATACTTCATTGGAATGAATAAGCGTTCATTTAGAATTAGAGTCAACGAGCATAAGAACGGCAAATTAAGCACGGCCTTACCCAGAGAAATCCAGTTCAAGTCCTCTGATGCTATGTGGGGTGACATAAAGAAATTAGCTTCCTACTCTAATCTTAAATCCACTGTCATTCCGGAAACTTTGGAGATAATTACTGACAACGAGGCCTGCAATAATAGCGTCTCGCTAGAGTTATCACGAATTTGGAACCAATTCTTCAAATGTCTTTTTGTTTTCTCATGAATTCCGCGTGCAAAACGAACATGATACCTCGTGTCTTTTATTAAATAATCACATTTGCATCTCTTCTTTTATTGTGAAGTCAAGTCACCGCGTTCAAATTGTTAAAGCGTTCTGCTATCCAGTTTGCACTTTGCTATCTACCTTCCTTGGAAAAGCAATCTGGTTGATGTGCGAAAGCTTGGAAACTTCCATTTCTATCTAAGCCAATAAATTCAGATCATTAGTATAGTTATACTTTTTTATATGTATAGTTGGTGAAAAGTTCCTTGCGTTATTATTTAGCGCAGAAAGCGCCTGACAGTTGAAATCGAAAGAATTGTAAACCCACTGTCTAAACAATTCAGTGAGAAGTTTTCTCAGCAAAAATGTAGCCGCCAAAGCCTCTAAGGAAACATAACAAGGACATGTATAAGTATTTAAAACATACGTATTTTGAAACTCTATGCTGAAGTTATTCACTCCTCAAACTAATAATACTAGAGGTTCTTCTGTACGGGCAAAAAAAATATGCACTTGCACATTTCCTTTAATTGCTCCCATATTTTGTGTATTACTTCGACGCCAGTTGTTCTTATTGCTCAGAGAGAACTGTAGTTCGGAAGGCTTCGGGTTTCTTTTATTCCGTACGTAACTTTATTGGAAGGTAGTGGTTATAGGTCTCACGAGATTTGTGATAAACCTCTGGGAACCATAAAAATGTTCTTGGCCAAAGATCCGCTGTTTTTCCTGAAGACAGGCGAAATAAATACAAGGAGGGTCTCATAAAAAGGAATTTACTGTCAGAATTTCATTAAAGGCTAAAGTAAGTAGGTTTCGGAAACTGACCGATTTTCGAAACAAAAGATGGGATTTTCTTGTTGCTTTAGAAATTTGAATTAAGGCGTCATTTCATTCGTATTTGTAAGAAGTTTGTTATTTACGTTACATTTGCAATCTCAAAATAGCACATATATACGTTTAGGCTGGTGATACACTGCCCTGCAGAAAGTAGTAGTATGCCACTTCTGTGATTGAAATACATAAATAATGCATTTAAATACGTTGGCCTGATTGATGCGTTATCTGAATTCATTCAAATAGATTAACAGGTAATGTTTTAGTTTATATTAAGAACATATTGTCTCTAAAACGTTTGTCCAAACTTTGGGAAATTGTTCCACAGCTTTTTTCCGATGAAAAAGAATGAAAAGTCCCGTAAATGCTGAAAACGTCCCGGAAATGCCTTCTTACAGAATTATAGAGGATGTATATTAAAGTCACGCATATTAAAGGCACTTCACAGTCTACAAAATGTGACGTGTGCTTCTAATTTAAACTTCGTTTTGATTTTCTGCGATATGAGGTAAATTGTTTTTTTACTCGATAAACATTTTCCAAAGTAACACCACAAAGTTTCTCCCGATGAATTTGGAGTTGGCAATTCTGGCAAAGGGTCGAAGGGTAAGTGAAGCAGATAAAGTTTTGAGATAAGAGCTCTGTGTGAAGTGTTGGGTGTTAGTTGAGCGTTTGATTTTATGCAACGTTAAGACGATCAGAGAGCGAGTTGATCTTGTAAAAGCGTTTTGTAATGACAGATTAGATTCACATATTCTGAAATATCATTGATACGTTCTATTCAGCGTATTTTACGTTATGTATAACTTGTTGCTGACCGACCTGACGTTCTTGAATATTTAGTAAAGGACTTGGAATTTTCAGTAAGTAGGTTTTTGTTGTCAATGAAGTCAGGCCGTTAATTTGACAGTGAATTCAACCTGTAATTTAGATTTTTATCTACAAACTACTGAGACGCATTCGGGAATGTAACAGCTTCTTCGATATCGCCATCTAAAAGCTCAGTTGAGCAATAAGCTTTAGGTTTAAAGTTAAGATTTCAGTACTAAGCTTCAAGTATTTTGAAGTTAGAAGATTACGTAAAACCGAACAATTCAACACTTCAGTTAATCAGTTTTATTTTAGCTAGCGGCTAATCCCATCAGCTCGACTTCAACGCCTCTAGCAGTGAATTCGAAAACTCAGCTCACCGAACTCCAAAAGTTGATACAGAGAGCAAAAATGTGAATTACAATGTTGGAGAGGTTTTTTCGTTTGCTACGAATCAGTAATTAAAAGTGTGGATCAGCGAGCGAATTCAGATATACTTGGAGGCAAAGGTATCCAAGGTCATTTCTCAGTGGTATAATAACATTGCATTTCTGTCTAGAGACGTCGGTATCCTTAAATGGAGAAGATATCGTGATACTGTAGTTTCGGTATATCACATATATACACTGACGGAAAAAAATCCCAAAACCAAGAAGAGGTTGTGTTAGATAAACGACAGTTGTTAGGCGGTGAGAGTACATCTGTAAGATGACGTCCATCCAATTTCGCGCTCGGCGCATACGTGTGTTGCTAGTAGCGCCCCTCGGAACATGCAAAGCAGGTTTGCTGTAAATACGCGCTGTAACGTTCGTGAGCGTTAGTTATCGTTGAGATTCGACGTAGTGTGTTGATGTTAGTCAAGAATGCCTTTAAGAAGACGAAGAAGCCATTATCAACAGCTCACGGAGTTTGAACGAGGTTGTGTAATAGGGCTACGAGAAGGTGGATTTTCTTTCCGCAATATTGCAGAACGACTTGGCAGGAATGTAGCCACTGTGCATGATTGTTGGCAGCGGTGGTCAAGGGAAGGTACTGCCTCAAGAAGAGCGGGTTCCGGCCAGCCACATGGCACTATTGAGAGGGAAGACCGCCGTGTGCGGCGTATGGCCGTGGCGCATCGTACCGCGTCTGCGGCAGCAATTCGAGCTGCAGTTGCCACCACAGTGACACAACGAACTGTTACAAATCGGTTACTTGAAGGACAGCTCCGAGCCAGACGCCCTGTAGCGTGCATTACACTTACTCCAAACCACTGCCGTTTGCGACGTCAGTGGTGTCAAGCTAGAGCTCATTGGAGGACGGAGTGGAGATTTGTTGTGTTTTCTGATGAAAGCCGGTTCTGTCTGGTTGCCAGTGATGGCCGTGTGTTGGTTAGAATGAGGCCAGGTGAGCGCCTGCAACCAACCTGTCTGCGGCCGAGACACACTGGACCTACACCTGGAGTTATGGTCTGGGGAGCAATTTCCTATGACAGCAGGAGCACTCTCGTGGTTATCCCACGCACCCTGGCGGCACAGTTGTACGTCGTTCTGGTGATTCAACCTGTTGTGCTGTCATTCGTGAACAGCATTCCAGGGGGTGTTTTCCAACTGGATAACGCTCGCCCGCACACCGCTGTTGTAACCCAACATGCTCTACAGAGTGTCGATATGTTGCCGTGGCCTGCTAGATCACCTATCTTTCACCAATCGAGCACCTATGGGACATCATTGGACGACAACTCCAGCGTCACCCCCAACCAGCATTAACCGTCCCTGTATTGACCGACCAAGTGCAACACGCATGGAACTCCATCCCACAAACTGACATCCAGCACCTGTACGACACAATGCATGAACGTTTGCGGGCTTGCATTCAACATTCTGGCGGTTACACCGGTTATTAATGTACCAGCATTTCACATTTAAAATGGCTCTTCTCGCGCTTACATTAATATGTGATCTTGAAACCTTAATCGGTTAAATATGTTACCTATACAAATGTATTGCCGCCATTTCATTCCTCTACAACTATTTTTTCGTTAGTGTATATCGCCACAGTCGAATTTTCATACGAAACTGCCGTGTACTTTCGTCCGTTGCAATTCCATCCATTCCCATGTCATATTCATATCTTTTTTAGAAAAAAGGATGTGGAATTCCAACGGATGTATCTTCCCTTCCGTTTTAGTGGTGTTGTCATCTCTAGACAGCAATTCAATGATATGGCACTGTTAGCAATATCATTGATTCCTGTCTAGAGATCTCCTTGCCTCCTCGACTACAGACTAAATTCGTCCGCTGACTACCACTTTTTGTGATCTATTTGCAGCAAACGAAAACGTTCCCCAATTTTTTAGTTGATATTTTTTCTTGCCTATCCTATTTTAGAAGATCGGTTCACTCAGTTTGACAAATCGCTGATAGAGGTACACTGTTAAAAATTTGGGGATATGTTACACCATGTTACACCAGCTGCACCACTTTCTGAGGAAAGATGCACTATTATAAGGCGCAAACAAAACCCAACAATATGGTGCAACCTTGCATTACTTTATGGGGTTAGGTTGCACCACTTTTTGGTGTAGTTTTTCAAAATGTGGTGCAGCTGGCGTAGTTCCACATATTGGTGCATCAAAATTAAGTGTAGTATTTTTACATCACTGCTTTATGGATAAAATATTTTGAAAACACGGTTTCTGTGTACAGTTCCAAACCGTCTGTGCTTACTTCATCAATTTAGGAAAAAAATGTTCCTTTTTATTTTTATTTTTAAATTTTTCTCGCATATTCAGAAGATTTGAATCTTTATTCCTTATGTTAGTACATACGGTTTCAATTTCAAGATCAATACACTGGGCCAATTAATTCCGCAATTTGAGCTTGTTATACTAATTAGGAGCTACTTCCATGTGAACAACCTACTCAGAAAACTAAAATTGTATTGTCCTGCACGTGGCTAGGGACATATGTAACATTTGAAAGTTCAACTTGAAAACGATTATGTCAGGAACACCAGATATATATGTGCTACAACAATTATTTTCATCACTTACCTTATTAACTTGAGTGAACACTTCTTTAAAATTTTCCAAACTCGCACTCACCGTGACGACAACATCTGCCTCCTTGGGATGACTTGATGACGAAGACGCATGCGCCGTTTCATTCACTGCCCCAAAATGCGGTGCAAGGTAACGTCGTTCCGGGCTGCATTTGATAATTTACACGAACATTTGGTGCAAGTCAAACGTTTTCATGCCTCACTTTATGGTGGTAGTGTGAAAATCGCACCAGATTATGCTGTAAGTGTCAGATGCTGCACGAAATTGTTGTGCAACTTTGAACTGGAATTTTTAACGGTGTACTGAAGCCGAGCTGATGGCATCGAACCACTTGCACTTACACCAGTCCCGTTAGTTCAACATGTTTATGAGACTTCCCAGGTAGTACAGACGGCGACTCTGTGTTGGGTCTACGCTAATTGCTAGGCTCTGCTACCTGGGTTATTTCGCCTGTGAAGCGACTGGTGTGCGATTTTACTATGCACTCTACATATCTCTACGAGAAATCGTTTCCGGTCCTGTCTTTATATTACATCTTTTCCTTAGAATATGCTGTAAAACCAGTTCCTACATTTTGCCCAAACATACATCCTGCATTTAGAATATGGGTGAGAAAAAAATTAGCGGAAATTAAATTGAGACGCTTCATATTATACTGGCTTTCAATAATTTATGACATCGAAGCATTGTAAATAAATAAAAGTCGCAATTTTTTGAGCTTATATTGTTTTTCTTCATTTCTATCTGACGTTATTGCACGAAGAGTTAATGAAAGATCATGCTTGATGCGGTTATTTTTTTCTCAAAACGGAGTAAGTATTTCAATGATAGGTTTTGTCGAACAAGGTCATCTTTGGTTACTCTAAAACTTCCTTTCCATTAACTCAGCCACAGTTTTTTGGACTATAGGATTCTTCATGTATCTTATGTCATTGTTTATTTACGAACATTCTTTATTTTGCAAAATGTTTTCTTCCTCCTTGAACTTTGAAGTTAAAGTCATTTCCCGTTAGAGATATAAATACATCCTGAAGTTTAGCTCTTACGAAAGACCCCATCGTCTTGTTCTGAGCCACAGAATGGAAAAACATATTCCTGTTTTCATACACTTGATAGATAATTCTTTCCTTGTCTGCCTTCCATTTGTATGTTTCCCCCAACTTGTCTCACAATGGCCACGTTTCTTTTACCTTTAAATTTACATCTACTTCGCAAAAGCTACGACTTCTCTTTCCAGCTACATGATACTTTTTCTTTGAACAACTTTTGGCACTGTATAAAACACAAATCCGTCCAATTCTGGAGAAATGTTTCGACATTTGCGGTAGTGTAACTGAAACGTTTTGCTATCGTGTAAGGACGAACTGATCGCCGGATTAACAACTGATCAGGTGTTCAATCTTTTGAATTTCCTTTCCGAAGAGACCATGGGGAAAGAGTGCGGGTTGTGTGTATATTTAACTACCTTAACCATGGGTTTTGCCTTCAAGAGACTTGCTTCTTGTCTCACTTTACATTCAACTCTGCTTGCATTTCATATCCATCTGAATAAATGCTCAACAAACAAATTTGAGAATGCACACCTTTCTTCTTTTTCGAAATAAGAAATCATTATCAGGTTTCAAAATTAGTAGAGGTCAATTGCAAAAGAAAGGCTGCCAATTAATCGTTTTAATCCGAATTTAAGAAAAGCTTACTTCATTTCGAAACAAATTTTTTAAAGAATCATTCACTTTAAATGATTCGTGTAAGTGATACAAAAAAACAAAAAACTTCCAGAACGATGCTTCAACAATTTCCCAGTGCTTTTATTTTTTGATTCACAGATATACTTTAATTTCAAATATACGGAAATTGCGATTTGTTTTGTGTCTGTTCACCATATAGAAAAATGCGACGAAAAATTCTTCCAAAACTATGTGACAAGCTTCGAACAAGCGTCGACCTGAATGCAAGTTATATTAAAATACTACAAAAGTCTTTTGCTCGTATTCCGTAGCGCTTCTCCAATTGATAATTCTTTTTAATATGGAAGCAGATCATCCCACCAGAGGATCCGAATGGAAATGCGTTTGAAAGGATTTTTTCCCTAGAAAACAACAAATCTAACACCTGAGCAGAGTATTGGATGACGACCATTAATGAATCTTGTTGATTAGCTTTTCAGTTTTAGAAACCTAGTTGGAAAAAATATTAGCTTCAGTATAGAATATTAAACATCACACTAATATGACCACCTCGTTTTTATAATATAAAAAATGAAATACGTGCTACTATATGATCGAACTTTGACGTCATTCATTAAAACTTTCATAAACCAAAGAAAAAAATTTTGTTTGTATGCGCGCGCCCTTTATCGCCGGTTTTCATTTTTTAGAGTTCCCTTCACTGAACTTTAGGAATAAAATTACCCTCCTCCGATCACTTTTTATTTCAAATATGGTCTTCGTGCCTTGAAAGCCTGCACATCCCTGACGCTAGAAAATACTTCTTCTGTACCAGTGTCTCGGTTGCTGCATTAGTTTCTTGTTCTTGTGCAGTGTGATATACTGTTTGGAAATTTTGGCAGGCAACAAAAAATATTCATGTGGTATGCTCAGTCAAAAGAAGGGTTATTAGCTCGGCTTTGACATAGAGGATGCGTATGAAGACTCGCATTTCCTATGCATTATTGATCTCAATTTTCAACTTTTGGAAACGAAATCTATAATAATAAAATTATCATGTGTGTCTGTCAGTCCCCTATACAGAAGAAAATGCTTAAAGTAGATACTTGAAATTTCGCACAAACAAGCAGAAAACACGAGGATGTGCACCTTGGAGTCAATTTTTACGAAATCTGAAACTACAGATTTTTGATTAATTTATTTATTTTTCAAAGCTCTCAAACATTTTTGAACAAACCACTGTTGAAATTTGAATTTCCGGTTTGCTATCCCATGGCCTTACACAATGCCATAGTTCATTTCATAGTTACGCAATATTATTTCATTAAACTACTACGCAACAATACTTCACAAGGCTTTACATAAACGCAATAATGTATCATTGAATTCTTGCGTAAATTGCGATAGCCTCATGCCAAACCTGAGAGTAGCTATTGAAAAAAATCCGTTTTTTACTGGCGCTGACAGGAACGGATTGTTCAACCGAAATAATTCGGTCCACTTTCTCGTATTTCTTTTGTTTAGATTTTTTGGAGCGGACGAATAATTATTTTAAAATTTAAGAATTATAATAGCTAATTTTATCTGAGGTTTATACTGTATCTGTCTGATAAGTCATTTCTTTAAAAAAGACAACAAAAATTTCCTTCAATCAATGTTGATTTTTTAACGACCACCGTGAGCAACTCAATAGGATGGAAGCAGTCGTCTATTTCTAATTTAGGGCCACTGACTCCACGGAAGGGAGAGAGCCAGTTCTGTAAGACAAACACAACATCCATACCTTACCGGGACTCGAACACGGAGCCATCTCGGACGAAGGATCAGCAGCCATTGCTTAGAACAGTGCGACACCGGGGCGGCCAATCTATGTTGGACGTTGGCTCTGAAATGCAACGAGAATTTTTTTTTTTGATTGGAGGTTTAACGACCACCGTGAGCAACTCAATGGGCTATAAGCAGTCGCCCATCCCTAATTTAGGGTCACTGGTTCCAGGGAAGGGAGAGAGCCAGTGCCGTAAGACAAACACAACATCCATGCCTCACGGGATTCGAACCCCGTTCGGACGAATGATCAGAGGCCATCGCTTAGACCACTGCGCCACCGGGGCAGTGGTCTAAGCGATACTTAACATTCGCTTTTGAAACGCATGCCCAGGGCCGAGAAATTATGAGAAATGTGCCCCAAGACCAAACACGCTGTCATAAATAAAGGTAAAGCTAACTACAATGAGACATAGGGCGTAAGACTTGGATTTGGGGTTATTGATATGCCCTACTTTCTTTTTGTAATATTGAAGGAAACATTAGCCCACATAGAGACGGATCATCAGTCACATCCCATTATCCACAAACTGCTACAGAGTACAAAGCGACTCTTCCGCAGATATATTTGGAAATCCGTATCCCATGTACATTTATCCTGAGAGAAACGATTTATCAGTGCTCGTTCATGAGTTAAAAAAAGAAAGATGACACAAAATTTTCGAGTGTAATCATCACGTCTTTTGGATATATTCTGACGGGAATTAAATTTATCAAAGTTATTCAAAGTCACTGGAGCCCGTTGGAAAACAGTAGTATCTGACCGAAGAAAGGAGTTTTTCAATAGATCTTTTCATCCTGCAAACACAAACGGAACCGTGAACTTACGAAATCTGGTGGGAGACTTAAGAAAAATTTGAAATTATATGAGAAACATTTCGCAGCGGAAACGCTCTCCAACAAAGAAAGAAATTTTCAAATCGGACTTTTAGAAGCAGAGTTATCGACAAATATAAAATATGCTTCTACACCTTCTTGCGGGGAAAATATGTATTTTTTTAAGAACAAAGTATTCTCAAAAGGTTTTTCGATGTGAATGGTGTCGGTCCAGCAAAGAAGTTTTTCAGTCGAGTTTTCAGGAACTCAGATGTTGCTGCACATCAGAAGCAGAAATTAACACTATTTTTTACCAAAAATAGGATAACAAAAATAATCTGCTAATAGGAGGTAGGCTGAAGAAAGGGCGTCTATTCAAAGAGGAGATACCAGCACAATTGCGCATTAGGCGATCAGTTACCAAAGGAATGCAAAAAAATTCCCGCAGGAAAATTGATATGTGGCATGTGAACATTTCAACTTTCAGAATGATCTTCATGGTGATTTAGTTAGAAATTGGATCTTCAAGAGACTCGTTATTTTTTTACGTTTCAGCAAAGTACAAAATATTGAAGGAAAATAATTATCTGTTACAACACCCCACTTTGAGCTTGGTTTGACATTACTTTCAACCATAAACGGATTTTTAAAATTCTTTCAAAGTTATATAGTTATTAAAATTTGTTCATGACTGAATACTGATGTGCATTTTATAATAGCGATGAGATAAGAAACCAATTTTTTGTTATAGTGACCTGTAAGCAGGGCCGTAGTGGCTCAGCCCCCTTGCAAGGCATGCAAGCCCCGCCTCCAGGAAAATGCTCGCTGTTGTAACTTCTCTTAACTTCTATTCCGCTGATTATCGAAAATGGTTTTTGTACATCATAATAAACATAAATGCTTTTCCTTATTTTTTCGTGCATTGCACTTTTGAAAAACAAGAAAAATTGAAGTGATGCAGCACGAACGATGAATGACTGGAAAAAAATTACTTTTTGAGGTGAATCAGTAGGAGAAGCAACTCACTGATTCTTTGTCACGTGGTGACAGAGATTGTTGGTGCAAAGCGAAGAGAGAAAACTGTTTTTTCGTCTTGTTTTTGTTTTTTTCATTTTCGGAAAAACGAAAATTTTAGAGAACATTGCCAAAAACGATAGAAAAAAAGCGTAACGGAGGTATAGGTGGAAACGCAGTTATGCAAAAAGCTGTAACCGAGTCCTTTATTTGCTCAGGGACTCTAAGCTTTTGTTTAAAAGCTCCTAGGTAGTTCGTTGCTTAAAAAGAAGCGCTACTGTGGGTGGAGACATTTTAAGTAATGTATCCCTTTAGGCGTTGGAAAATAGTGCTAAAGGGAAATGCTTGCTCACGCGCGCGCGAGAGAAAGATATTTCAACAACTTCTCGTTCGTTGTTTTTCGTCCAGTATGAGCGGTTTTACAATGATTGTGTTGGAAAAAAAGGTTTTTTGGAGGGATTCTTGAGCTCTCGGTTCTTGAGATTGGAAAGGGATTTGGCAATTGATCACGGTAAGAAATGGTTGCCACTGAGCACGAGCAAAGGAGAATACGCTATAAAATATGCAGAGAAAAAACGGAACTGAAGAAGTGGAGTAGAAAATCAGTAAATCCTGATGTCATTACGTGGATCGATGGGAAAAAGGCCAGAACTTTAAACTAAGAAAAACGTCACACTAGTTGGGAGTTATTTTGCCTCCATCCGTAAGGAATGTGCAGCTCAACCACCACCAAGAGAATGTTATTCATTTCTTCTGTTTCAAGAGAGGCCCGTTTTCTTTCTCCCTCTTTTTATTTCATATTTCGTATTTTATCTAATTGTTTTCTTTTTTGTGGCACAATTACCCGCAAACGACGTACAAAGAGGAACTAAAAACAATGCAAAATGTGCGTAAGTATTCATGATAAAATGCAGTTAATAGTTCAACACGGATTCTCTCCCGCTGTTTCTGGGATCTAGCTGAGAGAAGTGCATTGATATAGGTGTTATAGACGTGTGTTACGAAATCTTGTGACTGATAGATGATTTTAACTCAGTAAGTTATATTCTGGTTAGAGTTGTTCTACTGTGTAGAAGTGCAAGTAAAAAACAAGTAAACGTGGACTCATTCAAGTGGTTTTATTTTGATTCATTTCCTTCGGCAGTTAGTGTTTACTAGTGATTCATACATATGTTCACAAATTTACCGCTTAAGCAACGCTGGCATTTAAACAAGTAAATATCTTACAACTGTAGCTTACATTTAATGCTTAAACCTTAAACCAAATTTTACAGTGAACCCAACTAAAATTATTACAACAGTTAAACTTACTGTTTCATAAATTGCTTTACAATGCACATTGAACCAGTTTTCTTTCATCCACTGTAGGGGTGAGCGTACCGCCCGTGTACTGTTATCCGCCTTCACTCAGGAGGGCGTCCGCTTATTTCTTTCAGCACATCCCCACACACCAGCAAACTTAAATGAGATTCGTTCGTACTTAACATTCGCTTTTAAAACGCATGCCCAGGCGCTCTCTTCCTCAGCTTTACTATTGCGATCTGCTAATCGAGGAAGGGAGGGAAGTTTTATAAATGCGGCATTTGACAATTTTTGAAGTAATCACTCCGTAATATAAACTTAACAATTTTATTGAAGAAAGTCCACTGTCTCCTAGTCTGATTTCTTGCGACCGACGGCTTCGTTGAAAATGACTTGCTGTATCGTTACTTTGAGACGAGCCTATTATTACTGTTCGAACATGCACTCCTCTAATCGGCTTAATTCCTCCAGCCACATACGTTTCGCATCTATCTAACTCTTTTGACACTTTCTACGTGCTTTGCTGCTACTCTTTTCGGGAAACTTCGGTGTATAAGGACACCAACCTAACACGAGTTATTACTACTCAGAGCCTTCAATCATGAAGCGCTCTCCCTCATTCCCCCTCTCAACATTAGGTACGGGAGCTTCTGTCCGCTTTCCTAATGCTAGTGCATCGCACTCCACTCTCTGACTACAACTCTCTTCTTGCACCGGACCTCCTTCTTTCTGATGGGTGAGTACCCGGCATACTTTTCGGCTCCCTGCCCCAAGGCTCTGCGACCTGACTCTACGATTTTCGATTCTTCCCAACTTGCGCTCCCTCCGGTTATAACTGCTTCCAACTGGGATAACCACACCCTGACTGGCCTTCACTATCACGCGCACCTGCCTTCCTTATCTCACGTCGGGATCACAACGTGTCACTTTCATCTTCGCCACCTTCGCTGTAAATCAGACTCACCAAATGTACATCAATACAATATACAAACATTGGCTAAATGCTCTCATTACAAAAGAAGAATATATTCGACCAGACAGACTGGCGATTTTTGCCCTTCAGCTTTGTCCAGCTCGATGAGAAAATGTCTAAATGGACTTAAATAGTGTAACTATACTAGTGATCCGAAATTTCTTGGCGTAGAATAGAAATAAAAGTTTCCAAGAAAAAGCCATTTGGTTTGGAAACTTTTATTTATATTCTACGCCAAGAAATTTCAGATCACTAGTACAGTTAAACTATTTAAGTACAATTGGTGTATTGTTCCTTTCCTTATTATTAATTAGTCTAAATGAACTGGCTTATGTTGCCGCAAAGTGCTCTCCGTAAGTCCGTGTTTCCGTTGTGATTGTCCGAATCCTGCTTCGTTGGCGCCATTCTAACCACGCTAAACATTTACGGTTTTAACAATGGCTTCGAACAAAAAAGCTATTTTCTCCGTGAGAAAGCGAAGTCCTTTCCAGAAGTGTAATTCTATTCCTCGCATGTGAATACGTGGCATGTCCATCTCTTACACATGAACACGGGTCATAATTCCTTTATGACTATGTATAAATTATAATAATTACATACATTACAGTACGTACATACCATGAATAATTAATTTCGCTTTTACATCCACGATCTAACAGATTTTACCATGTAGGAATTTATAAGACGTTTTCCTGTGGGTACGTGTGTTTTGTAGTGAACCCCAAAATTAGAATTCCCAATCAGATGTGGTTTTTCTAATCCACCACTGGGCTTAGAAACTTACATGTCGAAGTTTCACACACTTACTGGTGGTTTCATCGAGGCAAAGTTAGTGCTTTTTAGGACTTTCTACACCAGCGAGAAAAATTGTGCGATATTTAAAGAATATAATATTTCCCATTTTTACAGTAGCGAATGACATACTGCAAAGAAGAAAGTTTTTAGTGAGATTTTTACAAACGGAGATACAGCTGTAAACAGAAATACACACTGATACCACATAGCGCCAGAACTTTGAACTACAAAAAGCCCACAAGTACATGCAAAGTATTCAACAAGGTAAATAGTTTACAGCATTTAAATCATTTTTTTAATCGGACTATTAAAAGCAGGTATAACATTCCCAAAAACAGATGAAATATTTGCGCCCTCTAGCGGGGAGATTGTGCACAATTTTTGGCAGTAAACGTAAAAGAAACGTTTGGGCAGTTAGTAGTACCTGACCGAAAAAGGATTTTTCTAAACGGGATTTGGGCACACAGATATTGTTGATTGTATGCTTCAAAGGGAAACTTAACTTTATGCCCTCTAGTGACACACTTCTGCATTAAGAAACATTTGAGATTATACAGGGTGATTCAGAACTCATTGGACAAACTTTAAGTGGTGGTAGAGCACACTACAACAATCATTTTCTGTATAGGAATGTATGGACGCAAGTGACGCGTTGAGGAACAAACACAAGAAATAGACATGAAAGGAAACATAAATTGTTTGCTTACAGCATCGTTGACAAGTGCTTCTTTACAGCAATGTTTACAATAATTGCTCAAAATTGCGTCCACTAACAGTAATACATGCGTGGCAGCGTCGACGGAGTGATTGGCGTACAGTTTCAAAGATGCCACGTATTTCTTGCACACGTGCTGTCGCAACGGATATTCGAGCGACGAGATAATCAAGAGAGTTAACTGGAGTCTCGTAAACGAGGGCCTTCAGATGTCCCCATAGGAAGTAATCGAGGTTTGTTAAATCGGGCGATCGGGGTGGCCAACGGACTAATCCACCACGGCCAATACAACGCGCCCCAAAAGTGGCATTCATGTAATTGCGCACAATAATGCTGAAATGGGCTGGCGCCCCATCATGCTGAAACCGCAGTCGACGCTGCCACGCATGTATTACTGTTGGAGGACGCAATTTTGAGCAATAATTGTAAACATTGCTGTAAAGAAGCACTTGTCAACTATGTTGTAAGTAAACAATTTATGTTTCCTTTCATGTCTATTTCTTGTGTTTGTGCCTCAACGCGTCACTTGCGCCCGTACATTCCTACACAAAAAAATGTTTGTTGCAGTGTGCTCTACCAACCCAAAAAGTTTGTCCCATGAGTTCTGAATCGCCCTGTATGCAAAACATTTCGCACCAGAAAAGTACTTCGACAAATAAAGAGTTTTTCAATCAGAAGCACAGATATCGACAAAAATAAGATATATAGATAGGCCAACCCGCATGAAAACGATACATTAATTTAAGCGGAAGGTATTCTCAAATGATTAATAGTAGTATGCGGTATCTGTGCGCGTAATATTTTTTAATCGAGTTTAAAGGAGTGCTGATATACTGTAAATGCATCAAAGCAGAAAAACTACGCTTACCCCCTCTCAAGCAGCCAAACTATTATTTAGTAGAAATTAGACATTACATGCAAAGAATTGCTCACCGGGAGCTCTATCCGATGCAAAAATATTTTTTTAGTCGGGATTTTAGAAGCAGAGATATCTGGAAAATCACAATTTAACTATACGCCCCCTGATGAATAATTATGATTTACTTTAAAACGAAACCGTACCCAAAATAATGTTCGTCATCTCTATATGTATGAAACAGATTGTGTGTGTGTGTCTGTCGGTCGGATTTCACATAGAATTAGACTACCTAGAGCGACGACATTTGCTATGAATGTACCTGTAGACATCTTCTGGTGCACCCCGAAGCGATTTCTTTAAAATTTGAATTTGATTTTTAGTTATTTAATGTTACGCGATTTCTACCCGATCTGAGTGTATTTTTGCTTTGTTGACATTAACCTGATCACACCGAACGTTAAGGCGTGCAGAAACGCAGTTCACCATAAATTTAAGGCGTTTCTTTTTTAGAATTCCGTTACGACTATTTTCATTCGTAAATACATTTGTTCTGCCATTTTTTGTAAGCGTTGTTTGCCGATTGTATTATGCCCTTGAAGGCGGAGAAGAAAAAAAGAAGATAGAACGTTGTTTTTCAATCTGCGTTATTAATTCAAAAGTGTCATATGTCGGAAGGTCATCATACTGTGACGACGTTGGGAGCTAGAAAATAGAACGTTGTTTTAACGAAATTCTGAAAAAGAAATGGCTCAAATTTATCGTGAACTACCTACCTTCGCGCCTTCGCGTTGGGTGTGATCAGATTGCATGTAAAGAAAGCGGTAAAAAAAACAATCATGATTGGCTGTGCCAAAGAGCCATCCTTGCACCGAAAAATGACAGTGGTAGAGTCACCAATAATCAGCTTTTTGCTTACTTGCCCAGCATTCTTCAAATTTACAAGTCAGTTGATACCGTTTGTAATATAGACGATGCAGTCAAGTACCCAACTGAGTTTCCTAACTCTTTGAAGCCACCTGGAGTACCTTCACATATTTTAGAGTTGAAGATTGGTGCACCTATTATGCTTCTGAGAAATTTGGATCCGCCTTCACTTTGCAACGGCACGAGATTATTTGTCAAGAAACTAATGAAGAATGTTATTGAAGCTACTATAATGACTGGACATGCAGCAGGCAAAAACGTTTTTATTCCATGGATCCCGATCATCCCATCTGATGTCCCGTTTCAATTTAAACGTCTTCAATTCCCGATTCGTTTGAGTTTCGCCATGAGCATCAATAAGGCACAAGGGCAGTCTCTAAAAGTTGTTGGAGTGGATCTACACAGTCCGTGTTTTTCCTAGGGTCAACTGTACGTTGGTTGTTCCAGAGTCGGAAATGGGGAAAACCTTTACATCTTTGCTCCGAATGGAAGGACTGTTAATATTGTTTATCCCGAGGCTCTACAAGAATAAGGTACTTTTCATCTCAATCAATTTCATTGCATAAGCCTTCTGTTTTCAAACTTTTTGAATTATTTACATTGGACGTGACAACTACTAAATAATTCAAATACATTTTTTTATCCTAATATTCTATTCCGGGAAGTTGTACTACAAATTTGAATAAACCTTGATTTACCAGTCTTAATTTAATTGCTGATATAGCTTTTACTTTATGCTATCACTAGCCCGTCAACAACGGGTACAACAGGCTAGTAAATAATAAATCGAATGGAAGAAAGAATATTTTAATCAGATGTTTAGAAGAAGTTACGTGGAATAAAATATATTTTGAATTCGATAGCATATGCATTTACGCTTTCTAGTGGCAAAGTTATGCATCGTTAAAAAAAGGAAAGCAAAGTTAATCGTTCTCATATTTCAAACTTCCCAATGCAAAACTAATTTTTCAAATCAAGCTAATAGTTCCTGAGATATGGCGTCTACATACAGACAGGCTGAAAAAGTGGTACCATAAGGATTTTGTGCTTCCTCACCTCGTCACGCAGATGACTTTTAGCTTTCCTCCCCACACCGATTACTTTGAGTTCCCTCCGGCGCCGTTTTAAAACTAATTTTTCAAATCGAGCTAATAGTTCCTGAGATATGGCGTCTACATAAAGACAGGCTGAAAAAGTGGTACCATAAAGATGCAGGGTTGCTGTTATTTTTTTACAAAAGATGTGTTAAAACGTAAAACTAAAATGCAAATGACCCTTGAAGATAAACTTCTGTGGGATCCTGTTCTTGTCTTCTGAATCATTGCAAAGCTGAGAAACCAAGAAAAACAATTCCTTAAATTTTCGAGCGGTCAGCTTTGGTGGTATGGGTTCATGTAGATAGTTCGTAGTGTGTATCAAGCAAATTCTGTTCATGAGTTTTTCACGGTTTTGTTTGAAATTTCTCATATGTATTTAGATGGTTTAGAATAAATTATCAACGTTTTTTCACAATTAAATGTTTTATTAACATCGACTACAGTTTCGCAGAGCGTCTGGCTCGGCATCATCAGGACGAATGGAGCGTAATCATTCAAATCATTGTGACATCATCAGAGTTCTGACGGTCACGGTTTTTGGTGAGTTGTTTCCACGCGCTTGAAAGAAATGGCGTAGACGTCATGTCATTGACAAGTCGTGAAGAATTCCGGTATATGTGGAAGGCTTCTAATACATTAAGCTTGTTAGTCGAATCAGGTTTGTCAATAAGAATGGCGTTTCCAAACAAAAATTTATGGTTATTTTCGTGACAATGTTGGGCTATTGATGACTTCTTCAGTTCATAGTTCCGTACGTAAGTTTTGTGCTCCTTCACACGGAAACTTAAAGCCCTGCGGGTCTGTCCTATATATGAAAGTCCACATTCACAAGTATCTGATAAATTCCCCAGGAATTTATGTCTTGGACGTAGTCTTTTGATCCGTAAAAATTCATCTTGTTTATGGGTTTGAAAATCACTTTGAAATTAAAACTTTTGAGAATTTTTGAAATTCTGAAGCAAATCTGAGGAGCAAATGGGATAACCGCCCAATTCGTTCGTACTGGGAGGTCTACTGGCGTGAGCGAGCAGACGGGCTTCGGTTTCCTAAATTTTTGGACCGCTTTTTCTATCACGGAAGGGCTATATCCTCTGTGTACTGCAGTTCGTTTAAGAAAAGCAAGCTCTTTCTGGAAGGAATCCTCAGTTGAGCATATATGTACTGCAAGATATACGTATGTGTAGAAAGCAGACATTTTTTGTTTCCATGGGTGATTTGATTTTGCATGTGGAGGTAAGGAAACAGCAAATGGCTTTCGATAAACTGTTGTACTAAAGGATCCTTCAGAGCGTGACACCAGGACATCAAGGAATGGTAAGCAGCCATTATTTTCAGTCTCACATGTGAACTGTATATGAGGATCAATTGAATTGATAAGTTCAAGTAATTTAGGTAGTTCGGAATTCCTGCCTTTCCAGAGGACAAAGGTATCATCTACATATCGAATCCACAGGTCGAATGTAACGAGCTGAAACAGTTTGTCCTCGAAATGACGCATGTAGACTTCGCATAAAACAGGCGACAGTGGGCTACCCATTGCAAGGCCTTCCGTCTGTTGAAAAAATCTTCCACGAAATAAGAAACTGTTTTGTTTGATACAAATTTCCACTAATCTCAAAATTTCTTCAACTTCCGGTTGGCTGAAATGATGATCAATGAGACTTGATTTCAAAGATTCGAGGGCTCCATTTAGTGGAATACTTGTGAACATGGATTTCACATCGAAGGATAACATGAACTGATCCTTGTATGGATGCTGTTTGAGCACATTTACAAATTCAGTGGAATTTTTTACAGCAGTTTTGTTTGAAGAAGTCGTTATGGTGGACAGTTTCGAAGATAGAAATTTGGCCAACTTATGAGTAGCAGAGCCGATATTGCTGACGATGGGACGGAAAGGAACGCCAATCTTGTGTATCTTCGGAAGGGCATAGAAACGCGGACAACGGGCACACGAAGGTTTCAGATAATTTTTTGAGCTTTGGTTAAGAGTAACGCAACTTGTTACTACTTTCCGAACTTCTTTTAAATATTTTTCCAGATGGATCTTTTTTAATTTCTTTATACGGTCCCTCGGAAATAAGTTTTTCGACCTCTGCCTCATAATGTTTTTTGTCCAGAATAACAACTTGTCCTCCTTTATCGGCTTTAGTAATGATGATATCAGGATTTGACTGTAATTCTTTTAAAGCTTTATATTCTTCCTTATTGAGATTGGGTTTGAATGATGGAAACGAATTCGACGTTATTACAAGGCTGACACAATGTCTAATCGTTTCTTTCTCATCAATGCTTAGATCGCTTTTTGTCAGGAAATCTTCAACTGACGCAACGATATTGGATACTGGTATCTTTTTTGAAATTGCGAAATTTGAATTGTAATGTAAAACTTGTTTTTGAATTTTGCTCGGGTTAAAAGAAGAAAGGTTAGATATTACTTCGTTATCCGTAAAGACTTCATCACTTTGAGAAGTAGAATTTCCTTTATTGTTGCTATTATTCGATAGTTTTTCAAATTTTCGTTCTAGTGTCATTTTATGAGTAGACGACATATTGGAACTCCTAGACCAAGTTTTGCGGTCCAGGTCCGAAAATTCTGGTAACGTTTTAGCCAGCAATAGGTGCAGGTCATACAGTTCAATCTCAACGTTTGCAATATCCTTCCTAGTATCTTTAATTATAGCTCTTAATAGTGCAAACGAAGCATTAGAGATCGCTTTGCTGATGTTACGGGAAGGTCCCAAGTTGCATTTCACGGAAATAAAATTTGGCAATATATGGCATCTCTTGCATCGAAGTAAGAAGTTTAAGTGGTTCAGTAATTTGAACTTCTTTATCCTCATCTTCGAAAAACGGTTGATTGTCGCTGATAGAGATTTCGTCATGATCAAGATAGGAACTAGGTTTTAAAGTTCCTGAAACAAAGTCTATATCGGTATTAGATGAGTCCTACAAGACTCATCTAATACATCAAGACTCATCGACTATAGCGAAACTATAGTCGATGTTAATAAAACATTTAATTGTGAAAAAACGTTGATAATTTATTCTAAATGAACATCACAAGTGTGTAGTCTTGAATTATATATAGTATTTAGATGGTATTAAACTAAGATCTTACATTTGTGCTTCTAATTTCCGTACTCAAAAAAAGCTTTAAGTTTGGTCTGGACTTACTATTTGTTTCAGAGTTTAAGAACTGCCGGAAGCAACTATTAGGGTTAAAGACGGTCTCCGTTCTTAAATTAGATGCTGCTGGTTCTCCGGCAAAGAAAGCGTCAGACAAGCACACCTCCTATACCTCATCCGGATCTGAAATCTACCCCCTATAGCCCCTGCTCTGACGATTTATCACTCTCGCCTACCGTGTTTCTGGGGAAGGGGTGGGAAGGGGGATTTAGTTGATTTTAATGGCGCAAGCGCCAGGTTTTTTGGCCAGGGTTGAACCGTAGAAATAACTGATACCCATGGCGAGAACAAAAAGCAGGAATAGTTGAATATCCAGGTGTAGGCATGCATTTATGAGACATTACGTTTCAAAGTGGGATTGAAAAACACACTGCAGAGTTCCATAGTTCCTGTTTAACACATTAAAACCTCCTTAAAAGACACTCCCGAACAGCAGAAGGTTTTGTGGTCTTCAATCCTGAAGTGTAAACGGTTCTGTAAAGTCAGTGGGCTTTTCCAATACTTTGTCTTAGTTGGAAGACAATTAAAACATGAAGTTTCAAAGAAAAATATTCGCAAAGTTTGCCGAAAAGTCTTTGCTTTGCTTCTTTGGGCTCATATAGGGCACATTTTGTCCTCCAGATCCACCTTTACAAAAGCTACAAGTCTGTGATTTCAATGTGGCATGTCTTTTCTTAGAAGTAGGCAAAACAACTTCTATCAACCAAAATATGTCTTTCGCTGTTAAATAAGAAGAGGATTTGGAAGACACTTTCTAAACAGTGAAAGAAATGAAACAGATTGTATTGCTATCTGTGCAAATCTGTGTATCGAAGAAGCAACGAACAACGTGCGCCAGTTCGTTGCTTTGAAAACATCGAAAAAAATGCTTTGATCGAGAAAGAATCTGATGCAGTTGTAGAAAAGGAGTGTGATTCCTTTTAGGGTTACAAAATAGTTTTTTTAATAAAAGGGATACGGGAGTATTAGCATTATTGAAAATTTTAAAAATACATTTTGGAAATCATGCTACTAATTACCAAAACAACTCCCTTTCTATCACAGTTTTGCAACCAAAAATTATTAACAGATTTAATTAAATAATTAGCGGTAAATAAGTGCATTTTAAAATTCCTGGCGTAACGTATTTTATTGTGGCGTACGTATCATGAATCAAAATACGAACGTTGTAGGATATGTACTATATTTTAAAATAAAAATACCGTGCATGTAGTGTATGCACCCACACGCATTGTATTGTTTTTCAATGTGAAACATGGTTAAATGGACACCGGTTTGTTTCTCAATGTAAAACAATAGAAAACAAGAAAGATGGCACCGAAATTTCGGGTGTAATAAGCACTTCTTTTGAATCCGTTTTGACGCAAATTAAAATTATCAAAGCTATTCAAAGTCAATGGAACCAATATAGAAAACAATAATATCTGGCATAAAAAAGAAGTTTTCCAATAGGGTTTTTAATCCCTCAGGTATTGCTGTAAACGGAATAGTGAGCATACATCTTCTGGTTGCAGTTTTGTGCGTTAAGAAAAACATGAATTTATATGAGAAACATTTCTCACCGGAAAGGCTCTATAACACAGAAATAATTTTTCAAATCGGAAGCTTAGAAACAGATATATCGACTAAAATGAGATGTGACTTTACGTCCCCTGGTGGGAAAACCATTCATTATTTTAAGAAGAAAGTATTCTCAAAAGGTTTTTCCATATGAGCGGTAACGGTCCAAGAAAAAAAAATTAGTCGAGTTTTCAGGAACCCAGATTTTGCTACTAATACATCAGAAGCAGTAATTAACACTTATACCCCCCACCCCTCCCGATGCCCAAACTATTCTTTATCAAACATTAGAAATTATGTGAAAAATATTTTCCATCAGGTCTTGTATGCGATCAGTAAGAATTTTTCAAATCGGACCTTTAGAAGCAGAAATAACGCAGAAAACGTAATTTACCTTTGTGCTCCCTAGCGGAAAGTATATGATTTACTTGAAAATTTTGAATTTATGAGGAGAACATTTCGCATCGGAAACACTATATAACAATGAAGGAATTTTTTAAATCGGACTCCTTGAAGTAGAGATATTGATAAAAAATAAGATATTATATGCACCCCCTGGCGTAGAAACGATGCATTATTTTAAGAAGAAAATATTTCTAAAAGGTTTGTAGACATAATTACTATCGGTCTACAAACGACGTTTTTTTTCAATGGAGAATTTAGAAGCTCATATTTTGCTGCAAATACATGGGAAGCGGAAATTAAGTTTTACGCCCCCGGGTGGCCAAACCATTTTTAACAAAAATTAGAAATTATGTGCAAACAATTTCCCGTCAGGAGCTGTATCCGGTGCAGAAAGAATTTTTCAAATTGGAGATTTAGAAGCAGATATATTGAGGGAAACGCAATATACTTTTTCACCCACTAGCGGAAAGTCTATTAATCACTTTAAAATTTTGAAATTATATGAAAAACATGTCACACTGATAACACTATCCAATAAAGAAGAAATGTTGCAAATGTAACTCCTAGAAGTAGAGATATTGACGAAAATAAGACATACATCTACGCCCCCTGGCGGGGAAATTGTGGACTATTTTAAGAAGAAAATATTCCAAAAAGGTTTATCTATGTTAGTATAATCTTTCCACGAAATAATTTTTTCAATCGATATTTTAGAAGCTCATATTTTATGGCAAATACACCAGAAACCAATATTAACTCTTACGCCCCCGAGTGGCCAAAGTATTCTTTACCAAATATTTGAAATTATATGCAAAAGATTTTCAATCAGCAGGTGTTATCCCTTGAAGAAAAAAAAATTGATAGGGATTTAGAAGAAGAATTATCGGGAAAAATGTAATTTACTTTTACGCCCCCTAGCGGAAAATCTATGCGTAATTTTAAAAAGTAACTATATCTAAAATACTCTTCGACATAAATGGAATGGAAAGATAAAAGATTTTTTTCAATCGGATGTTTAGAAGCAAATATGTGGAATAAAACGTATTTTTTGAATTCGACATCATCTGCATTTACTCCCTCTAGAGGCGAAATTGTGCATCGTACAAAAAAACGAAATAAAGGATCACCATTCGCATAGTTCAAGCTTCCCAATGCAAAAATAACTTTTCAAATCGAACTAATGGTTCCAGAGATATCGTTGGTGCAGACGGGCGGACAAACCTGTAACATAAGTACGATCTTTTTTACAAAAGACGTGCCAAAAAGAAAGATGACACCGAATTTTCGGGTATAATAAGCACGTGTTTTGAATCCGCTCTGACGCAAATTAAATTTATCAAAGCTATTCAAGGGCGAATAACCGGTATGGAAAACAATAGTATCTGACGGAAGAAAAAAGTTTTTCAATCGGGTTTTTAATCCCCCATATATTGCTGTAAACGGGGTCGTTGAGCTTACACCCTCTGGTTGCAGACTTGTGCGTTAAGAAAACATTAATTTATATCAGAAACATTTCGTACCGGAAACGCTCTCCAACACAGAAATAATTTTTCAAATCGGACTCTTAGAATCAGAGATATCGACAAAAATAAGAAGTGACTTTAAGTCCCCCGGTGGAAAAACCATGCATTATTTTAGGAAGAAAGTATTTTCAAAAGGTTTTCCCATATGAACGGTATCGGTCCAAGAAAAAGAAATCTAGTCGAATTTTCAGGATCCCAGATTTTGCTACAAATACATCAGTAGCAGAAATTAACACTTATTCCCCCTTGTGAACAAACCATTCTTCACAAAACATTAGAAATTATGTGAAAAATATTTTCCATGAGGTCTTGTATGCGATAAAGGAAGAATTTTTCAAATCGGAGTTTTAGAAGCAAAATAACGCAGAAAACGAAATTTACCTTTATGCTCCCTAGTGGAAAGTCTATGATTTAGTTCAAAATTTTAAATTTATAAGAAAAACATTTCGCATCAGAAACATTATCCAACAAAGAAGGAATTTTTCAAATCGGACACCTAGAAGTAGAGATATTGACAAAAATATGATATACATCTGAGCCCTCTGGATTATTTCAGAAGAAAATGTTCCTAAAAGTTGTCGACATGAGTAGTATCGTGACGTCAACAAACGACTTATTTTCAATCGAGATTTTCGAAGCTCATATTTTGCTGCAACTACATCAGAAGCGGAAATTAAGACTTACGCCACATAGGTCAAATAATTTTTTACAAAAAATTGAAATTATGTGCAAAGGATTTCCCATCAGGAGCTGTATCCGGTGCAGAAAGCATTTTTCAAATCAGTGTTTTAGAAGCAAAATAACGCAGAAAACGAAATTTACCTTTGTGCCCCCTAGCGAAGATTCTATGGTTTACTTGAAAATTTTGAATTTATAAGAAAACCATTTCGCATCGGAAACACTATCCAACAAAGAAGGAATTTTTCAAATCGGACACCTAGAAGTAGAGAAATTAACAAAAAATAAGATATACACCTACGTCCCCTGGCGTAGAAACCATGCATTATTTTAAGAAGAAAATGTTTCTAAAATATTTGTCGACATGAGTAGTATCGGTCCAAAAACCACGTTTTTTTCAATCGAGAATTTAGAAGCTGATATTTTCGTGCAAATACATCAGAAGTGGGAATTAATATTTACGCCCCTGGTAGCCAAACTATTTTTTTTTACAAAAATTAGAAATTACGTGCAAAGGATTTCCCATCAAGAGCTGTATCCGATGCCAAAAGAATTTTTCAAATCGGAGATTTAGAAGCAGAGATATAGGAGGAAACGCAATTTACCTCTACGCCCCTAGCGGAATGTCTATGAATTACTTGAAAATTTTGAAACTATATGAAAAACATGTAACACTGAAAACACTATCCAACAAAGAAGACATTTTTCAAATCGGACAGCTATAAGTAGAGATAATGACGAAAATAAGATATACATCTACGTCCCCTGGCGGAGAAACTGTGGAATAATTTTAAGAAGAAAATATTCCGAAAAGGTTTATCGATGTGAGTGGTATCAGTCCACGAAAGAATGTTTTGAATCGATATTTTAGAAGCTCAGATTTTATGGCAACTACAACAGAAACAAAAATGAACCCTTACGTCCCCTGGTGGCCAAAGTATTCTTTACCAAAAATTTGAAATTATATGCAAAAGATTTTCTATCAGGAGGTGTATCCCCTGAAGAAAAAAAATTTGAAATAGGAGTTTTGGAAGAAGAATTATCGGGAAAAATGTAATTTTCTTTTACGCCACCTAGCGGAAAATCTATGCGTAATTTGAAAAAGTAACTATATCTAAAATACTCTTCGACATAAATGGAATCAAAAGATAAAATAAGTTTTTTCAATCTGATGTTTGAAAGCAAATATGTGGGATAAAACGTATTGTGTGAATTCGACATCATCTGCATTTACGCCCTCTAGCGGCGAAATTGTACATCGTGAAAAACAAAACAAAATAAAGGATCATCATTCGCATATTTCAAGCTTCTTAATGCAAAAATAAATTTTCAAATCGGACTAATAGTTGCAGAGATATACCGCGGGTACTTGCGGACGGACGGACAAACCGGTAACATAAGCACGATCTTTTTTTACAAAAGAAGTTCTAAAAGCAGCATTTAATCAAAAATATAATTTTCGTTATATATTGTACGTACGTTTATAATACGAAGTGTTTTGTATTGTGAGTCTAGTTTGGCATAGAAGTCAACCTCATGAATAGCGGTTACCTATCAATAGCGGAAAAGCATTGTCCTGTTGAAACGAGGCCGGACTGTTGTCGTTCATTATACTCGGGCCTCTTTTATATGAGAATTTCATTTGGATCTGTAATACGATCCAAATGAATTCCTCATGCATGAAAATTTTGCCCAATTACAGATGTGTACAAAAAACATCTTCGATGCTTTAAAAAGATTTAAGGTTGGACTGGGGGCGACAATACTTGTGTGGACTCCTCCTAAAAAAGGGGAAAGAAATAGAAAAAAAAATGTCACACGGCAGTTTCTTATAATTTTCGCTGTGCTATCTGGAAAAAAAAAGAAACAGAAAATAACTGAAGAGCTCTGTCAATTCTTCGTGCATCCTGCATAATTCTGGGTCCTCTTGAAAATGCGTGTCCCGGGACTGCAGCCCCCTCCCCTCTAGCTCCTCCTCTTAAATGGGCTCTGGTCCCATGGGTTTCGCTATTCAGCGGTTTTATTCTATATGCAAAAATAAGTAAATAAATAAATAAATAAATAAATAAAATAGAAAAAAGAGAAGAAAGCAGATATACTCGCTTGCATGCACACACACACATACGATGCCTTTCAAGAAACTGCAATTTTATGGCCTTCTATTCTTCACTTTCTAATTGGAATCCGGCGCTGGTTCAACATTGCTACACTGCCGACACTGGTGCCAACTGAATCCTGCGCGACGACGCGAAAACAAGCGTTAAACACGCGTAACACCGTAATCACTTAATTATTTTGACTGGAATAAACTGCTGGAATAAAGAGCGAGAAAATTATCTAGGCGTATGTATATGTCCGTGAAGAGAACTTCGAAGAGGGACGTGTATTAGAAGCTCAAGTCGCCTTTATTCCGAGTTCGTTCATAGCTCTCACGCCCCGGTGTCAGCGCCGGCGGCGAAGCTGTTGTTCTGTTTCGCTGGTCACGACCATCTGCGGCACTAGACAAGCATCGGTTCAGTGGAGGCACACTTTCCTTCCGTTGCCTTCTTCTCTCGATATGTTTTGATACTGGAGTTCAAGTCGCAAAGGAAGCACACTGCTTGCAAGTAATGAGAACTCTTGTCACGGCGTTTTATGGCGCATGTTCTTCTTCTGGCAGATCGTGTTTGAGAGTTTCAAAGTTCAGGAGCACATGCTCCAATATCGAAACCGAAATTACTGGAAAAACATTGCTAGAAGTAAATTAAGGTGCATGCTAATATATTTTTTCTTGTACAGTTCAAATATATATAGTTTGAGTCAGGAGTTTATCCGAGAATTTCATGTTTGGGTGGTTGTTGTATGAAAGAAAATTCACCGATTAATCATAAATATTTCGTGCAGCTAACTATAATGAGATAAATTGACCTGTTCTTGCACGATGGAAATGAAGTGATATTAACACACCGATACTTAAAAACACTTTAATCAACAGTATCCAATAAAACACTTCCAATTAAAAACTACATAAGACCTTTCGGGTTCCGCAACGGATCCCATCATCAAATGAATCAAAACCAAAAGCCGAAGCAGGTTACAACTGTCTTGTATGGTGGTTGCAATCTTACATAGGTGCGCAGATGCAATGCGCAGTGTTACAAAAGCGTCGTTGAATTCGTATACAACTGTTATTTGAAACCAAAACCCCGCGAACACAATAAATAAAACATAAGGAAAGTTCTTCGTAATTAGGGGCCGCGGATGGCCTAGAGGTCCGCGTTCGTGATTGCCATAGATATAACCTCAGGCTCGATCCTATGCAGTTCGAACGCTCAAACCACTAAATACCGGCCGTGCGTCGAATGGGTACGTTAAGCCGTCGGATACCGGGTACTGGCCCCCGATAATAAATAAGGGCGTCTTCCTCCCCTTTCTACCACGCTTCCGTGTCACTTTCTTATCGGGCACTCTAGCCCAAATCTCCCAGCTTCCTATTTGTAAGGGTTCTTTAAGACCTGGGGTCAGACACTCCCTTCCTAAAATCCTCTACCTATAATCTTATCTCATCTTCGTAATTAGAGTCGTAAGAGGATAAAGATATGCTGTCTCATAATCACAATTTACAAGAGTGATGGTCTAACAAACAAAGTAATGTCTACTTTACGTTTTCATTGTTATCCTTGAACAACCTCTTCCAGGGAGTGGAATTACATTCGGTCAATCATCATTGAAGCATCTGGTGCCCAGGTTAAAGATGTACATACTCTCCATAAATTGTATACTGCAACCAGTTCTCGGCATCGCTAGTAATGTAGCATCCGACCAATATGGGTAATAAACTCCTGTATTCGCTAATTGTACCCTACCCAAGCTAGTTATTTTTTTCAATTATAACTAGCTTGGATCAGCTACTGCTAAAGAGATAACAGCCCTACGGTTAGTGCATCGAATATCATACTTCAGATTCAATAATTGTTTTTACCAGCAGCTAATGGGGTCCCCCATGGTCTGACCCCTCTCACTGATCTTTGCGGAGGTGGTGTTACAACATTTAGAGGAATCTGTTATCCAGGAGTTTCGTACGAAACCACTATTGTAATACATGAGATACATACATAGACGATGTACTGATATTTTGGACAACTAACCAAGATGACTTGAATTACTTTAGGGAATCGTTGTCATCTAGATTCCACTCAATTAAGTTTACATGCGAAATGGAGGAAGAGTGTTCCCTGTCATTTTTGGATTTTACGCTGCGTCGCACTCCTAAATCTAAAGCAGTAGCATATTCAGTGTTCAGGAAACCATCTAGCAGAGCTCGTATAATACCCATGGATTCTGCGCATCCCACAAGCCAGAAATGATCAGCACTTAGGTTTTATGTGAAACAGGCGTTTACACACTCGTCATCACAGATTTTGCGACGTAAAGAGTTGACACGAGTTTACAACATAATACTTGAACACGGATACTCCAGGTTGACGATAGATAGACTGCTGCGTGGAATACTGAAATCACGAGCATCTACGCTGCAGCGGTAGAATTGAAAACGTCAATTTATTGGTTCCATAGATTATATCCCAAATATTCTAAACGTCATAAAGAAACCATGTGACAGAAGCCGTCTAAATATAGGAATCAAGACATGTAATATATTATCTATGGTCAAGAATGACAGAGAACTTACTTTAGTGGACGATAAATACGGTGTATATCAGATTCCATTAAGGGCGGAGGACCCAGCGCAGGATCAAAAGATATATGTAGGATCTACAAAGAGAACTCTGAGCACTCGTATCAAATAACGTCAATACAATGTTAAAATGGGGACACAATGTACAGCTTTGCCATGATTAGTGAGTACATGGTTGCAGTATACAATATATGGAGTCTGTACATCTTTAACCTAAGCACCATATGTTGCAATGATGATCTACGAATGTAATTCCACTCCCCTGGTAGAAGTTGCTCGGAGATAAAAATTAAAACGTGTAAGTAGACATTACTCTGTTTGTCAGACCATCACTCTTGTAAATTGTGATTATGAGACAACATATTACGGTTATTCTCTTAGGACTTTAATTAATAAGAACTTTCCTTATGTGTATTCCTTGAGTTCGCGTATTTTGATTTCAAATAACACCTGTATACGAATTCACAGACGCGCTTGTAACATCTGCTCACCTATGCAACATTGCGACCACCACATAAGACAGTTGTAACCTGCTTCGACTTTTGGTTTTAATTCATCTGATGATGGGATCCGCTGTGGAACCCGAAAGGTCTTATATAGATTTTAATTGGAAGTGTTTTATTGGATAATGGTGATTAAAGTGTTTTTAAGTATCGGTGTTTTAATATCACTTCCTTTCCATCGTGCAAGAACAGGTTAATTTACCTCATTAAAAATTTTTCGAAGTCCGAATATTTTTATGTGAAATATTTAATCATAGGATTAAAAATGGAAAAAACTCCAATAAATGGGAAGCTGCTGATTCTCTTATAATTCAGAATGGTATAACCGGACTTTTTTTTTTTTTTTCAAAAACTACACACGGATTTTTTTTTTCAATTTTTTTATTTCTCACGTCCAAATGCTTTCCTAAAAAAGGCTAAACCAAGGATGTAGTAACATGGATTGCTAAACCGACAGATGTTGATATTTTAATAGATCTCATGCATGCTGAAATGATATTGAGGTATATTTGTCTATAACAGAGTAAAATGAAAATATGACTTTAAACATACGTGTGTGTGTCTTGTGGTTGCAATGAGTGAATTTAAACATTTGACTTAAATAAGAAATATTTGAAAAAAAAACACGTTAAGCTGCTATAAACACAGACTTGAGATTTAAAAAAATGAAAAATTATTACATTATGATAAAAGATACTTCAAGCTAAAGCTGAAGAATTCATGTTCAATCTAAAGCTGAAGAATTCATGTAACTGTATTTATTTGACAGTTATGCCATATGATAATAAAATGTACTAATACGAAAAAATAAAAGATGTATAAATATATTATGAAAAGTATTCGGACACCACAATGTTTTGGGACAAATGGCTTTATTATCGCAATCAGTAGTTAGTTGGTCCACCTTTAGCTTCTATGACAGCGGCAACACGTCGAGGCATCCTATCAAACAATTTTCGATAGGTCTTGATAGGAAAGACTTACCATTCATACTGCAAAGCTGCTACCAGAGTGGATAGCGAAGACGATCATTGTGGTCGATTTCGTATCCGTCGCTCCAGTTCATCCCAGAAGTGTTCTATGGGACTGTAAGTCTGGCTAATTTTATATAATACTTCTGGGATGCCTAACAGTTCCACCTAATTTTGAAGAAACCATCCCTGCACACGCCCTGCAGTTTGGCAAGGGGGAGGCTTGATCGTGTTGGAAGAGACAACGGCCATTTCCACAATACTGCCACATTGTTGGTAAGGCAGAATTATCCAGAACGTTGAGATACACTTCAGAGGTCATCATTTGTCGAACAATAACCAATGGTACGAGTCCCATGCATAATAAACCACTCCACACAATGATGAAACCTCCACCGAACTTTGCTGTTTCAATGTTTTATTTCTCATGTCCAAATTCTTTCCTAAAAAGGCTAAACAAAGGAAGTAGTAACATGGGTTGATAAAACACTGTCCGTCGAAAATCTTTCGCTGACCTGTCACCAAATCCAAACACGCCTATCAGTTTGGAAAAGTGAAAAGCATGACGCATCACTCCAAAGAACAGCTTTCAAGTCACCCACAGTCCAGGAACGACAGTTTACACACCACTCCAAACGGTGCTTTGCATTCACTGTAATGATGTGTGCCGCTACTCTACCATAATAATCCACAATGTGCGACTCTCTATGGATAGTTATGGTACTAATCAAGCCATTACAAGTTATGATACTAACCGAACCATTGCAACTCTCTGCGGATAGTTATGGTACTAACCAAGCCATTGCAACTCTCTGCGGATAGTTATGGTACTAACCGAGCCATTGCAATTTTCTGCAGATGGTTATGGTACTAACCGAGCCATTACAAGTTATGGTACTAACCGAGCCATTACAAGTTATGGTACTAACCGAGCCATTGCAACTCTCTGCGGATAGTTATAGTACTAACCAATCCATTGCAACTCTCTGCGGATAGTTATGATTCTAACCGAGCTATTAAAAGCATTTCGAACTTCAGTAACGATGGAAACGGCAGAGGAAGAACGGAACTTCTTAACATTTCTTGCCGTGTCTCTTCGGTCACGTTCCGTCAGTTTGTACGGCCTTTCTGAAAGATTTTTCGCCGTAGTTTCACCGCCTTGCTTTCATCTCTTCCCGACATCACACACAGTCAATTTTGGAGTGTTCAGTTTAGCTGCAGTGATCCGTATGGAAACGGTACTCAAATGACGTACTGTCACCAGCTCACGCTGTAACTCGGAAAGTTCATATCCGCTTGAAAGTTAATGATAACGCGACAGAACATCTCAGCTTCATTTACGTACTTTCCCACTCACGGCGCACCTTCTTGTGCAACCGCTCCTGCACTTATGCAAATATTTGGTAGCATCCGAATACTTTTGATAATACAGTGTATGCCCGTGTGTGTTGCACACACCTCCGAATGGAAGGGGTGTTGAAATTTTTTCTGTGAGGTGCTGAGGAAATTTGGGGGTGTCCTGGGAGGGATGTTAGATGGGAATGTATAAATCATTGGCTTTAGCTATGTCTCCATACTTTTGGATATCTTTTTCGTTTTAAATGTTTATTCAAAATTCGGACTATCACCCCAATTTCAGAGCTTTCTTGGAAAAATTAACTGTTATCATAAATATGGGGATATTAGTAAAGAAATGTTGCATGTTCGAACTCACATGTAACAAGCTCGCATAATGCGAAGTTTCGCATAAACCGAAATTTTTGTGAACCCATATTAGTGTTATTTCAACTACATATTAGGAACAACAATTTTAGGAGAAGCCGCATAGATCGAGGTTCAGCGCAGTTATCGGTAAACAAAATATGATGTAGCATACAGTTCATTTTTCCATTGAAAACACGAGAAATTGCCTACTGTTGATAATACGGAGGTCCCCCTTACAGATAGGTCAGTTCGCTTGAAGACAATAGCATTTCAGTTGCTTTTTTACTACCTTCCCGCTTGTTAAACATAAACACACATCTCCCGGGCAAATGCTCTCTCTTTTCCTACCCCCTCCATACCTTTCAATGACTGAATCCCTGAAAACAGGAATTTTTCGATGATCGAGCAGCGTCCTCTCGCTCCGGAGTGAATTGTTCTATGTGACTAAGCTACACCGACGGAATGTATCGCTGCGGATTTGTCGTCGTCACACGTGCTGTACCTCGTGATACGTCACAAACCTCTGTCTAGAAAATCTTAGAGCTTCTTTTGCGTCTAGAAAGCATTTTAACCACCGTATCAAAGGAAATTGAAAAACATTTAAAACAACGATTATGATAAGCACAAAACAAGCAAGAACTGGTTCATACATCCGACGTAATATGCAACAGGTGAAATTCAAATTTTTAGCAGTTACTTTAATTTCTACATTCATTATTTGTTTCGCTTATTGCAGATCGCACTCATACTAATTTGCTAGCTGTAGTTTTCAATAAACATATATTATTTAACCTTCGATTAATTGATAAATAGTTTACGAGTATATGGAGTCTGCATACAAAAATAGCCTTTTTTTTTTTTATATGCATACAAAAAATAGCCTTTTTTTTTGTCTGTCCAGTTGTAGAAAATTTCGCTTATACCGAATGTTTCTGACTCACCCTTCTAGTTTGTTAAAAACGGATTCGACTGTAATGTAAACATTTAGTGTATTTCTGAAGGGTTTTTCTGAAAGCCTTACAAAAATTACTTCATTTCACTTACTAATGAAGGATGATACAATTATCATTGTTACATCTATTCTATTCAGAAAAGAGTATAAGAAAGAGGCGCGTGAAAAATGATATATAAATACAGAAAACTAAAGAAACATTTTTCATTTTTAACATATTTTTTCGGTTCCTTCGAGGTACTTTTACCAGTCCGAAATGGAGATTTAACTTCACGCCAAATATATTTCATCATAAAATAAGAAAACGGTACTTTGCACTAATTACGTGGGGAACTGCAGTAAAAACACCGCCTATTATGAAGACAGAAAAATTATAACTGCTCGTGTCGGAGAGTTAAAGTACGACTTTTGTAAGGAAAACTTTGAGCTCCTTACATTTATTAGCCTTTTCAAGATGAAAAGTGTCTGTCTGCAGTTTATCTTTAAAAATGTATTAACCTTTTGTTCGAAAAGATTGAGATTTCTTTCTTTCTGAATTAAAAAATACTCTTATGAGTAAGTAAACATAGAACTCGACGGTTTTTAATTTAAGGCCGTTGGTTTATGAAACATGCCTAATGGCAAAAAATATGACTTATGGCAAAAAGAACCCTAAGCTCTTTACATGTAATGGCCTTTTGTAGGATTGATTGAGACAACTCTTTTTTTTTTTTATGAATTTAACAAACCGCCTATGAGTAATTTGCTCTAAGAACGTATACATGGCCCTCATATTACCCCTGAGGTTCGAAAACAGAATCGGCTCTTGAAGCATCTTATTGCCGAGCACAAGGTAACTCAATCATTAAACGACAACAAAATCACTATTTCTCTCTCTCTTTAATCGGTGTCATTCTGCTAAATCGTGAGAAGGAAAACACACGTCTTAGAATAATAAACATGAGTTATGTACACTAAAGTGTCAGAAAAACTGGGAAGGGCGCTACCATTTGCATTACATGCCACCACCCACATGCAATACATGATATCGTTCGCAAACGACGTGTATATTGCTGCAGATATCTCTTCAAGCTCAAATAGTAGCATTCGCAGTTCAGATGGCAGCTTATCAGGATTTAAGCGATTTCTAACGGGGTATGATAGTCTACGTCCGGGAGATGGGTCACTCCATCTCGGAAATGCCATTTCTAAAGGGGTATGATAGTCAACGCCCGGGAGATGGGTCACTCCACCTCGGAAATGCGATTTCGAACAAATTATGATAGTCTGCTCTCAGGTGATGGGTCACTCTATCTCGGAAACGCGATTTCCAAAGTGGTATCACAGTCTGCGCCCGGAAGATGGGTCAATTCATCTCGAAAATGCGATTTCGAACGTGGTATGATAGTCTACACCCGGGAGATGGGTCACTTCATCTCGGAAACGCGATTTCTAAAGTGGTATCATAGTCTGCGCCCGGGAGATGGGTCACTCTATCTAGGAAATACGATTTCGAACGTGGTATGATAGTCTGCACCCGGGAGATGGGTCAATTCATCTCGAAAATGCGATTTCGAACGTGGTATGATAGTCTGCACCCGGGAGATGAGTCACTCCATCTCGGAAATGCGATTTCGAACGTGGTATGATAGTCTACATACGGGAGATGGGTCACTTCATCTCGGAAACGCGATTTCTAACGTGGTATCATAGTCTGCGCCCGGGATATGGATTACAACATCTCGGATATGCGATTTTGAACGTGGTATGATATTCTGTGTCCGGAAGATGGGCCACTCCATCTCGGAAATGCGATTTGGAACGTGATATGTTAGTCTGCGCCCGGGATATGGGACATTCCATCTCGGAAATGCGATTTCAAACGTGTTATAATAGTCTGCGCCCGAGAGATGGATCACTCCATCTCGCGACTGTGAACGAGTAGTAGGCCGTGGTTTCAAACTTCCAGGAAATTTGGATTTACACTGCCAATAATTTCAAGGATATACCTGGACTACACAAACTCAGGGAAAAGATCCAGCGTGCGTTACCGGTGTGGCCGTAGAAAGACCGTGGACAATCGCGGACAGCGGCGTCTGGCACGCATCGTAACATTCGGCCAGCGGGCAATAATGTCTCAAAACACAGAGCAATTCAATGATGGGGCCACTAATAGCATCAACGTTCGGACAGTGCAATGTTCTCTGTGTTCTTTGGGGTTCCGGAGCCAAGGGCACACCCGGGTGCCATTACTGACCCGATGAAACAAGTTTATCTGCCTTTGGGTGCCAAGGCTGTCTCGGCAACACCTCCATTGGCCCCAAGATAACTGAAAACGGGAAGCCTGGTCCCACGACTCGCGGTAGCAACTGTTTCGTGCAGATGACTGACTCCTGGTGTAGCGACAACCCAACAAGTTAATGGTTATCGCGTGCCTACAAGGGATAGTACAAGCCGGTGGTGGCTCTGTTATGGTGTGGGGTGTTTTCACATGGTGCGCATTAGGACCCCTCATACGTCTGCAGACCGCTCTAACCAATAAAGGCTACGTATCAAACGTTGGGGATCATTTGCACCCCTTCACACTCTGCAACCACTCTGACGAGAACGACCTCTTTCAATACGACAATGCACCACCGAACCCGTTCACAGTCGCCCGATTATGGCAGGAAGATCACTCCACGGAGTTCAGCATCCTGACTTGGCCACCACGTTTGCTGGATTTAAACGCCATCGAACACATTTGGGATGCCGTGTCACGTGTCTGCAATACCTGGAATCCTCAACAAGCGAATGTTACGGAATTGTGGGACGCTCTTCAGGAAGCATTGTGCGCACTATATCCTGTGCTACAGAGATTTTATGCAGTTCATGCCCCGTTGCGTTGGCGCTGTTATCCGATAGCGAAGAGGACCAACGCAATGTTAAAGAGGTATCCCAGTTTTTTGGCCCTTACTGTATACAACAATAATGTGTCAGTGCCCAGTATCAATTTAATTTTTAAAAAAATCCGAAAACTACAACGGCGCATTCACAGGGTCCGCCACCATTTTCTTAGGGCACCCTTTTTCTTCATTCATCACAGGATCCAAACCTGACTAAATCGAATTATATATCATCATCATCATCATCATCATCATTGTCAGCCATTATCAATCTACTGCTGGATGAAGGTCTCCCCAAGTTTCTTCCACAACCATAAGTCTTGTGCCAGTCTCCTCCATGTTACTCCCGCATACTTTCGAATTCCATCCACCCATCTCCCATGTGGTCTTCTTCTGGGTCTTTTCCTGTCCCTTCGAATCCAATCTAAAATTTCGGCTGTCCATCGATGATCTGTCCTGTTGGCAGTATGTCCAGGCAATTGCCATTTCAGGAATTTAATTCTGAATGTGATGTCTTCCACATGATGTCATTTTCCGGATCCACGAGTTCCTCTTCTTATCTCTCCTGGTTACACCAAGCATGCACCTCTCCATGCTACTTTGAGTTGTCTACAGCCTTTGTATCTCTTTTTTAGTTAAAGTCCACGTCTCTGCACCATACGAAGCACTGGAAGGATGCATTGATCAAACACTTTTCTTTTAAGACATAATGGCATATCGCTCTTGAAAATTATGTTGTTTCTTCCAAAAGCTCTCCAGGCAAGTTTTAAACTCCGATTAATTTCTTCATCATGGTGACCCTCACTTGATATCTGCTGTCCAAGATAAACGTATGTGTCTGTTATCTCCAGCTTTTCTCCATCAATCGATAAATTTTCATTTCTTGTAAAAGCATTGTACATCATTTTTGTCTTCTGAAAGTTCATTTTCAATCCCACTTCTTTACTCTTGTCAGCAAGTTCTTGGATCATACTCTGCAGCTCTGAAGGAGTAGTTGCAAAGATGACTACGTCATCAGCAAAAAGAAGGTGAGCTAAGTAATTTCCATGAATCTTTATCCTTTTGTTTTCGCACTTCAGTGATTGAAAGCCATTTTCCAATGTAGCCTTAAAGAGCTTGGGAGATACGTTGTAGATTTGTCTCACTCCCTTTCCAATTTTGATATGTACTGTATTCTCAAACAGCCGAACCTTTGCACTTGCATTTTCATAGATTTTATTAATAATATTAATGTATTCATCTTTAACACTGCAGGATTTAAAAGCCATTGTAACTGCTGATGGTTTTACTGAATCAAAGGCCTTTTCATATTCGACAAAAGCCATGCACAATGGAAGTTCATATGCCCTCGCTCTTTCAATTGGTTCTCTAGGTACGTGGATATGATCTATAGTGCTGTAGCCACTCCTGAATCCAGCTTGTTCCCTCGGTTGAGCCATGTCCAGTGTTACCTTCAAGCGGTGTGAAAGAACTTTAGTGAAGATTTCATAAACCACTGATATGAGGCTGATCGGTCTGTAGTTCCTGACATCCTCAAAATCACGCTTTTTATGTAGCAGGATCATTGTAACGTTGTTCCAATCCTCAGAAATATTCCCTTCAATAAAGCATGGTGGGAAAATTTGGACGAGTACTGTTTCGATTTCTCCCCTTGCTTCTAGTATGATGTCTACAGTAATTCCATCTTCTCCTGGAACTTTTCCCCGCTTCATGTTCTTGATTGCATGTGCAACTTCTGCTGGGAGGACTGGAAGAACTCTGGTACCGGTACCTTTCACGATGTCTGGAGTACATGTATCATCACTTTCATATAATTTGGAGTAGAAATCTTTCAATCTTGTCAAAATTTCGCCTCTATTTCTTGTTACAGAACCATCTTCTTTTCTCAGTGCCATAATCTGTTTTCTTCCCTTACCGAGATGTCCCTTTGCTATCTTTAGGTTTTGGTTGTTTTCAATTGCTTTCCTTACTAGTTCACAGTTGAATTTCCTTACGTCTTCAGTTAAACTTTTTCGTACTGTCTTGCATAGCTCTATGTATTACACTTTGGAAGTCACATCTTCTTTAGTTGTCCTCATCTCTCTTCTTTTTTGCATCAACATTTTGGTTTTTCCTGATAATTTGTTCTTAGACCCAGCTAATTTTGTTGCTGTTTCCATAAGAGATTTGGTTACTTTTCTGTTAACTTCAGAAATATCCACTTCTTCCGGTGTTAGGCCTTCTAAAGCAGAGAATCTGTTTTCAGTTCCAACTTGAAGGTATTATGATGTTTTTTAAGGTTGGTTATGTCAATACATTTTGTTTGCCTTATGAGCTTGCCACGTTCGAGTTTAGTGTTGAGGGGCATCTTACATCTCACCAATCTATGGTCACTACCTGTGTTGAACTTATTTAGCACACTGCAGTCTTCTATGACGAATTTTTTGTTACACATAACAAAATCAATTTAACTTGTCGTCCCATTTGAATGTATCCATGTCCATTTCCTGTGTGGTTTTTTCTTAAAAACGGAGTTCATGATGAAAAACCCTTCTGCCTCTGCAAACTCTACGAGAGTATTTCCACGCTGGTTTCTGTTGCCATGACCGAATTTACCTACTGAAGTTTCATTCTGTTGCTGTTGCCGTATTTTTGCATTGAAATCTCCCATAATTATTTTCAAGTGCTGCTTACCTTTATTATTTAGTTCACGAATTCCCTCATAAAATTCTTCAATTTCTTCTTCAGGATGACTTGTGGTGGGTGCATGAGTTTGAATAATCTGAGCCTCGTATCTTCTCGAGAGTTGGATAATGAGTCGTGCAGCTCACTCAGAGGAACTTTCAACTTCTAAAACTTCATCCTTCAGTTTCTTGTTTATTATAAATCCAACACCACTAGTTCTGCCAGTATCTGTCCCACGATAGTAGAAGAGATGTCCACTTTTCAGTTCAATGAGATCTTCTCCATTTTTCCTTACCTTACTTAGCCCGACGATGTCCCACTTGATCCTTTGTAGTTACTCGTCCAATTCAGGAAGCCTTGAATCAGAAGATAGGGAGCGTCCATTGTAAGAAGACTAGGTCAGCATCAAATGACAGCCTAGTCCGGTCCTCCGGTGATTCTTCGCACCTTCTGCCTTCATGTCGCACTGGCCGCTGCCTTGGTCAGGTACATTCCAGCTGCTGGAGACTGAATGCTAAGATTTAGGTTGTTTAGTCATTTTGGTGGGGTTTGGCCATAACTCAACAAGCTGCACAACCGGGTTGGTGCTAGTGTGTATCATCATCATCATCATCATCATTGTCAACCATTATCAATCCACTGCTGGACGAAGGTCTCCCCAAGTTTCCTCCACAACGGTCTGTCTTGTGCCAGTCTCCTCCATGTCACCCCTGCATACTTTCGAATTTCATCCACCCATCTCCCATGTGGTCTTCTTCTGGGTCTTTTCCTGTCCCTTGGAATCCAATCTAAAATTTCGGCTGTCCATCGATGATCTGTCCTTCTGGCACTATGTCCAGCCCATTGCCATTTCAGGGATTTAACTCTGATCATGATGTCTTCCACTCTTGTCATTTTTCGGATCCACGAGTTCCTCTTCTTATCTCTCCTGGTTATACCAAGCATGCACCTCTCCATGCTTCTTTGAGTTGTCTGCAGCCTTTGAATGTCTCTTTTAGTTAAGGTCCACGTCTCTGCACCATATGTAAGCACTGGAAGGATGCATTGATCAAACACTTTTCTTTTAAGACATAATGGCATATTGCTCTTGAAAATTATGCTGTTTCTTCCAAAAGCTCTCCAGGCAAGTTTTGTACGCCGATTAATTTCTTCACCAATGTGACCCTCACTTGATATCTGCTGTCCAAGATAAACGTACGTGTCTGTTATCTCCAGCTTTTCTCCATCAATCGATAAATCTTCATTTCTTGTAAAAGCATTGAACATCACTTTTGTCTTCTGAAAGTTCATTTTTAATCCCACTTCTTTACTCTTGTCAGCAAGTTCCTGGATCATACTCTGCAGCTCTGATGGGGTAGTTGCAAAAATGACTACATCATCAGCAAAACGAAGGTGGGTTAGATAATCTCCATTAATCTTTATCCCCTTGTTTTCCCAGCTCAGCGACTGAAAAACACCCTCCAATGTGGCATTAAAGAGCTTTGGAGATATGGTGTCACCTTGTCTCACTCCCTTTCCAATTTTTACATGTGTTGTATTTTCAAACAGCCTAATCTTTGCACTTGCATTTTCATAGATGTTATTAATAATGTTAATGTATGCATTTTCAATACCGCAGGTTTTCAGAGCCATTGTAACTGCTGATGGTTTCACCGAATCAAAGGCTTTTTCGTAATCAATAAAAGCCATGCACAATGGAAGTTCATATTCCCTCGCTCTTTCAATTAGTTCTCTCAGCACGTGGATATGATCTATTGTGCTGTAGCCACTCCTGAATCCAGCTTGTTCTCTCGGTTGAGCCATGTCCAGTGTTACCTTCAAGCGGTGTGAAAGAACTTTAGTGAAGATTTTATAAACTACTGATAGGAGGCTGATAGGTCTGTAGTTTCCGAGATCCTCAATGTCACCTTTCTTATGTAGCAGGATCATTGTAGCGGTGTTCCAATCCTCAGGAATCTTTCCTTCATTAAGGCATCGAGTGAAAATTTGGGCGAGTACTGTTTCGATTTCTCCACTTGCTTCTTGTATGATGTCTACAGTAATTCCATCTTCTCCTGGATCTTTTCCCCGCTTCATGTTCTTGATTGCATGTGCAACTTCTGCTGGAAGGACTGGAGGAACTCTGGTACTGGTATCTTTCATGATGTCTGGAGTGCATGTATCATCCCTTTCATATAATTTGGAGTAGAAATCTTTCACTCTTGTCAAAATTTCGCCTCTATTTCTTGTTACAGAACCATCTTCTTTTCTCAGTGCCATAATCTGTTTTCTTCCCTTACTGAGATGTCCCTTTGCTATCTTTAGGCTTTGGTTGTTTTCAATTGCTTTCCTCACTAGTTCACAGTTGAATTTTCTTACGTCTTCAGTGATACTTTTTCTTACTGTCTTGCATAGCTCTATATATTCCACTTTGGAAGTCACATCTTCTTTAGTTGTCCTCATCTCTCTTCTTTTTTGCATCAACATTTTCGTTTTTCCTGATAATTTATTTACATGCAACTTGTTCTTAGACCCAGCTAATTTTGTTGCTGTTTCCATAAGAGCTTTGGTTACTTTTCTGTTAACTTCAGAGATGTCCACTTCTTCTGATGTTAGGCCTTTTAAAGCAGAGAACCTGTTCTTCAGTTCCAACTTGAAGGTATTATGGTGTTTTTTAAGGTTGGTTATGTCAATAGATTTTGTTTGTCTTATGAGCTTGCCACGTTCAAGTTTAGTGTTGAGGTGCATCTTACATCTCACCAATCTATGGTCACTACCTGTGTTGAACTTGTTTAGCACACTGCAGTCTTCTATGACGAATTTTTTGTTACACATAATAAAATCAATTTCACTTGTCGTCCCGTTTGGATGTCTCCATGTCCATTTCCTGTGTGGCTTTTTCGTGAAGAAGGAGTTCAAGATGAAAAACCCTTCTGCCTCTGCAAACTCAACGAGAGTATTTCCACGCTGGTTTCTGTTGCCGTGACCGAATTTACCTACTGAAGTTTCATTCTGTTGCTGTTGCCGTATTTTTGCATTGAAATCTCCCATAATTATTTTCAAGTGCTGCTTACCTTTATTATTTAGATGACAAATTTCCTCATAAAATTCTTCAATTTCTTCTTCAGGATGACTTGTGGTGGGTGCATAGGTTTGAATAATCTGAGCCTGGTATCTTTTCGAGAGTTGGATAACAAGTCGTGCAGCTCTGTCAGAGGAACTTTCAACTTCTACAACTTTATCCTTCAGTTTCTTGTTTATTATAAATCCAACACCACTAGTTCTGCCAGTATCTGTCCCACGATAGTAGAAGAGATGTCCACTTTTCAGTTCGATGAGATCTTCTCCTTTTCTTCTTACCTCACTTAGCCCCACGATGTCCCAGTTGATCCTTTGTAGTTCCTCTTCCAATTCAAGAAGCCTTGAATCAGAAGATAGGGAGCGTCCATTGTACGTAACCATGGTCAGCATCAGATGGCAGCCTAGTCCGGTCCTCCGGGGATTCTTAGCACCCTCTGCCTTCATGTCGCACTGGCCGCTGCCTTGGAAAGGTACATTCCAGCTGCCGGAGACTGAGGGCCAAGATTTAAGTTGTGGAATCGTTCTGGAGGGGTTTGGCCATAACTCACCACGCTGGCCAAGCGGGTTGGTGAGTGTAGGATAGAATTTCCTCTAATCCCGATGGTATAGTTATACCGCTATTGGCGGTCGTCAGAGCCCCTTTAGTGGGAACAGGATGCACCACGAGAAGGCGGGGTTGACATTTGTCAAGGAGAGGCTGTGATGTTACGCATCACCTGACCTTACATCCCTAGTGTGTATATATGTATATATATAATCCTGAAATCCTGCGGTATTGAAGATGCATACATTAATATTATTAATAACATCTATGAAAATGCAAGTGCAAAGATTCGGCTGTTTGAAAAATACAACACACATAAAAATTGGAAAAGGAGTGAGACAAGGTGACACCATATCTCCGAAGCTCTTTAATGCCACATTGGAAAATATCTTTCAATCACTGAACTGGGAAAACAAAGGGATAAAGATAAATGGAGATTAACTAACCTACCTTCGTTTTGCTGATGACATAGTCATTTTTGCAACTACCCCATCAGAGCTACAGAGTATGATCCAGGAACTTGCTGACAAGAGTAAAGAAGTGGGATGAAAAATGAACTTTCAGAAGACAAAAGTGATGTACAATACTTTTACAAGAAATGAAAGATTTATCGATTGATGGAGAAAAGCTAGAGATAACAGACACGTACGTTAATCTTGGACAGCAGATATCAAGTGAGGGTCACATTGGTGAAGAAATTAATCGGCGTACAAAACTTGCCTGGAGAGCTTTTGGAAGAAACAGCATAATTTTCAAGAGCAATATGCCATTATGTCTTAAAAGAAAAGTGTTTGATCAATGCATCCTTCCAGTGCTTACGTATGGTGCAGAGACGTGGACCTTAGCTAAAAGAGACATACAAAGCTGCAGACAACTCAAAGCAGCATGGAGAGGTGCATGCTTGGTGTAACCAGGAGAGATAAGAAGAGGAACACGTGGATCCGAAAAATGACAAGAGTGGAAGACATCATGATCAGAGTTAAATCCCTGAAATGGCAATGGGCTGGACATACTGCCAGAAGAACAGACCATCGATGGACAGCCGAAATTTTAGATTGGATTCCAAGGGACAGGAAAAGACCCAGAAGAAGACCACATGGAAGATGGGTGGATGAAATTCGAAAGTATGCGGGAGTGACATGGAGGAGACTGGCACAAGACAGACCGTTGTTTAGGAAACTTGGGGAGACCTTCGTCCAGCAGTGGATTGATAATGGTTGACAATGATGATGATGATGATATATATATTCTATTAAGAAGAGACTGAAGCAAAAAAAATTTTTCACTCATACCAAGTACAACATAGAAAAGGTTATGTATTGACCGGTATGAGTAAAAAGAGAAAAAAAGAACAACTGAATGCAGAAAGTGCCGAGAATACTGAGCCTTGGCTTTATTAAGGACCAGCAAAAACTCTGCATTTTCTCACTTCCACAAAGACCTATTTGGGAAAGGGTTTCTGCAAAGTCATGGATGCAAGTAATAAGCCCACCAAAATTTTTTTTTAAATATATATATATATATATATATATATCATGACCTACGCAGAGTTGTATGACCAAGCTTTAGTTAACAATTCAGCTTGGATCCATAACCTTCCTGGCCCGACCCATGCTCTTCATCTGTTACTATTAAACAGAATGAAGATGATTATAGAAAACTCAAGTGGTAAGAGTGACATAATGAACCAGAAATAATGTTCAGTAATAACAAATTGCCAAGTTCGCCTGAGAGAGAATTCAAACCTGAATAGCAATACAAAAGTATTACAAGTTCTTAACATTGCAATAAAAAAGGAAATATTATTTTTTTTAAAGCACAGATTCTTGAAAGAAAACTGGATTATAAAAACCCCCTACTCCACTACTTCTGACAACACAATAACGAGAATAAAATAAAGACAATATTAAGCTAAAGAAATGCTTTGTGAAGGTTATGTGACATAAACAATTAGTTGCAATATGTACAAAGCATTTCAGAAGTGCTTTAAGTGCATAATTGAGAAGTTATTAAGACCTTAACTGCATTGAAAACACAGCGCAGACTACAAGAACAATGAATCGGCCAGCTGCTTAGCCTTAGTTCCCTAACAAACGCGCGAAAATACCAAGAAAAGAAAGAGTTAAAATACGCAAAAAAGTTAATAGACTTGCTAGTGCCTAAATGCCCAAAGCAAAAAAGAAAAAATGTTCAAGAAATTCAAATATTGAACCTGGAAAACCTAAAACCCAAAGACAAAGAAGAGAGCTTACCTCTTATGCAACTTAACTTCTTCCACTCTTGAGGAAACATGGCCGACCTTTCAACCCAAACTTCCAAACACCCCTGCCACTCCCTGGTCACTGGGGGGCAGTGTGGGTGGGGCTGAAGGCCTCCACACACTGAAAAATCCTACTCGCGGAGATTTTAAGTGGAGAAAAAATATAATTAAGATTGTGGACCTGTATGATCAGAAAGAGCAGAATAAACTCTCCAGAATACATGAGAAAAATTATGAAATACACAAGTAGTGTATTTAATAATCTTTGCATGCATTTAATCACCTTAGTAAGCTTCTGTAGACTATTCAGAATCCTATTAATTTTAATGTTAGTTTTACTATTTTTAGTATAGCTATTCTAGTGAGTGAATAACTAGTTTTCTTTTATATTTATTTTTATTTTCTTTTATAAACATATTTTTAAGTGTTTTTTTTTTGTGATTTTATCTATATTGTTTATTTTTTTATTTTTAATAGGACCTTCTTATCCATAGCACTAAGGTTCCTTTTTGTAGTTAATACTCTTTATAAGCAAGTAAACGGTATCCCTATGGGAACGTCAACATCCACGAGTATTGCAAATCTATTCCTGTTCTTTAAGAAATATATAAATTCATTAAAAATCACTCCACTTGCTCCGATAACTACCTTTACACATTTAGATATGTTGACGATCTGCTGTGTATAAATAATTCAGAAGTTTTAGAGAGTGATTTTGATAATATCTATCCTAACTCTCTTAACTTATGTAAAACCAACCACAGTAATCAGGAACTTGAGTTCCTGGACTTAAGCATTAAACTTATCAGAGGTAACCCATCTATTAGCCTCTTTGATAAAAGAGTTAATTTTTATTTCAAAGTAATTAAATATCTACACTGGAATAATAACATATCCACCAAAGTAATTGAGAATGTATTAATTTCTCAGGTGCTTAGAATTTCAAGAATTTGCAGCAACAATTTGGACTTCAATTACCACATTAATATACTATTAGACAGTTTTCTAGAGAACAAAATTCCTACTTCTTTCATTAAAAGAACTTTAAGAAAAATTATTCCAAATAATAGAGTAAGGTTGGCAGATCTGCTTTAATTTTCTACACAGTTAATAATATGATTCTGACCAATGAAAGCCTTTTGGAAGTTGGCTAGAGGATGATATTAACTACAAAAAGGAACCTTAGTGCTATGGATAAGAAGGTCCTATTAAAAATAAAAAATTAAATAATATAGATAAAATCACAAAAAAACAAAAACAAAAAAAAACTTAAAAATCTGTTTAAAAAAAAATAAATAAATATAAAAGAAAACTAGTTATTCACTCACTAGAATAGCTATACTAAAAATAGTAAAACTAACATTAAAATTAATAGGATTCTGAATAGTCTACAGAAGCTTACTAAGGTGATTAAATACATGCAAAGATTATTAAATACACTACTTGTGTATTTCATAATATTTCTCATGTATTCTGGAGTGTTTATTCTGCTCTTTCTGATCATACAGGTCCACAATCTTAATTATTTTTTTCTCCAGTTAAAATCTCCGCGAGTAGGAATTTTTCAGTGTGTGGAGGCCTTCAGCCCCACCAACAGTGCCCCCCAGCGACTAGGGAGTGGCAGGGGTGTTTGGAAGTTTGTGTTGAAAGGTCGGCCATGTTTCCTCAAGAGTGGAAGAAGTTAAGTTGCATAAGAGGTAAGCTCTCTTCTTTGTCTTTGGGTTTTAGGTTTTCCAGGTTCAATATTTGAACTTCTTGAACATTTTTTCTTTTTTTGCTTTAAGCATTTAGGCACTAGCAAGTCTATTAACTTTTTTGCGTATTTTAACTCTTTCTTTTCTTGGTATTTTTGCGCGTTTTTTAGGGAACTAAGGCTAAGCAGCTGGCCGATTCATTGTTCTTGTAGTCTGCGCTGTGTTTTCAATGCAGTTAAGGTCTTAATAACTACTTAATTATGCATTTAAAGCACTTCTGAAATGCTTTGTACATATTGTAACTAATTGTTTATGTCACATAACCTTCACAAAGCATTTCTTTAGTTTATTATTGTCTTTAGTTTATTCTCGTTTTTGTGTTGTCAGAAGTAGTGGAGTAGGGGGGTTTATAATCCAGTTTTCTTTCAAGAATCTGTGCTTTAGAAAAAAATTAATATTTCCTTTTTCATTGCAATGTTAAGAACTTGTAATACTTTTGTATTGCTATTCAGGTTTAAATTCTCTCTCAGGCGAGCTTGGCAATTTGTTATTACTGAACATTATTTCTGGTTCATTATGTCACTCTTACCACTTGAGTTTTCTATAATCATCTTCTTTCTGTTTAATAGTAACAGATGAAGAGCATGGGTCGGGCCAGGAAGGTTATGGATCCAAGCTAAATTGTTAACTAAAGCTTCGTCATACAACTCTGCGTAGGTCATGATATATATATATATATATATATATATATATTCTATAAAGAAGATACCTAAGCAAAAAAATACATATATAATTTTGACTCACACCTAGTACAACATAGAAAAGGTTATGTATCTACCTGTGTGATCAAAAGGAAAAAAGGTAAAAAATTTAAAAAAAAAATTTTTTGGAGGGCTTTTTACTTGCATACATGACTTTGCAGAAACCCTTTCCCAAATAGGTCTTTGCGGAAGTGAGAAAATGCAGAGTTTTTGCTGGTCCTTGATAAAGCCAAGGCTCAGTATTCTCGACACTTTCTGCATTCAGTTGTTCTTTTTATCTCTTTTTACTCACACCGGTCAATTCATAACCTTTTTTTCTATGTTGTACTTGGTATGAGTCAAAAAATTTTTTTTGCTTCAGTCTCTTCTTAATAGAATGTGAATTCTGAATTTTCATAACTGCTGCGTTGCGCGTTTTGATCTTCAGGTTATTTTGCAACTTTCGTTTTAAATTCTAAAGTTTTTCTTATGTTTACTGCTTTGCTCTTTAGTATATATATATATATATATATATATATATATATATACATTTTTGCATATAAATATATATACACTTTTTTGCATATAAATATATATATACACTATTTTGCATATAAATATATATACACTATTTTGCATATAAATATATATACACTATTTTGCATTCTATTTAGAAGAGACCTAAGCAAAAAAATATATATATATTTTGACTCACCCCAAGTACAACATAGAAAAGGTTATGTATCTACCGGTGTGAGTAAAAGGAGAAAAGATAAAAAAATAAATAAAACAACTGAATGTAGAAAGTGTCGAGAATACTGAGCCTTGGCTTTATCAAGGACCAGCAAAAACTCTGCATTTTCTCACTTCCACAAAGACCTAGTTGGAAATTTTGCATATATATATACACTATCTACTGACAAGTAATTGGACACCTGTGATAGCAAAGGAAAACGAAGTTTATTCACCTTCAATAGTTGATGGAGCCTCCACCAGCGGCGATTACAGCTGCGACCCTCCGGGGCATACTTTTAAACAGGCGTTGTTCGACGGCTAGCGGTATTTTCTTCCACTCGGTTTGGAGAAGACAGGTCAGTTCCTTCACCGATTTCGGACGGTGGGTGCACCCCATAAATCGACGCTCCAACTCGTCCCAGAGGTGCTCGATAGGGTTAAGGTCCGAGCTCTGTGCAGGCCAGTCCATTCGATTAACCCCATTGTCACCATGCCAACCCATGGTGGACCTCGCAACATGACTGTTGGCATTGTCATCCTGAAAGTAACATGGGTCCACTCGGTAAAAATGCCACAACGTAGGAAGCGCATGGTCATCCAAAATGGTGCAGTAGGTCTCGGCGTTGAGTCTACCAGGAATTGCGACCATGGGTCCCATGCCATACTAGGAGAAACACCCCCATAGCATAATTCGACCGCCGCCGAATTTCACAGTTGGCACAATACATTCTGGCAGGAGGCGTTCTCCAGGCAGACCCCAAACCCAAACCCTGCCATCCGAACAGTAGAGGGTGAACCTTGATTCGTCTCTCCAGAGAACCTGTTCCCACTGTTCAACGGTCCACTGACGACGTTCTTTGCACCACGTTAGCCGAGCAGCGCTATTGGACTTATTGATCAAAGGCTTGTGGGCGGGTGCACGTCCATGATAATCAAGCAGATGGGCTTCCCTACGGATGGTGTTCATCGAAAAAACACTCCCGGATGACTGTTGAAACTCCTCGCGGATGTGGCCCACTGATTTGGTGCGATTCTTCCGAATTTCTAGGGCCAGCATCCGTCGGTCTCTAACTTCCAGTTTTGTGGGTCTGCCGGTTCAGGGCACATTCCGACAGTCACCTCTTATCTGTCACTTGACAATCACGTAGGCCCCTGTCGATTTTGGGTACTTCAACTCGCTAGATATGTCACGTTTTTGTGATACCCGACGATTACACCTTTCTCGAAATCAGAAAGATCCGAACTGTCTGGCATCTTGCATGCGACTTTTTGCGTTGTCGTTTCCCACACGATATTTAACGGCGGGCGCCGTGATGTGTTGATACACATCACGGCCGCCGATATCGTCGATTGCAGGGGTGTCCAATTACTTGTTGGTAGATAGTGTATAAACAATATTTTGAGAAAAGTCACCGGACACCTAGAAGAGAAACACAACATAGCATTTATTGACATACATTAGTACGGTGTCTGTCCACCTTTGGCCTTAATGCATGCACTGACCCTTCGAGACATGCTTTCGACAAGGTTTTGGAATACAGCGATAGGTATGCGCTTCCATTGAGTACATAATACTGCCACTAACTGTTGCTTTGTGGTAGGCTTTGGTTCCAAACTTCTTATGCGCCGCTCTAATTCACCCCACAGTGGATCTATGGGATTAATATCAGGGCTCTGTGCTGGCCAGTCCACACACGATACGCAATTATCGTCAATCCACGCCGTAATAATCCTTGCCCTTTGGCTCGGTTTTGCTGGTACCAACAACACTCGGCTCCATAGTATTGCCACAGACTAGTAGGGTATAATTATCCAGAATATCTAGGTAGATGAGCTGGCTAACATGTTTGTCCATGATAACCAATGGGCCGGGACCATACCACGAAAAACACCCCCACACGAATGCACTGTCAGCTCCAAACTTGATCGTAGGAACAGTAACCCTGTGGTAAATAGCGTTACCCAGGTTGCCGCCATACCCACACACGGCCATCAGACTTACGGATGGTGTATTTGGACTCATCAGTCCATTGGAACCGTTTCCATTGATTTACGGTCCACGATAAATGTTCTTTACACCATGCTAAACAACGAGTAGCATTCCGACTGGAGATGAAAGGCTTACGAGCAGCAGCCGCACGAGAACGGTAACCCATGTAAAGGAGTTCTCTGCGAATGGTGCGTGTACATACCAAGGTTCCAGCATTTTACTCTCCTGTACACTGAGGTCTTGTGCAGTACTTCGTCGATTAGCTGTTACGATTGACCTGAGGCTTCGACATCCTCTATCACCGATTTTCTTTGGTCTGACGGTAAGTTTTGCTGCTGCAGGCACGCCTTATGTCTTCCACTCATTCAGTATATCAAAAACAGTTGACTTGGGTATGTTTAAACGCCCCTCGGTTTCTCTTATGGACATCCCACTATGATAATACCCAACATTTTTTTTCTTTTTCAAAGTCAGTTATCTCCGGTCCCGATATTTTCACTCAACCTCACAGTGCTATACAATCGCGGTCAGCTGCAGACTTGTTTTTATAACTGTACTGCGCATCTTAGCAACGCAGAGGATCCGTTCACTTGCTTTTGAAGGGGTGTCTGGTGACTTTTGTCAATAGTGTATGTACGAGTATGCATCGATTTGCCATTACATTATGACCACCTACCTAATAAGCTGTAAGACCCCCCTTTAGGTCACAAAACAGCTGCCACTTGGCGAGGCATCGGTTCGATGAGGTGGCGGTAGGTAATGTGGGGTATCTGGAACCATAATGTCAACAGCAGGTCCTCCAGTTCCCGTACATTTCGGGGTGGTGTAATTTAGCGCCCTGCTTTTCCAAGTCGAAGCACAAATGTTCGGTTGGGTTTATGTCAGGTAAATTTGAAGGTCAGGGTATTAACGAAAGTCTCCAGCATGTTCCTCGAAAAACTCCTTGACGATTCTGGCAGTGTGGCATAGCGCATTATTCTGTTAGTAATGGTGATCACTAGCAGGGAACACAGTTGCCATGAATGGGTGAACTTGGTCCGCAAACGTTGTTCAGATACCTGACATCTGTCAGGGACTGTGCTATTAGGATAATGGGGCCTAAAGTGTCCCAAGAAAACATTGACAACAGCAGAACACTGCCGCTTCCGGCCTGTTTCTGCCCAACAGCGCATCCAGGTGCCATAGCCTCATTTTGTACTCGGAGTATCCGCGCTCTGCCGTCTACGTGATGCACCAATCATTTTCATTCGTCATAACAGGCCATTTTCTTTGAATCATCCACGGTCCATCAATCGCTAAGTCGTTAAAAGGCTCTGAGCGCAGAATACGGTGTACTGTGACGTACATTCTAAATTAACTTTCCTTTTTAGTTTCTCTCCCTATGTAAATTTTGAGTTTGTTTTAAGTTATACTTCACACTTAACGTGATATCTTCTCTCTCAAACGAATATTGTTGGTAACACAAATGAGGTCTGAATGAACGTGACGTATGTCTGTTATGAGATAAGAACCGGAGATAAAAACTACCAGTTAGCAGTTGCTAGAGTGGGGTGTAGAATGTGGTTGATACTGATTTGTTAAGTAAAATGTGAAGTGCTATATTGTACTGATGCAATCATCTGGAATGTGGTTAATACTGATTTGTTAAGTAAAATGTGAAGTGCTATATTGTAGTGATGCAATCATCTGGAATAAAGCGAATTTCCGTAAGTTTGACTTCTGTTTAAATGTTTCGTCTGACCGTTAAGGTTTAATTTAGGAACTCTTTCATTGTACGGTTATGTTTTAAAATAACGTAAGAAGAGCGATAAAAGTTCAGTACGAAAAGACTTTACGTTATAGTACACTCTTATATGAAAATCGCTGAGCCGAGGACAGATGAAAATTTATTGTGACTATTGATGAAGCAAGGATCTACCTAAACGACTGTAACTAAAATAGCTCGATTTACTATTGCAAAAAAAAACAGAAAAAGGAAAGTGAAAAGAAAGTTAGAATCAATCTATTTATTATGAAAATAATAAATGGATAAAGAGGAAATACCATTGCTTTATCCACAGAGCCTTCAAAGAGTAGAATTTCATCAGGATAAACACATCCAAATCTACCACTCTATTTCTTTAAAAAAAAAAAAAAAAGATACGGGTATCAAGTCTTTTCGCTCATATTACGTCAAATTCCCCTGATGCGTCTCCAATTGGACTGTTGTCCCTTCAGACTGCTAAAAAGAGCGCTTTCTAAACGTTGACCTGAAACAATGATTGGACTAGGGAAACAGTGGAAGATGAGTGGAATAAAATACCACTAACAATTTAAAAAAATGCCCTGTTATCTTGGAAATCTAGATGTAGGTTCATACCAAGAGATAGAGTTATCAGATAGGACATTTAAGTAAAAAATAATTATATTTTGCATATTGATAATATTGTACGAAAATCGTTCTAAAATGTGCAAACTTTCTTTGTATTCAGCAATCTTCACCCAGGACAGATATTTTTAAAGTCAGCTTCAATTTCTTCATAATTATGTTACTTTAAGGTGGTTTGAACGGTCATCTCCCCAGTACAAGCGACTGGAATACCTGTAGCTGTTACTGTAAAATGCACATCTTGAAAATTGTTTAATTAATAAACGAGCCAGCAAAAACAAAAACAACTTTCACCTATTGCATATCCTTTGGGTGCACTGTTTCATTTATAATCAGGGCGAATATCCTGAAAAATTTTAAAAAGACATTGCTTTCAGGGAAAGAGATATATCTAGTACAAAACACTGTCCACTGCGGTTAAGTGTAAAAGAACCTGAAGAAGTCAAGTTTATCTAAACGCTATGTTCGTGGGATTTAATCTTATAAGGAACGAAAATTACGATTTCTTTTTTCGATTAACTCTAACTTCCATTAATAAAAACAACTTGTTTAAATAATGTCTTAATGATATTTCTACACTTTCATGTATTAATGTTTAATACCTCTCAAATTTCCATCCAATTTTATGGAAATTTCGCGTATTCGAAAGAAAGTGATTTTCCAAAAACGATTCTTTAGGATTTCTTTCAATAAGATAAATATTGTCTGGTTGAAAATTTTATACAACAAAATTATTGACCTGATGTAATTCCAGCAATGTCAAAAATATCACATGTTAATATCTGATATATTAAATCGGTTTTACTTTTTTTTTTCTATTCGAAACACTGCAGTATGGAAATAAAATTCTTTGTAATCCCTCATAGGTCTTACCTCAAATTGGTACGAGTTTCCTTTGTTTAGGTGAGCGCATGCACGGACATATTTTGATGCAACATTGTTAACCTTAATATTACAAAACTGATATTTCTTTACTACGGATCAATAGGCATATCAACTTGCCATCTGCAGGAGTAAATCGTCGTTGTGATGAAACTACAGGCTGAAAAATAGTTCGGTATGAGTAAGCATACAAATAACGGTTGAAAAAATCTTTATCAACATAATATTCCTTTGTTTTATTAAAAAAATCGTAAAAAGACTATGACAGCTGTTAATCCCTTCCAAAAACAAGTTTAAGTGAAGAAAAATGAGTGATATGTACATTAACCCCTACAAAGAACAAAAAAAAAAACATCATACATTCCCCCAGCACTATGTGAAGTGTGATACAGGTAACTACAAGGATGCCGATATCAGATCAAATCGAAAGTACTAAGATATTATAAGAAGCTCAAAAGAAAAAAACAATAGTTTCAAAGAAACACAAATGTGACAAAATAGTCTGCACGAGCATAAAAGGAAAGTAGATTTGAACAGAAATTGACAACAAGTTGTCATAGAAAAAAAGTGAAGAAAATATGAACGGTGGCGTTTTGTTATAACTGTTTTTTTTTGTTTTTTGCGAACAACAAGTGTGGAAGAAATTCGGAGAGAATTCTCGCTTTTTTACAAAAAAAAATTAGAAGAAAATAAAGAATTCATAGACTATGATTTAGTGTTTGTAAGCATAAAAGTACGTTTAAACAGAAGTCAACTTTCCGGCTATGTGCGTTGTTTCAGAATGCAGAGTAAAAAATGAAATCAGAGAAATAACTGAATAAAAGAATGAGGAAAGAATAAGTAATAACAGTCGAACAAAGCTCGAAGACATTAGCATATTCATTCTAGTAAAACTGAAAGATCGTAAGTTCCCCCCACCCCCAAAAGCACGATGAGAGAAGAGAATGACTGAAAGGAATCAGGAAAAATAAGTTAAACGAAAATAAGAATTTTATATTTCGAAGGAGAAACATAAAAGAAATTCTGGTTGGGTATTTCTTTGCTGAGAAATTAGAAGGGAAATAAGGAAAGCATAGAGAGTAATTTATTCTTCGCAAGGAAAAAAATACATTTAAACGGAAGTAAAATGAAAAAGAAATGTTACTTGTGAGTTCAATTTTGTGAAGGAAAAGGAAAAAATAAAATAAATGAAGAGAGAATAAATAATAGGTATCGAACAAAGCTGATTGGCATATGCAATTTATTAAAACTGAGAAAGGTCTAAGTTATAAAAAGACACAATGCGAAAAAAAGCAGGATTCAGAAAAAGAAGAGACTTATTAGTGAATTTATATAGACATGTGATACTGTATCTCTGAAAGAGCAAAATGTTTGTTGTTTTAAGAAAAAAGAGAAAAAAATATCGGAAAACTATAAGTTAGGTGAGAAACAAATAATAGTTTCATTATATTCCGTGAAAGATTTTCACTCCTGTCAAACTCATCAAAGGTGCAAAGTGTTAAAAATGGGTTAGAAGTTATAAAAAGTCATACAGGGAATAAAAAATTTATTTAATACCTCCTTTAGCATACTTTGCTGGGAATATGCATGTCATAGGAAGTAAATCTAAGGAAAATGTTCTGTCGGGGTGCGTCGGTTACATTCGCTACGAAAATAAAGTACCAAAAATGCTAAAAAAATTTCAACAAAAAACAATGACGGTGTTTCCAAAATAACGCGATACGTTTGAAAAATGCTGAAATGAAAATTTAGAAATTGTTCCTATAGAAAAACGATAAATTAAACTTCCACAGAAAAAGAATGCTGGAACGTGTAGAAAATAAATATATTTCTTCCTTTTACAAAGAATGAACCGTGAATGCCCTGCTGTATTGACGTTCCTTAAACACAATCGAAAATTTATTTTCTCAAAGCAAAACGTTGCTAAAAATAAATCGTGCAGAAAAAATACTTTGTAATTATCCTGTAAATAAATGAATAATAAGCTCGTATTCATCGAGAAAAAAAAATATATTTCTTCAGCATCTGGTGCGACACTCCATCCTACGTGTTCGTATTATTACCGAGTTTGGTAAATACCGCCTCCTTAGTTCTGTTAATAATGTTGTTTACTGTGGTGTATAAAGTTCGTCACATCGATTCCAGCTACACTGCAATGCGAGTTTTCCACTTCGGAAAGAAAATTTCCCGCCGTCGATGATGAAAATCTCCTCATACTAGGAAAAATGAAAAGAAAAATCCCCGGCAAGGAAAAGTCCTTTACCATAATAACCAGGAAAGCATCGTCCAACACGTATGACACCTTCCTATACGGCGAACCGTGACCACAGATAACATCGACTGCCTTTGGCACGTGACGCCATTCATAGCTCTCGGCAATGAAATTCTACCTCTTGTCATCATCAACCATTATCAATCCACAGCTTGATGAAGGTCTCCCCATGTTTCTTCCACAATTGTCTGTCTTGGGCCTGTCTCCTACATGTCACTCCAGCATACTTTCTAATTTCATCCATCCATCTCCCATGGGGTCTTTTTCCGAGTCTTTCCCTGTCCCTCGGATTCCAGTCTAAAATTTTGGTTGTCCATCGGTGGTCCGTTCTTCTGGCAACATGTCCAGCCCATTGCTCGTTCGTGACAGACGTAGTGTTAGTGGCTCCAATATTTTATGCATTTTAGTGTGGAATACCTCGTTCCTTACTCACCTGTTGCGTGGCCCGGCTGTCTAAAGGTACTGTGTACGTTTTGAGCTACTTTTCTAGCGTTCTCATCCTCATATTAGTTCATATTCATCCGTTTTCTTATCGTTTGCTCGTTTGCTTACGTTTGGAAGCCGCCAACATGGCGGCTTCCGGTATTTTCGTATCATCTATGGGCGTGGTGGATGCACGTCACGTCACACTTCCCACGTCCATGGAAGTTAACATACTCTCGTCCTCAGATGGAGTCTGCTCAGATGCCTTCCCAGCTTTCTAGTACTCCTCCACCGGTGCCTTCACTGGACTTGGCTGCGCTTTCTTCTTCAGATCCTGCTTCTGCCTCGGTGCCCTCCCTGGGTACTACTGATTCTACTGCCTTTGCCTTCGGCCTGTGCTTCTCTTCCCTCACAGCCTTCTGTGCCTGCCGGATCCGAACGGACTTCTCTTTTTTTCTTTTTTTTTTTTTTTTGATTAGAGGTTTAACGACCGCCGTGAGCAACTCAATGGGCTATAAGCAGTCGCCCGTCCCTATTTTAGGGTCACTGGTTCCAGGGAAGGGAGAGAGCCAGTGCCGTAAGACAAACACAACATCCATGCCTGACCGGGATTCGAACCCGGACCACTTACGGACGAATGATCAGAGGCCAACGCCTTAGACCACTGCACCACCGGGGCGGCAGACTTTTCTTCCGAGGATGTCATTTGCCTCTAAAGTGCAACGAGGCGCTACTTTTACGTCCGATTCCTCTCATCCAGATGGTCTTTTGCAAGCAACCCCTGTTGTTCAGGTATCCAACCACAAGGTGAAAGTAACGATAGATGACAATTCGCAGATTGGCCGTGAGTTCCATAACCTCCTGGATAGAGGTGCGCTCTTTCATGCTTTACCAAATACTCCATTGCCACGCTACATGGAAGCCCTCTCTGGACATGTGTCGTCTGCGTCCACTGCAGGAATTTCCCGTACTCCTCGGGGTATTTCGGTTCAGTTCAATCACAAGGAGGATGCTGACTTTTTTCTTGCAAACGGACTTTCGATTGGGACAAACCATCTCATCCCGTCGCCTCTTTCCAAGCGACCGGTGAACATCACGTTCTATCCTGTTCCACAGGAAGTGCCGGATAATGCACTTCCTCTCCTTGTCAGTCATGTTTGTAAAATTGTTGGCAAGGTCCGTCGCCTTTCTGACGCTCTCCGCGGAACTCGATTTGCACATGCTACCGGACCTCGCCGTCAGTTATTGGTCGTCTCTCCCACCGAGAAAGCCTTGGCGGATTGCCCTACCGAAGCTACTGTTGAAATTGGCGCACGAACGTACAGTTTCAAGATTTTCACTGCTCACTATTGTACACACTGTTTAGCACAGAATCACACCACTGCCTCATGTGACCGCGTTCGACGTGGACGTTCATCAGGTTTGCGTCCCACTGCTGACCACATTGGTCTTTCTACTATCCCCACTACCGGTAGTTTGCCTGACGCGAATTCTTCGTTGCTCCGTCAGACGAACATTTCCGTCACGGACAATGCTGCCTTTCCTCCTCTCCGGACCCGTACGTTTGGGCATCCACCTTGAAGATTGACAGAGTTGTCTTCGACTACAGATGTGTCTACAGCGGAGTGTTCCGATCCGAGTGCGTTGAGTGTTGGTTTTGCAGAGCGGCCGTCTGGCTCTTCTCCTAGCCTCTCGGATATCGGATCTCCATTTACAACCTTGTCTACCATACCCTTGTTGCAACATCTTCCTGAGGCCTCGGCTGTTGTACCAGTCTCCACTAAGGCAGCTCAGCTACGTACTGCTTCTTCGGCGACGTTCGTTTCCTCGTCTCCTGACTTGGGAGGTGAGCCTGATTCACTAATGGATACATCCGCCTCAGCTTCTTCTTCGAAGCGGATTGGAACTTCCAAAGGCGCTGTGAAACAGAAAAAGTTAAAACAACTTTCTGTGCCACATTCTGAGGATTCATCTAGTGTTCCCGAGGTTTTCCGGTTCCGGTGTTTCTCAACCTGATGATTCTTCAAACAGTATGCTTCTCCGCCCAGGTGCTGTCAATCCTGTCTCTGATGCTGAGGTTCTACAGGCCGTTGATACGTTTCCTTCAGTTCCTGGACCACTGTCCAGACAGCAACTTTTACGTCTTTTTCAACCTGCACGTACGATTGTTGGTTCTGAAGAATTCCTTCACTCACCTGATCTGGACCTGTATGCAGCGGTAACGCAATTCGAAGCTTATGGGTCACTTTTTAAATCTCTGTGTGCCACCGATCCTCGGTATCAGCCTTTTTTAGACGTTACACGCGCCGTCCCGCCTCCTTGCAGTAGCTCGTTGAGAAGCATATATGTGATACCTTCTATCCTTTTACCGATGACCTTTAGCTCTCTTCCTCACACCGATTACTTTTTGTTCTCTCAATGCTAGGGGATTTGCGAACCCGTTCGCAGATGCCCTGGTTTTGCAGACTTAGTGCATGTTGATTCTGATGTTTTCATTGTGTGTTTTTACTGTGATTCACAAGTAATTTATTGTAAATTTGCTTTATTTGTGTGTAAATTTGCTTTACTTGCTTTATTTAATGTATTGTAAATTTGCTTTATTTTAAAGTTGCGATAATTGCGTGTTTTTGCTGTGTTTTCACAACTAATCGGTCTCGTTACTTGTGTGATCTCCTCATTATCTCAGTATCATTATCTTATCTGTTGTTTCCTGAATTTGTGCCTGTTTTTTAAATTACCTATAATTGTGGGTGTTTGCTGTGTTAGTGCTTCCTCTATCACGGATTATTATAGTGGTACGTTTGTTACCTTTGTTATTTTTATAAAGTTGCTGAGGTACTCAATGTTGTTTTGCGCTCTAACCACATTTCAGTTCCGTTCGGTTGATTTATCATAGCATAGTACATTTCGTGCATTTGTGCACATGTGTTCTAGTGTTTGACATGCCGTTAGGCCATTCATTGTTCGTGTGCATATTCATTTCCTTTCTGTGTAACGTTGTGCTGCATCGTGGATATACTGACTTTCCGCTCTGTTGTTTTCTGTACTGCTGCTTTTAATGAATCTCTTATTCTGTATTTCGTTATAGCAATAAACTGGGTACCACTATGATACCCACAGTTACCAATACCATTGCCATTTCAGTGAGTTCTCTCTGGTCATGATGTCGTTCACTCCTGTTATTTTCCTTATCCACAAGTTCCTCTTCTTATCTTTCCTGGTTACACCAAGCATGCATCTCTCCATGCCTCTTTGAGTTGTCCGCAGTGTTTGTATGTCTTTTTTAGCTAAGATCCGTGTCTCTGCCCCATACGTAAGCACTGGCAGGATGCACTGAATAAACACTTTTCTTTTGAGATATAATGGCATACTGCTCTTAAAAATTAAACTGTTTCTTCCAAAAGCTTTCCATCCAACTTTTATACGCCGATTAATTTCTTCATCAATGTGACCCTCACTTGATATCTGCTGCCCAAGATAAATGTAGGAATCAGTTGTCTCAAGTTTTTCTCCATCAATCGATAACTCTTCGTTTCTTGTAAAAGCATTGTACTTCACTTTTGTCTTCTGAAAGTTAATTTTAAATCCCACTTCTTTACTCTCGTCAGCAAGTTCTTGGATCATACTCTACAGCTCTGAAGGAGTAGTTGCAAAGATGACTACTTCATCAGCAAAACGAAAGTGAGTTAAGTAATCTCCATGAATCTTTATCCCTTTGTTTTCCCAGTTCAGTGATTGAGACATTTTGCAATGTGGCGTTAAAGAGCTTGGGAGATATGGTGTCACCTTGTCTCACTCCCTTTCCAATTCTTATTTGAGTTGTATCCTTAAATATCCGAACCTTTGCACATGCATTTTCATAGTTGTTATTAATAATGCTAATGTATGCATCTTTAATATTGCAGGATTTCAAAGCCATTGTTACTGCTGATGTTTTCACGGAATCGAAGGCCTTTTCATAGTCATTAAAAGCCATGCATAATGGGAGTTCATGCTACCTCTTGTACCAGGCCAAAAAATTAGGCCACCACGTGAGCTATTCTAGGTTATTCTACCAGCTCAAAAATTTCCATTCTTCAACATTTCCTATTTACAGATCTCTTTTTCAACTGACCGAGTTTTAATCTGGAGATAACTAAAGCTCATTTCCATTCCCTTGAACTTTAAGAAGAAAATTGTATTTTCAATTTCAGCCATAATATCAGTTGGAACGACTCCTGAAAAACCTTGTAGTACAGGCGATGAAGTAGTTCTTGTAAACCTTGTGATCCCAAAAGCAGCAGCTTCCTGAGTTTGCAAGTTTTTCCCTCGTCCGAGTACACGTCCTCTCTGATTACCATTGCCCATGAACACATAGCACCGTCATTCAGGAGCCATTTGCCTCCTCAGTGACATCAGTTGTTGCCGTCCAACTGGGCTCTATCTCAAGCCTCGGATGAGGCGTGAGTGGCTCTGGCTCTTTCCTCTCTCTGGAACCAGTAGCCTTAAATTACGAAAGAACGACTGCTGAGAACTCTAAGATTTGCTCATGGTGGTCATTAAACCCATAAACGCAAAAGAAAATAATGGTCCTTTTATATAAAAAAATAAATGTCTATAACATCTCTTTGTTAAGATCTGAAGATACTTTTGTGCAGAATCCAATGCAATTTGTAACATCAGAACTAGTCATTATGTTACTCAGTTGTATTTTTGACAACACAACTTTGAAAGACCTTCCAATATTTGCACATTTCGGAAACGTTAAAAGAGTTGTTGATTTGGAGCAACATTTAACTTTAATAACTTCACTCTTCAATTTTATTTAAGTCTGTGCCTTTTTTTGTGTGCAGCTTTAGAATATGCTGTAATTACAAAAATTAAATCATCGGCGTAAGCCTGAATCTCAACACCCCGGTAAAACTGCATGGAAGTGATTGATTCTGATGCAATGTTTCACATTAATGGTCCTGAAACAGATCCGTGTGTGTGGCCTTTCCGTAATCATTAGGTGATAATGTTTCAGTTTTTGTACAGTAGCGAACAAAAGTATTTGACGAAACACTTTTTTGACCATAATGTTCTTTTTGCTGGACCAAATCGGGTCATTTTGGGATATGATATGTGTTATTCAGTTGTAAACATGGCCCATATGCAGATGGATCGGAAACCTTAACACAGATCAGGTACCGAGCTTAATCGCAAAGATCATACAAATTGACCAACAAAGTAGGTGTGTATCACATTCATTTAGTGCAACGATAACAGAAAACAAGTACGAGACAACAACAAAACAATAACTAATACTTAGTGGCATAACCACGAGACTTAATAACAGCTGCACAACGGACCGGAATCGAGTCCACTAGCTTCTTGAGGGTGACCTGCGGAATTCGCGCCCATTCTGCAGACGGCTGGTCAAACTTCTGGTCCTTATTCCGGCAGGTTTTCTTCGCACATGGTCTCTCCAGCTTCTCCCACATGTGCTCGATGGGGTTCAGGTCTGGAGATTGGCTTGGCCAGTCTAGAAGTGTCACCTGTTGCTGCTGGAAGGCTGCCTTCGCTATTCTGGAGGTGTGCTTCGGGTCGTTGTCTTGTTGCATGATCCATCCGGGTGGCATGTTCTGATTTGCCCATGGAAAGACATCGTTGATGAGCATGTTCGTGTTGCTCTGGCCTGTCATTATTCCGCCAATCTTAATGATGGGGCCAATTCCATTGCGAGAGAAGGCGCCGTAAACCATGAGCGATACTCCTCCGTGCCTGACAGTTGGCTGAATGAATTGGGGTTTGAATCTCTGGCCACACGGACGTCGCACGTATCGGATGCCATCACTTCCGAACAAGTTGAACTTGCTCTTGTCGGCTAAAAGCACCTTACTCCAGTCCGCCGCGGTCCAGTGTCGATGACGGGCGACTCTGGCTCGTCAATTCTTGACTCCGATGAGTGGTTTCTTAGTGGGGTATCTTCCATTCAATCCACCAGCAATGGGACGGCGGGAAATGGTTCGGCTGACGTTCAGGTCGTCGCCGACGCGAAATCCGGTGGCGATGTCCACAGCAGTCAAGGTGGGATCAGCACGAGATCGACGGAGGATGCGTCTATCCTGACGCAACATAGTGGAACGAGGCCTACCACATCGCGGACTGTTCTCGACAATCCCAGTCTTCTAAGAACGTTGCAGGAGAGCTGAAATGGACTGGTGTCGGATCTTCAGGGCCCTCGCAATCTCGGTGACGCGCATTCCGGATTCCATCATGTTCACGTCCGCCTGGCCAGCTCCAACAGAGATCTCCGCCTTTTTACCCATTTCTGAAAACCTAAGATTGACTTATTATCACACTACGCGTCACAAAACCCACAAAAATCACAAGAAAAACATTAATACATGAAGCAAACAAATAGGTAATACTGTAATTGGCGACTCTTGAATATGGCCCATTTCAAAAGACAAATAATTTCGCTCTGAGCGAAATACAAACTATGCGGCATTGTAACCCACGAATCAACACATATCATATCCCAAAATGAGCCGATTTCGTCCAGCAGAAAATAAAATTATGGTCGAAAAAGTGTTTCGCCAAATACCTTTGTTCGCTACTGTACACTGTAATGGGTTGAGCTACCTTTAGAATCTTTTAAAATAGCCATTTATCAGAAACAACAGATTCGTTGGACAATTTAGTTCTAACACCCACCCCCTCCACACACAAAAAAAGAAAGAAAAAAAAACACTTGCCACAGCTCATTGTTGATAGTACTTTAGCATCCATAGACAAAGCAAGGGCGAATTTGATATTCCCTTTCGTTTTCTTCAACACATTTTGTAATTCAACAAGTTAGTAAAATCATGCAATGCATTAATTATGATACGCTTTCCAACATACCAGGAATTATTACTCAAGGTATGTGGATAATGGCTGTGGAATAAACATCGCTCCTGTGTTCTGACCTTTGACCCCATTTCGATAATATTCAACAGAACCGGTTCAATATACCTCCGGAGCAACATGATAAAGTTTTGTTGCAATAGAAGCAGTTTTACGCAAGTTATGAGAATAATGGCTGTGGAATACATCTGGTTTTTATGCAATGACCTTTGACCCCATTTCATTGATATTCAACAGAAACGGTTCACTATACCTCCGGAACAACATGCTAAAGTTTCGTCGCAATCCAAGCATTTTAGGTAAATTATGATGCACATGGGCAATGGAATGGATCCCACTCCAGTGTCCTGACTTTTGACCCCATTTCGCCCATTTTCAATAGGGTTCGTTCCCAGTGGCTTGCTACCACATACTAAAATTTCATCGAAATCGAACCATTTTTACGCACGTTATGACGCATAAGGGCAATTGAATATATCCCGCTCTTATGCCCACCCTGACCTTTGACCCCATTTCGACCATTTTCGATAGGTTTCGTGCCCAGGTGGTTCCCTACCAGGTACTAAAATTTCAAAGAAATCGAACCATATTTACGCATGTTATGACGCATAAAGGCAATGAAATGGATCCCGCTTTTATGTCCTGACCTTTAATCCCATTCCGCCCATTTTCAATAGGGCTCGTGCCCAGGTGGTTCCCTACCACGTACTAAAATTTCATCGAAATCGACCCATTTTTACGCAAGTTATGACGCATAAAGGCAATGAAATGGATCCAGCTCCTATTTCACCCTTTTTAAAAAGAGTTTGTCCCCAGGTGGTTTCCTATCACATACTAGAATTTCATTGAAATCGAACCATTTTTACACAAGTTATGACGCATAAAGGCAATGGAATGGATCCAGCTCATATTTCACCCATTTTCAATAGGGTTTGTCCCCAGGCGGTCCTCTACGACATACTAAAATTTAGTCAAAATCGAACCATTTTCACGTGAGTTATCGTGCTGACGGACGGACGGACAAAGCTGGAGCATATACGCTTTAAAAGCGTAAAAAATGGCTTTCGTCGCATTCTTACCCCTTTGGAATCCAAACTGTTCATCGCTGTAAAGATTATTTTTAATGGAACAGTATTTTAATTTATTGGTTTTTAACTGGTCCAGAAGCTTTCTTCATGTAGAGAGGAGAGAAATAGCTTTGCATGAACTTGGTTTTGAAATATCCCTGCTGTTTTTGTCAAACCAAATAAAGTTTGCCTTTTCCGAATTACAAAAAGAGCTCCTCTAACCGAGCAAACCGTCACGTGTATTGTGAAAAGTTTCAGATTTGCGTGACATTTTGAGGGGAAATTTCTATACTGAATCCATCTACTTTGTTTCATGCTGGCTGTCGTTGCAGGTACACCATCATGTGTAGAGAAAGGAATACCATTCTCAGTTCCTGATGAATTTAGAATTTTGCCGTGTTTAATATTATTTTCTTGTGAACGGCCCTTCGCGAAGACATACTCCACAAGCACGCCCAGAATTTCTTGAATACTGCATAAGTGATCCTATTTTTATTGGTAGTCCCTAACATCAGGGGCTGCTATATGGCATGTTTAGCTATTTGAAATGACAACCAAACTGGCCATTTCACAATCTTTTTTAAACAGACGATATCTTGTTAAATTAATGATATCTTTGTAAAAACGATATCAACAATATCTTATTAAACATTAACGATTTCTTGTTAAATATATCTTTGTTGAACAGTTTCGAAGCGCAAATAATTTTCTTAAGTGTGATGGTACTCAATAAGAATTTTTTTTATATCATTGATTTAGTAGCAGCTTCAAATTTTTCGCTTTCTTGACGGATTTTCTTTCTTTGTATCACAATCTTTATTTTCTAATAGGAAACAATTTGCATCTTTATAACACACTGCTCGACATATATGAGTCGTCCAAACGGAACATAGATTCGGGTAGACGGGTGGTGCAACGATATCCGCCGAATGGCGCTGCGATAACCACATATACAAGAGCGTGCGAAGCGTCTAAATGAGAAAAGTGTCACTCCTGACCGATTAACTATTTTAATGAAAACAGCAAACACAAAATTACGTAAATAATTTAAACAATATAGTTCGGAGTATCAAACATAATTTTTTCTTCATCTCCTTAGCATAAGGTTCAGGCAATGCACACACTCTAACTCTACCTGCTTCCTCACTATTCTCAGTGTAATCTTTCTAGTCTGCACACTTGTTCAATCATCTTTTCACAGGCGGTTGGACCTACGCCTACGAAGTCACACGCCTTTCGCTCTCGTCAAGATTCTATGTAGCCAGCATGCAGGCGACTAAACCTCGTTGGGACAAGATAACGAAGTCGTCATCAAATTATTGAAGCGTTGCTTCAAAATTTGAATCTTCGAATCCTGTTTCCGATTGCTCAGGCGAAACCATTAGTAGTGCAGCGTGCTATATGTGAATAATATCAAAGGAACACAAACGATCTATCTCGTTGACACCGCCAAGCGGGTACGGTGAGCCATGATCCGAATTTTGAAAAAAGAGAAAAGCAAATGGAAAGATATCTTACAACGCATGCAGGTGGTTTAAGGGAAGGTGTGCCTTGCACACATTCCCTCACACAATGGTGCAAAGAATTTCAGGGTGGACATGAAAATACTATGGATCTTCCAAGATCTGGCCAAGCACAGGCTACCATCACACCTAACACAATCACAGCAGTTGGCGAACTGGTGTATGTTAAACGCAGAATAACAGTTAGCGAGTTAGCAGCTTCAATAAGCAGCAGCAGAGGTTTCCTTGGCACAATCCTCCACCAAGGTTTAGGGTATTCCAAAATGTGTGCGCAGTGGGCTCTGAAGCATCTAACAGAGGATCCATAAAAAGTTATCGATCGATGGGACCATACCTAAATGTTAGGGATGCCTATTTAAAGCGCTATCAGCACCCGTACGTTATGCATAGATTTACATGTGAACATATTCTTATGCTGTAATAAAGTGCACTTAACTGAAGCACTTAGTCTGTTTCACTTGAACGATTCCTAAAGAAAATGTCACACCCGGAAGTATTTGTCGGAGCACCATGCTAATTGATGGATACAGACCGACAGTTAGATTATGTGAATGTCTGCAGTTGTGAACCAATCACATGACAGCAGAGGAAGATATAAGGGCGAAACGACTCGGAGTAGCTAAGTTCCATCATCCTTGTCCGGGCGGGTAGATTAACGTAACAGAATGATCTCTTTGGCGAAAGCACATAAGATGTGAGAATGCCTGGAAGGTGTCATTGAAAATCCTACTACCACACGTTTACCTTTACCATATAATTCATCATATGATTATGTACGGCTATTACTCCCTGAGTCTCATCGCGTAGGAAATGCATAGAGACGCAAAAATCGTTTGTCGTATGTGGCGACAATGTTTGGAGGAGGTTGCGTGCGTCGCCATAGTAGGACTGGTGCAGGTTGCTGAACGTTCAAACTCCTGAATCCGGGCATTCGACGGGAAGCCGTAGGAGCCCCACAATGCAGAGCGAACGACATTACGCTAGGTATACATGCTGCTGTGGAGATCCCCGTACCGACACGGACCGTGAATCGCAGGTTGGATGAAGCAAGTTTTTTTTTTTTTTTTGATTGGAGGTTTAACGACCACCGTGAGCAACTCAATGGGCTATAAGCAGTCGCCCGTCCCTACTTTACGGTCACTGGTTCCAGGGAAGGGAAAGAGCCAGTGCCGTAAGACAAACACAACATCCATGCCTCAGCGGGATTCGAACCCAGACCCCTTACGGACGAATGATCAGAGGCCATCGCTTAGACCACTGCGCCACCGGGGCGGCGAAGCAAGTTTGGGTCCTCGCCAGCAGAGTTACACAGTTGGGGGAAAAGGTCGCTATATTTAGGGAATTTGGATGGAAGTTAGCGACAAAAATATTATTTTGAGATTAGGACGTTTTTAGGGGATATTTTTAACGATCTCAGGTTATTCTAGTATTTACAATTGCAAGCTTTTAAAATATATATATATATTTTTTAAATCAGAAAAATATCTTTTTCACTTTCCATAGCTCCAATAACCGTAACCATGAAAAATAACACCTGTAGAATGCTATTTTTCTCTCGTCTCGGAAGGAAAAGGGCATAGGAAAGCTTGCACCTGCGCGCTGAGTTTGCCCTGGATAACTTGGGATGTGAATACGATGGTGGTGGAATTTACTTCAGTGTTTCCTTTCGCAGAAATTTTATGTCATTAAAGCAAAAGTTCGGCTTTATCTAAATTAAAAATCAGTAAGAAGTAATTGAAAAGGAAATACTTTTTCGCAACAAATAATTTCGTGCTCAAAGCTCTAATTCATTGGTCCACCACATTTTGGGTACTAAATTTTTTCAGCTAGTCTTCTGAGCCATTTTTAAAATTTGTTACTGTATCTTCTCACCCAAAGTATGCTTTGAAGTCATATTAAGTAATGTAGGTGTCAGATTCACTTCTTTTTACATTACAAGCAGTTCCCGAATTACGAACGAGTTCCGTTCCTAGGTCTGTTTTTAAGTCGAATTTGTACGTAAGTCGGAACATTTAGGTACGTTTCGTATCTAATTTCAGTTAGTTCAATGTTTGTTTACAGTAAACCTTTCAATGCCTCAAAAACGTTAAAGAAACTCTTCCAGATGCACTAAAATATCTTTAAATAGTAATAATAATAATAATAATAATCCAAATATCTCCAATGTTCGTTGGCATTTCATCTTTTTTCTGATCGCTTTATAATTTCCACTTCAGCTTTAATCGTGATCGTTTGCCTTTTCTTAGATGCAACACAATCACGTGTATCACATCTACGCTTTGGATCCATAGTTGAGAGTGAAAAAAATTAAAGCCAAATACATTAAGACACACGAGACACTATTAACAGCAACGTGGTCCGACTGAAAAGAAGAAAGTATGTCCCACCTTGCATGGGCGCCTGCAGGAAATTTTTCAAGGGAGGTCAAGTGTAATTACTTAAGGTTTGGCCAATTTGTAGAAAACAGTAATTCGTGAAAATGAAAGATTAATACTTGTACTATTACTACTACTTACTTATTACACAAGAACACTACTACTACTTTTATTATTATTATTATTATTATTACAGTAATAGATGCTGCTCTTGAAGAAAGTGTATGCTAGTAATAGTCATGTATTATCATGTACATTGGTAACTGTTTTCAAAATAATGAACAGTGTTGAGCAGGGCCACGCCAAGACTTTTAAGTTCAGCACACACCACCCTAAACGGAACTTGTTTTGGCGTACTACCTTACCGTTTGCTAGGTTTTCCGCTTTCACGTTATCGTTTTCCAATTCCAAATTTCCAATAAAATTGGGATATTACATTAAACGCCCTAAACTCCATCTTTCCTTGTGGTGCAGTTCTGTGAGTGTAAAAAAAAGTAATAAATAAAATAAAATAAAATAAAACAATTCTACAGGGGAAGTGAAGTGACCACTGTGACCCTCCCTGTCGGCGCCCATGCTACTTCGGGATACCACCCACACGAGCAAAAGAACCGTTGTGGACACGCAATGTTTTGATGCGCGTCGTAAATTAGATCCCGTTTGTTATAACGAACCATTGTATGTAACACCAATTTTTAATATAACAGGCTTTACGAAGCATCAAAATCGTTACGGACGTCCCACTTTCATAACTACGGGTTGTAATGAAGTTGGATATTCGTAACTCGTGGTCGGCCGGTATTAATTTAAAGTATCAAATAAATAATAATGATATCAATGCATCATTATATTTTATATGACACACAGATAAGTGGAAAAATTTAACCCTATTTCGATGGAGGGGGGATTTTTTTTCATTTTTAGAGACATTTCGCAGCTGATTTGGAGTGTTTCAGAATGACTGAGTTGGCAACACTATTCACGAGACATTGCGAGTATAGTTATACTATTGCTTAAAATAGTATAACTATAACAGTAATCAAAATTTCTTGGCGTAGAATATAAATCAAAGTTTCCAATCTATCGCACATCAACGAGATGGTTTTTTCAAGGAAGGTAGACAGCTAACTGCAAATTGTTCTATTATCCAGTTTGTAGCTTGCTGCCTAACTTCCTTGTAAAAACCATCTGGTTCATGTGGAAAAATCTTGGAAACTATGATTTATATTCTACGCCAAGAAATTCGAATTACTAGTGTAGTTATACTATTTCAACTTTTTGATGCTATGCATCTTTCCCGACAGTAGTAAAATGAATCTCAAGTAAAATATTTCATGTAACGAAAACGGCGCGTCATTGTCAAAGACATTGTTGGCCCATGAAGGGACGCAACAAAAGTTAATTTCATTGTTACTCAACAATATATTTTACTAAACTGTCGTCGAACATTATTTCATCACGTTTCACATACACGTAACAATATCTCATTGCAATCTGCGTAAATTACGAAAATCTGATGCTAAATGTGATAAAAGCCAGTACAAAAAATACATTTTGATACTATGCATCTTTGCCGACAATAGTAAAGTATTATCATTTATCAAAGTTCAGGGTTCGGAGTTTCTATAAGTCCTATTGGTGAAGTAGTTTCTGCTAAACGTACGATGACTAAAGGCCAAACTTCCCCATCGAATTCAAGAATTTGCAGCAACAATTTGGACTTCAATTACCACATTAATATACTATTAAACAGTTTTCTAGAAAACAAAATTCCTACTTCTTTCATCAAAAGAACTTTAAGAAAAGTTATTCTGAATAATAGCGTAAGGTTGGCAGATCTACTTTAATTTTCTACACAGTTAATAATATGATTCTGACCAATGAAAGCCTTTTTTGGAAGTTGGTCTAGAGGATGCATATTAATTGCAAAAAGGAACCTTAGTGCTATGGATAAGAACGTCCTATTGAAAATAAAAAAAAATAATAATATAGACAAAATCACAAAAAAACTTAAAAATCTGTTTATAAAATAAAATAAAAATAAATATAAAAGAAAACTAGTTATTCACTCACTAGAATAGCTATACTAAAAATAGTAAAACTAACATTAAAATTAATAGGATTCTGAATAGTCTATAGTAGATCACCAAGGTGATTAAATACATGCAAAGGTTATTAAATACACTACTTGTGTATTTCATAATATTTCTCATGTATTCTGGAGAGTTAATTCTGCTCTTTCTGATCAAACAGGTCCACATACTTAATTATATTTTTCTCTAGTTAAAATCTCCGCGAGTAGGATATTTTTCAGTGTGTGGAGGCCTTCAGCCCCACCCACACTGCCTCCCAGCGACTAGGGAGTGGCAGGGATGAATGAAAGTTCGGGGTAAAAGGTCGGCCATGTTTCTTCAAGAGTGGAAGAAGTAAAGTTGCATAAGAGGTAAGCTCTCTTCTTTGTCTTCAGGTTTTGGGTTTTCCAAGTTCAATGTTTGAACTTTTTAAACATTTTTTCTAGTTTTTGCTTTAAGCATTTAGGCACTAGCAAGTATATTAACTTTTTTGCGTATTTTAACTCTCTCTTTTCTTGGTAAATTTGCGCGTTTTTTAGCGCTCTTAGGCGATGTAGCTGGCCGTTTTTTTGTTCTTGTAGTCAACGATGTGTTTTCAATGTCGTTAAAATCCTAATAACTACTTAATTATGCACTTAAAGCACTGCTGAAATACTTTGTACATATTGCAACTAACTGTTTATGTCATATAACCTTCACAAAACGTTTCTTTAGTTTATTATTGTCTTTGTTTTATTTTCTTTTTTGAGTTGTCAGAAGTTGTGGAGTAGGGGGTTTTGTAATCCAGTTTTCTTTCAGGAATCTGTGCTTTAAAAAATTAATATTCCCTTTTTTTTATTGCAATGTTTAAGAATTTGTAGCACTTTAGTATTGCTATTCAGGTTTAAATTCTCTCTTATGCGACTAGGTAACTTGGCAATGTGTTATTGCTGAACATTAATTCTGACTCATTAAGTAACTCTTACAACTTTAGTTTTCTATAATTATCTTCTTTCTGTTTATTAGTAACAGAAGAAGAGTATGGGTTGGGCCAGGAAAGTTATAGATGCATGCTAAAATGTTAACTAAAGCTTCGTCATACAACTCTGTGGAGGTTATGACATATATATATATTTTTTTTATTTTTTGGGGGGCTTATTACTTGCATCTATGGCTTTGCAGAAACCCAATTCCAAATAGGTCTTTGTGGAAGTGAGAAAATGCAGAGATTTGCTGGTCCTTGATAAAGCCAAGGCTCGGTATTCTCGACACTTTCTACATTCTGTTTTTCTATTATTTTTTTCTCTTTTTACTCACACCGGTCAATATATACCCTTTTCTATATTGTACTTGGTGTGAGTCAAATTTTTTTTGCTTCAGTCTATTCTTAATAGAATATATGTATACATATATATATATATATATATATATATATATATATATACACATCATCATTGTCAACCATTATCAATCCACTGCTGGACGAAGGTCTCCCCAAGTTTCCTCCACAACGGTCTGTCTTGTGCCAGTCACCTCCATGTCACTCCCGCATGCTTTCGAATTTCATCCACCCATCTCCCATGTGGTCTTCTTCTGGGTCTTTTCCTGTCCCTTGGAATCCAATCTAAAATTTCCGCTGTCCATCGATGGTCTGTCCTTCTGGCAGTATGTCCAGCCCATTGCCATTTCAGGGATATAACTCTGATCATGATGTCTTCCACTCTTCACATTTTTCGGATCCACGAGTTCCTCTTCTTATCTCTCCTGGTTACACCAAGCGTGCACCTCTCCATGCCACTTTGAGTTGTTTGCAGCCTTTGTATGTCTCTTTTAGTTAAGGTCCACGTCTCTGCACCATACGTAAGAACTGGAAGGATGCATTGATCAAACACTTTTCTTCTAAGACATAATGGCATATTGCTCTTAAAAATTATGCTGTTTCTTCCAAAAGCTCTCCAGGCAAGTTTTGTACGCCGATTAATTTCTTCATCGATGTGACCCTAACTTGATATCTGCTGTCCAAGATAAACGTAGGTGTCTGTTATCTCTAGCTTTTCTCCGTCACTCGATAAATCTTCATTTCTTGTAAAAGCATTGAACATCACTTTTGTGTTCTGAAAGTTCATTTTTAATCCCACTTCTTCACTCTTGTCAGCATGTTTTTGGATCATACCCGGCAGATCTGATGGGGTAGTTGCAAAAATGACTACGTCTTCAGCAAAACAAAGGTGCGTTAGATAATCTCCATTAATTTTTATTCCTTTTTTTTCCCAGTTCAGTGATTGAAAGACATTTTCCAATGTAGCATTAAAGAGCTTGGGAGATATGGTGTCATCTGGTCTCACTCCCTTTCAAATTTTTATGTGTGTTGCATTTTCGAACAGCCGAATCTTTGCACTTGCATTTTCATAGATGTTATTAATAATATTAATGTATGCATCTTCAATACCGCAGGATTTCAGAGCCATTGCAACTGCTGATGGTTTCACCGAATCGGGGGCTTTATCATAATCGATAAAAGCCATACACAATGGAAGTTCATATTCCCTCGCTCTTTCAATTAGTTCTCTCAGTACGTGGATATGATCTATTGTGCTGTAGATACTCCTGAATCCAGCTTGTTCTCTTGGTTGAGCCATGTCCAGTGTTACCTTCAAGCGGTGTGAAAGAACTTTAGTGAAGATTTTATAAACTACTGATAGAAGGCTGATAGGTCTGTAGTTCCTGAGATCCTGAATGTCACCTTTTTTATGTAGCAGGATCAATGTAGCGTTGTTTCATTCTTTAGGAATCTTCCCTTCATTAAGGCATCGAGTGAAAATTTGGGCAAGTACTGTTTCGATTTCTCCACGTGCTTCTTGTTTGATGTCTACAGTAATTCCATCTTCTCCTGGAGTTTTTCCCTGCTTCATGTTCTTGATTGCATGTGCAACGTCTGCTGGGAAGACTGGAAGAACTCTGGAACTGGTACCTTTCATGATGTCTGGAGTCCATGTATCATCCCTTTCATATAATTTGGAGTAGAAATCTTTCACTTTGTCAAAATTTCTGCTTTATTTCGTGTTACAAAACCATCTTCTTTTCTCAGAGCCATAATCTGTTTTCTTCACTTACTGAGATGTCCCTTTGCTATCTTTAGGCTTTGGTTGTTTTCAATTGCTTTCCTCAGTAGTTCACAGTTGAATTTCCTTACGTCTTCAGTGATAATTTCCCGTACTGTCTTGCATAGCTCTATATATTCCACTTTGGAAGTTACATCTTCTTTAGTTGTCCTCATCTCTCTTCTTTTTTGCATCAACATTTTGGTTTTTCCTGATAATGTGTTCACATGCAACTTGTTCTTTGACCCAGCTAATTTTGTTGCTGTTTCCACAAGAGCTTTGGTTACTTCTCTGTTAACTTCAGAAATATCCACTTCTTCCCATGTTAGGCCTTTTAAAGCGGAGAATCTGTTCTTCAGTTCCAACTTGAAGGTATTATGGTGTTTTTAAGGTTGGTTATGTCAATACATTTTGTTTGCCTTATGAGCTTGCCACGTTCAAGTTTAGTGTTGAGGTGCATCTTACATCTCACCAATCTATGGTCACTACCTGTGTTGAACTTGTTTAGCTCACTGCAGTCTTCTATGACGAATTTTTTGTTACACATAATAAAATCAATTTCACTTGTCGTCCCATTTGGATGTCTCCATGTCCATTTCCTGTGTGGCTTTTTCTTGAAAAAAGAGTTCAAGATGAAAAAGCCTTCTGTCTCTGGAAACTCTACGAGAGTATTTCCACGCTGATTTCTGTTGCCGTGACCGAATTTACCTACTGAAGTTTCATTCTGTTGCGGTTGCCCTATTTTTGCATTGAAATCTCCCATAATTATCTTCAAGTGTTTTTTACCTTTATTATTTAGATGGCGAATTTCCTCATAAAATTCTTCAATTTCTTCTTCAGGATGACTTGTGGTTGGTGCATAAGTTTGAATAATCTGAGCCTGGTATCTACTCGAGAGTTGCATAACGAGTCGTGCAGCTCTGTCAGAGGAACTTTCAACTTCTACAACTTTATCCTTCAGTTTCTTGTTCATTATAAATCCAACACCACTAGTTCTGCCAGTATCTGTCCCACGATAGTAGAAGAGATGTCCACTTTTCAGTTCAATGATATCTTCTCCTTTTCTCCTTACCTCACTTAGCCCGACAATGTCCCACTTGTTCCTTTGTAGTTCCTCTTACAATTCAAGAAGCCTTGAATCAGAAGATAGGGAGCGTCCATTATACGTAGCCAAGGTCAGCATCAGATGACAGTCTAGTCCGATCCTCCGTGGTTTCTTAGCACCCTCTGCCTTCATGTCGCACTGGCCGCTGCCTAGGCCTGGTACATTCCAGCTGCCGGAGACTGAAGGCCAAGATTTAAGTTGTGGAGTCATTTTGGAGTTTGGAGGGTTTGGCCATAACTCACCACGGTGGCCAAGCGGATTGGTGAGTGGGGGATAGCATTTCCTCTAATCCCGATGGTATAGTTATACCGCTATTGGCGGTCGTCAGAGCCCCTTTAGTGGGAACAGGATGCACCACGAGAAGGCGGGGTTGACATTTGTCAAGGAGAGGCTGTGATGTTACGCATCACCTGACCTTACATCCCATATATATATATATATATATATATATATATATATATATATATATGTACATATCTCCGGGTAATAAGATCAACGACATTATAGAATTTGTTCAATTGGTACTTCTTTCCTACACATACAAGGAATCAGCTATAATGAAATGTTCCAAACATTACCACTTGACGCCGATGATATTGGCCGGAGATTTGATTATTAACTCTGCGAAGCCAGACTAAAGCCTTTGTCGATTTTCTAAATGAAGAGTTCGGTCTGGCAAACATTCTCAATTCCAATATTTCTATGACGAAAGGGAATATTACAACATCCGATGATGTTTTCCAGACACGTTTGGGTAGTCTAGAATCATAAGTTTACATATCATATTTTGGTTATCATAAACCTATTGTACCTGCTTTACTTGTTAGGAGTGTAATGTTGTACATAAATAAATGTATTCTCTCGAACCACTCGTTTCACTTCGAACACACAAAGATTTTTGTGTGCGCAAGATGCATAGCATAAATTATGTATCAAGAGTACCACGGTAATCTCTTTAATTTTCTTTATAACTTGCTTTCATTGCAATCCTAAAAATTTGCCTTTTTACAGTTGGTTTTATTACAAACCTAAGATAGTCTTTTTCATAATGGTTTTTATTATAAAAACTTCAAAAGAAGTATTTTAATAATCGGTTTTCATGAATAAATAAGGAGCAATATCTTCATAATTGGTTTCAGAGAAACTTCAATGAGAGCAAATCATAAAAAAACTACTGTCCTTCGCTTTTATAAAAACCGAGGTAAAAACGTTTTGCGGTAAAAAAAATGACTGAAGAGAAGATTAATTTAATGCTTCCTGAAAGTTTTGTAATTTGTTGCTGATTGGGTTCAAAGAAAAACATTCGTCGAATATGATAAAAAAAGTATAAAAGTAAAAAAATAATGGATAAAATTAGGTACTGTTGATTGGAAAAATGTGTGATTATTGCACTAGGAACCCGTAAGAACTGTAAAGCCTTTAAATCGTCGTTTGAAGTCTGTAGGTTTTTATTAACGATAAAGATACGGTAAATCATTAATGACATATTTATTCCCCAATTCATTTTTAACTGTTTCCAAAAACTTTTCTAAGGCAAATTGCATGACCCCACAAGTTGTCGAATGATTTTTGTTTAACCAACGTAGATATCAATTAAGAAACTTTATTAAAATACTTATACAGAAGATGATTTCGGAATTTAAAAAACGGAATTTAAAGAATGTCAGCGTTTCTCTAAATTCTAAAGCGGTGATTTTAGTATTTGAAGCCGTCCCGGGCACTGGTATATGGCCATTCATCCGTGATGGGTCCGGATTCGAATCCCAGTGAAGATTGGATGTCGATTATGTTTGTCTTACGCTATTGGGTCTCTCCCTTCCCTAGAACCAGTGTACCTAAATTTAAGATGGGCGATCGCTTATAGCCCATTGAGTTTCTCACGGTGGTCGTTGAACCTCAAGAAAAAATGCATTTGCAGGTATTCATAGCAATAGGATTTTCTACATCCAAATGCAGTCTTTATTGATCTTACTTACGCAAAACAAAGGCGTTTTCCTCTGCACTAGTTTAGTTATCTCATTTTAAGGAGGAAACAGAAAAATCTGCTTTTCCCGTAAACAGAAGCTTTCACTAACAAGTTTTTAATAGACTGTTTGCCCTTTGTGAGTATGTAACTTCATATGACAAATTAAAACATTATATTTAACCTATGCCTGATAAGGCGTTAAATTTGCATTTTCTGAACGCACTAAGAAATATATATTCATTGACAGCCGAAAAAGGAACCTTTGAAGCATTAAAAAATTAGTAACTTGAAGTTTAAGTTATTGTCAAGACGTATGAAATTTAGAAAATAGAAAGTACAGACCTGAAAGATAGTTTTACTTTTCTTAATCAAGTTAAAAGCTAAATGCGGAGGAGTTAGTGATGAATTGATTGTCGAACAGATTTTACTTTATTTTACGTGAGTACATAAATTTTGAAATTTATAAATTTTATTTCCAGTGTTTCGCTAAAAAGAAAACTAAATTTTCGTTCTCGTGAAGTAGAATTTCTAGAAGTACAAGTTAAGAATCCCATAGCCAAGGGATTATTTAATTTATCTTGCTCTTACAAAGCATTTACTTTATTTGTAATTTTCTTTTCGTGCTTTAACGTCCTCCATGAACTACTCGTACGGTTATAAGCAGCTGTTGGTCCCTAATTTACAGCCCCTCTTTCGAGGGAAGGGAGAGAAGAGAAGCTCTCATGCCTCATTCGGTGTTAGTATCTGGAACTATTTCAGAGGACTAGTCAGAAACCTACGCCTCTGACGACTCGGTCACGGGAGCGACATTTTATGCTTCTTGTTAGAAAAAATCGTAATTTAAGGTATTAGAGAAAACTTTATACTGTTATATGGATATACAGGATTTGAGTATTACATGATAGTATGAAACAGTTACATTAATTAAGCAACTTAGAGAAGCAGAGAGAGTTTTGTCTTCAGAAAAGACTTAAAGTCGAACTTTTTTATCGGGCAAAGCATTCCTGCCACAGAATCTCGAACACATCAATAGAGAAAAAAGATGCTTACCCACACACCTACTCCACAGAGAAAAGAGATATGCTTCTTTTTGTTCTACATTCAGTACGAAAAACTATCACCAATGTCCAGAAGCAGAAGGCATTTATCTGTTAACAGCCACTTACGATTTAAATGAGCAGGTGTCCGCGTGAGAAATCTTTTCTTCAGCTGGTGCAAACACTGACCACTATTCCATGCAAAGTGAGCCAATTAAAGAGCTTCTTGCCTCGAGGATGTTAAATTGGATCCATCTCTGCGAAAAGCATAAAAAAATAAGGGAGCAGTTGAAGTTAGTATCGAGTCAGAGAGGAACGCATTTCCTCTGGGATGTGAGTAAACGGGAAAAAGGAAGTAAAACTTTACGTCATACGAAAACCTGAACTCCCGTTAACCCCTGAAAGAAGAGTAAATATGAATATTTTACCCTAATCATAAAAATAAAGTGTGATTTAAATTATCTGTCTTCTTCCCTGCTCCCATAAGGTAGAACACCTGCAGTCTTCATTTATTCTTCTGACAACCCAGTAAACAATATTCTTTTGCTATTCAAACCACAAAAACAGCATAGTGAATGTGTTTCTTGAATATATGGATGAATGTTGAAAGGAGCTAAGAGTACAGTAATAATGATCTATTTGCAATATGTCAGAATTGTTAAAAAACTGAGAAAGGGACAGTCGTAAAATTTATATTTTATTCTTTAATTAGCGGTTTGAGTACTTCGGAGACTCACGTTTTCGATATACACTGAGTGGCCACTTTGTTATGACCACCTGACAGTTTTAAGCAAATGAGCTATGGCTGCACGCTGTTGCCGCCAGAGGGCGAGGCTAGCATAAAAAATGAAAGCTTAGTGCTTGCGACAGCACGCTGTTGCCGCCAAAGAGCGAGTACCACCGAAATTTGGGCGGCGGGTGGCCTAGTGGGCAACGTTCCTGACTGCCACGGAAAGGACCTCAGGTTCGATCATAAGCAGATCGACTAAATATCCGCCGTGCGTCGGATGTGCACGTTAAGCCGTCGGACCCCGGATACTGGCCCCCGCTAATAAATAAGGGCGTCTTCCACCCGCTTTCTACCTCGCCTCCGTGTCACTTTCCTATCGGGCACTCTAAATCAAATATCCTAGCTTCCTATTTCTAAGGGTTGTTTAAGACCTGGGTTCAAACACTCCCTTCCTAAAATCCTCTACATATGATCTGATATGATCTGATCTTGCGACAGAAGTAGAACTGATTTTTGGGTGACGAGACGGGTAAAAAATGCGATTTGACGGACTTTCAACGTGGGATGATTGTAGGAGCTCGGAGCCATGGAGCGAGTATCACCGAAACCGCCGCATTCGTGAAATGTTCCAGAGCAGCTGTTGTTAAAGTGTTTAAAGACTGGACTGTCAGCCAAAAAACTGGGTCTCTACGTGCAACGTGTGGTCGTCATCGATTAGTGAGTGCTCGGGCGGAATGGAGAGTGTCCAGACGGTAAAAGACAACAGAAGGGCAATAGTGCAGCAAATTACAGACCATCATAATCAAGGATCCCCTTAAATGATCTCTGCTCAAGGATCCCCTTAAATGATCTCTGCACACACTGTTCGCCGTACACTGCATCGGATGGGATATGGCAGCCGAAGGCCTGTTTGAGCACCTTTGTTGTGTGCAGTTAACAAGAGAAAACGTTTCCAGTTCGCATAGGAGCACAAGGATTGGACAGTCGATAATTGGAAAAAAATTATGTGGACCAATGAATCACGTTTTCAATCGCACAATGCCTATGGCCGAGTGAGAATTTGGCGGAAACAGCACGGAAGAACCCTTCAAGCTGGCGGAGGCAACGTTATGGTTTGGGGAATGTTTTCCTGGCATGCTTCAGGTCCTTTAATTCGTGTTGATCAGCGTCTGACTGGCACATCATATCTAAACATCGTTGCGGACCAAGTGCATCCTGTCATGTAGATGGTTTATCCCAATGCCGATGGCAATTTTCAACAAGATAATGTGTCCTGCCATAGTGCTCGTATTGTACAGGATTGGTTTCAGGAACATGCCGGTGGGTTTACTTTGCTTAGATGGCCCCCACAGTCTCCAGGTCTCAACCCCATTGAGAATTTGTGGGATGAATTTGAACAAGACATCAGACAGCTGGATCCTCAACCCTGCAATCTCACACTCCTCGAAAGTGCTATTCATCAAGCATGGTCTCAGATTCCGCAAACCAGCTATAAACATCTCGTGGAGTCCATGTCACGAAGAATCGGCGCAGTGTTATAGGCAAAAGTGGCACAACGAAATACTGAGGGGGTGGTCATAATAAAGTGGCCACTCAGTGTTTAAAATGAAACCGCTTGTGAACTTACGTCAGAGCCAACATTAGTAGGCCTGCCTTGTCTGTGCCTGCAGGAACGTAATTCTTTGGTTTGGAAGCGATTCCACAGCCTTGGGACAACAGAACTACTTACTTTCAGCCACCTTGCTACGTTGGCCGGGGTTGTTTCTCCTCCGTGTCTGCCTATTGCTCAGTAGCGTAATAACACTAGTAAATGACGTCTCGAAGTCATTATAACACAATCTCTATTACGAAACCGTTTAATCAATCCCTGCGCCTGAATTGGCGACGCACTGAGAATCAACCAGTTTTATGCTGTTGTTAATTTGCATGACGTTATGGAAGTGCCAGTCATTTCCATATCATTCACTGGTGCTGAGGTACTTTGCCTGTAGCATAAGCAAATTTCGTGCATATTTAATGAAAATTAGCCAATTTATTTCAATTTTTCATTTTGTGCCTTTAATTACGGAAAGCAGTGTAGTGCAAAGCATGTATATTGCGATAAAGTTATTTGACGACACGATTCTGATAATATCAAAATAAAGTATGCCATGCTTTAAGCATATACACTGGTGCGCAAAAATTAAGGACGAAGAAGAGAAATTAGCATAACAGCGAAACGAGCCGGAAGAACGGACCGAAAGACCACTCAGGAGATAGACTAGAATCCGGTACTGCAGGGCATGTGCATATATGCAGCATGACGGGGGGGAGGGTATAAAGCACACGGGCGGTGTACGCTCAGCAATTCGGTGAAAGCTATTGCACGGTGCACATCGGTTTGAACGACGTCGAGTTGCTGCCACCGTGTGAAATGGCCAACAGGCAATCCAGTAGACGACATCTGGATGACTTTAACCGAGGTTGCGTCATTGGGAAGTTGGAAGAACGTCGAAGTGTGAGTAGTGTGGCCGAGGAGTTCGGGATCGCTCACAGCATCGTTTCACGAGCTTATAGAGCATTTCAAACGACAGAAACAGCTGTCTGAGAGTTTAGCAGTGGTCGTCCACGAGCAACCACAGCGGCGGACGACCGGTATATTGTCCTACAGGCGAGAAGAGACAGACGGCAGACAGCGGGAGAAATCGCAAGGCACATGCAACTGACAACTGGACGTCCGTTATCGCGTTTTTCCGTGGCCAGGAGGCTGCACAAATGCGGTCTATTTGCACGACGACCAGTTCAGTGAGTGCCATCAACGCCTGCTCAACGGCCGTTTCTGTGGTGCCAGGAACATAAGAACTGGACACATCAGCAATGGGGACGAGTTCTCTTTACGGATGAGAGCCGATATAGTCTGACGAACGATTCTAGACGTATACACATCTGGAGAGAGCAGGGAACACGCAATCACACCTCCAACATCATCGAAAGGGACCGGTTTGGAGGTGGCGTAATTCTCGCTCGTGGCGTTATCATGTTTGGTAGCCGTACTGACCTCCACATCTTCCAAAGCGGTTCAGTTACTGGTGTCAGCTATTGCACCGAGGTTCTCCTGCGTCACGTGTGTCTGTTTAGAGGTGTTGTGGGTCCTGAGTTCCTCTTCATGGACGACAACGCTACACCTCATCGTACAGTGACTGTCGCAGAGCTATTGGAGAGTGAAGATATTCAACGCATGGATTCGCCCGCAAGGTCCCCGGACCTAAATCCAATCGAACACGTGTGGAACCTACTCGAGAGACCCTTGGCCTCACGTCACTAACCGACAGCAACGATTCCGCAGCTGCGATTTGCGCTACAGCAGGAATGGGCCGCGATGCCTCAACAGTTCCTTGAAAACCTCGTCCTCAGCATGGACATACGTTGTAAATCCTGCAACGCAGTCAGGGGGGATCTTATCTCCTACTAAAGACTGGATTGTTCTTGGCAGCCGCCTGTCACATGGATGTTTCTGTCTTCTGTCCAGTTGTGCTCGAAGCTACCTTTTCAATAAAGTGCCTTTGTATCCTTTGGATTCCTTGTTTGGACGGTTTTGCTCACTTGTCCCATATTCTTTCATCTTGGGGATCTTATGGTATGATTTGAGTCGATGTAGAGCACTTCTGCGCGACGTTACATTCGAAACTCTGTCTCGTCCCTAATTTTTGCACACCAGTGTAGCTTCATGAAGGTAAGAATGAAAAAATATCATCCACACCGAGAAAAGAAAACCTTAAAAGAAATACGTTGTGCTTGAAAAGCTGTAGGATGTATTTTAATAAACATTGAGCTTGCTAGTTGATTCAATTCTCGTTATTTTGTGTAGAAGTGACGCCATATGAAGAATGTTGTTATAGCCGTTTTAACTCATGCAGCAGTTCAGAAAATTTGAAAAAATAATTACTGTCAGCGAAGATTCAGCTTAAGTAATTTTCCTGTTGATTATATGCGATACTAAATGCACCATTTTTAGATTTTGGTAATTTCGGAAACATGTTTTTGTGCTAAGGAAAGCAGTCACACGTGTTGTAATTCCCATACTAATTTAATAGGATCACAAAATACGTTAAACTCATTTTTAAATGAAACATTTTGTCATTTCTTTAGTTTTCCTAAAATAAGCTTAAAACCATTTTTTTCAAAGAAATGTTTATATCCGTAAGTTCCACGATAATATGTGCATTTACATAAAACCTGTGACATTGATATGCAGATGAAAAAGGGGCGAAGGTCATATACGGTCATACAAATAGCACTCTGTCTCTCGAAGGTCTATTATTCCCGGCGTTATGTACAAGTTCGTCCTCCTTCCAAAATCGGTCAATGGGAAATTGGTGATCGAATCTAATTTCAACTGTAAAATCAACACGTCTGTCTTAATGTTAACCACCATTCCCAGCAAAAACAGTCTTGCTGGGCCTGCACTGCCAGCAATGGCCCAGCACTATGTTGCCGCTGCCGAACCGTCAATAAAATGTCCGGCCGGCCAACAGAAGGACCAGCAGTTCAGGCCAACAGTTTGCACCATATCAGTTGTCATATGCCAAACAAGACCATCAGCTGTCCATCACAGGCTGTAGCTGCCCCAAGTGGACCTTCAGCGGCCCTGCAAACACGTGCCAGAAATGATGGATAGCCTAATGTCGTCCGAAAGTTTGCCGGTAGTGGCAGCGGGTAATCACGTGACGTAACTGGTGGCTTGCCGAATCTTGTCCGCCAATTTCCCAGTAGTAGCCATAAATAAAAAAATAAGGATGACCGCAGTTCCCCAAAGCTACAAGTTTTTTTTCTACCCTTACGAAACTTGTGAATTATAGCACTGCGCTGGGCAAATGTTGTCTACAGACCGGAAAAACCTCCGTTTGGATCTGGGTGATTACGAACCAGAGCCGTTGGCGTGGGAGCTGAGCTCTCTACCTAACAGACGAATTTGCCACGCACGAGCGTGTGCTTAAAGCTGTCTGTTTCATGCGGAATGTGTAATCGAATGGTTCCCTCTTTCATTTTACAATATTGCGAGGTATTTTTCATAAAGGTCAGTTTCATATAATTCATAAATTTATTTTTTCAACGTAACGATAGTTTCTTTTTGTTTACCTTAAGGGAACTTCACTCTTTTGGAAAAAAGTTTACATACTTAGAGTCGCCTTCCAAAGTTTTGTACTGTCCTTGTCGTCTTGAAAGGAGATTGTTGAATTAATAGATATTTACCCGGATTCATGTTACATTCTGTTACATTTTTATCGTTGTATCTTCCTTTCCATTGTCCGAAGCTACATTTGTTTTAATGAGGAAAGATATTTTATTTTACTTCTCGTTATTTTTAGAAGCGAATTCCTCCCAGTCTTCTGTATTTAACCCATTGATGAGTGCATGATATCCACATAGCGTTCATTTTTTTTTTCGTTCAAATAATCAATACATTTTGTACGCGTATAATTCTTTTTTTTTCCAACAAACGTTTTCTTAATGGTTTTCCAGGACATTTGTTTCAAGCGGTTTAAATTTTTTTCTTGTTATTCACCCACTCCATTCCATGAATTCATGGCAATGGAGTGGGTGTATTTCATGGCTGTAATCTAGTATTTCACGGCTTAATCTGATATCTTCGTCGACGTGGAATTTCATTAGAAAATTAATTCGCCTCTCTATATGTGCAGTTTTTTTCTTAACATCAACTAAAATAACACGATTGCGATAACGTCGTCTTCAACTAACTGGTGCCATGAGAGACACAGCAAGTGTTGCTTCTGCGCATGCGCAGTCCTGTTGCTTCCACCTGCTGTTCGGGTTGCATTGATTGCCAGCAACGGGCCACTAGTGGCACTTGCTTGGAGGCCCACAATTCACGGCGATGCTGCAGGGCCATCAATGGCTCGCCAACTGATAGCGCTGTCACCAACGAACTGCCACCGGGCCGTGAGCGGCAGATTTCAGCCAGCAGTAACCCATCACTGCCAGTTGGTGGCCAGCAGTTTCCCATCACTTGTGTTTTTGCTGGGTTGGTGCGTTAACATTTTGATATTCCCTGTCAGTGAAAAAATGCTTGCTCCGTTAAGAAAAACGGGATACTAGAGCTTTGAATTATGTAAATGGACAAAACCAAATTACTTTTCAGCAGTTCGGCATGTGAAATCAAATCAAAGCACACACACAAGCACGCATAATTTTCTTTTTTGAGAGAATGCGTAATAAAAATAAATAATTCATTTTGGTTTCCTTCTCCATAAGGACATTCTAAGATAGAAATTTCGAAGTTACATCCGTCGGATTCGATATGTACGGCTCAAAGAAAAAAAAGGCATCGTACTGAAAAAATAAGTATGTCGATACATCCGATATACTGTATCAAATAACCACAAAAGTATTTGCCGTTTTTTGAAGGAGCAAAAGTAACACTTCGTAATGATTGAATTTGCGGAGAGATGGCGTTCCGCCCGCGGTATTTGATCACCTGAAATCCTAAGATGCTCTATGCACATGAATCACAGGAATAAGCAGTTTGGTAATAAGACGAGCGGTTGCAATGGTGGTATCAGTGGAGATCACTCGCAGGTGTTTGTAGGACGAATATATTCGGTTCATCTGCTGCAGAAACAACCCGTCGCATTTTCTTAGCATTTGGGACAGATGCTGTGAAGCAACGTAAAACACGGAATGGGTTTTGAAAGTTCATAGACGGAGATGAATCCGTTCAAGAAAATTCCCGCAGTGGTCGTCCTGTCAGCCTTTACACAGAAGCCTTGGAAGTTGCTATTAACAGAACAGTAGCCAAACATGCCAGGAACTAGCCGATTGCATTGCTGGCCACCCAAAATGCAACACCAAGAAGGACACGAGATAGCAAAGCCAGATTTACTGTACACATAGCAACAGAAACAAAGATGAAACGATTGAGCTTACAGACCCGTGCGACTTGCGGAACACGCAGACATCAATAGTTCGTGTGGCCCCCATGGCTGGCATTAACGGCCGCTACACGCCGCGGCATCGAACGAAAGAGGCTTTGGATGTGGGCTTGGGGTATGTCGGTCCAGGCTGCTTCCACACGTTGCCACAGTTCATCAGGCGTAGCCGCGGGTGGTGCTTCCCGTGCCACTCGGTTGCCGATCAGCGACCAGACGTGTTCTATGGGCGACATATCGGGATAACAGGAGGGCCACGACAGCAGTGACACCTAGTGGGACGTGAGGAATTGTTGTATTATGCGTGCCACGTGCGGGTGCGCATTGTCCTGTTGAAACGTGGCCGCTGGCAGGTCCTGCAGGTAAGGGAGGACTACAGGCTCCAAAACGTCGGAGATGTAGCGGTGGCTGTTGAGTGTACCGGCGATGCGTACAAGAGGGGTGCACGTGTCATATCCAATTGCGCCCCAAACCGTAATGCCAGGCGACGGACCGGTATAGCGATGCATAATGCAGACGTCATACAGTCTCTCGCCGCCACACCCGGATCCGACCATCATGGTGTTGCAGGCAGAAGCGGGATTTGTCGGAGAAGTCAATGTCGTGCCATTCCGTAGTCCAGGGGCGGCGTTCAACGGCACACTGCCGCCGCACTCGCCGTTGGTGTAACGTCAATGGTAATCGGAGCAATGGGCGCCATGCGACAAGTCCCCGCTCCTGCAGACGACGTCGAACGGTACGTGCTGACACAGGTTGTTGCGCAACACACCCTAATTCCTGCGCTAACGATCGTGATGTGGCGGTGCGAGCCGTCAATGCCCACCACACAACATGCAGGTTCTCTCTTTTGGTGGTGTGCCGTGGCTGCGGCAATCGCTCACGTCGATCCGTCCGTCCCTCTTACACCCAACGAATCCATACTCGCCTCACTGTGGCTGGATGTCGTCCCACACGGGCGCCGATGTCTCGGTACGATAAACCGCTGTCGCGATAAGCCACTATTCGTCCTCTGTCGAACTCCGAAATGTGCTGGAAGGACTGCCGTATGCTGCGACGAGACATCAGGAAGCTTCCCACGCACAGGTCCGGCAGTGCAACACATTTCCACTACTTACACCCCGCCTTCTGTGCACCCTTCTTATAGTGCTGCTCGGTGGCGAGCTGGGCGCACATGATTTGCATATGCCCTGCAATGCGAATCGTTTGCATGTCCTCTCACGGGCGACGCATGCTGCGAATATTAGGCCAATCGGATGCTTCCTTCTTGGTGTTGCATGTTGTGTGGCCAGCAGTGTATTTTGTGTTAGTGATGACACCGTCCTAAGACATCTGCATGCAATAGGTAAGGCATACAAATTGTCTAAGTGTGACATCTACGAATTGTATGCAATGAACAAACAGCAGCGTGTCTCAGTTGTGTTTCACAGCTATCTCGCTATGACAAGAAACCATTTTCCGGTAGAATACTCGCATGTGATGAGAAGTGGTTCCAGTACAGCACCTCAAAACTTTCCAGTCATTGGTTGTTCCCCAGTGACCCAATTTCTCACACATCGAAGCCAGCACTGCATCCACATAAAGTTGTGCTTTTTTTCATTATGAAATCTTGCAACGCGGCCAAACGATCGCCTCTACAATGTGCTGCGAATAACTGGTATGTGTGCACGACGACCTGAAAAAGAAGGATGCAGCCCTGACCAAGAGAAAGGATGTTTTGTTACTTCAAGATGACGTTCGTGCCCACTCCGCTTTATTGGCCAAAAACACTCTCACAGAACTTGGGTGGGAGCTTTTATCTAATCCAGCTTGCTCACCAGATATCTCTCCTTCAGACTATCACTTGTTTCTTACTCACCAGATATCTATCCTTCAGACTATCACCAGATATCTCTCCTTCAGAATATCACTTGATTCTTCCTCACCAGATATCTCTCCTTCAGACTATCACTTGTTTCTTACTCACCAGATATCTCTCCTTCAGACTATCACTTGTTTCTTACTCACCAGATATCTCTCCTTCAGACTATCACTTGATTCTTCCTCACCAGATATCTCTCTTTTAGACTATCACTTGTTTTTTACTCACCAGATATCTATCCTTCAGACTATCACCAGATATCTCTCCTTCAGACTATCACTTGATTCTTCCTCACCAGATATCTCTCCTTCAGACTATCACTTGATTCTTCCTCACCAGATATCTCTCCTTCAGACTATCACTTGTTTCTTACTCACCAGATATCTATCCTTCAGACTATCACCAGATATCTATCCTTCAGACTATCACTTGATTCTTCCTCACCAGATATCTCTCCTTCAGACTATCACTTGTTTCTTACTCACCAGATATCTCTCCTTCAGACTATCACTTGTTTCTTACTCACCAGATATCTCTCCTTCAGACTATCACTTGTTCCTTTCACTCGACAATCATTTGCGTGGACACGACTTCCCCAACTCTGATGAGTTGCACGCTGCCCTCGAAAACGTTTTCTCTTGCCATGACCCAGCATTTTATCGCAGGAGTATATATAAGTGGCTAACACGTTGGCAGAACGTTGTTGACAACCATGGTAAATATTTCAATGAAAAAATTGCTTTTCTGCTATGAATGTGTTATACCTCATCTCAGTCTCCGCAAACGGCAAATACTTTTGTGGTTTTAGCTTTGACATACACTCACGATCACAAAAATTGTACCATGATGCAGTCTGTCGGGAATTGTCCATGCTGTTGTCTAGAGCGCAGGCTCCTAACTCCTTGTACTACTTGGTCTGGATTCAAATCTCGAAGAAAAACACGGGTGTTATGCATTTCTTATGGTCTCTTGCACACTCCGTTTTCCGGTGCCAGTGGATCAGGATTAGGAGTAGGAGATACCAATGAAAGTCGTTAAACCATGGCATTAAAGACTGTAATTATGATTTAGATTTGGTCAAATGCCAACTTAACACAGCAAAAGCACGCGACACTGACCTCTATGACACTTCTATTTAGAGTATTCCAGTTATGATGAGAGATGATGTTTAGTTGTGTGTCATTGCTGTGTAAGTATGTCACGGCAAAGCAGATGACAGTTATATAGACAGCTTGAGTCATTTCAGCTAAACACTGTGGTGTGGTGCGTGACGCATGTAAATCATCATATCGAATAGCCACCAGTGTAGGTCGTGTTGAGGACACAGTGACACGGTTTTGCAACAGTGGATTCATTCATCACCATAGGTCTGGTCCAGGTATACACATCACATATCGTCGGGATCATCCAGAAACCAAACATTTATCTGCCAAATCTACTGCAATGCATTGAAATCTGACTCTTTTATTACATGTTCGTGTTTCTACAAGCACCATTCCAGTTGAATCTAGTTACCGTTCGTTGTAACTAGATTCCGTTCACAGCGTTCTATGCCTGAATTGCATGTGATAAGCTCTCGACCTCATGGATCGTCTGTTGTGGTGTTGAGAACGATGGGATTTGGTAACAGAAGTGGGACTCATCTGAGAATATATCAAGTCCTATTCTCAGATGAGTTCCACTTCTGTTTGAATACTGATTGTGTTTATATGAGATGTGGCATAGCCAAGGACAAAAGGAGGATCCAGCGAACGTTCAAGTAATTTATACTGCGTAGAGCATCGGAATTATGGTTGTAAAAATACAAATTTGTCGGTGACCGTGATCGAAACAGCGTCACTTTGATCCGGAGCCAATGTACCATTAAATTACATCGACGGAAGTCCTCGGTGCAGATTTGTTGTCTTGGAACGAGCTTCACCTCTGTAGTGCATTGCATTGTGTGAGGCAGTTTACTCTGATTCGAGGCAGAGCGATACTTGGATGACATTCGAAAACCACCATTTCCTTGTCCTTAGCTCTTTCCCAACAAAAGAATACATGTCACCATATGGCTGGTGTCTTCTTACGCTGTTTAACTAATGTCAATAGTATAACTTGACCAGCCATATCCCCACATTTTCTGACTACCTCTGGGATACCTTTTTCCCCAAGGGCATCCAGATTAAGCACAGATACAAGACCCTCCTCGTACCTGTTTTAAAAAAAAGAATGATTGAAACTGCCACAGGATACTATTCGGGATCTGTAATTATCAATGCAACTAATCCTTACTGCATGTACTGCCGGCAATGAAGAACATTTTCTTTACTAAAAGGGTCAGATCTGAAACACCATTACAGATCCCACGTTAGGATGTGCAATTGTAATCTTACGTTCTCTATAGTACCGTATTTCCTATAGCAGATTCTCCACGACCATTGTACGATCATCTATTCTATTGAAATCATAGATTCTCTACGTTCCATAAATGTGCCGAATTCAAAATAGCTGCATATAGTGGTTCTCTACGATTGGCCCAATGCTAATTAATCCCAAGTCAATTCATGCAACAGTACGGCAGATACAATGGCGATTTGACCAGTGGTACCATTGGTGCAATGCCGATTCGTTCAGTGGTATCATTAGAAAATGATAATAAGTTAAACACCTTGCAATGTATTTAATAATTAAACAGTTCAAATTACAATGTTTGGAAAGTAAATTATATTCAAGTTCAGACAGCATATTTGCGATATTCAAAAACAACTGCCTGAACTTGAGATGGAGGTGATAGATTTTGATTCAAATGAAATGTTGAAGTACAAATATAGGGATAGAAACCCTTGGTGCAGATATGTAAATGCTTGCAAAGCTTCCTTTACTTTCTTTCTTTAGTTTTTCCGCCTTCGTTTCGCCGTGGTCGTCTAAGGCTAAAAGCAGTTTCCCGGTTCTAATTGGGGCCACAGGCTCTACAGAAGGAAGACAGCTAGAGAGATAAGGCAAGCACACCACCCATGCAAAGAATCCGTGGCTGAAACTTTCGCCCAACTGGGACAGTTTCTTAGCAGATGGTGTCTTCTGACCCCTTGAAATTCCGGGTCAGAGTTATGAATAGGTTCTTACAAAATATTGTCATTCGGGAAGTGCGTAAACGCTTTCATATTCGTACATTTCAGAAACATGAAGGCGGTTCCATATTATGTACCTCGGGTTCAAAGGTCGTTCCTACCGATGGGCTAGTGAAAGTTGCAATAACGATGGAGCAGCTGAGACGATGAGTGACGGTGGAAGAACAGCATGTTTTATATTTATCATTTATTTGAAGTTTTGTGTCGCATCTCAGTATTCAGACGGCGTGGCAAAAATGTTCTGCGTACAGAAAGTACCCCAAATGCCCTCATGAAAACAGCCGTGTATAATTAGATGAAGAGTTATAAAGAAGGCAGGACATCATCTAAAGGACCTTATTTATTTATTTATTTATTTATTTATTTATTTTTTATTTATTTATTCATTCATTCATTTTTGGTTTCGGGACTTTACGACCACTGTGAGCAACTCTAAAGCCTATCGACGATAAGCAGTCACGTACCACTAATTTAGGGACACCGGATCCAGAGAAGGGAAATAACTAGGGATGTAAGAGACGCGCAATATCCATGTTTCACCGGGATTCGAATCCGGACCCATCTCTCACGAATGGTCAGAAGCCAGCGCTTAGACCACTGCGCCACCGGGGCTTCTTATGTAATTTCTAGAGTATCCTGGTATGGGTACTCTGAAATCATATACAGCGATATATGATCATACACAACAACGCACGGGCTCACAATAGAATGGATTGTCCGGCTCTTAATTGAACAGAATATTTGGATGGAGCAGCGCCATCCACCGTATTCACCGGATATGAATCCCGGTGATTTCAATTGCTTTGGCCCTTTTGAAAACGGTGATATCTGGTAATGGTGTTACAACAAACATGATTTGGATCTCCGAATCACAGACTTTTTTAAAGGCTTTATGAAACTGCTAATTACAATGGTGTTCCTGAACTACCCACAGTTTAGTAACGTGATATTTACAATGAAGGAAACTACTGATAATTCCTTTCAATATTTTTATCATCGCTTTGTTATTTAGAGGAATTATAAGTTGAAAGTGTTGTCTAACTTCTTGGGTGACCAATTTTGCTCATGTATTAATTTAAGTATCGGCAATGACTAAATTTCTGCAAATCAGCACCTTCGGAATTGAAACATGAGAAATCTAACTTCCAATACACTGTGGTGTCCGATGAACATTTCGTCTGTTTCGATGACAGGGAACAAACACTAATTTTAGAGTTAAACAAATGCAGTTTTTAAGAAAAACAATATTATGCCTTCGCTTTTTAATAATTAACCCAGAAGTTGTATATGTGTTTAATTTCAGATATGTGAATTTGTGTAATGCAAATTTTTTAATTTGGGAAATGAAATTAAGTACCACGCCTTATCATAAAGCAGTGCTTCGTAACTAGTTCTTAATATAAACTTTTGTGATACGGACATTATAATTTTTCATAATTCAGACGTGAGAAATGGTTTTATTCTCATAAGAAATTTTCTGTACGAGTTGATATATCTTAACACATTTACATTTATTCGTACCTGATGTGGAATTTAAAGCAGCACCGACAGAGCAGAACAGTAGTTTTTGACAATTTGTTTTTCCGCATTCTCTCCAAGAAGCCTTGTTAAAAATTTAATAGGAATTTCGATTCATCACATCTAGAAGATCCTCTGTTCGTTCGTGTTACTTAATAGCTAGGAATAAAAGGGTTTCTAGATTTAAAATTTCATGCAAAAATTGCAAATCCAGTGCTAGACCTCCAACAATTGCACAATAAAAACAAATGTGAAATGCATAGTTAGTTATTTTTAGGAACTGGCATTATTTTTATTTATAAGTAGAGAGTCCGAAATTCATCCGCCCGAGAACGAAGATAGAATCTTAAGTTCACTTTTTTGAGGCAAAATAAAAAGTATTTACATGCGCAGAGCCATGTTTTGACTACATAATTGTGTTCGTTATTTGTTTGAAAGCCCTAGAATGGGATTTGGTAACCACGAAAAGCAAGAGCTCAAAGCTGGAATAAAGTTTTAGCATAAAAAAGGGATTTAGCCAGGAACATCCATGAAGATATGGTGTAATCACTGAAAGAGAATGCGCCTTCATTCAGTACAGTAAAAAAATGGCCTGATGAATTCATGTGAGGTAGAAATCCAGTGTGGAAGATGTCGGTCGCTCAGCCAAACCCTCTGAAACGACCACTCAAGAAACTGCGGACAAGGTGCGTAAAACAGTACTGCAAAATGCATGTTGAATGGTCAGAAAGATTAGTAAGACACTGCACACACCAAAACCAACACCTGATAGTAGTACATTTAACTGACAAAACCTACCTAATAGCGTGTTAGCGCTCCTCTAGCGCGTGTACAGGTAATTGCCTGTACACGCCGAGGCATCGACTACACCAGATGCCTGATAGTTTCTGGAAGCAATGCCAGCCACTCCTTTTTCAACATTGTCCGCAATTCGGCCCGAGACATCGGTCCAGTCCATGGATCTGACGTTCCGCAACACAGCATTCCAGAGAGATTTAATTTTGACTTTAACGACCACTGCGAGCAACTCAGTGGGCTATAAGCAGTCACCCGTCCTTAACTTAGAGTCACTGACTCCAGGGGCCAGTGCCCTAAGACAAACACAACATCGATGCGTCACCGGGACTCGAACTTGGGCCTATCTCGTGAGAATGATCAGAAGCCGTTGCTTAAACCATTGCGCCACTGGGACGGCTCCAGAAATCATTACTCAAGTTATGAGGATAATGGCTGTGGAATAAACCTCGCTCCTATGCCCTGACCTATGACCCGATTTTGATGATATTCAACAGAACCGGTTCAGTATATCTTCGAAACAACGAGATAAAGTTTTGTCGCAATCGAAGCATTTGTACGTAAGTTATGAAGCATAAGAATGAATCTCGCTCCTATGTTCTGACCTTTGACCCCATTTCGCCGGTTTTCAATAGAATTTGTCGCCATGTTGTCCTCTACCACAAACTAAAATTTCATCAAAATCGAACCATTTTTACGCGAGTTATCGTGCGGAGAGACAGACAGACGGACAATGCTGGAGCATATAAGCTTCTTTAACCTACGGGTGGAAAGCGTAAAATACTATTGTACCAAAGAAACATTCCAGGTGTGTTTCACAGATGTAGATATATGGATGCCCCTCTAACTTTATTTGCAAATATCTTCGCTATTAATCATCCGATTTGGATGATATTTAAAATTTAAGTGTTTTTCCATGTGCTAAATAGAATGCGCATAAAATAACATAACCCTTACATGGAAAAATTCAGAGATAGTGAGTTAATTAGCAATTTTCTGCGCATCACGTGATAGTTCCCTTTGAGTGCTTTCCAACGGTACCTTACTTGTCTATCTGCGGCAAATAGTTCCATAGTTAAGAGGGGTGGCTCGTTTTTTTTGGGGGTTTGTTTTGAGGTCTGTTCATTTAATTTACAAACGCAACTCCTTTCCACCGGAGGAGGAAAAGGATGTGTATTTTGACATCATCCTTTGTGTCTTCCACAGTTGAATGTCTAATCATTAATTTCCGTTGAAGATAAAATCCAGTCTTCTCGGCGCTCCATTGGTCAGAGGCAGTTCTTTCTGAAAAACCATGTGAGCTAGCCTCTGGCTCCAGTTCTGAATAATTCCTGGGTGGTGGAATGGACTCACGGTTCTGGATCGTAACCTTCCTTGGAATCGGTTGCTTGAAATTAGGGATACTACCAATCGTCTAAACCACGAACCAAAATAAAAGAAAACAGGAAAGATCATACCGAATTTTCGGTTGTAATGCAGTCTCTTGAATCCTTTTCGACACGATTAAGATTTTTCAAAATTATTCATAGTCAATTGAACCGGATAGGAAAATATATCATCCGGAGATCTACAATTGATAAAACATCCAGAAATGGAAACAGCTATTTACTCCTTCTAGCGCTTGAAAAATATGTGGCAAATATTAACAAATTTTGCACAAAATGTTTCTCATCACAACAGAAATCTACACTTTCTACCGGAAGAATTCTTGCATAATGGAAAAGTTGAAAATATTCGATGGATATTCTTCATAGCAAAGCTGTGCTAAGGAGTTTTTTTTTTCAAATACGTCACCTGGAAGCAGATATAGCGAATGTATCTGACATTCACCACCCCAAGCGGGAAATCTCTTCATCATTTAAAGAGGATAATATTCCCCAACTTTATTATAACGGATGGTACAAAGTAAAAAAAAAAAGGAAAACTTCAATATTTTTTTTAGAAACAGAGATACAGCTTAAAACAAAAGCAAAAAAACTACAAATAGGGACAGAACTGTGAACCAGAAAAAAATTCCACAAGTACCAGCAAAGTATTCCACAAAGTTAATGCCATCCGGTATTAAAATAATTTTTAAAATAGGTCATTTTGAAGCAGAGATAACGACAAAAGCATATTAAAATTTTGCTCCCTTAGCGAGAAAATCCTGCATTATTTTGGGAATGAAATACACACGGAATAATTTTATACTTAGCAGTATCTGAGCAAAAAATAATTATTTTAATCGGATATTTAGACCCACAGATATTGCTGTAAATATGCTGTACACGGAAATCTGAACTTACGCAACCCAGTGGCACATTTGTTTGTTGAGAACATTTTGAAATTATATGCATAATATCTTGCACTAGAAACTCTCTTCGACGAAAAAATAATTTTTCGAATAGATCTCTTGCCAGCAGAGATATCGAAAAAAAATAAGATATACGTCTACACCGCCAGGCGGTAAAAATATGCACTGTTTAAAGCAAAAGATATTCTCAAAAGGACTTTCGTGGTGAGCGTTATCGGTGCAGGAAAAAATTTTGAAATCGAATTTTCAGAAGCTCAGATTTTGCTAAAATACGCGAGAAACATAAATAAGCAGTTACTCCCTCTATTAGTCAAGCCATTCTTTATCAAAAATTAGAAATTATATGCAGAACATTTACCACTAGGAGTTGTAACTGATGCAGAAAGGTTTTTTCTTATAGGACTTTTAAAAACATAGATATCGGAGAAATGGAAATTTAACTTTACCACCCCCCAACTAGCAGAAAATCTGTGCATTGCTTGAAAAAGGAGCTGTACCCAAAATAGTATTCGTTATAAACGGCAGAAAAAGGATGAAAGAATTATTTTAACCCGATAATTAGGAGTAATGATACGAATAAAATGCGTTTTGTATTCGATAGCATCTGCACTTATAGAGGTCCCTGTAGCGGCGACGTTTTGGATCGTAAAAGAACCGAATAGCAAGGATCATCTTTCACACCTTTCAAGTTTTCCAATGCAAAAAGAATTTTTCAAATCTGACTAATAGTTGCAGAGATAGGGTGTCCACTAGCGGACGTATGGACAAAGTAATACTATAAGCACTTACCTTTTTTTCTTTTTTTTTTAAACAAAGACGTGCAAAAATCGAAAATTATGCTTGACTGTACGAGACTGAATAAAGAACTGGCAGCCATATGGCCACTTTTTTTTTGGTTAATAATCCAAGTTTCCGAAGAAATCTGAAGAACAATAAGAAGCTTTTCATTTTGTCTCGTTATTATACTTTCAGTGGTAGCACCTACTGTATAGCATCAGCGCGTAAGCAACGATTTCATTTCTCAGCTGTTTAAGATTTTCAACCCCATTGATACAGGCTCTACGTACTTGTAGAAAAATTATCTTCATACAGAACATCCAACTTCACCAAACGTATTTTGATGCTGAAAGTAATCTTGGAAACAACACTGTAGACTCGTCTACTTTTCATGCTTTCCAAATTGTTCATAAGAATAGAATGCATCATATGAAAACTTCTTCCGAAGTATTTCTTGATTTATTCCTGTACTTTGAAATTGCTTCCATTTTGTTTATCCCACTAAAATTACTTGTGTTTATGTGTGATAAACAACAGTGAAAATTTCAATTTTTGCCTTTTGTTGTAAAGAGGTTAAGTGCTTTTTTGCGGATGTTTATGTTGCGGAAAAACCGAAATTGAATAGATGGGAAGGGCTCATCGTACCAGATGCGGACAATTAACGCTGGCGGTATAAAAATTGCAGGAGAATAATTGCGTATATCATTTTAATGCAAATTTCAAATTATATTGCAAAACTCAAAAAATGTTACCGAAGAAAATTATGTTAGAAAACTTTAAAAAAATTCAAATTTAGTCTAACTTTTTTTTACAAAACTTAAAACTTTTAAGCACCATTTTTAGGAAATAATCCTTGGGTTTTTTTTTTCAAATGATGAAATAATATTTTCAATTCGTTCATCAATTTGTACATACATTTTCTTCCGTTTATTTAATGTTTCTCCTAATTCTCTGATTTTCAAAAAATGCCATTATGAATTGCTCTGTCCGCATCTGGCACATCTGGATCAAGTTTGTAAAACCATGCAAAGCGTTGATTATATTTCGCTTTCCAACATACCAGAAATAATTACTCAAGTTATGAGAATAATGGCTGTAGAATAAATCTCGGTCCCGTACCCTAACTCTTGATCCCATGTCGATGATGTTCAACAGAACCGGTTCGGTATGCGTCCGAAATGACATGATAAAGTTTTGTCGCAATCGAAGCATTTTTACGTAAGTTTTGATGCATAAGGGCTATGGAATAGATTCCGCTCCTGTGTCCTAACCTTTGAACCCATTTCGCCCATTTTCAATAGAATTTGTCCCCAGGCAAGCCCCTACAACATATTAACATTTCATCCAAATCGAAGCATTTTTACGTAAATCATAATGGCGATGGAAGTGATTCCGCTCCTATGTCCTGACCTTTGATCCCATTTCGCTCATTTTCAATGGGGTATGTGGCCAGGTGGTCCCCTACCACATGTTAAAATTTCATCGAAATCAAACCTTTTTTACGTTAGTTATGACGCATAACAGCAGTGAAATGGATCCCGCTCCTATGTACTGACCTTTCACCCCATTTCGTTCACTTTAAATAAGGTTCCTTCCCAGGAGATACCCTACCAGATACTAAAATTTCATCGAAATCGAACGATTGTTACGCGAGTTATCGTACGTACGGACATACGCACACAACGCGGGACGTAATGAAGCAGATGGGAATCGCGACCATCTGCTCGAAAGAGTGTGACGTCATAAAACTTTAATAGGATCCACCCAGAACGAGTGATGTAATGAGACACGCAGCGTGACAGCGCGCCAACATTCTCAAACGCGAGATTGTGACGTCATAAGATTTCTAAGCATTGGAAACATTAATGGAACGACGCCATGACACTAAAAACGTTATAATTCGGGGTGGTTTTTAACTCACTAAACGAATTCTCCTAAAGTTGAGATCAAGCTAAATCGATTTCTAGTAACAGGAAACGGTAGGTTAACGACTTTCATCAAAATTCTTAGATCCGTTTTCAAAATAAAATGTACATACATACATAAATACAAGAACTGCTACTTTAAGGTGGACGTCAAGTAATTTTGCTTCCTATGCTTCCAATGGAAAAACTTCTGTACACATTTTCTTCACAATTAATGCGTTCCCAAGAATGAAAATTTGAATATAGATTAAAATGGCTTCATTTTATAACTTGAAATACTTAATATTTTCTAAACCATAACCGCAATTATGCAATACAACCTGCTTGAATCCAACATTTATTTGTCCACTGACGTCATCAAAGTACAAGTCGCGCCATCTTTTTTCTGGTTTCGACCCCACCAAAAGGAATGTTATTGTTTTTTAATATAATTATGCTTATGTTTTAGAAAGTGTTAAGCTTTCCAAGTTATAGTATGAAGTTATTTTAATCGATGTTCAAATTTCCATCCTTGGGAACACACTAATTGTGAAGGAAATGTGTACAAAAGGTTTCCCTTTGGAAATATAGGAAGCAAAATTACTTGACGTCCACCTTAATAGTGTGGGATAAGGGCGATGGAATGGATCCCGATCCTATGTCCTGACCTTTGACTCAATTTGTCCCATTTTCAATAGGGTTCTTCTACATGTGGTCTCCTACCACATACTAAAATTTCATCGAAATCGAACCATTTTTACGCACCTTATGACGCATAAGGGCAATGGAATACATCCCGCTCCTATGTCCTGACATTTGACTCCACTTTACCCATTTTCGATAGAATTCTTCCCTAGGTGGTCCCCTACCACATACTAAAATTTCATTGAAATCGAACCATATTTACCCAAGTTATGACGCATAAGGGTAATTGCATGGATCCCGCTCTTATAGCGTGATCTTTGACCCCACTTCACCCATTTTCAATAGGGTTCGTCCCCTGGTGGTCCCTTACCACATACTAAAATTTCATCGAGATCGAACCATTTTTACGTGAGTTATCGTGCCGACAGACGGACGGACGGACAGACGGACGGAAAAAGCTGGAGCATATACGCTTCTTCAACCTACGGTTGGAAAGCGTAAAAAAGAACGACACCGTTAAAGAAACTGTACTTTTAAGCATGGACTGCTATACACTTTTAACTATATTTTTACCAAATGCCAAACAGTTCTAATATTCCAACATTTTTTAATTTGAAATTCCAAATTTTATTTATACGAACACGTTGGCATCATCGTTTTTTTTTTGTTTTTTTTTTGTTAGAGGCTTAACGACTACCGTGATCAACTCAATGAGCTATGAGCAGTCGACCATCCCTAATTTATGGCCATTGGTTCCGGGGAAGGGAAGGAGCGAGTGCCGTAAAACCAACACAACATTTATGCCTCACGGGATTCGAACCAGGAACCATCTCCGACGAATTGTCAAAAGCCAGCGCTTAGACCACTGCGCCATTAGTGCGGCTAGCATCATCTGTCAGCTTACTGATGCATGAAAAAATCAAAATGTTTCCCCTAGATCCGTGCTTCTTAATATGTCTAAGTAGCTTAAAAAAAGCACTTCACACTAAAAAGCAGTTGCAGAATAACTGAATGAACTAAAAGAAATGAAAGAAAACTCTTTAGATCGTGCTCCGCACACGTTAATTACAATTCCACATTAATTAATATTATTAAACATCAATGACAAAAACTGCCGCTATGGTTTTTAAATTTCTGCGTGATTACATTTGTAGTTTATATTCTATAACGAAGTAAATTTCTCCGTCATTTTTGTCCACGCCGGGGCTCGAACCCGGGTCCCCTCATTCCGGAATAAGTCACTCTACCAATTGAGCAACGCAGGCGTTCGTTGTCGCTGCTATGTGCCTTTATGTCGTGCGCGTCTTGCTGGCAGGTACGTCAATTCCCCCTCCCCCCAAAAGAGGGCCGGGGAATGGCCCACGGGTCAGCCGTGACCATAAGTCGTTGCAGGCAGCCATCCGCTGTAGAACGTGCAGTTGAGAACTCCCAGTAAATCTAGTGTGTGGAATGCAACGTCACACACATTTATTTTTCAAAGCGCTGGAGAAGGGATTCTCTGATTTTTCCTATCTCGCAGTGTGGAAAGAACATCACACCATTGCAAGATTTTGAACGGTCGGGCCATCCGGAAAGTTCGGGCGCCACTATAACGAAGCAAATTTCTCCGTTAGTTTTGTCCACGCCGAGTCTCGAACCCGGGTGCCCTCATTCCGGAATAAGTCACTCTACTAATTCAGCTACGCGGACGTTCGTTGTCGCTGCTATGTGCCTTTATGTCGTGTGCATCCTGCTGGCAGGTACGTCACAACTCTCCGGTGGCTGAGAAATCTCATGCACCCTGCTTCTGATCATTTGTTCCAGGAGGGTCCTTCTTCGAGTCCATGATGGAACATGTGTGCCGTGTACGTCTAATTTAATCTTCTTTTTAAGCTCTTGTGTTATTACGTAAATTCAGTTTCTTCTCGTTAAACGTTTTCTGACTTTTGAATATATTTTCCCCGATGAGCTTTTTAGGCTTTATCATCATTCGCAGTGGGTCAAAGGGCAATGAAGGTAAAATAACCATTGATGGCAATAACAGATACCGTATTTTTCGGCTTATTTTTCGATCCGGAGTATAAGTCGAATGGGTTAGATTTCTCGATTTTTTTCTCTTTATTCAGAGATAAGTCGTTCCTGTGTGTAAGACGAGCTAGGATAAATAGACTTAGTGCTCCGAAATTATGTAACAATATTTTGAATGTTTCAGCAAATGTTAAAAGGAAGAGAAAGTGAGGACACTTATGTATTTTTCTTTTCAGCAAAATGTTGAATTCCGTAAGCTTATTTCTTTTTTCGAACTGACGCCACTGGATTTGTTCCTTCCGACCAATCAGTACAAGAGCAAAGCAAAAGTGAAAAAAGAACAAATCAAAAACAAGGCCACACGAGTATGTCAAATAAGAGTGATGAGCATGAGATATCGTTCTCTGCTTTCTTAGAGAGTCCGACTGAAATCAGAAAGCGGAAAGCTTTTGACTTCAATCATAAACATGAAAGAAATGAAGTAAAATCAATGGGAGCATTCGTTGGGTTTAATTTATTTGAGAGATACAACTCACAGATTGACAAAGCGAAAAAGAAAAAGACTGTCTTCCCTAGCCGCTGGGCATTGCTGTTCTTAAAGCGCATGCGCCGTTGGCTGTTGAAACAATTGTTACCAGCCAATGAACTGCTTGGTTGCGACGTGTTTCAGACGTTTAATCGTTGCTGTGAATGAGGTGCACCCATGGTAGTTCTGGCGGCTTTGCAAAACTAGCGGTGAATGTCACCCTCCAGATCTTGAACAGATCTCTGGGAGGGGGGGTAATTAACATGCAACAGCTTCCACTTTAAATTCATCGCTCGTATTTGAATGATGTTTCTGCCACACAGAAACATCCATTGTAGCATCCTTTAAAGAAATTCTTAGTGAACGGAACATCACGTTTCATACGCTTTTCGAGTGATATTTTATGAACGTAATATTGCTTTTCGAGTGCTCAGATCACGACCGATTTTAAAGCAGGATATTTTTTTCTCATTCGTAAATTTCAATGATCAATCTACAGATAAGTCAATGTGTGTTGCAAATCGAAGCCAGGACTTTTGAAGGAAACAAATCTCGTTTTATACGCCAAAAAATACGGTATATTGGACAAACAGCACAAGAATTGAAACAGAGAACTAAAAAAAAAAAAAAAACAGCTACTGAAAAGGGAGACAGAACAATTTCAGTTGTAAATTACAGAAACATGCAAATGAAATCCACTGTGTGATAAAATTCAAATGTACAGAACACTTATTGAAGAGACCTATTCAATAAGCAATAAAGGCTCAATTAGTGAACGCACAAGTAGTACAAGTCCCATGTTCAGTGTTTTGTTTAATGAAAACAAATACCATTCAAGAATATTCCATAATGTCTTACATTTTGTTCAGAGGCATAGATGTCCATATACGTCGTCCCTACCCTGGAAGAAAATCTAACTATGCGGTACAATTCCTGAAAGATACTACAAAGTGAACCACTGTGTGTGGGTGGTGGGTGTATGCATGTTGGAGAACAGCGCACATTCAGTATGGGAATGTACTTAAGTTTCTTCTAGATCTTGAGGGTACTTCTTACTTCTTGATGACCGATTGAGCGATCATTGAAACTTTCTGGCGCGTGAGATTTAAGTTGTCTAAACGCCCAAGATTCAAAAGAACAGCAAAGAAATTTCTTCATTGACCACACATGTTGAAGAATTTCATTATCCATCTATTTTATGTTGAATTTGGATTTGCTGGAATTTAATTAAATTTATATGTTCTGTGTTTGTGTGGTAAAAACGGTTAGATAACAGAAAAGACACAACCCTGCCTTTCTGTTATCTAACCGATGAATGCTGGTGAATCCCCAGCATTGTGTATGGCTCCAAGAAGCAGCCTGCCAAACTAGCTAGGCAGTTAGCGTGTGTGAGTCTGGAGGGATTCGAGGCCGCTGTGGTGTAGCGGAAGCATATCCGGCGCGTAAATGGAAGAACCTGGGTTCAACTCCCGGTGGCGGCCAATGAGAATTTTTCCGTGACTCCCTTAAAAACGTGGAAAGAGCGAAGATCTTTGTTTAATGTTGTGTATATTATTTGCATTTACACACAATTTCCTTTTTCCCCCTCTTGAAAACTAAGCTACGGGTGCCCATGTTTAAAGATACCACAACTTCAATCTAGAGTCTCGCAATAAAAAAACGATGCATTCTATGGCAACAACTGCAGTGGGGTTCTGTGGATCATTGAAAACAGTCCTTGATATTCAACCTAAATGGCACTAACATCTGTATAACAAAATAAAAAAAATCTGACTAATAAACTCTTCAACAAGAGAACATTTGAAAATAAAGTAATTTCTGAATAAATCTAATTAATGGAGCTTTTTAGTTACAGAATGTGCCCTGTATATTATTCAAGTCTGACTGTTGTTCACTGTTTTATGTACATGTCGTCATTTTTACAGTTCCAGCATAAACCATAGGTTTCCCTCTTGCAGTTAAACCAAGTACAATTAAACACCGTTTAACGTAGCTTAATATTTCATACATGGATGGTATGTTTGCCTGATGGCTCTTGTTCTGTTCCTTACCTGGAGCAGGAGCCTTACATTAGTGACGGGTGATTGCTTATACCCTACGACTTGTTCATGGTTGTCGTTAAGTTTTAAAACAACAAGTTAGTAAAATCATGCAATGCTTCGATTATGATACGCTTTCCAACATACCAGAAATTATTACTCAAGTTATGTGGATAATGGCTGTGGAAAAAATCTCGCTCCTGTGTCCTGACCTTTGACCCCGTTTCGATGATATTCAACAGAAAACAGAACCGGTTCAATATACCTCAGCAATAACATACTAAAGTTTTGTCGCAATAGAAGCAGTTTTACGCAAGTTATGAGAATAATGGCTGTGGAATAAATCTTGCTTTTGTGCAATGACCTCTGACCTCATTTCGTTGATATTCAACAGAACCGGTTCGCTATACCTCCGGAACAACAAGATAACGAAAATGCTTTGATCGCAACAAAGCATTTTCGTTAAGTTATGATGCACAAGGGCAATGGAATGGATCCCACTCCAGTGTCTTGACCTTTGACCCCATTCCGCCCATTTTTCAATAGGGTTCGTCCCCAGGTGGTTCCTTACCACATACTAAATTTTCATCGAAATCGAACCATTTTTACGCAAGTTATGTCGCATAAGGCAATGGAATAAATCCCGCTCTTATGTATGTCCTGTCTGACCTTTGACCCCATTTCGCCCATTTTCAATGGGGATCGTCCCCAGGTGGTTCCCTACCACATACTAAAATTTCATCGAAATCGAACAATTTTTACGCAAGTTATGATGCATAAGAGCAATGGAATGGATCCCGCTCCTATGTCCAGACCTTCGAACCTGTTTCTCCCATTTTCAATAGGGTTCGTCCCCAGGTGGTCCCCTATCACATACTAAAAGTTTGTCGAAATCGAACCATTTTCACGTGAGTTATCGTGCGGGCGGTCTGACAGACAGACGGACGGACAAAGCTGGAGCATATACGCTTCTTCAACCTACGGTTGGAAAGCGTAAAAAACGTATTCTATGTAGTGCATTACTACAACCCCAGTAACTTGCGGTGGTCGAGAGATAATTATAACATGGTCTAGATGGATAAAGTGCGAGGTTTCCTACCTATACATAAATTTAAGGAACCTAAGCTCAAGCGTACGGACTCTGCGTTGTGATTTCATAAGAATTCTTTAAGAGATATTTAAAAAAACGTATGCCACGCACTCTGACACAGAAAAATTTAGACAGCCTAGAAAAAGGAGCGCTACATAAAATAAATAATTAACATGTTTATTATGAAAACATACAGTACATTGAATAAGTTACAGCCTTTAGGTGGAGTCCAAATTAACGTTAATACCAAAGATCAAAATTAGCCAAGTATACTGTTTCATGCTGTCTAGGCCTGTTACGCCCCTGCGCTTAAAGTTAAGATATATTTTCCAATTTCCCTATGAGGAAGAATAGCAACCGTGCTATGTATATATATATGTAGAAAAGGCGTTGGTGGGTTCGTTGCAGAGGGGTAACTCCAATTGAATACAGGACTAATTTCCTGTGTAACAATTAAAATAACATTTAACGAAGTAAACAGTAATACAGGCGTCGTCGAATTCAAGGGAATGAAACAATCAAGCCAGTGGCGGCCGGTGACTACGTGCTGCCGTGTTGCAGCACGCTAAAGAAAATTTGAATTCACATTCGTATTGTTTATTGTAGCTGAAAGCCTGGAAGTGCATGCATATGATTTACTGCCCGCCCGAAATCTGAATTTTACACAGGCCGTAATAAAGGCCCCTGTTCGTCATTCGCTCTGTGGTGACAGTTAGCACAAAGTGGTTCTATTGCCGCCTTCCCGTTCGGTCTTTCGTGCTGCAAACCGAGTAGCTCGAACCTTACAGCGTGTTATTCCTGCCTTCTACACCACACACCTCTTGGGGGTCTTCTTGTCAAGCCGGCCACAAGAGGTACCAGCGTGCTGTATTTCTCTCAGCACGATATAAGATCGCCGTCAGCAAACGGCGTTGAAACCAAAGACCCCATCTTCCTCTTTCTCTCATCAGAACTGGGAGCAGGGCAGTTGACAAATAGAATAGAGGGAAAACTTATCTGATTGTTTGTTTGTTTCTGTGCTCTCATAACGTTTGCTTGACCAGTCAGCTAAAATCTATCTGTGCTTTTAATTTTTTTTTCTTTATTCTGTGGTTTTCGTAATCTTTTAATTTCGTGAATGGAGACTGCGATTAATTCAGTAGATTCTTTGCTGAAACTACCATTTTCTACAAGAACTTTAGAGGGAAAAATTGAAGTAAAGTACTTAGGTCGATCAACACCAGATTTGATTATAGCTCAGAAGGCGAAATGCTAGAAAGTGCATTAAAAATCACAAATAATAAAAGTGCAAGAGTGATTGATTGGATTGTATATTGAAGCACACTGTTGAAAAGCTTCGTATTGAAAATATGAAACTGAATAAAAACCTATTCTCAAAATAAATAAATAAATAAAAATAAATGAGTAATGTTTTCTAGGCAACTGAAGTTTGGTGCAGATTAATCAAGCCGTATATTCCGCAAAGTATTAGGCTAATACTGTGTCGAATATAAGATTGCAAATTTAACCATTAACGCCAAAGAGGTGAACAAAATGAATAATCATAGTAATTTGTATATAATTACGAAAATCTACTCTCGGGTATTTTCTTCGATGACCAAGATGATCCCATTGCCCAATTCCTAAGGCCTTTAGTGGTAGTGGGTGTGTGTGGAGGGGGGGGGGTCGCAGGCTGCGTATAAATAGGTAAGTCGCAGCACGTACACTCTCAGGGGCACAAGCCGCCACTGAATCAAATATCGTCTTAGGCACACATCCTTTATCTCGCGCACACGACAACTTTCAATTTCGTCTCTCTTCGTCTTATCTCCGGCTGAACTCAATCACCTGCTCTTCGCGGTAATCTCCGGCTGAACTGGATCATCTACTAGTCTTCGTGTTGATTAGAGGCCAGCTGCTCTTCGCGCAGTATCGCTGCGACATCTATCGGCAGCAGTTCAAAGAAAGTTTCAGAAGTCAAAAAGTTTATAGAGAAAATCCCACTTATATAAATATAACAACTTTTGAACTGTAGGTGAGGAGAAAAGGTCATCCTACCTTACGTCCGATGAAGACCTCGGTCGTGATGAGTCATCCCTCTGAAATCAGCTACTAGTCTTCTGTGGCAACAAGGCAGATCTCTTCACCAAAGTCGATTATAAGTCGCCACTCAAAATTTACCGAGGTATTATCAACGTCTACGTCCAAGATCCTCTGTCTATCTTCCGCGCTGTGCTCCACCATATCAAACATCAACATCTATCTAGCTATATCTCGATATAATATTGTTACGCTTTCCCCCTATACCTGGGTTGAGTCCCTGAGCATGAATTCGTTGCAATACAGCGAGAATTAAAAACAAGAGGCAATTTGGATTCCGCCGATTGGCTGGAAACCACGCAAAACACACTCACAACAATGATCAGAAGCACGAACACAACATTTAATTACACTCTTAACAGCTTGAATAAAAATTAAAGAGAAGAAATAACCTGAAGCATTATTAACTAGTCTTAATCTGAATCGTCATCACTCCTGACCAGACGACCATTCTGCGAAGGAGTTCACACATCATGTGTCCGGCGTTAGTTTTCGGAAAGTCCACTCACCGAGTTCTTACAATTAGAAACAAAAATGTACTTACATGCCCTCAAGGTAATCCTTTGGCATTTTTGCGCCAATATAGCGCTTTGGAGAAACGCACACACACACACGCACGAGTAATCACGGGGGGGCACTCTCTGGGTATCATCTGTGTGGGCCAATCTGTCTGACGTCCTAGGAACCTTTTTCCCCAGGAGATAGCGTCTATCTTATTCCTATTTTTTTCTCACCGATTGCGAGGGGAAGAGGGTGGTGGATATATATAAGAGTGGTCCCCTCTGCACCGATAAAGGCTGCTGGTCTCAAGAGCGTCTCTTCCGCGCTCAGCTTGACGACGTTATAACGAAGTAAATTTCTCCGTCATTTATGTCCACGCCGGGGCTCGAACCCGGATCCCCTCATTCCGGAATAAGTCACTGTACCAATTGAGCTACGCGGACGTTTTATTCTGATTCCTATCTGCCTTTATGTCGTGTGCGTCCTTCTGGCAGGTACGTCACATCTTCTGGTACGTTACATCATCTCCCCCTTATTTATTTTTTTTTTTTTTCGAATTGTTGGAGAAGGGATTCTCTTATTTTTCCTATCTCGCGGTGTGGAAAGAACATCATACCAATGCGAGATTTCGAACGGCCGGGTCATCCGGATAGTTCGGGCGCCATTATAACGAAGTAAATTTCTCCGTCATTTATGTCCACGCCGGGGCTCGAACCCGGATCCCCTCATTCCGGAATAAGTCACTGTACCAATTGAGCTACGCGGACGTTTTATTCTGATTCCTATCTGCCTTTATGTCGTGTGCGTCCTTCTGGCAGGTACGTCACATCTTCTGGTACGTTACATCATCTCCCCCTTATTTATTTTTTTTTTTTTCGAATTGTTGGAGAAGGGATTCTCTTATTTTTCCTATCTCGCGGTGTGGAAAGAACATCATACCAATGCGAGATTTTGAACGGTCGGGTCATCCGGATAGTTCGGGCGCCATTATAACGAAGTAAATTTCTCCGTCATTTCTGTCCACGCCGGGGCTCGAACCCAGATCCCCTCATTCCGGAATAAGTCACTCTACCAATTGAGCTACGCGGGCGTTTTATTCTGATTCCTATCTGCCTTTATGTCGTGTGCGTCCTTCTGGCAGGTACGTCACATCTCCTGGTACGTTACATCATCTCCCCCTTATTTATTTTTTTTTCGAATTGTTGGAGAAGGGATTCTCTTATTTTTCCTATCTCGCGGTGTGGAAAGAACATCACACCAATGCGAGATTTTGAACGGTCGGGTCATCCGGATAGTTCGGGCGCCATTATAGCGAAGTAAATTTCTCCGTCATTTCTGTCCACGCCGGGGCTCGAACCCGGATCCCCTCATTCCGGAATAAGTCACTCTACCAATTGAGCTACGCGGACGTTTTATTCTGATTCCTATCTGCCTTTATGTCGCGTGCGTCCTTCTGGCAGGTACGTCACACCTCCTGGTACGTTACAACGTGTCTTTTGCCCTGAGATTGGACGGCATTGATTTCACTTCTCAGTTTGTTCCTCAACAAGGTTGCGGAATATCGCAGCTCGTCCCTGCTGCTCGACTTTGGCTGGTCATTTTGGACCTTGCGTCCGCTATTCGCCTTCGTTCCTTCTGTTTTCTGCTGCACGGCGATCCGAGCGAAAATATCAGCGTCTCCGTTCCAGCGTGTGTCTCCGGTCTCTCCGTGTTGCTAAGTGTCCTGCTTTTCTTCCTCCCGAGCTCAGATGTGTAAAGCTGAGTCTGTCTCTGCAGGACGTTGATGAATGTTATCTAGTCTTTGTCATGATGTTCGTCCCCCCCCATGCAACTGTAGATTTTTGGCCGACCACTCAACAAGTGCGCTGCCTTATCTGGTCAGCAGCTGCGCATCCCAAAGAGCGTTCTCTGAAGTTTCTGCACTGGAATTCGGTTAACGCCGCCGAATGAGGCAAGACTAGTGAGAAATCTTTGCGTTACTTAAAAAGGATAATGTTCCACATCTCTGTTGTAGCGAATGGGATACAGTGAATAAATTTCTCAATAGCATTTTCAAAAGTGGCGATACAGCTGCAAACTGAAGCACAAAACTACCACCTACCGAAAGAACTGTGAACTACAAAATTACTCATATACTAGCTGTGACGTACCTGCCACCAGGACGCACACGACATAAAGGCACATAGGAATCAGAATAATCGTCTGCGTAGCTGCCTGCCAGCAGGACGCACACGACATAAAGGCAGATAGGAATCAGAATAATCGTCTGCGTAGCTCAGTTGGTAGAGCGACTTGTTCCGGAATAAGCGGTCTCGGGTTCGAATCCCGGCGTAGACCAAAAATGACGGAGACATTTACTTCGTTATAATGGCGCCCGAACTATCCGGATGACCCGGCCGTTCAAAATCTCGCATTGGTGTGATGTTATTTCCACACCGCGAGACAGGAAAAATCAGAGAATTCCTTCTCCAGCGCTTCGAAAAATAAAAATGTGTGATGTTGCATTCCACACAGCAGATTGACTGGGAGTTCTCAAGTGCACGTTCTACAGTGGATGGCTGCCTGCAACGATTCATGGTCACGGCTGACCCGTGGGCCATGCCCCCGGCCCTCTTTCGAGGGGGAGATGTGACGTACCTGCCAGCAGGACGCACACGACATAAAGGCAGATAGGAATCAGAATAATCGTCTGCGTAGCTCAATTGGTAGAGCGACTTGTTCCGGAATAAGCGGCCTCGGGTTCGAATCCCGTCGTAGACCAAAAATGAAGGAGAAATTTACTTCGTTATATAGCCTTAAGTGTTCTACAAGATAAATGGCATCCGGTGTTGAAAGAATTTTTTAAATGGCACCTGTAAAAGCAGTGATGTTGAAAAAAACAGAATGAGCATATGCGCCCCTAGCGGGGAAATTGTGCACTATTTTGGAAAGAAAATACACAGAGTTTGCATAGTTAATAGTATCTGACCGAAGAAAGAAATTTTTCAATTGGGTTTTTAAGTCGTGCAGATATTGCTGTAAACGGAAACATGAACTTACGCCCTTTGGTGGCAGACTTGTGCGATACGAAACATTTGAAATTATATGAGAACCAATTTCCCATGGTAACGGTCTGCAACAAAGAAATATTTTTTTAAATCGGATTTATTGCCTTGCTTTTGCCACTTTTGCGAAATCGTGACCGATAGGCCTTAATGGGGAAATAAGGCATCCACAACTTTTTGCTGGTCTTCCCCAAAATTGATTCTTCTCCCAGTTCATTTTTGACTCCGCGTAACGATATTGTCGGCGTGTCTATATTCTACGTCTTCTTTTTTCCTCTATCTGTCTGTATATATGTTAAGTTCCTTTAATTTCCCACGTGGTCTGGGCATGCTCTCAGCACCTCAGGAGTTTACCGTTTGGGGCCTCGATTGGTCAACTTAGCTGACGGGTGCTTGACCCTGCGGATTATTGGTTGCTTCCTGGACCACGTAGCTACTATGGAGCACCAGCTGGCGTTATGGATAAATGAGGCTTTCCGTACTTTAATTCGTTCATATTTTTCTTGGATCGAGTGAATAGTTAAACGTTACGGCAGCTTACCTATGACAGAATTATGACTTTCTTATGACAACTCTTGTGTATTTTACGACGTTTCCTCGAGCCTACTTCCAAAAGAGACTGTCGTAAAGTGTTAGGTAGGCTATTTGCTTAACCGAGATTCGGTCTTTGAGATGAGAATCCTTTGATACCAGGGACGCTTGCTCACCACTGACCCTAACACTGGGAACAGGTATTGGTTAAATTATGTAAATATTTTGCTTCTTCCCACGAAGGTGAAGAAAAGAAAAATACACTTATCATTCCCACGGATGTTCAAGTAGAACGAAAAAATGCGGTCTTGACCGTCTCAGTTTTATGCTCTGACTGGGGAGGATGGGAGTGTGAAAAAAGAAAGGGAGCAAAAGAAAAAAAAATGAATAAAAAACATTAAAAAGTAACTTACGCGTGGCACTTTAAACTAAATAAATAATGGTCAATGTGGCCCGAATACGAAGCATTTCCGCTGCAACAGTGTAATAATAAATATTAATAAATGGAGCGACATGACGGCTTTACTCTATGGCTATAAAAGAAAGTACTTTTGCTTGTGTTAATATTGCATCATGAATATGATAACAAAATCAATTGTGTTTTGCTATAACATGGCATGAATTATGAAGAAATACACTGAAACCGTATTTTACATTTTGAAGAATTATAAAACGTGATTGTACTGAATCGATGTATTTTGCTCTTTTCATTCAGTATTTAAATTAAATTGCAATGGGGAACTAAGTTATACATGCAGATCATGCATCAATACAACAAAGTCCGGAACATTTGCGAAATAAAATAAAAAATCTAACTCAATTCTATGATAAGAGGGAATCGAATGCAAAGGATGGGCTTTGGACGTTTTTAATTAAAATGGCAAATATTGAATGCGCAACCGGAATAGAAATACGCTTCGGCTGATTTGAAGAGTTTTATTCTTTGTTCGGATGTTCGCGTCTTTTCGATTCTTCCACGGAACGCTGAGAACGATAACCAGACGGGAGGCATTTAAGCCTGCTCTAAGTTTACCCTGAGTATCAGCGTCAAAACGTTTTCCTATTTACTCTAGAGACTTGTACGCGAAGGGAGCTAGCTCCACGGGTAATATTCCGTCGTAAATGGATTCGAGAATAATTTGTTGTACTTTCCGAAATCGATATGAGGCATTCTGAACAGAAGCATGCGCTTCGCATTTCGTAAGAAATCACAACGGTCACACGCTATTACATTCAATGTGCTGAAACACAACTACAGAAATACATGCCTTCAGTGGAGAAGCAAGGAATGCTTAGTCGTTGTGATTCAGCGTTCGGTTTTGAAAGCTGATGTAGTTCTTACCACGTTATACTCAGAATTCTATCAAAAGGACGATGAACAGCACCACGTTGCGAAATATAAAACGCTTTCCACAGAAACTCTCGAAAGAGCAAATCCTGGGAAGAGTGAATGACAAGAATGCATTTCATTTTAGGTAGTCTTAAATATTTTCCTTTTTTTTATCTTTAGGTTTTTGAATAAGTTGACAATAAGAAAGATAACGCCTTACTTCCTAATCTGAAATTTGTTTCCAATATAAGTTGCTGAGTCTTCATTCAGTATAAGTTTGATAACCTTTTCTATGCCACAATGTGAATTTCTCCTAGAAAGAAGTTGGGCACTGATTTTTTTATGACTTAAGCGAGGAATTAAACACGGAAGCAATTAAGGTCCTCCATACCTCAGAAAGAAATTATATACATAAAAAAACAATTTAGGCATCCGGGATTTTTTTTCACATGTGGAACAAACATTGAACCATTTTTCTGCGTTTCTATATTAGAGTCACTTTGCGGAGTAATATTTTAATTATTATCCCAAATGTGTAAAATAATGGGCAGATTGACAATTATTTTTAAAAAGTTCTAATTTTGATATCTGCTAGGTTAAAAAGCAGAACAATAGTTTTATATTTTATCTCGAAATATAAAAATTTGGGAACACATACGAGTGATATATTGATTTTCCCATCTGCATGATGCTATATTTGTTTCAATTTCGCATTCAGTGGAATTGAAACAATACGGGGTATGGAGAACTCTTATTAAGCATGCCTTTTATGCAGTTGCTGAACTACCGAACCTGGGACGCAGTGGTCTAATAAGTAAGTGTTCCGCAACCGGTTTGCCGCCGCCCAACACTGTGCTCCCACAAGATGAAAGGCGTGACGCGAACGTTTACCTATTATCCTATTGTAAGAAATTAATTGTCGAATTTTATTTGATTATTTTATCCTAGTTTCATATGCTTGTATTTCATTCTCTGACGCTGCACTGATTAAATAAGATGATGCGTGTTTATTATTTATTACATGCCGCGAATTTTTATGTATTCTAAGAAATTAAATGTAAATTATTTGCTCACAGAAATTTGTTATATCGTAATTTTGCTTGTTGATATACACTATCTACCAACAAGTAATTGGATCCCCCTGCAATCGACGATATCTGCGGTCCTGATGCACGTTACGGCCGCCGCCGTTAAATATCGTGTGGGAAACAACAACGCAACCAGTCGCATGCAAGATGCCACGCAGTTCGGAGCTCTCTGATTTCGAGAAAGGTGTAATCGTCAGGTATCACAGAAATGGCTGATCCATACGTGACATATCCAGCCATTTAAAGTACCCAAAATCGACAGTGGCTTTCGTGATTGGCAAGTGGAAGATGAGAGGTAACTGTTGGAATGTGCTCAGTAGTATAAAAGGACCGATTCTGGACCAAGGATGCATCCTTCTAGAGAAGGATGGGGGCGTGGCGTGTGACCGAGTGGATGTGGGGGCGTGGCAGATGACGGTAGTGTGTTGGGTCGATGCTGCCCCCTAGCGGTGATTCTTGGAACTTTCGATGAATCTTTGAGAGATGGCAACGACCGAGTCGGGGAAAGGAGATGTGCTGCCACTAGCGGTGCTTCTTGGAACTTTTAATGGATCTCTGAGGGATGGCAACGACCGAGTGGTAGAAAGGGGGTGGTTATAGGGGGATGTCAACTCGATGTGTTGCCCCCTAGCGGTGCTTTTTGGAACTTTTAATGGATCTTTGACAGATGGCAACGACCGAGTGGGGAAAAGGGGATGTGTACGTTGCCCCCTAGCGGTGCTTTTTCGAACTTTTCTCGGGAGATTTATTGGACGTTGACAAATTTTTAAGAAGTCTTTCCAATATTTATTTTTTTAATTTTCTCGGGAGATTTACTGGACTTTGTCAAATTTTTGAAGGAAGTTTTTTAGTCGTTTCCAATTTTTTTTACTCGTTTTTTTTTTGTCCTATTTTTTTCTCTCTAATTTATTTTATTAAATTTATATTTTCAGGAATTCTGTGAGGTATTATAATTTTTATAGACGTTGCATTATTTTTTTAATTTTCTCGGGAGATTTATTGGACGCTGACAAATTTTTGAAGGAAGTCTTTCTAATATGTTTTTTTTTATTAAATTTATATTTTCAGGAATTCCCTGAGGTGTTATAATTTTTATAGACGTTGCATTATTTTTTTAATTCTTATATTTTTCTTCCCTCCAATTTTAATTTAGGCGAGGAAAGGCTTTGTTTGAAAAGATTTCGTTCCCGTTGATTCATGTTCCGCCATTTTAGTTTCACCACGTTGTCATTTTGTGAGCCATGTGTTTTGGGATGAGTCACAATTTTCTCTTTGACTAAGAAAATTTTGTATGACACGTGTTTTGGGATGAGTCACAATTTTCTCTTTGACTAAGAAAATTTTGTATGACACGTGTTTTGGGATGAGTCACTATGATGAGTGACGCATTCGTGATAGCAGACATGACATCAGCCAACGTCGTTTTCTCCTCAGCGGGGTCGGCTTTATTTATTTTTTTTTCTCGGGAGATTTACTGGACTTTGTCAAATTTTTGAAGGAAGTTTTTTCAATCGAAGCATTTCCTCAAATTTGTTTTATTAAATTTATATTTTTAGAACTCCGTGAGGTGTTATAATTTTTATAGACGTTGCATTATTTTTTAATTCTTATATTTTTCTTCCCTACAATTTTAATTTAGACGAGGAAAGGCTTTGTTTGAAAAGATTTCGTTCCTGTTGATTCATGTTCCGCTATCTTTTGTGAGCCATTTCCTCCGCGGGGTCGGCGGTTGACGTCATTTGAGATTCTGTAGCCACATTAAATTCCTAGACTGATTTTTTTTTTCAATAACTTGATCATTTTGCAACGAATTTATTCCTTATTTTTCCTCATAATTTCCCATTTTATATTCATAATTTTTCAACGTAACGATTTTTTTATTTTCTTTGAGGAGACTTCACGCATTTTCAACGGACGTTCCAACATAAAAACGTTTTCCAAAGTTTTGTGCTGCAGACATAATCTTAAAACACGATTGTTTATTAACGTATTTACGTGTTTATGACATTTTCTGTTACGTTTTTTCAACTAGGAATTTTTATAGACGTTGCGTTATTTTTTTAATTTTTATATTTTTCTTTCCTCCAATTTTAATTTAGACGAGAAAAGGCTTTGTTTGAAAAAATTTCGTTCCTGTTTATTCATGTTCCGCTATCTTTTGTCCGACATGTGTTTTGGGATGACTCACCATTTTCTCTTTGACTCAGAAAACTTTGTATGACACGTGTTTTGGGACGAGTGACTATGATACTATGATGTGTGACGCATGTCGTGATAGCAGATATGACATCAGCCAACGCCATTTCCACCGCGGGGTCGGCGGTTGTCGTCATTTGAGATTCTGTAGACACATTAAGTTCCAAGACTGGCTTTTTTCAATAACTTGATCATTTTGCAACGAATTTATTCCTTATTTCTCCCCCCTAATTTTCCATTTTATATTCATAATTCTTCAATGTAACGATTTTTTTATTTTCTTTGAGGAGACTTCACGCATTTTCAACGGACGTTCCATCATAAAAACGTTTTCCAAAGTTTTGTGCTGCAGACATAATCTTAAAACACGATTGTTTATTAACATATTTACGTGTTAATGGCATTTTTTTAACGTTGAACCTTTTTCCACCGTACAAAGCCACAATTTTTTATGCATAGTTAAAATGTTTTTTTTATTTCTTCATGATTATTCAGTGAAATGTACCCTTTAATGCATTATCTTAATCTTTTTTTACTAAATGCTTGCATACTCGTTAAACTTCTCGATGTACCAAGATTATTTTATTTTCAAACTAACAACTACTTTTATCGAGGCTTTATTTTTTCTGATTTAAACAAGCCAACGTTTCTTCATTATTATTTCTTTTTCCTACGCAAAGAACTTTTCTTACTTGTTTTTAATGTATGACTTAATCTGGTTTTTTATATAGATGTTTCATGTTTGCGCAAGAAATATACAGATCTATAGCAGATATACATAAAATTCGTTCCTAACAGTATCTTTTTTTTTTTTTTAGATTTAACCCAATATACGTTTCTTAACGATTTGATATCTGTTCCACAAAGTGTTACAAAACTTCAGATTTTTAATTTTTTCCCTCTAAAACTGCTTTTTTTTTCTTACTTGCTTTTAATGTATGGTTTAATCTATTTATCTACCTTATTACTTTTCTATATGTGTACAAGAAATATACGAACCTATAGTAGTTAAAATTCGATTGAAACAATATTTCTTCATTCTTACTATATTATTCCATTTCTTTCATCTATAGTAGTTAAAATTCGACTGAAACAATATTTTCTCCATTCTTACTGTATTTTTACATTTCTTTCCAACAGACGTTTTTTCTTCTCAATTCCCGCTATCTAACTTAATCTATGTTTTGAATATCATTCTATGTCCGCGTATTCGTCCATTATTTTATTTCAAACTTTGCTAACTACCTCATACTTATATTCTGACTTTATATTTTTCATTTCAACCAACGTTTCTTAACGACTTGAATTTCCGGATGTGACAAAACTTCAGATTTATTTTTTCTCCTCTTAAACTATTTTTTTCTTACTTGCTTTAAATGTGACTTAATTTATTTTTTACATCGCTGTTTCATGTATGTACAAGAAATATACAGATCTATAGCAGTTAAAAATTCGATTGAAACAGTATTTTCTTTATTTTTACATTTCCTTCTGACAAACATTTTTTTTTCGCATTTTCCCCTATTTAACTTAATTTTGTGTTTTGAATATCATTCTATGTTCACGATTCTGACTTTATTTTTTCATTTCATTTCAACCAACGGTTTTTAACGACTTGATATCACAAGATGTAGCAAACCTTCAGATATTTTGTTTTGTTTCTTCATGTAACGTAATATTTTTTCAAAATTCACTTTTAAGTATTCCTAAAAGCTTACATTTATGAGAAATATACAGATCTGTAGTGGTAAAAATTGGACTGCAACAGTATTTTCTTTATTCCAACTTTACTTTTCTATTTCTTTTCAACAGGCGTTTCTTCATTATTATTTCTTTTTCATATGTAAGCAACTTTTCTTTCTTTATTTTAATGTATAACTTAATAAATTTTTCTATCTTACCTTTTCGTGGGTATACGAGAAATATACAGATCTATGACAGTTAAAATTCGATTGTATTAGTATTTTCTTTACTATGACTTTATTTTTTCATTTCATTTGAGTAAACGTTTCTTAACAAATTGATATCACAAGATGTACCAAACACTTCAGAATTTTTGTTTCCCTCACTTTCCAACTCACTTAAGGATTCCTAAAAACCTGCATGTATGTGAAATATTCATATTTTTTCATTCTATCCTAATTTGCTATACTTTTCTTTAACTGACCCAACAGGAAAAGCATTCATTGTCAAGACATTCATTCTAAAGCATTATTTCTTACGATAAAATTTACATCCTTTGCAATATATTTCCAGTATATTTTTTCTAAATCAACAGAAAAAACATTCATTCTGGAGACATAGCGACCAAGTCCGTACTTCCACTAAACATCGTATTCTTAGCAAACATTTTTTCCCCTACATAGCAATTTCCTAACTCACCAGAAAAGCAGCTATTCTCAGCATGTATCTAAAATATCGAATTTCTCCAAACAAATGTAATAATTTTTTTAAGAAAGACTTAGTTCTTTTCTCTGTAAAACGACTTAATCTATTTTTCGAAAAACTGTTCTACGTTTACGTATTTTGTTTAACTTTGCTTTACACTGTACTTCGATTTTTTCTTCTTTGTAGTACTTTTTTCCTGTTTCATTCCAACAAACTTGTTTCTTTTCGACTCGATCACTCTCACATTTCTATACAAACTTTCCTAATATCAGAAATGTAACAAAAACTTCAGATATGTTTTTTAACTTTAGAATAAGTCTCACCGACATTTATTTTCATGACATAAACTAAAATTTCATACTTTTCCCAAAAATAGTTTTCTTAATGAGTTGTTTTACACATTTTTCATAATTGGCAAAGACTATTTTTTATATAAGGTTAGTTTCGAGAAAGTTAAATTTCGTCTAGTGTTAATCGAACAGAAGAAATATACATCAAGGAAAGAAAACTGAAATTATACATATGCAAAGAATTTGCTACGGCTGAAGGTCCCGAGTGAGTTATTCAACCAATGCTCGTATTACCCATTCAAAGATGGAGGTATCAGGATGACCAAATCCCTCGTTGTTGCCTTCTTGTAGCAAAAGAGGTGCTGAACTTCACCAAACATGGTTCCATAATATTGGATAAACACATTAAGGTGTACGGAGCAATTAAGCCCACGCCAGTGACCTTCTTCGTTCACATACACTCACATTCAAACAGAAAAAAATATAACTGAATGACAAAAAGTAATGAAATAAAAGTAGTCCTGAAAAGGACTGTTTTGTAGTCCTAAAAAGGACTTGGTTTTCTTTAAACCTCGAAATCATCATCACACTCCATATTTTGAACAGTCTTGAGAATTTCGCAAACATCAAGATCTTCAAGAATAAATCTGGGAACTGAAACTTTTGCAACTGAGCAGGCATTGGCGTAAGCAATCCCAAGTACTTTGGGTTCGATAAGTGCAAATGCCTTATCAAAGCATCTATGCCACCGAGCGATTGCTGTGGATTTCATACAGTCATGACCTAGCTGATTATTTGGCATAAGAAGCACTGGAAGATAGCACTCCCTACAGTAGAAAACTTTTTCTACATTTTCCTTAATGGTAGCTCTTACCACTTCCACGAGAACGTCTTTCAGTTTTTGAATGTCTACGGAAAAAGTAGTCAAAGTTCCCTGTTGTTGTAACACGGCATTTTGGAAGGTGGATCCAAACTGCAATTTTTTTACACTGATCCAAAGCTTTTTGCATGCATCTTTCAGAGTTTCAAATTGGTCGCATGTTAATGACACTGATGCTCGATTCAACATAAACGAATCATCAGTCAGAACGTGAAGTTGTTGAAAACGGTAAGCAATTTCACGAGGGAAGGGAAACAGTTCATCATCAATTCCTTGTTGAAAACAACGATTTCATTACTTCCATCATACATATAGCAGTTTTCCATAAATTCCTTAAATGTTTTAGCTGACATGGTGACTCCGTACTTGAAAGGAAACAGTTTTCCTTTTTCACAACATAACTTCGAATGTGTACTCTCACAGTGCCTGTGAAATCAGACACTTTTGCTAACTTATTTCCACCCAACGAAACATGATGTGGAGGAAGGCTTTCTAATGAGATGCCTGATTCAGCATGAGACTCAGGCTTTGTAGGAACACACACCTTCTTTGTAGCAGTAGCAGAGGAAACTTCGGCAGATCGCTTCATGTTCAAGGCAGTTCGATGAGTAACACAGTTAACGGTAGGTTGTAGCGATGATAATCCGTACGATAACACAACGTGTGAGCAGTTCGATGATTGAGAACAGAATAGTGAGCTGATTTGTCCTCAGGCAAAACTAATAAGAGATTTGCGCATGTGCGTCTGCTTGATGACGTCAGTCCTCCACGTGGAAAAATCATGACGTCAGATACACCCAACGTCTCCCTGACCGACGCCATCTTGAATCACCACGTGCTCCAGCACAGCAGAATGACGGGGAAAAGCTGATTTGTCCTTAGGCGATAAGAGACTTGAGCATGTTTGTCTGCTTGATGACGTCAGTCCTCCACGTGGAAAATTCATGACGTCAGATACACCCAACGTCTCCCTGACCGACACCATCTTGGATCGCCACGTGCTCCAACATATATCAGCTCTCGCAAAACGCTTGGGGTGACGTCACGGAATATCTAAAGGTTAGGTTTAGACGAATATTGGGAGCATTCTTGCAGGGTGGTGATCCACTAAATGAGTAACGGACATGATTATCACCGTAGGCCACATGTTGTCTAGGAATTTTATATGTTTTTCCATAAATCTTAATTTTGCTGAGATCATCACCAAAATATTCAACTTCATTTTCAAGGCGGTTAAGATAATCTGTAGCTTCAGAATCAGAAAATAATTTCTCATATGAAAAATGGAGGCCATCCTTATGATATATCTTAGAAGAATGCATTTCTTCAGACGAAAGAAAATGTAGCAGTAATTGAAAAAAGCAGTATCTTCACACCCAGCAACGAAGCGAGAATGAAACAGACTTGAGATAAGACGTACGACTAACGAATGCGTGAGTCATCGATGATGCAAGCAGGAGCACATTACGGACAGGTGCAAATGATCAAGAATTAAGCACGTCGCTTTAAAACCAGTGTCAAATAAGCATTCAAAAAGTACAATTTCCCGATGGGGAGAAAATGAAATTGACTACGTGTGTGAGAAAAAAAAATGGCGGTGATCGTGAAATGTCGAGCCCCTCCCCCACAAAAAATAAAATGGCGGTGGCCGCTAGCAGGATGGCAACATGGTGACTCACCCACACACGTGGAGCACAAATCACATCTCAAAGACCAATCGCGTCGCCTTTTCCTTGGCAGCATATTCTTTATTAATAGGTCACGTACATTAAATTTGGTGAACTACTGCCTGGAAAGGCAACGCGATTGGTCTTTGAGATGTGATTTGTGCTCCACGTGTGTGGGTCAGTCACCATGTTGCCATCCTGCTAGCGGCCGCCGCCATTTTATTCTTTGTGGGGGAGGGGCTCGACATTTCACGATCACCGCCATTTTTTTTTCTCACACACGTAGTCAATTTCATTTTCTCCCCATCGGGAAATTGTACTTTTTGAATGCTTATTTGACACTGGTTTTAAAGCGACGTGCTTAATTCTTGATCATTTGCACCTGTCCGTAATGTGCTCCTGCTTGCATCATCGATGACTCACGCATTCGGTAGTCGTACGTCTTATCTCAAGTCTGTCTGTTTCATTCTCGCTTCGTTGCTGGGTGTGAAGATACTGCTTTTTTCAATTACTGCTACATTTTCTTTCGTCTGAAGAAATGCATTCTTCTAAGATATGTCATAAGGATGGCATCCATTTTTCATATGAGAAATTATTTTCTGATTCTGAAGCTACAGATTATCTTAACCGCCTTGAAAATGAAGCTGAATATTTTGGTGATGATCTCAGCAAAATTAAGATTTATGGAAAAACATATAAAATTCCTAGACAACATGTGGCCTACGGTGATAATCATGTCCGTTACTCATTTAGTGGATCACCACACTGCAAGAATGCTCCCAATATTCGTCTAAACCTAACCTTTAGATATTCCGTGACGTCACCCCAAGCGTTTTGCGAGAGCTGATATATGTTGGAGCACGTGGCGATCCAAGATGGTGTCGGTCAGGGAGACGTTGGGTGTATCTGACGTCATGAATTTTCCACGTGGAGGACTGACGTTATCAAGCAGACAAACATGCTCAAGTCTCTTATCGCCTAAGGACAAATCAGCTTTTCCCCGTCATTCTGCTGTGCTGGAGCACGTGGTGATTCAAGATGGCGTCGGTCAGGGAGACGTTGGGTGTATCTGACGTCATGATTTTTCCACGTGGAGGACTGACGTCATCAAGCAGACGCACATGCGCAAATCTCTTATTAGTTTTGCCTGAGGACAAATCAGCTCGCTATTCTGTTCTCAATCATCGAACTGCTCACACGTTGTGTTATCGTACGGATTATCATCGCTACAACCTACCGTGAACTGTGTTACTCATCGAACTGCCTTGAACATGAAGCGATCTGCCGAAGTTTCCTCTGCTACTGCTACAAAGAAGGTGTGTGTTCCTACAAAGCCTGAGTCTCATGCTGAATCAGGCATCTCATTAGAAAGCCTTCCTCCACATCATGTTTCGTTGGGTGGAAATAAGTTAGCAAAAGTGTCTGATTTCACAGGCACTGTGAGAGTACACATTCGAAGTTATGTTGTGAAAAACGAAAAACTGTTTCCTTCCAAGTACGGAGTCACCATGTCAGCTAAAACATTTAAGGAATTTATGGAAAACTGCTATATGTATGATGGAAGTAATGAAATCGTTGTTTTCAACAAGGAATTGATGATGAACTGTTTCCCTTCCCTCGTGAAATTGCTTACCGTTTTCAACAACTTCACGTTCTGACTGATGATTCGTTTATGTTGAATTGAGCATCAGTGTCATTAACATGCGACCAATTTGAAACTCTGAAAGATGCATGCAAAAAGCTTTGGATCAGTGTAAAAAAATTGCAGTTTGGATCCACCTTCCAAAATGCCGTGTTACAACAACAAGGAACTTTGACAACTTTTTCCGTAGACATTCAAAAACTGAAAGACGTTCTCGTGGAAGTGGTAAGAGCTACCATTAAAGAAAATGTAGAAAAAGTTTTCTACTGTAGGGAGTGTCATCTTCCAGTGCTTCTTATGCCAAATAATCAGCTAGGTCATGACTGTATGAAATCCACAGCAATCAATCGGTGGCATAGATGCTTTGATAAGGCATTTGCACTTATCGAACCCAAAGTACTTGGGATTGCTTACGCCAACGCCTGCTCAGTTGCAAAAGTTTCAGTTCCCAGATTTATTCTTGAAGATCTTGATGTTTGCGAAATTCTCAAGACTGTTCAAAATATGGAGTGTGATGATGATTTCGAGGTTTAAAGAAAACCAAGTCCTTTTTAGGACTACAAAACAGTCCTTTTCAGGACTACTTTTATTTCATTATTTTTTGTCATTCATTTATATTTTTTTCTGTTTGAATGTGAGTGTATGTGAACGAAGAAGGTCACTGGCGTGGGCTTAATTGCTCCGTACACCTTAATGTGTTTCTCCAATATTATGGAACCATGTTTGGTGAAGTTCAGCACCTCTTTTGCTACAAGAAGGCAACAATGAGGGATTTGGTCATCCTGATACCTCCATCTTTGAATGGGTAATACGAGCATTGGTTGAATAACTCACTCGGGGGGACCTTCAGCCGTAGCAAATTCTTTGCATATGTATAATTTCAGTTTTCTTTCCTTGATGTATATTTCTTCTGTTCGATTAACACTAAACGAAATTTAACTTTCTCGAAACTAACCTTATACAAAAAAAATAGTCTTTGCCAATTATGAAAAAAGTGTAAAACAACTCATTAAGAAAACTATTTTTGGGAAAAGTATGAAATTTTAGTTTATGTCATGATAATAAATGTCGGTGAGACTTATTCTAAAGTTCAAAAATATATCTGAAGTTTTTGTTACATTTCTGATATTAGGAAAGTTTGTATAGAAATGTGAGAGTGATCGAGTCGAAAAAAAAACAAGTTTGTTGGAATGAAACAAGAAAAAAGTACTACAAAGAAGGAAAAATCGAAGTACAGTGTAAAGCAAAGTTAAACAAAATAAGTGAACGTAGAACAGTTTTTCGAAAAATGATTAAGTCGTTATACAGAGAAAAGAACTAAGTCTTTCATAAAAAAAATTATTACATTTGTTTGGAGAAATTCGATATTTTAGATACATGCTGAGAATAGCTGCTTTTCTGGTGAGTTAGGAAATTGCTATGTAAGGGAAAAAATGTTTGCTAAGAATACGATGTTTAGTGGAAGTACGGACTTGGTCGCTATGTCTCCAGAATGAATGTTTTTTCTGTTGATTTAAAAAAAATACTGAAAATATATTGCAAAGGATATAAATTTTATCGTAAGAAATAATGCTTTAGAATGAATGTCTTGACAATGAATGCTTTTCCTGTTGGGTCAGTTAAAGAAAAGTATAGCAAATTAGGATAGAATGAAAAAATATGAATATTTCACATACATGCAGGTTTTTAGGAATCCTTAAGTGAGTTGGAAAGTGAGGGAAACAAAAATTCTGAAGTGTTTGGTACATCTTGTGATATCAATTTGTTAAGAAACGTTTACTCAAATGAAATGAAAAAATAAAGTCATAGTAAAGGAAATACTAATACAATCGAATTTTAACTGTCATAGATCTGTATATTTCTCGTATACCCACGAAAAGGTAAGATAGAAAAATTTATTAAGTTATACATTAAAAGAAAGAAAGAAAAGTTGCTTACATATGAAAAAGAAATAATAATGAAGAAACGCCTGTTGAAAAGAAATAGAAAAGTAAAGTTGGAATAAAGAAAATACTGTTGCAGTCCAATTTTTACCACTACAGATCTGTATATTTCTCATAAATGTAAGCTTTTAGGAATACTTAAAAGTGAATTTTGAAAAAATATTACGTTACATGAAGAAACTAAACAAAATATCTGAAGTTTTGCTACATCTTGTGATATCAAGTCGTTAAGAAACGTTGGTTGAAATGAAATGAAAAATAAAGTCAGAATCGTGAACATAGAATGATATTCAAAACACAAAATTAAGTTAAATAGGGGAAAATGCGAAAAAAATGTTTGTCAGAAGGAAATGTAAAAATAAAGAAAATACTGTTTCAATCGAATTTTTAACTGCTATAGATCTGTATATTTCTTGTACATACATGAAACAGCGATGTAAAAAATAAATTAAGTCACATTTAAAGCAAGTAAGAAAAAAATAGTTTAAGAGGAGAAAAAATAAATCTGAAGTTTTGTCACATCCGGAAATTCAAGTCGTTAAGAAACGTTGGTTGAAATGAAAAATATAAAGTCAGAATATAAGTATGAGGTAGTTAGCAAAGTTTGAAATAAAATAATGGACGAATACGCGAACATAGAATGATATTCAAAACATAGATTAAGTTAGATAGCGGGAATTGAGAAGAAAAAACGTCTGTTGGAAAGAAATGTAAAAATACAGTAAGAATGGAGAAAATATTGTTTCAGTCGAATTTTAACTATTATAGATGAAAGAAATGGAATAATATAGTAAGAATGAAGAAATATTGTTTCAATCGAATTTTAACTACTATAGGTTCGTATATTTCTTGTACACATATAGAAAAGTAATAAGATGGATAAATAGATTAAACCATACATTAAAAGCAAGTAAGAAAAAAAAACAGTTTCAGAGGGAAAAAATTAAAAATCTGAAGTTTTGTAACACCTTGTGGAACAGATATCAAATCGTTAAGAAACGTATGTTGGGTTAAATCTAAAAAAAGATACTGGTAGGAACGAATTTTATGTATATCTGCTATAGATTTGTATATTTCTTGCGCAAACATGAAACATCTATATAAAAAAGCAGATTAAGTCATACATTAAAAACAAGTAAGAAAAGTTCTTTGCGTAGGAAAAAGAAATAATAATGAAGAAACGTTGGCTTGTTTAAATCAGAAAAAATAAAGCCTCGATAAAAGTAGTTGTTAGTTTGAAAATAAAATAATGTTGGTACATCGAGAAGTTTAACGAGTATGCAAGCATTTAGTAAAAAAAGATTAAGATAATGCATTAAAGGGTACATTTCACTGAATAATCATGAAGAAATAAAAAAAACATTTTAACTATGCATAAAAAATTGTGGCTTTGTACGGTGGAAAAAGGTACAACGTTAAAAAAATGCCATGAACACGTAAATACGTTAATAAACAATCGTGTTTTAAGATTATGTCTGCAGCACAAAACTTTGGAAAACGTTTTTATGTTGGAACGTCCGTTGGAAATGCGTGAAGTCTCCTCAAATAAAATAAAAAAATCGTTACGTTGAAAAATTATGAATATAAAATGGGAAATTATGAGGAAAAAATAAGGAATAAATTCGTTGCAAAATGATCAAGTTATTGAAAAAAAAAATCAGTCTTCGAACTTAATGTGGCTACAGAATCTCAAATGAAGTCAACCGCCGACCCCGCGGAGGAAATGGCTCACAAAAGATAGCGGAACATGAATCAACAGGAACGAAATCTTTTTAAACAAAGCCTTTCCTCGTCTAAATTAAAATTGTAGGGAAGAAAAATATAAGAATTAAAAAATAATGCAACGTCTATAAAAATTATAACACCTCACGGAGTTCTAAAAATATAAATTTAATAAAACAAATTTGAGGAAATGCTTCGATTGAAAAAACTTCCTTCAAAAATTTGACAAAGTCCAGTAAATCTCCCGAGAAAATAAAAATAAATAAATAAAGCCGACCCCGCTGAGGAGAAAACGACGTTGGCTGATGTCATGTCTGCTATCACGAATGCGTCACTCATCATAATGACTCATCCCAAAACACGTGTCATACAAAATTTTCTTAGTCAAAGAGAAAATTGTGACTCATCCCAAAACACATGGCTCACAAAATGACAACGTGGTGAAACTAAAATGGCGGAACATGAATCAACGGGAACGAAATATTTTCAAACAAAGCCTTTCCTCGCCTAAATTAAAATTGGAGGGGAGAAAAATATAAGAATTAAAAAATAATGCAACGTCTATAAAAATTATAACACCTCAGGGAATTCCTGAAAATATAAATTTAATAAAAAAAAAACATATTGGAAAGACTTCCTTCAAAAATTTGTCAGCGTTCAATAAATCTCCCGAGAAAATTAAAAAAATAATGCAACGTCTATAAAAATTATAATACCTCAGGGAATTCCTGAAATTATAAATTTAATAAAATAAATTAGAGAGAAAAATAGGACAAAAAAAAACGAGTAAAAAAAATTGGAAACGACTAAAAAAGTTCCTTCAAAAATTTGACAAAGTCCAGTAAATCTCCCGAGAAAATTAAAAAAATAAATATTGGAAAGACTTCTTAAAAATTTGTCAACATCCAATAAATCTCCCGAGAAAAGTTCGAAAAAGCACCGCTAGGGGGCAACGTACACATCCCCTTTCCCCCACTCGGTCGTTGCCATTTGTCAAAGATCCATTAAAAGTTCCAAAAAGCACCGCTAGGGGCAGCACATCGAGTTGATATCCCCCTATATCCACCCCCTTTCTCCCACTCGGTCGTTGCCATCCCTCAGAGATCCATTAAAAGTTCCAAGAAGCACCGCTAGGGGCAGCACATCTCCTTTCCCCGACTCGGTCTTTGCCATCTTTCAAAGATTCATCGAAATTTCCAAGAATCACCGCTAGGGGGCAATATCGACCCAACACACTAGCGTCATCTGCCACGCCCCCACATCCTTCGGTCGCACCCACGCCCCCATCCTTCTGCCGCAAGCCACGCCCCCATCCTTCTCTAGAAGGATGCATCCTTGGTCCAGAATCGGTCCTTTTATACTACTGTGCTCCGACCCGGCAGACCCACAAAAATGGGAGTTCGAGACCGACGGGCGCTGGCCAAAGAAATTCGGAAGAACCGCACCAATTCGATGGGCCACACCCACGAGGAGTTTCAACAGGCATCCGCGAGTGTTCTTTCGATGAATACCATCCGTAAGGAAGCCCATCTGCTCGGTTATCATGGACGTGCAGCCGCCCACAAGCCTTTGATCACCAAGTCCAATAGCGCTGCTCGGCTAACGTGGTGCAAAGAACGTCGACAGTGGACCGTTGAACAGTGGAAACAGGTTCTCTGGAGCGACGAATCAATGTTCACCCTCTACCGTTCGGATGGCAGGGTCTGGGTTTGGCGTCTGCCTGGAGACCGCGTCCTGCCGGAATGTATTGTGCCAACTGTGAAGTTCGCCGGCGGTGGAATTGTGCTATGGGGGTGTTTATCCTGGTATGGCACGGGTCCCTTGGTCGCAATTCCTGGTAGACTCACCGCCGAGACCTACTGCACCATTTTGGATGACCATGCGCTTCCTACGTTGGGGCAGTTTTACCGGGTGGACCCATGTTACTTTAAGGATGACAATGCCACCTGTCATGTTGCGAGCTCCACCATGGCTTCGTATGGTGACAATGGGTTTAATCGAATGGACTGGCCTGCGCAGAGCCCGGACCTTAACCCTTTCGAGCACCTCTGGGAAAAGTTGGAGCGTCGACTTAAGGGGCGCTCCCACCGTCCGAAATCGGTAAAGGAACTGACCTGTCTTCTCCAACCCGAGTGGAAGAAAATGCTGATAGCCGTCGTACAACGCATGGTTGAGAGTATACCGCAGCTGTAATCGCCGCTCGTGGAGGCTCCACCAACTATTGAAGGTGAATAAACTTCGTTTCCCTTTGTTATCACAGGTGTCCAATTACTTGTTAGTAGATAGTGTATTTGTACTTCTCCCCTCTACCGCCGCGCGATGCGACTTCTTTGTTACATTTATCACATGTCCTGTGTACGCTTTTGCCTAAAAGTGCGGGGATTAACAAACCTTTCCCGGTATTTTATTATTTCATTACGTTGTTTTGGTATTTTTACCTGTTTGTTAGTTCTTCAACTTTATTACTTTTTTCCTGTACCGATGCACCCACCCATTGTTAGACTTTATTTTAAATAAGTCGGTATACGTGTCTCTCCTTCTCTTTGAAGAGCATATAGGTCCCGCGTCTTGCAATTATTTCAGTTCTATCACACTGTGCTCTGAAGCAATCCGAAAATTGTTCAGTTTTGCTACTTTCTATTACAATTAAACTAATTTTTCGTTTCAAATGTTCCCGACTGTGTAGCCACTTGCTGACGGTAATAAAGTGTGATAGACCTAATTAAAGAACATTTAGAAATCTTGCAACAGAAGTTCAAGAAGTATTTTGGAAAGAGTGCTCAACATTTCGACTGGGTTCGTGATCCATTCGTTGCGAGTTCAAAACCAATTCCGATTAATATACAAAAAGGACTCTCAGATTTAAAAGCAGACAGAACATAGAAATTAAAACTTCTCGAAGTGCCTTCAGACACATTTTGGTTGACAATAAGTAGTGAATACCCGGCTATCTCCGAGGTGGCAGATAATGTGTTATTGCCATTTTCAACTACATATTTCTGTGAACTGGGCTTCTCAGCGTTGAATGAAATGAAAACATCAAAGAGAAAGAGACTCCAATCCGTTTATGAAGAAATGAGACTTGCATTGTCAACGATTCCGCCACGGATCAGCCGCCAGTGTGCAGCTAAGCAAGCGCAAGTATTGCATTGAAGGTATGAGTAGGATTATTTATTTTAATAGTAATATAAAAGTGTATTTTCTTGCATTTTCTACCGTGAATTAAAGTTCATAAATTGTTAATAAATGCAGGAGTCGATTTCTATTTAATAATAATATAATAGAATAATAATATTCTGTAATAATAATAATAAATTGATTATATTACCTATTTATATTAATAGTGTCATATCATACGTTTTTGAGGGGATTAACATTTTGGTGTGCCGTGTTGAGTCCTGGATAATTTATGGTGTGCCGCGAGTAGAAAAAAGGTTGAGCAACACTGGTCTAAGTGCTGGCTTCTGACCAGATGTCCAAGATGGGTCTGGGTTCGAATCCCGAATCCCGGTGAGGCATGGATGCTGTGTTTGTCTTACGGCACTAGCTCACTTATTTCTCGGGAGCCAGGCGCCCTAAATTAGGGGCAGACGACTGCTTATACCCCAGTCAGTAGATCACGGTGGTCGTTAAACACCAAATGAAGAAAAATTATTAAACTGAAAAGTTTTATTGGCACCTTATCCGTCCAATTAGAAAAGGCCAAAATTCACAAACCTCATGCTTTATTTTTAAAACTGACCACTACTAAAAAATAAAATAATGCACTTGTGAAGAAACTGTCAGCAAATTTAATATTTATTTAACTTCATTCTAGACAATTATAACACGTCTTTGTTAAAAAAAATGTGTGCGCCTATAGTATCAATTTGTCCGTCGATCCGCTTGTGAACTAACTCCATGCCTCTTTACCTATTAGTCCGATTTGAAAAAAACCCTTATCCCTTATTCTATTTGAAAGCTTCAAATCTGGGAACGATTATCCTCGCTTTCTGTTTCTTTCCGATGCACAACTTCACCACTAGAGGGCGTAAATGCAGATGCCATCGTATTCATAATGCACTTTATTTCATATATTTGTTTCAAAATATCCGATTGACAAAATTATTTCTTTCTTTCGACGTTGTTTAAAGCAAAGACTATTTTGAGTACAGTTACTTTTATGGTAGTTCCCATTTTTCTGCTAGAGGGCTTAAAGGGAAATTGGCCGCCCCGGTGGCGCAGTGGTCTAAGCGATGGCCTCTGATCATTCGTCCGTAAGGGGTCCGGGTTCGAATCCCGGTGAGGCATGGATGTTGTGTTTGTCTTACGACACTGGCTCTCTCCCTTCCCTGGAACCAGTGACCCTAAATTAGGGACGGGCGACTGCTTATAGCCCATTGAGTTGCTCATGGTGGTCGTTAAACCTCCAATCCAAATCCAAAGGGAAATTGTGATTTCTCTGTTATCTTTGCTTCTAAAACTCCCATTTGAAAAATTCTTTTAGCGTCTGGTAGAACCCCTACAAATATTCAAGAAACGCATATAGCGTATTAAATCCGTTTATTTCTTATGGTATAGTAACCACAGAGATTCGCCAAGCTTTCGCACTCCACTGGGAGGCTTTTTCAAGGCAACGGTAGACATAAAAATGCAGGGAATTGCAACAGATAAGGAACAAAGATGATTTTTGAAAGTAATGTGGGTGATATCACCAGCTTATTTCGTGAAATGTTTTTAGCACGTAATTACACGGTGCGCGGCGACGTGTTCCCATCTTTTAATAACGCATGCCAAACCATTGGTAGTTCAGTAGAGATCATGTCATTGCACGCTACTTTGTTGGAGAGGATTTCGACAGTTCCTCTGATGGCAGTCTCTTTAAAGTTAGTGTAAGGGGCAATTCTTATTCCATACTGAAGTGGCCGATGAATGCATGACTTCTCTGGCGAGGGCTGTATTCTGCATGTCTTGGTTGACACTTCGCACATGTTCTTTACATCTAGTGTCTAAGAATCGCTTTGTCATTCCGATATATATCTTTTCCGTGTTGTCAGGGTATGCCAACGGTATAGCGTACACACCCGCCTTTTCTTTTTCACACTGTCTCTACTTGCAGCTTGATACTATATGTGATAATGGGGTCGGGGACTTCATTGCTATTAATATTTTGTATTTACGTAACAAATTCTTTAACCAATATGCCAAGCCTGGGATATATGAGATGGATCCTGCGTACTTCATTGTCTTACTAAGGAATTTTTTTGCTGCTGACATTATACGATTTCTTACAGTTCTATGTATTCTGTCTATTTCATCCCTCTTATATACAGTCTTCAGACCTTTGCTATAAATATTATCAATTTCCTTGTTATTTAGGTAGTCGGGGTGGTATAAGTTATACGCTCTATAGAACCCTGCTCTAAAAGCAAAAAATTTGTACTCTTTTGGGCAGTGCGAATCAGGAGGGACAAGCTTCGGTACTGCGGTCAGTTTATAATAAACGTTAAAATCGAAGCTGGATGTTCTATTTCTTCTGAGCGCGACGTCAAGATAATTCAACGCTCCATCCACTTCAAGCTCCATGGTGAACTTTATAGTATTATGTAGACTGTTTATCATATGCATGAAATCTTTTAATTCGTCTATTCCATGTTCCCATATGCTGAATATATCGTCAGCGAAGCGGATCCACACTCGGGATTTCTTGATACACTTTAGAAAGATGAGATCTTCTAGCTGTCTAAGTACTGCTTCAGCAAGTACTGCTGATAGAGGGAAACTCATCTGTGCTCCTTTTGTTTGTTTGTAGATGTCACCATCCAATTTGAAATACTAGTTGTGGTTAGTAACTAGATTTAGGGCACCGATATTTTTCTTTGTTTGGGTTGGTGTGAATTCACGGGAAGTGACGATTATTTCTTCAAGGTTTCCAACAGCCTCTGGTATAGGTATAGACGAATATAAAGACACTATGTCGAAACTTCCATTATATCACTGTGAAATATATTCAACTTTCTTGCGCAGTCCACAAATTCCTTTGTTTTCTTCATTACGTAATCGGAGTTTTTTAAACGTTGAGATAAGAATACAGTATCATCCCTTTCATGTAGTGTTGAATAGAAATCTTTCACTCCTGAAAAAATTCGTCTCTATTTCTTGTTACAGCACAATCTTCTTTCTTCAATGCCATAATCTATTTTCTTTCCTTACCGAGATGTAAATTTGCTCTCTTCAGGCTTTGGTTGTTTTCAATTGCTTTTCTCTTTAGTTCACAATTGAATTTCCTTCCGTTTTTAGTGATACGTTTTCGTACTGTAATGCATAATTTTGTATATTCCACTTAGGAAATTATTTCTTTTTTATTTGTCCTCATATTCCGTCTCTTTTGCATCAGTAATTCCTTAGTACCACCTATTTTTCTTGCTGTTTGCATAAGAGCCTTCGTGAGTTTTTTGTTAACTTCAGAAATGTCCACTTCTTCCGATGTTGGGTCTTTTCAACGCAGAGAATATGCACCTCAGTTCCAATTCAATGGTATCATGATGTTCATTACATTCGAGCTCATAATCACACAATGGTACGGGAAAATGACTGCTCGGTCATTGCCGGCATTTTCTGTATCTTCATGCTCAACATACTATATGCGTTGCGTATGACAATAAGGAACACAATAATTTCATTAATGTTTTTGTGATACAAGAAGTTTCAAAAGCAGCGGCTGACTTTCTGAATGCAGCAGATATTAAAAAACAATGACCGAACATGACTCGAAGAAATATTTTTCAACGCACTTCGGATATCATCATCATCATCATTGTCAACCATTATCAATCCACTGCTGGACGAAGGTCACCCCAAGTTTCCTCCACAACTGTCTGTCTTGTGCCAGTCTCCTCCATGTAACTTCCGCATACTTTCGAATTTCATCCATCCATCTTCCATGTGGTCTTCTTCTGGGTCTTTTCCTGTTCCTTGGAATCCAATCTAAAATTTCGGCTGTCCATCGATGGTCTGTCCTTCTGGCAGTATGTCCAGCCCATTGCCATTTCAGGGATTTAACTCTGATCATGATGTCTTCCACTCTTGTCATTTTTCGGATCCACGAGTTCCTCTTCTTGTCTCTCCTCATTGCAGAGGAACATGGGGGGGAAGAGAGTGACAGTTCGTCCCCGCCCTCGGCCAGCATTGCAGAGGAGCGTGGGGGGAGGAGAGTGACAGTTCGTCCCCTTCCTGGTGACTCATCCTATGTGTAGTTGTGTTCGATTTCGTGATGTGTTTTATCATTCTCATTCCTCAGTTTTACTTAATCGGCTTGTTTCTCACCATTGTACCATGTTTTTCATACTGTTTGTTTCATGGTCTTTTTTGCGGTCGATCTTTTTCATCAAATCTAGTTTTACTCTGCTCATGAACATCTTTCACTTTTGGACCATCAGTCAGTTTTAAACCTTTGTGTACGGTTTTCTGTACTTTTGTTTTCTTTTTGTGTGTCTTGTGTTTGGCGCTCTTTGGCCAACTATGGCCCTTGCGCCACAAAAATTTATTTACCAACCAACCAACCTGGTTACACCAACCATGAACCTCTCCATTCTTTTATGAGTTGTCTGCAGCCATTGTATGTCTCTTTTAGTTAAGGTCCACGTCTCTGCACCATACGTAAGCACTGGAAGGATGCATTGATCAAACACTTTTCTTTTAAGACATAATGTCATATTGCTCTTGAAAATTATGCTGTTTCTTCCAAAAGATCTCCAGGCAAGTTTTGTACGCCGATAAATTTCTTCATCAATGTGACCTTCACTTGATATCTGCAGTCCAAGATAAACGTACGTGTCTGTTATCTCCAGCTTCTCTCCATCAATCGATAAATCTTCATTTCGTGTAAAAGCATTGAACACCACTTTTGTCTTCTGAAAGTTCATTTTTAATCCCACTTCTTTACTCTTGTCAGCAAGTTCTTAGATCATACTCTGCAGCTCTGATGGGGTAGTTGCAAAAATGACTACGTCATCAGCAAAACGAAGGTGTGTTAGATAATCTCCATTATTCTTTATCTCTTTGTTTTCTCAGTTCAGTGATTGAAATACATTTTCCAATGTGTTATTAAAGACCTTCGGAGATATGGTGTCACCTTGTTTCACTCCCTTTCCAATTTTTATGTGTGCTGTATTTTTAAATAGCCGAATCTTTGCACTTGCATTTTCATAGATGTTATTAATAATATTAATGGATGGATCTTCAATACCGCAGGATTTCAGAGCCATTGTAACTGCTGATGGTTTCGCCGAATCAAAGGCTTTTTCATAATCGATAAAAGCCATGCACAATGGAAGTTCATATTCCCTCGCTCTTTCAATTTGTTCTCTCAGTACGTAGATATGATCAATTGTGCTGTAGCTACTCCTGAATCCAGCTTGTTCTCTCGGTTGAGCCATGTCCAGTGTTACCTTCAAACGGTGTGAAAGAACTTTAGTGAAGATTTTATAAACCACTGATAGGAGGCTGATAGGTCTGTAGTTCCTGAGATCCTTAATGTCACCTTTTTTATGTAGCAGGATCACTGTAGCGTTGTTATAATCCTCAGGAATCTTCCCTTCATCAAGGCATCGAGTGAAAATTTGGGCGAGTACTGTTTCGATTTCTCCACTTGCTTCTTATATGATGTCTACAGTAATTCCATCTTCTCCTGGAGCTTTTCCCCGCTTCATGTTCTTGATTGCATGTGCAACTTCTGCTGGGAGAACTGGAAGAACTCTGGTACTGGTACCTTTCATGATGTCTGGAGTACATGCATCATCCCTTTCATATAATTGGGAGTAGAAATCTTTCACTCTTGTCAAAATTTCGCTTCTATTTCTTGTTACAGAACCATCTTGTTTTCTCAGTGCCATAATCTGTTTTCTTCCCTTTCTGAGATGTCCCTTTCCTATCTTTAGGCATTATTTGTTTTCAATTGCTTTCCTCACTAGTTCACAGTTGAATTTCCTTACGTCATCAGTGATACTTTTTCGTACTGTCTTGCATAGCTCTATATATTCCACTTTGGAAGTCACATCTTCTTTAGTTGTCCTCATCTCTCTTCTTTTTGCATCAACATTTTGGTTTTTCCTGATAATTTGTTCACATGACTTTTGTTCTTAGACCCAGCTAATTTTGTTACTGTTTCTATAAGAGCTTTGGTTACTTTTCTGTTAACTTCCGAAATATCCTCTTCTTCCGATGTTAGGCCTTCTAAAGCAGAGAATCTGTTCTACAGTTCCCACTTGAAGGTATTACGGTGTTTTTTAAGGTTGGTTATGTCAATATATATTGTTTGTCTTATGAGCTTGCCACGTTCGAGTTAAGTGTTGAAGTGCATCTTACATCTCACCAATCGATGGTCACTACCTGTGTTGAACTTGTTTAGCATACTGCAGTCTTCTATGACGAATTTTTTGTTACACATAATAAAATCAATTTCACTTCTCGTCCCATTTGGATGTCTCCATGTCCATTTCCTGTGTGGCTTTTTCTTGAAAAAGCAGTTCAAGATGAAAAACCCTTCTGCGTCTGCAAACTCAACGAGAGTATTTCCCCGCTGGTTTCTGTTGCCGTTGCCCTATTTTTGCATTGAAATCTCCCATAATTATCTTCAAGTGCTGCTTACCTTTATTATTTAGATGACGAATTTCCTCATAAAATTCTTCATTTTCTTCTTCAGGATGACTTGTGGTGGGTGCATAAGTTTGAATAATCTGAGCCTGGTATCTTCTCGAGAGTTGGAAAGCGAGACGTGCAGCTCTGTCAGAGGAAATTTCAACTTCTACAACTTTATCCTTCAGTTTCTTGTTTATTATAATTCCAACACCACTAGTTCTGCTAGTATCTGTCCCACGATAGTAGAAGAGATGTCCACTTTTCAGTTCAATGAGATTTTCTCCTTTTCTCCTTACCTCACTTAGCCCGACGATGTCCCACTTGATCCTTTGTAGTTCCTCTTCCAATTCAAGAAGCCTTGAATCAGAAGATAGGGAGCGTCCATTATACGTAGCCAAGGTCAGCACAAGATGGCAGCCTAGTCCTGTCCTCCTGGGATTCTTAGCACCCTCTGCCTTCATGTCTCACTGGCCGCTGCCTTGGCCAGGTACATTCCAGCTGCCGGAGACTGAGGGCCAAGATTTAGGTTGTGGAGTCCTTTTGGAGGGGTTTGGCCATAACTCATCACGCTGAGCAAGCGGGTTGGTAAGTGGGGATAGCATTTCCTCTAATCCTGATGGTATAGTTATACCGCTATTGGCGGTCGTCAGAGCCCCTTTAGTGGGAATAGGATGCACCACGGGAAGAAGGGGTTGACATTTGTCAAGGAGAGGCTGCGAAGTTACGCATCACCTGACCTTACATCCCACTTCGGATATATATATATATGTCAACCCCGCCTTCTCGTGGTGCATCCTGTTCCCACTAAAGGGGCTCTGACGACCGCCCATAGCGGTATAACTATACCATCGGGATTAGAGGAAATTATATCCCACACTCAGCAACCCGCTTGGCCAGCGTGGTGAGTTATGGCCAAACCCCTCCAAAATGATTCCACAACTTAAATCTTGGCTCTCAGTCTCCGGCAGCTGGAATGTACCTGGCCAAGGCAGCGGCCAGTGCGACATGAAGGCAGAGGGTGCTAAGAATCCCCGGAGGACCGGACTAGGCTGCCATCTGATGCTGACCTTGGCTACTTACAACGGACGCTCCTATCTTCTGATTCAAGGCTTCTTGAATTGGAAGAGGAACTACAAAGGATCAAGTGGGACATCGTGGGGCTAAGTGAGGTAAGGAGAAAAGGAGAAGATCTCATCGAACTGAAAAGTGGACATCTCTTCTACTATCGTGGGACAGATACTGGCAGAACTAGTGGTGTTGGATTTATAATAAACAAGAAACTGAAGGATAAAGTTGTAGAAGTTGAAAGTTCCTCTGACAGAGCTGCACGACTTGTTATCCAACTCTCGAAAAGATACCAGGCTCAGATTATTCAAACTTATGCACCCACCACAAGTCATCCTGAAGAAGAAATTGAAGAATTTTATGAGGAAATTTGTCATCTAAATAATAAAGGTAAGCAGCACTTGAAAATAATTATGGGAGATTTCAATGCAAAAATAGGGCAACGGCAACAGAATGAAACTTCAGTAGGTAAATTCGGTCATGGCAACAGAAACCAGCGTGGAAATACTCTCGTTGAGTTTGCAGAGGCAGAAGGGTTTTTCATCTTGAACTGCTTCTTCAAGAAAAAGCCACACAGGAAATGGACATGGAGACATCCAAATGGGACGACAAGTGAAATTTATTTTATTATGTGTAACAAAAAATTCGTCATAGAAGACTGCAGTGTGCTAAACAAGTTCAACACAGGTAGTGACCATAGATTGGTGAGATGTAAGATGCACCTCAACACTAAACTCGAACGTGGCAAGCTCATAAGACAAACAAAATCTATTGACATAACCAACCTTAAAAAACACCATAATACCTTCAAGTTAGAACTGAAGAACAGGTTCTCTGCTTTAGAAGCCCTAACATCGGAAGAAGTGGACATCTCTGAAGTTAACAGAAAAGTAACCAAAGCTCTTATGGAAACAGCAACAAAATTAGCTGGGTCTAAGAACAAGTTGCATGTGAACAAATTATCAGGAAAAACCAAAATGTTGATGCAAAAAGAGAAGAGAGATGAGGACAACTAAAGAAGATGTGACTTCCAAAGTGGAATATATAGAGCTATGCAAGACAGTAAGAAAAAGTATCACTGAAGACGTAAGGAAATTCAACTGTGAACTAGTGAGGAAAGCAATTGAAAACAACCAAAGCCTAAAGATAGCAAAGGGACATCTCAGTAAGGGAAGAAAACAGATTATGGCACTGAGAAAAGAAGATGGTTCTGTAACAAGAAATAGAGGCGAAATTTTGACAAGAGTGAAAGATTTCTACTCCAAATTATATGAAAGGGATGATATATGCACTCCAGACATCATGAAAGATACCAGTACCAGAGTTCCTCCAGTCCTTCCAGCAGAAGTTGCACATGCAATCAAGAACATGAAGCGAGGAAAAGCTCCAGGAGAAGATGGAATTACTGTAGACATCATACAAGAAGCAAGTGGAGAAATCGAAACAGTACTCGCCCAAATTTTCACTCGATGCCTTAATGAAGGAAAGATTCCTGAGGATTGGAACACCGCTACAATGATCCTGCTACATAAGAAAGGTGACATTGAGGATCTCGAAAACTACAGACCTATCAGCCTCCTATCAGTAGTTTATAAAATCTTCACTAAAGTTCTTTCACGCCGTTTGAAGGTAACACTGGACATGGCTCAACCGAGAGAACAAGCTGGATTCAGGAGTGGCTACAGCACAATAGATCATATCCACGTGCTGAGAGAACTAATTGAAAGAGCAAGGGAATATGAACTTCCATTGTGCATGGCTTTTATCGATTATGAAAAAGCCTTTGATTCGGTGAAACCATCAGCAGTTACAATGGCTCTGAAAACCTGCGGTATTGAAGATGCATACATTAATATTATTAATAACATCTATGAAAATGCAAGTGCAAAGATTAGGCTGTTTGAAAATACAACACACGTAAAAATTGGAAAGGGAGTGAGACAAGGTGACACCATATCTCCGAAGCTCTTTAATGCCACATTGGAGGGTGTTTTTCAGTCGCTGAGCTGGGAAAACAAGGGGATAAAGATTAATGGAGATTATCTAACCCACCTTCGTTTTGCTGATGACGTAGTCATTTTTGCAACTACCCCATCAGAGCTGCAGAGTATGATCCAGGAACTTGCTGACAAGTGTAAAGAAGTGGGATTAAAAATGAACTTTCAGAAGACAAAAGTGATGTTCAATGCTTTTACAAGAAATGAAGATTTATCGATTGATGGAGAAAAGCTGGAGATAACAGACACGTACGCTTATCTTGGACAGCAGATATCAAGTGAGGGTCACATTGATGAAGAAATTAATCGGCGTACAAAACTTGCCTGGAGAGCTTTTGGAAGAAACAGCATAATTTTCAAGAGCAATATGCCATTATGTCTTAAAAGAAAAGTGTTTGATCAATGCATCCTTCCAGTGCTTACGTATGGTGCAGAGACGTGGACCTTAACTAAAAGAGACATACAAAGGCTGCAGACAACTCAAAGCAGCGTGGACAGGTGCATACTTGGTGTAACCAGGAGAGATAAGAAGAGGAACTCGTGGATCCGAAAAATGACAAGAGTGGAAGACATCATGATCAGAGTTAAATCCCTGAAATGGCAATGGGCTGGACATACTGCCAGAAGGACAGATCATCGATGGACAGCCGAAATTTTAGATTGGATTCCAAGGGACAGGAAAAGACCCAGAAGAAGACCACATGGGAGATGGGTGGATGAAATTCGAAAGTATGCTGGGGTGACATGGAGGAGACTGGCACAAGACAGACCGTTGTGGAGGAAACTTGGGGAGACCTTCGTCCAGCAGTGGATTGATAATGGTTGACAATGATGATGATGATGATGATGATGATATATATATATATACTTCCTAGTAATATTTTTATGTAAAAGAGATAATTACATTTTCTTTTAATGCGCAATATTACTGCCCAGGCTTTCATTTCATTATAAAAGCTGTTATTTTAATATTCCGACTTGAGCTTTGTTTTTCTGAATTGTTTGGTGTTTTATAATATATCTAATAAAAGTTACAGTATTTTACATTGCATTTTTGTATACAGCTTTGTAGGTATATATGGCCATATATTAAGTAAGTAATACTTTTTAATAGGATTCCAAAATTAAAAAAAGAAAAAACGACATGAAAAAAAAAAAAACCTTCGTGCGACTGCTCGTAAAACGAAATTTTTCTCAGGTTACGTGTTTTTCTCAATTATGTGACTGAAAGTTTAAATTTGAAGCATTTAGGCACAACGGGAATGCAGTTTTGTTATGTGTAATTGTCAAAACACTTTAATTTAATTTTACCTACGTGCGAATTTTAGAGCTGACTGAGAAATTTGTGGATCTTTGAAATTGGGACTAAGAATATAAGAATCACCTCAGATAAAATGCTTAAAAGAATTACTAATTTTCGCTCCTATGAAATGACACTTTTAAAAAAGCATAAAAGGAAACGTGCAGAAAAAGTAACAGTCCAGAGCTATATATAAACATTAAAAACTATGCAAAACTATCATATAAACTTTAGCATTTTTTTTTATAATCTGTCCCTCAGAAATTCGTGACCAAAATTGAAATCAGTCCTAAGAAATTCGTGACCAAAATTAAAATCAGTCCTAAGAAATTCGTGACCAAAATTGAAATCAATCATAAGAAATTCGTGACCAAAATTAAAATCAGTCCTAAGAAATTCGTGACCAAAATTGAAATCAATCATAAGAAATTCGTGACCAAAATTAAAATCAGTCCTAAGAAATTCGTGACCAAAATTGAAATCAATCATAAGAAATTCGTGACCAAAAGGAAAATGAAGGACACATTCTCGCAAAATTGAAATATACCGTAAATTGGAAGGTTAATACTCTCCTATTTCTGGCCGTGGCTAAGTTTAATCAATGCTGATCCAAATAGAGAGAGTAAATCTAAAGAAGCCAATTGTCATGCCATATGTCCGCTCATTTTATAGAAGAGCGACTTCGCCTAAAAATTGATTCTATCGGAATGTCGTTCCATTGAAATATCAGTTTTTCAAACATTTTGTATTTTTTTAACGAATCCTTTGAAAAAACAGTGCTATCTTGGATATAATTGCAAAACAGTCCTCCTGTCGTTATATTTTTCTCCTCAAATATTTCGGTGGATATCGTTAGAGATTTCTATTTATTTAATTGGTGTGAAGCACAAATTGTTTAGATCTAGGTTTAAGACGGAAATTTCAAGCAAGATGAGACTGCTTTTAATTTAGGACCCAACTTTAAAAAAAATGTTACAAATATTTTTAATTAATAATAACTAGTTATTTAGTTAAGTCACCTACGTTAAGTAGTTAAAAATAATCTAGTCAACTTAAGCCATATTTATTACAAATGTCCCGCGGACTGCTTTCTAAGAAAATAAATCTAACCAACACGTGTAAATGTAATATCGCACAAAACCTCCCTCACTTTCATCCATATTGTGTCCGTATGAACAAATACAGCAATGACTGCTTCACTTAAATGCTTTTTTACTGCCATCAGACATCATTTATTTAAAGTTTTACTACCATCAATCCACATTTAAGTATTATCTTACTGCCGTCGAAATTGTTTTAATTATTCCCTTATTATAATTAAAGTTTTCCTTTTTTCTGTCTTTAGCGAACACCGTCAGCAACGCAAAGGGATATAAGCAATCGACTCTCTCTTATTTGGGATCACTGACTGGTTTCAGAGAGTGGAAACAGATAGTGCCGCAAGATAAACACACCATCCATGTCTCACAGGAATTTGAACCCGAATCCACCTTGGAATAATGGTCAGAAGACTACTGCGCCATTGGAGCTGCTCAATCTTTCTGACAAAATTATATTAAGGTGAAGATACTTTTTTTGTTCTTTTTGACGAAAAGACCCATCAGTGAAAAACTTTAGGGAAAAACCACTTTTCGGTAAAATGGGCCTTTCATTCCAGTGAGTTCAGGTAAAACGAGCCATTCTCGAAATGGAAGCATAAAGGAAGTTCAACGGAGCATGTTTCGTTTCTACTTCTGGGGTTTAACAATCGCCATCAGGACTTCTAAGGGATATAAGAAGTCAGCCGTCCCTAACTCACGGGGCCCCCTATTCCAGGAAAGGGACAGAGGAAGCGCAGTAAGAAAGGTCCCAGCTCTAGAGACTAGCCAGAAATCTACGCTTCTGACCATTCGGCCACCCAGAACCGACCACTGAGAATTCAAAACTTTTGTTTTCAAATCTTTTACTTTGCTAACATTTAATTTCAAAGCGCTCACTCGATGAATATCCAGTGTTCCCCATCAGTTGGTTTGAAGATTTGCTACTCCACTACGCTAAAAATACCTTTGTCTAAAATTTTGTAGAAAATAAACTAAGTGGAAAAATTGAATTAAGCAAGACTTTCTACTAAATGATAAGATATAGAATTTCCATATAATCTTCATCACATTTTTACAAGATAAAAAGATAAATTTATGGTTGGAAATCTGTGTAGATAAATTTTATTCCGAAACTTTCCTTTAGATGCCAAGACGCTGGCGGTAAAAGAGTTTGCAGTTTCTCTCTCTTTCAGTCCTAAAACAATCAACAAAATTGGCCATAGGAGGAAAACAATATTTCCCTTCTTATTTCTCCGAAATTGAATAGCTTTCATTGAGTTACTTTAAGGTAAACTGATTTGTGCCCGGAAGCTTTGTCCCCCTGGGAAATAAACTTTCGTGAATATAGTGGAACGGAAATTCTTTTGAAATTACGGGATAAGTGTTGAAAGCAGTAGGGCCATGTCAAGTGCTTGTTTTTAACTGCGGCTTCGATGGCCTGAGGCGTGACCCTGGAGAAGTAAGAAATCATGCCATTCTTTTTGGTGTCGTCATGCTGCCATGACTTTCAGAAAATTTCATTTACAGTTTCTTTTTCAAAGCAAATGATGGTTACGGCAAAATACTTTAAAACAGTTGGTTTATTTTGTGTTACGAATTAAAAGAGATTAAAAAGGAAATTAAATATTAATTTTGTTTCTTCAAATTATGTTGAAATATTTTACTGTAACTGGCATTTACTTTGAAAAAGAAATTGTAAATGAAACTGTTGGCGGTTCAGGGGAAGCTGTTATGTTGCATAGTTTAAATCGTCATCTCACGGTTTTGCGCATTACGTCACAGTGGAAGCACGAACCTGACACAAAATAAAAGATGCTGGTATGAAAAGGAATTACGAACTTTGCTTTTAGGCTCCCAGACATCATTTTACAAAATGTTATGGCATTATGAACAATTTTGAAACCACTATAACCACTCTTACAACAATTACCTTAACCACTTCATAAAATTGTCTCAATGGATACTGCTAATTGGAAGGGCTTGCTGGAATATGAGTCTGTAAATGGATTTATATATACAGTATATTACAAATGGTATACCTCCTAATCTTGAACCTTAAAATAGGATTTTGTAATTACACCTTCAGGATAATTACAGAGCTTTATTTTTTCTGAGCCGTTTTCTTTTGTTCTCCATGGCAGTGGTTCCCAACCTTTTGGCATTCGCTGACCTGAAAAACTTTGGCGAAACTTTCGCGGATCGGCGATGCCGAAATAAAAACTTCAGACTATTGTTGAGCATTTAATCACGTAACATTCTATATTATAATAATCACTGCACACAGTGCATAATTTATATAATATTCTTTAATTATATTAATAAGTGCAATCCATAATCAATACACCACAATGTTCTCTTTACCGTTAATATAATTTTCTGGAGTCAATGCGACATCTATTGCTGCTGCTTTGCGATTATCCTTTCGACACGTGGTTCCAGCGTCGTTTCTGCATTAATATATCCATTCTGTTCCTGCATTTTGGCTTGATTACCGCAACGGATGAAAAGGTCTTTTCGCATATAGACACGTGGTCGAAAAATTACCAATAATTTTCGAGCATTGTCGCTGAGACTTAGATATTCTTTCTCCGTAGATTAAAGTCTCTTCCTCACTTTCGGGTGGATACCCGAAAGTGAGGAAGAGACTTGAATCTGGATATCGATATCAGTCTTGGATCAGAAGAAAGTTCAGCGGAACTTTATTTTTCCTAGGAAGTTAGCCTGCAGGAGTTCATGTCTTCTGTGAAGGAATTTGCGATCCAAAGATTTCCGAGGATCCTCTTTCTGGGGGTAATACTGATCAAAGATTTCGGACAGTGCCCTTAGATGTTGACTCACAATAGTAAAAATGACCTGTCGGTTGAAATAATTCACGGAGAAGTGGGAACATTTGTAGGTCTTCTTCCTGCCAGCGCATTTTCCAAAGACTCAGTTTCTTTTTGAATGTGTCCATTTTATTTCGGAGAGTAAATACATTTACCATAATCCCCTGGAGAGACAAATCGATTTCATTCAGTAGAGAACATATGTCAGCCAAGTATGCAAATTTAGCCATCCGATCCTCGTCCTGTAATAATTCTGCCAAGACTGAGTTTTGCTCTCGAAGGAATTGCTTCATCTCTTCTCGCATTTCGAAAAGGCGTGCGAGAACCATCCATCTCGACAATCACCTGACTTCTGCGTGGAGCAGGAGATTCTGGTGTTTCTATATCGTACTATCACGCGAACTATTGCCCCTATTATCGTGAAGAGTCTGGAATTCAGAGCTCTTTTTCGAATTTCGTTTACGATTTTTACAGGTTGTCCAGGAGATACAAATTTTGAAGATGAAAATCCGATTTTTCTAAATGTGACAAGGATGGTAAATCAGATAATATCCGACAGCTTGAAGATTTCATCGTCCTGGAGCGATGAAATCCTCAAGTTTTTGGATACTATCTGACTTAACATCCTTGTCACATTTACATCAAAATCAAATTGCCATCTTCAAAATTTGTTTTACATGATGTAATCCCGTATTTATTTCATGTATAGGAGATTGTTTAGTCCAGAACAAAGTTATTTTGCCACTAATTGCTCCAGGTGAATGACGCTTTGAGTGCATAATATGTCCGGATAAGCAACGTCCCTTATCTTTGTCACTACGTATCAGCGGCGTGCAGTCATACACGTAGCACTGTCACTACTTCAATGCATTTCCCCCCCCCCGGCGGCGGAGTGGTCTAAGCGATGTCCTCTGATCATTCGTCCGAAAGGGATTCGGGCTCGAATCCCGGTGAGGCATGGGTGTTGCGTTTGTCATACGGCACTGGCTCTCTCCCTTTTCTGGAACCAGTACCCTAAATTAGGGACGGGCGACTGCTTATAGCCCATTGAGTTGCTCACGGTGGTCGTTAAACCTCCAACAAAAAAAAAAAAAAAAACGCACTTGCTCCAGTCCAAGCCATGAGCCTCAAATTAAGAATTCAGAGCGGTGAATATCTCCAAACTGGAGGTCCGACCGTGTAAGTCAAGGCAACACGGAAGTTCTTTTCTTAATAATAACGCAAGGTAAGATAGTACAACTATACTAGTTATCAGAATTTATTGGTGCAGATTAAATCAAGGTTTCCAAGCTTTCGCACATCATCTAGATAGGTCCTTCAAGGAAGGTAGACAGCAAACTAAAAACTGGATAATAGAACGTTTCAACAATTTGAACGCGGTGACTTGACAATAAACGAAGATATGCGAACGTAATTATTCAATAAAAACACGAGGCATCATGTTTGTTTTTCACGCCGAATCCTTGGAGGAAAACAAAAGGCATTCATTATTTAAAGAATTGGTTCCAAATTCATGGTAATTCTAGCAATACGCTATCATTGCAGGCCTCATCGTTGGTAATGATCTCCAGTGTTTCCCGCATGGCAGTGGATTTAGGAGTAGGGTAGGCAGCTAATTTCTATTATCCAGTTTCCAGTTTGCTGTGTACCTTCCTTGAAAAAGCCATCTGGCTGATGTGCAAAAGCTTGGAAACCTTGATTTTATCAATGGTAATAAATTCAGATGACTAGTATAGTAGTACTATCTTATGTGTAGTTGGTGCACAGTGTTATTATTTAGGTTCTACCCTTACGTCGTCTTCTCCCAAATATCTCACGAAGCAGAGTAGGATGACATGGTCGCTGACGTCAGTTGACTCGTCAAATTGAATCACAAAATATATTGATTTCTTCACCTCTTCCATCAGTTGCACTTCGATATCTGAGGCCAGGTCCACAGTTCTCTGATGAATGGTGTTGTCCAACAGAGAAATCACCTTCAGTTTCTTAGCCGCTTGACGTCCCGAAATTTCATTCGCGACCTCTACGATGCAAGGATTTGTCAACTACTAACCAATAGTAAACGGCTTTTTTTGTTTTGGCGCACTTGAAGGACAACAAATTCGGAAAACTTCATCACAGAGATTTATCAGGGGTAGTGATCGTTTTCATGGAACTTTTCTAAATTTCCAACTGATTGCACAATCGGTCAAAACATTTCCAGTGGTTTGTTTTTAAGATTACTCTTCTTGGAATGAAAATGTCGAGCAAGTTTTGAAGGCTTCGTGACATCATTACAAAGGGTCTTCGAATACATGACACCCATATGGCTTCTGCGAGTAAACTACCACGGTAGTAGTGATAACTTACTCGCGTGAGACATATTGAAACCAAGCTTGAGGTAGTCCTTCTAACACTTCACGAAGTTTCCTTTCATTCCCCCCTTTTTGTTCACACTCTTCGATGCATCAGTAAGCTCGTTTATTCTTTCTATTACTGAACGAGGAGGGCTAGTACTTGGATAGCTTCTTTATCATCAATTCTTCTCGTTCAACATCTACATTGAAAGAAATCTACAAAGATTTTTCTGTTTAATCTTTTATGCATCCATTTTGCGTGATCTGTAAGATGTCCAAGTCCTAACCAACGCAAGAGTTTGACAGAACACAGCTTATTTCAACAAAGAAAAGATCGACTGCAGTTTGTAGTGCTATGAGGATGTTGATGCTTTTATCTGAAGTCACTTGATCAGCATCTCCCACTGGGTAAAATACACTCTATCAGTATATTTCTCACCGGACAGGAATGTGGTGATAGCTGACCTATGCCCCGGAAGATTAAATGCAGTGCCAGCAGATCTCGCCAGTCTCGCATTATGTAATCTTCCGCGACAGGAGTTCAAAGAAATTTAGATCTAGATTTCAACTTAGTACATTTCGATTCAAAAGAAAAATAAATAAGTCCGCTCATTTCTCGCGGATCGGCACAAAAATCCTCGCGGACACGTTCTGGTCAGTGGACCGGTAGTTGGGAGACTCTGCTCTACACTGAAGAGCAATTGAATTAGATACCTGTATAGTAACCTGTAGCACCACCTTTCACCCCGATGACGACGGCATTTCGACTCAGCATGGACTCGACAAGACACCGGAAGCGTTGGGAAGCCATACGGATACACGATCCCTGAAAAAACTCTCACAGTTCCCGAAGATTTGTTGGAGGGGTGTCAGAGCCTCGAACATCTCTCTCGATGGCTCCCAGATGTGCTCGATGGGATTGAGGTCAGGTGACCTAGCTGGCCAAGGAAGCGAGGTCACGTCGGTGGAGTGTTCACCCAACCATTCGGATACAATTCGGGAGCTGCATTGTCTTGTTGCAGGATGAGGTCCTCAGTGGGATGTTGAAGACGCACAAACGGGAGCAAATGGTCATTCAGGATATCCCGGTAACGTTCACCTGTGAGGGACGATGTCACACGTACCAGGGTTCCCATTTCAGGCCATGTAAGCAGTCCCCAGACGAGAATGCCACCCCCACCAGCTTGAAGAGTACCCTGCTGGCAAGAAGGATCCATCGCTTCATGTGGTTTACGCCGTACTCGTATCCTGCCATCCGCATGTACCTACGTGAATCTCGACTCATCAGTCCAGGCAACATTTTTTCATATGTCTAAGGTCCAGTGGCGATGTTCCTGCGCCCATGCTAATCTTTGCACCATGTGATGTGCGGTCAGCAGCGGTACCCTCGTGGGTCGATGGCTTCTGTACCCCATAGCGAGGAGATGGTTCTGGATGGTGTGGCTGTTTACACGTTTTTGTGCACCAGCGTTGAATTGCCGAGTGATTTCTTGCACTGTGGCCCGTCTATCCGCTGTTACAATGCGATCTAGCCGACGATGACGCCCCTCATCCACACGCTGTTGTCCACGGCAGTTGGCCCTTGCAAGGATGGTTTTACCGGATTCGATGCACTCACGGTGCACCCGTGACACAGTGGCTCGTGAAAATCCCAGTGCCTGCACGCCTTCCGAGATGGAGTGACCCATTCGTCGGGCCCCAACAATTTGCCACGATCAAATGCACTTAGATCCTTCGTCTTACCCATACAGCGTCCGACTTTTACTGATTTCCGTCGCATCACTCCTTATATTGTCAGATCGCTGCACATGTTATGTCGTTTTCTTTTACAGGGCCGCCCACAGCGCCACATTTGCATAACGCCAGCTGTCTCTAATTCCATTGCTCTTCAGTGTGTAACGCAATATTGGAGAAAAAGAAGTTTAAACTTATAATATTTAAGGGGGGAAAGTTTAATTATGCAGTTTTCAAATGGTAAAAGTCACTTCATTTGAGAGTTGAATATGTTGGTTGGATTGTTAGCTGTGTGAATTTTGGAATCACCAAATCCAATGATGAAAGACAATGCCGACTTGTTGGTGACGTCATTTTGTCAAAGTGTTGTCTTGATAGAATTATATTTCAGAATGGACAAGAGCAACTGATCTACCGTTCCGTTGTAAATGGCAATGCTTATACAAACTTCTCCTTCCAATTATATTTTTGGTCCTCAAAAATGTATTTTCATTAAGGTATATAATGATATATAGGCGAAATAAGACTTTTAGGAGTAATTTAGTTTTTAAGGCATTTTATCTTGTTTCATGGAATAAGGTAAAGTTGTGTATGGCCTCTACTTTAGATATAGAAAAATATTCAGCGATGTAAGGTAGTATATCTGCTAGGTTATGTGTTTGGTTTCCTTACAGTCAGTAACAGCGTATCTTATTCACAACTGATGGCCTCGAGTATGATGTGCACGAGTTTCCGCTCTGAGTGGACTTTTCAAGTTTTATAAGGTAATTTAGCTTGAAGTCAGTAATAATATAATATCTGATCCACATTTTATGATCTCAGAAACTATTTTTCTGTATTGAGATGAAAGGGTGGACTGAAAAGTGTAAATTGAAATGGTTTTTCACAGAGTACAAGTTTTTTTAAGTTAATTGATAGTTTATTAAATATTTTTTTCAGTTAATTGATATTTCCGGGGCACATATTTATTCACGTTCTTTAAGTGTTCTGGAAAAGATGGTAAAATTAAATTGTACATTTATGTCGAAAGCGAATGTGAATGATATGTTGGTTGTAAAACATATTTCTATTGTGTATGTGAAATGTTGTGTTGACATCACTTGGCTACCCACCCTGACAGAGTTCTACCTATTGTTTCTTAGCTTAATAATGCGATAAATGAGTAGAACGAAATGTAATTAGAATTGAATACACTACTGTTTGTGAAAATTGCAACATCAATGAAGAATAGCGATATTCAAATGAAATTGGCATCACAGATTCTTTACGTTGCAGGAGAAAGCTGGTTACATTTATAGAGCTATGCAAGATTTTTTGCTTCAAAGCTCAGTATCGTATGAAGACACTTCGGGCAACAATAGTAGACTCTACAAGGTGTGGCACTGAATGGAAGAAGTTTTCGCTGTCGTCCTGGGATATATAGCCTGCCAAGCTGCTTTTATACGAGACCAGAGTTCATTTGTGGTGACAGGCAGAGGTGCTTGATGGATCAGTCGTTTAGCTACCATGTCCCAGAAATGTTCGATCGGAGACATATCCGGGGAACGTGGAAGCCAAAGAAGAAGGGGTGTCTACCTTCCATGGAAGATGTTTTGGTCATTTCGGGCCTCGAGTGGCCGGGCATTGTCCTGTTGGAATAAAGGACAAGGACAACTCTGAATAACACCTTTCTGCCTCAACAACATGCCTGATGTATCGCTGGCTGTTGATAGTTCCCTCAATTCGTATCAGACGAGATCACGATTTGAGCAAAATGGCGCCTCAAACCACGACGCTTGGCATTGCTCCGGTATGACGCAAAATGCACGCAGCCAAAGCCGGTTCATCAAGATGAAGATTGTGAAGATGAGAAAAGCTGGATTTGTCTACCGTAAAGTACATCAAGTTGGATCGTGACACGTCAGAAAACACAACTTGTTGCCAATCAGCTCGCCAACGTCTATGTTCCAGACTCCATAGCAGCCTGAGGCGTTTGTTCTTGAGGGACAAAGGAATGCGCAGTAATGGGCTCCTAGCGACCAGTCGTCTGCTGAGCAGACGATATTGATCTGTGCTTGAGGACAATGCATGAGCCGTGACTGTGCTCTACTGCTGAGCAAACACCGGGGATGTCGCTGTTCGATTGGTTACTTCCATGTGGTAGAGATGTTTGTTATTCCGTGCAATCGTGTGTCCTGGATTTCTCTGCGTCCGAGCGCCGTCTATCCACTGACTTCGCATCACTGTAGTGGAATTTCCTCCCGTGCGAGTTGCAGTTGCGCGGTAGGAAAATCCAGCTTCTCTCATCTCAACAATCCTTCCTCGCTCAGTCCGTCAGGTGTGCATAATGTGACCTTCTTTGGCATAGTGAGACACAGAAAACACCGTTCCAACTCAATGTCAGCTCTTCCGTGATTGCATCATCTAGTTTCAGCAAGCTTTTTGTACACATGACCGGAAAGTCTAGGGGGCCGGTGTTTCGAAACCCCATGCGCATTTTCACTGAAAATTTGATCATTTGCATGTCCCAACATGTTGTACATATCCTGTAAATTTCAAACTAATATCTCCAGTTCATCTTGGTGTTGCAATTTTCACGGACAGTAGTGTATTTGTTCTGAATTTTGTATAATAAAACACAGATTATGGGTGTCTCAGATTGAAGGTTTAGAGTGAGTAAATATTGGATCTCCAAGAAAGAAGAAAATATTTTATGGCGATGTTGGTAATTTTCAGATTAGTACTGCTTCACAACCCCTCTCTCCTGCCCCTAACCTTATATTGTGTGGTTTGACGTCATGTGACGTCAGTCCATTTTGCGACACAATCTAGTGTCTATATCTACTGATTTCTCTCTGTCTACGAACTTCCCTATCGTGAGGCGCACGACTTCATTTACCTACTTTCGTTTCCATACTTGTGCCTGAAAGCCTGTTCAGGCGTAACGGGCTGGAAGTTTGAAAGTCTTTCTACGGGCTGAAACCCTACATGACCCGATTGGTGAGTCATTCGTGGTTCTCTCTGGTGGAGGGTAGGGCACCGATCATTCACAACTAGTTGGATTATAAAATAAAGGTAATTCAGTTCAGTTATCATAATAAAATCCCTTAGAAAAAAAGCAAAGCTTACTGAAAGCAAAGCTACCTACGTGTTAAATTAAGCCACAAGAAGTTTTATTTGCCATGTAACCATAACTTAAATATTTCAAAATAATAATGTAATAATATTAACTCCTTTCTCCTCGCACTCTGCATTAAAAAGGTAACGTTAATTTAGCATATAAAGCGATTCCGCTTCCATTCTTGACATTCTATAGCTCAAACACAGTGCAGTGTACGCCATATTTTCTACAAATCCGATTTTTCGTAAACACTTTAAAATCTGTGCTGCTTTGCCGACTGGTTTATCTACCCTATGCTAAAACTTACCACCGGAGGCCTTCGTCGTCACGGTGATTTTCCGGGCTAGCACGCTTCGAAACGGATCTTCCAGTCTTCTAAACTCGTTAGGGAACTTGACTTACGTCATTTACTCCGGTCGCAAGAATTTTGTTAATAATCTCATGGAGTTCCTCATGCTTTCATGATGAAGATCTTAAATTTTAGAATCTACACAACACATAGACTCCTCTTTCATAATGGGTTCTAGTTCCCAAATTTTATGTCAACGTATTCATGTGACATAATCTCCCTTGATTTGGACCTTTCGTTTCATCCTCGAAGTTTTTTCACGTTTGATGTTTTCTACAGTTCTGTTTTCTCCATTTGAAGTCTTTTCTCGTCATTATCAAAGTATTCTTTTTCATTTCCAGATTCTTCAAGTCATTATATGCCATTTTACTGTTTCTCCATTTCATTCACTCCACCTATTAAACTCGTCAGATACTCCGGAGGCCGATTCAGATTTTTAATTTTCCTTTATCGCAGTTGGCTTGGCTTTCCCATCATCAATGTCCTTTCAGTATTACTTACATTCTTTGGTGCTTAGAGAGGAGAGGATCTATGACTCAGTTCGGTTCCTTTTTTCTTCTTTTCGCTGTTGTACAAGCCGATATTGTTAGGTAGGCTTCCAGTAATTCTATTGGGGTTTTTGTTACGCTTTTTAATTTTCATTTATTTGGGACAACTGGGCTCAACTTATGGTTTTATTTTTTCTGGTATGGACAGCGTTTCTGCTAGCGTCTTTCTTGAGCCCAATTAAGTGAATTTATTTTTCTAAATTGTCTATTGGGTCTTTGAAGGATTTTCTACAAGGACGAGGTGAGGGACAGCCTTATTTTTGCTATTTTGTTTGCTATTTTATTTAAAATAATAATAACTGTTACTATTATTATTGATGAGTGCTCGATGAGTACGCGGTTTTTTATAAGTTATTCAACAACGGACGTTCTTCGAATTTATTGTGTCTTATGTCAGTATAACTTACCAAACTTAAGATGTGCATTAACATTGTATTTAGCGCACTGTAGGAAGACCGTGGGCCGGTTTAGTCACTTGAAAAACTGGGAAGCTGCTAAGGATGTCATTATTTCAAATGAATTAATAAATGCGAAACAAAAGTGAGGAAACCAAAGACAACTTTATTTTCTGCTGTCCTTTCAATTTTCCTATAGCTTACAAATTTTCATTCCAGAAGTAAGCAAGAAATGGAAACCTGCTCTCAAAATGCGTAACTGGGCTCGCTGAACCCGGGCAAACCAGAAACTACTGCGCCTGATCTGTCATTTTTTTTTGTTTCGAAATTTATCGAACACTGTGAGCAACTCTAAGAACAATAATCTGGTACCTACACCTAATCTACGGTTCCTGGTTCCAGGTAAGAGAGAGTGAGAGTGCCGTAAGACACACATACTACCCAAGCCTCATCCGGGACTACAATCCCGGCCCATTTGGAATAACGGTCAGAAGCACATCTATTTCTTTTTTATACACTGGTGTCCAAAACCTAAAGACGAACATTATTTCCAAAGGTTACAACCAAAAATTCGGACGCATCAGCTTGTGGGCATATGCATAGCTATGGACCCTAAGTAGAAAGCTGGAGCACCTGCAAAACGTCGAATCGTGCGCACAGGGGTCACGTGGTGTCACTTAAACCGATAAACAGAAAGGGCGCTGCAGGCGACGTATGTTTGAAGGAAAATCGGGACTCAAAGGCATAAAGGTGTGAACGTGTAGTTTACGTTAAATCTCAATGATTTCATTTAGATGATTTCACACGGGGAAGAATTATCGGGAAGCTGAAAGAAAGACGTCGAGTAAGTGATGTTGCCAGGGAGTTTGGAGTCACACATAGTGTGGTATCCAGGCTCAGGACAGCGTTTCAAACAAATGGAATGTGTTACGGACGCATGCTACAAGTACTATGACGCATGCTGGTAGGTCGCCCTTGCTGTACTATGACGCATGCTAGAAGGTCGCCCTTGCTGTACTATGACGCATGCTAGATGGTCGTCTTTGCTGCACTATGACGCATGAAGATAGATTTTTAGTTGTAATAGCAAAACGCACTAGCCGCACCACTGATGATCAGCTTGCGAGTCTCCTCCATTTCTGCACAGGAACGCAGATATCCCGACAAACTGTGGGAGGACGTGTACGACATATGGTTATTTGACCTAAGGCCTGTAGTTTGCGTTCCTCTTCCCAAAGCTCAGCATAGAGCACGTTTTCGGAAGTGTCGGCTACACAGAAATTAAACACGTCATGAATGGCCCAATGCACTCTTCACAGATGAGAGTCGTTTCAGTCTGTCCTCGAATTTTAGACGCCAGTTTAAAGGCCCGTAGCCAGACAAAGAAGTTCGGTGGGGCGGCTAATGATTGACATCGGGCGAAGGATATAAAGTGGTAGGGAAAAAAGTGTAAAAAAGGTCGGGAAACACTGTTGTGTGAGACGCTAGGACGGGCAGTGAGTATAATGTTGTGTCGAGGCTCTACTGCTGTGTGAGTCGCTAGAACGGGCAGTGAGTCTATACTGTTAAGACGAGGCTATACTGTTGTGAGTTGCTAGGACGGGTTGCGGGAGTCTCTAAGACAGGTCAGACTCAGCCCGATCTATCCCTCCCCGGGCTACGGCCATGCCAGTTGATCTGGGTGAATGTGCAGGCAAGGGACAGATACTGTTTTGATGTGGCATCATGATTAATGGACGCACCGAGCTACAGGTACTGAAAAATGGGACTGTGACGGGCAAACGATATTGCAACGAAGTTCTCCTACGCCATGTTTGATTATTCCGTGGTGCTGTAGGAGAGGACTTTCTTTTCATGGATGAAAACGTGACACTTCATTCCACGAGAACAGTGCAGACACTAATAGAGATAAAGGATATTCGTCGTATCAACTGGCCAGCACGATTCCATGACCTCAACCCCACCGAACACGTTCAGGACGCAATGAAGAGACGCATTGGTGTTCGAAACCTCCCTCGGGAAAAGAAGCAGGGTCTTATCCATGCTCTGAGGGAAGAATGGGCCAATTTGCGTCAAGAACTCCTGGATTATTTGGTGCTCAGCATGCCATGACATTGTGAGAGCTGCATAGCAGTTGTAGGTGGACATATTCCATACAGAAATTTCTCTTCGCCTGGTTATTGGAAAGCATTGTACACCCTTTCTTCAAGTATATCCTTTGAAAGTGTGTTGCTTTTGCATGAACACTAATTGCAATGGAGTTTGTGCGTCATTTATCAACAATTATTTGTGTCTTTTCATATGTTGGCATACCGACAATATAATTATTTAGCCATTTGTTTGCTGGTGTATTGTTTTCTTATACAGGTAAAAATGTAGTCAGTTCTTATGTTTTGGACACCAGCGTACGTTCACACACTGAGTTAGCTTTCCATTAGGAACACCTACCTAATAACACATTGGTCCACCTTTCCGTGCAGTCCCGGCTCTGAGGGAGTAATGGGCCAATTTGCGTCAGGAACTCCTGGATCACTAGTTTACGTTAATACAATCGCCGTGGAACAGGCTCTACAAAATGTCGAATATAACTTGAATCATGTTCGCTGCAGTAGCTCCGTCAGTTCACGTTCATCCCGTGGAGTAGGATCAACAGTTCTCACACCCCGTTCTAGCATATTGCACAAATTTTCAATTCGGTTACTGTCACGGGAGTATGAGGACCAAGGTGATATGGCGAATTCGCTGTTGTGTTCCTCCAATCACTCGTTAATTACAGGACCCCAATGACACACTGCATATAGGACTTCTTGTATCCTGTTGAAATATGAAACTGTGGTCCGGGTTAGCTGACCATCTCTATCCTCCTGCAGATATGGATGTAGATGGTCAGCTAATAGGGCCTTTTAGCGTCCACCATTGAGTGTTTGTGCGATGGTAACTAATGGACTTACGGGGTGCCAGGACAAAGCTCCTCAGACCAGAACACCACTTCTCCCTGTCTGTTGAACCCCAACTGGGAAACGACGAAATAGGACTTCTTGTATTTTATCCATACGCGAACCCGCCCATCAGCAGGGTGCACGTGAAAATAGGTCAAACCGCATTGCTGTTGTACCGCTTGGTGAGCTGGGTAAGTGTTTCACGCCGTTGCTGAAATACCAGTCGTGACACCCGACGCTCACTTCTAAGACCAATCACGCGTGGCGGAACAATGAGAAACCTTTTGGTGGATGTCTGTGCATGATTAAACCAGTCCAGGTGTTGTCCCTTATTATAGTAGTATGGGAGCAGCCAACAAGTGAGGCTGTTTCCAAAATAATGGCACCTGCTCTCTGGGCCCCAACTACGTGGCTGCGGTCAATTTGGCTATCGTTGCCTCGTTTCCCCATTACTGCCAAAGCTTTACTGATAACGTACAGTGGATAGGTGTGCACAATTTACACGTCGTAGTTGCCGTAGTTGGCGTTAATATAACGTGATACGTCGTTATCGCTGAGAATATGTAAAACGGGGGGGGAGGCGCTTCGTATGCAAAGCAAGCTCAGTTTATACACTGTTCGACAAAAAAATTAACCATGTACTGCAAAGGTATATTTATGTAGGACGAACAATCAAAATGTACCAACACCTTTTATCCCAAGTGTTACGAGGCGCTAGCTTCAAAGCATACGTCCGTGGTAGGTCCGGGTTCGAACCGCGGGCCAGGCATTGATGGTGTATTTGTTTTTCGGCACTGGATCTCTCCCTACACTGGCCCCAAATTAGGAACGCGCAACAGCTTTTAGCCCATTGAGTCACTCACTGTGATTGTGAAACGTAGAAACAAACAAATAGTCGGACTACGAGTGTTTGTACAGCTTTTCCCAACTTCTTCGCAGTCCGCGGCTCACATATATCATCAAACTGACCGATGTACACTCACGGACAATGAAATGTGCGCACCAAGAAGGAAGCATCGGATGGAACTGAAATTTCATTGGCGTACTGATACAAATGAATGATACGCATGATGGCAAAAGCAGAGCTACAGGACAATTACAGATGGATCTGTGACACGGAGTTCGGTCATCTTCAATAGCGCGTCGTACCACCTCGTGCGGCCATACATGCTGCAATACTATCCGGCATGGAGGCGAACAGACGCCGGATGTTGTCCCGCGGCAGATTCGCCTACACGTGTTGGGCGGTGTGTTCCAAATCACGGATGGTGCAGCACGGTGGTAGCAGGCGTTTCAACTGGTCCCACACATGCTCGATAGGGGACATATCCGGGGAGAGGCCAGCCCATGGAAGTATCTGGATAGGACGTAGGAAGTTCTGGGCAACCTAAACGATGTGCGGGCAGCCATTTTACAGATGGTATAGCACATCTGGAATCCCGGACCGGAATGGGAGCACATGGAGCCCTAGGATCTCACCCACATACCGCTGGCCAATCAATGATCCACCTACCACTACTACAGCTGATCGTCTATCGTATGCAATGGTTCCCCAAACCATAATGCCCGCAGTGGGGGAGGCGTGGTGCTCGACAGCAAGGTTGGGATTGTGCCGTTGACCCGGAGACCTCCTCACCCGGACACGATGATCATCTGTCCCCAAAACGAAGAAGCATTCATCGCTAAACACCATACGTCTCCAGTTTGTGGCGTTCCACGTCGCTCTGGGCTGACACCACTGCACAGGGCGATGCTCCGGTGTTAATGGCAGCACACGTAAAGGGAGCTGGGATCGCAGATTCGCTTCCGCGAGGCGTCGGGAAATGGTTCGTGGGCACACAAGAGACGCTGCATCTGCGTCTATAGTGGACCTGGTCCCCGTGGGATCCGTTCGTGCCTGGCGCATGATTCGTTGATCCTCTCTACCGGTGGTCCTCCTGGTCCATCCGAAGCCACTCCGCCGTGTGGCAGTGCCGTCTCGTATCCACTGCTCCCAACACAGTCGGACAGTACGGTCAGAACGATCCACGCGGGAGGCTAAACGGCATGACGACCACCCTATGATTTTCAGTCCGATCAGGCTGAAAACCGCATGGTGGTCGATGATCAGGCTTCTCTCAAAGCCCTACGTTGTGTAAATCGACGTATCTGGCGTCTACGCGACAATCTTTTCACTCTGTACTCTTGCTTGGTACGGCCGGTGCTTTTCCCTTTCATGGAGCATCGACTACACGCCAGTTTATAAGGCTGCCGGTTCGTGCTTTTAGCGCTACAACAGGGTTGCGGCCATGCGCACTCGCACCAAACATGGATCATTTGCATACCAGTACGCACTCCGGCTATTTGCAAGGTTTTGTGGTTGTAGCGTGTTTTTTCTAGGTTCGCAAATTTCTTTGTCCGTGAGTGTATTTCGGATGCGTGTATGCGTGATGCCAAAATGGACAATACTGGTTTTTGTCTTGGTAATATCCGTGTGTGCAGACTGCTGTATGCTGAGGATACAGTACTGTTGGCAGGAAGCAAACTGAGTACAAATAAGGGAGAAAACAAAGTTATGGTTTTTGAGCGAGGAACTGTTAGTACTAAATGCAAGATAAGTCTAAATTGCACAGTTTTTGACTAGATGAATGTGTTTCTGTATTTAAGAGACATATTTGACAGACAGAAAAAATTACATGGTGGAATCATTATGCGAGTGAACTCTTCTTTGAAAGTCATAGCTGCTATAGGAGGATTTCAAAAGAATGATGGATTCTCAAGAGAATCCCGAATGACTGTGTATGAAAGCGTAATTGTTCCTTCTCTGATGCATGGCAGTGAAACCTGGGTACTGCAGAAGAGACTTAGGAGTAGTTTGTGTGGGCTGGACAGATGCGTTAATTACGGAAAGTTTGTGAAAATATACTCTCTGATCATTTGAGGCATGTTCATTCTTATCTTTGTTCTTGTTGTTAACTTCATAAATATTGCGTGGTTGAGTTGCTAAACCTTGTATGGTTGAAGATGATAGTAATTAACACGTAATTACCAAATGATAATAATTGTATGCAAATAATTCTTGCGATCCATAAACATGTCTAAGAAACTTTTATTCTGCTCTTCATTTAATTGCCTGCAAAGGTTGTCCATTAGCTGTGCTATGTTTCCTAACTGCTCCCCTTAAAACTCCAATTCCTTTTTTTTAAGTCCCGCTTTCGATCATCATTCGCGCTGTCGTGGAATCCCCTAACCTGCCGGTCCACCTAAGACCTACATTGGGGCAACCACCTCGTCGTACTTTTCGTGACCGTTCGCTCTCCTAGACCAGAGAAAACTGTTTTCTCGCCTCCTTCTCCCCTGTCTCCCAAAAATGCCTTTAAGCATATCGTAAAGTTCCACGTGAGAAAGAACTACACCGCCCTCGGTAAATCTCTATCCTCAAAGTAAAATGTGAGGGGCTAGTGCATTTTTCGGCAGCCTTGAAATTGAAATCTGGAAAGCATCAAAAGAGGCGCGATAGAGTTAATCTCCATTCAACATACAAAGTGCAAATACTAAGCATAGACAAAATGTCGTCTTAGTAAATAACCGTGCATCCGGTTTTTAATGGGGAACTGACTCTGTGAAATTTCTCTCACGCTTTGGGGAAACAAAAGAATGGGAGCACGAGATGGAAAAAGGTTGCATTTTGAGATTTTATATGAAATCCTAAAACCCCGTATGAAATATCTGTAACAGAGGGATGAATATGTGTTGTAGTTGTATAATGTGAGACAAAATGTTGTCAGCAAGATGGAGACTAATATTCTTAGGTGGTTTGGCCATGTTGGAAGAATGAGTTATGAACTGCTTGCTAAGAAACTCTTTCATCCCTAGTGGCAGAAATGAAAGGTAGAATAAGACCTAGGAATTCATGTGAGGACCAATTTCATAGATTCAGGAGTGTATGCATAGAGAAACAGATTATGGGAATGAAGTACAGAAGGTCTTGTGTACGTCGTGTGATGGATATCAGTGAAGCCCGTTGTAGGGCCAGACATATCAATTCTTAGATAATAACTTTTGTTTCTCGCCGTATAGTGATCTACCCGCTCGCTTTTACTATACGATCTGGCTATCAAGGCGTCTTTGTGTAGAAGAATAATTACCTCGACAAAACTTAGTCCAGTACACGGAAATAAAAAACAGCAAGATTTTATTATTCCGATAACATTTGCTTCACGAGTTTCCGATGGCTTCCCGCTCAGGGTCCACGTGCTACTTTTTCACAAATCTTTCCGCGATACCTGGTGGACGAAGGAAACCTCCTTCCCGTTCACCACGCTGTACATCTGCTATACCCGCAGCCCTTCCGTCAAAAACCGGTGTCCAAACTAGGACCCTCTCTCCTTGACGACCGAAGCTTAACTGTCTCACTCCATTCTCTTGGTCCTCTACCACGCATGCGCAAGAAAACTCGTTACCCCGGTCGGCACGTGGAATACCTGAGCTCAGGAATGTCGTCGGATACCCGCAGGCGATTACAACCTTGCACGTATACAAAAGCGGCATGACAACTTGATTAACAGAAGCACTGGAGCAGCCGACTCTTCAAGGTCAGGTGCCCCAGGTGTTCATGCACCACTCCCTTAATCCTCACATAGGATTAAAATTGTACCACGTGGGTGGTGAAGAATGTAAGTTCTTAGTTGAAACAACAAAATGGCGGAAAGTAGTGTCCGTCTGCACGTGTTCGTCACCACATTAAAATTAAATAAATTCATAATTGACAGTTTGATTGCGGGCGACCCCTTACACCCGTGTTGTGTGCTAAGATGGCTGTAAATGGAGACGTTTGATACGGCAACAGTAAGTAAATAAACAGTTAAAAATTATCTGATTGATTGTCCTTATTTGTAGAGCTAACTTCTGAATCTCAGAGAACATCTTAGTGATATGTATGTATGTATGCATGTACATATTTAAAGTATATGCAACATAAAAGTTTTAACATAAACGCTAACAATTGCTATTGAAAGGATAAAAACTATTTGTTCCTAGTTTTCTTTTATAAATCACAGACAGAAAGCAGATGTCGCAAAAGTTAAAGTGATGGAAAATACTCATTTTTATTACGAAGGGAGGATTTAAACTTAAAAGACCACATACAAATTATTCTTTGCCTCTATTCTAAACTTTGGAATTTTTTCTTCCCCTTATAATTTTAATAGTGATTCAAAATATAATTCTAAAAATAGTAATGTTTATTCTTGTTATAATAATCAAAGACACACATTCATTAGTTAAATTAGAACTATATATGAATTTATAAATCAGCCCTAAGAGTGTTTGCGTTTGTTAGAAAGAGATTTGTGTCTTTCGAACAGACATTGTCGAGGAAGCATGTTAAACTATTTTCCCTTTCTTTATTTTTTTGTACTTTATTTTTCCACGATTTCATTCCACTTACGGATTACAACTGCCAAACCCATTGCAGAAATTTGCGCTGAAAGGAATCAGCCCCGAATCGGGAATGCGCAGTGCCGGAAATAAACGACGCTGATTCTTTCCACTAACCTCGTGTTTCAAAACAGCGACTTATCTGTTTATCTTTGCGAAGACAAGTCGTTAATCGGTTTGGTAAATTGGCACCATAAAAACCTCCGTAACATTCCCTGCGAGGTATTCTGACCTGAAAAAAATAAACAAGACACTTCCGATGCCAAGAGAAGGACGTTAATGCAGCGGAAATGGCCGACATGGGGAGGGTAGAAACGGCGTAATGCAGCTACAATATTTCTCCTGTGCATCAGGAAAAGTTGCGAGGATAACACACCGCCGTCTGTGTCAACCAGCGTCATTAGCATGCCATTAACGCCTGGCGCGTCCTGTCATTAGGACGGTGTCGTTTCCACATTCTGCTGGGTTAGGTGCTGCGGAATTGTCGCATGAGTGGTGGTGCTGTATTATCAGCAAAGTCACGACCAGATTTTTATGACTCCCTCCAGATACCGTGAGCTAATTTTCGTCGTCCGATGGCCTCAACACCTCTCTTCCGGTTAGCCAGTGTTCTAGATACCGTTCCTTCCAGTTGCAAGCTAAAGAAACCTTGGAAGCATCGTTAACTGAATCGTGCTCAAGAGCATCCTATATTTTATGCCCACATTAAAAAAATCCTTCTAAGTAGTTAAAGGTTTGGTAGTAAAAGCTTTGAAATGCCAGAGTTTGTATTCGTTTCATTTTTCTCCTTTCACATACTCATAAATATAAATACCACAATTCTCCTAAAGAAACCTTCGCACATCCGAATTGCAGATCTATGTCACAGAAAAACCTGCTTTTTGCAAATACCGTTGCGCATAAAATTAAAGCAACACGAGAAATAAAGAGAAATACACACCAATGATCAAAATAAAGGGAAGATAGTGCAAGTTGGATGATGTACTATATCATATCCTAGGACAAAAGGAAAGAAGGAAGGAAGAATGTACTTGTTTGCTGAGTACTAATTTTCCAGCAACTAATATCCCGGTTACCAATATTCCGGAATAGACCCTTTTTTTTATTGGGGGTTTAACCACCATCGTAAGCAACTCATTAGAATATATAAGCAGTCGCCCTTCCCTAATTTAGGGTCATTATTTCCAGGGAAGGGAGAGAACCAGTGCATTACCCTAGAATCGTAATATGCGTAAATTTTACGCATAGGACGTAAGAAAAAGAATGCTATGTTTAAGCAGATATCCTATCAGGCCGAGCTATGCTCTTCTCGGACTGTCGATTCCATGATTCCAGAAAAATGTCATCTTCTTGTGTACCTGTTTTCTCGCACGGTGATATCATCTGAAGGTTACTACGTAAATTTTACTCATCTTTACCAATACGTGTAAATTGTTGTGCGGAAGTTTTACGTATGTTTACCAGTGTGCGATAATTCATATGCGTAAATGTTTCCTATAGTTACTAATAATGCACTGCATTATTATTAGTGGACTTTTTACATCTCGTCTTTGATTTCTGTGGTGCCTCCGTTTCGGGTATTTTACCCGTAGAAGCCAGCACTAAAATTAAATGAAACTGATAGAGCCAATATTCCTTTTTTTTTCTTTTTTTTTTTGCAAGAATTACCAGAAACTACTAAAAATTAAGAAGAAAATTATTTACAAGAGGAAAGGGGAATCAGAAGAAGAGGGGTTAAATGATAACGATGCAGATCCAGATTTCGTGCTTTTTGGAGATCGTGAAGAATTGATTTGCAATGAGCTTTAAAAAAATGAAGTACAGTAGAGCGTCGAGAATCCGAAGATCAAAATCCGAAACGTAAAAAATCCGAACAAGCTCCCTTCCACTTCTTTTTTTTTTTTTTTTTGTAATTTTTGTGGTGGTGGTGGAAAGTTTAAGTATAGTCTGTTCATTTTAACTTGGGCACTTATTGATGATGGAATCGCCTAATTTTGGGAGTGCAAGCATTTTGAAAGCGACGTGGTTTAGGCGGAGGTGACTTCTGATACTCAGAGTCAAAAGGCGAAAACTTTCCCAGACACTTGATCCCTGCAAGTCTAAGATTTTACCACCCATTTCCCCGGACTTACCACCCCTTGTTTCATCCCTGAGCCCCATTCTTCACTGTGAGCCGGGAGGAAAGTTATTACTCATGCATTCAGCATATAAAGTACACCCCTTGGCAATCGGAACCAGCTTGAAATGTTTAGAAAGTTTTGGAATTTTGACTTTATGTTTAAAAATTTCACAGCAGTAAAAAAAATGTCAAACTTGTTTCGTGTTGCATAATAACAAAGAGTCTGTATCTTATGTAATTTTTTTTGCACACAGTTGTTTATTTTTGTACATGTATTTGGATAATATAATGCAGAAATGTTAGTGTATTTGTATTTTTTCCCATGTTCGATAATCCGAACACATGGAAAATCCGAACTACCAGTGGTCCCAATTAGTTCGGATTTTCGACGCTCTACTATACTTCCAACGCAAAGTAAGAAGTGAAAGATCGTGTACTGAACTTTCAGTAAATCCAAAACTTGGTTAAGAGGAAAGATGTGGGATCCCGGAAGATTGGTAACACGCAAATTGGTTCCCGCCAAACTCCTATCCATGCAGTTTCATCCCTTCCTGTTCAGTTTTAATGCCTGAATTTCAGGATTTAGCTTTATCTTCACAAGTTCTAACTATTCCGATACATTTTTCTCTTTCAAATTCATAAATTATTTTTTCTAATGTCCCCGTAATGTCGTAGCAACAGAAGGGTACCATTGTCCCGGGTACGAATTTTCCTGGTACCAGTTTGCCGGGTTTTAATCTCTCGGGTACACATTTTCCAGGTACGAGTTTGCCGGGTACCAATCTCCCGGGTACAAATTTTCCAGGTACGAGTTTGCCGGGTACCAATCTCCCGGGTACAAATTTTCCAAGTACGAGTTTGCCGGGTACCAATCTCCCGGGTACAAATTTTCCAGGTACGAGTTTGCCGGGTACCAATCTCCCGGGTACAAATTTTCCAGGTACGAGATTACCGGGTACCAATCTCCCGGGTACGAATTTGCCGTTTCCCTCACTCCACATAATATCAGCGAACTTGAACTTGACTTCTCTTGATAGGGCAGTGGTTATTTTCTCGTCTTTTGTATCCCTTTTATGTTCGCTGATTCTAATTCCAAACCAACGTTTGGAAATTTCGATGTAGTTTCGCCTGGAGCCATATGGATATTGTAGTGTAATGGCATAAACACCTGCCTCATTGAGAAGAGCGGCTTGTAAATATTTCTCTTAAGCATCGTATACAAAGATGCCGAAGACCTTATGCCGACACACAAATTCATTCTCCTGTGCGCGTTTATAAGTTGATAGGAAACATTGGGTATGTAAGGAATTTAGCGCCGGTAGGGAAGTTGCTGCATAGAAAGATTAATTCTGACTTTTTCGGTAAAGTTATGCATGTGTCCAATTCGACGAAAATTTTTTTTATCTCGGACTGTCTATTCTACGCCAATAAATTCGGATCATTATTATATTTATACTGTTTTGAGTATAATTGGTGCAAAATTCCTACTTATTAATTTCTAATAACTTTGTCAAAAACAACTTTTATTCTTAAGTATCTACCAATGCGCAATTTTTACTTATCGTTACCAACAGCATGTTATTGTTTAACGTTACTATCCTAGGGTTAAGACGAATACAACTTTCATGCTTCACCAGGATTTGAACCCAGACCCATCTCGAAAGAATGGTCAGAAGCTAACACTTAGACCACTGCACCACTGGGGCGGCAGACGATGCTTACTTGCCTGCAGAACTGGATGGAATGGAATGTGACCCTAACTCTCATTCCACCACCTCCCCACTGGCTGGCACTTTTCCCAAGAAAGGGTGGAATGAAACCATGTTCCACATTTCCCTGCATGAACGTCTGCGGAGAATCAGTTTGGAAGTAGAATCTTGACACGTCAGTGGAAACACCTTTGATGGAATGACCGAAAGAATACCCCCAGAAGAAACACCCAAAGAAAAAACGCCCACTTGTCGAAATTTTATTAAAATGCCCACTTCTTCAAAATAGAAAAATACACCAACAGTAGTATATAGGGGGTACTATGGCACACCCCAAAATCACATAAAAACCTCAAGATCAGGCATTTTTTGATTTTTCAGACCTCAATAATCACGAACATTTTAAGGCTTTTTATGATCAAAAACACCATATTTTCATTAAAAATCATTGATTTTTGAGCATAAAATAGTCAAAAACATCAGATTTTTGAAAATTGAAGTTTTTACTCTGTTTTTCATAAAAACAGACATCATAAAAACACGCATTTTTGATGCTATTTGAAGACTTTTTTGAACATTTGCAATCATCTTGAACTTTGAATAGCTTTGTTTTTGAAAGTGATGAAATGATGGATTTAGTGATGAATAGAAAAGTTGTAAAACAAACTATTTTGAATTAGTACTTTGCAAAGTCCTTTTTAAAAATGCATTAAAAAAAGGGGTACCCCAAATGGATACCCTTTATAGGAAGATTAAAAGTTGTTGAAGATTAAAAATATAGGAAGAATAAAAATATTACAAAGATTTAAACGAATTCAATAATATAAGGTTTTGTTATGAACACTTCATTTCTATGTTTCTCTTTAAAGATATGTCCTATTTTATTTTCTGTTTCAGTAATTCTTCTTTTGAACCTCTCTCGATCAACTGCATATGTTTCCCATATACCTTTTCGATTTTCATTTCCTACATATATGACAACAGCATTAGGATCGAAGTGAACTTTCATTTTAATAGAATTCGTCTTTTTAAGATTTTACTAATTCATAATCATTATATAGATCATCAATTTTACCTCTGATTCTGAATATATAATTACCTTTATTATTTTTTTAATTGCACTGTCAGATAGTTTTCCGTGACATTTTCTAAGAAAATATTCTCTTTCTTCATCATTGACTTCTATTTTTGTAATAGTTGCAGCTCCGAATTTCGTTTGGATTTTTTTCAGTGACATCACTTTATAATCTCCAGGATTCAAATCTTTTAATTTCTGTGTTTCTGAAAATAATCTGATGCTATTGAACTCATCCATTTATAAGATTTTATTTTTTTAAAGGCTTTTGAATACATGTGATGAGAACTGTAAATTACAATAACTTACAAACTCATTTAAAATTTCTAATCCTTTGTTTTTAATTTCCTCGTTTTTTTCTTTTTTATCAATTATTCTTTTTATCTTTTTTAAATATTTATAAACTATAGTTAGAATATCTGAAAACTTGTAATTATCTCTATACATATGAATCAAGTCATCACAAAAATGAGCGATTTGAGATATTTCGTTACTGTATTTTTTATCTGAAGAACAGTATAGAGCTCTAAGGTCACCCATTAAATCCATTTATAAGTTTTCATTTTTTGAAATATAATTCTTATAATGCATACATCTATACATAGAGCATCCGGGGCCTAAAACTCTTGGACATTTAGGTATATCTAAATCAACAGATGGAATATCTTCAAGCATCTCTTTTTCCATTACTCCTCCTTTATATGCAAATGTACCACCATAAATATGGTACAGGTTTTTAATATAGTTCTTTACCTCACAATTATTAATCCATAGTTCTTTGCTATTTGGATATCTTTTAAATCTCAGTTTATGCACATCTAAAACACACTTACATACGATATTCAATTCTTGTTCATCAAATTTGCAGTCAGGTGTGAACACTGATATTGTTTCACCAATATTCAGTTTTGAGTGTACCCAACTTATCTCTCTTGCTATCTTACGATTTGGGAGGACAAATCCTTGAATATTTATAATCACAATTATATCATTCATTGTTTATATTTAATCACTTTTTTTAAATACATATCCAAAAGGTACAGTATTCAAATCATCTAGAATTCTTCTTTTATCAAATCCAAACATGTATTTCTTGTTCAGAGTATCTACAGCTATATTTCTATCTTTTTGTATCTTAAACTAATTATTTGATATTTCTAAGTAATCTGTTTCACCTGTTATTACTTTCATTCTATCATTGAAATTCAAAATATTTTCATTCTCATAGCTCATTTTAAATCCTTTAACTTTACCTTTCACAGTTCCATCATTTAGTATGTATCCATAGTCTTTTGGTGCACCAGCTATCCAGGATTTCATATATTTATCCTCTCCCAATTCATCTGTCCATTCTCCTAACATGCATCCTGTTTTGATTTTTTTAGTTCCATCATCTATATACACAACACTATGTGTGTCTTTATAAATCACTTTTTCACGTAATTTATCAAGCATTTTATATAATCTAATTCTAGCAGAACTAGTGGTGAAAGCTGCTATATAAACGTTAGTATTAAAGTTACTTTTAACATATTCATCTTTCATTTTATAAGTCATTTCTACACAGTCATCATTCATAAATATCATATTTAATTCTTTGAGATTATCATCTAATATAATTTTATAAAGTTCATCTAAATCTATTACGTATTTAGTCTGTTTCATATTTTTTCTCTGTCCAAACTTACCCCATAATGAGTTCAAAAATATCTTACTTATAAATCTCTTTCCTAGATTTTTTCAATTTTTTCTAATTTTATATCTAATTTCTTGTAAACTGTCTTATTATATTCTTTTTCACTTTTAAAGTTTTCAGACCATTTATCATCTGTTTCTAATTTGATTTTCAAAAACATTTTAACGTAATCTCTAAATAGTTCATCAGTTTTATTTTCAAAATTCCAAACCTCATATATCCTTAAAATTTTATATATTTTTTAATTGCTAAATTCATTTCATCAGTAGTCCATGTACTAGTGAAACATCTTTCATCTCTTTTATGATTACACTCCTTATTTCTAATTTCAAAGCATTCTTTACATTTCCTTTTATCTACAACAGTTTTAAAGTGATTACATTTGATAGTTTTAGAACATGATTTACAAAGAGCAAACATCAATTTTTCATCTTTAATTGGCAACACTGGATGATATAAATTTCTAGGTGGTAAGACCTTACATTTGATGAAACCATACCATTCTTTATCAAATTTTTCAGGATTAAATATCTTAACAGGATGACCAATTGGATAATTATCAAAGTAATTTACATTTGGATATAGTGAACATACATCAATATACCTACCTTTTCATTATTTTTAAATTCATATTTCAATTTAGTAGGCTCACACCTACCCCCATAAAATGCATCTCTAGGATTTAAAATGTTCCACGAAATCTCTATTCCATTCATTTTTTATATATTTTTAATTTCTTTATTATTTTTAAAATCACATTCCCATATAACAATTAATTCATATCCAGCTTTTAAAATCTTCTTTTGAATCTTCTTAGTTCTTTGATATAAGTCTTTCATACATATCTGATTCCTTTCATTTATAGTTGATTCTCTATAACACCTATTACATCCATGCCAGTGACATCCATGAAATTGAAACACTGTTTTTTTCATAAAATCCATCTACTTTATAAATTTTCTTCCCTAATTTTAATTTTTTCTCTCCACCATTTAATGCATGTTGAATATTGATATTATTCTTTTTAGACAGATAATCTAACCAAGCAATTGATTTTTTACTATATTTGTCTTTTTGAATTGTATCATCTATGGCAATTGTACCTTTTTTAAGAATTTATCTCTATAAATACTCATGCATACACCTGCTAGAGTTACATATTTAAATGGATCGATATTTGCGATTTCTAAGAATAATCTTCTCAATTCTAAACATCCTCTTCTTAAAATATCTACATCTGATCTACAGTATTTAACAAATTCTTTTTGAAAATCAAACGTATCGTTTTTAACAGTTTCATACCATTTTAAGAATTCATTTCTCCCTTTAGATTTCATAGAATCACATCCATAGTAATGTTTTTCAGGGTATTTACCTATATAATTTTGATTACATTCTTTATTAAAATAATGAGGAAAATAACCTTTTGCCATCTCTTCTAATCCAAATGTTTTTGGAAAATCTCTTAATGGAATCATAGTAAAATTGATTGAATCTATGAATCTTATATTATATCCAGATGCCTGCATATAATTGAGTTTATTTCCATTATATATAGTAAACACTTCTATTTTGTTTTTAAAACAGTATTTAGCTAAGAATTGAAAATCAAAGCCTTTACCATAATGAGCTAGTACAGTATATCCAAAATGTTTTTGTTCAAATAACCAATTACAAAAATCATTTTCATTTTCAAATATCTTTTCACTACCATCATACATTTGACATACAACTAGATTAACTTCATGAGTTCCTGTTTCTTGTTTAGTTTCGACATCAAAGAATATATATTTCTCAGTATATTCATATCTACATTTTTCACACCAATCTTTTCGATTTCTTGTTAACTTAGGACAATCATTTTCACATTTACCACCTTTAGCATCTTTACGTTTCATATCGCATTTATAATCATGTAATACATATTTCCAACAATTTTTACATCTCTTTTCACCACATACATGCTCTTTGGGTTTTCTCTCATATCGATTAGTAATTCTTTTACATTTTAAACATTTCCATAGACATTTACATACACTAACACCTTTCTTATTTTTTCTTTTGTGGTTATCAAAACAATCCTCACCTTTAAATAATCGATTACATTTTTTACAAAATATCTCTTCACCATTACAGTTACTATCTGTTTTAAAACATCTATCACATTTGAGAGGACATCTGTGTTGATCTGATCTTTTATAGCTTATTTGACAATAATCCTAAAACAACAGAAGTAATTACATCGAAATGATTTCTATTTTTCAATATGTAAATACATGTACATTTATATTTACCACTATATATACGTTCATTAAAATTCTCTCTGCAAAATATATTTATCTGGATATCTAAGAATTCTTCAAATATTTTAACCTCTTGTAAGCAAAATATTTCTAATGGCATATTGCATAGTTCATGTAATTTTACAGCTAATGATTTTTGTAAAACTCTACCCATTTTGATGTATTTAATATCATTTTTTGATAATTCATTATGATTCAATTTATCACATAATAGCTTAGGATTTTGAATAGATAAAGCAGTTACAATTGATCTAGCTAAACATATATTATCATCATTTTTTATCTGACAGATACTTCTCTTATTTTCTATTGTTTCATCATTAATTATCTTTATATGTTTACCTCCTGAAGGTAATTCAATTACATTAAAATCAAATATACAATCAGTTATTTCTAATTCCTTATATTCAATTTGATCAGATAATTTATTAATATATATCTCATAGGCATCCTTAGTATACATCATTTTATCATGAAATGGTTTATTCAGTTTAGGATTATTACGTTTATATCTACTTTACCTTGAATTTTACCAATTGCTTTTCTAAATATATCTTGTAAAATATTGAAATATTGTTCAGGTTTAATGTTTACTACAGCTACTCTATAATTCTTTCTATATACCATATATTTATTAATATATTTTCCTTTTGTTTCAATAATTTCATAATCAGGTTTAAATAATTTTTCAAGATTTACAGCTGTTTTAATTTTCTTTTCTTTTCTTTGTTTCAGTTTGTTATCTTTGAATTTTAAATTAAAAGAATCAAATATTTTTAAATTCTATTTCTTCTCTCTGGATGATTAATAAATATTTTTCTTTTTCTATCTAAATATTCTGATGTATCTAATCCAAGGATATCTACTAAAACCGACTTATAATCACCTGTCTTTCTAATATATTTTATCAACGATTTAATTAAATCGTTTTTTTTTACATTTGGTTTTTTGATATTCAATCTTTTTAAAGCATTTCTAAGTTTCTGAACACTAATAGCATTCAGAGCACTTTTAAGATGCACAATAACAGGCTTCAGATTTTTTAACTCCATTTATTAGGATGTAAATTTATAAAGGGATTTTAAAAAACAGGTTGTACACGTTTAATGTGATAATTACTTCTTAAATGTTTTTGATAATGAGTTACAGTGTATTCTCTTCCACATTCACAAATTCTCTTTTGGTACTTTCTTTTGGAATCACAAGTCTTGCAATAGTGTTGTCTATAAACGTAACCTTTAAGACGTCGAATGTAAAATTCATCTATAGGTTTTGTTTGTTTACAACTTTTGCATGTTTTGTTCTCCATTTATTAGGAAACAAATTTATAAATACTTTGCTTTAAGCTGAAAAGCTTGCTGCTTTAAAGTCTTCCCAGATCTTTTCATTTTTGGGATTTATATTAATTTTAATATCATTTGATATATTATAATAGTCACAATTTTTTCTAATAAAATATGCATATTATAAATTTTTCTCATAGTACATAAAATCCAATAATTTTAAAAATAAATCTTCTGCTTCCTTATTAAATTTAAGGTTATTTTTCCTTTTATACTGATTAAAATATCTTATTCTACTAACATATCTACTTTTTAAATATTTATTATAATCTATATAATAACAGTATTCCTCTTCATCATATTTCATTCTCTTTATTTGTTTCATTACTTTTTAAAATTTTCAGGAATTTCAATTTGTTCTTCTTCCGAAGATGAATAAGAAAGGTAATTAGCTTCTTCATTAAAATAATTCATTTATTAGATATCATTTTATTAAAAACTTTTTAGAACTTAGTTTCATTTATTCTTTTAATAGCCTCTTTTAAATTATCAATAGTATGATCATTAACAATATTAAGATAATTAAATTTAGTTTCTATGTATGATATATTTTCTTTAACTCTGTTAAATAAATTAATAGAATTAGGATTATATTTTATTTCATATACTATATTTAAATCTGGATACTTTATTTTTAAATTAGCAATAGTTTTATTCATTTTATCTCTTTGACATCTGATTACATAATAAGGATAATCAGAGTTTTCTTTATTTTTCTGTATGATAGTAAACATATGTAGCTTTTTAGAATTAGCAGTTTTGGGTGTTATATCCTCTTCTACTTCTTTATATTTTTCATTTTCAAGTTTCAATTTTTCCATTTTCTTTTTTATCTTATTTAATTTCTTATTTAATTTTTCATTATCATTCTTGTATTTATCATTGAATTTTTTAATGTAATAGTCTTTAACAATCTTGTTAACTTTATCATAAAAATAATTTGAAACCCAACAAGATGTAATTAAAATTAATTTCTGCTTAACATATGTTCCATTAATAATATTCTTACCTGTTCCTTCTCTTATTTCATACATTTGATCATTTTCATGGCGGCCCGAATTCGGGCCACCACAATTTTTATTATATTTTATTAATTCTTTAGATTGTTTGTTTTCTAACCATTTTTTTAAATTTCTTACCTCCATCGTTACAAAGTTTAGTAGCATTAAAATATCCAGTATTTTTATCTATTATTAATTTAAAATCTCCAAAAAGACCATAATAATAATTATCTTTAATATTTTCATAACATACATCTTTTAATGAAGCCATTTATTAGATATCATTTTATTAAACACTTTTTCATGTATTCTTTAAATATCGTATTTTAAATCGTCAATAGTTAATTCCTGCCTAATGAACTTTAAATACTGTGATTTACAGTTTTTCTTTCACATTCAGATGACAGCACAAGAAATTAAATCTCTTTCTTGCTGAAATGCAGTCATTACATAACACTGATAAGCTTCGAGCCAAAATGTTTACATAACCTCTTTCAGGCAGACTTGAACATCTGCCAAAATCATCAGTGGCGAACACTTCTTGGTTACGTAACAACCTTGGATCACTGCCAATTTTCTCTGGCTTCAACGTAAATAGAAGTTTCAAGCAAGAACAGACGGAACTGGGTTGGCCGATTTGGTACCGTGTTAAGCTTACATGCAAAAGGTCGTTGGTTCGAATCTAAGTAGCTTCCTGTCCGAACTTTGAAATCAAAGTTCGGTTCATGGTAGAGCGTGTGCGTGTAACATCTAAAACGTTCTGTGTGTGTGTTCCGGCGGAGGGTCGAAAGAGTTGAAGCCCATAAGTATCTGGCTGGTCAGGTACAAATAAATAAAAAAATGAAGCATAGACCCTCCACCGAAGGGGCATTTTGCAAAAAATTCAAATTACATCGTCAACCCAACTGTTAAATTCATCAGGATATCCCAACCATTTAACTAAGTATTTATTTCCTTTCTTTCTAATAATTTTTTCAATCTTATAAACCTTAATTTTTTTCTTATCATATTTAACCAGTTCTTTTTCATAAAATGTTCCTGTAATTTCTTCATTATTTAAATCTTTTATTTTATATGTCGGAGGATCTGTGTTTAACATATCGGAAATTATAAATATTTCTTCTGTAAATGTTGGAAGATAACCTTTCTTAAGTTCTCTTTTATATTTTGAAATTCTTATTTTATCTCCTTTTTGATATTTTGGTTTATTTTTCTGTTTTTCTTTATACAAATTATTATAAACTTTTAATTCATTTTCTTCCTTACTTGCTACTATAGGTGTCATTTTAATGGATCTATGATAAGAATTATTATAATTCTTAATTAATTTATCTAGAACATTTAACCACTTTCTAGTATTATTTGGTGGGAAATACTTCCACATTTTAGTCTTTAAAGTTCTATTGAATCTTTCAATAACAGCACATTTAATCTCAATATTTTCAGTTGTAAACCAGTGAATATTTTCATCCTAGAATAACTTTTGAGTTTGTTTATTTATAAACTCTGTACCCTTATCTGTTTGAAGTTTTTCTGGCTTTCTTTCTTTAAATATATTTTTAAATGCTCTAGTTACCTCTTCGCCCGTTTTTCTTTTAATCGGAATTGTCCAAGCATATTTACTGAATATATCGATCACTGATAAAATATAATTTGTGTCATTATTAAAGGACTTAAATTCTTGCATATCTATAAGGTCAGCTTGAAATTGGTCATTGACACGAGAAACATAAATTCTTCTTCTTTTAAATCTATGAATAAGTGGTTTATGTTTAGTATATGCATCTTGTTGATGTAAAAACTCTTCTATATCTTTCCTGGGTAATTAAGTTTTTCTTTGTAATTCATTAATACCACAATAACCAGTTTCTGGTGTGTAATAAATATTTTTAATGTGTTTCATGACGTCTTTAAAAAAACACTCTTTTTAGTTCCACAAACAGCACATATTCCTTTTGCCATGGGTCTTCCATTTGTAGCTACTGTTTCTTGAATGTCTTTAGTTTCAGTTTTCTCTTTGCACTTTAAGCAATACATATTTATATAGGATGAAATTCCTAAACCAAATGTGTTCTTTGCTTTCATAATTGGTTTTATAACAGCTCTAGCTTATTTCTCTCCTAATGGATAGAATCCACTTGTAGTATTTACAATTGAATCTAAATCGTTTAAGAGTTCTTGATCAGCAATATGTCTCTGTTTAGTATCTTTAGTTTTTCTATAAGTTACATCATGTTTTTTACAAGCTTTATCAACTCTGTTAATTCCTGAATCACCTCTTTTTAATCTCTTTTCTAATTTTGTAAATGGGCCACAATACTGGTACCCTGGTATATGCATTGCAGGTGGATTTAATTTATCTTGTAACCATCCTACTATATCACCTCCTGTTATTATATAACCAGTACCATTAATTTCTTTGAATATATGAATATTCCGCACCATTTATTTATCTGTAAATCTATTTTTTAACTACGTATCTATAACCATTTAGCAGTGTTTGTTTTACATATTTTTCTAAAGGAAAATACTTAATATTTTTTTGTAAAATCTTCTTCTCTAATGTAAGCATCCTGTTCTGAAACTGAATTAGCGTTTATTAAATTTAATATCTGTTTATAAAATTTGTAAGCTTGTTTATATTCTTCTTTTCTTTCTGAAATATTTAGAGTTTTATCAACAACTTCAATGACTCCTGCTCCTAAAGAAAGTGCTGCTGAAGGAATAAATGCAAAAGCTGATAAACCTGAAGCACTAAATATAAATTTGCCTACTGATAGTGATATACTAATTTTATTATAGTAATTAAAACTTTTTCTATATACATACATTTTCTTTTCTAAATATTCTTCCATTTATATAGGATCAAAGTTATGTCTGTATCTCATATGAGGATTTTTCAAATCTAACATGAAGAAATCATAAGGTTTTTTAATACTTTTTTGATAAGGATCTATATTAAAATCACCATCAATTTCTCTAATAATTTGCTTAATTTCTCTGTGCTGAAGTTTAAAAAATATAAAGTAATCACAGTTTTTTCTTATATCAATAGATGTTGAATAATAGGTCTGTGATAAATAAATAATGGATGCATTTTTCTTCCTTCCTCTTATAAAAAATTTTTCAATTTCGTTTTGATCTTTTTCTTTTACACAGTCATCAAAAATAACTAGACTTTTTAATGAAGGATCTAAGTCATCTACAGTAATAAATTCATTTATGTCTGAACTAAATAATGTTTCTTTCTTAAACCATTAAAATAATTTTAATAACTTATTTTTATTCTTTCCTTTTATTTTTAAAATGGCTTCCTCTTCTTTATCATCAAACATTGAGTAATTTTCTTTAAATTTATAGTATTTAGGCACGTTAATATATTTTGCACATATGAATAATGCATCAAAATTTAAATGATCATATATTAAATTTAATAGTAAATTTGTTTTTCCACATCCTGAAGATCCTGTTATTAAAAGTTTAAAAGGATGAATAGGTAATTTTGGTTTTTGATTTGGATCTATAAATTCTTCAGGTTCTGAACAATATTTTAGTTTAATGCTGCAAGCTTTCTGCTTAATCATATTTATTTAATAGAAATTCAGCATCTTCAATAAACATTTCAGCTTCAAATAATAAGTCTTCAGCTTGTATCCCTTGAGATAAATAATATTCAGCTAGATCTAATACCATTTCAGCAAAAGATAAATATTCCTCAAGTTGTTCAAAATCTTCCATTTATATAAGTAAAATAATTTACTTGGTAGTAAAATAATTTGCTTGGAAGTAAAATAATTTGCTTGGAAGTAAAATAATTTGCTTGGAAGTAAAATAATTTGCTTGGAAGAAAAATAATTTGCTTGGAAGTAAAATAATTTGCTTGGAAGCAAATTTTCAGTAAAATAAATGAGTAAAGTGATACAAGATTTAATAAAATTAGCAAAAGTAAATGCTGAACTAAGAAACGAAATAAGGAAAAGCAATTAGAAGATTTAGGATATGAAGAGGTAATCACAAAATTTCATAAATCTATAGTTGAAAAATTAGAATATCGAGATGTATCTAGAAAAGAAAATTTAAAAGCTATTCAAGATGCAATTGAAGAACTTTCATTTCAACCAATTGCAGAATCTTCAACAATTCCTGCCTTAGAAGATGTTGAAGAACCTATTTCAGATGCTAAAGAAATGTATGAGAGAGAAGCAGGAATTCATAAAATTAACTTAAACAAAAACTTGAATGTATCAGTTATTAAAAAAGTTAGGATTTGATTTACCTTCAGAATTAGTTAATAAATCTGATGAAGAGATTGATGAAAAAATAAATCAAGCAAATGAAAAAATCAGTGAAATCGGATGTCTAAAAGGTCCTCAAGTAAAAGCACTTAATAATGCTAAAGATGAAGAAAAAAGAAAAAATACAAAACAAAAATTGATCGTTTCGATTATAAAATGGCTGAGGTGCGAAAATATATTAGAGCATTAGAAGCTCTCAAAATGGGGAATTACTATATGGGTGAGGATCTTAATATTTTAGATAAATTAACAGATAAAATATGTAAGAGAACTAAAAATAAGAAAGTATATAACCAAGTAGTTCAAATACTAGATATATTATTGAAAGAGGGTAAAATGACTAATGAGCAAGTAAAACAATATTATTCAAAGTTTCTATCTTAATAAATGAGTAATTATAGTGTATCAAGAATTTATTTGAGTGAAGGTCAGAAAAATAAATTAAAATCAGCAGTTGAGAAAGGTGAAGAAATTACATTGCAAATTGATAAAACTAAAAGTGCTAATCATGATATGTATTCAACAAAAACTCAAATTAATCAAATTAAAAATGGTAAACGAATAACTATAAGTAAGACACAATTAAAGAAAAACGGAAGTATTTTACCCTTTTTGATCCCTATCTTAGCAGCTCTTGGTACGGGTGCTCTATCTGGTGCTGCTAGTTTTGGTGTGAATAAAGCTTTAAGTAAAGTAACTGGATCAGGTTGTAAAAAAAAACATTCTGGAAAGGAAGTTCTTCAGAATTACGAGGTATATCCAATAAAACGATAGAACAAAATATGAAAGATGTAAAAGGATTCAGAGGTGTATTTACATCAGATTTATTACCTAAAAATATTAAGAAATTTGAAAGTGGAATTATTAATTTAGATATATCTACAGGACCTGGGACTCATTGGGTCTGTTATTATAATGATCCTAAATATAATTTTGTGGAATATTTTGATCCATTTGGAGAATATAAATATAAAGACATTAAACTAAATAATATTTTCATACCTAAAATATTGTAAAATATCTTGAAACATCTATAAAAGGAATTAAATATAATTCGAGTTTTTTACAAGAGCCAACATCTGTTAAATGTGGTTTTTATTGTATGAAATACATAACTGAAAGGAATAAAGGTAAATCACCTGTTGAAGTTTTATATTCTTTTACCCAAGAACCAAGTGGTTATAATGAAGATTTTGTGCTTAATAAATGTTAATTTTAGATTCAAAAAATTTGAGAAATCAGAAGATTTTACAATTGAATATGTCCTACCTATTCCTGTTAATGAAAATTCAAAAATAGCTTTAAAATCTATGTCTATGGGGGTTTCATGGAACAATATTGATGAAGAATATGAAAGTAATACATTTAAGTATTTTGATGGTAGTTTATGGCATGAAATAACTTTAGATATTGAAAATTACACATTAAGGGAATTAAATAACTTTTTAATAAAACGATTTGGAGATGAACCACCAATTAAATTTAAAGCTAATTTCGCTACAGAGCGCTTTATAATTGAATTAAAAGATGAATATAAAATTGATCTTAGAGAGGGTAAATTACATGAAATTTTAGGATTTGAATCAGAAATATATGAAGGTAATCATCAAGAAGGAAAATATATGGCAAACATTTCTAGAGGAGTTGATGACATACACATTCATTGTGATGTAATTACAGGAGCTCTATATACTAATATTAATTTAGATATTTTATATTCTTTTGCACCATCTAATCCCCCTGGTAGTTTAATAAAAATTGATGAAATAAATCCTTTATTTTTACCTGTTAATAGAAGAAATTATATTCATAGAATTCGAATGTATATCACGAATCAAGATAATGAACTGATAAACTTGAATAATATGAGAGTTTTATATAGATTAATTTTGAACTAATAAATTAATTATAACAAACATAGATTATATGCAAAATGATATGGTGGTAATACCTTCACTGAAGGAATTAAAACTTTTGGAAAAAAATATTAGAAGTTTTAGGTAAATCAGCAAAAACAGCAATTGAAGATAAAGCTAAAAAGATTATTCAAAATGAACTTGAAAATATATTATCTAAACCCCCTGTAACTGTTAATGATATATTAGCTAAGAAGAAAATTCAGGATCGATATGGATCTGGTTTGAAATGGTATAAATGAGTTTTTTATCCGAATAAATGGAAAAACTTTGGGACTTAATATTAGAAGTTTTAGGTAAATCAGCAAAAACAGCAATTGAAGATAAAGTTAAAAAGATTATTCAAAATGAACTTGAAAATATATTATCTAAACCCCCTGTAACTGTTAATGATATATTAGCTAAGAAGAAAATTCAGGATCGATATGGATCTGATTTAAAATGGTATAAATGAGTTTTTTATCAGAATAAATGGAAAAACTTTGGGACTTAAAAGCTATTCCAGATTATTATAGTAATAAAATTGCTAAGTATGAATATATAAAACATAATGAAGATAGTACTAATGTAAAAGAATCTGATCAATATTAGTTTACTATTAAAGATACAAATTCACCTATATTATATAGTAATGGTGATATATGTTTAGAAAGCAAAGTAGTAAAAAATAATAACGATACTATAGGAACTGATAATGTTACATTTGTAAATGGTGGGAATCTGTTTAGATCCGCTTCATTAACTATAGGAAAAGAACAAACTGATTAGAATATTGAATGTGCTTCATTAATTCATCAAATTAACGGACTTATAAATTTCACAAAAGATTATTCCACTTCAGAGGCTACAAATATGATGTATTATGTTGATACATCAGAATCAGCTGATAAAGATAAAATAGTAATAGATGATCCTAATAAAGATGTAAAGAAAGGATCAGATATCAAATTAAAAGAAAATGTCTCTTATAATAAAGGATTTAGACTGAGATGGCTTTTAACAAAAAACAGCAATATAATAAAATTTTGGATTCCTTTAAGACAACTGTTTGGGTTCCTCAACGATTTTAGAAGATTAATTTATGATGTAAAAGTTACATTTGAATTTCAAAGAAATAGTCATAATGATATGTTATACACAGATGTTGCAAATCCTAATTATAAAGTTATTATATCTGATTTTCAATTATGGTTACCTTATGTAGAGTTGTACCCATCCGTTGAGGCTGAATTTAAAAGTATGGCTTTGAATTATTCACCTATTGAAATTACTTATTGTTCTGCTTCAATTATGAAAAGTAATCAGCAAGCAACATCAAGTGGTGCATGTCATATAAGAACTACATCTGATGAGGTGTTAAGTGTTCTTGTCATTCCACAGTATGTAGAAAAAGAAAGCAACCAAAATCAGAATAATATGATTTTTGATAATTTAGATCTCCTTGAATGCTGGATATTATGTAATAATAAAAAAGTTCCAGAAGAAATTTATAAAACGAATTTTAAAGATGGGCAGTTAGATTATAATATATGTTATTCTGAATTATTAGCAGCTGGATTAAATACTCATAATACTGAAAGTGGATGTCTTATAAGTTATGTAAATTATGCGAGATTGTATCCAATCTTTTATTTTAATTTATCTAATCATCCAGAGTATACTAATATTTCGAATTTAAGACTAGAATTTAACTGGAGATTAGGATCAAATCCAGGTAAACCATATAGATTTTATTTCATCGTGAATGAAAGAAAAAGAGGATCACTTAATATGGCTAATAAGGAATTTAAAACTTTGAAAACTTTAGATTAAGTAAATGAATTGGTACCCTTTTGGTTCGTCTTATGAAGAATTTGGAATTGGACCACCTGGACCTCCTGGAAATGGATTTAAATTAACAGATGATGGTAATTATGATATGGAAGAAAAAAATTTAAAAAATTGTAAAGTACCTGTAGATGAACATGATGTTACTACAAGAGAATATGTTTTAAAACAAATAAGAGAGAATAATCTGGAAGTTAAAAGTGAAATAGAAAAATATTAATGGTAGTTTTTCAGATTTTGTTCAAGAAACTGCTGTAAGAATAAGAGATTTAGAAGCTGTACTTAAAGGTGAATTAGGTAATTTGGATCAAAAATATTTACATATTCAAGATGGGAATGTAATTAATGCAAAAGGTAAAAGAATAGGAAGTGTTGCCGATCCTACAGCCGATAAGAATGCAGTAAATAAGAGGTATTTAGAAAATAATGTTTTAATTTCAAAAGATGAAAAGTTTGATGTTCAAAATAAAAGACTAGTGAATATTCCATCTCCTCAGGATACGTATGACGCAGTTAATAAAAATTATGTGGATAATCAAAAATTTTATGCAACAATTCAAGAAGATAAAAAAGCATATAATACTCTTGGTGCTATGCGTTTCTGGGAAACAGTCGTTTTTATGAAATTTAGTAGCAATCTCCTTGACAGAAATATGAAACTGAGTGAAAATATGGATATGAAAATTACATTTTATTTACGTCTTAATTATACTAATGGGAAATCAGAAGTTTTAATTACACTTGGGGAGAATATATTATTTAATGGTGATGCGTAGACAGATAAACCTTTAATACTCTTTGCATCAGGAAAAAAGAATGATGAATTGAGCATACAAGTCATGTCTTATTTAGAATTAAACATTTTCAAACCTTACTTAGAAATTGAAAAAATAACATATTTATAAAAATACATTCTATATAAATGGATAGATTAATTAGGAACAATATTAATTGGGATTCATTTTCTAAAGATAATGAACTTTCGGAAGATATAATGAGAAGTGTAAAAGATGCAGTAAATTGGGATTTAATATCAGAATATCAAAAATTATCTGAAGATTTTATTTCAGATAATAATATGTCACTTATAAACGTGGAAAGAGCGAAGATCTTTGTTTGATGTTGTATTTCAGAATTTCATGATAAAGTGAACTGGGCTAAAATTTCTCAATATCAGATTCTTTCTGAATATTTTATGAATAACAATAAATTAAACTGGTCTTTGATTTATCAATATCAAACACTTTCTGAGAGTTTTATATTAATGAATATTGATAAATTAGATATGAGAAGAATTTCTATGTATCAAAAATTAAGTAATGATTTTATAAAAGAAAACTTTCGATTCTTAGATATGTCAATAATTCCAATAAAACAAAAATTAAGTGAAGAAACTATAGATTTTCTTAGTGATTTTATTGACTGGAAAGAAGTTACAAGAAACCAAGAATTAACAGAAGATTTCATTATGAAATATAAAGATAAAATTAACTGGTATGATATGGTTATCAACAGAAAATTCTCTGATGATTTTATAAATGTAAACTATAAAAAACTTGTTGTGTATTTACTTGCAAAGATATGTCACAAAATTTAAATATATTTTAATCTTCAACAATTTTTGATCTTCCTATAAGGGGTATCCATTTTGGCTACCCCTTTTTTTAATGCATTTTTAAAAAGGACTTTGCAAAGTACTAATTCAAAGCAGTTTGTTTTACAACTTTTCTATTGATCACTAAATCCATCATTTCATCACTTTTAAAATCAAAGCTATTCAAAGTTCAAGATGATTGCAAATGTTCAAAAAAGTCTTCAAATAGCATCAAAAATGCGTGTTTTTATGATGTCTGTTTTTATGAAAAACAGAGTAAAAACTTCAATTTTCAAAAATCTGATGTTTTTGACTATTTTATGCTCAAAAATCAATGATTTTTAATGAAAATATGGTGTTTTTGATCATAAAAAGCCTTAAAATGTTCGTGATTATTGAGGTCTGAAAAATCAAAAAATGCCTGATCTTGAGGTTTTTATGTGATTTTGGGGTGTGCCATAGTACCCCCTATATACTACTACTAACTGTTGACTGATGTGCTTTTATTCCTGTTAGAAACACGTGGTCGAGAGTAAAGAGAGTAACCATAAAAAAAGGAAGCAGACATAAATAATGTTTGTAAACATAATGTCTATCAAAAGAAAGGTCTTCGCTCTTTCCACGTTTATGAGTGAGTCACGGAAAATTTCTTATTGGCCGCCACCGGGAATCAAATCCAGGGTCTTCCAGTTACGCGCCGGATATGCTTCCACTACACCACAGCGGCTTCGAATTCCTCCAGACTCACACACGCTAACTGCCAAGCCAATTTGTGTGTGTAAGTCTGTAGGAATTTGAGGCCGCTGTGATGTAGTGGAAGCATATCCGGCGCGTAACTGGAATACCCAGGGTTCGATTCCCGGTGGAGGCCAATGAGAATTTTTCCGTGACTCACTCATAAACGTGGAAAGAGCGAATACCTTTGTTTGATGTTCCTGGTCCACGTCAAATGTCTTTATTAATGATTCATTCGCTTTCTAATTATTTCTTCAGTTGCTGCTTACCATCTTTGGTGAATCCCCAGCATTGTGCGGGGCTCCAAGAAGCAACCTGCCAAATTGTCTTGGCAGTTAGCGTGTGTGAGTCTGGAGGAATTCGAGGCCGCTGTGATGTAGTGGAAGCATATCCGGCGCGTAACTGGAATACCCAGGGTTCGATTCCCGGTGGAGGCCAATGAGAATTTTTCCGTGACTCACTCATAAACGTGGAAAGAGCGAATACCTTTGTTTGATGTTCCTGGTCCACGTCAAATGTCTTTATTAATTATTCATTCGCTTTCTAATTATTTCTTCAGTTGCTGCTTACCATCTTTGGTGAATCCCCAGCATTGTGCGGGGCTCCAAGAAGCAACCTGCCAAATTGTCTTGGCAGTTAGCGTGTGTGAGTCTGGAGGAATTCGAGGCCGCTGTGGTGTAGTGGAAGCATATCCGGCGCGTAACTGGAAGAACCTGGGTTCGATTCCCGGTTGCGGCCAATGAGAATTTTTCCGTGACTCACTTATAAACGTAGAAAGAGCGAAGACCTTTGTTTGATGTTCCTGGTCCATGTCAAATGTCTGTATTAACATAATGTCTAACAGAGTAAATCTGTGTCTCCAAAGACTTTATTGTAAAGCATTTCTTTTTTTGTAAAGGCATTTTCGAAATCTCAACTAATATAAATTGGCGGGGAACAGAGAGATTTTACTGAATCTTTAAGACCGGCAAATAGAGCCGATGGGAGATCTTTAGCTCGTTCTTGTCGACAATTAAAATGTGTGTAGTTTCTGGACCTCTGAATATTATTAGCGCTATTATTCCTAGACCTCAGAGCACTCAGCTTCAGAGGCGGCTTCTAAGTGTTCCTTTTACAATTCATGATTGCCCCTTGTTTCAAAGGAAACTTCCGGTAATGTTTAATTCATGACTTCAAGCTATTCTGCCATCATTCTTCGGCTTTCTCTCAGATATTTAGGAAAATGTTTATGCAATTTTATTAATACATTAAATAATTTCTCTGCTCACATAATGTCGGTAGAATTTTGAAACTGTTTGCACGGTTTTGTGTATTTTCCTTCTTGTTTAAACAGCAACGTAACGCGGCGCATGTAATCGTAATAATTATGTGTGTTACACATTGATGTAAGATTTTTTTTGTCGAAGGAGAAATTCACTAGCCTCTCAGTATAGAAACGAGCAGTGAGATACTGTAATAAAGCTTAAAAAGCGTCATATACTGACATTATGTACAAAGATATACTTTTTTATGTCATGACGTGGTACCTTAATCATTTGAGCCTAATGAATTATCATAAAAAATAATTTATCATGCTGAACTTAGAAAATAAAATGAAACGGAATTTGATCTACCAAAAAATAGACTTTCTGTTTTTTTAAACATGTCACTTAACGTCAGGAACCCAAATATTGATTTTAAAATATTTATTCCGCACAACTTGAGGAATAATTTTATTTTCTTTAATTTCGCCTTGAGTAAGGTCAACAGATAACATATTTCTAAATTCACAGGAAAATTCAGTAATGTTCATAAAAATATGAAAGCAAAATATAAATAAATGCAAAGCTAATTTTTCATGCTACTTCAAACTGAAAAGTCAGCTCGTTTGGCGATTATCCCAGTTTACCCTGTTAGATTCGCTACTACCATCTGGTTCCTCATTTAAATACATGCTCTTAATTACGTTCGGGTATCGAATAAACAATCAGACAAGTGCCCACACGCATAACTGAACATAAGTCAACTGGCTGCAGGGACAAATGGCCACACAGGCTTTAGGGGGCCATACAAAAGTTGCAGTATTTTGGCCACATAACCTACATAACGGAAATGTATTTTTGTGGAAATCTCACGTGCGCAACAAGTATCATGGCCATTTATGAAACGAAAATTTAATTGGAAACTCCATTCACATAAATAAATTACTCTCCCCCAATAAGTAAAACATGGATTTTTGAATTATTTTAGGGGTGAAGTGAAAATTGTATTTTCGTTTAAGGAAATAAATTGCCGTGGCTTAGTAGATTCTTTAAACCTACGGTGATCGGTGAAATAATGGAATTTGAGCAGGGCTTATGTTATGCTTGCAATAGGATGATAAGTTGGGATTTTTTTAATTTTTCAGGACCGGGAAAGTTGCAAAGACTTTCTCAGTGTTAAATATTTATTTTGGCAGAATGCAGGTGATATCACTTCGCCTAACAACTACTGCTTTCAGAACAGTATGCCATACCTGTTGCTACAATGGCCCAATTCCAGGACCTTATTATTAATTACTGGGTAAAAATGCAACATTACATTGAGCTACATCTCGACACAAATAATTTATTTTCTCAACTGACAAATGCTGCACAAGCACGGTGAGGTGACAGAAATAAAATTGTAATTTTTACAGGTGACCTACGGGGAAGATGACATAGTGAAACCAAAAGTAAGATTTTCGTACGATCTCCTAACGGTTTTGTGGTCATCCTACACGAAAGTGAACACACAGAAATAAAAAAAAAATGAATTTTTGTAGGGTCCCCTAACCTTTTTGTGGCCAGTTGTCCGTGTGGCCGCTTTTCTGGATACCAGCTATTCTGTGGCCAGTAGCCAGTCCTGCTTTTCAGATATAAAATAGTAGAGATCTCTGAATTTCTTAATGATAATAATGTGTAAAGAAAAACGAAATTTGTACACAACAATTACTCAAGTAAGAAGAAATATAGGAACCCTATGATTTTTTATGCGGAGAAGTTTTATTACTATAAAGTTGAATATGGCCACTTGTCCGAACCCCCACTCGTTCAAATTTCAATTGCTGTTTTCCGTTAACTACTTAAAGACATGTTTCACAGATTTTAGGGCACACGGTAATATTTCCATTTACTTGTTGGCGTTTGTTAAGAATTTTATTTTTTCACTTCTTCTGAAAGCACTGATTGATTATTTTCTATTACTCCGCAGTTCTGTTTTACAGATCAATTTCAAACAGCCTTTCTGTAGAAAAGTAACAGAAATGCTGTTTTAAATACTCTTTTTGTACAGGAGAGCTGCTAAACACCCCTGCGTCATATTGTTCATGTAATTATCTTTATCTGAAATAACGTATCAATTCCTTTAATGAAACATAATGCTGTATTATACGAAACTTTGCCTAACATTGGATGAATAGTATTTTTTTCTGACACTTATGGAATTCGGAAGATTGAACATTACTTAACTCATTTAAATTATGAAAACTGTGGAGTCGTACGAATGAGAAAAAATAATGAGAATTATGACACCTAACCTGACTGAACAAGAAATTCATAAATTAGCACCTGTAAACACATATGACAATATTTTGAGTTTTGTGTAAGCAATGTGCTATATTACAGGAGAGTTTGGACATTTTAATACTCCATTTTTGTTTTAAACTTGACGCGGGTTTTTCTCGTTTAAAACTATATTACGCGCTGTTGTTTATACCAGTTACAGCCAAATCTGCGGTACGAGAGGTTATATTTTTGTATATTCACTTACACTACACTTTGCGCTTATGTGTGTATCACTAAAATTTATTTTTGCATTGAATTCTCCTTATTGGCTTCCAAGTAATTGCAAAGAACTAAACAAAAACACATGTGACATATGTATCTTCTAATTTGACCATCTTTTTCAATTCCTGTATTCTTATATAAGTTTGGTTTATTCTTGTTGAGATTTTTTTGTATGAAAGCCATGGATTACGGATCCAACGAATTTAACTCTCCCAATATCTGAATACAGGTCAAAATGCAATTACGTAATGGAAAGGTAGTCGTAAGAAATGATGTATTCAGTCTTCGAAAGGCAATATAAATTTAGTTATCGGAAAGCAATCTTATCACAGGAAATTTTTTTTATCAATCAATGTATTAGACTACGCTCTTCGTGCAGTGTTATTGAAGCCATGTTGATGGCATGATGCTAAAACAAGCTTCCGTTAGTAATCTGTGTTAGTCAGCATTTGATGCTTATTCAGTATTGATCGATATACGATTAATCAGCAAGTGAGTCTGTGTTCATGTTATTCAGAGGATATGTGCTCTTGAATGTGAAAAAACCACGTATTTTGGTGAATTTGAATAAGGCCAATTTGTGCGCTTTATAAAGTGTGTGCTTGTTGACATGCCGATAAAGGATTCGAATTTCAACATAGCTCACCTGTTCCCTTGCTGACCTCTGATCTTGTAGTGAAGTTGATTGCATGTTTAGTTATGCATTTTTTAGCTACTACGATTTAAGAAAGTTATGGTACAATAAGATTAAGGAGCTCTAACCTCGTTTTTCTCTACAGTAAAGCTAATATTGAAATTATAGTTTATATAACAGATCAAGACAACAAATACGTTATACACCGTACTCCGATTGTACATTGAGTAAACGTACAAGCAGAAATGTGTGAATTCCGTGACCTTCATTTTTCAAACATCAAAAAGATGCGAATGTAAAAAAAAAAAGCTGTATAGTACTGTAAAAGTGTATTGGCATATTGAAATTCTTTTGCGTACTCATTCTAACCAGTAACTACAAAGGAAACGGTCCAATGTTTTAAAAAACTCCCCAACAAGGGAGAAAATGGTCCGCGCGTCATACCTAGAAAGTTGTCTTCCAGTGAAGCGTTAAAAAACCCACGAATATTGTAATATCCCATTGAAAAATATTGTTCAGCATTTCTTTAGTTATTTGAGTCACCGTGGCATGAGCATGGCAAAGAAAAATTATGGCACTTTTTTGTTGTTGTTGTAATGACACAACTGAAACCAACAAAATATCCCTAATAAGGTTTAGCTCAAATAAACAAAAACGTATGGGTAGACTGTGAAAATTGGTAATGTTTTAACGGCGATTGTTATGGCATTGAAATTAAAGAACAGGGCCTTAACAAGACAGACAAAGGAAAAGAATGGTGTAAATAATTGTAGGTGTACATCTTAGGAAAACCTATATTTGGACACTTATCTTGTTGCGATTTTAATATTAGTTAGGCAAAAAATATATTTCCTGTATATCTTATTAACTTACACCTGGTGCAGAATCAAATACTACTTACTATGTATTTTTGTGCATCTGTTGGGGGAAGCAGGCGTAATGCGTGAATGCATGTTTTGCAAAGAATTACTCATTATTTTAAATTTGAATGTAACTAAGTGAAGATCCAGTCTTGGATATGAATCAGTTTCACATCGTTGTAGGTATGTGTATTTGCGAGATGGTCCGAGTTTAGGTAAGTTCTGCGAGACCAGAATAATCATTTTTATTACTTTAATTATATTTGACTGTCTAAGATGTAACAGTCACTTCACCAACACTAAGTAACCTCGGAGTAACGCTCTGAAAAGAGCCCGCTGTTGTAATGCCGACTAAAAGAAAATCCCTTTAAATATTTTTCCAAAATAAATAACGGTTAGAGTCAAATATTTTAATCCAGTTCTGTTATTCTTTGTTTTCAATTAACGCTGATTTAAAAGATAAAATTAACATTTTCTTTCTTTCTAATGTTTTCTGATTCAAAACAAAGAACACACGATCTAAATTAAATCACGCAGGGTGACCACTATATGCTTTGAAAAATTAATTGCAAAATTAATTATCTAGAAAGAAGGGTTAGGGTGATGTCATAAAAGCAGAGCCATAGCGACAGCCTGCTTCCGAGCGTACTGATAACTGAACATAATTGACATTCTTTCTGTTTTTCGCTCCGTATTTCCTGACTCTCAACTCTTTTATTCAACTCTCCCTCTAATACGAATATGTATACCGAAGAGTGTCGGTATACATATTCGTATTACAGAACGTGTCGCCAAAATAGCTCTTACCCGCCAAGTCATAGACGCTAAAAAAATTATAAAAGTGTCTTGTGGTATCTGGTAATAACATGTTACCAGTAGATCCTTTAGCTATTGTAATTTACGTAGTTGAGCAACCAAACATCGGATTTGCTTTTCCAACCCAAACTACAGATGCTAGACAGAATTGGTGTCTTGGGCGTTTGGAGGTCCGGGCAATACCTGGAAGTCTTCCTCATGTTCCCGAAATACCGGTGCCATGACAGCATGTACCTGGTCTGCGGCGATGTTTAGAGAGGTGGTAGACGTCATAGTTTCCTGTACATGAATTACCAAAACCAGAGTTTCGCAGCAGTACATTGTCCGAAGCTTTACACTTCCTCCACCAGCTCGTTTTCATCCCACGGTGCATCCTTGTGCCAACTTTTCCCCAGCTAAACGACGCACACGTAGCCACCCTTCCACAATGTGCAAAAGGAAGGGATATTCGTTGGACCGGACGACCTTCTTCCAATTATTCAAAGTCCAATTCTGATATTACGTGCCCATTTGGTCCAATTCTGATAATTACCCACCACCGAATTAGAGGATAGCACAACATTACGGTCCTCTAATTTGGTGGTGTGCCGCGGCTGCGGCAATCGCTCACGTCAGTCCGTCCGTCCCTCCTGCACCCACCGAATCCATACCCGCCTCACTGTGGCTGTATGTCGTCCCACACGGGCGCCGATGTCTCGGTACGATAAACCGCTGTCGCGATAAGCCGCTATTCTTACTCAGTTGAACTCCGAAACGTGCTGGAAAAACTGTCGTAATCTGCGACGAGGCATCAGGAAGCTTCCCACGAACAGGTCCGGCCGCACAACACACTTCCACTACTTACAGCCCGCCTTCTGTGCACCCTTCTTATAGTGCTTCTCGGTGGCGTGCCGGGCGCAAATGATTTGCATATGCCCTGCAATGCTAATCGTTTGCATGTCCTCTCGCGGGCGACGCATGCTGCGAATTTCAGGCCAATCGGATGCTTCCTTCTTGGTGTAGCATTTTAGGTGGCCAGCACTGTAGATAGAGGGAAACGAATTTTTAAAAAGACAATAACGTTTTAGACAGATAACGTAAAGCTCAAATGAAGTAAACGATTCCTATTCATTAGTGCCAAAATATTTATTCGTTCTTTCCGAAAAAATTCAGACACAGAGAATACGACTAAGTGGGACATTTCTCTAGTGGTCCACCGGGAAATGTCCCGGTATCCTGGTGGGCCAATCCGTCCCTGGGTACAACCCTCATATATGTATATACCGTAAGTTTCGGGCTGAGCACCGCATCGCACAAAAAATGCTATTTAGAAAACAAGTTCGTTTTAAGAACCACACCGGCATAAGAGCCTTACTTTTCGGAGCTCTTACATTTTTATCTCTTAGCTATCAATGTAAGAGCTCCGAAAAGTAATACCGTAAAATTCAGTATTAGCTAATTACGAGGGTTGTACCGAAAGTAATGCAAAAGTGGGCATAACATTTTAATTAACTGACAGAGAGCATTTAAATTGCACTTTTTGGTAGAGTAACTCTCTCTATACATTTGCACCTTCTTTGAACCCAACTCTCTAATCCTCTTTGAAAAAATTCAGGTGTGGACTTTTGTACCCACTTCTTCCCAGCGACTTTCACCTCGTCTTTTTCATTAAATCGTTGCCCCCGGAGACTGTCCTTCATTGGATCCAACAGGTGCAATAATTCGGAGGGCGCCAGATCTGGGATGTACGGTGGATAGAGAGGGCCAACGACCAGCCTAATTTCCTGATCGTCGGATTTGTAGGCAAAGATGTGTGTGGTCTCGCATTCTCATGGTGAATGTGGATCCTTTTCACATTCTTGTTCGGTCGCTCCCTCCTTATGGCTTCTCTAAGTTTATTGAGTGTCTCAATGAACCGCTCGCTTCTCACGCAAAGGCCACGTTCCAGAAAATCTAGAAGAATTACACCCCTGTCATCCCAAAAAAAAACAGTCACAATGAATTTCTGTTCTGATCGCTGGCTCTCGAACTTCTTAGACCTTGGTGAAGAGGTGCGATGCTATTCCATGGATTGATTTTTCGTTTCAGGATCGTAAAGATACGCCCATGTTTCATCCCCTGTCACCAGATCGAAAACCAAACGTATCTCCATTGGCTTCAAACGCTTCCAGCAGATCAGAGCAGACTTCCACCCCTCTCTCCTTCAAATTTGCAATGAAGAAGAATGGTTACTGTAGAGGAAGAATTACTCTACCAAAATGTGCAGTTTGAATGACCTCTGTCAGTTAATAAAAAAGTTATGCTCACTTTTGCATTACTTTCGGATCAACCCTCGTATGTGCATATAACTTAAGTTTTGGGTTGAGCACCGCATCGATGTAAGATACACGCCGCACAAAAATTGCTATTTAGGAAACAAATTAGTTTCAAGAGCCACACCGGCATAAGACCGCACTCGACCAAATTTTGTAATGTCTTAGCCATCAATGTAAGAACTCTGAAAAGTAATATCGTAGCACTTTTGAACCGCTCTCTGCCTATTTTTAAATTCGTGATTACATAATCTCATAATATATTCAAACTTACCTTCGGAAACTTAATGAACTAACATGAAACTGAAATGGACGATGGCATTAAATGTCCAGACTCTTCTTTTATTCATTATTTCATTTATTGATGGATTTTCTGTTAACAGTCATTTTTACAGAGGTATATTATTTATGAATTTCAGCTGGTAAATGAAATTTTTATGGCATTAACTAATTTTGACACCTTAATTTGTGTGTTAAATTTAGTTTAAAAAACGGGTTAAAGGTGTCAAAAATATCTAAACAAAAATAATGTGAGAGATATTAAAGAACTATGTCTTATACAATAATGTTCATGAAAAATGTTTAAATAATGGATGAATGAAGCAGAAATATGCTGGACACAACAAATAAATGTAAATCATGAAAGAAATACGGGATTACGCCATATAATACAAATTTTTTGAAGATGACAATCCGATTTTTGGCGCAAATGTGACAATGATGGTAAGTCAGATAATATCCGAAAACTTGAAAATTTTCATCGTCCTGGAGCGGGACTCGAACCCGCGTCTCCCAGAAAACGCCCGGGTATGCTAACCACTACACCATCCAGAACGACTAAGTTTCAAGTTTCCAACCTTGTCACATTTACGCCAAAAATCGGATTGTCATCTTCAAAAATTTGTAAAGAAATGTAAATTCTGTTCTTAGTTTCAAGTAAAGACAGGAGGAAATTCTTGGCTATTTGCAGACATCATTCAGAAATTTACAAACTCGCATACATTTCAAATTATATATATATATGAAAAATATGTGACTTACAGAACTTCGAGTAATTATGAGTTATTACACATTGTATCTAAACACAATGAGTTTGTAACGTCATTAATATCGCTGACGTTTTTGATAACCCGTTTTTGAAGTGCCAGATTGCTTTGCACTGATGCTATCCTAAGTTTCGCCGTAATGCCACGCCGGGTAGAATTACTTCAAAGTCGGTGTCTTCCGAACTTCGTCCCTCATGCTTAGACGCGGGAAGGAACAAAATATTCACCATTGTGCCTTACAAAGCATCATAAAGGAATCCGTACTTTCTCTTCACTTGTTATCAATCTGTGATTAAAAGCACGAAGGAAATCTTGGAGATAGGAGGGTGAATAGACGGGGCTCCACGACGAAATCCGAGAGCCGCCTTTTCATGAGGGAACAAAGGCAGCATTTTTGGTTAGCAGTTTAAATGCCGCGTGCGGTGCAGTCAAAGCTCCTCAAGAGGAAAACACATTAGAGGGATCCTAGAAAGCTGCGCTAATTACCGGGAAGAGCAAGAGGAGGAAAAGGAGGATTGCTTCCCTGTGAAAAGGATGAGAAGGATAGGGATTGCAAAATGCATGTTACCAACTTTCCTCTTGCATGTGCACTGATGACGCACGACCAATTTATCTCCACTGTAAGCCGAGGAAGTTGCTGCACTGTGCTTAAATAAGAAAGGAATAAAAGCTAGCTCGCTCCCTGCCCATTCACAATCGACAAATGCTCTGTGTGTAAAGAATCGAGTGCTTCAAAATCTTAAGGCATTATGATTAAGAAGTTAAAAGAGCCTCTTTAAAAAAGGCTGATGGCGGGAAGTGCGAAAGACTTCTTTTGCACGAAGATGTCAGTAAATTTCTCAATGGTTTCCGGAAGTTGATGCTGTTACATAAATGCGAAATCAAAATTTTATAATGCATGTAAGAAGCAAACATTTCACTTTTTTTATATATCATAAAGCAGATACTGGGGTTTGAACATTAAATGAAATACGCATTTTCCTTTGTATTTTCTGTTGCTTGGTTTTGGCTACTAATCTAGACAACTTATATTTTTCATTTTTTTTTTCACGAATACAATATTATTTCGTTTTCAGGGTAAAATAATTTTGTCTGGATCGTTTAAAATGAGTTGCTTTAAAATGTGTAAATGTGCGTTTTAAATAAATAAATACCACACGCGTATGGTATTTTAACATTTGATTCAGAGAGGCGATTTCTCACAGGTGGAGAAAAATAAAAAAGGGTAGATGATATAAGAAAAACCCTTCAGCCAGCTTCGTTTATTGTTCTAGGTCGTACAAACTGATAGAAACGGCAAATTGTCGCTCGTGAAAGGACGACAAATAATCTTTATGTAAAAAGATATTCACCTCAAATTATAGGCAGAAACGTAATCACTTTCCTTAACGAATAATTACTTGACCACCTAAACCTTGGAGTTTCTAGGTGTACAACAAACACCTGCACTGAAAGAACAGTTTAATACGTACACCCCGGTGAAAATACACAAAGCAGCAGGACCGCAGAAAATTGCGGTTTGCAGGAAAACCAGTTGGGGCCATAAATATAGTGTGTCGGTACGCACCGAAATACATTCCAAGTGCCAGCGTGGGTCGAGGACGAGAATTAAGTGAGTTTAATCGAGGACAAGTCGTGGAAGACAGGAAGGCCGGATGTTCAATCAGTGCAACGGCGAAACTGTTAGGAATTCCACGACAAACTGTAGCAAATGTACACCAGCAGTACATGAAATCCGGCAAAATCGCTAACAGTCGGATGAAATGTGGCCTGCTGAAACACAAGTTTGTCCGCGTCTCCTCATTCCGGATTAGGTTGCTCTTCCAATTCAGCTACGCGGATAGAATGTCTCGCTGCATATGTGTCGTCTTCACACATGTTTTCACTTCTGTAGTACGTCACATCATCTCCATCTTAATTTGCTTTTCTTCGAATCGAAGTAGGTATTTTTCATTTATTCAAAACAATGTGTGGAACAAACATCCTACACTTTTCAAAGAACCCACCGGCAAGTGGATCCATTTTCCACAATCGGGCGCCAATGTGAAAACACAAGTTTGTCCGTGTCTCCTCACTCCGAAGTAAGTCGCTCTCCCAACTGAACTACGCGTTCAGAATGTCTCGCTGCAGATTTGTCGTCTTGACATGTGTTTGCACTTCTGTACTACGTCACAGACCGTAAACGTGCGTTGGATGATCGAGGGCGCCAATGATTGACCCACATCGTACAGGCCAATCGGAAGGTTTGTTTGGAGCAAATCACATCACAATTTAACGAAGGAGCATCCACAAGCCTATGCTAAAAGACAATCCGTCGACACATAGCATAACTCGACTGGAGCAGTCGACGACCACATCGTGCCCCGATGTTAACAGCACAGCATCACATGATTCGGCTGCAGTTTGCGAAGGCCCGTCGAAACTGAAGCGTGGATGATTGGAAACGCGTCATATAGACTGACGTATCCCGTTTCACTCTGTATCTTGCCTATGGCGTGCAGAGTGTGTGGCGTAAACTACACGAAGCTATGGACCCCGCATGCCAAGTTGGGGTACTACAGGTTGGTGGAGCCGGTGTAACTGTTTGGGAAGCTTTCACGTAGTCCGGCCTGGGTTCCTTGGTAAATCTTGGGTATCTCGTCACTGGTACCAGCTATGTGCAACTCCTGGCTGACCATCTCCATCCTTACATTACGTGCTGTTCTTCTGTGCTTTGTTCGGACGTCCAAAACAGAGGTCCGAACCAAGTTCCGATCTTTCAACAGGACAACGCACCACACCATCGGAACCGGCTGGCGACCGACTGGCTCCAGGAGCATAGCAGTGATCTTTTCACATTCGCATGGCCCGCTCGATCACCGGACACCAACCCCATAGAGAATTTATGGCACATATTGGTACGTACTGTTCGCGATTAACCATCCCCCACCTGTATCTCTGCCTGCTCTATGCCAAGCACTCTTAGATTGTGGGTTAGCGGTACCTGAGCCTATGTTTCGGAATCTCATGACGTCCGTACCACGACGTTTGGTTGCTGCAATGCGTGCAAAAAGTGGTTCCACACGCTATTTGTAGGGTGTACGTAATAATTTGTCATTTGGGTGTGTGTGTGGATGAATCGCATTGTTTTAGTCTGATTTTGGCGTGAAAATGGTACCGAATTCTGTAGTCGGGTGCAGTGAGCACATCTTTTTTAGAACAGTCAAACAGAAATTCGAATCTTTTCTCCACTATCGGTAAAAATTTGTTTCACATGGTCTGAAGAACTTCATTTGCATCGCGATCATGTCTACAGATGTCGGATAAAATACAGAATAGTGCAAAAATGCATTAATTATTTTTTTTGATGGGCAGACATTGTTGTATACTAAAATATATTACCTCACAAGGGAAACCAATGCATGTGGAAAACTCAGGATATATGAGGCTGGTCACAATTATCTAGCATTAAACGAACTTTTCTCTGCACAGTTATAGAAACTGAAACTTTATTAGGCGGAAAGTCAACATTTGCGAAACACAGAGGAATACTTTTGCTTTAGAATAGCCGGAAGCGGTACTCCCGAAAAGGAAAGGAATGTTCAAATCGAACTTTTGGAATCGCAAATCTTTATCGAACACTCTCTTGACAAAACTAATGCATCTGAAGATTTAGATTTTATGATGAATTTTCCTGGTAGTGCATGAATCTGTTACATGTTGATAAAATTTTCCTACAGTAGCCCCTAGTTCGTAGCGTAAATGTCTTGGGAGACAAAATGCAGGTTTCAGCAGAGAATATACCGATGAGCCATTATATTATGGCTACCCCCAGCCTAGATAAATGAGCTCCTGGAGACCGAACGGTGGCGCAGGTGAAGAAAGAGAGCAGTATATGCAGTAGGTATATACACTATCTACCAACAAGTAATTGGACACCTGTGATAGCAAAGGAAAACGAAGTTTATTCACTTTCAATAGTTGGCGGAGCCTCCACGAGCGGCGATTACAGCTGCGACCCTCCGGGGTATACTCTCAACCAGGCGTTGTACGACGACTAGCGGTATTTTCTTCCACTCGGCTTGGAGAAGCAAGGTCAGTTCCTTCACCGAATTCGGAAGGTGAGGGCACCCCTTAAGTCGACACTCTAACTCCTACCAGAGGTGCTCGATAGGGTAAAGGCCCGGGCTCTGCGCAGGCCAGTCCATTCGATTAACCTCATTGTCACCATACCAAGCCATTGTGGACCTCGCAACATGACAGGTGGCATTGTCATCCTGAAAGTAACATGGGTCCACCCCGTAAAACTGCCACAACGTAGGAAGCGCATGGTCATCCAAAATGGTGCAGTAGGTCTCGGCGATGAGTCTACCAGGAATTGCGACCAAGGGTCCCGTGCCTTACCAGGAGAAACACCCCATAGCATAATTCCACCGCCACCAAACTTCACAGTTGGCACAATGCATTCCAGCAGGAGGCGTTCTACAGGCAGACGCCAAACCCAGACCCTGCCATCCGAACAGTAGAGGGTGAACCTTGATTCGTCGCTCCAGAGAACCTGTTTACACTATTCAACGGCCCACTGTCGACATTCTTTGCATCACGTTAGCCGAGCAGCGCTATTGGACTTGGTGTTCAAAGGCTTGTGGGCGGCAGCACGTCCATGATAACGGAGCAGATGGGCTTCCTTACGGATGGTATTCATCGAAATAACAGACCCGGATGGCTGTTGAAACTCCTCGCGGATGTGGCCCATCGATTTGTTGCGGTTCTTCCGAATTTCTCTGGCCAGTACCCGTCGGTCTCTAACTCCCAGTTTTGTGGGTCTGCCGGGTCGGAGCACATACCAACAGTTACCTCTCATCTTCCACTTGCCAATCACGAAAACCACTGTCGATTTTGGGTGCTTCAAATCGCTGGATATGTCACGTATGGATCGGCCATTTCTGTGATACCGGACGATTACACCTTTCTCGAAATCAGAGAGCTCCGAACTACGTGGCATCTTGCATGCGACTGGTTGCGTTGTTGTTTCTCACACGATATTTAACGGCGGCGGCCGTGACGTGTATCAGGACCGAAGATATCGTCAATTACAGGGGTGTCCAATTACTTGTTGGTAGATAGTGTATAAGAGCCGAATTATGACTAGCTTAGTCAGCAACTAGAAAGAATTGCATTTTATTCATTGCGCGTTATGTTTCGTTTACATTTGATTATTCAGAAAGTCCTAGATCAATAAAACAGGAATTTTGTGGAATAGTCTAACAGAGATTTGTGGGCAGGTTAGAGGTCTGGACGAGCCTGGTTGGGGTTTTTTTGTTTAGAGAACAAAGCAACGGGCCGGGCCAAGTCGACACATTTTTTTATCCCAATGGTAGAGAAAGAATAAAGTCGTGTTTCTCGATTTCCTGCTCTGTTTAACTGTTTTGCTTCTTTTCTTTCTTCCATGACATAGTCTAGGGCGTAATCACAGAAGTGAAGGGAGACACTCAAAGTGTTTTTATCATCTGTAGGTATTAAGATGGTAAAAACACTTTGGGGCGTGTAGACAAGAAAAAGATTAGACCCCAAACAATTGTGTGTGTTGTGTTTAGTGGGGAACGGTGGTCCCTACAGAGGGGTGCGGTGTGTGTGTGTGTGAGAGAGAGAGAGAGAGATAGAGAGAGAGAGAGAGTGCAACGACATCAATTAATTCTCGCATCCCTAGTCCTCCTTGGGATTAACTTTCGTGGTGATACAACTTGCTAGTTGGGAGAAAGCGACATTTTACCCCCCCCCCCTCCTGCGGCATTTCCCTCAGAACACTTGTCGGTAGCAGACCCCGTGGATATCTTCATGCCTTCGTAGTTGCAAATGTAACTTGTGTTACCATGGAATTTAAGAAATCAGAAGAATTGCGCAAAAAAAAAAAATAAGAATGAATGTCACAGGAGAATGCATCCTGATAGATGATGTAAGCGGGAAAGGTAATATTCGGACGCACTTTTAAACTGCTTCGCAATGCAGAAACCCTTCGGTCGAAAAAATATGTACAGTGCATTAAATGCAACATTTTTTTAAGCTAAAATAGTTCCAAAAAGACATAAATGCGTTCTGCTGGTACAAGTTCCTCAACTAAATTTTCTGCTTATATAATTTCTAAGAGGAAATGATTCTTGTTGCAATAAGGTGTGTTAATGTATTTAAGCATATTCGGAGTATGTACAAAGATTCAATGGTTTAATCTTATTAAAACCTTAAATTTGTGAATTAACTAAGAATTTGATTAAGAATTTGAAGCATTTCAAGGAAGAACCGTTTTTTTCTTTCGAATGTTCTTTCATTGTGCACGCAAAGCAAATTGCATGATTTTTTTCAAGTGCGCTATACTTCGAAAATTTGTATTGAACGAACTTAGTTCTTTTTCTTTTTTTTTTTTTTTTGAGGCTATATTCTTCGATAATTTCCAAAGTTTAGTTAATAATTTTAGGATTACATTTAACTCAATATTTTGAATAATATCTCATTTCATTATTTAATTTTCACAATTTAACAAAATTCAGTAGAAAGACAAAATAACACAAATTTGGTACATCACAGGCAGGCCTATGTAATAGGTGAAATTGACAGGTCGGGTCGAGTGTATTATATCGGAAAGGAGCCCGGGCCAATCAGAACCTTAAACACACGGGCTTGAGACACGCCGGGCTAACCAAATAAGGCCCGTGTACACTTCTAGTACAAGCAGCGCGCGAGAACATTGTATAATCTGAAAAACGCAATAACCTTTAATTATTTCTCTGGCAAAGAAGGAAACAAAAGGGCACCAACGAAAAAATTACGGTCTCATAAATTTCGAGTCATAGATTAAAAATCTGATGATATTACTCTAAAATGAAAAGATATTTATTCACTACTATTCTTGAACGTTTTTGACGTTTTTCAAAAATACAATGTGAACACCGAGAATTAGGTGACAAAGACGTCTGAAGAACCGGATCGTCATTTAAAGATGGAATTATTATTTACAAAGGATCATGGAGTACGGATCTATACCAATGAGCCATTGCATTATGAGGTACGTTAGAGGTACGTATAAGTATTTAATCTATTAGTGGATATATAATTGTTACTACATTATGACCACCTACCTAATAAGCTGTAGGACCAACTTTAACCCACAAAACAGTGGCCACTCGAAGAGGTATCCATTCGATGAGGTGGCGATAGGTATCTTGAAGTATCTGGTACAATAATGTCAACAGCAGGTGCTTCAGTTCCCGCGCATTTCAGGGTGGTGGTGATTTAGCGCGAACTCACTTTCACAAGTCGAACCACAAATGTCCAATTGGGTTCATGTCAGGTGAATTTGGAGGCCAGGGCATTAACAGAAACTCACCAGAATGTTCCTCGAACCAATATTTGACGATTCTGGAAGTGTGGCATGGCGCATTATCCTGTTGGTAACGGCAATCACCAACAGGAAACACTGTTGCCATGAATGGGTGAACTTGGCCCGCAACGATGATCAGATACCTGACAGTTGTCAGGGATTGTACTATTGGGATAATGGAGCCTAACGTCTCCCAAGAAATTATCGCCCACAGCATAACACCGCCACGCCGGCCTGTTTCCGCCAAACAGTGCATCCAGGTGCCGTAACCTCCGTTGGTAATAATGGGTGTATCCGCCCAACAGTGCATCCAGGTGCCATAGCCTCCGTTCGTAATAATGGGTGTATCCGCCCAACAGTGCATCCAGGTGCCATAGCCTCCGTTCGTAATAATGGGTGTATCCGCCCAACAGTGCATCCAGGTGCCATAGCCTCCGTTCGTAATAATTGGTGTATCCACCCAACAGTGCATCCAGGTGTCATAGCCTCCGTTGGTAATAATTGGTGTATCCGCCCAACAGTGCATCCAGGTGTCATAATCTCCGTTGGTAATAATTGGTGTATCCTCCCAACATTGCATCCTGGTGCCAAAGCCTCCGTTGGTAATAATTGGTGTGTCCGCGCTCGTCCGCCTGCGTGATGCGCCAGAAATCTTGATTCGTCAAACCAGGCCACTTTCTTCCAATCATCCACAGTCGGATCTCCATGATCTTTGGTCCCATTTCATGCGTTGTTGGCGATAACGTGCTGTGAGCATGGGAGCACGGCTGTGTCTTTGGCTACGCAAGCTCATGCGCAGAAGGCTGTGATTAACCGTGTGCTGTGATACATTGCCTTCACCACTGTTGTTGTAACTGTCGGTAAATTGTGGCAGTGTGGCCCTGCGATCGCTGTGAATAATGCGCGACAGTCTCCGCTTCCCTTTGGCATCAATGAGCTGCGAACGACATACGGCTGGACAACGGTTCGTCGTTTGTCTATCTGTGCACCATTTCTGATACGTACTCGCCACAGCAGCACGTGAACGACGCACAAGCTTCGCCGTTTCCGTGATCGTAGTTCCGAGGCGCCCTGCCATCAATTTGTCCTGCATCAAACTCCGATAAATCGGCAGCTTTTAATATTCTGGCTCCGAACATTCTACTTATCGAAAGCCGGTCCTCGGGTTGTGTATACACTCATCGTCAAAAAAAAATGATTAAACATTGAGACTCATATAGGCAATATTTATTGAGCTACACGCCAATAAGCAGTGCCTCTCAGGATGCCATCGGACAGCCATGTTTGCTCACACAGCATGCCAGACGCCTCGGCATGGAATTCAACAGGTTCCTAACGGTGTCCTGCCATAAACCATTCCATGCAGCTTGAATTTTTTCATGCAGTTACTGCAGATTGTGCGGTAGGGGTGAAGTGTTGATAGCGCGTTTAATAGCATCCGACACATTTTCAATCAGCGATAGGTATGGCGATGCGGTTGGCCATGGCAGAGTTACAGTGCCTTGAAGACAAGCTCTCGAGACAGCAGCAGTATGCCGACAAACGTTGTCCTGTTGGAAAATCGCACCGGAGTGAGAGTTCAGAAAAAGTAGGGCCACTGGTTGGAGGACCTTATTAACGTAACGCTCGGCTGTTAAAGTGCCTGTAATGAACACCAAAGCTGATCTGTCATCGTAGGCAATTGCAACCCAGACCGTTATACCAGGCCTTCTGGACGTGTTACGCTCGACAATAAACCGTTCATCGTAGCGCTGACCACGGTGCCTCCACACACGGATTCGGTGTTCGCTTCCTCCAAGACAAAAGCGGGACTCGTCATTAAAGACAACCCGCTGCCATTCTGAGTGTCTCCATGACAATCTGGTACTACACCATTGCATGCTTTGGCGACGATGCAATGGTGTTAAGGACAGTCTTCGTAACGGTCTGTGTGCGTGTAGTCCTACGTCGTGCAGCTTTCTGCCAATGGTGATGTCACTAATCGGACGATGCATGGAGGGCACCACTGCTTGCTGAGTATCCGCAAACGCGGCTGTTGGGTCACCCGACGTACGTCGGACAACCCGTCGTCCTTTCTCTCCGCGGTTCGTCTAACTCTAACACACCCTTCCTGTAGCTGCTGCGTGCCTTGTTCTATCAACTGCCGCCAACAGCGTGCTATGGTGTTATCCGCACGACCGGTGTGGCGAGCAATACAGTGATAAGACCATCCCGCTTCCCGGAGTCCGACAGTGCGGCCCCCCTCGAACTCCTGGACCTCCTCGATTTGCTTCGGAACTATCCTCCGAGGCAAACTTCACTTGCAAGGAGTGCAACCAACAAAACAGCACGAGTCAGAATGGCAAGCATGCGCAACAGGACGATCTTATATTGCCGGTCTGGCACAGAGCTACGACCTCTCCTTGCTTGCGTCACATGCTCGGCCGAGCCTGATGGTTGAATCCTTTGCATGTCTCACAATGTCGAACCTACCCACCATGTTTCTTTCCTGTCGGTTGCTTCCTGCTGGGCGCAACTGCTCTGTGAACTTCACCTGCACCACCGTTTGGTCTCCAGGCGCGCTCATTTCTCTAGTCTGTGGGTTGTCATAATAACATAGCTCATCGGTGTATATACAGTCCAACCTCGATAAAACACCACTCTTTAAACCGCCACCTGGCTGCTCACCATCCGCTCGGACATTCTAGCAACTCTTGGTGTTTGTGATTATAGAATAGCCTGTTGAATAGCATCTCAAAATATTCACTTGTAACGTATACTCTGAATTCCCCACTTTGCCATAAGTATTCCCCCAAAGCACGGTATATGAGTTGGTCCTCCTCCAAGAAGTTTTGCGGAATGGATGTGATAATTTCCCTGAAAAAAAAAAATAATGCTTTGCGAAGTGTGGTCACCTGCCGAAAATCACGGGCAGAATCTTCTGTGATTTTTTGCATCTGACAGAAGTGAGACGCCTAGTGTGTGTGTGCATGCCCTCTTAAGTATGGAAGATCGCAAAATGGAAAGATATGGTCTAACAGCCCTGCTCCTACATAATAACCCGTTTATGATTTGATCAAGAAACAGTAGCTTAACTTCTACGGCTTTCCTATCCGTAGAGGCCATGAACGCTCAGAAAATGGCATTTCTTCTCTCACATTTTCCATTTTGGACACTAAAACCTTTAGTTATCCAACGTCTTTGGTAGTCAGGGTTTCTTGCTAGCACTGCTTGCCGTGTAGGCTTTTTTTTATTCATCAGTCAATGGATGAGGCAAGAAAATAAATGTTAGGAATCATATTTTACTATGAATTAGAAGACGTGTATAGTGAATCTGATTTGCTTTGTAGGAAAACACGGAAAATCGAATTCAAACAAGTATGAGAAGTGTTTCAAAAAGATTCATGGTAGAATGACAACAGTTCACTGTGTAAATAGCGATGGTACTGATAAACGAAGTATTAGCGTTATATAAAAATGTAAAACACCACGATGTTTTAAGAATTTTGGCGAATAATTTTACTTAATCACTGTGTTTTCAGTGATTAAGTAAATTTGTAAGTGTGTGCACGTTCTCAGAATAAGAGTTCCGATTCATGATTGTTTTACTTTCTAGCACGTCTTTTGTAAAAACAGATCGTGCTTATGTTATCGGTTTGTCCGTCCGTCAGTCCGTCCGTCTGTACCCACGGTATCTCTGCAACTATTAGTCCGATTTGAAAAATTATTTTTGCATTCGGAAGCTTGAAATATGCAACATTTCGTTTTTTTTTTACGATGTACAATTTTGCCGCTAGAGGGCGTAAATGCAGATGATGTCGAATTCAAAATTACGATTTACTCCACATATTTGCTTCTAAACATCCGATTGAAAAAAATCATTTATCTTTCGATTCCATTTATGTCGAAGAGTGTTTTGGATATAGTTTCTTTTTTAAATTACGCATAGATTTTTCGCTAGGGGGCGTAAAATTAAATTACATTTTTTCCGATAACTCTTCTTCTAAAACTCCTATTTGAAAAATTTGTTTTTCAGCGGATACATCTCCTGATGCACAATCATTAGCATATAATTTCGAATTTTGGGTAAAAAATACTTTGGCCACCAGGGGGCGTAAGTGTTAATTTTCGCTTCTGATGTATTTGCCATAATATTTGAGCTTCCAAAATATCGATTGAAAAAATTATTTCGTGGACTGATGCCACTCACATCGATAAACCTTTTTGGAATATTTTCTTTCTAAAATATTCTACAGTTTCTCCGCCATGGGGCGTAGATGTATATCTTAGTTTTGTCAATATCTCGACTTCGAGGAGTCCGATTTGAAAAATTCCTTCTTTGTTGGATAGCGTTTTCCGTGTGACATGTTTTACAGCTTCTGATGGGAAATCACTTGCACATAATTTCGAATTTTTATAAAAAATGGTTTGGCCACCAGGGGGCGTAAACCTTAATTTCCGCTTCTGATGTATTTGCAGCAAAATATGAGCTTCTAAATCCTCGATTGAAAATAACGTCGTTTGTAGACCGATACTACTCAAGCTGACAAACTTTTTAGAAACATTTTCTTTTTAAAATAGTGCACGGTTTCTACGCCAGGCGGCGTAGATGTATATCTTATTTTTGTCAATATCTCGACTTCTAAGAGTCCGATTTAAAAAAAAATCCTTCTTTGTTGGATAGCGTTTCTAGTGTGACATGTTTTTCCTAAAAATTCAAAATTTTCAAGTAATTCATAGACCTTCCGCTAGGGGAGTAAAGGTAAATTGCGTTTTCCCAAATATCTCTGCTTCTAAATCTCCGATCTGAAAAATTATTTCTGTACCTGATAAAGCTCCGGATCGGAAATCCTTTGCACGTAATTTCAAATGTTTGTAAAAATATTTTTGGCCACCACGTGGCGTAAGTCTTAATTTCCGCTTGTGATGTATTTGCAGCAAAATATGAGCTTCTAAAATCTCGATTGAAAAAAGTCTTTTGTGAACCGATATTACTCATGTCGACAAACATTTTAGGAACATTTTCTTCTTGAAATAATGCATGGTTTCTACGCCAGGGGCGTAGATGTATATCTTGTTTTTGTCAATATCTCTACTTCTAAAAGTCCGATTTGAAAAGTTCCTTCTTTGTTGGATAGTATTTCTGATGCGAAATGTTTTTCTTATAAACTCAAAATTTTTTAAGTAAATCATAGACTTTCCGCTAGGGCGCACAATGGTAAATTGCGTTTTCTGCTCCTAAAACTCCGATTTAAGAAATTCTTCCTGTATCGCATACAAGACCTGACGGAAAATATTTTTCACGTAATTTCTGATGTTTGGTAAAGAATGGTTTGGCCACCAGGGATCATAAGTGTTAATTTCTACTTCTGATGTATTTGTAGCAAAATCTGGGCTCCTGAAAACTCTACTAAAATTTTGTTTCTTGGACCGATACCGCTCATATGGATAAACCTTTTGTGAATACTTTCTTCCTAAAATAATGCATGGTTTTCGAACCAAAGGACGTAAAGTCACATCTTTTTTTAGTCGATAACTCTGTTTCTAAGAGTTTGTAAGCTCACGATTCCGTTTACAGCAATATCTAAGGGATTAAAGACCCGATTGAAAAACTTCTTTCTTCCGTCAGATACTATTGTTTTCCATACCGGTTCCATTGACTTTGAATAGCTTTGATAAATTTAATTTGCGTCAGAACGGATTCAAAAGATGTGCTTATTACACCCGAAAATTTGGTGTCATCTTTCTTGTTTTTTATGATACCGTTCAATTTATTTTACCCTTTTTTACATGCACCTCTTTAAACCACCATCCTCGCTTAGCGGCAGTTCATCATGATGAACCAAAGTTAGTGCATTAACGAGGTTCGACGGTATGTTTTATTTAACCATCGAGACTTTACTTTAGAATAAGAATGTAATTTGCTTTCTATGGATTACTTTACCACAAAAAAATTTAAAGAACTACAAAACAGCGACCTGGTGGACGAGTGATCTCAAGCGCTGACGAATCGGACGAGTTAGGGTTTTTTCTGCATCTCCGATGGTACTGCTCTACCCCTACCCTTGAACCATTGTCCCCAAATTAAGTACGTATGATTGCCTATATACCTAAGAGTATTTCATGGTGGCCGTTAGACTTTCATCGACCATAACGCTAAAGCTTCCGTACATAAAAAGGACCACGGACGCCCGAAATGCCTTATAGTGTGGGTAGCATTTCGTACTCTCACCTGTTCTTTGAATTCCCACGACGTCTGCGGGATTACCAGATGTCACTCTGTTGTCACTTAACAAATAAGTTAAGAAGGAATTGTTTTCTCTTGGATCGATACCACGCAGTTTCATCTATTAACTACTTCGTGGAAGAATGCTGTGAGTGCTTTCGAAAAATGTCTGAAGGTCACCCACTGCATATGAAGCCAACAAATCGGAAATGTGGTGACCCAGCGCTAATCCTTGTTTTGATAACCTATTAAACGGGGGAGCGGGACAGAAATTCGGAAAGTACCAACAGACAGTTTTGGGTGTTATAGTATTCTGAGTAAAACAAGAACTTAGTGCCCTGATTGTTAAATGACTAAACCCCAAACAAAAAATAGAAAGGAAGCCAGCATCACAAAAAGGAAGGCAGCGTCACAGAAAAAATATCGCAACACTGCATGCCAGAAAAAAATATTTTGGGAGGATGGTGGTGGGGTGGGGTGGCGTGGGGGAGGGGGAAGTGGTAACGTCCATCACTGTCAACTCTGGAGAACTATAGGCAGTAAGTAGCGCATATCTCTCATTTTGACTTTGGCACACTGGCTCCGGAAATAGGGTCAGAGCCGGCTTTTGGGGAAAACAGAAAACCGCTGCTTCATCCCGGGAGAAACCCGAGCCCATCTTGGACAAACGAGAATAAGCCAGACAACTAGACCAAGAGGACGGAAATCTCGGACAAACGAATATAGCTCAGACAACTGGACCAGGAGGACGGAAAATGTTCATGTCGAGGGGCGGTCGGGGAGTAGTACCCGCTTTACAATAAAAAATAACCAATAAAGATTTCGGAACAAAACTTTTTATTTGACATCTACATATCTTAGGCATCTTCATATCTTATGCTATTTTTCCACTTAATAACCCTGGATATTTAGGTGCACTTCGTATCGAGTGACATGTTTTTGGATTTTTTCGTCGTACAACTTCTTCGTCAGTCCCTTAAACAACGTTTTTACTGCTGTCTGGAGTGCGTTCTCACTCATTAGGCGTTTTCCTCCCCAAAAGTCCTTCAGTTTCGGGAGAAGGTGAGAGCACTGGTGTCCAGGTCCAGGCTATGGAGTACATGGTCCAGAACTTCCCATTGGAAACTTTCAAGGAGTTGGTTTGCTTTCTTGGCGACGTGCAGTCGGGCGTTGTCGTGGAGGAAATCCCCCCCCCCCGTTGACAGCAACCCTCTCTTGAGATCCTTAATGGCCTGCCGCAATCGCTTCATTGTTTCACAATTTGCGTCAGCGTTTATTGTGTGGCTCCTTGGGCATGAACTCAACTAGAATGGGATATTTTCGGTCCCAGAAGACAGATAAGTAGCATCTGAGATGAGATTGTGTTCTTGAACTTCTTTGGTTTGGTTCATAAACGAGGATGATGCCATTCCACCGACTGAAGTCTGTTCTCGGTCTCGAATGAAAAGTAGGAAATCCAAGTTTCGCTCCCTGTCACAATGTGTGTCAGAAATTCATCTCTTGCCCTTGAGTACCGATCCAATAAAAGAAAAAAAAATTAGCACCCTTACGGTTTGTTTTGTGTTGGTCAGTAATCATGGGTGAAACCCACCTCGTACAAATTTTTCTGCACCCGAGATAATCTATAAAAAAGTCTGGAATTGTAGTGCGAGAAACAAATGGAAATTTTCCCATGATTTTGTCAAATGTGCGATGCCTATCCTGTTTGATGAATTCATCGACACAAAGCAGAACATCATTGTGTGCAGATATACCTAGTATTACAATAAATACTGTTACAAAGTATTCAATGAAATAACAAAGTAAATTTAAAGATATTTCAATATACCTATGATATGACGTAAGTAGTACACTTGTGAATACATGACACAAGTCACTTTTCAAAATGGCATACTTTTGTTTTCTTTCTCTTTTTTTTTTTTTTGATTGGAGGTTTAACGACCACCGTGAGCAACTCAATGGGCTATAAGCAGTCGCCCGTCCCTAATTTAGGGCCACTGACACCAGTGAAGGGAAAGAGCCAGGGCCCTAAGACAAACGCAACATCCATGATTCACCGAGATCCGAACCCGGACCCATCTCGGACTAATGGCCAAAAGCCATCGCTTAGACCACTATGTCGTCGGGGTGGCTCTTTTGCCTTCACACAGCCCTCCAGTCTATGTGGCCAGTCATCAATAGCTTTACGCAGTGTCACCATAGGGAAAGCTGCTACTGCCCACACCAAAGAGCGTTTGAGACTGTCATTACTGGGGTGTCTCTTTCTGCAGGCCATGTCCTCCAGTGAGGCCCATAACTTGTAGTCCAATGGGTTGAGGTTTGGGCTGCTTGAATAGCGATCAGCTGGAGAAATGAAGTCTGGCAAATTCGCCTGAAGTCACTCCTGGGTTTACTTGACCTTGTGAGCAAGTGCGAAATCCTGCTAAAAGGTACGCTGTCGATTTTGGAAGAGGGTGTGACTCACATTTTTAGCACGTCTTTTGTAAAAAAAAATCGTGCTTTTGTTACCGGTTTGTCCGTCCATCCGTTCGTCCGTCTGTACCCACGATATCTCTGCAACTATTAGTCCGATTTGAAAAATTCGTTTAGCATTGGGAAGCTTGAAATATGCGAATAAGGTTCCTTCATTTTGTTTTGTTTTTTACGATGTACAATTTCGCGGCAAGACGGCGTAAAGACAGATGACGTCGAATTCAAAAATACGTTTTATTTCACATACATGCTTCTAAACATCCGATTAAAAAAATAATTTTACCTTTCGATTCCATTTATGTCGAAGAGTATTTTAGATATAGTTACTTTTTCAAATAACGCATAGATTTTCCGCTAGGGGGCGTAAAAATTAATTACATTTTCCTCGATAACTCTTCTTCTAAAACTCCGATTTGAAAAAAATTATTCAGTGGATGCATCTCCTGATGGAAAATCTTTTGCATATAATTTCAAATTTTTGGTAAAGAATACTTTCGCCACCAGAGGGCGTAAGTGTTAATTTTTGCTTCTGATATATTTACCATTATATCTGAGCTTCTACATTATCGATTAAAAAATTATTTCGTTTACTGATGCCACTCACATCGATAAACCTTTTCGGAATACTTTCTTTTTAAAATATTCCACAGTTTCTCAGCCAGGGGGCGTAGATGTATATTTTATTTTTTTTCAATATCTCTACTTCTAGGAGTCTGATTTGAAAAATTCTTTCTTTGTTGGATAGTGTGTCCAGTGTGACATGTTTTTAATATATTTTCAAAAATTTCAAGTAATTCATAGACTTCACGCTAAGGGCGTAAAGATAAATTGCTTTCCCCCTGTATCTCTGCTTCTAAATCTCCGATTTGAAAAATTCTTTCTGCACCGGATACAGCTCCTGATGGGAAATCGTTTGCACATGATTTCTAATTTTTGTAATAAATGGTTTGGCCACCAGGTGGCGTAAGTCTTAATTTCCGCTTCTGATGTATTTGCAGCAAAATATGAGCTTCTAAAATCTCGATTGAAAGAAAAGTCGTTTGTTGACCGATACTACTCATGTCGACTAACCTTTTAGGAACATTTTCTTCTTGAAATAATTCATGGCTTCTACGCCAGGGGGCGTAGATATATATGTCATTTTTGTCAATATCTCTACTTCTAGGAGTCCGATTTGAAAAATTCCCTCCTTGTTGGAGTGTTTTCGATGCGAAATGTTTTTCCTATAAATTCAAAATTTTCAAGTAAATCATAGACTTTCCGCTAGGACGCGCAATGGTAAATGGCGTTTTCTGCGTTATTTCTTCTTCTAAAACTCCGATTTGAAAAATTCTTCCATACAAGACCTGATGGAAAATATTTCAACATATTTTCTAATATTTGGTTAAGAATGGTTTGGCCACCAGGGGGCATAAGTGTTAATTTCTGCTTCTGATGTATTTGTAGCAAAATCTGGGCTCCTGAAAACTTGACTAAATTTGGTCCGATTTGAAAAATTATTTATGTTTTGGAGAGCGTTTCCGGTGCGAAATGTTTCTCATATAAATTCATGTTTTTCTTAACGCTCAAGTCTTCAACCAGAGGGCCTTAGCTCAGGATTCCGTTTACAGCAATATCTGAGGGATTAAAGACCCGATTGAAAAACTTTTTCTTCCGTCGGATACTATTGTTTTCCATACCGGTTCCATTGACTTTGAATATCTTTGATAAATTTAATTTGCGTCAGAACGGATTTAAAAGATGTGCTTATTACAACCGAAAATTCGGTGTCCTCTTTCTTGTTTACAACTGGCCTCAAAACCCTGTTTTGGTAGACTTTGGCGGATGTTTTCACTCTTTTCCCACAGACATGGAGTTCTGTGGTACCTTCGTAGGAGACTCCCCACTAAATCATGATAGAAGTAGCATGATGGCCCCTCATGATCCTTATAACTTTTTCTTGAGATTCTCGTGAGTTGATGCATACATCCCGTCATTTTGGCGGTTGAAAGCCTCCTTAATGGTGCAAATGTTTTCATCAAAGAAATGGATCTATCTGTAGCGATTGTCTGCGTAACTGTACAGCAAACGTTGCATTTTTAGCAACCTCTTCTGTTTCAGTTGAGGGGTGAGAAAGTGCTCTATACGCCGCCGATAAGCTCTCACCCTTAGTTCACTCCGCAGTATACGTGACACCGACATTCTTGAAATGTTCAGCTCACGAGCCATGACTGATAATTTTCTGAGAGGATTTTGCCGATTACGGGCTGCCATTGTTTTCCCCAGGTCAGAAGTCCTCACGGTACGCGGCTGATCCATTCTGGGGCGGTTAGCGACGGTCCCCTTCTCAAGGAATGTTTTTATGTTCCGGTAACGAAAATTCCGCTGATTTTCAGTTTCTTCAGAGTGTTGAAAATCTCGGAAGCTGATTTTGCAACTTTGTTCTGTGCTATTACAGCAACACGATTCTCATAATCGCCCCACTCCATGGTAAGTACTTCACGAAACAATTTATCTCCTCTGTGACTGAATGCACAATGATTCACTAGATGCTTCATGCCTCCTGACTTGTCGGTGACGTTGCACACCGCTTCCGCGCCATCTGTCGAACGTTTGTAACAGTATTTATGCTACGACTGGGTATATTTACTATATACAGGTATATAAATAAGTTTTGAGGGATTTCCGTTCGGTGTCGTACTTATTACTGCTCGCATGTATTTTTGGGTGGCAACACTGCAATATCGCAGTACGAGACGCCAGCTGTCAGAGTCAGTATACGACGTTCGATTGAACTGCGAAGACGTATTTGTTTTACTCGATGGAAAATGGCAACTTTCGTCCCGACAAAACAGCATTTGCTGGAAGTGTTACTGCATTACTTTATTGTCAAGAAAAGTGCTGCCGACAGCTATCGCTTAATGTCAGAAATCTATGGTGAACATTCCCCATCCATAAAAACATGTGAGTATTGGTTTAGACTTTTCAAAAAGAACGATGTCGATGTCAGTGATAAAGAACGTTCTGGACCAACCAAAAAAATTGCTGATGTCGAATTGGAAACTTTACTCGACGAGGATCCATACCAGACCCAAAACGAACTAGCAGCAGCATTAAATGTTAGTCAACCATGCATTTCACAACGTTTAGCTGCCATGGGAATGGTGCAAAAAAAGGGAAATTGGGTTCCACATGATTTGCGGGAAAGAGACCTTGAACGTCGAAAAACCATTTGCAAATTGCTGCTTCAAAGGCAAAAAAGAAAGTTTTTTTTTGCATCGTATTATTACTGCCGACGAGAAATGGATATGATACGATAACCCTAAACGGCAGAAAGCATGGGTGAAGCCAGGTGAACCAGGTCCTTTACCGCCAAAACGCAATATCTATGGTTCCAAGGTAATGCTGTGTATCTGGTGTGACCAAAAGAGTGTGATCCACTATGAACTACTGAAACCGTCAGAAACTATTACTGGGGATCGGTATCGAACCCAATTAATGCGTTTGAAACGAGCTCTCACGCAAAAACCGCAGGAATGGGAGAATAGACACAACAAAGTCATCTTACAGCATGATAATGCAAGACCACATGTTTCTCGACCTGTGAAAAAGTACTTAGAAGGATCCAACTGGAAAGTTCTACCCCACCCGCTATATTCGCCAGATATTGCGCCATAGGATTACCATTCGTTACGGTCGATGCAGTCAGCATTTTCTGGAGAACGGTTTAGCTCTTATGAAGACACCAAAAATTGGCTGGATAACTGGATCTCTTCCAAGGAACCGGAATTCTTCCTTAGGGACATACGTTCACTGCCCGAAAGATGGGGTAAAGTTGTAGCTTCAGAGGGAGCATACTTCGATTAATATTAAAATATTGTTTCTGTTCTCCAACAACGTGTTTTGTTCACCTCAAATCCCTCAAAACTTATTTATATAATATTTTTCTTCATCTTCAATGAATCAACAGCCCAATGTGGGCCCTGGCCTTCTCGAAGAGTTTTTTTCGTGGAATTTCGTAACTAGAAATTTTTGATGAGGTGGGGTCGTTAAATCCACGCCCAACCTCCAGCCTGGAGGATCAAGGAACAAAGTATGTCCAGGGCGGAATTCACATGGAACCATTCACGCAGCTACATCCCCAAACATAGGAAGAATGCGGAAAAGCACTGAAAACCCCTAGAGTACATGGTCGGCAGGACTGGGATTTGAACACCCGTCAGAAAAGTCCGCTTCCTACACAGTGCATATCGACTGAACCAACTGCGCTATGGCGGTGGTAGATATTAAAGATTGCAATGTATATATTTGAACATCCTCCCATCTCAATACATTATTTTCATATTTCGGGCACACCTATGAAATAAAACTTTTAAGATCATTGTCACAGTGCAGCCAAGAATTGGGAAAATACATCGAAAGTAGTTAAAACCTATAATTATAGTATTAATGAATTATGTGCCGAACAGAATTTTAATATGCTTCTGCCGAGCATCATTTTCATCTAATGGAAAAGGTATTCGCTTCAAGTATGTACAATTCATAATTGATTCATACTATTCATCACACTGTGTTTAACGATATTTCACGAAATGTTATGCTTCAGAAGATGGTTTCAGTTGTGTTTTAATAATAAATGATTTATGAGAACCGCATGAAAAGCGTGTGGTATATATCTACATTTGGAACTTTCGTTCTGTTTCCCGCTGTAATCAGTATTTCAGCATTTGCGCAAAAACATCGAGACTTATATCCTACAAATTTAATAAGCACGTGCCTGCGATATTTCATATCCTACATAGCTCAAGCATTCTCGCGCGGGATGCCTGTGCGAACTCCATGTTTAAAATAATTATTTTAACTTAACATTGATCCCGTGTTGGGAAGGAGGAAGAGAGAACAGGCTGTTATCCTTACTGCGTTATATATTAGGTCAGTAATCATCCGCGGCATATTAAGGGTAAGTAATCGGATTAAAAGGAGCCCGGCGCTCTCTAGCTCTTTCTTCCAAGGAGAAATACCAGGTTTATCTAGTGGAAGAGGATCGGAAGACGGCTCCTTAGCATCGAGCTATCTGCCAGTTCTGCAAGGCGATGAATTTCCAGAGGCAGCATTCCCGCCGTCATGTGAACAAATGCCATCGCTGCCTCTGGAAGATTTCCGGAAGAAATCTCTTACTCGGCTGAAGTACTGTGTAACAACAGTTTCTTTAACTTAACGATGCCCAGTTCACAGGGTCAAGTGCGAAATAGTTTACAAAGTTGCTCATTTGTCTGTTATTTGATGCAGACAAAATTAACTGTTAGGAAATATATTGTACATGTATGGCACATACAGAGTAAGTATACGCAACACATCCTCACAGGAATAATGAATTTAAATGCTTTTTCAAGTAGATATTTTCTCAGAATATTAAACTGTTTGTTGCACAAAGCGACTTTCTTCCTTCATGTTACCACTATGCTTCACAAACTTGGAATAATATACTTTTCCTTCACATTTCAATTGAAACCAAATCCGCAATGATGCTAGCTTGAAGTACATCTGATTAAAACCAATACACAAATGCAAAAACATGAATATGATAATGCAGCAAACTGTAGGCACTCCCTAAAAGGATGTGACTGACTATTAGTAATCTCACTTCAATACTGCGATTTGTGACTGAAATACGAAATATTGTTGGTCACAAGACAGAATGATCGTAGGAAGGTTTCCAAAATGGTCATGCTAGTTAATGATCATGCCACATACACTGAAGTAGCAAATCATTAGGAAATCCCATCGAATACCGTGTTGGGCTGCTTTTTGCATTCGAAACAGCTCCGATTCGATGTAGCATAGATTCAGCGAGGGGCTTATATCATTCTTCTGGCATATTCAGTCTAGCGGATGTGATGGCGTCCGTCAACTGCCGAATATTTGCTGAAGAAGGATCATTGTTAGAATAAATTATTAACGTTTATTCACAATTAAATGTTCTATTAACATCGACTACAGTTTCGCAGAGCGTTTGGCTCAGCATCATCAGGACGAATGGCGCGCAAACATTCAAATCATTGTGGCCGCCCCCGGTGGCACAGTGGTGTAAGCGATAGCTTCTGATCACTCGTCCGAGATGGGTCCGGGTTCGAATCCCGGTGAGACATGGATGTTTCGTTTGTCTTTCGGCCCTGGCTCTCTCCCTTCCCTGGAACCAGTAACCCTAAATTAGGGACGGACGACTGCATATAGCACACTGGGTTGCTCACCGTTGTCATTAAACTTCCAATAAAAAAAAATCATTGTGACATCATCAGAGCTCTGACGGTCACGGATTTTGATGAGTTGTTTTCACGCGCTTGAAAGAAATGGCGTAGACTTCATGTCGTTGACATGTCGTGAAGAATTTATGTATATGTGGAAAGCTTCTAATATATTAAGCTTGATAGTCGAGTTAGGCTTATCAATAATCGTAGCATTTCCAAATAAAAATGTATGGTTATTTTCGTGATAATGTTGGGCTATTGATGACTTCTTCAGTTCATAGTTCCGTACGTAAGTCTTGTGCTCCTTCATGCGGAAACTTAAACCCCTGCGAGACTGTCCTCTATATGAAAGTCCACATTCACAAGATATCTGATAAATTCCCCAGCGATTTATGTCTTGGACGTAGTCTTTTGATCCGTCAAAATTCATCTTATTTATGGGTTTGAAAATAACTTTGAAGTTAAAACTTTTGAGAATTTTTGAAATCCCGAAGCAAATATGAGGAACAAATGGGATAACCACCCAATTCGTTCGTACTGGGAGGTCCACTAGCGTGAGCGAGCAGACAAGCTTCAGTTTCCTAATTGTTTGGACAGCTTGTTTATCACGGAAGGGCTAAATCTTCTGTGTACTACAATTTGTTTGAGAAAATCAAGCTCTTTCTGTAAGGAATCCTCAGTTGAGGATATATGTAGTGCATGATATACATACGTGTAGAAAGCAGATTTTTTTTTGTTTCCATGGGTGACTTCATTTTGCATGTGTTATATCAATCTCATACCACAGGTATCCAACTGGGCTAAGATCTGAGACACGCGGGGTCCATTTTGGCATTTTGAAGTCGCTATGGTGCTCCTGAAACCATTCTGCGATATTTCCCGACTTCTGTCATGGCGCCTTAACCAGCTATAAGGAGCCTTGTCCATCACGAAACACAATGCACATACATATTCCGAATTCATGTGAAGATGCCTTGTGCCGTCCAAATGATGTTTTAGAGGTCTTAAGGATTCCAATCCCGCCACGAAAGCAGACTTAAGACCATTACACTGCTCCCACCAGCTTGTACAGTTAACACTAGCCAGGTTGGATCCGTCAATCTGTGCTGATGACGCCATATTATGTTCCTTACTTTAGCATGCATTAACTTAAAACATCGATCTGTGCTGATGACGCCATATTATGTTCCTTACTTTAGCATGCAATAACTTAAAACATCGATTTGTGCTGATGACGCCATATTATATTCCTTACTTTAGCATGCATTAACTTAAAACATCGATCTGTGCTGATGACGCCATATTATGTTCCTTACTTTAGCATGCATTAACTTAAAACATCGATCTGTGCTGATGACGCCATATTATGTTCCTTACTTTAGCATGCATTAACTTAAAACATGACTTACCGGACAAAGTGACGCTTTTCCTTTTCCGGTTTCCAAAGTAGATATTTTAGTGTCTCCGTGTCCACTGTGAACGCATTTTTCGGTTTTAAGCAGAAATGTGTCTTATATTAATGAGGTATCTTCTGTTATAGCCCAATCGTGCTAATATGCGGCTGGCTGTGTATTCTGAAATACTCCTTATTATACTGCTGGTACACTATGAGGGTTAATTGACGCAGTACAGCTTGTCTGTTACCTAGAACAATCCTCTCCAGCCGTCGTCTTCATCGAACATGGACCGGTAGTTTCTGCATGCAGGGAGAGCGCTTGCTTTGTTCTTTGAGAGCCAGTGTATTAGAACAGCCAAAAAGGCTTACATCTCCTGAGATACGCCTATTAGTCTAACGCCCATTATCATGCTTGTTTCAAAGTCCATATCATGCCTGTTTCTCTTTCCCATATTGCGCTATCTACGCTACTTACTACCCTAAATCCTTTGTATTCAGCTGTTTGCAAAGCCAGCTCAACGATACAGCTGCGTAATTGAGGATGGCATGTGTCTGATTGCTGTTGGGTGTTCTTAATGGTTCACCATTTCAGTGTACATTATAAATTTTAGTCGTTGACGGCAAGTAACCATCATCATGCCCTATGCTGCGAAAAGACAGACTTCCGGTAAAACACTCCAGTTGGGAGTTTGTTTGAAGCTTAGTATATCATGTTCAGTAATCTTAACCTTCAACCGTCTCCAATCTTCCTGTCTGACGAAGAAGCACCTTTTAAACGGTTCTTGTACTTTAGTTTTACTAAGGGGTCAATGACAAAGGCGACAAAAATGAAGTCAAGTACCTTATTAAAAGGATTATTTTCCTATGATTTCCTCACCCATGTCTCACGACGCTTTTCACTAAACTTTGGAGCTCATGAAACGAATATTTTTTTTACCATAAATGACAGAAATCTGTTCAAGTTAAAGAAATCTTACCCATAATTTTGATATTTGGCCCATAACAGTGCTCGCAGACATTTAACGAACAATATCAAAAGACGGCAATACATACCCGAATGAAATGCATAGTAAATATGTTCTATATGTAACGTTAATGCTTTATTACGAATATATACACACACTGAAGAGCAATTGAATTAGAGATACCTGTCTAGTAACGTGTAGCACCATCTTTCGCCCTGATGACGGCGGTGATTCGTCTCGGCATGGACTCGACAAGACACCAGAAGCGTTGGGAAGCCATACGGATCCACGACCCCTGAACAAGCTCTCACAGTTCACGAAGATTTGATGAAGGGGGTCAGAGCCTCGAACATCTCTCTCGATGACATCCCAGATGTGCTCGATGGGATTGAGGTCAGGCGACCTAGCTGGCCAAGGAAGCGAGGTCACGTCGGTAGAGTGCTCATCCAACTATTCGGATACAATTCGGGAGCGATGGCACGGTACATTGTCTTGTTGCAGGATGAGGTCCCCAGTGGGATGTTGAAGCCGCACAAACGGGAGCAAATGGTCGTCCAGGATATCCCGGTAACGTTGCTCTGTGAGGGACGATGTCACACGTACCAGGGGTCCCATTTCAGTCCAAGTAAATAATCCCCAGACGAGAATACCACACCCACCAGCATGAAGAGTACCCTGCTGGCAAGAAGGATTCATAGCTTCATGTGCTTTGCGCCGTACTCGTATCCTGCCATCCGCATGTACCAACGTAAATCTAGACTCATCAGTCCATGCAACATTTTTCCACATGTCTAGGGTCCACTGACGATGTTCCCGCGCCCATGCTAATCTTTGCACCCTGCGATATGTGGTCAGCAGCGGTACCCTCGTGGGACGATGGCTTCTGTACCCCATAGCGAGGAAATGGTTCTGGATGGTGTGGCTGCTCACACGTTTTTGTGCACCAGCGTTAAATTGCCGAGTGATTTCTTGCACTGTGACCCGTCTATCCGCTGTTACAATGCGAGCTAGCCGACGATGACCCCGCTCATCCACACGCTGTTGTCGACGTCAGTTGACCCTTGCAGGGATGGTTTTACCGGATTCGATGTACTCACGGTACACCCGAGACAAAGTGGCTCGTGAAAATCCCAGTGCCTGCACGACTTCCGAGATGGAGTGACCCATTCGTCGGTCCCTGACAATTTACCCACGATCAAATGCGCTTGGATCCTTCGTCTTACCCATACTGCGTCCGACTCTTACTGATTCTTGTCACATCACTTCTTATACTGTCGGATCGCTGCATACGTCGTGTCGTTTCCGTTTACATAGCCGCACACTACGCCACATTTGCATAACGCCAGCTGTCTCTAATTCAATTGCTCTTCAGTGTATATGACCCCCTGTTTTTTAATACGTATGACGATCACATTAAGTCTATTGAAAGTTAAATGTATCGTTAACACGTCAAGATATGAAAAAAACTGTGGAATTAAGAATAGTCTGATTCATTGTACGTTTTGCAAATAAAAACGCAATTTCCTTTATGTCTTGACATCATTTATCTAACACTGATAAAACAACATCTGCAGAAGAGGAAGATTCTTGAGCAACTATCTGCCTTTTCGGAAAAGTCCACATGGCTTTCAACTCAGTGCTTTTGGAAAATGTACCTCCTTGGGTCTGGGTTTGAAGACCGATGAGGCATAGATGTTGTGTTTTTCTTACGGTACTGGCTGTCTCCCTTCCCTGGAACCAGTTGTCCTAAATTATGGACAGGCGACTGCTTACAGCCCATTGAGTTGCTCACGGTCGTTAAAGCTTAAAAACATATACCTTCTGTTGAACGCGTACAGATGTGCTACATATATATCTTAGTTGCTTCCAGTCCTTAGTCAACGTTTCGCTACACATGCTTCATGTTATTTGTGCAGACGTCTATACTGTGCAGCATTATTAAACATTACTTTATGCCCGTAATCTTAGGAGCGTTTTCACAAATGTTCATCTTTCATTTGTCCTGGTTAAGAGGTAATGTATGGTTTCCGTGAAACAGTACACAACGGCAGCTACTGTTTTTTTCTTTTTTACGCTTTCCAACCGTAGGTTGAAGAAGCGTATATGCTCCAGCTTTGTCTGTCCGTCGGTCCATCCGCACGATAACTGGCGTAAAAATGGTTCGATTTCGATGAAATTTTAGTATGGAGTTGGGGACCACCATGGGACGAACCCTATTGAAAATGGGACAAATGAAGTAAACGGTCACGACGTAGGAGCGGGATCATTCTATTGCCCTTATGCGTCATAACGCGTAAATATGGTTCGATTTCAATTAAATTTTAGTATGTGGTAGGGGACCACCTGGGGACGAATCTTATTCAAAATGGGTGAAGTGGGATCAAAGGTTAGGACATAAGAGCGGGATGCATTCCATTGCCCTTATGCGTCATAACGTGCGTAAAAATGGTTCGATTTCGATGAAATTTCAGTATGTGGTAGACCACCTGGGACCAAACCTATTGAATGTGGACGAAATGGGGTCAAAGGTCAGGACATAGGAATACGATCCATTCCATCTCCCTTATCGCATATTATTAAGGTGGACGTCAAGTAATTTTGCTTCCTATATTTCCAATGGAAAAACTTTTGTCCACATTTCCTTCACAATTAATGTGTTCTAAAGGATGAAAATTTGAACATCGATTAAAATAACTTTATTACAACTTGGAATACTTAATATTTTCTAAAACATAACCTTAATTACATTAAAAGTCAATAACTTTTCCTTTGGTTGTGTTGAAACCAGAAAAAGGATGGCGCGACCTGTACTTTGATGACGTCAGTAGACAAACAAATGTTGGATTGCGTAATTATGGTTATGTTTTAAAAAATATTAAGTATTGCAATTTATAAAATGAAGATATTTTAATCGATGTTCAAATTTTCATCCTTGTGAACGCATTAATTGTCCAGAAAAAAGATGGCGCGACCTGTATTTTCATGACGTCAGCAGACAAAAAAATGTTGGATTGCATAATTATGGTTATGTTTTAGAAAATATTAAGTATTCCAAGTTACAAAATGAAGATATGTTAATCGATGTTCGAATTTTCATCCTTGGGAATGCATTAATTGGGAAGAAAATGTGTACAGAAATTTTTCCATTCGAAGTACAGGAAGCAAAATTACTTAACGTTCACCTTAAAGGAGCAATTCTTGTATGTATGTATGTAAATTTTATTTTGAAAACGGCTCTGAGGATTTTGATGAAAGTCGTTAACCTACCGTTTTCTGGTACTAGAACTTGATTTAGCTTGATCTCGACTTTAGGAAAATTTGTTTAGTGGGTTAAATAACCACCCCGAATTACCAAGTTTGTAGTGTGGTGTCATGGTGTCGCCCCTTTAGATGTTGGTGGGCGGTCATGCCATCTATCTCATTAAGTCACGAGTTGTTTGTGAATCATATGAAAGTTTTATGACGTCCCACCTTGCCAGCAGATGGTCGCGATTCCCATCTGCCTCATTACGTCACGCGTTGTGTGCGTATGTTCGTCCACACGATAACTTGCGTAAAAATCGTTCGATTTCGATGAAATTTTAGTATGTGGTAGGGGAACCTCTGGGAAGGAACCCTATTGAAAGTGAACGAAATGGGGTTAAAGGTCAGGACATAAGAGCGGGATCCATTCCACTGCTCTTATGCGTCATAACTAACGTAAAAAAGGTTCAATTTCGATTAAATTTTAGTATGTGGTAGGAGACCTTCTAGGGTCAAATCCTGTTGAAAATTGGCGAAATGGGGGTCAAAGGTCAGGACATAAGAGCGGAATCACTTCCATCGCCATTATGAGTCATAACTTACGTAAAAATGTTTCAATTTGGATGAAATGTTGGTATGTTGTAGGGACCTTCTTGGGGACGAATCCTATTGAAAATGGGCGAAATGGGGTTAAAGTTTAGGACACAGGAGCGGGATCTATTCCATAGCGCTTATGCATCATAACTTACGTAAAATTGCTTCGATTGCGACAAAACTTTATCATGTGTTTTCGGAAATACACTGAACCAGTTCTGTTGAATATAATCAAAATGGATGAAAGGTCAGGGCACAGAGGTGAGATTTATTCCACAGCCATTTTCCTCATAACTTGAGTAATAGCTTGAGTAATGAATTCTAGTATATTGGAACGCGTATCATAATCAACGCATTGCATGATTTTACTAACTTGTTGATTGTAGGTTTAACGACCACCGTGAGCAACTCAATGGGTTATAAGCAGTCGCCCGTCCCTAATTTACGGTCACTGGCTCCAGGGAAGGGAGAGAGAGCCAGTGCCGTAAGAAAAAAACAACATCCATGCCGCACCGGGATTCGAAACCGGATCCCTTTCGGACGAATGATCAGAGACCATCTCTTAGAGGACTGCGCCACCATGGTGGTCAGCTACTGTTTGTCAAGATATTATGCACGAAGTGCACTTCAAGCTCAGCCACTCATTATCTTCGCTCCCTATTTCAATTCTGGTAACTTTTGTAAACAGTGCATAAAATGAAAATGCTTCACAAGTAAGTTGTAATACAAAGGACGTTTAGTTTATTGTGGTGAACATTCCTGTTCATAGAAAAGTGCAATCTGTTTATGTGGCCATAACAGAACCTACAAGTGTTCTCGAAGATTTTGCCTTCTGCAATGCACTTGTACACTAATATCCGTAAACGTCTTAAGGTCTACTTGCACACACGTTATTTTGTAAGAATTTCGAATATGTATATATGGATAACAAGAACACATAAGTCCATATGGTAGCTGTGTGGTCTCTGTGACCATTTCTTGTCAAAATCATAGTTCTTTTTTTATTGTTTTTGGAATATGGGTTTAACGACCACCGTCAGCAACTCAGTTGGCTATAAGTAGTCTCCCGTCCCTAATTAAGAGCCACTGGTTCCAGGGAAAGCAGAGAGCCAGTGCCGTAAGACAAACACAACATCCATGCCTAACCGGGATTCGAACCCAGACACATCTTGGACGAATGATCAGAAGCCATCGCTTAGACCACTGCGCCAGCGGGGCTGCAATTCATAGTTCTTAAATAGAAGTCGATTTTTCCTGTACACTTGAAATTCACTAACGGGTGAAGTTATTAAGACAATAATAGATAGCGAACAGCTTTGGATTTTGAGTTTTATCTGTGATGTGCGTTCGGCGTCTTCTACATACGATTTTTTTTAATACTGATAACTTCAGCCGTAAAGGTTTCTCATTCAGTGGCCGGTGTGTGCTGGCAGCTGAATCAGAACCCTTTACGCAGGTGTACGTAAATGTAACTTACCCAGCGAATATGCAAAACACGTGGCCATGTGCGTCACCACGAAATTTAGGCAACTATTTAAGACTGCTTCTGGTCAATAATAGTCGGTAGCGTTGATCACAATTAGAAACACAAAGTATCTTTAGGAGCTCGACAAAGGGCTTATTGTGGGTACCCGAACTGCTGGGGCGACAATTCTGAAAGCAGCTGAACTGACTTGTCAATTAAAAGGTGACATATCCGGGTTCTTTTTCAGTGGAGAAACATCCCACATTGCTTGTCTAAGAGGCGTAACTATGGAGCGACGACAATCCGTCAGGAACGAGGTCACCGTCGTCTGAGCAGGCTTACACGGAGAAACAGGATTTTCTGCGTGCAGAGAATTGAAGAGAATTAGCGTAGGCGGTTGCATGCCTATACAGAAACCACTGATTTCTGCGAAGAACCTGTACGCTTGTCCGTTGTGTTGGACTCAAGAGCACTGGAAAAAAGTAATGTTGACAGAGAGGAATACTTTTCTGTACCGATAGTCGGTACAACGTTTGGTGTGAGCCCCCTGAAACAATGGACCCATCTTGTCTTATAAAATCAACTCTAGGTTCTGGAGATGGCGTCATGATGTACGGCAAGTTATGTTTGTACAGTAAGGTTCATCTGATACTGGTGGACGGTCGGTGTCCCCCAAAGACTGTCTGAACTTTGTTATCGGACAAGTCCATCCTGCAAGGTAAACTTTTTTCCAGCAGATGGCAGCTGTTTCATGGAAAACAATGATATTGTCCACCGCGCAAGATGTGTTCAGCAATGGTTCAGCGAGCGTAACAGCAACTTCCACCATCTTCGTTGGTCACTTCAAAGCTCGGATCTGAAACCCATTGAAAATTTTTGGATCACGTTATTAAAAGAGATACGGAAGCAAAGTCCTTTTCCCTGAAATCTGAGCCAGTGAAAGGACTGTCTGGTGAACGCCTGATGTGCTGTATGCGTAGATGCATTCCAGCACCTTTTGGAATCAATGCCAAACCGCATACGTGCTATAATTCCGGTTAATCCCTGCAGTGCTCGGCATCGAATAAAAGTTTCTAATTCGGTGGTTCGTATGCGTGTAATGCACATTGTATATTTACTATTTGATTACAAAGAAAATTATGTTGTGCTCTGTATACATTTTTATGAAATTATACAATACATTTATTAATCTGCATGTTGTTTTCGGCAAAGATACACATTGCACATAACCACTACACAAAAGACTTCGCTCATTGAAAGATTTTCGCAAACGATCTAGACAAGGGGTTTTAGACTGGCAAACCACGATGGCTCTTCTGTAGCCCACGAAGTTACTTAGAGAGGTATTGCAGTAAAACTGATTTCTTTAGCTGACAAACGGAAAGTTTTAGGAAAAATCCTCGGAAGCTCTAAGTGATGTTTATTCAGTAATAAACACAGTATAATTACGCTCTATTTCATTGGACAGCACACAATTTGCTGCTATTTGAAACAAGAAAGATGACACCGAATTTTCGGGTGTAATAAGCACGTCCTTTGAATCCGTTCTGACGCAAATTAAATTTATCAAAGCTATTCAAAGTCAATGGAACCGGTATGGAAAAAAATTGATCAGACGAAAGAAAGAAGATTTTCAATCGGGTTTTTAATCCCTCAGATATTGCTGTAAACGGAATCGTGAGCTTACGAACTCTTAGAAACAGAGATATCGACAAAAATAAGATGTTACTTTACGTCTCCTGGTGGGAAAACCATGCATTATTTTAGGAAGAAAGTATTCTTAAAAGGTTTATCCATATAAGCGGTATCGGTCGAAGAAAAAACAATTGTCGAGTTTTCAGGAGCCCAGATTTTGCAACAAATACTTCAGAAGCAGAAATTAACACTTATGACCCCTGTTGGCTAAACCATTCTTTTCCAAACATTAGAATTTGTGTGAAAAATATTTACCATCAGGTTTTGCATGCGATACAGGAAGAAGTTTTCAAATCAGAGCTTTGGCAGCAGAAATAACTCAGAAAACGCAATTTATATTTGTGCCCCCTAGCGGAAAGCCGATGATTTACTTGTAAATTTTAAATTATAGGAAAATCATTTCGCTTCGGAAGCACTATCCAAGAAAGAAGAAATTTTTCAAATCGTACTCTTAGAAGTAGAGATATTGACAAAAAGTAGATATACATTTACGCCCCCTGGCGTAAAAACCATGCATTTTTTCAAGAAGAAAATTTTCCTAAAAGGTTTGTCGACATAAGTTATATCGGTCAACAAACGACTTTTTCTTTCAATCGAGATTTTAGAATCTCATATTTTGCTGCAAATACAACATAAGCGGAAATTGAGACTTACGACACCTGGTGGACAAACCATTTCTAACAAAAATTAGAAAATATGTGCAAACGATTTCACATCAGGAGCTGTATGCGGTGCAGAAAGAATTTTTCAAATCGGAAATTTAGAAGCACAGATATAAGGGGGAAACGCAATTTACATTTACGCCACCTAGCGGAAAGTCTATGAATTACTTGAAAATTTGGAAATTATACGAACCACATGTCAAACTGGAACCACTATCCAACAAAGAAGGAATTTTTCAAATCGGACTCCTAGAAGTGGAGATATTTACAAAAATAAGATATACATCTACGTCGCATGGCGTAGAAACCATGCACTATTTTACGAAGAAAATGTTTCTAAAAGATTTGTCGACATGAGTAGTATCGGTCAACAAGCGACGTTTTTTTCAATCGAGAGTTTAGAAGCTCATATTTTTCTGCAAATGCAACAGAAGCGGAAATTAAGATTTACGCACCCTGGTGGCCAAACTATTTTTTCACAAAAATTAGAAATTATGTGCAAACGATTTCCCACCAGGAGCTGTATCCAGTGCAGAAAGAAATTTTCAAATCGGAGATTTAGAAGCAGAGATATAGGGGGAAACGCAATTTACCGGTACGCCCCTAGCGGAAAATCCATGAATTACTAGAAAATTTTGAAACTATATGAAAAGCATGTCACACGGAAAACACTATCCAACAAAGAAGGAATTTTTCAAATCGGACTCCTAGAAGTAGAGATACTGACAAAAATAAGATGTACACCTACGCCCCCTGGCGTAGAAACCATGCACTATTTTACGAAGAAAATGTTTCTAAAATGTTTGTCGACATGAGCAGTATCGGTCAAAAAACGACGTTTTTTTCAATCGAGAATTTAGAAGCTCATATTTTGCAGCAAATACAACAGAAGCGGAAATTAAGATTTACGCCCCCTGGTGGCCAAACTATTTTTTTACAAAAATTAGAAATTATGTGCAAACGATTTTCCATCCGGAGCTGCATCCGGTGCAGCAAGAATTTTTCAAATCGGAGATTTAGAAGCAGATATATAGGGGGAAACGCAATTTACCGCTACGCCCCCTAGCGGAAAGTCTATGAATTACTTGAAAATTTTGAAATTATATGAAAAACATGTCACGCGGAAAACACTATCCAACAAAGAAGGAATTTTTCAAATCGGACTCCTAAAAGTAGTGATACTGACAAAAATAAGATGTATATCTGCGCCCCCTGGCGGAGAAACTGCAGAATATTTTAAGAAGAAAGTATTCCGAAAAGGTTTATCGATGTGAGTGGCATCAGTCCACAAAATAATTTTTTAATCGATATTTTAGAAGCTACGATTTTATGGCAAATACATCTGAAGCAAAAATTAACACTTACGCCCCCTGGATGCCAAAGTATTCTTTACCAAAAATTTGAAATCATATGCAAAAGAATTTCTATCAGATGTATCCGCTGAAGAAATTTTTTTTTTAAATCGGAGTTTTAGAAGAAGAGTTATCGGGGAAAATGTAATTTACTTTTTCGCCCCCTAGCGGAAAATCTGTGAGGAATTTCAAAAAGTAACTATATCTAAAATACTCTTCGACATAAATGGAATTGAAAGATATAAATTTTTTTTTCAATCGGATGTTTAGAAGCAAATTTGTGGAATAAAACTTATTTTTGAATTCGACATCATCTGTATTTCGCCCCCTACCGGCGAAATTGTACATCGTAAAAAAAAAAACGAAATAAAGGATCATCATTTGCATATTTCAAGCTTCCCAATGCAAAAATAATTTTTCAAATCGGAATAATAGTTGCAGAGATATTGTGGGTACAGACGGACGGACGGACAAACCGATAACAGAAGCACGATCTTTTTTTACAGAAGACGTGCTAAAAAGCTGATTTTTTCTAATTTCAATGTGCTGAACACGAAAATGACAATAAAATCTTTCGATTGCCTCTTGTTTAGGAGAGACCCAGTCCACATCATGTTGCGTCATCCCATTATACACATCACCACAGAGAGCTATTGCATCATTGTCTGATGCTATGCAGTTAAGTATGACATCGCTGACGTATAATGATGCAATTATAAGTATTAACTGTGGTCTCTTAGGGAGACCAAGTGTTTGCGCATCTTCCTGTGTTACACTCCAATTGACTCCTGCGTCATATCCATAAATAATCCCTGCAATGTCAATCCAGCTGTAGTGATGCCCCCTAACTGTGTTAATAGTTCAAAGAACTTATTTGTATTGTGCGAGGAAGTGACTTCTGGAAGCCAGAAAAAGGCCATCACTACCTCAGACAAAAAGGCATATCAGCTTTATTTCGGATGCAAGACCGGGGGCCAGGACAAGGCACGGACCGTACACACACATATGCTGCAGTAGATGTGCTAGAAATATTTCAAAATGGCTAAAATGCGGCAAAGTGTTGATGCCCTTTGCTGTTCTTATGGTTTGGAGGGAGCCAAGCAATCATGCAAATGACTGCTACTTCTGCATGGTACCACCTGTTTCGGGAGACATCACCACGAAAACTAAATGGACAGTAGCTTCCCGGAATATACACTAAATTGAGAAACATTACCGGATACCCCTTCGAAATCAAATGAACGGATCATCTGCGTTGTTAAGATGAGCGGTTCAGCTGCAAACGGGATAAAAACAAGCCTGCAGCTGACCGTGATTATATCGCACTGTGAAATCGAGTGAAAATGTTGAGGAGGGAGAGAACGAACTTTGAAAAAGGAATATCAGTGGGTTGTCCGTAAGAAAAATCGAGAGGCGTTTAAAGATACCCAAGTCAACTGTTTTGGATGTACTGAATAAGTGGAAGACACATGGCGTGCCTGAAGCAGTAAACCTTACCGGCAGACCAAAGAAAATCAGTGATAGAGGACGTCGAAACCTCAGAAGAGTCGTTAAAGCTGATCGACGGATTACTACACAAAACTTCAGTGTATAGGTGAGTAAAAATACTGGAACCTTGTTATGGACACGTACCATTCGCGGAAAACTTCATTCCATGGATTACCGTGGTCGTGCGGCTGCTCATAAGCTTTTCAGCTCCATTCGGAATGCTACTCGTCTTTTAGCATGGTGTAAAGAACATTTATCGTGTAACGTAAATCGGTGGAAACGGGTCCTATGGACTGATGAATCCAGATACACGATCCATCAGTTTGATGACCGTGTTTCCGTATGGCGGCAGCCGGAGTAACGTTATTACCGCAGTGTACTGTTCCTACGGTTAAGTTTGGAGCTGGCAGTGTACTCGTGTGAGGGTGGTTTTCGTGGTATGTTCCCGACCCATTGGTAATCGGGGACAAACCTGTTAACCAACACGTCTACCTCGTTATTCTAGACAATAACGCCCTACCAACTCTGTGAGAATATTATGGAACCGAGCCTTGTTGGTACCAGCCGGATAATGCACCGACCCATAAAGCAAGGACTGTTACCGCGTAATTTGACGATAATTCCGTATTGTGCGTGGACTGGCCGACACAGAGCACTGATCTTAATCCCATAGAGCACCTATGGGATGAATTAGAACGCCAGATAAGATGTTTGGAACCAAGGCCTACTACTAAGCAACAGTTAGCGGCAGCATTATGAAATGAATGGAAGCGCATACCTATATTGCTGTGTTCCAAAACCTTGTCGAAATCATGTCTCGAAGGGTCAGTGCATGCATTAAGGCCAAAGGTGGGCCGATACAGTACTAATGTATGTCAATAAATGCTATGTTGTGTTTCTTTTCTAGGTGTCCGGTGACGTTTGTCAATATAGTGTATGTATCATCTACTATCCCACCAGTTTCTCACGGCGAAGTAATTCCCGTTCCTGAACCTTCGAAAGAATTTTCCGTCGATTCAGAGGGCGATGTGGAGGGATACGAACTGATGTCGTGTTCTCCTGAGCCTTCGGTGTCTAATATCCATATATCAGACACGGTGGGTCATGTGCGCCACACATTATTATACTGTACAAGAAGAATTGAATGATCTTGTTCGTGAACTGGAGCTGTCCAAGGTTAAAGCAGTGTTACTGAGATAAAGACTTCTGCAATGGAAAACTTCTCGAAGAAACTGTCCAAGAGACTTCTTTTTGCCCTCGTCATGAGCAGTTTGAGAATTACTTCCGAAAGGAAGATGATCTTGTGTTCTACTACGATGACGCAGATGGCCTTCATTCGAAGGGCATATATCTACTACGATGATATATGCCCTTCGAATGAAGCATTTACCTGTACGCATGGTGATTGTCTCATAGGAGGTGTTGGAAACCACTTTCCATCTGCCCTAGTCGTACACGTTTTCTACATGAAAGAAACCTACGAAAACCTAAAGCAGCTGTTGGACTGTCCTCAATGCAGCAAGTACATCTCTGTGATGACTTGAAGGTAATATCTATGTTGATGGGTCTGCAGCTGGGAGATACGAAATACTGCTGTTTTTTTGTGTGAATAGAACAGCCCTGCAAGGAATTTGCACTATGTGAAAAGTGATTTACCTGCGAGGAAATCTCTGAAGGTCGGAGAGAAGAATGTAGGAGCAGTAGCAGAATTGAGTGATTGGCCTGCGAGGAAATCTCTGAAGTTCGGAGAGAAGAATGTGTGTAGAGAAGAATGTAGGAGCAGTAGCAGAATTCATGCGTTTCATTGGCAGAAACGCATGAATTCTGCTACTGCTCCTACACATCAAACTCGGTCGTAAAACCATTTACCGGAAGAGATCAGCCTTCAAGTACCTGACAGAAAAATTCCCTGGAGTCAGCAAAGCAAAAATTGAAGAGTGATTTTTTGTGGTCCTCAGATCCGAGAGCTCTTTGTTGGCATGATGTTCGACAACCTGCTTCAGGGTGATGAGAAAAAAAACCTGGGTTATGTTTCGTCTGGTGTAAATTAACTTCCTAGGAAATGTCATGGCCGAAAACAACAAGGAACTGGTTGAGAAAATGTTGTCTCTCTATTCCAAACTTGGCTGCAATATGTCCTTAAATATACACTTGCTCCATTCCCACTTAGATTTCTTCTCGACAACTGTGGCATAGTTACTTATCAGCACGGGTAAACACTTCCATCAGGAAATTGCAAGAGGAATGGTACGAGGGAATGTGGTCCACTTCTATGTTGACTGATTACTGTTTGACGTCCGCTAGACTTATACTGAATAGCTATGCAATCGATAGGCAAAGCGACGTCGGACGTAGAAGTGTACATTTACTGGTGCATGTCGTTAGTATATATAAGAAACTATAACGGATTTCTCACAAACCGTAGCAATTTTCCATTTTCATTATCTTATTCGTGTTCAGCACCGTGAAATCAGTAAATAATTATTAGTTTAATCTAATCTTGGAGGCAAGACTTTTGTAAAGATTTGTAGTCCAGTGTTTTTATAGTAACTTGTGTATCAGCGTGAGACCTATTACTTTCTATCCCGGTGATCGATCAAGACTTAATATGCCATATGGGAAAATATGTTCTCCATGATGAATTTCATCAAGAACCACAACAGAAGTTGCCTCACAGAACAGATTATTTTCTGCTTCATCTCCTGAGACTGGCAACAAAGGAGTTGGAGGCAGGCATTTCTGCTTTAGTCCGACCTCAATTTTCAAGTTAAAGATTTTTATGTATACCGAAATTTAATTTCTTCCTTACATCTGCTGTGGGGTATTGACGTATCAATGATAATACATTTTCGTCGAAAAATTCGTTTAATATGTAATTAAACATGCTTAAATTAACGCTTCTGATTTCATTCACAATTAAATACCTGCTCTGGTTTTTGCATAACTTTACACAAACTAGCAGATTATGATGCAGCCCGTCACTACACTCGTGAATTCAATTGGTCCCCTCAGGAAGTTTTATGTTGGAAACCACGAATCTAGACCACTGAACTATTGAACAGACTAAGGATGTTGCCGATATAACCTAACCTTAACATAGCATTTCCGTTAACATCAGAAAAATGACTATGGAATCTCTCGTGGGGTAGCCCAGTGGAATTTCTGCCCGTATCAACACTGCCCTTGTAACACTTGACACTTGCTGCTTTTAATATGTTTTGCAAAGTTCAGCAGCATATTCCTTGCACACTCACGCACACAAATCAAGGAAAATGTTTATCCATGTTCATTATAATTAATGCAAATGCTAGGTCAACTTTTCTGGAGCCTTTTGTTTGCAAAGGCGGCATAAACTCGGTTTGAGAAGGGAAAGCAGGCCTTCGGGCTACATGCTCACATTTGAGGAGTGAGGACCTAGTCAGCGGAAAGGCAACACGTATTGCATATATCCCTTATCCATTTTAGCGGTGGGAGAAGGAGATTGCAGCGTTGACGAGTCTCACTTTGCTCAGCGACGCTACAATATTTCAGCTTCCGTTGGAAATACACTGGTCACAAAAGGTAAGCGATACTGCGGTTTCGAAAGAAAAACCTGCTGATAAGCAAGTTTGGCAACTAGTGGAGATCGGTCATCAATGTGGTTATCTACGTCTTATACACTGAGTGGCCACTTTATCATGACCATTCCCTCAGTACTTTCGTTGGGTCACCTTTTGCCTTTAATACTGGGTCGATTCTAATGGCATGGACTCCACGAGATGTTTATAGGTGGTTTGGGGAATCTGAGACCATGCTTGATGAATAGCACTATCCAGGAGTGTGAGATTACAGGGTTATGGATCCAGCTGTCTGATGGCTCGTTCAACTTCATCCAACAAATTCTCAATGGGGTTGAGATCTGGAGATTGTGGGGGCCATCTAAGCAAAGTAAACTCACCGGCATGTTCCTGAAACCAATCCTGTAGAATACGAGCACTATGGCAGGACGCATTTATCTTGTTGAAAGTAGCCATCGCCATTGGGATAAACCATCCACATGACAGGATGCACTTGGTCCGCAACCATGTTTAGATATGATGAGCCGGTCAGACGTTGATAAACACGAATTAAAGAGCCCAAAGCATGCCAGGAAAACATTCCCTAACCATAACGTTGCCTCCACCAGCTTGAAGGGATGTAGCAATGCATTTGGGGTCCATGCTTTCCTGGTGTTTCCGCCAAATTCTTACTTGACCATCGGCATGGTGCAACTGAAAACGTGATTCCATTGGACCACATAATTTCTTTTCAATTATCGACTGTCCAATCCTTGTGCTCCTGTGCGAACTAGAGACGTTTTCTCTTGTTAACTGCTGACAGCAAAGGTGTTCGAACATGCCATCGGCTGCCATATCCCATCCGATGCAGTGTACGGCGAACAGTGCATGCAGAGATCATTTGAGGAGATCCTTGATTAAGATGGTCTTTAATTTGCTGCACTGTTGCCCTTCTGTTGTCTGTTACCAGTCCGGACACTCTCCATTCCGCCTGAGCAGTCACTAGTCAATGACGACCACACGTTCCACGTAGAGACCCAGTTTTTTCGCTGACAGTCCAGTCTTTAATCACTTTAACAACAGCTGCTCTGGAACATTTCACGAATGCGGCGGTTTCGGTGATACTCGCTCCATGGCTCCGAGCTCCAACAATCATGCCACGTTGAAAGACCGTCAAATCGCATTTTTTACCCATCTCGTCACACAAAAATCACTTCTTCTACTGTCACAAGCACTAAGCTTTCCCTTTTTTACGCTTTCCAACCGTAGGTTGAAGAAGCGTACATGCTCCAGCTTTGTCCATCCGTCTGTCCGTCCGTCCGTCCGTCCGTCCGTACGATTACTGGCGTAAAAATGGTTCAATTTCGATGAAATTTTAGTATGTGATTGGGGACCAACTGGGGCGAATCCCTATTGAAACTGGGACAAATGGGGTCAAAGCTCATGACGTAAGATCGGGATACATTCCATTATTCCATTGCACTTATGCGTCATAACTTGCGTAAATATGGTTTGATATTAATGAAATTTTAGTAAGGGTAGGGGTCCACCTGGGGACGAACCCTATTCAAAATGGGTGAATTGAGGTCAGAACATAAGAGCGGGATGCATTCCATTGCCCTCATGCATCATAACATGCGGAAAAATGGTTATATTTGGATGAAATTTCAGTATGTCGTAGGGGATCACCTGGGAACGAACCCTATTGAAAATGGATGAAATGGAGTCAAAGGTCAGGACATAGGATTGCGGTCCGTTCCATCGTCCTTATCCCATATTATTAAGGTGAACGTCAAGTAATTTCGCTTCCTATATTTCCAATAGAAAAACTTTTGTACACATTTCCTTCACAATTAATGTGTTCCCAAGGATGAAAATTTGAACATCGATTAAAATAACTTCATATTATAACTTGGAATACTTAATATTTTCTAAAACATAACCATAATTATATTAAAAATCAATAACGTTTTCTTTGGTGGTGTTGAAACCAGAAAAAAGATGGCGCGGCCTGTACTTTGATGACGTCAGTAGACAAAAAAATGTTGGTTTGCATAATAATGGTTATGTTTTAGAAAATATTAAGTATTGCAATTTATAAATGAAAGATATTTTAATCGAAGTTCAAATTGTCATCCTTGGGAACACATGAGTTGCGAAGAAAATGTGTACAGAAATTTTTCCATTAGAAGTACAGGAAGCAAAATTACTTGACGTGCACTTTAAAAGGAGCAATTCTTGTATGTATGTATGTATGTATGTATGTATGTGAATTTTATTTTGAAAACGGCTCAAAGGATTTTGATGAAAGTCGTTAACCTCTTTTTTTCTGGTACTAGAAATCGATTTAGCTTGATCTCGACTTTAGGAAAATTCGTTTAGTGGGTTAAATAACCACCCCGAATTACCACGTTTTTAGTATTGTGTCATTGCGTCGTCCCATTAGATGTTGGCGCGCGGTCACGCCGTCTTTCTCATTACGTCACACGTTGTGTGTGGATCCTATTAAAGTTTAATGGACGCCCCGGTGGCGCAGGGGTCTAAGGCGCTGGCCTCTGATCATTCGTCCGTAAGGGGTCCGGGTTCGAATCCCGGTCAGGCATGGATGTTGTGTTTGTCTTACGGCACTGGCTCTCTCCCTTTCCTGTAACCAGTGACCCTAAATTAGGGACGGGCGACTGCTTATAGCCCATTGAGTTGCTCACGGTGGTCGTTAAAACCTCCAATCAAAAAAAAAAAAAAAAGTTTAATGACGTCACACTTTTGCGAGCAGATGGTCGCGATTCACATCTGCCTCATTACGTCACGAGGTTTTGTGCGTATGTTCGTCCGCACGATAACTCGCGTAAAAATCGTTCGATTTCGATGACATTTTAATATGTGGTAGGGGAACACCTGGGAAGGAACCCTATTGAAAGTGAACGAAATGGGGTCAAAGGTCAGGACATAGGAGCGGATCCCTTCCACTGCTCTTATGCGTCATAACTAACGTAAAAAAGGTTCGATTTTGATTAAATTTTAGTATGTGGTAGGAGAGCACCTGGGGACAAACCCTATTGAAAATTGGCGAAATGAGGGTTTTAAAGATCAAGACATAGGAGCGAAATCACTTCCATCGGCATTAGGCATCATAACTTACGTAAAAATGTCTCGATTTGAATGAAATGTTAGTATGTTGTAGAGACCTGCCTGGGGACAAATCCTGTTGAAAATGGGCGAAATGGAGTCAAAGGTTAGGACACAGAAACGGGATCTATTCCACAGCCCTTATGCATCATAAGTTACGTAAAATTGCTTCGAATGCGACAAAACTTTATCATGTTATTTCGGTGGTACCGAACCGGCTCTTTTGAATATTATCGAAATAGGATCAAAGGTCAGGGCACAGGAGTGAGATTTATTCCACAGATATTTTACTCATAACTTGAGTAATAACTTGAGTAATGATTTCTAGTATGTTGGAAAGCGTATCATAATCAATGCATTGCATGATTTTACTAACTTGTTATACTAGTATCATCCTCTGGCGGCAATAGCGTGCAGTCATAGCTCAAAAATTAATGTAAGTACATTGCCATCTATGCACGATAAAATAGTTTAAAAATCTTTAATGTAAAAAGACCTTAGTCATAAATGTATTCAAATAAAAGGCACACTAGATCTTTTAGATCCGCAGCGGATCCATCCTCAGGTGTAAGTATATGATGGTTAGAACAGCAGGATATATACACATTGGGGTGAGATACATAAATGACGTAGAGTGTAATGAAGGCATGCGCACTACAGAAACAAAAGTTCAAACAGGTGAGTGTCTTATTATTCAAAGTTTATAAAAATGTTTTTAGAGGCTGCAATCTGTAGCAAAAATTTCCAGGGATTATGAATGATACTTGGATAATCGTCGTTACAGCATTGGTGGCGATGAGCGAAAATCTGTAGACTCTCAGTAAGAAGTGTTAGATGCTTAGCTTTCGGAGTGGTGATAATTTTGGTTTTTTCCCACAATGGTTGGAAAGGTTCGTTAAGGAGTAAACGTGATATTGTTGTATTAGAAGAACAAGTTTTTATATTATATTTGTGTTCTTTAAGGCGAATACTCAGATTACGAGTTGTTGAACCGATGTAGATTAAGTCCTTCGTTCCAGGTTCGAAAGCTTTGAGAGTTATTGCATAGATTCCATGTTGGTCTGATAGCTGTACGGGATCTCTGTCTGTTTTGATGAAAGAGTAGATATTGCATGTTTTTATTCCAAAATTAAGATCAAAAGGTTTACAAATGTTTTTCAGAGTGTTTATAACAATCGGGGTATAAGGTACAGATCTCACATAGCGAATGTCACGTTTGTTAATGTTAATTAAAGAGCAAGTGGTACGTTCTTGAATTTTTTGCAGGATCCTATTGACAGTATGTGGTGTATATCCAAAGGCTGAAGTGAGGTCACTGATTTTATCAATTTCTGCATTATATATATAGCTCAAGGGTTGAAGAATGTGTTTTTGCACGGTTTAACATAAAACGAAGTGAGGAATGTTTTTGATATATGGGGTGAGAAGATGTTTCAGGGATCATAGAGAATAAAGCAGTAGGTTTTCTATATGCTGAGGTGATAATATTGTTTTTATTAGCTTCACGTCTAATCAAAATATCTAGCAAAGGTAATGTTAAATCATGAAAAATATTTGTAAACCTCTTGATCTTAATTTTGGAATAAAAACACGCAATATCTACTCTTTCATCAAAAAAGACAGAGATCCCGTACAGATATCAGACCAACATGGAATCTATGCAATACCTCTCAAAGCTATCGAACCTGGAACGAAGGACTTAATCTACATCGGTTCAACAACTCGTAATCTGAGTATTCGCCTTAAAGAACACAAATATAATATAAAAACTTGTTCTTCTAATACAGCAATATCACGTTTACTCCTTAACGAACCTTTCCAACCATTGTGAGAAAAAACCAAAATTCTCACCACTCCGAAATCTCAGCATCTAACCCTTCTTACTGAGAGTCTACAGATTTTCGCTCATCGCCACCAATGCTGTAACGACGATTATCCAAGTATCATTCATAATCCCTGGAAATGTTTGCTACAGATTGCAGCCTCTAAAAACATTTTTATAAACTTTGAATAATAATACACTCACCTGTTTGAACTTTTGTTTCTGTAGTGCGCATGCCTTCATTACACTCTACGTCATTTATGTATCTCACCCCACTGTGTATATATCCTGCTGTTCTAACCATCATACTTACACCTGTGGATGGATTCCGTTGCGGATCTGAAAGATTCTAGTGTGCCTTTTATGTGAATACTTTTATGACTAAGGTGTTTTTTATATTAAAGATTTTTAAACTATTTTATCGTGCATAGACGGCAATGTACTTACATTAATTTTCAACCTCCAGCACGATGTGTTTTTACGGAGTCATAGCTCATTTGCTTAAAACTGTCAGGTGGTCATAATAAAGTTGCCACTCAGTGTATAAAGTAGCATCATGACACACAGCACTTACCGTACGAGCTCCGATGAAAGTCCGCTGCGAGAAGTGAAAAACGGATCGTTTCACCACTTGGTCTAGAAAATCGCAAATGCTTCCAGTGTGGGATTAACCTGAAATGATATCCAGACGACGTTTAAGTACTGACAACAAAATCGAGTTGTTGACATGTTACAGTGGGGTTTACCGCTCATAGATGTGGTTGCTGCTTTAGGAGTTTCGCAAAGTGCAGTAAGGCGGCTACACACAGAACTTCTACTGCATGGAAATGCTGCAGATCGACTCAGGAGTGGTAGCCAGCTGATAACCACCAAGACACAAGATCGCTACCTGAGATTAAGCACTCGGAGAAGGTTTAGTATCACCAGTAGCCGACTCCGGAGATCCTTATGGTGTTAAAATATATATACAGCCGGTGCCGATTCGTCTTCACCAGTACGGACTTTACAACATAGACATCATGTCACAATCGTCAAAGATTTACCTGGGTTCAACAGTACATGACAGGGAATACAGAGTGTCACCATGTACTTTTTACAAAATAATAGCGTTTCTCTCTTTATCGTAATCCTCTACGTACACGAATGGAACCACACTATGTACAGTCCGTCTATTCTTACCAACGGCAGTGAGTTTTGGTCTGGGCAGAAGTATGTTTAATGGCCTCACTTTGTTTGTCAAGGCAACATGAATGCCTCAATATACCCAAGCGAGATCATCATGCCCATTGTGACACTGTTTCACGCACTTATTTGACATGCATTCCTTTTTCTCGATGACAATGCAGCCAATCACAGTGCCTCAATTATGCCTCAGGAGCTGAAAAATCATGGGATTTAGTCTTTACAGCTGCCTGTGAGGGCTCCTGACTTTAATCCTGTTGAAAACATTTGGGACCCTGTGCAGCGACATTTGGATAACTACGTTCCGTATCTCATTACATTGGCAGACCTCCGTAACATGTTGCATGTAATACGGAACGAGCTGCATCAGACACTCATAAATAATGTCATTGCAAGCACGCCTCGTAAGTGTCAAGACACAGAGGTGGTGCTACCGGGTACTGAAATCCAGAGGTATGGACATTCTTTTAATTTACCATTTTGTCTACACTGCAATGCTACTTTGTTGTATGCAGAAATTTCGCAACAAATGATTCTTGTATACGAACTCCTTCTCGTTCGTGTTACGTAAAGTCACTGATTATACACTACCGGACAATTGCTAAGGACGGATGACAATAGCAACGATAGCAACCATAAAATGGAAGGCAGGAAAATGTGGAAATTAGCATAACTGCCGGATACAGTAAGACGTGTTGTGCGTATGCAAATTTTGGATTGCCGAACTTGTTTGGGACGTCATAGCGCTGATAAGAGATATAAAGGTTTTGACGCGTATTGACCGCTGTTGTTCAAACGCAAAGTTGAAAGAGAAAGAATCAATTGACGAACTTGCAATTTGCAGTATGTCTTCCCGACATCACCTAGATGATTTTACGCGTGGCCGTATTATTGGCAAGATTGAAGAAGGGCGAAAAATAACAGATGTTGCCAGGGAGTTCGACGTCAGCCACAGTGTTGTTTCAAGGCTTTGGAAATCATTTCAAACAAATGGAGAGTGTAGCAAATGTCACGGGGAGGTCGTGTTCGCAGTACGACACCTGCAGAAGATCGGTACATAGTTCTATCAACGAAAAGACACCGGCGCAGCACAGCTAGTGAGGTCGCAAATCAGTTTATGGCTGCTACTGGCAAGCGGATCTCCCGAAAAACCGTCGCCAGACGTTTGCATGAAGGAGGACTATACGCCTGCCGTCTTGTTGTGTGCATCCCATTGTCCAGACGTCACCATGCAGCCCGTTTGCAATGGTTCCATCAACATCGCAATTGGACTGATAACGACTGGTCTGCTGTCCTCTTCTCAGATGATAGTAGATACAGTCTATCGTCTGATTGTCGACGACAACTGATCTGGCGTGATAGTGGTACTGCATATTGTCCAGCAAACATACAGGAAAGAGACCGACATCCGACATGTAGTGTCATGGTATGGGCTGGCATCATGATCAATGACCGTATGTCCCTCTATGTGCTTCCAACTTGGACTATGACTGGCGAACGATACATTAATGATGTTCTGCTACCTCATGTTTGCATGTTCCGTGGTGCTGTCGGTGATAGATTCATTTTCATGGACGACAACGCAACATGTCATCGAACAGTCGCTGTCCAGGAGTGTCTTGAGAGCGAGGATATTCAATGCTTCGTATGGTCTGCACGTTCTCCAGATTTGAATCCCATTGAATATGTGTGGGATGCTTCGGGAAGGAGTCTTGCTGGTCGCCAATGCCCTCTAATAAATAAGTACACTCTCATCCGCGCACTGACAGAGGAATGGGATAAATTACCCCAACATCTGCTTGATAATGTTGTGCAAAGCATGACACGACGTGTGGAATCTTGCATCGCCCTCCATGGTGGCCATATCCCGTATTGACATCTTACGCCGGAACGCCTGCGGACGGTAATTGCATTTTTTTCACCTTTACGTATTCTGCACAAAATGGCCTGTTTGTCCCTTGAACACGTTCCAAAGCCTTCTGGATTTCAGAGCACAATAAATTGTCTTTCTTGTAATGTCCTGGCATTCTGACATTATTTTATTTCACTTGGCATCCAACCACACTTACTTTTTTATGCGCTATATAGCCGTTTATGATCCGTCCTTAGCAATTGTTCAGCAGTGTATTTCAGTGTGTGTTGGTTGAGTCAGATACACTCATTGTCATAAAAAATACGCGCACACAGAGAAAAAACGTGCGATTAACGTCAAACTCGGGGAATAGCTAAGGAGAGGGCAGACATGCAAATGATTAAAGTTTCCTGTGATTTCGCATGCCCGCGCGTCCAAGTCTGGCGCTGAAATCGTAATTCTTGGGATTTATAAGTCGCCGCGCAGGGGACTCCACATTGATGCCGTAGTGCACGGTAAGAGTCACGTGACATCCTTGAGCGATAGACATGCCGAGGACCGCCGCAGATGTTCGTACGGGCAACTGACGGAGCTAGAAGTCCCTTTGGGGCTGCACAAGGGACTCCTGTGCCCGCCGGAAGCATTTCTAGATGTCTGACAGAGGCGAATATGCACTCCCGACAGCCTTAACGTTTTCCGCCATTAACACCTGACCATCGTCGGCGTAGATTGCAGTGGTGTCAGCAGCGAGCAACATGGAATGCTACGGACTGGCGACGTATGGTGTTCAGCGACGAATCCCGCTTCCTTATGGGAACGGACGACTACCGTGTCAGAGTGTGGAGGACCGCAGGTGTACACTACAATACCAACCTCACTCGTCCCGAACTGCAGGCGTGATGGTCTTGTTACTCATCGCGTGTCACTGTCGGACTTTCCTCGCAGTGATCCGAGGGAAGCTGACAGCCCAGCGCTACGCACAGGAGATCCTGCGGCCCCATGTGCAGCCTATTCTGGCGGAGCGGCCCGGAGTCATTTTCCAAAAAGATAACACCCGTCCACACACGGCTCGGATTTCCCAGCGCTGTCTACGTTATGCTTCCACGCTTCGGAGTCTTGCTATATCGCCTGATCTCTCGCCCATCAAACACCTGCGGCACTAAATGGGATGCCAGCTTTCTCCGTGTCCCAGTGTTTGTGACTTAGAGCGTCAAATGCAAGAGTGAGGGCCAATCTATCCCAGGATAATATAAGGCGTCTCTTCGACTCCAAGCTGGACCGTATCACCGCATGTATCCGAGTACGAAGCAGTCCGACGCGGTACTAACGCTGACCGGAATGTGCACCGTACGTCCGCGGGAAATCATCCTGCTGCTGTGATATTGTAATCGCGTCTGTCCTTGGTATGTACAATTTCTCTACTAAAATCACATTTCAATACCATGCCTCGTTCTTGGTGCGCGGATTTTTATGACAATGAGTGTAGTTGCACGTTTCATTTCAGGCAATATCCCTAGGTTTTTGTGACCAGTGTATAAACATTCGCGGTAAGTTACTCTTCAGTCGCTATGATCGGTATGAGCTTATGCGGTAATTAAAATTGGACCCCGAAAATCGCGTGCCGCTGGCATTTGCCTACTTTGCCTATGATAACTAGTCTTGGTCTTGGTAGCTTAAAAATATCAAACAATGATCTCCGCTCTTCAAACGTGGAAAGAGCGAAGAACATTGTTTGATGTTCCTGATCCTCATTAAATGTCTAAATACTATTTTTAAGCGAATGAATAATTATTCATTCGCTTAAAAATAGTATTTCTTCCTCGAAATGTTTAAGGGATATTAACTGTTCACATCAGAAATGTTGGCGAGATTGTACATGCGTTGCAAAATAAGGACATCGTTCACATTATTGTAGATTCCGCCCAGCTATTTCATTATTATTACTGCTACTGCGGGAAATTACTACCAACTTCAGTTTATTTGATGTGGTACCAAAAGTCTGAACTTCGAAGAAGTGGGAAAAAGCTGCACAAAAGGTCAAAGTTTGGCTGCGCCTCGTACGCAGATATAACCGGTAAAACGGGAATGTGAGACTTTCATTTTGTTTTGTCGAGCAATGTATATTTACCTGTATCATATTACTAAAGCATTATGAATGCACTACTGGATGGGGTCTACCAAAGCCTTATTCACAAATTTATATCTTGAGCCAGACTCTTCCATTCTACTGCTGCATTCTTGCTAATTTTATCCACCCGTTTGTAACATCATTTTGGGGGTTCTTTTCCTGACCCTTGGAATTCAGTCTAGCATTTCAGTTTATTTTGTGTGGTTAGTTCTTCTAGCAACATTTTTTATCGCACTGCCATTTCAGAGTTTTCACGTTGATCATGATATCAACAATTCTTTTCATTTTCCTCCTTTATGAGTCTACGAGTTTCTTTACCATCTATAACGACGAATATTTTGAGTGCAATTTCTTTTTAAAGTACTGCCCAGTCTTCCGTTAGGAGGTGAAAAGTTTAATTGCCATTTCCTCGATATCTCTGCTTCTAAACGTCCGATTTGTAAAATTATTTTTGCATCGGATAGAACTCTTGATGGAAAATGTTCTGCGTATAATTCCTAATTTTTGTCGATGAACGGTTTGCCACTAGGGCATGTAAGTGTATATTTCTATCTCTGATATATTTGCAGCAATATCTGCGCTTCTGAAAATTCGATTGAAAAATAAATTCTGTTCGGATATTGATTACTATGATCAACCTTTTGAGAATACCTTCTGATTAAATTAATTCATAGTTTTGCCGCCATGGCCCTTAGTTGTATATTATATTTTTCTCGATATCTCTGCTTCTAACAGCCCGAAAAATTTTTTTCTCTGAGAGCGTTTTTTAGTGGGAAATGTTTTTGAACTTATTAAGTGTTCTGAATTTATTTCTTCTTTAAGTAATACAAAGCTTTTCCGCTAAGGGAAGTAAAGTTATATAATATTTTCCTCTATGTTTCTTATTCCAACCCAATGGTTCTGAATAGGGTTGCCCGCGAAGTGTGCCACTCTGCCCTCAGTAAAAAAATTGAACCCGAAAAGAAATGAATAAAATCCACAGGCGACAAAAAAAAAAAGAATGTTTATCCATATTTATAAAGAACAACAGCATAATGATTTTTGCTTTATTTAGATCTGTGACTGCGTTTAAAAGTTTCAGAATGTGCATTCACCGGGACAAATGGTAAGCGTAATTCGATAGTTTCCTGCTGGATTCTCTGACGCTTCTATGCAACCCTCTGCTAGGATTATAGACCATTATATTCATCATCAGTTGCCCTTTGGATTCCGTGCAGGAAGGTCGCACATCGTGTGAGCTCCTGCGAGTGAACTTTAGTGCAAGCTTTTCGTCGTCGTCGGCCGTTCGTCTTGTTCTGCGATTAGATAGTTTCTGGGTTACCAGTCTATCCGAATCAGTCCGGTTAGGGGATCTTTTAGTTGTTAAGCTTTTTTCAAAGCTCAATTAAAATTTTCTCGAATCCACTTCTCTTCGTTTCAGCTTCAAGCCCATCCAAAAAAATTAAGAGAATTTCAAGTTCTGATGTTGTAGAGCAAAAGCCTGACGCCAAGAAAAGCGATGCCGTTTCCCGTTCCACATCTACTTTCACGGGAAATCCTGAGTCAACTGAAAAGCCAGATCCAAGAAGATCTAGAAGAATTAAGAACCTTCCGCCGGAACTTTGTAATAGTATCCAAAAAAGAACAAGAAGAAGATTGGTAGGTAAAAAACTTTCTTATTCTGTGCCTCAGAAAATTCTAGGCACGTCATCTGACAAAAAAGTTGTCGATGACTCTTGTATGTCTGTGCCAATTCCAGACATAATATCTGAGAAAATATCAGATATGAAAAAAACACCGGTGAGATGCCCGGGCGATGGGATTTCTGAAAAAATTACAAATATCATTAAAACACCGAAGAGATGCTCGGGCGATGGGATATCTGATAAAATCTCAGATATCATTAAAACACCGGAGAGATGCCCGGGCGATGGGATATTTGTAAAATTTTCAGATTTCAATAAAACACCGGTGGGATGCCCGGGCGATGGAATATCTGAGAAAATACCAGATATGATTTATGAAAAGTCCGAGAAAATTCCGGACAACCTTACCCAAGAGGAAGGTTTTATAGAAAACAGACCTGAGACAGCTTCGGCGTCAGGCTTTTGCAATGAAAAAAAAAAAAAAAAGGCCCTTTTTGGGGCCGAGTACTTTTTTCAATAAAGTTACTGTGCAAATACAAAACACAAAAAGGGTTGAAATAAAAGAACAACCTCAGTCATCTTATGAGCATAAGTTGCTGTAAATGACACAAAATTAATGAAAAATGACACAAATAAATACCTGCGTAATATTAATTTATTACACAGAGAAAAAAAAAAGAGTTGTCCCTAAAAGCAATGTACAGAACTCTGTGCTAAAAGAAAGGATTGAAAAACATCGCAAAAATTTCCAAAACACAAATGTGACAGAGAAATTGATTGCCGATGTTGACAAATATCTAGGCGAGAAAAAAAAAGGCCCTTTTAAGAGCCTGATACAGAATTCTGTGCCCCAAGAAAAAATAAAAAAATATCGCAAAAAAAAAATTCCAAAACACAAAAGTGATAGAGAAATTAATTGTTGATGTTGATAAAAATATAGATGAAAATGCTACGCATAAGCAAAAGAAACTGGTTACTCCAACCGTGGAAAAACCAAAATATTTCACTGGCAGGCTTAGCAAAGAAATTAAAGAGGCAGAAAAAAATAACTGTAATGAAGAGGCTCAATTGCAGTATGCTAATAACAACGATGAAGAAAAAAACAACGGCATATTTAGGGGCCGTTCATTTTCCTCTTTCTCTGAGGAAGGGGGGAAAAAAACAACGGCATTTTTAAGGGCCGTTCATTTTCCTCCTTCTCTGAGGAAGGGGGAAAAAAAAACAACGGCATTTTTAAGGGCCGTTCATTTTCCTCCTTCTCTGAGGAAGGGGGAAAAAAACAACGGCATATTTAGGGGCCGTTCATTCTCATCTTCCTCCTTCTCTGAGGAAAGGGGGAAAAAACAACGGCATTTTTAGGGGCCGTTCATTCTCATTTTCCTCCTTCTCTGAGGAAAGGGAAAAAAAAACAACGGCATTTTTAGCGGCCGTTCATTTTCATTTTCCTCCTTCTCTGAAGAAGAAAAACGCCCTCTTAGTGAAACCTTTCCCTCATTCTCTGAGGAAGAAAGCAAATTTGACCTATTAATTAAAAAAGTTAAAGGAATGTCCACGAGTGAGAAACTTACGGAAAAAAAAATAAATGGAGAAACCGATAAAAAACAAAAAAATGGTGAATGGACCATCAATCAAATAGCAGAATTAGCTGCCAAACTGGTCAAAAGCAAGGAAGCAATCAATTGTAATTCTGACCAAGTTATCGAAATTAACAGCAATATAAATAAAACTGAAACAGTAAAAAATGATGAAAAAAAAAACCGAGGATGAATTTTTTTCCTCTGAAACAAATGGACTTAACATATTAATTTGGAATGCGCAAGGCATCAAAAGGCAGCATAGAGAATTCTTAGCCTACCTAAAATACAAAAAAATTGACATTGCGCTAATTAATGAATCCTGGCTAATGGACAGAATTAAATTCAAAATTCCCAACTACAAGGTTTACAGAAAAGACAAAACCTCCCAAAGTGGGGGAATTTTGATTGCAGTGAAAGATAAACTAGAGCAAAGTGAAGCGATATGCAACACAGAGGATGGCATGGAAGCGCACTCGGTTATAATTCAAACAAAAAATAACCCGATTAAATTTACGGCACTATACAATCATCCCAAACACACTATTACCAGGGAAGCTCTAGATAAGCTTTTCGAGGAAAATATTCCTACGGTCATTGCGGGAGATTTTAATAGTAAACACCGCTATTGGCACTGCCCAAGAGCTAATAAAAGTGGGAACAATATTTTCAGATATCTTTTAAACCAAAACATTGACTTGGGGGCGCCTTCTGAACCCACACGAACGGCGCTCAGAGGAACTAGCAATATACTAGATTTTGCACTCCTGAAGAATAATAAATATTACTTTGAAATTTATACTGAGGCAGCACTCTCCTCTGACCACAATCCAGTTCACCTCCAGCTTTATACTGACAAAACTGTGAAGGTAGCACCCAAAATGGTCACTAACTTCAAGCAATTTGAAGGGAAAATTAAACTGGTGCCACCCCCAGTAATTGGAGACTGTAATAGCAAAGAAGAAACTGACACAGCTATTAAACTCTTTAACCTCGCCATTAAAAAAATTATGGAAGAATGTCAAACTCCTGCTAAAGAGAAAAAAAATCCGTACTATTTACCCAAAGAAATTTTGGAACTTATAAAAGAAAAAAATAGGTACCGAAGCAAGTGGCAAAGAACAAGAAATAAAACGTTCTATGACCTTTATTGCTGCATAAATAGACAAATTAAAAGAGAAATCAGAAAATTCGAGAATGGGTCATGGGGTCAAGTATTAGAGGAGGCTCATATTGACTACTCTGAAAATTCGGATAAAAAAAACAAAATGACTCTATGGAATCTTACGTCGAGCTTGCAAAATAAAAATGTCAAATTACTCCCACCCCTTCAAAAAGAAGATGGGACGGTAGTTAGAACTGACGAAGAAAAAGCAGAAATTTTTGCAAACTCACTAGAAAAACAGTTTAAAATAAATGACATCCCTGACACTGATGTAGCCATTAAAATGAAAAAGGCCCTGAATACTTATTTTAGACACGCGGAGGATGTAGAAAATTCTAGAGTCATCGCCCAAAGTGCACAACTCTATGAAGAATTTACTAGTAAAAAAAAACCTGTATTAACATCCCCAATTAAAAGCAAAGAGAAATCTCTTTTAAAAAAAATAGAAGCACAAGGCATAGAAAACAGCAGCCAAAAGTAGAAAATGCTACGGTCTCCTTTACGTCCGATAGACAAGTTAAAGGTGCTACGACCTCTCGCGGGTCCGGAACGCCAGAAACTGAAAAGATCAGAAATAAAAAAAGGCCTTTTAAGGGCCAAAAAAATTTTTTTGTTCCTCCTGACTTTGAAAAACCACTACCCATCAGTGAAAGGGAAGTTAAGTTTCATATTAACAATCTTAAAAATAAAAAGGCACCAGGCAATGATGGCATAAATAATAAAATTATGAAAACATTACCGGAAGAGTATGTGCAAACCCTTACTAAAATATACAATTGTGCCATTAAATTAAATTATTTCCCTGATATTTGGAAGACAGCAGAGGTAATACTATTACCCAAGCCAGGCAAAAACCCGGCAATTCCTGAAAATCACAGACCGATTTCGTTGCTCCCAACCATGGGAAAAATCTTTGAAAAAATAATTCTTATTAGAATGCAACAATTCTGTGAGGAATTCCCAGTAATTCCATTTACTCAAGGAGGTTTTAGAGATAAACACTCCACGGTGCACCAACTCTCTAGAATAACTGAAAAATGTGCTGAAGGAATTATAAAAAAAGAACACACAGCAGCCATATTTCTGGATGTGGCAAAAGCATTCGATAAATGCCCACATGAGGCAATTATCTACAAGCTAATAGCACATGATTTCCCACCCTGGATTATACATATAATCAAATCATACCTCACTAACAGAACATTCTGTGTAAAAATCAATGGGAAAAAATCGTTAAAAAAAATCGAAGCTGGTGTACCTCAAGGCAGTGTACTCGCACCAACGCTGTATTCTATCTTTACGTCAGACTTTCCCAACTATAATAACAGGAATCTGACTACAGCTCTCTATGCTGATGACACTGCACTCGCTTATACTTCCAAAAATAAAAATCAAGCAACTTTCATGTTGCAACATTATGTTGAAAAACTTGAGAAATATTTCTTAGATTGGAAAATTAAAATCAATACCGAAAAAACTCAAGCAATTCTATTTTCTAGGATTAAATGCAATCACAATCCAGACTTTGAAATAGAAATGTATAAAAAAAAAAAATACCTTGGGTAAATGATGTTAAATACTTAGGACTTTTCATGGACCACAACCTAAACTGGAACAAGCATATTAAAGAAACTGTGTCCAAATCTCTTAAGATCAGAGGAAGTCTCCAGCCAATAATAAAAAATAAAAGGCTTAGCAGGAAAAACAAAACTTTGATATGGAAAGCCTGTATCAGCCCTGTTATTACTTATGCCTGTCCTGTCTGGGGTAACTGCAACAAACAGCAGAAAAATAAGATTACCTCATTTCAAAATAAAACCCTACGATATATGGTTGGACTTGATGGAAGTACTTCAAACCATGCTATCCGAAGCATGCTAAATATTAACTCCATCCATTACACGATGTATGACTTAGCTTATAGATACTATGAAAAAGCTAAGATTCATCCTAATCCTCTAGTCAGAGCGGCCATTAACTATACTGTCAATGAAACTGACAGTTATAAAAAGGCCAAAAACTATCTTGAATAAAGTTCCAGAAATGAACCCAATTCACAGCTACCCTAGCAAAAAAAATAACAATAATTGGGACTAGAGTTTAGAGGGTGAAGAAACCTTGTTAAATAAAAAAAATGTGAATAAAAAAAAAAAAAAAGGCTCTTTTAAGGGCCTTACTCTGATTGCAAATTTACTTCACACATGTGAATTAATCTCGTTAAATAAAAAAAAAAAAGGGGGTGGGATCCTCTAAGAGCCGTACTCTGTTTTGAAAACATACTTCACCCATGTGAAGAAACCTAGTTAAATTAAAATGAGAAAAAAAAAAAAAAAAAGGGCTTTTTTAAGGGCCGAGCAAAATGTTGCATAAAAGATTTATCTTTTTTGTACTAAATATCTCTGCCCTTAAAAAAACAAAAAAAAAAACAAGGTATTGTTGGTCTTGCCTTTTATGTTAAAATTTGTTGTTGTTTTTCCTTGATTAAAAAAACAAAACAAAACAAAACAAAAAAAAAAAAAAAGGCCCTTTTAAGAGCCGAGCAAAATGTTGCATCTGAAACCTCGATCGGTGTAACTTTGTGATCACACCACCTCAGCTATGGTTAATCTGACATGCCTGTCAAGAATCAACAAAAGTTAACCAGTGAAAAAATTCTGTAAACCAATGGGGAAAAATCTTTTCTCTCATTGGCTGGCGAGCAACACTGAGCAAATGGCCAGTTTTGTCTTACCCGGAGTTCAAAGACGATTCTTCTCTGGGAAAGATGTTCTGTGTGTGATGATTTTTTTCCAGGTTCCCCTCTCCCGTGTCCTTTCCTTCCTTTCCCCCTGTGCTCTTCTGTGGCACAGATGTACCAGGCATTTTTCTGCGGAGAGAAATAGCACTTGAAATGGCTTGTTGTTACAGGTAAGTATGTAGAGCAGCTTACAACTTCACTTCTTAACGGGTAACCGTCTACTCCCTCTCCTCTAATATTTCCATACTTTTCTTTCGTACTATTCTATCAGGGAAATCTGTTCCCAAACATCTAATATTTCTCTTTTTCACCTGACAAAAGGCGCAGAGCGCTGAGGGTTCGGGTCTCTCAACCTCAGATAGGAAATATCTCTCGGCGTCACACGAGAGAGGGAGGATGACACGCATATCCGTGTGTTCGGTTCTCTACTCAACACGACATCTATGAATTTTCTCTGGCAGAATTTGGAATTAACTCAAGGGTTTCTTTCGTGTCGTGCTTCGTTCAGCGCCGAGAACAACAGCTCTAATTATTGTCATCGGTCAAAATGTCGTTCTCAACGCTAAAGAGAAATGTTTCCAGTGAAAATCGTGAGTTAAAATCGAGGTGGAGGAACTTGCAACTCCGGTCATTTTCCCAACAATATGGAGCGCCACCTCATTGGGCTTTGATTGTGAGGAGGTCTCTGGATACCAAACTTCCAAATGGAGGGATTGGGTGTGGTGGTCCCATTGCATTGCCCCCACGTTCGCCGAATTTAACACCCTGTGTCTTTTTTATGGCAATTCATCAAAGGTGAGGTTTACAGCACCATTGTTGCAGACATTGTAGACCTAAAAAGGAGGATTACACACGCACTGCAGGAAGTTAATACGGATATTCTCGAACGAACATGGTTGGAACTGGATTACCGTTTAGATATTGTAAGGGTGAAAAATGGTGCCTATGTCGAATGTCTATAAAACTTCATGATGTGTTCTGTCAATTAATACAAGTTGTGTATTGAGATCATTTATATTAAGTCTGTTATGATTATTTGAAATTCGTTACACTTTTGTGGGACACCCTGTGTTTTAGAAAACAGCCATTTTATACTTTTTTTGCCACGGTGGGTGCTCACAAAGCTTGAGCCCTCTACGAGAGGACTATTTTGAGCCCTCTTCGTTCATAAAACTGATCAAAGTTAAGGCGGAGTGGAGCAACCGGAAATTTATCAAAATATTTCTTTATAAAAATGATCAGCATCTATTTATACCTAGCATACGGTTTGTTGTACTGTAAAAAACAGCCGTTTTGTGGGTTTTTTAGCCACGGGGCTGCTCACAGGGATTGAGCCCCGTCTAGGAGCAGTAGTTTGCGCCATCTTCGTTCATAAAACTCATCAAATTTAACGATGGATGGTGCAACGCAAATTTTCCTAAATATATATATATATATATATATATATATAAAAAAAATTTCTTTATAAATAAATTATTTAACACAAGAAAATTAGACAAAAAAGGCTAATGCCATGAGAAGCGCCGAAGGCAGCTAAACCTCATGTAGTAGCTTATATAGAATGAAAATATCACAGAACAAAAATACAAAATTTTAAAACAAGTAAAAAACTGGAACAGGTTGCCGTCATCAGGAGAGCATCAACCTGTGGGAGTGGCCTTTCTAGTACCAACAAAACGACAAGGCAAGCCAAAATTGTCGGTTGGTCATGCTCCCTAGGCCACAAAACCAAATTCTAATAAGCACAAAAATAACAGAAATCAAATTTATAAAACTATAAAAAGAAGAATTAAAAGCTTACCGGCAGAACAAAAACCGCCATGACAAAGAGTCAAACAAGACTGAACAGAGCACTCACAAGAACCCAAATATATACACTGATATGAAAGGTGGTCACGGTTAAACAACTACCTGGTAAGCCAAAAAATGTGTGAATTGACAAGATGCAAAACTGTGTATGTAGATAAGATCTTCAGCTATTAGGGACCCACCAAATAGCACTTTATGTTACCTGTATATTTAAAATTGTTAGGTCCTATGTTAATAAAGCATGTCAATGTGTAATTTGAAACTTTTGGACACCGAATTAAAATTCAAAATTAAATGGTTAAAATGATGCCTTAAGAAACTTTTAGGAAAAGTGTTAGATTGCAATTTAGAAAGAAGAGCTTTCAGATTTTTTGCAAGTAAGAGCTGTGAAGAGCAAATTTTAGCCATTCTATGAAACTGGGAGATGAGTAAATTGCGATGTATAACTTTTGAAATGTTGGATGACCAGTGAGTGTAGTGAATGATATCAAAATCAAAAGAGTTTCTTTTATCAAATAAATTCACCACACCTCTTCCCTCCTCGTCCACCTGAACCTCTAAATTGAGGTAACAAACACAAGTAGACGATCTGTTGGTTTTTCTAGGGTAAGGTCGTCAGGATACAAGTCAGTGGCGCAACGCAAAAAGTCCGGAATGTTAATGCCAATAATGTCATCAACATATCTTAGAGCAATCCCAGGTAAAGGATGATTGGCAACATATCAATTTTGGCTTGCGTTGTCGTTTTGTTGGTACTAGAAAGGCCACTCCCACAGGTTGATGCTCTCTTGATGACGGCAAACTGTTCCAGTTTTTTACTGGTTTTGAAATTTTGTAATTTTGTTCTGTAATATTTTCATTCTCTCTCTCTCTCTCTCTCTCTCTCTCTCTCTCTCTATATATATATATCATCATCATCATCATTGTCAACCATTATCAATCCACTGCTGGACGAAGGTCTCCCCAAGTTTCCTCCACAACGGTCTGTCTTGTGCCAGTCTCCTCCATGTCACTCCCGCATATTTACGAATTTCATCCACCCATCTCCCATGTGGTCTTTTTCTGGGTCTTTTCCTGTCCCTTGGAATCCAATCTAAAATTTCGGCTGTCCATCTATGGTCTGTCCTTCTGGCAGTATGTCCAGCCCATTGCCATTTCAGGGATTTAACTCTGATCATGATGTCTTCCACTCTCGTCATTTTTCGGATCCACGAGTTCCTCTCTTATCTCTCCTGGTTATACCAAGCATGCACCTCTCCATGCTTCTTTGAGTTGTCTGCAGCCTTTGTATGTCTCTTTTAGTTAAGGTCCACGTCTCTGCACCATACGTAAGCACTGGAAGGATGCATTGATCAAACATATATATATATATATATATATAAATGATCAGCATGTATTTTTACCTAGCATATGCTTGGTACTATTTTAAAAAACAGCCGGTTTGTCTTTTTTAGCGAAGGGGGTTCTCACACGGATTGAGCCCACTCCAGGAGCAGTAATTTGAGCCCTCTTTTTTCATAAACCTGATCAAATTGAACGCTGAATGATGCAACGCAAAATTTACCCAAATATGTATTTTAAATAATGATCAGCATATATTTATTCCTAGCATATACAATCGTGGCCAAAAGTCCTGTACCATCAAGGCAAAAAGCAATTTTTGACGTTTGAAGTCAACTTTCACAGCGTGATTGTAAAGTGATTAATACATATTATACATCATTTTAAAGGCAATTTCATGCTGTATCCAAATATTTTTACAGAATGTTATTACCTGTAACAGACGTGAAGTTACAAACGAGAATGTGAAAGTGAGGAGACACAAATCCAGTTCTGAAAAAGCGTTCGCGCCCCTGTAATCTACTATAGCTCTCTCCGACACCCGCTAGTGAGATTTAAAAGGATGTAGAATCGTTTGCTGACTTAGAACGCAACTGCTTGTAGTCAGTTGACGGAAGTTTATGCAGAATTCATGGTGATATTTGAATTTCGGAATGTCAAAGACCCGAAAATTGTTCCTTCCTCTTCAAACCAGGGCAAAAATTATTACTTTGCATGCAATTGGATTCAGTAGTCGTAAAATTGCTGTTAAATCTGGCTGTAATCATTTCACGGTCTTTAGTACCATTAAAAGAGTTGCAGAAACTGGATATGAGGGAAACAGAAAAAGACCAAGGTTGTGTAATGAACGTGATGATCGCATATTGATTCCTCGTTCCTTAAAATCAAGGTTTAAAACAGCCACTATTTTAAGAAATGAGTGGGAGAACGAAGTAGGCATTATTGCATCTGCATGTACAGTTCGTTGTAGGCTACAAAAGAATGGACTGACTGCAAGAAAACCTTTCCTTACTGAACAACAACGGCTCAAAAGAATTGTTTGGGCCAAAGCACACAAGAATTGGATTGTTGATGAATGGAAAAATGTTATTTTTAGTCATGAAACAACTGTTACTATTTCTGCTAATAATGGAAATAGTTATGTACGTCGTCAGGCTGGTGAAAGATATAAGGCATGCTGCACTCAGCCAGCAATAAAGCACTCACATTCGGTGATGTTATGGTCCTGTATTTCAGCCAGTGGTGTTGGCTGTCTGCACGTGATTGATAGCACGTTCAATGGATCGAAATATGTGGATATTTTGTAGTCCAATCTGCTACTATCTGCACAAGACATGGGTTTGCAGAATTTTATCTCTCAGAACGATAACGCGCCATGTCATCGGTCAAACTTGGTTGACGAGTGACTTAATCGAAAAGTTATAAGAAAACTTAAATGGACGGCACAGTCACCGGATCTTAATCCATTAGAGAATATGTGGGTGAGATTGCCTTGATAGTGAATGTGTGCTACGAAATGTGGCAAACGAGATGGTAGCCACAGCTGCTGTCTAGACATTGATCTATGCGTTGCAAGTGAATTATGTCGGAGCTTACAGAGTTTCAAAGAGGGCAAATTCTTGGGACCCATATGGTGGGTGCTTGCGTGACCAAACTAGAATGTTTATCTGGTGTATCGCGAGGTATGTTTTCGAAAGTTATGACCGCATATTGTGTTTCTGGGAAAACATCATCAGATAAACACCAGTGTGGACGAAATTGTGCGTTGAATGACAGAGAGAGAAGGACGTTGGGGAGGATTGTGACTACAAATAAGAAGACACCAGCTGCAAAAGTTACTGCTTAACTGAATAACGTGATTTCAAACCATGTCTGTACAAAAACAGTACGAAGAGAAATCGATAAGCAAGGAATTTATGGTTGAGCTGCAATCGCTAAACCACTGGTTAATAACGTGAATGCAGCAAGCAGGAGAGAGTGAGGTAACACTCATAAAACGTGGACTGCTAAGCAATGGATGACTGTAATCAGATCAGATGAATAGATCTTTGCACTGTTTCCAAGTTGTGGGCGAATTTACGTTTGGGGACCACCTGCCCAAACGTACGATCCGGCGTGCCTTTTGCCAACAGTGAAGCATGGCTGCGGGTCTGTCATAATTTGGGCAGCCAAATCATAGTTATTTCCCGTCACCATTGTGAGATCGTGTCACTGCCAAGGACTATTTAGGCATTTTGAGCGACCAAGTTCATCTCATGGTAAAAACAGTATTTCTTGCTGGCGATGCCATATATCAAGACGATAGGGCCCCAATTCATACAGCTCACACCGTTCGATCATGGTTTTCTGAGCATGTTGATGAGGTTTCTATTTTCCCTGGCCCTCTCAATCACCAGACCTCAATATAATAGGGCCCCTATGGACCGTTTTGGAGAACAAGGTTGGAGCGCATTATCCGCCTCCAGCATCTTTACAGGAACTTGAACGCGTGTTTCAGGAAGAATGATATACCATCCCATTATCTACCATCCAAAATTTATATTTGTCCATTCCCAGGAGAATCAAGGCCGTCTTGTATGCAAAAGGCGGTCTACATCATATTAGGTATGAAATTCCTTCTTTTACCAGATGTTTCCAAATTTTTGTACATCCCCTGTATATAACCTTTCCTCACTTTGTTGTGTTTCTTTTCAGTTTTTATCCAAATAAAGTGTGAAGATATATAAACAAACATGAAGATGAAATCCTATGAAAAAAAGCAGTTCCTTGTTAAGTTGGCCGGAAACGACCTAAATTGTTTTTCCTTTAAAGATGAGGAATTGAGGAATAGGGTCTGGATGCTTATCTCCTAAAATACTGAAAATCTGCTTGAAAGAAATACACAAAGACATAATTAAGAGAGGTGTGGGTTTTTTTGGAAAGTAAATCCATAAGTTTTCCGAAGAACTGTGGAATGATTCCGTTCCGCAAAATTTAGTTTTCCCAAGATGAAGTTTTTACATCACCTGCCGCTGCTTTATTTGAATGGGGTTTCTGAAGTATCTCATTTACTATCTCTGGTTAACAAAACAAAAAAAAAGTTCTTGTTTTCGGGGTTATATTTATTTTTTCTTCTTTTTGGCTTGTTTTATCTCGGAGCTACCTCGGCTGCAGGTTACGCAGTATCTTTGTTGCAAACTGTGATTGAAATGCTGGTAATGTCTCACAAGGGAACAATTCTTAAAGCTAAAGTGAAAATTAACTGAAGTTATTCCATACACGCGTTGCTTTACAGATCTTCTTTTCGCTTTTTTCTTACCCTTTTTTTCTTCTACAACGGAAGTAAACTTCTGAAACAGCAAGTCCTGCTGGTGAGATTTCTCCGAGCCGCTGAAGAGGGTGATGCACTGAGAACATAAGGATAAGAAATCATTCTTGGATTTGTTACACGGTGTGTAAGCATAGGTGTCAAGCTTAAAAGCACACATTCCTGTGTTTGAAACAAAGAGCTGTGGAGACTAAATGCACTAAAGTAAGATAAATGAAGGACTATATGAATCTTTCTGGGCGGATTTTTTTTTCCATTTCTGATGACTTCAAGAACACATCGGCAGAGGAAATGTAATGAAACATAAGACCGAAAAATGCTATTGGGAAAGCAGGCCAGTGTTTATTCATTTAAGGAAACGATTCTTCTTATTTTATCCATTACCATTATATTATATGTATGTACATTTTTCTGTATTATTTTTTATTTATACAAAATTAAGATTTAAAATTCACTAAGAAAAAAAATTGTTTTTCTCATTTTAATATTTGAAGTGCAGTAACTTTTACAGCTGTATCAACTTTTAGTTTAAAAATTGAATTTAAGTATTGCGTTTGTGCGAATGAAATGCCCGGGAAAGGACCAGCACACATGGACGCCGAGAACGGAAAAGTAGGACAACTAACCTAGGCAAAATAATCCCCCGCGGCATCGACACATAGTCGCCATATGTGCTGCAAGACTATGATCCCGGAACGAAAAACGTCTTGGTGCTGGGACACGAAGAAGACACAAACTACACGTTGATGCCCGTTGCCTGTCGTGAACTGTTTACCGTACAGGATGTGACCCAGGCGACGAAACAGATGACACTCTGTGGGAGACAACTCCGGCGAGTAGGCAAAATGAGGCAGTGCTGCATAGCCCAAGGCACTTAGTGTCAGCATCATTCGTTCTGCGACAAAAGGGTGGGAGTTGTCCTAGAGAAGAAGAACGCCCTGTCTGTTGGCCAAAAGCCGCTTGTTTCTGCAGCAGTTCCCGGTGCATCTGGTGTAATTCAGCACAATAACGTTCTGCAGTGATGGTTTAGACTCTCGCCAAGAATTTCCGATGAATTATCCCGGCTGTGGACCATCAGACAAGGAGCATCATCTTCTTGGTGTGCAAGGGTGGCTTTAGATGCCGTCCAGCAGGCTGTGCCTTACTTAACCATTGTGCATGTCATTTCCGATTGTCATAAAAGACACACTTGCCCTCGCAGTTGTGCAATTCGATGCAGTAGAGATTCCTGGTTTATTCCTGGCAAGTAGCGACGTGCAGACTTCCAAACGGCCAGTCTTGTTGGCAGGTGTCAACTCATGCGGCAGCAACATGTCTAGCTTTTTGATCTTACCCAATGTAGACAGACGGCGAACAACTGTCGTGGGGTGGACAGGGAGTCCGCTTCAATCACACGTAACAGAACATAGTCAGAAGCAGCAACAGGTCGGTGATCACGTGCTTCCTTTTGGCAGGCCCGTATCTCCGCTTCGAAACTTCACAAACCATCAACGAATGGTTCGTTCGTTGGCTGTATTTTCCCCAAATGCTTTGTTCATGTTTCGAACGGCAATTCCAGAAGAATGGGCCGGTTTAAATTCATAGAGTAAGATGACTCTCAAATCCGGCGTCTACATGTTTCCTTTGCAACCACGTTACGTGCAAACAAACCACGCCTGAACCTTGTTCTTCCCACACTTGCTAGCTATTTATAGTAACTCTGTGACGTAATGACCGCAACACCTGTGGGTGGTTCCATTCCGCTGTGGTGGGTGCCTGTTTCCACTGCTCGTTCGCGCCGGACACTTCTTTCGTACCAACGCAATGTTATATTTGCACTTTCCAAATTACAAATGTATTAGATTATAATTTAAAAATTATATTATTACTCCAATTCTGTGTCGACATAGAATACACTTTATTAAAACAGTCACACTTCCGAGTTGTTTTATACATTTTAAAGTGGTTGAATATCTTTGCTACTTCCATGTCTGATATGATAGTTTTCTTCGTGATATCTAGCGATATAGGACTTACAATATCAAAGCTTTTAATGAGACATACCGTAGTTATCTTCAGGGTTTCATGGTACCGAAAGAAATCCTGAAATTTTGTTGCAGCAATATAAAAATTTAAAAAACCGTCAAAGAAATATGAACTTAAAAACGTTTTGCAATGATAATATTCGGCACCAAGTTGCCGTGTTTCAATTGGTCCGTATGTAGCCATCTTTTCAGAAAACTTCATCCTGTAGTCGAACCCGCATCTTCCGATTTTCGTTTGAGCATGGTACCATTACACCACCCGGGACAGCGAAGCTCCAAACAACTGAAGCTACGCAGATGTTCTTGGAAATCTGAATACCCTTTAGACAAGCAGTTGTCTAATAGTCCAAGAAATCCAATGTTTCCTCGTAGCGTCAACGTAATTTCTCATGAATATAAGTCATATGTCCTAGCGCTTCACTGAGCATCTTAGATATCAACGAGAAATAAATCCCCCTGAATAAAAAACACGCGTAAACACAGTTGTTGTCCTTTAGAACGCTGACTATATTTTTAACGTAACTTCTTACGATGAATTCAAAAATGCAATTAGGATTTTCTGTCACCCACAGTTTTCGTATGATAAAGTTTTTCCAGTACTGATTACTGAATTTATATGTATTACATCAATAGCAATAATGTACATAAAACGTGATTTTAAATTATTGCGTGTTGTATTTTAATTTTAATATAGTGTGCAATAAAAATCTTTCATAATAAAGGCCCTAGTGTATATGCTTAGCCATCGTCAGGGATGACTCATAGACAGACGCCTCGCAACGACATCTGAGCAGCTGTTGTTCTGCCAGTGGTGAGAACGACTTCACGATGTAAGCATTCGAGTGTTATGTTATCTTTTCGAAGTGAATAATAATATTTTGCACAATAGTTCTACTTTCAAATCGTGTCATTTTGCCAAGAAAGTGTTTAAACACCCTGAAACTTTCTTTTACGTGTGCGGAACCTGCAAAGAGATGAAACATTACCCTATTAATTAAAAACTATTTTGCTCAATTTGCAGTATGGATACATACTTTTTTGTTAGTTTGTTGTGCGGGTGCAACAGTAGAGACAAAAATCATTTGAGAAAGCATTTGTCAGAACGTGAGCCATTAACTCTTAGGAAGGAACATGTAAAACCTCCTCTGGTTTACCTTGAAAATGTACACTGAAGTGCCAGCAAAACTGGTACAGACGAGCTTATGCAAAATAGATAGCAACGTCACCTATGCGCGTACTCGGTTGCATCCGCCAATGCGTATATAAAGCGATAGAACTCCTTGAGCTGTTTCCGGCATGAGAATGACAAATAATAAAGACATCAGGGCTGTTTTCGGCATGAGAATGACAAGTAATAACGATTTAAGCGATTTTCAACGCGGTGCCATACTTGGCGCTCGTGGGATGCGCCATAGTATTTCGGAGGTAGAAACGAAGTTCGGATTTTCACGAACGACCATTGTAAGGCTGTACCGTGACCACAAGAATTCGGACAAAACCTCCAACCTACGATACAAGTGTGGCCGTAAAAATACATTGGGGGAACGTGACCATCGTCGGCTGTCAAGAATCGTTTCACGCGTTGGGCGTGCAACATTCTCGCAGGTATCATCGAAATTCAATGCTGGAGCTTCAACAAGCATCAGCGTCCGGACTGTGCAACGTACCCTGCACGATATGGGCTTTGGGAGTCGACGCCTAACTCGAGTTCCCTTGATGGGGGCACGACACAGGGCTATGCGCCTCGCTTGGGCACGACAACACCGCCACTGGACACTTGATGACTGGAAACATGTAACCTTGTCTGACGAGTCACGTTTCCAACTGTATAGGACAGATGGAAGGATTCGTGTGCGGCGCAAACTCCATGAAGCCATGGATCCCGCCTGTCAAGAGAGAACTGTACCGGCTGGCTGGGGGCCCGTAATGGTATGGGGAGTGTTTAGCTGGACTTCACTGGTACCCCTGGTACATCTACAAACGTCTGTGACCGGCCAACGCTATGTGCGCATCCTTTCTGACGAGGTACACCCGTTCATAGTCTGCATTCATGCTGATGGGTTGGGCTGATTCCAAAAGAACAATGCACCCCACCACAAGTGTCGGGACGCCACATTATGGTTAGAGGAGCATTAATCTGAGTTGTGCTACCATTCCCACCCAAGTCCCCAGATCTGAACGTGATAGAACGCATTTGGGATGCCATGCAACGCGCTATCGAACACAGGTATCCGAGGCCTCGGAATACACCCGAATTGTGGAACGCTCTTCAGGAAGTATGGTGTGGATTGCCTACAACATATTTCCAGAAGCTAGTGGAGTCCATGTCCGTCGTATTTCTGCAGTCCTGCGCTTCCGTTTGGGACCTACCAAGCATTAGATTGGTGTACCAGTTTTTCTGGCACTTCAGTGTATATTTACAGCCCCTACATACACACACACACACACACACATACACACACATTAAACTAGTACTTACGAAAAACGTAATCAAGGCATTCGACCAAAACAGTGCTGCATCCACATATTTAAAAGAAAAAATATACAGAAATAGTGACCCCAAAATTAAGGAAGATATTTTTTGTACGCCCCCAAATAAGATAGTTGATACACAATGAGTCATGCCAAGTTGAAAAACCATTTTTTTAAATCATCCAAAAGTGTTACAAAAATCTTCTTGGGAAACCTCAAGGCAGAAAATTATTGAGACAGGAGCGGATCCAGAAGTTTACTCTAGGGGGGGGGGTTATCGGGTACAAAAGGGGGAGAAGACATCATGGAAGGGTTTTTCAGATATACATTATACATATTGCTGCTTCCCACCTGGCGTTCCTTTGCAAGGTCTTTAAAGCACTTTCACTAGCTCAAGGAATGTCAAATCGTTAAATACCTGAACGAGAGCATGGAATATGTGCAAAATCACAATTGTTTCACTGCGATCGATTGCGCGTTTCCCAAAAAAATGAACTTTATGCTTTTTTGAAATCGGCATAGATTACTTCTGAGTGAAATCCTTCAAATTAAAGCCCATGTACTTATATTCGGAGTTGGTTAATTTAATAAAAACCTATTTTAGTTGTATCCACCTGACATGTCCTCATACATTAAAGTAAATACACGCATGATTTCAGCCAAAACATAATGAACACAGGGTTTAGTCATAAAATCGCTAAATATAAAACACGGTAACTGGAATTTAGCTCCCCCCTCCTCCTGTTTTTTTTTCGGTTTTTTTTTTACTTTGCCTGACGGCGAAGAGAAGAATCGTTTTCATTGGTAATGAAATAATAAAACTCTACGTCCATTGGAAATTAACGTAAAACAGGAAAAAGAAAGCAATTCTAATATCAGTTACTTTACGTACATGAATGGAAACTCTAATGAAGGGCGGTAAACACCGGCATACTCAGTGTGTGTTACAATCACACTCGTACAAAAACGTTAGTTTTTCTTTTTAAAAACAAAGTTCCCCTGATTTCGTTTGAAGAACTGAAAAACTTTCTTTAAATGAGTAGGTAATGTGAAACCAAATTAACAGTGCCTCTTAATATTCGTCAATTACCAAATTTAATCAGCTTGGAATTTTTACGATATTATTAACCTTTTTCTGCAAAAACCTTTATAGCACCAAAATTCCAAAAAGCTAATAGAAAGATAGAAAGTTTCCTTTTTTTGGGGTTTTTTTTTTTTTTTGATGTTTCAGAATAGACTGCTGTCATTTTTACGAAATTTGTTTACGAATCAATTAAGATACGTTCGTAGATCCGATTGTTATTCAATTTGTTCCACCTACTCTGGTTTCAGTACCAAGCTCTGTCTTACCCTATTTCGAGACGTTACAGACAATATGACACCAATTTTGAACGGGGCAGTTATTTAAAGCCAAAAAGATTAAAGATACCAAAAAATTGGGAAGTTAATTTTGAAAATTAAGGTCCCCTCCCCTCTCACCCCTGACAGGAAGGCATAGAAACTTTGGGCATAAGAGAAGATTAGTTTCTCCTTGAGGTTGAGTTGAAAATTTTGTACAGTCCCTGGGTCTAGTTCTTCATCTGATGGATGAGAAGGTGATCTCTTGAGAGATCTTCTTTAAATTTCCCTGAAAGGAGAAATTGATAATTGATTTACGGTTTATAGATGTATGTAAATATACGATTTATTTAAATTTAAGCCGTGTGTGTCACTAAAAAAAACTGCGTGATAGGAAAACACTGAAATCACATTTGAATTCAGCATAAAAAATACTATTAAAATCACATTTTATTTCTTGTGGGACTAAAATAATTGTTATGTAAACCAATGTAATGTTTCACAAATACTTGAAAGACATACAAATGTCACTGACGATTTAATTTTAAAGTTGTTCTGAAGAGGTTTTGGATGGAAAACAATGAACATACGGCCCTTTTCTAATGAGCATCTTAGATATCAATAGAAAACGAATACCACATAATTTTAGACAAATCCTTGGATGGCAATGCAAATATCACTGATAATTTCATTTTAAAGTTTTCTGAAGGGATGGTTACCAAGAAAACAGTGGCGCCCTTTTAATGAACATCTTAAATACCAATGAGAATCGAATACCCCTGAAGTAATCATTTTTTTTGATTGAAGGTTTAACGATCACCGTGATCAACTCAATGAGCTATAAGCTGTCGCCCGTCCCTAATTTAGGGTCACTGGTTTTCGGGCAGGGAGAGAGCCAGTGCCGTAAGACAAACACAACAACCATGTCTCACCAGGATTCGAACTCGGACCCTTCTCGGACGAATGGCCATAAGCCAGCGCATAGACCACTGCGCCACCTTGGCGGCTAACAATGTTTCACAAATACTTAGAAACCATATACAAATCAAGCCAACCAGAACTTTTTCTTAAAGGTTATCCTTAATTATGATTTTGTATATGTGTGGTTATGAAAATGTTTTTGGAATAGTTTACTGTTTTTTTTTTTTTTTACTAAAGTTAGCAGAGACAAGTAAATTACAAGAAAAATAATTTGAAATTTTAGAAAGACGCTTTTGTGTGTGTGTGTGTGTGTCCCATGATTCTAATTTTGAAATCTGGAATCTTACTGTCAGATATTTTCTGTGTTGCATATTTGTCTCGTGTAACATTCCTCACTAAAGAGGAATTTATGTCTTTTGCATCCATTCCCATATTTTCGTACTTTTATCTACATTTAATGAAAAAGGGAGTGGTTTCCTCCGCCTGCATCTCTTTCTCCAAATGGCCAATCTCATAAAACTTCTTTATGGTAGTGACACATTCAGGGGACGTTTTGATGGCCATTCGTGGCATCATGATCCGATGCGGGATAAGAAGCTGAAAGAAGGTTTGCAACCATCGTGCAGGTGCTACGCGTAAGGATGATGCACGACCATCATTTGTGCTCCATCTTACGCGGTCGTATAGCTAATGTACGCGAAGACGCTATGATGAAATGAGAAAAGGAATGCCGAAAGCTTTTCCAATTTTAAAAGCGCGCTGGATGCGCATATCCAAGAAATATAGTAAAATGCAGTTAATTTCTCTTCCGCATATGCAGAGCCTGATTTCTAACCATATTTCTGTCGTTGACCTACTCATTTCTCTGGTTGCTTTTCCTCAAAGAAGAACAGCGAAACACGAAAGTAAAAGGCGGTTTCAGAGAAACTAATCTTGAAAACATAATTTTTTAAGATAATGTTTAATGCTTCTGAGTTGAATATAGTGTTCTTAACATAGGTTCATTTAATATAGGTTGCGATGTATAATTCATATATTAATCACGCCGCAAATGCTACATTGGTGTAAGATAAAATACAAGATTTTGCTCCCCGCTGTTATCGCGTGCCGACAAATATTCACTGTATTATGTTATCACCAGAAAAATGGCAATAGACATATTTTCAGAGCTAACTATATATTAAATTCGTCAGTAGGGACTAGCGAAATGGCGCTATAGATCAGATCATATCATATGTAGAGGATTTTAGGAAGGGAGTGTCTGACCCCAAGTCTTAGACAAACCTTAGAAGTAGGAAGCTAGGAGATTTGGGTTAGAGTCCCGATAGGAAAGTGACACAGAAGCGAGGTGGCGGTTATAACGAAGTAAATTTCTCCGTCATTTTTATCCACGCCGGGGCTGGAACCCGGGTCCCCTCATTCCGGAATAAGTCGCTCTACCGATTGAGCTACGCGGAAGTTCGTTCTGACTGCTATCTGCCTTTATGTCGTGTGCGTCCTGCTGGCAGGTACGTCACATCTCCCCCACCCACCTCCGAAATAGGGCCGGGGGCATGGCCCACGGGTCAGCCATGACTGGTTACAGGAACACCACAGCGATGTCTCCGTTCCCCTTGGCCGGCGAAATCGCTCGACATCGATCCCATACAGCACTTGTGGGACTCTTTAGATCGGCAGGTTCGACTTGCCTATCCACAACCACGTCATCTCCTGGACCTCCGTGCTTTGCTGCAGTCCGAATGGGCACGTGTGCCTTGGGCACCCTTTCACAGCCTCACTGCGTCCATGCCACGCCGTCTTGGCGCTGTCATCCGGACCAAGGGTGGTAATTGTCATTATTAGGTAGGTGTTCATATTATTCCGATACGACTGTGTATATATGTAATCATCATCATCATCATTGTCAACCATTATCAATTCACTGCTGGATGAAGGTCTCCCCAAGTTTCCTCCACAACGGTCTGTCTTGTGCCAGTCTCTTCCATGTCACTCCCGCATATTTTCGAATTTCATCCAACTATCTCCCATGTGGTCTTCTTCTGGGTCTTTTCCTTTCCCTTGAAATCGAATCTAAGATTTCGGCTGTCCATCGATGGTCTGTCCTTCTGGCAGTATGTCCAGCCCATTGCTCGTTCGTGACAGACGTAGTGTTGGAGGCTCCAATATTTTATTTTAGTGTGGTATACCTCGTCACTCACTCACCTGTTGCGTGGCCCTGCTGTCTAAAGGTACTGTGTACGTTTTGAGCTACTTTTCTAGCGTTCTCATCCTCATATTAGTTCATATTCATCCGTTTTCTTATCGGTTACTCGTTTGTTTACGTTTGGAAGCTGCCAACATGGCGGCTTCCGGTATTTCCTTATCATCTATGGGCGTGGCGGATGCACGTCACGTCACACTTGCCACGTCCATGGAAGTTAACATACTCTCGTCCTCAGATGTGTCTGCTCAGATGCCTTCCCAGCTTTCTAGTACTCCTGCACCGGTGCCTTCACTGGACTTGGCTGCGCTTTCTTCTTCAGATCGTGCTTCTTCCTCGGTGCCCTCCCTGGGTACTACTGATTCTACTGCCTTGCCTTCAGCCTGTGCTTCTCTTCGATCACAGCCTTCTGTGCCTGCCGGATCCGAACAGACTTCTCTTCAGAGGATGTCATTTGCCTCTAAAGTGCAACGAGGCGCTACTTTTACGTCCGATTCCTCTCATCCAGATGGTCTTTTGCAAGCAACCCCTGTTATTCAGGTATCCAACCACAAGGTGAAGGTAACGATAGATGACAATTCGCAGATTGGCCGTGAGTTCCATAACCTCCTGGATAGAGGTGTGCTCTTTCATGTTTTACCAAATACTCCATTGCCACGCTACATGGAAGCCCTCTCTGGACATGTGTCGTCTGCGTCCATTGCAGGAATTTCCCGTACTCCTCGGGGTATTTCGGTACAGTTCAATCACAAGGACTTTTTTCTTGCAAACGGACTTTTGATTGGGACAAACCATCTCATCCCGTCGCCTCTTTCCAAGCGTCCGGTGAACATCACGTTCTATCCTGTTCCACAGGAAGTGCCGGATAATGCACTTCCTCTCCTTGTCAGTCATGTTTGTAAAATTGTTGGCAAGGTCCGTCGCCTCTCTGACGCTCCCTGCGGAACTCGATTTGCACATGCTACCAGACCTCGCCGTTAGTTATTGGTCGTCATTCCCACCAAGAAAGCCTTGGCGGATTGCCCTACAGAAGCTATTGTTGAAATTGGCGCACGAACGTAGTTTCAAGATTTTCACTGCTCACTATTGTACACACTGTTTAACACAGAAACACACCACTGCCTCCTGTGACCGCGCTCGACGTGGACGTTCATCAAGTTCGCATCCCACTGCTGACCACATTGGTCTTTCTACTATCCCCACTACCGGTAGTTTGCCTGACGCGAATTCTTCGTTTCTCCGTCAGACGAACATTTCCGTCACGGACAATGCTGCCTTTCCTCTACTCCCGACCCGTACGATTGTGCATCCACCTTCAAGATTGACAGAGTTGTCTTCGACTACAGATGTGTCTACAGCGGAGTGTTCCGATCCGGGTGTGTTGAGTGGTATTTTGGCGGATCGGCCGTCTGGCTCTTCTCCTAGCCTCTCGGATATCGGATCTCCAGTCACAACCTTGTCTACAATACCCTTGTTGCAACATCTTCCTGAGGCCTCGGCTGTTGTACCAGTCTCCACTAAGGCAGCTCAGCTACGTACTGCTTCTTCGGCGACGTTCGTTTTCTCGTCTCCTGACTTGGGAGGTGAGCCTGATCCACTAATGGATACATCCGCCTCAGCTTCTTCTTCGAAGCGGATTGGAACTTCCAAAGGCGCTGTAAAACAGAAAAAGTTAAACCAACTTTCTGTGCCACTTTCTGAGGATTCATCTAGTGTTCCCGAGGTTTCCGGTTCCGGTTTTTCTCCACCTGATGATTCTTCAAACGGTATGCTTCTCCGCTCAGGTCCTGTCAATCCTCTCTCTGATTATGAGGTTCTACAGGCCGTTCATACGTTTCCTCCAGTTCCTGGGCCACTGTCCAGACAGCAACTTTTACGTCTTTTTCAACCTGCACGTACGATTGTTGGTTCTGAAGAATTCCTTCACTCACCTGATCTGGAAATGTATGCAGCGGTAACGCAATTCGAAGCTTATGTGTCACTTTTTAAATCTCTGTGTGCCACCGATCCTCGGTATCAGCCTTTTTGAGACGTTGCACGCGCCGTCTCGCCTCCTTGAAGGAGCTCGCTAAGAAGCATATATGTGATACCTCACTTCCTCTTACCGATGACCTTTAGCTCTCTTCCCTAAACCGATCACTTTTTGTTCTCTCAATGCTAGGGGATTTGCGTACCCGTTCGCAAATTCTCTGGTTTTTGCAGACTTAGTGCCTGTTGATGCTGATTTTTTATTTATTCAGGAAACAAATTGCATTCCCGTTACGCCATTTCATCGCTGGCGTCCGTGGCCCTATAAGTTCTTTCATTGCTTTTCCTCCCGTCCTGGAAACGGCGTATTCATTGGAATTCATCAACGCCTTTACCCAGCTATGTCATCAATTGTCGAAGTCGCGAAGACTGAGGGAGTTTTCTTGTATATCTCCTTTCGTCTCGGGGCTTTGGGTGTTCATTTTCTTAACATTCATATCATCATCATCATCATCATTGTCAACCATTATCAATCCACTGCTGGACGAAGGTCTCCCCAAGTTTCCTCCACAACGGTCTATCTTGTGCCAGTCTCCTCCATGTCACTCCCGCATATTTACGAATTTCATCCACCCATCTCCCATGTGGTCTTTTTCTGGGTCTTTTCCTGTCCCTTGGAATCCAATCTAAAATTTCGGCTGTCCATCTATGGTCTGTCCTTCTGGCAGTATGTCCAGCCCATTGCCATTTCAGTGATTTAACTCTGATCATGATGTCTTCTACTCTCGTCATTTTTCGGATCCACGAGTTCCTCTTCTTATCTCTCCTGGTTATACCAAGCATGCACCTCTCCATGCTTCTTTGAGTTGTCTGCAGCCTTTGTATGTCTCTTTTAGTTAAGGTCCACGTCTCTGCACCATACGTAAGCACTGGAAGGATGCATTGATCAAACACTTTTCTTTTAAGACATAATGGCATATTGCTCTTGAAAATTATGCTGTTTCTTCCAAAAGCTCTCCAGGCAAGTTTTGTACGCCGATTAATTTCTTCATCAATGTGACCCTCACTTGATATCTGCTGTCCAAGATAAACATACGTATCTGTTATCTCCAGTTTTTCTCCATCAATCGATAAATCTTCATTTCTTGTAAAAGCATTGTACATCACTTTTGTCTTCTGAAAGTTCATTTTTAATCCCACTTCTTTACTCTTGTCAGCAAGTTCCTGGATCATACTCTGCAGCTCTGATGGGGTAGTTGCAAAAATGACTACGTCATCAGCAAAACGAAGGTTAGGTTAGATAATCTCCATTAATCTTTATCCCTTTGTTTTCCCAGTTCAGTGATTGAAAGACATTTTCCAATGTGGCATTAAAGAGCTTCGGAGATATGGTGTCACCTTGTCTCACTCCCTTTCCAATTTTTATGTGTGTTGTATTTTCAAACAGCCGAATCTTTGCACTTGCATTTTCATAGATGTTATTAATAATATTAATGTATGCATCTTCAATACCGCAGGATTTCAGAGCCGTGGTAACTGCTGATGGTTTCACCGAATCAAAGGCTTTTTCATAATCGATAAAAGCCATGCACAATGGAAGTTCATATTCCCTCGCTCTTTCAATTAGTTCTCTCAGTACGTGGATATGATCTATTGTGCTGTAGCCACTCCTGAATCCAGCTTGTTCTCTCGGTTGAGTCATGTCCAGTGTTACCTTCAAGCGGTGAGAAAGAACTTTAGTGAAGATTTTATAAACCACTGATAGGAGGCTGATAGGTCTGTAGTTCCTGAGATCCTCAATGTCACCTTTTTTATGTAGCAGGATCATTGTAGCATTGTTCCAATACTCAGGAATCTTCCCTTCATTAAGGCATCGAGTGAGAATTTGGGCGAGTACTGTTTCAATTTCTCCACTTGCTTCTTGTATGATGTCTATAGTAATTCCATCTCCTCCTGGAGCTTTCCCCCGCTTCATGTTCTTGATTGCATGAGCAACTTCTGCTGGGAGGACTGGAAGAACTTTGGTACCTTTCATGATGTCTGGAGTACATGTATCATCCCTTTCATATAATTTGGAGTAGAAATCTTTCACTCTTGTCAAAATTTCGCCTCTATTTCTTGTTATAGAACCATCTTCTTTTCTCAGAGCCATAATCTGTTTTCTTCCCTTACTGAGATGTCCCTTTGCTATCTTTAGGCTTTGGTTGTTTTCAATTGCTTTCCTCACTAGTTCACAGTTGAATTTCCTTACGTCTTCAGTGATACTTTTTCGTGCTGTCTTGCATAGCTCTATATATTCCACTTTGGAAGTCACATCTTCTTTAGTTGTCCTCATCTCTCTTCTTTTTTGCATCAACATTTTGGTTTTTCCTGATAATTTGTTCACATGCAACTTGTTCTTAGACCCAGCTAATTTTGTTGCTGTTTCCATAAGAGCTTTGGTTACTTTTCTGTTAACTTCCGAAATATCCACTTCTTCTGATGTTAGGCCTTCTAAAGCAGAGAACATTCATATACCGCAGCGAAATGACGTTGCACTTTCCCTCTTAGACTCCATGTATGTTCATCTTGCCAAGGTCACCCCCTCTGATATTGTTCTCTTTGGTGGTGATTTCAATTGCACGTTGTACCCTACTCTTGATCGGTCACACTGTGTCGAATCTCGTTTTTCTTTTGTTCAGGTTTTATCCGACCTTCTGTCCCATTACAACCTTGTTGATGCTTTCCGTTGCCTTCATCCTTCTTTCTGTGATTTTACCTGATGTTCTTCCAATCCTGCTTCTTTGGCCGAAGCACGACTTGATCGGTTTTACGTTTCGTCCTATTTTAGTATACACCTTCAAGCTGCGTCACACATTCCGTGTGTTTCGTCTGATCATTCCATTTGCATTCTTTCTGTATTTCTTCCTGTTGTATTCAAACCGTTCTTCAGGTTATGGTCTCTTCCCATTTCGTTCCTTACTGATTAAGATTTTTGTTCCCATTTATCAGCCTATCTTCAGGCTGCTGAAATTGATCTTCACTCTACCTGAGACCCTGTGTAGCAACTACATTAGTTGCTTTCTGCAAGAGATTTTCTCTTTCCACTCGCCTCTCGGAATCCACGATCGTTGATCGCCTTCGTCTTGGGTTAGCTTGTGTTTCACCTACGTCTGCCGCCTATCGAACACGGTCCTCGGCTATCCGGGGCCTTCTTCAAAGCCAGGCGTCGCAAGCTCTTGTTCGCCTTCATGCACAGGATGTTTCTTCAGACATCCAGGATGCGAGTGCCTTTCTTGAATTTGAGAGGGACATCCTTTCTTCTCCTTCGCTCACCCATTTAACCCTTCCTAATGGCTCTGTCTCTGATGATCCCTCACGGCTTTCCCCTTTTCTCGTTTCTCATTTTACTGAACATTTCTCTTCTTCATCTTCGCCTCCTGATCCATCCTCCTCTCTCTTCACAGGCCTTCCTCAAGTTTCGTCTTATCTTTATTCTTCTCTCCTTGCCCCAATTACTCTCTCGGAATTATCTTCAGCTCTCTCCTCTTTAAACTATCAGTCCGCCCCCGGTTTAGATGGTATCCCAGTTGCATTCTATCGTACTTTTCTACCTCAGCTCTCTCCCTTTCTTCTAGCTTGCTTTAACAATCTTCTATTTCGCACTGATTTCCCGTCATCTTTTACCATTGCCGTCGTTCGTCTTCTCCCGAAGAAAGGCTGTCTCCTCAATATAGACATTGGCGTTTTATTAGCATCTTGAACAGCGATTACAAGCTTTTCGCTAAGATTCTTTCTCGTCGTTTGAATGGCATACTGCCAGACATTATTCATTCGGACCAAACGTATACAATTCCGGGTCGATCTGTTCAATCAACATTACATCTTCTTCGAAACCTTCTAGTACTTGCTGATCGACAGGTTGAGCGCCTGGCCTTGTTCTCGTTGGATCAGCGCCAGGCGTTTAACCGTGCCTCTCATGCCTACATTTTTCGGGTGCTTCTTTCATTTGGTATTCCTCATAATTTTTGCAAACTTCTTTTAAACCTTTATCGCAATTCTTTTCTTCACGTTCGGACTCACTCATTTTTAACGAGCTCCATTCCATTTGCTACTGGAATTCGTCAGGGGTGTGCCCTTTCCGGGCAGTTGTTTGCTTTGGCGTTTGAGCCGTTGTTGTGCCAAATCCGTTCTGTTCTTGCTCCCTCGCCTCGTTCTTTACTACCCGAATCTCGTCATTTTTTCTCTGACCTGGTTGCGTATGCAGACGATCTGACGGTACTCATCCGAGCGCAGTCCGGTTTCTCGACCCTGGAATCTGTTTATTCTCATTATGCACAACTTTCCGGCGCTGCGTTGAACAGGGACAAGAGCACCGGGCTCTGTTGCGGTGCGTTTCGAGTACGCCCTCATCGCCCCTGGGGAGCCTCTTGGTCTCGGACGACGCAGCAGTTTCTTGGTGTAGTTCTTGGTGACCCTTCTTTCATGTCCTCTGGTTCCTGGACACCGCTTCTCCAAAAATTCTCAAATGTTTTATCCCGCTGGAGTCATGCTATGGCTTTATTGTCGTATTGGGGTAAAGCCCGGGTTGTCTCTACGTTTCTTCTCCCTTTATTGACATATACATGATCTACACAAGTGGCTCCTTCTTTTTTCTTCGTAAAATTCATTCAGCCATCACCCGCTTCATGTGGCATCGGCAGGCTTGGGTGTCTACACTGACGCTCACGCTTCCGGTGTCTCATGGAGGGGTGGCACTTCCTGATGTCCATCTCCGATATCGTACTGCTCGCCTTGTTTCCATTTTTTCGCTTTATTGCTCTGTTCCCACTGCTGCTATTAGTTTTGTTGATGTCATTCTAAGTCCTCGTAACATAGTTATCACTTTTGCGACGCTTCTTCTTATGGATCGTTTGCATCTGTTGCCTAAACGTCTTCCGGAGGTATATAGGGAATTTCTTGATTTTTGGCGAGCGTTAACCCCGGTTCATCTTCCTCCTTCTGGCCTCCTTGAATTGTTAAATGAACCACTCTTCTACTCTTCCGTTTCAGATTCTTCATATTTTTGTTTTCCCTCCTGGATTCGGGAGGGTGTTTTTGTTGTCAAGCAACTTGTCACCCCGACTCTTCGGTGGCGTTCTCTCTCACACATTTCTGTTGCTCTAGCTGCTGATCCTATTGAGCATTTCCGGTTTCTCCTTCTTCAACGCGCTCTTCGTCGGTCATTTCCCGATATAGCATCTGTTGATGGACTTGTTGCTTGCGCGTCCGCCCCTCTTGCTTTACCTTTTTCGTTTTCAATCTCTGGTTCTCCCTATCTACATCATTCCGCCACTTCTCGCTGTCTTTACCGTAATCTTCTTCATCACAATACTCCGCCGTTACCTATTTCGTCTCTTCCACCATCTTCATTTTCTGCCACTTGGTGTGTTCTGCACCTTGCTCTTAGTTTACCGCTGGAGAAAGATGTGCAGTGGTGATTTCTCCACGGTCGACTCCCCACTCCAGCCATTCTCCATCGTCAGGGAATTCTTTCTAGTCCTCTTTGCCCTTTTTGTGGCCAAATCGGTGATCTTCTACATTATTATAATACCTGCGAGATCCTACAGCCATTGTTTACTCTCATCCATCAGATCGTTTCACTTTCCTGTTCCACTCTCCACACTTTACATGATTTCAACCATCTTCTTCCTCGAGGAAGCATTACGCCTCACCGACCTTCCATTTGTTCCTATTTGTTCGTTCTTGCTAAATCTGTTATTTATGCTTACCACGTCTCGATTCGTTTTCTGGACTCTTATCCATCTGTTTCAGAGGCTCAATCACGTTTGGTCACGGATTTTCGTGCCGCCCTTTTATCTCGTCTTACAACTGAGTATCTTTCAGCATCGACTCACGGTTCCTCGGCGACGTTTTTCACCTTGTGGTCGCCTGGATCTTCCTGGTTTCGCATTGATTCCTCCACGGTCTCGTTACTTGTGTGATCTCCCCATTATCCTATATCGCGTATTGCTCTGTTGTTTCCTGAATTAGGACCATGTATTTTAAATTTGCTATAATTGTGTGTTTTGGCTGAGTTTTACAAGTAATGTATTTTCAATTTGCTATAATTGTCTGTTTTTGCTGTGTTTTCACAAATAATCGGTCTCGTAACTTGTGTGATCTCCCCAGTTTCTCATTATTATTATCTTATTTGGTGTTTCCTCAATTTGTACCTTGTTTTTAAATTTCCTATAATTGTGAGTTTGTGCTGTGTTAGTGCTTTCCTCTATCACTGCTTACTATAGTGGTACATTTGTTACCTATGTTATTTTTATAATGTTGATGAGTTACTCAATAACGTATTGCGTTCTAACCACATTTAAGATCCGTTCGGTTGATTTATGATGGCATAGTACTTTCATATACTTGTACAAATGTGTTTTTTCATATCGTTTGACATGCTGTTATGCCATTCATTGTTCGTGTGCATAATCATTTCCTTTCTGTGTAACTTTGTGCTGCATCGTGGATATATATACATTGCCGCACTATTGTTTTCTGTACTTCAACTTTCAATGAATTTCCCATGTTTGTATTTCGTTATAGCAATAAACTGGGTACCATTTTGGTACCCACAGTTACCAATACCATTGCCATTTCAGGGATTTATCTCAGATCATGATGTCTTCCACTCTTGTCATTTTTCGGATCCACGAGTTCCTCTTCTTATCTCTCCTGGTTGCACCAAGCATGCACCTCTCCATGCTACTTTGAGTTGTCTACAGCCTTTGTATGTCTCTTTTAGTTAAGGTCCACGTCTCTGCACCATACGTAAGCACTGGAAGGATGCATTGATCAAACACTTTCCTTTATATATATATATGTAATATTGTCATTCAAACGTCATCTTCTAGGAGCTGCTATCGTTGCATTTCTCAGTCTATTGCAGATACTCGTGCTAAAGACCTGGCTTCAAGATTTGGAATTCCTACATTAGTTCCCTGTGTGTTTGCGTTCACATAAAATAAAACTTCATTGTATTCGGGCTGCAAGCGTTGCAGCCCCTTGACATAAAACATGGTGAACTTCTCACATAAAACAATTTTGCCCAGCAAATTTCAGCTAAGGCTTCAAAACCGAAACTGTGTGTATTTTTAGTTGATACTAAATAGGCAAAATGGACTATAATTGTTTTTAGACCTTAAAACTTATATATCAGCATTCTGTTTGTTCCTTTCAACTTCATCAGAGACTCTAAAACTCCACTTTACGTAGTGTTCTTTGTCACAGCAATAAATTGTTTTCCTATAAAGTGTGAACAATGCGGGCAATTCAATTTTAAAACTAATATCTACATAGTTCGGTACAGCCCTTCACTCACTCCAGCTGCCATTGGAAGTCATGAAGATTTAGGATTATAAAGGAAATTATAAAATATCCGATTTTCAAGCTCATCCTAAAATCTTCTTCTAGAAAAAATAAAATACGAATGCGCTTGATGACGGAATAAGATATATTATGTTTAAAAAAAATCATTGCATCGTTTTCCAGTGCCATTCCTTTTATAGCCAGTTAGGATCTTATTCGACGATCAAACACATATCTCTCCGACCAGTAACGTGAGAAATATGGCGTCGTGTTACCATTCCATCATACCTTTTGACTCATCTCTGAACTGCAACGGAAGCGACATTTGTCGCTGCTGTTTCTGAAACGACATATCGAACCTTCAAGGCTCTTGGAAAGCAAATAATTTTAAATATACTTTTTCACAGCCTTTTTTCTATAAAGAGTTAAAATCAATGACTGGCTTATTAAGATAACATTTACAAAACATTAATGCTGACATCCGATTTATCGAATTTAATGAATTCTTCATATTATAAGTACCTCGGAAACATCCAAAGAGACGGACAGCAAACTTTTACGGTCGCAAAGAGATTCGAATATAATCTTGCGCACGCAACTGGTGAAACGCCAAATGAACACGATTTTCTTGGTTTAGTATACATGTATAACCTACACAACAGACAAATTGAATTTTATTTTTCCAAAAACATATTCCGTTAAATTTTTGCAGTTTCAGCTATGCTTTTGTGTGTGTGTCCAGAATGTTCTCACCCGTTAGAGTTCCTTCATTTTTCTACTATCCGGAATTAAAGTGTTTTTTGTGGTAATACTTAGACTCATGTCTGATTTCATTAATAGTGAAATCTATAAACGTCACTTCTTTTTAATTATGATATGTCTTGGATGACATATTTCATGCATGTATGCGTGATTCAAGCAATTAAATCCAGAACCCAGAAACCAAATCAACTCATTCATCACTGCAGAAAAGACCCGTGGGTAAACCAAACATATGACCTACATGTTATTCATTAAGGACAATCTTAATGAATAAAAATGTAGGTCATATGTTTGGCAGGACAATCTTCCATTAAGTGCATTTTTGTTTCCTTGATTGGCGCTAACCTAAGGGCTCAGGAAATTTATCCAACAGAAGTCATTCTGCATGCTGTATTAGACATGAATCATAAACGTCCAAACCTAGCATGAACTGTATACACATAAAATGTTATTTGATCTTATGTTAACGGATCGTTTATTTTCTCTTCCTTTGAAATGTTATGAGAATTTGCAATACAGTCTTTACACAACGGAAGCTTATGAAACTCTTAACTGAGTTTCTCTGAATAAGGAAACTAATGCTTTTTCAAGTTTGCTGTAAAGGTCAGTAATATTTAAAAACATGCTTCATAATCTTTTAATAGACCGCAGCGTAGGTATGTTTGACAATATTATGAGTATTGGATTGCCGATGAATTCAGAAATAAAATGTAAAAAACAAGAGTTAAATTCCACCTAATGCAGGAAGAGAACAAGTATTCCATGCAAAGAATCAATACTTGAATTCCCTGGTGTACCATTCAGAACCAAAAACTAATATGGATCGCCCTGGTGTCTGAGCGGTCACAGCCATTGGCTTTGGATGAGTCGTGTGAGATGGGCACAGTTTCAAATTCCGGGTAAGACATGGATGGTGTATTTGTCTGATGGGGGCTGACTTTCTCCTTTTCTGGTACCAGTGGCTCCAAATTAGGAACGGGTGGCTGGTTACAGTTGTCCAATTGGTTCATGATGGTAGTTAAACCTCGCAACAAAGATGGCGTTTAAGTTGGCCTTAAAGCTAAAAACTAAATTAAAGAAATAGAAATACTGTCCAACCCGTTTATATGAAAACCGCATATAACGAATTACTTCGTATTTCGAACTTTTGAAAATCACCGTCAAAATAGCCTTAAAATAACATGTAAGGCATTTTCCTATATCTAGGAAGTTGAAGCAGCCTTACTGTATGTATCGAATTTTTTTAATAAAACTACTCGCAAATTTTCCGTAGACTTTAAGGTCACCTTTTAATCAGCGTAAGGGTTCCGGAATACCACTTGGAGAACTCCTGACGTTGCCAGCGTTTCTAAACTGGCAGCAGTCTTTTCTTTCATTGTTCAAGAGACCCTCCCTCTCTTCCTTAAAGTTTTCAACGGAACGAACCCTTCCCGCGCCTACCTCTTTCGAAGCACACTGAGGCAAAAAAGAAAGTAGGCCGACTTCGTGATCTTCGGGCTGGGTTCATAAGAGGGATCGCTGCTGTAGGGTGGAGCAGGGTGGCAGAGAGAGAACCTGGTGCGAGGGGGACAATCGCTGGTCCTCACAAACAAAGCGAGATAAGTGTGTGAGGGGGGGTGAGCAGCTACGGCACTCAGATAGTATTGTGGACCAATTGAGGGTACCGGATATACTTTGATTCACTAAATCGGACAGGCTGAAAACAGCATTTTGACAAATACAATAACTTTTAGAAAAGCAGTAAAAGAAGACTGATTATTTTATGCCCTAAATCATATATTCTGGTAAGACTTCCTTTTCTGTGATATTGCTGTGTACCTTGTCTTTAATTTGATCATGTGATTGTTTTCACAATTTATAATATTGTACGATCTTCGCTACGGAGCGTCAAAGTTCTACAGACGATTGAAATTTAAATCAGTATGCAAAGGAAATAAGATATCCGTTTATGGACGTACAAATGTTATGAATAAAGCGTAAGCTTTCAACACCAACGGGTGCCTTCTTCAGACTTCTTCATGGTTAGGCAAGACAAAAGGAACAAAGAATAGAATTTCTTTTTAAATAAAATAAATATGAACAGAACTTGTGAACGTGATATGTTGCGTCAGGAGCATGCGACAAAGAGATGTCAACAGGAACGGGCTAAGCGTGAAGAAATGTGCGCCATATTTGGGGAAGCTCAAGTGAGACGTCATCGTTTTAAACCATAGGGTTACTCAAAATCTCCATGGTTTCCCTGACGGCAGTGCCCCTGGCGGTAGTATAAGGAGCGATTCGCTTTATCTGGTCCCATTTCGGGATGGCGGACTATGTAACCACTTCCCTGGATAAGGCGGTTGTCAATCTTCCGTGCGAGACGTCTCGTTTGTGTTCGATTAGTCGAAGAGCAAACGAGCGTTTTGTCATTCCGATGTAGTGCTTGGTGGTACCATCCATGTATTCCAATGGTATGGAGTACACTCCCGCATCAGTCAGAGAGTTATGGGTGTTCCGGGATGATAGCAGGTGGCGTGATATCGATCTCGGTGAGCGTATTCCAAAGCTAAGCCCGATTTTCTTTAAAGTGTTCTGCAAGAAGTAGGTCAGGCCGGTTACATAGGGGCAAGCTCCAATGTATTGCAGCGAAGGCGTGGTATGGCGGCTACCCGGGTTGGAGAAAACAGCGTCGGTGTTCTTGATAATGTCCTCGATCACTTGCACACTGTAGCCGGAGGAAGAGGCCAGATCTCTTAGGTTGTCGACTTCTTCAAGTCTGGATGCAGTGTCTGAGGAGAGAATAAAGGCACGTTTAGCCCTATGTCTGAAAATGGACAATTTGTGCGTAACTGGTCCCATAGAGGTGGGTGTATTACATTCGGGACATATGTTAGCTTATAATAAACCTTGGTTTGGAGAGATCCAGAACTAGATTTCTTGATTAGGACGTCCAAAAACGGGAGACTGCCGAAACGAGCACTTGCTGATTCTTCAATGTTCTCACGGGACTCACTACTGAGTATATCCTATGCTATTGATGTGGTGACGGAATCAAATTTTTTCTGTTTTAATAACATAATTTACAAGCAGTCCAAAGGTGTTGCCATGGGCTCACCGTTATCAACTGAACTAGCTGAGGCCATCCTCAGACCGCTGGAATTAAAAATTATAAATGAAGCTAAGCTCGCTCCTCTTATACGGCTGAGATACGATGTAGTTTTTGTCTGGCAGCATGGAGCTGAAGAACTGAACGCTTTTTTCGCTTTTATTAATTCCCTCCACCGGAACATATGTTTCACCATGGAGTGTGAGGACAACGGCAGTCTCCCGTTTTTGGACGTCCTAATCAAGAAATCTAGTTCTGGATCCCTCCAAACTAAGGTTTATTATAAGCCAACATATGCCCCGAATGTAATACTACCCACCTCTATGGGACCAGTTACGCACAAATTAGCCATTTTCAGACATAGGGCTAAACGTGCCTTTATTCTCTCCTCAGGCACTGCATCCAGACTTGAAGAAGTCGACAACCTAAGAGATCTGGCCTCTTCTTCCGGCTACAGTGTGCAAGTGATCGAGGACATTTTCAAGAACGCCGACGCTGTTTTCTCCAACCCGGGTAGCCGCCATACCACGCCTTCGCTGCAATACATTGGAGCTTGGCCTTATGTACCCGGCCTGACCTACGTCTTGCAGAACACTTTAAAGAAACTCGGGCTTAGCTTTGGAATACGCTCACCGAGATCGATATCACGCCACCTGCTATCATCCCGGAACACTCATACCTCTCTGACTGACGCGGGAGTGTACTCCATACCATTGGAATACATGGACGGTACCACCAAGCACTACATCGGAATGACAAAACGCTCGTTTGCTCTTCGACTGATCGAACACAAACGGGACGTCTCGCACGGAAGATTGACAACCGCCTTATCCAGGGAAGTGGTTACTCATTCCGCCATCCCGAAATGGGACCAGATAAAGCGAATCGCTCCTTACACTACCGCCAGGGGCACTGCCGTCAGGGAAACCATGGAGATTTTGAGTAACCCTATAATTTACAACGATGGCGTCTCACTTGAGCTTCCCCAAATATGGCGCACATTTCTTCACGCTTAGCACGTTCCTGTTGACATCTCTCGTTGTCGCATGCTCTCGACGCAACATATCACGTTCTCAAATTCTGTTCATGCTTATTTTATTAAAAAAAAGAATATTCTATTCTTTGTTCCTTTTGTCTTGCCTAACCACGAACAAGTCTGAAGAAGGCACCCGTGGGTGTTGAAAGCTTACGCTTTATTCATAACATTTGTACGTCAATAAACGGATATCTTATTTCCTTTGCATACTGATTCTTTGAACTACCCGAACTTTAGTTTTATGAAATTTAAATGTTTAATCAAACCTCAAGCATTCTCTCCAATCGCTCTTATTTCCGGCAATTTCTCATCATTTTGGGTATATAAATAAGTTTTGAGGGATTTCTGTTCGGTGTTGTACTTTATTACTGCTCGCATGTATTTTAAGGTGGCAACACTGCAATATCGCAGTACGAGACGCCAGCTGTCAAAGTCAGTATACGACGTTCGATTGAGGTGCGAAGACGTATTTGTTTTACTCGATGGAAAATAGTAACTTTCGTCCCGACAAAACAGCATTTGCGGGAAGTGTTAATGCACTACTTTATTGTCAAGAAATGTGCTACCGACAGCTATCGCTTAGTGTCAGAAATATATGGTGAACATTACCCATCCATAAAAACATGTGAGTATTGGTTTAGACGATTCAAAAGGAACGATTTCGATGTCAATGGGGAAGAACGTTCTGGACCACCCAAAAAAAGTGCTGATGCCGAATTGGAAGCTTACTTGACAAGGATCCATGCCAGACCTAAAAATAACTAGCAGCAGCATCAAATGTTAGTCAAGCATGCATTTCACAACGTTTAGTTGCCATTGGAATGGTGCAAAAAGAAGGGAATTGGGTTCCACACGCTTTGCGGGAAAGAGACCTTGAACGTCTAAAAACCATTTGCAAGTTGCTGCTTTAAAGGCAAAAAAGAAAGTTTTTTTTGCATCGTATTATTACTGCCGACAAGAAATTGATATGATACGATAACTCTAAACGGCAGTAAGCATGGGTGAAGCCAGGTGAACCAGGTCCTTCTATGCCAAAACGCAATATCCATGGTTCAAAGGTAATGCTGTGTATCTGGTGGGACCAGAAAGGTTTGATCCACTATGAACTGCTGAAACCGTCAGAAACTATTACCGGTGATCGGTATCGAACCCAATTAATGCGTTTAAAACGAGCTCTCGCGCAAAAATGCCTGGAATGGGAGAATAGGCACAAAGTGATTTTACAGCATGACAACGCAAGTCCACATGTTTCTCGATTTAATATTAAAATATTGTTTCTGTTCTCCAACAACGTGTTTTGTTCACATCAAATCCCTCAAAACTTATTTATATACCCCAAAACAAAAGTAAATAATCTTAGTTTTTGCGTGTTCACGTATTGTATACACCAGAACACCACTCAAGTTATACATCAGAAGACCACTCAGTGTATACACCAGGACACCACTCAGGGTATACACCAGAACACCACTCAGGCTGTAAAACCCGTATAACGAATTATCGTGTATCTCGAACTGACGAGTTCTCTCCTTCGAATTCGCTATAAACGGGTTCAACTGAAGAATATTTTGAATGGCGTAGTTATTCTTATAATTCCATCCATCTGCCTGAGTGGAAATAGATGTGCCAGTATAAAAACTGATGTCACGGTATAGTCATGCAGGTATAAAACTTTTAGTGAGATGAAATAAAAGTTTTATACAAGCACATTGCCAGGTAAAACATCTGATCTTGGAAAGATAAAAGAATGCAAAATTAACGGTAGAGATTAACTTGTTTACCAGTTGATGAAACTTAGCCTTTTGATGTCTACTTCTGACCTTCTGTATATATTTATCATTTTCCTGTTTACTTTGGACAGATATTGCCCATTCACTAGAAAAATAGCATAAATAATATTCAAATACAGCAGTCAGTTGCCCCAAAAGGTGTGTTGCACCAACACCAACTTTAGGGGTCAAGGTAAATAACTGTGTGATGCATGAAATATACAAAAGAAAAAAACGTGCAATTGGGCAACATGTGTGGTGTGAAATTACACCCATTACGCCGTTTGGATGGTGCCTCGTGCAATATAAATGGATGTACCTTTACCACGAAAGATATATGTAAGGTTTTGATGTAGCGTTCCTTGCTAAAACATTGTTAGTAGTGCAGTACCCTTCTACGAAGTGCTATCATATCCTTTACCTAATGTCCTTCTTTCATAGCTTTCTGAAATCCACAAATATCACGTTGTTGACGTTTATACCATTGAATATGCCTAGAAGCCAAATGCACAATTCTAGCCAAAGCTTTCTTTGGAATAGTTTAAAGTGATACAGCGGGATCCCGGTTCTCTTACATATCCACTGAAGTTAACTGCAATTTGAAGATGAGCAACGGCTTGAATCTTCTTCATGATACAACCAAATGATGTGAAATCAAGGCAGGCAAGCAGGCAAGTGGTACAAGTATATCATCCCTGGAATAAGGATTCTACTCTGGGTTTCCAAAATACAGACATTTGGAAAAGTTTAAGGCCACGTGTTGGTATTAGGAGATTTCTGACGATTACCTCAGTTACTGTCTGTATTACTCAACTTCTTGTCGGTGTCACTGCATCCTACAGTGGCAACTGTTCATACAGTTGAGGAACGCTTGCGAATGTCAGTAAATTTATGGTTTTCAAGCTGAGAGAGTGGTTTTGTATGTATTTTCTATATAGCGAAAAATGAGTAAAAAGCGTTATTCAGTGTTACTCAGAGGGCACAGATGGTGACTATATATCACGAAGGATAGTCCGAACCTGGCATAAACAGAAAGGTGAATGTGAGCAAGACTGTTATTCATAATATGATCATGTAATATCGAAATACATGTGAATTTAGCGACCGAAAGAGAAGTAGATGTTTAAGGAAGACAACCCCACGTGATAACAATACCATAAGGCGAATAATTATGCGTTCTTCGAGGAGTTTGTGCAAGAAAATAAAGGCCTTTCTACATTCAAAATGGCCTGACATTAGTATCAGCACTGTTTCGTGACATCTTAGTAAAGATTTTGGATTAAAGTCTTATAAACCTGCGCATAAACCTAGACTAACCTCTGTCATGAAAAAGAAGAGACTCCAATTTGCGAAACGTCATCAATCGGGGACTGCTGAAAATTGGAGCCAAGTTATTTTTTGTATTCTAAAGAATGTAAGTATTCATTCGTGGTGTCATTTTTTTCAAATATCTCTGACTAGTAATTAGTTATTTCTTTGAAAACCTTAATTTTAAATAAATTGAGATGTGGTCTTAAACTTTTGCAAATGACTGAATGCGTGACTTCGATCAATGCCCTACCAAGAAATGACATTCAGACCCTTTGCAGATATTGACCGGGACTTCCTGTAACCGTGTAATTTGACTGATTGCTCATGCAATGTAACTTATTTTTTCACTTGTAGTGTTTCAGTTAACTGTCAAACAGCTTATGGCTAAATTCTACACAGTTTAAAGACAAAAACAGCAAATTTGGTTTAACGATTTTGAATGATAACGTGCACAATCAACTGAGACACCTTTGAGTCTTCGTCACCCACTCTCTAGGTTGCAAGATTTCATGTACAAACTACTATGCGTACTTCCAATAACATCGGGTGAAGTACTGGATGGTTCTCGCTTTCTTTAAGCACATACAAACGCTTTCTCTGGACCCGTCATCAGTGTGATGTTTGATTATTTTGGTACCCATTTGAGAAATGCTTAATCGTGTAGTTTTAGAATATTTTATAATGTTTGATATGAATTACTATACATAAAAAAAGACAGTGATACATAAAGTCTTACATTGATACATAAAGTCTTACAGTGATACATAAAGTCTTACATTACTATCCTGAAACCCATATGTTTATAATGAATCAGGCCCCCTAACATCATCGATGAAAATTTTAAATGAAAATGTCGCAGAACGAGATGGAAATATGCAGTTTGGGATATGATGAGGAAATAGCACGAGTGTGAAAGCATAATCATCAAGTCAAGTGTGAAGAAATTGCCCCACACTCGTTCATTTCTTTACATCCAGTATAAAGTGCTAAGCACAGATTTTTTGCAGCTTTATTTTTCTATTTTGAAATAAATTTTATTCTGTATTTCAGACTGCTAATTCTGTAATATTTAGTGGGATATTTTGATACTTTCTTAGTGCGCAAAAATTAATCAAGAAACTAATGAAGAAGCCTCTTCCCTTAAATTAATCAAGAATCCTCTTCCCTGGGATACTAAAAAACAATATTATAGGAATGCTTTTTATTTTTATTACAGATTTTAAATTTAATTTCTGTAGAGCAAAATATTTTTTTAAAATTAAATTTACGTCATAAAATAAAAATGAAATTTTCTCGGGGTTTTTGCTTTCTTGCTAAAGGATGCATATATCTCATTGGAAGAGGTATCAAAGGCTATAAAACCTTTACTATTATATTTTGTCGCAAAATCCTGAAAAAGTGCTTGGTAAGAATTCGTTTACAAACTCGTACATTCTCTGGAAATTGAATATAAACCTGACCTGCTTTTGAACATTCTATTGAGACGTTGATACCTATGCTATACTATTAACATTCATTTCTAAAAATGATAAAAAAAGTGCAGTGAGGATGTATCTTATTCAAAGAGCGCCAGAATAGGTTAGCCAGAAATATACTGGATGTATATCAATGAAAAACCGCAGGTTAAACTGTAGGTTTTTTTAGTTTTTTCGAAATGAGCAAAATGACCAAACTTCGAATTCAAATTTGCGATTGATTTTTATCAAATCAGTAAGGAAAAACAAACAAGAATATACGTAAATATGCCAGTATTATTTAAAAGAAAATGTGTTTGAACTACACGATCCAAAACATTCAGTCGAAGATGATTCTTCACAGGCCGCGCCGGTGGCGCAGTGGTCTGAGTGATGGCTTATGATCATTCGTCCGAAAGAGGTCCGGGTTCGAATCCCGGTAAGGCACGGATGTTGTGTTTTTCTTACGGCGCTGGCTCTCTTTCTTCCCTGGAACCAGTGGCCTTAAGTTAGGGACGGGCGACTGCTTATAGCCCATGAGTTGCTCACGGTGGTCGTTAAACCTCAAATAAAAAAAGATTCTTTACAGAACGGTTGATGCGGCTGTAGCAGAATTAAATGTAGTTTTACTGCCGTAAGATTGCAGTTATGAAAGAAATGCAGATATGACCTGATGTGATGACAGGTGAAGCTATGAGGACAGCAAAGACAAAAAATGTTAACTCTTCCATGGAGATGTTTGCTTGCTTTAATAAAAAGTGAGATATTCTTATCATTGTTGCCTGAATAAAATCGTGTAGGATAAGAAAGCTAAAGATATGTATCTTCAGTAATTTGGTATACGTTTTCCAAGCAAATTATGAAAGGTTATATTTTGAATGAAAACAGATTGGTAATAAAATACCGATTGTTAACAATTCCATTTTAAAGACACTACCCAGCAGAAACTGTGTTGTTGGGACAGCAACCAGCAGCCAGCAGTGGCCCAGTACTATGTTGCCGCCGCCCAACCGTCAATAAAATGTCTCAGCGGCCACCACATTGGGCCAGCATTTCATGCCAGCAGCTAGGCAACACTTGGCACGCCATCAGTTGTCATATACCCGAACAGGGTCATCAGTTATCCATTACTGGCCGTGGCTGCCACAAGCTGTACTTAAGCGGCCCTGCAAGCACGTGCCATAAATGATGGCTAGCCTAATGGGGTCCGCTAGTTTCTCAGCAGGGGAAGCCGGCAATCACGTGACGTAACTGATGGCTTGCCGCCTCTTGTCCGCCAAGTTCCCAGTAGTTGCCATAAAAAAAGGATAACCGAAGATTCCCAAAGGTACAGTTACTATTTCTTACAGTTCATTAATAATTATTTGAATAATTATCTTCGGACGGTAATCTTCGTCAACGTGGCATTTCATGAGGAAATCAATTCGCCTCTCTATATATGTCATTTTTTTTCTTATCATCCCCTACAATTACACGATGGCGATAGCGTTGTCCTAAACTAACTGGTACCACGAGAGACACAGTACGCGTTGCTTCTGCGCATGCGCAGTCCCGTTGCTTCCACCTCGTTTTGGGGTTGCTTCGGTTGCCAGCTACGGGCCACTAGTGGCGCTTCCTTAAAGGTCCGTAAATCACGGCGATGCTGCAGGGCCATCAATGTCTGCCAACTGATGGCGCTGCCACCAACAGACCAATACCGTGCCGTGACCGGAATTTTTCAGCCAGCAGTGACCCATACTGCCAGCTGGTGCCCAGCAGTTTCCTAACTCTTCGGTATTTGCTGGGTACCTTTATACGATTCAACAGAAAATCGTCCAACAGCCGAGAGTGTGATTTTTTTCTCTTTTGTGTGGGGCAACTAATTTGGTGCATTTTGTTACAGGTACCTAGAACAGTCCTTTCCTGGACCGATTCAGACTAAAAATCAGAAGCTTACGCTTCTGAACTTTGTGTTAAATAATGTTTTGTTGGGCACGAATTCTATGCACATAAGACTTCGCTCAATAAGTACTGAAAAAGAATAGGATCCCGTCATCCAGCTGGGTCGAAAAATCTAGTATTAAAGTTTCGATCAAACAAAAGCATAGTTTCTCCCCAGTCAAAACAGGTAAAGGCAGCAGTAATAAAACTGCTGTGGTCGTTTTTCTGGCGTTAATGACAATCGTGAGTAACTCAATGGGCTATAAGTAGTCGTTCGTCCCTAATTTAGGGTCGTTGGTTATATAGAAGGGTAAGACGAATACACCACCCATGTCTCATCCGGGGCTCTTAGGGCCAGCTTAGACAGCTGCGCCACCTGGGAAGCCTTCACATTTTTAACCTATTAAAAGAGGCAGTGCTGTTTACCTGGTTGCCTTCGAATGCTATCAGTTCTATACTTTGATCCACCATTTAGTCGAAACGTATCGGAGTTGTTTTTGTGTTAGAAACGTATACAGATAAACAGTCAGTATACTGACTTTAAACCATCTTTATGTGGAATTAATTAAAACTTCGCATTTACACTACCTTTTGTGTAAACGCGAAACTTTAATTACGGCGATTTCTTTCCCCGCACACAACTTTCTAGCCTCATTGAAAACAAGTAACTGTTTGTAACAAATGTCTACTCATTCTATTTTCAATTTAACTTCGACTTTGCGCAATCAGGTCACACCACACAGCATTTAGTTTAAAATTTACACAAAACAGAAGCATTGCATAAGGTAAATAAAATTATTTAGTTTTAATGAGATGTTCTGTAATACAGCATATGAAAAGTCTTGTGAAGATACTTTTGAAATGTCGGAGTAGCTAAAACACGTTAGCTGTTAAAAAGAAACACTTAATTTGTATCACAACCGCAATAGACATAAGTTTCGCGCATGGGAGAGTCAAATGCCTTTCCCCTCATAATTTGAACTCTTAACTCAGTTCAAGGCTGTCACTCGCATCTCATGAAGTTAATTTACTGTAACATACCGAATGGAAAAACAATTTATTCCCAAACGTATGCACCATCTTATGAAGGATACCTAATTACAAGGGTATTGAAAGGATTGCACTCGAGCTGATTTTCTAAGAAATATGTAATCCTTTTACGGTTCGTTAAATCGCCCGCGAAGTTAAGGACTTCAACATTTGTTTAGCTCAAGAATCCGAATGAGGTTATTATTTTGTAATTAGATTAGTACTATCGGAATTGATTATTTGAAGAGCTGCAGTTAAATCCAAGACTTATGTTAAGATCTTTTCAAATTAGTACCTCCAATAATCATACGCATTTCTCCCCTACAGTGGCCAGAGTTTGGTACGCTTTTGTATCTTCCGACCTTCGTTTTTCCAAGCATTAATCACCGAATCGGAAAAGCAGCAGACAGAAATTAAGCACTCATTTCGACGAGTATCAATATGCGAAATCGTGAATGTCGTATTCTCTACAATTAGCTCTAAGACATAAGATTAAATACTTCGATTTGCATAAAAGCAATTTGCAAAGATATCTGAAGTCATTCATTAAACTTACGGGGCTGACGCATTCCTCTTATGGAGCTCTCGGTAAAGAAACGATACCTTATTTTATGAAAGGATTCGATAATTTTTTTTCCGGAGAAAATGCAATATAATCGTTTAACCACAAAGGATAGTGTTTAACTGCAAAACATTTCAGTTCGTTAAAAGAATTCAAAAAGTTGCCCAGAAATAAATCAAAGAGTCGGCTCGAAAAGAGATATGCATCACGTTATCCCATCATGACTCACTTTCAACTTATTCCTTTTCCTACACCCTGAAGAATTTTATGGATGTACGATGTGTCTCTGTAGGCAATTACTCCGCTGAATTTTACAGCTTGAGCATCAGTGGGGAACATAACTTTTGTAAACTTTTATGTACCACTTTCTTCAATTTCTAGAATTTTTCTTAATGCAAATAAGACAACCAATGAACATTTACGATATATTTAAAAAAAAAAGTCCCAGAAAACATTAAAATTTGCAAACTGAAAATATTTGCTAAACTCCATATGCTGAAGATTTTAGAACTGACCTAAAATGCTAATTGTCTTCCAAAGTTTAGTTCTAATTAACACGTTTATTAATTGCAATTTATGACTGGAGCGGATTTCTTCAAGATGTTAAAACAAACTATTTTACCATAAATGTGTTTTTTGATAACTTTGGAGAATAATATACGATGCATTTAAAGATCTGCAAAGGAAAGGAGAAAGCGGGAAATAACATTAAACCTCTGGTATAAATAAGTCCCTGCCGCGCCGGTGGCGCAGTGGTCTAAGCGCTGTCTTATGACCATTCATCCGTGATGAGTCCCTATTCGAATCCCGGTTAGGGACAGATGTTGTGTTTGTCTTACGGCACTGGCACTCTCCCTTTCCTGCAGTCAGTGGTCCTAAATTAAGGACGGGCGACTGTTTATAGCCCATTGAGATGCTCACAGTTGTCGTTAAGGTGGACGTCAAGTAATTCTGCTTCCTATACTTCCAATGGAAAAATTTCTGTACACATTTTCTTCACAATTAATGCGTTCCCAATGATGAAAATCAGAATATCGATTGAAATAGCTTCATTTTATAACTTGGAATATTTAATATTTTCTAAAACATAACGATAATGATGCAATCCAACATTTATTTGGCTACTGACGTCACCAAAGTACAGGTCGCCCCATCTTTTTTCTGGTTTCAACACCACCAAAGGAAAAGTTAGTGATTTTTAATATAATTATGGTTATGTTTTAGAAACTATTAAGTATTCCAAGTTAATATATGAAGTTATTTTAATCGATGTTCAAATTTTCATCCTTGAGAACACACCAATTGTGAAGGAAATGTGTACAAAAGTTTTTCCATTGGAAGTATGGAAAGCGAAATTACTTGACGTCCACTTTAAACTTCCAATCAAAAAAAAAAAAAAAAAAAAAAAAGTCACCGGGCTTCAATTTGGTTTCAGTTGGAGCAGAAAGTAAGGTTTCAACATTTCCTTCATCATCACAGACGGCTGATCTTTTCTTAATATGAAACGCATCATCATCATTGTCAACCATTATCAATCCACTGCTGGACGAAGGTCTCACCAAGTTTCTTCCACAACGGTCTCTCTTGTGCCAGTCTCCTCCATTTTACTCCCGCATACTTTCGAATTTCATGCACCCATCTCCCATGTGGTCTACTACTGGGTCTTTTCCTGTCCCTTAGAATCCAATCTAAAATTTCGGCTGTCCATCGATGGTCTGTCCTTCTGGCAGTATGTCTAGCCCATTGCCATTTCAGGGATTTAACTCTGATCATGATGTCTTCCACTCTTGTCATTTTTCGGATCGACGAGTTCCTCTTCTTATCTCTCCTGGTTGCACCAAGCATGCACCTCTCCATGCTTCTTTGAGTTGTCTACAGCCTTTGTATGTCTCTTTTAGTTAAGGTCCACGTCTCTGCAACATACGTAAGCACTGGAAGGATGCATTGATCAAACACTTTTATTTTAAGACATAATGGCATATTGCTCTTGAAAATTATGCTGATTTTTCCAAAGGCTCTCCAGGCAAGTTTTATACGCCGATTAATTTCTTCATCAATATGACCCTCACTTGATATCTGCTGTCCAAGATAAACGTACGTATCTGTATCTCCAGCTTTTCTCCATCAATCGATAAATCTTCATTTCTTGTAAAAGCATTGTACATTACATTTGTCTTCTCAAAGTTCATTTTTAATCCCACTTCTTTACTCTTGTCAGCAAGTTCCTGGATCATACTCATATAGCACATTAAATCCGTTATTTTTTGTGGCGTAGTCAGCACAAAGATTCGTCTGACTACACCACAAAAATTAATGGATTTGACACGCTATATGCGTTTTATTATTATTCATGTCTGGTGTATTTAAAATGGTCTTTTCTTACTTGAAGCTATGATTACTTCTTTCTACTTTTCGGTAGCATTTATAAAGATTCCTATGAGGTGGTTTTCGACAATCTAAATTAATGTAGTTAGGTTTTTGTGATGCTTTTTCGCATTCTTTCTGCAGGATCAAAGTACTGTGATATCCCTATCAGCGCTACGAAGGACTCCGTCCTTTATCTCAGACAAAAGATTTGTTAAGCAACGCCATCAGCAGATGCATGTCTGACGCCCCAGTGGCGCAGTGGTCTAAGAGATGGTGTCTGATCATTCGTCCAAAAGGGGTCCGAGTTCGAATACCGGTGAGGCATGGATGTTATGTTTGTCTTTCGGTACTGGCTCTCTCCCTCCCTTCCCTGGAACCAGTGACCCTAAATTAGGGACGGGCAACTGCTTATAGCCTATTGAGTTGCTCACGGTGGTCGTTAAACTCCAATCAGAAAAAAAAAAAGAAAAAAAAAGATGCCAGTCTGGCTTCACCAATCTGCACACTGTACACATACAAATGAAACGCCCTGTGCAAGGCCGTAACAACAAGAAGGTCTGGGAGGACAATCGCTCTCCCAGAATGGTCATTCTAGGGGAATGAATTCATGCTCCGGGGATGCAAAAATATAAATTGTAACAAATAAACAAAGTTACACACGTCAGTATTTTTTTTTTGAAGACTTTAGTTAGTCTCATACAGTATTCCATGCAGCTAAACAGGAAACAGAGTAACATACACTATGAGGTGTGAACATCTTATATCTATGAAAGGAATTTTCCAAAACAGTGAATGGAGTCATAGGAAACAATATGCTAATGTGCTTAGCCTCCATGACCTTTCCGAACATGTAGTTGGGATGAAGAGCTAATTAATGATTTGTGACCTGTCGCAGAAAGTTCTCTAACCGTTTAACCATGGAAAGGAATTTTTCCAATCCCTAACCCTAAAGCTTGTTCCTATTGTTACATTCACTGTCGGATATTCATTCGTTCTGCTCTGGTTTGTCTTTCTTTCAGAATTTCTGTGGAGTGTGGTGTTGTGGGTGTTTACGTAACGTTTACACTTTACTTGGTATTTACCATCTGTGGTTCTTGGGTATTTACATAGTTTTTACATTTAAAAAAAAAATTATGTCAAAAACATACTGTGATTCTTGAACGATCATAATTACGGATACGTAAATTTCGCCAAAAAAATCGAAATTTCGCAACTACAAAAAAATTTAAATAAAAAATTTCGCATTTATTCGAAAAAACTGAAGACACAAAAAAATTGTTTTTCAAAGTTTACTTAGAATGGTTTTCAAAGTTTACTTACTGGTAGGCTAAGTACCAAATTACTTAGTTAAAAGCTAACAACATTGTAGTAGTCTCTATATTCTCTTCCTTTAGCATTTGCCTTCTGTCAGTAATAACGATGTTGTACATAGTGAAATATCTGTCAGCATCCACGATGTTAACAGAATTTTGGAGGCTGCCTTTGCATAGTTTAAGTAGCAGCATTTTGTTGATTTTAAAATCTGTATGCCATCAGCAGGAGTCTCTTGGTGGACCACTGTAAGTAGCTGTCTGTGAAAATGATTGAATTCATCGACGAGCTCATCCCGTGGTATGTCTTTAAAAACTGGTGTTTTAGCGAAGCTTTCCAATAAGAAATCTGTGTTCAAAGATGATGTCGATGTGGTCGCGTCTACAGATGGACAAAAAAGTCTGCCAATATGCTGGTAGGCTTTATTTGTTGCGTTCGATGTCACGTGGACTGTCAATTTGCCCTTCTAGACGACCATTACAAATTTTGCACTTCGCGATATTTGTATCACTTAAATACAATGCCTCGTGGTCAAACTCTCTCACTCTATCAAGTAATTCCTTCTTAGGGCGGCCCATATTGATATACCTCTATCAAACGGATCGCGAGCATTATAGTTTTTAGTCTACTAGCGAAATGCCGAAATGCCGCCCCGGTGGCGCAGTGGTCTAAGGCAATGGCCTCTGATCATTCGTCCGAAAGGGGTCCGGGTTCGAATCCCGGTGAGGCATGGATGTTGTGTTTGTCTTACGGCACTGGCTCTCTCCCTTCCCTGGAACCAGTGACCCTAAATTAGGGACGGGCGACTGCTTATAGCCCATTGAGTTGCTCACGGTGGTCGTTAAACCTCCAATATAAAAAAAAAAAAAATGCCGAAACAAACATGTGCTCATTCGTATTCTTTCGAGACTAGCCAGCCAGTGCGACTGAGCGGCATTGGCTGACTCATCGAGAGGGAAAGAGACGTGGCCTGGGATAGAACACGCACGGCGGAAGTGCTGCTAGAAATTACATCCTATTTTCGCTTTAAAAATGTTAATTATCGAGATGTCGGGGGAAAGTAGTTAAAATCAAATTTCCGTAATTATTCGTTTATATTCACATCTATTTCGTAAACACAAAAATTACGTATCACTAATCATAATACTTTCCTTATAAAGGCGGTGTTTGAGAAAGTAGAAACCCTGTATGATTTGAGTGGAACGCGAAGGGTCGTAATTTTGAACTCGAACGGTAGTAATTTCAAATCTTGCCCTCCCAGATAAGAAAAGCTTGCTACTGTCCTGATTTTAAGTAAAATTTTCTTCAGTGTAGCGCAAGGGATTCCGGGTTCAGAAGTAGCTCGGCGGGACGATTTCGAGGAACCGCGTACAAAAGGTGTCCGCATTGCATCAGCCGTTTCTTCACTAACACCCCGTCGCATCGGCCCAATTCGTTTCAGGTCATCAACATTTTCTGTCTTCTTAAACTTTGCATGCAAAGCTGTTATGAGTTTTTCATCAGGTGGCGCCCGTCCGCGTACTCTCTTCTGAAATTACAATGAACATTTATCAATGATTTGGCCTCATGGTACCATAGAACACATTGCGCCTTTTCTTGCACAGACGTCATTCTGTGTACTTGTGCTGGCAGCGCTACCTAGTTATTACTCAACATGCACCTACAAAACAAACGAAAAACTGTTAATTTACAGGTATCATCCCACAAACCGCTTGTTTCTAACTATCATAGTTTTTCAAATAAAAAATCTTACTGGGGGAAAGATTATACGCGTGTTCACACTGTACATCTACTCCCCTGGCGAAAAATTGTGCATTATTTAAAAAAATTATTCACAAAAGTTTTTACGGTGTGAGCGGTATCTGAGAACGTTTCACATCAAAATCTCTATCAGATGCAAATATATATATATATATATATATATATATATATATATACATATTTTTCAAAACGGACTTTTAGAAGCAGATAGTTGGGAGAAATCAAAATTTACGCCTCCTGTAAAACAAATGAACATTACTTGGAAAAGAAGCTCTACCCAAAATAGCCTTCATGATAAATGATATCGGAAATAAAAAAATACTTTTTCGATCGAATATTTAGGAGCAAATACAGTGAAACCCAGTCTTACGTCTCCGCATTTTCCGTTTTTCGGTTTCGACCGACTTTTTTCTTTCCCCGTGTTATAAGCTTTTTCAATTACACAATTTCCCCCATCAAACGTCGCTAAATTATTTCTTTGCAAAAAACTGATTTTCCTCTAATTTCGTACCTTCTTGGTTTCTGTACATGTAAGATTGCTATAAACTGGTTATTTCCTCTCCTGCCGTATTCCTCAGCAGAATCTGCAGACCAGGTTGCCTTAAACCGTTTGTTCTTCCCCAGAATTTGTCGAAAGCACGTGGCAACCAGGTAGGGCAGTGTCGCATTCCTCGGACTGTACGTGTCTTATCTAAGGAACTTTGCTGGCGCGCCTCGTGTAGTGCCATAAATCCCCGTGTTGAACGGGATTGCATCTCTGCTTGGCAAGAACTGTGTGAAGTTCTGAGAGAAATTCAGTCAGTTTGCTGTCCGTTTAAATCTCCCTTTTTTGACGTGCGAGGGAAGATAGCGAGTAAGAAACACAAATGACTTTCCTTAGCTGAAAAGCCACCATTATACAGAAATATAGCGAATTACATGGAACTAAAGTTGAATTAGCCAAGGCACTTGGATTATCAGCTTTAACACTGAAAACAATTTTAAAACATAAAGAGTCAGTCAAAATTACTGCGGAAAGGTTAGGTCATTGTACTAATAAGAGAAGGACTACGAAAATGTCGCCTTACAATAAACTTTTCAAGCGGCATTAAATGGACTAAAACTTGCGATGAACCTTTTCCTTAATCACGATTCTCAAAACAACCCACTTGCAAAGCCCCTTAATTATTCAGAAAGCATTGGTTAAGCTACACACTAAAAATAGAAAGCAAAAGGAAATTACCGATTTCTTGCAAAGCCACATCCCATAATGTAGTAAGTACGTAGTTATACTAACATAAGTACTTAGTTATATTGCATTTATTGGTTCTTATATAAATGTGTCTAGAATACATACTATACAACACTGTACTACAGAGTGATTCACTCCGGACGTTACCCCAAAAAAGTGCTATAACTTCGAAAAGGGAAAACATTTCAAGCTGAAATTTGAAGACGAAGTACCGTACGTTCTGATATTCGCATCCATATCTACCCCGTTTGGCTCGTATGCCCAGATGGCGCCACAATACACAGCGTCTGGTGGGAACAGTTTCTTGCTGTTCTCTTTGTCCGTCGGCAGGCGTCGAGTACGATGGTGTTTACGATTTTTAAGCGCGTGTTTATCGTTCGAAGTAATTGAAATTCCGGCTCTTTCAAGAAGCGTCGGAATGAGTTTCAGAAGAAATTTCCCAGTCGGGAATCACCTACGAAGCCAACGATTTAAAATCTTGAGAATAAACTTGAGACGACAGGAAGTCTTGTTGATTCGCCTTCAGGAGGGCGACCCGCAATGTCAGAAAACACTGTGCAGTGTGTGCGAAAAAGGGGTTGTTACAATCTCTAAAGAAATCGTTACGCGGGCTGTCGCAAGAAACCTGACTGTCATGTTCCACCTACCAGATGGCGACGAAATTGGCTAAACTGAAGCCATACGTGCTATAGTTGTTCATGAGCTCTTACCAATTGACATGCCGAAGCGAATGATAAAAATAAGATATACATCTACGACCCCTGGTGTAGAAATCATGAATTATTTTAAGAAGAAAATGTTTCTAAACGGTTTGTCGATATGAGTACTATCGGTCTAAAAACGACGTGTTTTTCAATCGAAATTTTAGAAGCTCATATTTTGCTGCAAATACATCAGAAGCGGAAATTAAGACTTACGCCACCTGGTGGCCAAACCATTTTTTACGAAAATTAGAAATTATGTGTAAACGATTTCCCATCAGGAGCTGTATCTGGTCCAGAAAGAATTTTTCAAATCGGAGATTTAGAAGCAGAGATATAGGGGGAAACGCAATTTACCTCTACTCCCCTAGCGGGAAGTCTATGAATTACTTGAAAATTTTGAAATTATGTTAAAAACATGTCACACCGACAATACTATCTAACAAAGAAGAAATTTTTAAAATCGGACTTCTAGACGTAGAGATATTGACGAAAATAAGATATACATCTACGCCCCCTGGCGGAGAAACTGTGGAAGGTTTTAAGAAGACAATTTGCTGAAAAGCTTTATCGATGTGAGGGGCATCAGTCCACGAAATAATTTTTTCAATCGATATTTTAGAAGCTTAGATTTTATGATAAATAAATTAGAAGCAAAACTTAACACTTACGCCACCCTGGTGGCCAAAGTATTATTTACCAAAATTTTGAAATTATGTGCAAATGATTTTCCATCAGGAGGTGTATCCTCTGAAAAAAACATTTTTCAAATCGCAGTTTTAGAAGAAGAGTTATTGGGAAAATGTTATTTACTTTTACGCCCCCTAGCGGAAAATATATGCGTAATTTGAAAAAGTAACTATATTTAAAATACTCTTCGACATAAATGGGATCGAAAGATAAAATATTTTTTTCAATCGGATGTTTAGAAGCAAATATATGGATCAAAACGTATTTTTGAATTCGACATCATCTGCGTTTACGTCCTCTAGCGGCGAAATTGTACATCGTAAAAAAAACGAAATAAAGCATCATCATTCGCATATTTCAAGTTTCCCAATGCAATAAGAATTTTTCAAATCGGACTAATAGTTGCAGAGATATCGTGGGTACAGGTGGACGGACGGACAAACCGATAACATAAGCACGATCTTTTTTTACAAAAGACGTGCTAAAATTTTGTGGTAGGTTGCACCAGAATGATGCTACACCAACTGCACCACTTTCTGAGTAAAGATACACCATTGTATGGAGCAAACATGGGCCAACAACACGGTGAAACTTTGCACCACATTACGGTACAAGTTTGCACCATGTTATGGTGCAAGGTTTCACACTGTTGGTCAGTTTTTTTTTTTTTTTTTTTTTTTATTGGAGGTTTAACGACCACCGTGAGCAACTCAATGGGCTATAAGCAGTCGCCCGTCCCTAATTTAGGTTCACTGGTTCTAGGGAAGGGAGAGAGCCAGTGCCGTAAGACAAACACAACATCCATGCCTCACCGGGATTCGAACCCGGACCCCGTTCGGACGAATGATTAGAGGCCATCGCTTAGACCACTGCGCCACCGAGGCGGCAGTTTTTTTGTGCAGCACACAATGGTGTATTTTTTTCCTTACAAAGCGGTGCAGCTGCTGTAGCACCACTTTTGGTGCAACCTACCACACAATTTTTAACAGTGTATTTGGAAAATACGAATTAAAAAACGAATAATGATCCATACGGGGCTCGGATATGTAATGCTTATTAGTCTATGCATGTTTTAGTGAACTGCTAACAATTCCCATGAGGATATAGGCATGTGGAGCACATCTAACATATAAAGTTGAATGTTTGTCTGTCCGCTATGCAAATTTAGTTTTCAAATAAGAATCTCCAAATTTGGTATACTATCTCAAGGTACTCTAACTCAGACCTTAGAAGGTTTCTGGAAGGGGTCGGAGCCCTGGGTCAACGGCCACCATACAAAATTTCGCTAAGAAATTCCATTTTTTACGCTTTCCAACCGTAGGTTGAAGAAGCGTTTATGCTCCAGCTTTGTCTGTCCGTCCGTCCGCCCGTCCACACGATAACTGGCGTAAAAATGGTTCGATTTCGATAAAATTTTAGTATGTGGCTGGGGACCACCTGGGGACGAACCCTATTGAAAATGGGATAAATGGGGTCAAAGGTCACGACGTAGGAGCCGGATCCATTCCATTACACTTATGCGTCATAACTTGCGTAAATATGGTTCGATTTCAATGAAATTTTACTATATGGTAGGGGACCGCCTGGGGACGAACCCTTCTCAAAATGAGTGAATTGGGGTCAAAAGTCAGGACATAAGTGCGGGATGCATTCCATTGTCCTTATGCGTCATAACGTGCGTAAAAATGGTTCGATTTCGATGAAATTTCAGTATGTGGTATAGAACCACCTGGGGACGAACCCTATTGAAAATTGAAGAAATGGGGTCAAAGGTCAGGACATAGGATTGCGATCCATTCCATCGCCCATATTCCATATTATTAAGGTGGACGTCAAGTAATTTTGCTTCCTATACTTCCAATGGGAAAACTTTTGTGCACATTTTCAACGCAATTAATGTGTTCCCAAGGATGAAAATTTGAGCATCGATTAAAATAAATTCACATTATAACTTGGAATACTTAATATTTTCTAAAACATACCATAATTATATTAAAAATCAATAAATTTTCCTTTGGTGGTGTTGAAACCAGAAAAACGATGGCGCGACCTGTACTTTGATGACGTCAGTAGCCAAACAAATGTTGGATTGCATAATTATGGTTATGTTTTAGAAAACATTAGGTATTCCAAGTTATAAAATGAAGCTATTTTAATCAAAGTTCAAATTTCCATCCTTGTGAATGCATTAATTGTCCAGAAAAAGATGGCGCGACCTGAATTTTCATGACGTCAGTAGACAAACATATGTTGGATTGCATAATTATGGTTATGTTTTACAAAATATTAAGTATTGCAAGTTATAAAATGAAGATATTTTAATCGATGTTTTAATTTTCATCCTTGGGAACGCATTAATTGGGAACAAAATGTGTACAGAAATTTTCCCATTCGAAGTACAGGAAACAAAATTACTTAACGGTCACCTTAAAGAAGCAATTCTGGTATGTATGTAAATTTCATTTTGAAAACGGCTCTAAGGGTTCTTATGAAAGTCGTTAACCTACCGTTTTCTGGTACTAGAAATCGATTTAGCTTGATCTCGACTTTAGGAAAATTCGTTTATTGGGTTAAATAACCACCACGAATTACCACGTTTTAAGTGTAGTGTCATAGCGTCGTCCCATTAGATGTTGGCGCGCGGTCACACCATTTCTTTCATTACGTCACGCGTTGTGTGTGGATCCTATTACCGTTTTATAACGTCACACTCTTGCGAGCAGATGGTCGCGATTCCCATCTGCCTCATTACGTCACGTGTTGTGTTGGTATGTTCGTCCGCACGATAACTTGCGTAAAAATCGTTCGATTTCGATGAAATTTTAGTATGTGGTAGGGGAATGCCTGGGAAGGAACCCTATTGAAAGTGAAAGAAATGACGTCAAATATCAAAACATAGGAGCGGGATCCATTCCACTGCTCTTATACGTCATAACTAACGTACAAAAAGTTCGATTTCGATTAAATTTTAGTATGTGGTAGTGGACCACCTGGGAACAAACCCTATTGAAAATTGGCGAAATGGGGGTCAAAGGTCAGGACACAGGAGCGGAATCACTTCCATCGCCATTATGCGTCATAACGTACGTTAAAATGTTTCGATTTGGATGAAATGTTAGTATGTTGTAGGGACCTGCCTGGATACTAATCCCATTGAAAATGGGCAAAATGTGGTCAAAGGTTAGCACACAGAAGCGGGATCTATTCCATAGCGCTTATGCATCATAACTTACGTAAAATTGCTTTGATAGCGACAAAACTTTGTCATGTTATTTCGGAGGTATACTGAACCAGTTCTGCTGATTATCATTGAAATGAGATCAAAGGTCAGACACAGGAGGGAGATTTATTCCACAGCCATTTTCCTCATAACTTGAGTAAAAAATTGAGTAATGATTTCTAGTATGTTGGAAAGCGTATCATAATCAATGCATTGCATGATTTTACTAACTTGTTTACTTTGAAATAGTATACTACTTCATGGCACTCTAACTTAGACTGTAGATGATTTTTGGAAGGAGTCGGAGCACGGGGTCAAGATTAAAAGTTTCGTAAAAATTCCATATTTAGCACGCCTCTTGTAAACAAAGAGCGTACTTATGTTATCGGTTTGTCCGTCCGTCCGTCAATCCGTCTTTACCCGCGATATCTCTGCAACTATCAGTCCGATTTGAAAACTTCTGTTTGCATTGGGAAGCTTGAAATATGCGAATGTTGATCCTTCATATCGTTTTTTCTACGATGTACAATTTCGCCGCTAGAGGGCGTAAATGCAGATGATGTCGAATTCAAAAAGTACGTTTTATTCACATCTTGGCTTCTAAACATCCGATTGAAAAATTTTATTTTATCTTTCGATTCCAATTACGTTGAAGAGTATTTAAATACAGTTGCTTTTTCAAATTACGCATAGATTTTCCGCTAGGGGGCGTAAAAGTAAATTACATTTTTCCCGATAACTCTTCTTCTAAAACTTCGATTTTAAAAAAAAATTCTTTAGCGGATGCATCTCCTGATGGAAAATCTTTTGCATATAATTTCAAAATTTTGGTAAATAATACGTTGGCCACCAGGGGTCGTAAGTGTTAATTTTTGCTTCTGAGTTATTTGCCATAAAAGCGGAGTTTCTAAAATATCGATTGAAAAAATTCTTTCGTGGACTGATGCCACTCACATCGATATATCTTTTCGGAATATTTTCTTTTTAAAATATTCCACAGTTTCTTCGCCAGGGGACGTAGATGTATATCCCATTTTTGTCAATATCTCTACTTCTAGGAGTCCGATTTGAAAAATTCTTTCTTTGTTGGATAGCGTTTCCAGAGTGACATGCTTTTCATATAATTTCAAAATTTTAAAGTAATTCATAGACGTTCTGCTAGGGGCGGGGTTTAGAGGTAAATTGCGCTTCCCCTATACCTCTGCTTCTAAATCTCCGATTTGAAAAATTCTTTCTGCACCGGATACAGCTCCTGATGGGAGATCGTTTGCACATAATTTCTAATTTTTTGTAAAAAATGGTTTGGCCACCATAAGGCGTAAATCTTAATTTCCGCTTCTGATGTATATGCAGCAAAATATGAGCTTCTAAATTCTCGATTGAAAAAAACGTCGTTTGTTGACCGATACTACTTATGTCGACAAACCTTTCAGGAGCATTTTCTTCTTGAAATAATGCATAGTTTATACGCTAGGTGGCGTAGATGCATATATATGTTTTTATCAATCTCTCTACTTCTAGGAGTCCGATTTGAAAAATTCTTACTTTGTTGGATAGTGTTTCCGACGCGAAATGTTTTTCCTGTAAATTCAAAATTTTCAAGTAAATCATTGACTTTTCGCTAGGGGCACAAATGTAAATTGCGTTTTCTGCGTTATTTCTGTTTCTAAATCTTTGATTTGAAAACTTACTCCTGTATCGCATACAAGAGCTGATGGAAAATATTTTTCACATGATTTCTAATGTTTGGTAAAGAATGGTTTGGCTACCAGAGGTCATGAGTGTTAATTTCTGCTTCTGATTTATTTGTAGCAAAATCTGGGCTCCTGAAAACTCGACTAAATTTTTTTTTCTTTGACTGATAGTGCTTGTATGGAAAAACCTTTTGAGAATACTTTCTTCCTAAAATATTGCATGGTTTTCCTACCAGGGGACGTAAAGTCACATCTTTTTGTCGAAATCTCTGTTTCTAAGAGTCCGATTTGAAAAATTATTTCTATGTTGGAGAGCGTTTCCAGTGCAAAATGTTTCTCACATAAATTCATGTTTTTCTTAACGCACGAGTCTGCGACCAAAAGGGCGTAAGCTCACGATTCCGTTTACGGTAATATCTGAGGGATTAGAAACCCGATTGAAAAACGTCTTTCTTCTGTCAGATACTATTGCTTTCCATACCGGTTCCATTGACTTTGAATAGCTTTGATAAATTTAATTTGCTTCAGAACGGATTCAAAATACGTGTTTATTGCACCCGAAAATTCGGTGTCATCTTTCTTGTTTATTTTGAATTCGAATTTAATGCTTTTTGTTGTGACAACTACAAGAATTGAATTTTTTGTGACAAGTGATTTCCAGTGAAGAACTGCCACACAGTTCAGCATCGGAACTAAAAATAAGTAAACAACAAAAATCAAACGGAAAAACTAAAAAACATGCGTGCCTAAAGATTCAGCAGAGAATAAAATTCAAATTCAGTGAAGAAATGAAATACAATATTAGGTACGGTTCATGCTGTAAAAAATTAAAAGGGTTCCGTATGTTAATATGGGCACAAACATTTATTTTTTGTATTATTTTATATTTCCATTGCATGAATCATTGGCTTTAATTTGACACCTCATTTGTACTTATCGTACTGATAGAACAAAAGTTATGGCCATAAATATGAGTACATGTCAGGCGGTTTTTCGCGCGTTGCGCTAATTTGGTATTTGATCTCAGGATATATCGTGCTTTTTTTATAATATTACATATTCCACAGTTCTAAGGACAGAAGTTTCTTGGTTCAAGTTGGAAATCCTGCTGCAAAGGAATAAAAGCATGTGCTACGTGACAACAACTGATAGATTTCATTAGTGACAGTCGCGCGAACTGTAGTGTCCTTACTGTATAGCGAAGTGAATTTCACCGTCATTTTTATCCGCGCCAGGATTCGAACCCGGGTCCACTCATTCCGGAATAAGTTGCTCTACCAGTTGAGCTACGCGGACATTTTATTCTGATTCCTATCTGCCTTTATGTCGTGTGCGTCCTTCTGGCAGGTACGTCACATCTCCTGGTATACGTTACATCATCTCCTCCTTATTTTTTTATTTATTTTTTTTTGAAGTGCTGGAGAAGGGATTCTCTTAATTTTCCTATCTCGCGGTGTGGAAATAACATCACACCAATGCGAGATTTTGAATGGTCGGGTCATCCGGATAGTTCGGGCGCCATTATAGCGAAGTGAATTTCTCCGTCATTTTTATCCGCGCCAGGATTCGAAATCGGGTCCACTCATTCCGGAATAAGTTGCTCTACCAGTTGAGCTACGCGGACATTTTATTCTGATTCCTATCTGCCTTTATGTCGTGTGCGTCCTTCTGGCAGGTACGTCACATCTCCTGGTATACGTTACAACTGTTGTGTTGGTGTAGTCTTAGGTTAATAGTGTAGTCTGAGGTTATTTGAACCGTTGTGCAAAGCAACCGTTCAAACAACCTCAGACTACATCTGTGCGTAATCAGGGCAGCAGATGGCCAAAGGAAATATATCTAGATGCATGGATTTGCAACAGCTTGGGATCACTGTCAGCAAGAATACGGGATCTGTTCTGACGGAGCTCAATAGTCTGTGGGTGAAAAGGGGTGAGCGTATGTTGCCCACACTCCATAAAAAGGCTAGACAACAGTGTGCAAGTGCCAAGAGGAATGTGTACATATGTACATAATATGCTGTCTATACATGCGATAAAGCAAACCACGTTTTCAATAAGCAAATTAAAATCAATTTATTTACAAATTAAAAAGCGGTTAAAAGCAGACTAGCGCTTTCGGCGATCTCCCGTCCCCATCTACTGGTCAATGCGCCACGGGATCCAACAGAGTCAACCCTTATATACTTGATAACACGACCCATCATGCACCACGTCACCAACAGACCATGATGTCACAGTATACTGTGACATATGGTCTGTTGGTCGTGTTATCAAGTATATAAGGGTTGACTCTGTTGGATCCCGTGGCGCATTGACCAGTGGATGGGGATGGGAGATCCCCGAAAGCGCTAGTCTGCTTTTAACCGCTTTTTAATTTGTAAATAAATTGATTTTAATTTGCTTATTGAAGACGTGGTTTGCATTTATCGCATGTATAGACAGCATATTATGTACATATACCGTTCCATGCGAAAATATTTCCAATTTCTGCCAAGAGGAAGCTTGAAGAGACGTTCCATGAAGAAGAGGGACCAGATAACCCCGCCTATGGTGCTGGAATGCACTGAATCTACTTTTGCATGCTAAGCGTTAGCTCAATAAACTTCAATTGCATATTTCCGAGAGTTGTTGTTTTGAACATTAATGACCCGTTATCTCAGAAACTATAAAATATACAGCTTTGAAATTTGTACCACATGTTTATCACTTGTATCTACAGACTTAACACAAGATGTTTGTAATGTGATGTTTTTCTATCCTTTTATGCATTTTTATATTTCATTTTTTACAACGTTTTTAGTGGTTCCTGAAATAGAAATCATACAATGACAACTAAAATTAATTTTAAGAAAGTCTTGTGTCTGTAGTAGTATGTATCGAACAACTCCTGAAAATTTCAGCCACTTCTTTCCAGTGGTTCCTGAGATAACGGGTCTTCAATATGTTGCAATTAACATGGCCGAGATACAACCTACCGAACCCCTTAATCGCTTTCATTTGATCTGTAGAAAATTTAGATATTGAATTATCACCAAATTCTCACGAGCAACGCAGGTTAATTCAGCTAGTATCGTTATAAAACTAAGTTATGAGTTAAATACTAGTAGTCTGCGTGTCGTGATATCAAAAAGCTGTATATGGCGTAAATATTTATCACTTCCCCGCGCTGTAATTCTTGTATTTAACAAAACGTTGATTATCACGAGTGGTTTTCTGTCACGTCGCCTTACACAGCGCTTTGTATATTGAAGTGAATTACGGAATGATATAGCGCAGGGAAAGTAGGATAGTGGAATGGATAGAAAGAAAAATATATTGCGTGAGAAGAGATAGAGTTATATGAACCGTTCGTTGGACTTCGTCGGAGTAATTCTTTCCCGTTGTATCCTTTCTTCAGGAAGAAAGAGTGCAGTTTTCCATTTGGTTAACCAATGCAATTCGCCCTATTTGACATGAGCCATTGTTTGCTTGGGGGTTTGGTCCAAGAAATCACTTTATTGTATGGATCATTCCCCGGAGATATGTCATCCTCATTTGAGGAGTCTTCTATTCTTCCACTGAGAGCACAAAGAGTTGCAATCACTCACGTTCATATTGCTATAAGGAGAATAAATGGCTGGCTACCATAAAGTTGTTGGTCTGTTGAGCGATGTCTGACTTTACCAGAGAAAAATTTAATAAATTTCAAGCATTCCTTAGGTTTTTAATAAGTAAATGTATATTATTCTGACGGAAACCATCTATCTGCGTCGATCAGTCACATTGGTTCAACATTTCATTTTTGAATGCGATTATTTAAACCAGTAGTTTGGATAATTTCGCTCCAGAATAAAGTCCGACAGCGGTTTTGCACATAAATCGTAGTTTTAAAAGCAAATAGGTTTTTAACAAAAATGAGGGAAAACGTAGCATTGCTTGAAAAATGGATGCGATGCACAGATTTCTTTTACAAACAAAATGCAAGGAAATTCACATTCTTTGATCTTATGTGTTTATCAGCATAATTAACCCCATATTTACATATGGAAGTGAAACATGGAGTATGACAGAACGACAATGTGGAACAATAAGACCATCGGTAAGATAGTTAGAGAGAAAAATGTTAGGAATAACAAGAAGAGGCAGGGTTAGAAATGAACTTATAAGAGAAAGAACAGGAATAATAGATATTATAGAAATAATAAAATAATCAAAGTGAGATGGGCTGGACACGTTGGAAGACGGAAGGTGAAATATGGACACGATTAATGACAGAATGGCAACTGAGAGATGGAAAGCGACGAAGGGGGCGTCAGAGAACAAGATGAAGAAATGACCTTCAGAAATTTAGATGTGCTAAATGGTAGACATATGCTAAGGATCGAGGAAGTTGGAAAAGACTGGGGGAGGCCTATACCCTGCAGTGGGTGCCAACAGGCTAAGAAGAAGAACACGTTTATGAGCTGGGTTCCTGTTTACCAGAGTTTAACGATCACCATGATAATATCTATGGGTGTAAGCAATAAAAATGTAAACATCTATGGGGTTGCAGCAATGTCAGAAATCACTGTAATTCGGCCGATAGAAGCGCACGATTGGAAAAGTGAGTGAAAGAGGATTTCTGACCTTGCTGCAACGTTTGGGTGTCCCAATCATACTGTCAACAGGATCTTCGCAAAAACTAGAAGATTGGCTTCTACCACTTTAAGGGGTGACCACTCAAAACACCGATATGTGGGTTCTATGGACTTTGTCCCCGGAGTTATCTTAAAAAACATGTGTCATAAGAATAACCAGGATTTCTGCCTTAGAAACAACACTATCTTTAACTTGGTTCGCAAAGACAGAGATCCGGTGAACTACCTGGAACGATTTGGTGTGTACAAAATTTCTCTGAAGCCAGTGGACCCAGAGGCCCCCCGACAGATGTATGTTGGTTCGACGTTTAGGAATGTTAAATTGCGTTTTTCGTAACATACATACAACATTAAAATGCATGCTTCATCTACTGTTTTATCTCGCCTCGTCAGTTCGGGAACTTACTATCCAAGCTGGCAAGAAGCCAGGATTTTGACAACTCCAGCCAGTAAGACTCAAATCCGCTTTACAGAGATCCTGTACATCCACATATTTTTTAATATGTGCTGCAACGAGGATTCACCTACTCGAGTGTTCCAGGCCTGGAAAGCCATTGTACCTGTAAAAGGTAAAGAGAATCACATTTCACCCTGAAGTTTGGCACAGTGTGTCACCTCCTACCTGTGTTTTGGTGCAAGCCTCGGTATGTAAATTGCTTGACTTTTTTATTTGCTTCTGTGATTTTAATCAAGTGGCAACAACTACCTTATTTATATGCCATGATAACTTTTTATGCCGTCATTTTCATCTAATTAAAGATTCCAGGGGACTCTGAAAGATCTTATGAGTGTCTTTTAACCTTGTACATAGTTCATTAAATGTAATTTCACGTAGTACATCTGTCATTTTCAGATTTCGTTTTTATCGTACATAACACAGCGTTTTTACCTTATCATTTAATTTTTAGCCTGCACGCACCGTCATAATCATCAACTGATCATGTTCTCACAGAGAAGATGAAGGTATTCACACGGAACAGCCGCGGTGGCGCAGTGGTCTAAGCGCTGGCTTCTGATCATTCGTCCGAGATTGGTCCAGGTTCAAATCCCGATGTGGCATGGACATTGTGTTTTTCTTACGGCACGGGCTCCCTCTTATCTCTGGAACCAGTTGTCTTAAATTAGAAACGGGCGTCTGCTTATAGCCCCACGATTTTCTAACCTCGGTTGTTAACCCCAGCCCCCAAATATTATCTTGAACATTCGCTTCAATATATAAGAAATGATTTCTCTTACCATTGCATTTCACTTAGAATTATAACTTGGAGAAAAATAACAATTTACTTAAAGCAGCCGGTACAACTAATTTTCCTTTTATATTTTCACACAAGTCAGAACAGAATTTATTTGTTTCTTCTTAAATCCGATATAGAGGAGGAAGATGCTATAGCAGCGCTTGCTTTGAATTATTATTTTCAATGCTGGCCCATTGCGCAGAGCTTCTGACTTCGTCCATTGTTTCTCAGGCCTGCAGAAGTAAGGGACTTCCATCGGTTTCCGAAACCCAGATTTTACTTAATTATCTAAGCAGCAAAAATTTCTCTTTAAATCGACATCTCTCACTTAATCATTACGCTTTTTGTTCTTTTGTCGAAAAGCCTTTCCCCAACTCCCAGATTTTTTATTTTTATCTAGTTCATACATTATAATAGTTATATTAATATGGTTTATACAGGGTGCTCGAAAAATAACTGTGCACTGAAAGTAGCACTTATCATGTCGAACTGGTTTCTACAGGTGGGGTTGGAAATCTACTGCAGGCGAGACCGACTTCCAGACATGTCTCGCCTGCGATGGCCTACCGCAGCGGGGGACAACCAGAACACTGCCAGTTTCACGAAACTTTGCTATGAGCTGTTGTACCGCATTAGGGTGGAGGAAGTATGTAGAGCGAAATTTCATGGCGAACGGGTTTTACATTTCGTTCGTGTACTTGTCGTCATGGCGAAAGACATGTTCCACCAAAAACACTCTCTGCTCAACTGTCAACACCATTGTCCTTGTGCCGAGAAGAGTGATCAATCGACACGTCTGCCACCATCGACCAAGCGCTCGGGAATGACCTTCGCTCGGAATGACAGCTACGCGCGCCTTTGGTGGGGAGATATGAAGGTTACCAGACATAGAGAACTTCCACGAGGCTGGTCACTCTAATTCCATTCAAAATTTCTTTATTATTACATTACTGCAATTCGCACATTCAGTATACAGTCATTATTTGGGCCCTGTATAATGTTCACGTTTTAACATATTAACACTCTTTGTGTACGTATGAATAAAGCTTTCACAGTTTACTCCAAATCATCGGAAGTGTGCAAAATTAGTTTTTGTTTGGTCAGCAATTTTGAGCTATGCCATTGAAACAGGTATTTACATGGAGCACGCTGGGACGACGTTAAACTTAGATTACCGTCGTGTAATGGAATCCTAATGTTGTTGGATGACTGCCTGCTATAGCGCTTTCAGGCTTTCTACATTTGCTGTTGTCTGCTGTGGTTGCACGTTGTCAAAAGGATGTGAAACAAAACGAACATAACTGGAAGCGCAGTCGTATCTCGTACATATTTTGCTAAAGACGAATATTGGGATCTGCCGGGACATGGCACCATATCGACATCACGTGGGATATAGCAGCATATCGGCAGCACGTGGGACATGGCAGCATATCGACAGCACGTGAATGTACATTTTGTGGAACTTGAAGGGCGATTTCAGGATGAAACAGAGCACCAGGTACAGCTGCTATGTTTCATCACGGCACCTGTGCCTGGTGCTGTCCTGGAACCAGTAGCTATCCTAATATTTCTAGCCTGGTAACGTCCTGGAACCCCGTAGCTATCCTAAGCTATCTAGCCTGGTGACGTCCTAGATCCCGTAGCTATACCAAGCTATCTAGCCTGTTGACGTCCTGGAACCCGTAGCTACACTACGCTATCTAGCCTGGTGACGTCCTGGAACCCGTAGCTATCCTAAGCTTTCTAGCCTGGTGAAGCCCTGAAACCCGTAGCTGTGCTACGCTATTTAGCATGTTGACGTCCTGAAACCCACAGCTATCCTAAGCTACTAGCCTGGTGACGTCCTGGAAACCGTATCTATCCTAAGATATCTAGCCTTGTGATGTCCTGGAAACCGTAGCTATCTTAAGCTGTTTTGCCTGTTGACATCCTGAAGCCCGTACCTATCCTAAGTTACTAGCCTAGTGACCTCCTGGAACCCGTAGATATCCTAAGCTAACTAGCCTGGTGACGTCTTAGAACCCGTAGCTGTCCTAAGCTATCTAGCCTGTTGACGTCCTGGAACCCGTAGCTGCCCTACGCTACCTACCCTGGTGACGTCCTGGAACCCGTAGCTCTCCTAAGCTATCTGGCCTGGTGAAGTCCTGGAACCCGTAGCTATCCTAAGCTATCTAGCACGGTGAGGTCCTGAAACCCGTAGCTATCCTAAGCTATCTATCCTGCTGAAGCCCTGGAACCCGTAGCTATCCTACGCTATTTAGCCTGTTGATGTCCTGGAATTCGTAGCTATCCTAAGCTACTAGCCTGGCGACGTCCTGGAACCCGTGGCTATCCTAAGCTATCTAGCTTGGTGACGTCCTAGAATCCGTAGCTATCCTAAGCTATCTAGCCTGGTGACTTCTTGAAACCCGTAGCTATCCTAAGCTTTCTAGCCTGGTGACGTCCTAGAATCCGTAGCTATCCAACGCTATCAATCCTGGTGATGTCCTAGAACCCGTAGCTATCCTAAGCTATCTAGCCTGGTGACGTCCTGGAACCCGTAGCTATCCTAAGCTATCTAGCCTGGTGACGTCCTGGAACCCGCAGGTATCCTAAGCTATCTAGTCTTGTGACGTCCTGGAACCCGTAAATATCCGAAGCTATCTAGCTTGGTGACGTCCTAGAACCCGTAAATATCCTAAGCTATCTAGCTTGGTGACGTCCTAGAACCCGTAGCTATTCTACGGTATCTAGCCTGGTGACTTCCCGAGACCCGTTGCTGTCCTAAACTATCTAGCCTGGTGACACCCTAGAACCCGTAGCTATCCTAAGCTTTCCAGCCTGGTGACGTACTAGAAACCACAGCTATCCTAAGCTATCAAGCCAGGAGACGTCCTAGAACCCGTAGCTATCCTAAGTTTTCTAGCCTGGTGAGGTCCTAGAATCCGTAGATATCCTAAGCCATCAAGCCTGGAGACGTCCTAGAACCCGTAGCTATTCTAAGCTTTCTAGCCTGGAGACGTCCTAGAAAACGTAGCAATCCTATGCTATCATGCCTGGTGACGTCCTGGAACCCGTAGCTATCCTACGTGGATAGGTACGGGTTCCAGGACGTCCGCGATACAGTGCCTGTCTGTCAAATTGTGTGTGAGACATATCAAATATCTGAATATCTGCCACTAGCTGATTACTGACCAGACAGTTTGTGCTGCATACGGTTCATTGATGACTCATGTATCAGTGCTTTGAGGGCATCGACTGTACACATGCATCCGGCACACATCAGACAGAAGCTATGTTCGAAGCTCTTTCGTGTTGACAGAAGCTATGTTTTTAGCTCTTTGGTATTGTGGTTAAATACCATTTTATCGCATAATGTTTGCATTTCAGTTTCAAGCTGTAGTCAACAATTTCCGAAAAAGGAAGTTAGAAGGCACGAAAATTTCCCTGTAATCTTCAGTCATGTGATTCTTCTGCTGATTCGAGGAATTTCGCCTTTTCCGTATTATTTGGCTTTTCATTTGGATTTTATTTCGAGAACGATACATAACGGAACAGAATTGGCTGGAGTTGTAGATGGTGATCTGGAGAGGTGGATCGCTTCCCAGCTGTGAACGGAATTCTGTTTTTCAAAAACATTCAAAAACCCAAGTTTGAGAAGAAAAGGTTTTTCTCGTAATCGCACTTATTTTTCCACGGATGTTTCAACTGCCCAGTATTGTTTTTAAATATCATTTTATTCCATAAATATTTGTATTTCAGCTTGAAAATGGAGGGGGGTCCAAAACGGAAGTTGGATGAAGCAAATATTTCTCTCTAATCGTAATTTCTTTTCCCCCTGCGATGCTTCGTCATGTATTGTGTTACATGTTATTTTCCCCCATGGATGTTTGTTTTTCAGCTTGAAAAGAGGGGAAAGAGGGAGGTAAACTTCCGATAAAAGAAGTGACAAAGTTGAGAAATTTAGAACAATTGATGCATGGTGTTCAAAAGTATTCATAATCTCGAAGTTAAGCTATTTATCTAATATTGTGAAAGCTTTGATATCACGCATTCATGGTCCTCATGCTCAAAGTGTTTTCAGCATGATAGGTAAAGTTATCGTCATCTTATAACGAAGTAAATTTCTCCGTCATTTCTGTCCACGCCAGGATTCGAACCCGGATCCCCTCATTCCGGAATAAGTCACTCTACCAATTGAGCTACGCGGACGTTTTATTCTGATTCCTATCTGCCTTTATGTCGTGTGCGTCCTTCTGGCAGGTACGTCACATCTCCTGGTACGTTACAATCTGACGATACGAAAAAAAGAATGAAAAGGGACAAAATAGAAATTGGAAGGGAAAGGTATCAGCAGAAAGAGAAGTTAAGCAATGGATGCAGTGCAGTGACAGAGTGAATAAGAAACAGATATAGGTGTGGAACTTGTTGTGTAGAAAGCAAGGCTTGTTCACAAAAAAAGAAACTTCAGCTAATGTTCTACCCAGTACAACAAAACAAGGGGAAAACTGTGTTTGAAGCAATGTCTTTTAAAACCATCTTATTTTGCTTTGAATTCAGTAATTTTATATTGTGAATACAGTGATGTGTTGCCGTTTAATATTTGCGTAAATAAATTACGGAAAACAATTCCATCTTCCTCATGCGGCGTTATATTCGCAGTTCTTCGACTCTCATTCTGATTTTTTTCCTAATTAAAAAGTTAAGCTTTGCTTTCTTTGTGAGTCTCATACAGGTTTATAGTGCGCCTCTGTATGGTTATGTGATAAGTGTAACCGTCCAGGTTTACGTTTACTACCGTCGTGTGATAATCCCGTCATGACGCACTCACATCCTGATTTGGTTACGAAACCGCCTATCATTTCCGGGTGTTGCAACATCAATGTCGCAGAATGACATTATTTCAAGCTAGACACCATTTCACTACTGATTTACATTCACTAGAACAGTGGTTCTCAAAACGCGGCTCGGTGAGGGTGTCAGTCTGGCCAGCGGTAAAAAATTAAACTTAAAAGAACTGTATGAAATTCACAGGGGAAAAGAAAAATAATGTTCATAAATATTTATAATATAAAACAGTATAAATATTTTTGTTTGATTATGTTTTTAAAGGTTTCAGAATGTGCATTCACACGTGACTAATGATAAACGTAAATCAGTAGTATTCTGCGGGATTCTCTGACGCTTCAATGCAACCCTCTGCTAGGCGTCACAGGTGAGGGGAAAGAAGACTCGCATATCGTGTTTTCGGTTCTCCACTCGATGCGACATCTATGAATTCTCACTGGAAGCGTTTGGAGCTAACTCTTCCCGCGGTTTATTTCTTATCGTGCTTCGTGAGGCGCCGAGAAAAACAGTTCTAATTATTGTGATTGTTCAAAATGTCGTTCTCAGCGCTGAAGAAGAGACAAGTTAACAGTGAAAATCGTGAGTTTGACAGAGACTGGACAGAGACGTATATGTTTATTTTACCGCGGAGAAAAGGTTCTATTCCGTCATGTCTACTGTGTAATGAAACTACACTATATTGACAAAAGTCACCGGACACCTAGAAAAGAAACACAACATAGCATTTATTGACATACATTAGTACGGTGTAGGTCCACCTTTGGCCTTAATGCTTGCACTGACTCTTCGAGACATGCTTTCGACAAGGTTTTTGTACACAGCGATAAGTATGCGCTTCCATTCAGTACATAATGCTGCCGCTAACTGTTGCTTAGTAGTAGACCTTGGTTCCAAACTTTTAATGCGGCGCTCTAATTCATCCCATAGGTGCTCTGTAAGATTAAAATCAGGGCTCTGTGCTGCCCAGTCCACACACGATAAGGAATTATCGTCAAACCACGCCGTAACGGTTCTTGCTTTATGGCACGGTGCATTATCCTGCTGGTATCAACAAGGCTCGGTTCCATAATGTTCTCACCGAGTTGGTAGGGCGTCATTGTCTAGAATATCGAGGTAGACGTGTTGGTTAACAGGTTTGTCCCTGATTACCAATGGGTCGGGACCATACCACGAAAACTACCCTCACACGAGTACACTGCCAGCTCCAAACTTGACCGTAGGAACAATACACTGTGGTAAATAGCGTTCATCCGGCAGCTGCTATACCTACACACGGCCATCAGGCTGACGGACTGTGTATCTGAATTAATCAGTCCATAGGATCCGTTTCCATTGATCTACGGTCCACGATATATGTTCTTTACACCATGCTAAACGACGAACAGCATTCCGAGTGGAGATGAAAGGCTTATGAGCAGCCGCACGACCACGGTAACCCATAGAATGAAGTTTTCTGCGAATGACACGTGTACATACTGAGGTTCCAGCATTTTTAGTCACCTGTACACTGAGGTCTTGTGCGGTACTCTGTCGATTAGTTGTAACGACTCTCCTGAGGCTTCGACGTCCTCTATCACAGATTTTCTTTGGTCTGCCAGTGCGTTTTGATGCTTCAGGCACGCCATGTGTCTTCCACGTACTCAGTACATCGAAATCAGTTGACTTGGGTATTTTTAAACGCCTCTCGGTTTCTCTTGTAGACAACCCACTAATATAACAGCCGACAATCTTTCCTTTCTCAAAGACAGTTCTCTTCCGCCGTGATTTTTTCACTCAACCTCACAGTGTGATGTGATCGCGGTCAGCTGCAGGCTTGTTTTTATGCCGTTTGCAGCTCTACCGCGCATCTTAACAGCGCAGCGAATCCGTTCGTTTGCTTTTGAAGGGGTGTCCGGTGACTTTTGTCAATATAGTGTTTGTCTGTATGCAAATAATACAATATGAGACGCCACTTTTGTACTAAACATGCGAGTTTTAATTAGAAGTTTCCTCCTGGATCGGACAACCGGAAAACTCAAATATCTTCTTTAAGTGCAAGTTATTCGAAATGATTTCCTGTAATTTTACGTTAATACAAGTAACTAATTTCTTAAAAGTGCTATATTTTTTTCTTATTCGTCCACCCTGTAAAGTTCATTTTAGAATTTTCACATTACCTTTAATACATTTTAAAATAGAAGTAATGTTAGTATCCGTATCAGTATGATAGGTAACTTACATTTACCAAATTAAGTGTTCACACCATCTGGCCCAGTTCCATGAGAAGAAAACAAAAAGGTCCCTGGTGAAAAGTAATTAAGAACCATTGCACTGAGGTGCATTTCACCAGCCCCCCCACCACGGAATTTTTTAATTTTTCAGACACCATTCGTTTGTACCACGTATGAACCGGAATGAACTCGGTTTTTTTCGTTTGAACCGCAAAAGTTTTGGAGATATTTAAAAAACAAAGTGGGGGCTGGTGAAACGATAGCCCCCACCATGGAATTTTTAAATTTTTTTTGCACCATTCGTTTGTACCACGTATGAACCGGAATGAACTCAATTTTTTTCGTTTGAACCGCAATAGTTTTTGAGTTATTTAAAAAACAAAGTGGGGGGCTGGTGAAATGGTACCCCCAAAAAATAGATATTTCAAATTTCAGCATAGCCATTCGTTAATAAATCGTATGAACCGGAATGAACTCCATTTTCATCGTTTGAACCACAATAGTTTTTGAGATATTTAACAAATAATATTGAGAATTTGCATATAATTATAGGAGGCCGACCATTTCACCAGCCCCCCCACCATGGAAATTCAAAATTTCGAAATAGCCATTCGTTAGTAAATCGTATGAACCGGAATGAACTCCATTTCTATCGTTTGAACCGCAATAGTTTTTGAGATATTTAACAAATAATATTCAGAATTTGCATATATACAGAAAGACCGACCATTTCACCAGCCCCCCACCATGGAAATTCAAAATTTCAAAATAGGCATTCGTTAGCAAATCGTGTGAACTGAAAAGAACTCCATTTTCATCGTTTGAACCGCAATAGTTTTGGAGATATTTAAAAAATAATGTTACAGGCATATCATTTCACCCCCCCCCCTCATCATGGAAATTCAAAATTCCGAAATAGCCATTCGTTAGTAAATCGTATGAACAGGAATGAACTCCATTTTTATCGTTTGAACCGCAATAGTTTTTGAAATATTTAATAAATAATAGAATTTACATATACGCACAGAGACCGACCATTTCACCAGCCCCCACCCCCATGGAAATTCAAAATTTCAAAATAGCCATTCGTTAGCAAATCGTATGAACCGAAAAGAACTCCATTTTCATCGTTTGAACCGCAATAGTTTTTGAGATATTTAAAAAATAATGTTACAGGCATATCATTTCACCCCCCCTCATCATGGAAATTCAAAATTCCGAAATAGCCATTCGTTAGTAAATCGTATGAACAGGAATGAACTCCATTTTTATCGTTTGAACCGCAATAGTTTTTGAAATATTTAATAAATAATAGAATTTACATATACGCACAGAGACCGACCATTTCACCAGCCCCCCACCCCCATGGAAATTCAAAATTTCAAAATAGCCATTCGTTAGCAAATCGTATGAACCGAAAAGAACTCCATTTTCATCGTTTGAACCGCAATAGTTTTTGAGATATTTAAAAAATAATGTTACAGGCCTATCATTTCACACCCCCCCCCCCTCATCATGGAAATTCAAAATTCCGAAATAGCCATTCGTTAGTAAATCGTATGAACAGGAATGAACTCAATTTTTATCGTTTGAACCGCAATAGTTTTTGAGATATTTAAAAAATAATATTGCGAATTTGCATATATACAGAGAGACCGACCATTTCACCAGCCCCCCCCCACCATGGAAATTCAAAATTTCAAAATAGTCATTCGTTAGCAAATCGTATGAACCGAAAAGAACTCCATTTTCATCGTTTGAACCGCAATAATTTTTGAGATATTTAAAAAAGAATGTTACAGGCCATTTCATCCCCCTCCCCCTCATCATAAAAATTTGAAATTCCGAAATAGCCATTCGTTAGTAAATCGTATGAACAGAAATGAACTCCATTTTTATCGTTTGAACCACAATAGTTTTTGAGATATTTAAAATATAATATTGCGAATTTGCATATATACAGAGAGGCCGACCATTTCACCAGCCCCCCCCCCACCATAGAAATTCAAAATTTCAAAATAGTCATTCGTTAGCAAATCGTATGAACCGAAAAGAACTCCATTTTCATCGTTTGAACCGCAATAATGTTTGAGATATTTAAAAAAGAATGTTACAGGCCATTTCCTCCCCCTCCCCCTCATCATGGAAATTTAAAATTCCGAAATAGCCATTCGTTAGCAAATCGTATGATCTGAAAAGAACTCCATTTTCATCGTTTGAACCGCAATAATTTTTGAGATATTTAAAAAAGAATGTTACAGATCATTTTATCCCCCCTCCCCCACCTCATCATGGAAATTTAAAATTCCGAAATAGCCATTCGTTAGTAAATCGTATGAACAGGAATGAGCTCCATTTTCATCGTTTGAACCGCAATAGTTTTTGAGATATTTAGAAAATAATATTGAGATTTTGCATACATACAGAGAGACCGACCATTTCACCAGCCCCCCACCATGGAAATTCAAAATTTCAAAATAGCCATTCGTTAGCAAATCGTATAAACCGAAAAGAACTCCATTTTCATCGTTTGAACCGCAATAGTTTTTGAGATATTTAACAAATAATGTTACAGGCCTACCATTTCACCCCCCCTCATCATGGAAATTCAAAATTCCGAAATAGCCATTTGTTAGTAAATCGTATGAACAGGAATTAACTCAATTTTTATCGTTTGAACCGCAACAGTTTTTTTTATTGGAGATTTAACGACCACCGTGAGCAACTCAATGGGCCATAAGCAGTCGCCCGTCCCTAATTCAGGGTCACTGGTTCCAGGGAAGGGCCACTGGTTCCAGCCAGTGCCGTTAAACAAACACAACATTCATGCCTCACCGGGATTCGAACCCGGACCCTGTTCGAACGAATGATCAGAGTCCGTCGCTTAGACCACTGCGTCACCGGAGCGGCCAACGGTTTTTGATAGATTTAAAAAAAAAAAAAAAGTTTGAGAAAATTGGGGGACGACCATTGCACACACCCCCATGGAAAAATTCAAAATTTCAAAATAGCCATTCGTTAGCAAATCGTATGAACCGAAAAGAACTCCATTTTCATCGTTTGAACCGCAATAGTTTTTGAGATATTTAAAAAAGAATGTCACAGGCCTACACCATTAACCCCCCCCCCCCCCTTCATCATGGAAATTCAAAATTCCGAAATAGCCATTCGTTAGTAAATCGTATGAACAGGAATGAACTCCATTTTTATCGTTTGAACCGCAATAGTTTTTGAAATATTTAAAAAATAATATTGAGAATTTGCATATATACAGAAAGACCGACCATTTCACCAGCCCCCCCCCCCCCCATGGAAATCCAAAATTTCAAAATAGGCATTCGTTAGCAAATCCTATGAACTGAAAAGAACTCCATTTTCATCGTTTGAACCGCAATAGTTTTTGAGATATTTAAAAAAGAATGTTACAGGCCTACCATTTCACCCCCGCCCCTCATCATGGAAATTCAGAATTCCGACATAGCCATTCGTTAGTAATTCGTATGAACAGGAATGAACTCCATTTTTATCGTTTGAACCGCAATAGTTTTTGAAATATTTAAAAAATAATATTGAGAATTTGCATATATACAGAGAGACCGACCATTTTACCAGCCCCCCCCTCATCATGGAAATTCAGAATTCCGACATAGCCATTCGTTAGTAATTCGTATGAACAGGAATGAACTCCATTTTTATCGTTTGAACCGCAATAGTTTTTGAAATATTTAAAAAATAATATTGAGAATTTGCATATGTACAGAGAGACCGACCATTTTACCAGCCCCCCCCCTCATCATGGAAATTCAGAATTCCGACATAGCCATTCGTTAGTAATTCGTATGAACAGGAATGAACTCCATTTTTATCGTTTGAACCGGAATAGTTTTTGAAATATTTAAAAAATAATATTGAGAATTTGCATATATACAGAGAGACCGACCATTTTACCAGCCCCCCCCCCCCCCCACCATGGAAATTCAAAATTTCAAAATAGCCATTCGTTAGCAAATCGTATGAACCGAGGGGAAATCCATTTTCATCGTTTGAACTGCAACAGTTTTTGAGAAAAAAATAACAATATTGAGAACTTATGTATATATATATATTCCAGACCGACCATCACCCCCCCTCCCTCTCACCATGTAAATTCATTAAAAATTTCAAGATAGTCATTCGTTAGTAAATGGTGTGAACCGGAATAAACGCCATTTTCATAGTTTGAATAGCAATAGTTTTGGAGATGTTTAAAAAAGAATGTTAGTAGCCCACGATTTCACCTGCCTCTTCCCCCGCCCACCCCAACCTGGACATTTCCCATTACAGGATAGCTATTCGTTAGCATGGTGTGAATCAGAAAGACCTCCTTCTTCATCGTTCGAATCTTGATAGTTTTTGAGATATTTGTAATAAGGGTAATGGAGAATAATGAAGAAGTAATTTGTTTTGCACAAAGTCTTTCATTCGTTCCTGACATTAGCTGAAAGAACTCCCCGTTTCTAGCTTTGAACCCCAGCAGTTGAAAAGACATTCCAAAAACAACGTGACGTTGCTTTATTAGGTATCGAGGACTAGTACACAGGAGAACGGAAAATAAATAGCATGATAAAACAATAAGAATAACGGTACTGGACGAGCAGCATAAAGCAGTCTGTAAAAGCCAATCAGGACATACAAAGATAAACGAAGCTGAACGAGCAGCACAAGGCAATCTGTGATAGACGAAGCACACTGGAACAGTCACTGAGCAGAAGGAACGACGGACATGGAGATGGAGAATACAGCGAACTGGAGGCTGCTTTTCATGCTCCGGGGCGCAGCATGAAAAGCAGAAAACGAGGTGCAACAGATGACACTTGCAAAGATGGCATGGTGTAGGTAACAGTATGGGACAATCAATTAGCATGAGGCAAAGCAATAACGGTAAGTATCTGACGAGATGAGTCACACTGGATGAGCAAGTAACGTAGCACAATAGTAGAAGGTATGCTGAGGCACATGGCATGACATAAGACATATACTCGACGAGACAGGAAAAACACCTGAAAAAACTAACTGGGTGCGAACAGCAACATAGGGCAATCCAGGACAGTGACGAAAGGTATAAGAGAAGAATCGCGCATAACAATGCACACAGGAAGAAGCTCTGTGAACAAAACGATGTGACGGGTTCACGGAAGTAGGCACCGGGCGGATGTTTGAAAGAACCGAGATGTGGAGAAAACATGGCGGTACATAGGATACAACGGAAAGAAAAAGGTTTGGTACAACGCATACCAGAAACATGCAAAGGAGTAAGACGGAACAGCAGCAAGGCAAAGACGGCAGGAAGCGAAACATCATGCAAGTGCAGACAGAAACTAATCGGTCAGAACCAGATCAATGAGGCGATTTTGAGTATCACCAAGGTAGCAATTAAGAAAACTTTAATAACGAAATATCTCAGGGGTAAGATCTCGTGAGGTCAACGAAAACTTGGAGGAAGCAGCGAATATCCTCGATCATATTCGAGTAATCAGCTGGATCATGGGAGTCAAGAAGGGGATCCAAACCAGCGTCACAAGAAGAGGCAATGAACAAGGGTTGGCAGCATCTGGGAAGAGAATCTTCGAATACCCAGGGACAGCTTGGAGGCGAGCGACAATTGCAGTGGAAACGGAGGGAGTACCAATAAGGTCGGCGTAAGCAGCAACAGTAGAATTAGGAGCGGAACCTGAAGAACGATGAAGAGAAGGCTGAGTGACCGCGGTTCGCTTAGTACGAGTCTCTCGATTAGAGCGACGACGGCACTTCTTATTAGAAGCAATACCAACAGGGACGTGGTGAAGAAGGAGTAACCGACAGCAAGTGAGAAGTCTGACAAGGAAGATCTGGATCATGTGCGCATAACGCAAGCAAAGAGGCAACTGATGGGGCAACAGGAGCTGGTGAAGGTAAGGCTTCACACAAATCCAGAAGAGTAGCTGTGCTGGAAAGCGGGGACCGATCACGGGACCAGAAATCGAAAGGAAGGCAACAATACTAGAGGCATCAGAAGAGCTCGGAGAAGGTGAAACGGGCGGAGAGCACACCGGAGTACTGGAACGGCTGAAGAAAGGATGAGCGTTCTGAGGGTGGCGAAGCTGACGTACACAGCGAAGATGATGGAGCAGAGAATCCCGGGGTTGGGATTGACGAGGTGACGTGCGAAAACAAAGAAGGCAGCACCTGAACAGGCGGAGAAAGGTTGGCAACGGGATGTGACAAAGCACAGACAACAGACGACGAAGAAGAAAGCAAGACAGACGAAGGCACCGAAGCAGGAGCAGTAGATCCAGATGTATCCACAAGAGGCAACGCTAGTGGAGAATGAAAAAGACCTGCAGAGGAAGGCAACGACAATCGAGATGGAGACTAAGAAGGTGGAAGCGAAACAAGCGCAGGCGTGGTGACCGGAAGTGAAGAAGGGGGTTCTGTGATGGGCACTTGAGCAGCCGTTGAGGAAGAACAAGAAGAGGTGAGCGGACACTGCAAGCGATGATGACCAGGCGTTTTACATGAGAAGCAATGATACGCAGTGAACACGTTTATAACGACGTTGTGATGAACACAAAGCACCTGGAAAACAGTGGGGCAGGAAGTAATGGAGTCCATATCAGGGAAGAGAACTAAGGCTTGGCGTCGGAAGCCTAAATAAGGACGATCACCTTGATCGGCGGGGAGCGTGCGAATAACACAAACAATGCGCCCACACCGAGAAAGAAATGCATGTAAAACCGTCGTCGGGGCTGACGTTCGCAAACGGAGGACTTTGCTATGACATTTGTTACAGTTCAAACTGTGGTTACGAAGATACTGCAATATCGGAAAGTATGTTTACAATTAATCCCGCGGATGCTGACTGACCACCATAAGGAAGAATGTATGGGTTGGACTTTGAACCACTTGCTGCGTTACAAAGCAGAGGGTGATGCATTTATATCGCGCATAGTGGCAGGTGACGAATCGCGGTGCCACGGCTTTGAGCCATCCAGCAAACCAGCGAGCATGCAATGGAAACATCCCGGATCACCAAAACACATAAAATTCAAGTCACAGGACTCGTCGGGGAGGTTATGCTGAAGGGCTTTTGTTAGTGGACTTTAAAGAGCCTCACGTGAACAGCAATGCCAACCACTACATCGACACAGTGGACAAGCTGCATAAAGCAATCAAGAATGGGTGACCTGGCATGCTTTCACGTGGTGTGATTCTGTTGCACACATTATGCAGGATGCGTTAGCACGGAAAGGGTGAGAGGTTCTGCACCACCCAGCCTATAGCCCGGATCTGTCAACATGTGACTTTCATGTTGACATATCCAAATGATTCAAGGAGAAACTAAAGTTCCTTTTTCCAGACGGTATGCGTCGTCTTTCCCAGCGATGGGATGCGTCGTCTTTCCAAGCAATGGGATGCGTGTTAATTCTGCCACACCTGCGGATGTAACTCTTCGTTCGTTTATATATATATATATATATATATATATATATATATATATGTGGAATGTAAGGTCCGGTGATGCGTAACATCACAGCCTCTCCTTGACAAATGTCAACCCCGCCTTCTCGTGGTGCATCCTGTTCCCACTAAAGGGGCTCTGACGACCGCCAATAGCGGTATAACTATACCATCGGGATCAGAGGAAATGCTATCCCACACTCACCAACCCGCTTGGCCAGCGTGGTGAGTTATGGCCAAACCCCTCCAAAATGACTCTACAACTTAAATCTTGGCCCTCAGTCTCCGGCAGCTCGAATGTACCTGGCCAAGGCTGCGGCCAGTGCGACATGAAGGTAGAGGGTGCTAAGAATCCTTGGAGGACCGGACTAGGCTGCCATCTGATGCTGACCTTGGCTACTTACAATGGATGCTCCCTATCTCCTGATTCAAGGCTTCTTGAATTGGAAGAGGAACTACAAAGGATCAAGTGGGACATCGTCGGGCTAAGTGAGGTAAGGAGAAAAGGAGAAGATCTCATTGAACGGAAAAATGGACATCTCCTCTACTATCGTGGGACACATACTGGCAGAACTAGTGGTGTTGGATTTATAATAAACAAGAAACTGAAGGATAAAGTTGTAGAAGTTGAAAGTGCCTCTGACAGAACTGCGCGACTCGTTATCCAACTCTTGAGAAGATACAAGGCTCAGATTATTCAAACTTATGCACCCACCACAAGTCATCCTGAAGAAGAAATTGAAGAATTTTATGAGGAAATTCGTCATCTAAATAATAAAGGTAAGCACCACTTGAAGATAATTATGGGAGATTTCAATGCAAAAATAGGGCAATGGCAACAGAATGAAACTTCAGGAGGTAAATTCGCTCACGGCAACAGAAACCAGCGTGAAAATACTCTCGTTGAGTTTGCAGAGGCAGAAGGGTTTCTCATCTTGAACTCCTTTTTCAAGAAAAAGCCACACGGGAAATGGACATGGAGACATCCAAATGGGATAACAAGTGAAATTGATTTTATTATGTGTAACAAAAAATTCGTCAACGCAGACTGCAGTGTGCTGAACAAGTTCAACACAGGTAGTGACCATAGATTGGTGAGATGTAAGATGCACCTCAACACTAAACTCGAACGTGGCAAGCTCATAAGACAAACATAATGTATTGTCATAACCAACCTTAAAAAGCACCATAATACCTTTAAGTTGGAACTGAAGAACAGATTCTCTGCTTTAGAACGCCTAACATCGGAAGAAGTGGATATTTCTGAAGTTAACAGAAAAGTAACCAAAACTCTTATGGAAACACCAACAAAATGAGCTGGGTCTAAGAACAAGTTGCATGTGAACAAATTATCAGGAAAAACCAAAATGTTGATGCAAAAAAGAAGAGAGATGAGGACAACTAAAGAAGATGTGACTTCCAAAGTGGAATATATAGAGCTATGCAAGACAGTACAAAAAATTATCACTAAAAACGTAAGGAAATTCAACTGCGAACTAGTGAGGAAAGCAATTGAAAACAACCAAAGCCTAAAGATAGCAAAGCGACCCCTCAGTAAGGGAAGAAAACAGATTATGGCACTGAGAAAAGAAGATGGTTCTGTAACAAGAAATAGAGGCGAAATTTTGACAAGAGTGAAAGATTTCTACTCCAAATTATATAAAAGGGATGATACATGTTCTCCAGACATCATGAAAGGTACCAGTACCAGAGTTCTTCCAGTCCTCCCAGCAGAAGATGCGCATGCAATCAAGAACATGAAGCGGGAGAAAGCTCCAGGAGAAGATGGAATTACTGTAGACACCATACAAGAAGCAAGTGGAGAAATCGAAACAGTACTCGCCCAAATTTTCACTCGATGCCTTAATGAAGGGAAGATTCCTGAGGATTGGAACAACGCTACAATGATCCTGCTACATAAAAAAGGTGACATTGAGGATCTCAGGAACTACAGACCTATCAGCCTCCTATCAGTGGTTTATAAAATCTTCACTATAGTTCTTTCACACCGCTTAAAGGTAACACTGAACATGGCTCAACCGAGAGAACAAGCTGGATTCAGGAGTGGCTACAGCACAATAGATCATATGCACGTACTGAGAGAACTAATTGAAAGAGCGAAAGAATATGAACTTCCATTGTGCATGGCTTTTATCGATTATGAAAAAGCCTTTGATTCGGTGAAACCATCAGCAGTTACAATGGCTCTGAAATCCTGCGGTATTGAAGATGCATACATTAATATTATTAATAACATCTATGAAAATGCAAGTGCAAATTTTCGGCTGTTTGAAAATACAACACACATAAAAATTGGAAAGGGAGTGAGACAAGGTGACACCATATCTCCGAAGCTCTTTATTGCCACATTGGAAAAGGTCTTTCAATACTGAACTGGGAAAACAAAGGGATAAAGATTAATGGAGATTATCTAACCCACCTTGGTTTTGCTGATAACGTAGTCATTTTTGCAACTACCCCATCAGAGCTGCAGAGTATGATCCAGGAACTTGCTGACAAGAGTAAAGAAGTGGGATTAAAAATGAACTTCCAGAAGACAAAAGTGATGTTCAATGCTTTTACAAAAAATGAAGATTTATCGATTGATGGAGATAAGCTGGAGATAACAGACACGTACGTTTATCTTGGACAGCAGATATCAAGTGAGGGTCACATTGATGAAGAAATTAATCGGCGTACAAAACTTGCCTGGAGAGCTTTTTGAAGAAACATAATTTTTAAGAGCAATATGCCATTATGTCTTAAAAGAAAAGTGTTTGATCAATGCATCCTTCCAGTGCTTACGTATGGTGCAGAGACGTGGACCTTAACTAAAAGAGACATACAAAGGCTGCAGACAACTCAAAGCAGCATGTACAATTGCATGCTTGGTGTAACCAGGAGAGATAAGAAGAGGAACTCGTGAATCCGAAAAATGACGAGAGTGGAAGACACCATGATCAGAGAAAATCCCTGAAATGACAATGGGCTGGACATACTGCCAGAAGGACAGACCATCGATGGACAGCCGAAATTTTATATTGGATTCCAAGGGACAGGAAAAGACCCAGAAGAACACCACATGGAGATGGGTGGATGAAATTCGAAAGTATGCGGGAGTGACATGGAGGAGACTGGCACAAGACAGACCGTTGTGGAGAAAATTTGGGGACACTTTCGTCCAGCAGTGGATTGATAATGGTTTACAATGATATATATATATATCATCATCTTTGAATCCACTACTGGATGAAGGTCTCCCCAAGTTTCTCCCACAATTGTCTGTCTTGAGCGTGTCTCCTCGATGACACACCTCTATGCTTTCGAATTTCATGCATCATTCTATCATAGGGTCTTCTTCTGGGTCTTTTCCTGTCCCTCGAAATTCATTCTAAAATTTCGGTTTTCCGTCGGTGGTCGTTCTTCTAGCAACATGTCATGCCCTCACCATTTCAGTGACTTCATTGTGGTCATGATGTCGTCAACTCTTGTCGTTTTCCTTATCCATGAGTCCGTCTGCTTATCTTTCCTGTTTACACCAAGCATGATTCTCTCCAGGGCTTTTTGCGTTGTCTGCAGTCTTTGTTTGTCTTTTTTATGCTTTCCAACCGTAGGTTGAAGAAGCGTATATGCTTCAGCATTTTCCGTCCGTCTGTCCGTCCGTCTGTCGGCATGATAACTCACGTAAAAATGGTTCGATTTCGGTGAAATTTTAGTATGTGGTAGGGAACCCCTGGGGACAAACCCTATAGAAAATGGACAAAATAGGGTCAAAGGTTAGGACACAGGAGCGGGATCTATTCCATAGTCCTTATGCATCATAACTTACGTAAAAATGCTTCGATTGCGACAAAACGTTATCATGTTATTTCGGAGGTATACCGAACCGGTTCTGTTGAATATCATCGAAATGGGATCAAAGGTCAGGGCACAGGACCGAGATTTATTCCACAGCCATTATTCTCATATCTTGAGTAATTATTTCTGGTATGTTGGAAAGCGTATCATATTCAATGCATTGCATTATTTTACTAACTTGTTTAGTGAAGGTCCATGTCTCTGCTCCATACGTAAGCACTGGCAGGATGAACTGATTAAACCCTTATCTTTTAAGACACAATGGCATACTTTTCGTAAAAATTTTACTTCTTCCAAAAACTATCCATCCAAGTTTTACACGCCGATTAATTTCTTCATCAATGTGATCCTTACTTCATATCTGCTGCCCAAGATAAATGTAGGTATCGGTTGTCTCAAGCTTTTCACCATCAATAAATAAATCTTCGTTTCTTGTAAAAGCAATATACGTCACTTTTGCCTTCTGAAAGTTCATTTTTAATTCCACTTCTTTACTCTTGTCAGCAAGTTCCTGGATCGTATTCTGCGGTTCAGAAGTCGTAGTTGCAAAAATGACAACGTCATCAGCAAAACGAACGTGATTTGAATTATCTGCATAAATATTTTTTTCTTTGTCCCAGTTCAGTAATTAAAAAATATTTTGCTATGTGGGATTAAAGAGTTTGGGAGATATGATTTTACTTTGTCACACTAGCTTTCCAATTTTTATTAGTGCTGCATCCTCAAATATCCAAACTTTTGCAAATGCATTTTCAGAGATACTATTAATAATGCTAATGTATGCATCTGCAATACCGCAGGTTTTCAAAGCAGTTGTAACTGCTGATGGTTTTACGGAATCGAAGGCCTTTTTATAATCAATAGAAGCCTTGCATAATGGGAGTTCATACTCTCTTGTTCTTTCAGTTAGTTCTCTAAGTACATGGACATGATCTTCAGTGCTGTAGCCACTCCTGAATTCAGCTTCTTCTCTTGCTTGAGCCATGTCCAGTTTTACCTTCATGCGATGTAAAAGAACCTAATTGAAAATTTTATAAATAACTGATAGGAGGCTGATGAGCCTGTAGGTCCTGAGATCCTCAACGTCACCTTTTTTATGTAGCAGGATCATTGTACCATTATCCCAATACTCAGGAATCTTACCTTCGGTGAGACAGCTGGTGAAAACTTGGGCGAGTGAAGTTTCAATTCTTCCACTTGCTTCTTGTACACTCGTGGACAAAAAATTTGCACACCTAGAAGAAAACATGCTACAACCGCGAAACTTTGCAAATAGCTAGGGTTCGTTTGGTGCGAGTGCGCATAACCGCACACCTTGTGGCGGCGCTGCTAGCACGAACCAGCAGCCTTATAAACCGGCGTGTAGTCGATGCCCCATGAAAGAGAAAAGCACCGGCCGGCGCAAGCGAGAGTATAGAGTGACAAGAATGCCGGGTAGACACCAGAGACGTCGATGTACGCAACTTACGGGCTTTGAGAGAGGCCTGATCATCGGGCTGAAAACAGCAGGTCGGTCGGCGCGCCGTATAACCCACCACGTGGATCGTTCTGACCATACCGTCCGACTGTGTTGGGAGCAGTGGACACGTGACGGCACTGCCGCACGGCGGGTGTCTCCGAACGAACCAGGAGGACCATCCGTAGAGAGGATAGACAGTTCGTACGGCAGGCACGAATGGATCCCACGAGAACCCTGTCCTCTCCCCAGGCAAATGTAGCGGCTCTTGTGTGCCAACGAGCCATTTCCTGAAGTCTCGCGGAAGCGAATCTGCGATCCCAGCGCCTCTTACGTGTTCTGCCATTAACACCGGATCATCGCCGGCTCTGTTTGCAATGGTGCCAGGCGAGAGCAACGTGGAACGCCACAGACTGGCGACGTGTGGTGTTCAGAGATTGGTGTCGGTTCGTTTTGGGGACAGATGATCATCGTGTCCGGGTGTGGAGGTCCCGGGGTCAACGGCACAATTCCAACCTTGCTATCGAGCGTCCCACCTACCCCACTGCAGGCATTAAGGTCTAGGGAGCCTTTATGGTTTATTGCCTACGATAGCCGATCAGCTCTAGTAGTGGTACGTGGATCATTGTCGGGCCAGCGGTATGTGGATGAGATCATATGGCCCCATGTGCTCCCACTCCTGGGCGGAATTCTAGGTGCGCTTTACCAGCAGGATAGTGCCATCCCGCACACTGCTCGGGTTTTCTAGGACTGCCTACGTCATGTCCATACAGTTCCATGGCATGCCCGCTCACCGAACATGTCCTCTATCGAGCATGCGTGGGACCAGTTGAAACGCCGGTTGACTCTGTGCCGCACTATCCGGGATTTGGAGCACACCGTCCAACAAGTGTGGGCCCTCTTCAGCAGGACATCAGGCGTCTGTTCGCCTCTATGCTGGACCATATTGCAACATGTATCACCGCACGAAGCGGTGCGACGCGCTATTGAAGATGACCGGACTACGTGCCACAGATGCCTCTGTAATTGTCCTGCATTAATACACACAATCGACGTGGATTAGGAACATCAAACAGAAGTCATTTCTCTTTCCACGTTTTTAAGTGAGTCACGGAAAAACTATCATCGGCCGCCACCGGGAATCGAATTCAGGGTCTTCCAGTTACGCGCTGGACATGCTACCACTGCACCGCAGCGGCCTCGAATTCTAAAGACTCACATGTGATTAATTGCCAAACCACATGGCTGGTTGCTTCTTGGAGACCCGCACAATGGTGGGGATTCCTCAAAGATGGTAAGAAGCAATTGGTGCAGTGGTAGCATGTCCAGCGAGTAACTGGAAGACCCTTGGTTCGATTTCCGTTGGCGGCCGATGATACTTTTCCCGTGACTCACTTAAAACCGTGGAAAGAGCCATGCCATCTGTTTGATGTCCCAAATCTACGTCAATTGTGTGTATTAATTATTCATTCGTATACTAGTTATTTGTTCAGTTGCTGCCTAACATCTTTGGTAGGCAGCAACTGAACAAATAGTACTGAGATTTGAATTGACAAAATCTTCTATAGATCTAAAAATAAAATCAGTTATCTCCTGCAACATGAGGAATCTGTGATATAAATTTCTTTTGAATAGTGCGATTCTTTTTTGGCGTTGCAATTTTCACAAACAGTAATGTACGCATTTGCTCGTCGTAACAGAAAAATTCGGTAATATTAAGATACAATAAGCTGTACGTAAAAATGGTACATTCAATAGGCGTCGAAAGTGTTTCAATCTGATTTTTGAGCAACGATATGAAGCAAAATATATTTTGAAATCGGTGGAATTTGCATTTCGCTCTTGGCGGCGAAATTATGGATCAGATAAAGATTAAAATGCTAGGATCATCGTTCTCACTGTTCTAGCTTCCCAAAGCAAAAAGAGGCTGATATTAAATCAGACTTAGAGGTACACAGATAAACGTATACAGACAGATACATGTATATAGTGAAGGTATAAGTACATCCTTTAGTTTTCAAAGAACGTGCAGGAAACTTTTCCACTTTAACACGCTTCGGTCGAAAGGAAGTGCGAAGCAGATGCACCCTTAAATTTAAAACAAACATTCTTGAAATGGTCCCATCCAAACAATTGTCTTTGTACGATATTTGACTCACACAGCATCCCGTCACGTTGCTCTGCTGGCCACGCCCTTTCGAGCTCTGCATTTTGTGCTCCGCCTGTATCTAGCGCCCACCGCCGAATTAATTTGTGTTTCTCTCGTGCATGAATGTCTGCGCTCTCTTCCTAGTCATTCTTTCGAGTTGGTACATGCATATTTTGCCGATATTCCTTTATAATTCATCTCGTTGGGCCTGTTTACAATTCATTTCGTTGGGCCTGTTTACAATTCATTTCGTTGGGCCTGTTTACAATTCATCTCGTTGGGCCTGTTTACAATCTGCCCATCGTGACTCGCCTTGACTTTTTGCTCTAAAACTGTCTGCTGCATGTAGTAGCCTTCCTGCTGCTGTGTCTACGTTTGCCTTCCGTGTTTGCGCTCCAATCATCGTTAATGGTTCTCTGCGCTGCCTTCACCGGTGTGTGGATTACCTTCCTTGTGTTCCACCCATTGACAGTGGTTCTCTGCGCTGCCTTCTTCGGTATGCTGATCGCCTTCCTGGTGCCCCACCTTGTTATAGTGGATCTGTGTGCCCTTCGCCGTGCATTTCTACACATTGTCCATGGCCTGTGCTTCTGCTTCTAAATTCTATTTCCCTCTCACGTCACTATGTGCTGCTTCGATGACTTGTCCTCCAAGTGTGTTGGATGCGTCCCAGGACGGCTCTTCTCCTCATCCTGCTACAGATCCGTGTTCAACGTCTCCGACTTTCCTCGCGACAGCCTTGGACTCCTATATTTCATGTCAAGGTTCCACGGTTATTGCACACGTACAATGCTTTCAACTCTTAGTTTAAGTGTCAAGTTCGACGCCTTACCCAATGTCAAGTTGCACGTCTATACAGTGTATGTCTGCATTGTCGTTTCTCCCTTCCGGTGCAATTACACATTTCGCCAGCAAGCCTAAGTCCATTCTTGTATATATTTTTTCACCTGAGTTTGTTCCTCAAGTCCTATCGACTAGCCTTTCCGTTGGAGATCATAGCTTGGTCCCTATCTTCCTTGCACATTCTCCCGTTTTTCTTAATTTGTAACCTGTACCTCCGGACGTTTCCGATGAGTTTTTACATGCTTTTCCTTCTCGGTGTGGCCGCGTTCTTGGTGATATCCGCAAGATACCCGCCGCCCATGTTGATCAAGGTGATCGTCCTTATTTTGGCTTCCGCCGCCAAGACTTAGTTTTTTTCCCTGACACAGACTGTTTCTTACTGCCCCACAACTTTTCTGGTGATTTGTTGTCATCACAACGTCGCATTCAACGTATTCACTGCCTATCATTGCATCTCATGTAAACAGCCTGGTCACCATTTCTCGCAATGCCCCCTCATTTCTTCCTAGTCTTCTTCAACGGCTGCTCAAGTTCCCGTCACAGAACCTCTTTCTTCGCTTCCAGTTACCACGCTTTCGCCTGATCAGTTCACACCTTCTTAGTCTCCATCGCCATCATCTGCCTCCGTTGGTCTTTTTCCTTCCTCGCCAGCATCGTCTGTTGTGGGTACATCTGGATCTACTGCTCCTGTTTCGGTGCCTTCGTCTGTATTTCTTTCTTTTTCATCGTCTGATGTTTGCGCTTTGTCACATCCTGTTGCTGCACCTTCTCCGCCTGTTCAGGTGCTGCCTTCTTTGTTTTCGCAAGTCACCTCGTCTATCTCGATCCCGGGATTTTCTGCTCCACCATCGCCGCTGCGTACGTCGGCTACGCCACCCTCAGACGCTCATCTTTCCTCCACTGGTTCCAGTACTCCGGTGTGCTCTCCTCCCTTTTCACCTTCTCGGGGCTCTTCTGATGCTTCTAGTGCCGTTGTCTTTGTTTCACCTTCTGGTCGCCATGGTCTGTCCCCGCTCTTTCGCACAGCTCCTCTTCTAGTCTCGTTTGAAACCCCACCCTCCCCGGCTTCTGTTGTTCCTGCAGCTACCACCTTACATGTGTCATCCGACTTTGTACCCTATTCACCTCGCCAGAATCCCGAGACGCCGTCTGTTGTTCCTTCTACGTCGTCTCGTCCTCTTCGTCAACATTTCCCTACTGGTATTGCTCCTAATAAGAAGCGTCGTCATCGGTCTAATCGCAAGATTCGCGCTAAGCGTGCCGCTGTGATTATGCCTCCTCCTCATCGTTCTTCGCAAGGCACCGCTCCTGATCCTGCTGCCGTCACTTTTGCTCGCGTTCTTGACAGTCCCTCTGTTGTGCCTGATCTTGTTGCTCGCCTTCAAGTTGTTCCCGAGTTTACGCAGACTCTTTCTCTAGATGCCGCTTTCCCATTGTTCTTTGACTCTTCTCACGATGCTCCACTTAATCACTTTATTGCTTCCAACGATCCGGCAGTTTACTCATCTCTGGTTGACAATCTCAGCGCTTTTTACTTTGCATTTTTTCACCTTTCGGGCTCTTACCCGGAAGTTGAATGTTACTATGGTTGTCTTGACCACTTCATTTGTCATGCTCAACATCGTCTCCTTCTTCGGTGTCCACCTGATTAGCTCCTGTGTGGTTTTGTTTGATGATTGATTTCTGTTGTGTTTTCTTAGCTATGTTTCTCCCTGTCTCTTTGAGCCCTTGTTGTTTCGTTCTCCTCTTTGTGAAGTGTTTTCCCTCGTGCCTCGTTTTTTTCCCCTCATCATTCTGCTTTGTGACCTTTTTCTGTGTGTTTTGTCTTACGATGTCCTGCCTGCATCCGCTTTACATGACCATCACCAACTGCCTCGCACCGTTCGTTCTGCTTCTGTTTTTCTGTGGTTCAAGCATGCCCCCTGCCCGATTTTCCCGGAGTGCCATGTGTTGCTTCCTACCCTGCTATGTTTTGTATAGTATGTCTAACTGCTATGCCACTGTTAGACAGAAAATGCCAATTTTAAAGAAAGTAATAGTTTTTCCTTAATGTTTTTCTTTTCAATGTGGCATTAGTACCATTATTTCTCTTTTTGTCGGAGGATGGCGCCCAATAACCACAGGTGGACAGCAATAATTTCGCACCAATAATTTCGTTTTTTCCTTAAAAGGAAGAAGGAATAGTTCCTGGGTTTTCTACTCATCATGTTGCTCCCTGGTTCCAGGTATGGTGCTTTCTCTATTTGCTGGCTCAGCCGTTCCTCTGCTCAGTGACTGTTCCCTGTGTGCTTTGCCTCGTGTTGTATCTGCCACCTACTACAGCGCACGATTGTAATGTAACGGACTGCTTTGTGCCTCTGCCATGCTCCCTTTCTTTCTGTGATGCCTTGTACTGTATGTTTACTACAGACTGGATTGCGTCGTTTGTTTCAGCTCCGAGATTTTGGCTGTTTTACTATGCCATGCATTTTCCGGTTCTCTTGTGTTCTGGTCCTTGAGACACATTGAAGAAATGTTGAAACCGTCACGTTCTTTTTGGAATGTCTTTTCAACTGCTGCGGTTCAAAGCTAGAAACGGAGAGATCTTTAAGATAATGACAGGAACGAATACAAGACTTTTTGAAAATAAATTACTTCTTCATCATCCTCCATTACCCTTTATACAAATATCTCAGAAACTATCCAGATTCGAATGATAAAGATGTAGCTCCTTCCGGTTCACACGATGCTAACGAATAGCTATTCTGAAACAGGAAATGTCCGGGGGTGGGGGTGGGGGCAGCTGAAATCGTGGAACATTTTTAAACATCTCAAAAACTATCGGGGTTGAAAAAATAAACATGGAGTTTGTAAGAACGGACACATTAACGATTTAATTCATTTCAATGATAAACATTATGTGGTTTTTTTTTTGACCAAAGAAAACATCGCAAGTTCCCAAAATGGCGACAGAGAATTCGTAAATATGTTTAATCCTTTTTTTTGGGGGGGGAGGCGAGATGTATGACAAAAGACTTCAGGTTCTCACGCCTTAGAAAGGGCGAGGACTTGTTCTACGAACTGAAAGTATCGCCAAGGACGCTGTGACTTTCACAGATACATTGTTCATTTTCACTAGGCGCATACAATTCTGAAATGCAGACATACTCTTTTGTATAGTTATAACAATGTGTATTGTATTGCTACGGATGTACTACGACGATATGATTGCTTTCTCGGAAGGAGGCACTCAATAATGTATAGCCTGAGGATAAGCGAGGAATGTGCAAGGTAGATTTAAAGGTCTAGGAGCCCGATTCCCGGAAAACGACTAGGGATGGGGCAGGTGAAGGGCGCGAGAGGTGACACGTGGCGCGAGAGGAGAGCAGCATGTTGAAGGTCAGCGCCGTCGCCCTTGAAGAAGGAGCAGCGTGAAGGGGGGGGCGAAAAGGTCGCTCCGAGTGGACCTGTTGGAGCAGTCTGTCTTCGGAGAGCGAAGGTGATAGTCCTCCGATAGAAAGGAACGCGTTTGCGTGGATGGTGTGGTGGGCTCTCGGAGTCCACGGGGAAAGAGCGGGCACCGACCTAGATGAAGTAGGTCGCCGCTACAGAAGGAATCTACCCGAGTCAGGGATACCGGTAGAGTAGCTGATGATATACTACTGAATTACGGACTTAGTACAGTCCACTGAAGCATCGATTAGAGAAGGATAGCTAGAAGACTAGTCCTGAAGCATCGATAAGATAGAGGTATATCTAGTGTCAAGGAGACCCTAAGTTAGGACGCCAACGCAGGGTGAGATTTCTACAGAATTCGATCACCTTATCTTGCGCGTTCCACGATCTTTGCCAGGTCCAGTCATAACGAGGTCACTTTCAAGAGCGAGTAATCCGCCGCCATCAAAATTCTAGTTGATGAAGAATAAGTGTTTCGTATATGTGTTAACCAAGCGTTCTTTTCAAATTATGTCTGAAAGTGGATAAACTTCGGTATAACCAGCTGTTGTCGCTCTGCCTCCCGATTCACAGATATATATATAGTAAAGTGGGGGAGGTTTCGTTTGTTCGCTCGAACAGAGTGAGAGAGAGAGAGTGTGTACTTCCGGGAAGAGTAAACGAACTCTCTGCTTAATGTGAGTCCGCTGCGCGTGCTCCTCGGATGCTTAAGTAGGAGGCGGCGCTAAGTCGCGTGACGACACGTTCGCTCTTACAGAGTTTTCCCGGTTCATACGATTTACTAACGAATGGTCATTTTGAAATTTTGAAATTACATGGGGGGGGGGGGGGATTGTCGGCTCCATATTTTCTGAATCCTTTTTTTGTAGGTATGTCAAACTCTATTGCGGTTCAAACGATAATAATGGAGTTCTTTTCGGTTCATACGATTTTTTTTTTATTGGAGGTTTAACGACCACCGTGAGCAACTCAATGGGCTATAAGCAGTCGCCCGTTCCCAATTTAGGGTCACTGGTTCCAGGGAAGGGAGAGAGCCAGTGCCGTAAGACAAACACAACATCCATGCCTGACCGGGATTCGAACCCGGACCCCTTACGGACGAATGATCAGAGGCCAACGCCTTAGACCACTGAGCCACCGGGGCGGCCATACGATTTACTAACGAATGGCTATGAAATTTCGAATTCCATGGTGAGGGGGGGGGGTTAATGGTGTAGGCTTGTAACATCCTTTTTCAATACCTCAAAAACTATTGCGGTTCAAACGAAGAAAATGGAGTTCTTTTCGGTTCACACGATTTGCTAAGGAATGGCTATTTTGAAATTTTAAATTTCCATGGTGGGGGCCGGTGAAATGGTCGGTCTCTCTGTATGTATGCAAAATCTCAATATTATTTTTTAAATATCTCAAAAACTATTGCGGTTCAAACGATAAAAATGGAGTTCATTCCTGTTCATACGATTTACTAACGAATGGCTATTTCGGAATTTTGAATTTCCCTGATGAAGGGGAGGGGGGTAAATGGTGTAGGCCTGTGACATTCTTTTTTAAATATCTCAAAAACTATTGCGGTTCAAACGATGAAAATGGAGTTCTTTTCGGTTCATACGATTTGCTAACGAATGGCTATTTTGAAATTTTGAATTTTTCCCTGGTTGTGTGTGCAATGGTCGTCCCCCAATTTTCTCAAACTTTTTTTTTTTTTTAAATCTATCAAAAACTGTTGGCCGCTCCGGTGACGCAGTGGTCTAAGCGACGGACTCTGATCATTCGTTCGAACAGGGTCCGGGTTCGAATCCCGGTGAGGCATGAATGTTGTGTTTGCTTTACGGCACTGGCTCTCTCCCTTCCCTGGAATCAGTGACCCTGAATTAGGGACGGGCGATGCTTATAGCCCATTGAGCTGCTCACGGTGGTCGTTAAATCTCCAATAAAAAAAACTGTTGCGGTTCAAACGATAAAAATGGAGTTCATTCCTGTTCATACGATTTACTAACGAATGGCTATTTCGGAATTTTGAATTTCCATGATGAGGGGGGGGTGAAATGGTAGGCCTGTAACATTATTTGTTAAATATCTCAAAACCTATTGCGGTTCAAACGATAAAAATGGAGTTCATTCCTGTTCATACGATTTACTAACGAATGGCTATTTCGGAATTTTGAATTTCCATGATAAGGGGGGAGGGGGGATGAAATGATCTGTAACATTCTTTTTTAAATATCTCAAAAATTATTGCGGTTCAAACGATGAAAATGGAGTTCTTTTCAGTTCATACGATTTACTAACGAATGGCTATTTCGGAATTTTAAATTTCCATGATGAGGGGGGGACGCGGGATGAAATGGCCTGTAACACTCTTTTTTAAATATCTCAAAAATTATTGCGGTTCAAACGATGAAAATAGAGTTCTTTTCGGTTCATACGGTTTGCTAACGAATGGCTATTTCGAAATTTTGAATTTCCATGATGAACGGGGGGGTAAATGGTGTTGGCCTGTGACATACTTTTTTAAATATCTCAAAAACTATTGCGGTTCAAACGATGAAAATGGAGTTCTTTTCGGTTCATACGATTTGCTAACGAATGGCTATTTTGAAATTTTGAATTTCCATGGTGGGGGCTGGTGAAATGGTCGGTCTTTCTGTATATATGCAAAAACTCAATATTATTTTTTAAATATCTCAAAAACTATTGTGGTTCAAACGATAAAAATGGAGTTCATTCCTGTTCATACGATTTACTAACGAATGGCTATTTCGGAATTTTGAATTTCCATGATGAGGGGGGGGGGTGAAATGGTAGGCCTGTAACATTATTTGTTAAATATCTCAAAAACTATTGCGGTTCAAACGATAAAAATGGAGTTCATTCCTGTTCATACGATTTACTAACGAATGGCTATTTCGGAATTTTGAATTTCCCTGATGAAGGGGGGGGGGGTAAATGGTGTAGGCCTGTGACATTCTTTTTTAAATATCTCAAAAACTATTGCGGTTCAAACGATGAAAATAGAGTTCTTTTCGGTTCATACGATTTGCTAACGAATGGCTATTTTGAAATTTTGAATTTCCATGGGGGTGGGGGCTGGTGAAATGGTCGGTCTCTGTGCGTATATGTAAATTCTATTATTTATTAAATATTTCAAAAACTATTGCGGTTCAAACGATAAAAATGGAGTTCGTTCTTGTTCATACGATTTACTAACGAATGGCTATTTCGGAATTTTGAATTTCCATGATGAGGGGGGGGGGGAAATGATAGGCCTGTAACATTATTTTTTAAATATCTCCAAAACTATTGCGGTTCAAACGATGAAAATGGAGTTCTTTTCAGTTCACACGATTTGCTAACGAATGCCTATTTTGAAATTTTGAATTTCCATGGTGGGGGGCTGTTGAAATGGTCGGTCTTTCTTTATATATGCAAATTCTGAATATTATTTGTTAAATATCTCAAAAACTATTGCGGTTCAAACGATAGAAATGGAGTTCATTCCGGTTCATACGATTTACTAACGAATGGCTATTTCGAAATTTTGAATTTCCATGGTGGGGGCTGGTGAAATGGTCGGCCTCCTATATTTATATGCAAATTCTCAATATTATTTGTTAAATATCTCAAAAACTATTGTGGTTCAAACGATGAAAATGGAGTTCATTCCGGTTCATACGATTTATTAACGAATGGCTATGCTGAAATTTGAAATATCTATTTTTTGGGGGTACCATTTCACCAGCCCCCCCACTTTGTTTTTTAAATAACTCAAAAACTATTGCGGTTCAAACGAAAAAAATTGAGTTCATTCCGGTTCATACGTGGTACAAACGAATGGTGCAAAAAATTTAAAAATTCCATGGTGGGGGCTATCGTTTCACCAGCCCCCCACTTTGTTTTTTAAATATCTCCAAAACTTTTGCGGTTCAAACGAAAAAAAACCGAGTTCATTCCGGTTCATACGTGGTACAAACGAATGGTGTCTGAAAAATTAAAAAATTCCGTGGTGGGGGGCTGGTGAAATGCACCTATTGCACTGGAACATTTTTCAGTCCTGCATGTGTAAAAAAAAAAAGAAGAAGATGGGAATTTACAGTTTCTCAAATCCCATAGATTTACAGAATTTTTCCATTCATTCTGATTCGTTCCATATGAACAATGTTTTCAAAAACATTTCATCGGTTAAAGTTTATAATATTTTGTGAAGAAAATATTTATTATCACATTAATTTTGAAGGAGATAATGTGGATTGAAATATCGCCGATATGTAAATGTTGACGTACGTGTTTTTTTAATATGTGATATTGTCATTTTTATTTAAAAAAACCCCCTTTGACACTGGATTTCTGTTGGGATCAATCCAGGGCCGTAGCTACCGGTGAGACAGAGAAGGCAGTTGCTCTTTCAGAATGGTCATTCCAGGGAAGTACATTCATGCTCTGGGTTATGCAAAAAAAATATGAATTGTAACTGAAACAGAAAGCTACACCCTTCAGTATTTCCGTTTTACAAACGTTACTTAGCCTCATACAATATTACATGCGGTTAACCTGGGTACAGAGTGACGTACACTATGAGGTATGAACATCTCATAACCAGGAAGGGAATTTTATAAAACAGTGAACGGAGGCATACAAAACAAGTTAGTAAAATCATGCAATGCATTGATTATTATGATACGCTTTCCAACATACCAGAAAGCATTACTCAATATTCAAGTAATTAGGATAATGGCTGTGTTGAATAAATCTCGCTCCTGTGCCCTAACCGTTGACCCCATTTCGATGATATTCAACAGAACCGGTTCGGTATACCTCAGGAATAACATGATAACGTTTTGACACAATCGAAGAATTCTGACGTAAGTTATGACGCATACGCCCATTTTCAATAGCATTCTTCCCCAGGGTGTCCCCCTACCACATACTAAATTTCGTTGAAATCGAACCATTTTTACGCGAGTTATCGTGCGGACAGACAGACGGACAAAACTGGAGCATATAAGCTTCTTCACCCTACGATTGGAAAGCGTAAACAATATGCTGATATGCCTAACCTCCATCACATTTCCGAACATGTCATTGGGATGAAGATCTAATTAATCATTTGTGCTCTGCCGCAAAAAGTTCTCTGAGCGTTTAACCTTGAACGGAATTTTTCCAAGCCCTACAACTAAAGCCTTTCCCTATTTTCACATTCACTATCCACGACTCATTCCTTCTGCTGAGGTTTGTTTTTCGTTCTCCATTTCTGCGGAGTGTTGTGTTGTCAGCGTTCACATAACGTTGGCGCTTTACTTGGTATTTGCAAGCTGTGTTTCTTGGGTATTTATCTAGTTTTTGCATTTTTAATAAAATTAAGTAAAAAAAACCTGAAGTGCGATTTTTGAACGATCATAATACTTTCCCATAACGGAGTTGTGTCGGAGTGCAGCAATTCTGTGAGAAAGTAAAAACCACGTATTATTTGAGCGAAACTCGAAGCGATAATTTTGAACTCGAAGGGGCGTAATTTCAAGTCTCGCCCTCTCAGATAAGATAAGAAAACCTTGCTACGGTCTCGGACCAATCTATATGTATTTTTCAATTTAAAATAATTTGCTCATGTAGGATGAGAAGTGTTTTGGACAAGCCCGTGCGTTTAAGGCCCAGCCCGTGATGTGCCACTTGATGTTATTTTGTCTTTCTATTGTGTTTTATTAAAATGTGAAAATTAAATGATGAAATGAGATATTATTGAAAATATTTAATTGAATGTAAGCCTAAAAATATCAACTAAACTTTGAGAATTATCGAAAAATATAATCTTTAAAAAGAGACAAAAAGGAAGACTAAGCGCGTTCAGAATCTCCCTTTCTCTGAACTAGTAAGCGGTAACACTACAAAAGTCAATCCCTTTACAGATTAGGGATAGAAGAAAAAATCCATGCCGTTCCACTCTCTCATACAAGCACACACACACACACACACACACACACACACCCTTATCCCACTGCAGACATCTTCCGTCCCTCACTCTATACAACACATACACATGCTCGGGGTCGAATCTTTTTTGTTGTCAACAAGCCCCAAAATGGTTTTACCATCTTAATTTTTTCTTTCTTTACTATTGCGAGAAAAATAATGGGTCGACTTGGCACCACCTCGTCCAGCCTGGCACGTTGCTTTATTCTCTAAACCAAAAAAAAAAAAAAAAAAAATGCCCGACATGTCCCGCGGGCTCTCGGGCTTGGCAGGCCATTCCCTGGCCCGTCCAGACCTCTAGCCTGGAATGCTATTTTTCTGCGTACATAGATCTTTATTCACATTTGTGCGCATTTTATGATGTTGCATCTGACAGTTACATCAGAAATGCCGTTGAAAGGCGGTAACAAAAATGTCTTTAGTTTTAATTGCCATTGTTCGCTAAACGGAATGAATTTTCCAAGAAATATGCGACCTGTTTTAAATCAGCAACCTCGAATTAGAACTGAAAGCTTCATATTAAAATTATCAGCAACCTGAAGTGCAGCAGTTGACTGTTATATTATACATTATGTAGACAAAAGTATTGGGACGCCTGCTCATATGCATCCCCGACACCCCTTCAAAAGCAGGTTTATTTTGTGTACTCTGCATAAAGGAGAGCGTTGGCTCAACTGTCAGAAAACACTAGAAACACCTATGTCGCACGTAGCTAAAATTATGGATTTCGAAAGATCATGATGGTTGGATGATATCTGAGTAAGCAATCAATGCCTAGCATTTCCTCATTTGAAATTCCCAAAATCCACGGTCGCGTATGTTTTTCATCGATGGTAAACAGGTGGTGCCAGTACACCAAAATCGCGCTTTGAGAGGCCACATAAACCCGTGCCAAACGAAGCTTACTGCGAAATGTGAAGAAGGAATGCATGTCCTGCGCCATAGACCTGGTAGCATAAATTACTGGAACACGTATTTGTGCCAGAACAGTCGGTCGAGGACTGCATGTCATCAGTTACAATAATAGGTCAGCTGCGCACAAAGCCAACACCACCGCAGACAATGGCAGACCACGACTGCAGAAGTGGCTCGCTGGCGGTGCGTGAACAGCAAATGAGGAACACGGTCGAATGAAGTGAGTAATCACGCTACTTAATCTGTAGTTATGATGGACGTATCTGGGTGTAGCAGTTTTCGGTGTAACGCTGTCAGACGGACTGCATTGTGACTACAGTCAAGTTTGGGGAAGTGAGCGTGAGATGGTGTGGGGATGTTTCTTCTGGTCATGACTCGGTCCTTTATTTGTGGGGACCATCAGCATAGTGGCTGCTAGGTACGAAAACTTTCTGAGCAATTGCGCGCTACCTACGCTGTGAAATTACTTACGCACAACTCCCTGCCTGTTTCAGGAACACTGAGCAATTTTCCACCCAGAAAGATCCATTGAAGCCTGGCTTGAAGGGAAGAACGTCCAAGTCTAGGGATTGGCCGGCCCACAGTCTTGATCTAATTTCAATATAATATCTGTGGGATGAGATTTAACGACGAAACCGATCTCGGCAGCTGAGACCGTCCTGTGTGGCATCTATGACAGAAACTTTGGAGGAATGGTGGAAACTTCCGGTACAAACCTTCCGTCATTTCGTAGAAAATATGCTTAGAGTGGTTGCAACGGAGATGTCAGTCAAAGATGGTCCGTTAATCATGATCATGATCATATGTAGAGGATTTTAGGAAGGGAGTGTCTGACCCCAAGTCTTAAACAGCCCTTAGAAACAGGAAACTAGGAGATTCGGACTAGAGCGCCCGATAGGAAAGTGACTCGGAAGCGAAGTAGAAAGGGGGAGGAACACGCCCTTAATTATTACCGTGGGGCCAGTACCCAGGGTCCGACGGCTTAACGTGCCCGTCCGACGCACGGCGGGTATTTAGTGGATCGAGCGTTCGTACCTGCCTGGGATCGAACCTGAGGCCCTTTCCGTGGCAGTCACGAACGTTGCCCACTAGGCCACTCGCGGCTGGTCCGATAATCTACTGATTCCGGAAAATATATGCTCTTGCTTCTGTTCATCCTCGAGTCCGAATGAGCACACCGGACAAAAGATTAGTCAGTCCTGTCGGAGCTCACCTAACAACGGGTGGCGGCGTCTTTTGCCTTGAGTCCGGTGTTGTAGCGACTCCACGAGTTTGTGGATGTATTGAATATAAATTTGCAACCACTCGTGAGTCAATTGGTCCAGACGTTCCGCCAGAGTACGTTGGTGTCTATTCCGGCGTTTCACTTTGTGTTCCAAATTATCCTACAGCTTTTCAATAGGATTTAAATCTAGGGATTTGGCGGGCCAGTCGAGGTGAGAAAGTGTTGCTGATGGTTAGTCGTACCACTCAGACACAGTTTTAGCCCTGTGCACATGGCAACTATCGTCTTGGAAGGCAGGAGTGGCAATGTGTTGCTGCTACTGGAAATGTAAGGCAAAAGGCAACACTTCGTCATTCAGAATGTGGAGGTACGCATGCTGGTTCAAATTCGCCGTCACTGCAACGAGAGGACCCATTTAGTGATACGAAAAACATCGCCAAAACATCACAGAACCCCTCCAGCTTGAACAACACCTACGACACAATCAGGACTAAAGGCTTCATTGGGCCTGCGATGCACTTGTTGCCTCCCGTTATTGAAGAACAAACAAAAACGAGACTTATACCACATTACTCGTTTCCAATTCTCCATAGTAAAGTTTTGGTGCCTCTGAACCCATTCATAACGTGTGACTTTGTGGCTTGCAGTTAAAATAGACCTATTCCGTGGTACTCTGCTCCAGATGTCCATCGCATGCAGTACTCGTCGCAATGTCCTTTCGGAAATTGGTTGGAGAGGACTTTCATTGACTGTTTAGAGAAATTGTTGCCTGGTTTGAAACCAATTTGCAGTTACTAGGCGTGAAACATGGCGGCGGTCCTTGTTGGTGAGAATCGTTTTCCTGCCACAGTTACGTCGCTGATTTTCAGTTGACAGCGAACTACTTAACTGTTTGTAGACCCGCTATACACACCAAAAATGGGCGACTTCATTCACTTTGTCTCCGAGGGCACGTCCAAACACGTAACGGTTTTTTGTCTGCTGCCTTGCCACTCAGTAACGTCTGTTTTACGGCCCATATTGCTGACCGAATTGGACACACACATTGCTCTTCACCCCTGCACGAGACAGATATGATCCTGTAGACCACTTCAGTGCTATTAATATCCCAACAATCCTACCACGGCACGTCTGTGCAACCGGTAACTTCCTACTGATATTTCTGTTAGGGGTGACAAATTTTTAGTAGTCCGGTGTGCTCACTTCTGTCTGCATAACGTGTACAGTAGATTCCGGTTGATTGAGCCGTCGATTAATCGGAGTGCCCATTTATTTGGGACTCTTCGTGAAGAGCATCCCAAATTAGCACTTTTGGATAAAGCTTCGTGTGATTAAGGCAGCCGCCAAATTGGGCCAAAATGTTCAAGCCTGATCTGTCCGAATTAAGCGGTATCTACTGTAGATTGTCGACTCACCTTGGCCTATATCACTGTTGCGATCACTGTAGGCATATTTTCTCGGAAATGTTGGTAGGTTTGACATTTCGTAGAATATATGGAACATTTCTTCCTAATTTGAGGTATCTTTGATCACAAGTCTTATATATTTTGTACTTCATTTTCTTTGAGTATACATTCACGTTTTTTTTCAACAATTATCCTATTGCGATCTCTGGAAAAATATCATATTAAATACTTATGTAAATAATTTTCAACTTTCCCCAAAAGAGATAAGATATAGAGTCCGATCTCCATTTAGTTTCTTATATAACACGTCTTAAATTTCATATTCTCCTCTAGGATTTAAAACGAGATTCTTATTCATTCTAAGCCGCTGCCATTTTCAATGTTTCTTCTGTTAATGGGATTTTTGAGGACGTTTTAGCGAAAGCCGTACCTTTGACAACAGATGTCAGTAACAAAAAAATAATCTGCCCAGAAGTATTTTCGTTCTGTGGCTATAAAAAATCTTTCAAGAATATCAGAAGTCATCCAGTAAGTTTGAGAAGTTCTACGCAATTTGACTTGCAAGAATATTAAATTTTTCAAGAAGCGCATGTTTGCAAATGAGAAGGTAGGAGGAAGGTAAATTAAACAGAGATAAATAGATATTTTCAATTTGCTAATTTCATCAAAACACAAAGCTTACTCGTGCTTCGATAGCTACATATCTGCGTTGAATAGAGAAGTTAATTAATTTTTCAAAGAGTTTTCTTGTTTCGCAGAGCACCTACTACCGTGCAGCGAAGGGATTGGTGTCCTCCGGTGTATAAAACATATCATTCCAATTTCTTACATACCTCGAATTAAATCAAACTTGCCTTTAATTTTATCCTTGGGGAAAGAAAAGAACTGGAATTTAATTTAAAGAAGCGGTTGAAAGAAAACGGATGGCATTTTATATCCGATTCGGGAAATTTGATTAAAGTTTTCTTTCAAGACTTGCTTTCTGTTTTTTTACTGGACTGATTAATTGCGAATGGAATCCGTTTCTTCCTCGTTTTCCAGGCTGTTTGACGAAATGATGAGGCATCATTCTTTACAAAAAGGCCTTGCTTCATTCTAAACTCGCTTTGATATGTGATGCAGATATCTTAAGATCGTGAGAATTCAAATATATCGTTATACAGTACACAAATTGTTTAATGCATGCATATTCAAAAGTTTTTTTGCAAAGTAATTGGGGTGAAATTGTAAGGATGAAAACGACTATACTTCTAATTTAAATTATAGGATACACAGTATAAATACTTTGAGGGTCCTCCAAGTTAGCTGTCAGCTTTTATAATTTGTCGAATCATTGAGTATTCTTCAAATAGTAAAAAACCTCTTCGCAGAAGAGTTTTTTTACTATTTGAAGAATACTCAATTATCGGCTTATAGGTCGATACGGAGCTTAAATCGAATGGGTGAAATTATTTAATTTTTTTGTCTTCATTCATAGATAAGTCGATCCTGGATATAAGACGAGGCAGTTATTATACAGTTAGTTTTCAAAAATTCTGTAACTATATCTTAAATGTAACTATTAAAATGAAGAAAAAGTTATGTAATTTTCGTAGTTTTCTGTTAAGCAAAGAGTATGATATCGTAAGCTTATTTTATTTTTTCGAAATGACGCTACTTTATTTCTTCCCCTCAACCGACCAGTAGGAGCGACAGCGCAAACGTGAAAAAATAAACAAAGTCACACAGTTGTTCCAAATAAAGTGATTCGTTCTCTGTTTCTCACAAACTCGAGCTGAAATCAGAGACAAAAAGAGCTTTTGATTTGAATCAGAAACATGCAATGAATTAAGATAAACATAAAGAATGGAAACAATCGTTCCATTTGAGAGACACAGTTCAAAGATTGCCAAAGCAAAATAAGACTGCCTTCGCTAGCCGCTGGTCATTGTTGTTCTTTATGCGCATGCGCCGTCGGCTGTCAGTACGATTGTCATTAGCGAGACCCACGTAATAGAAATTCCTGATCGGGAGGTCTCTACGAAAAATAATATTCGCGCTGCTGAATGTTTCGTTCGCTAGGCGGCAGTAGAGACCTTAACTAAAGGTGTAAATAATAGTGATAGGATATTGTGGTTTCGGCAATCAGTGCGTTATTTAAAAGTTAATAAAACCACATTTTAATCAGAAGTGAACTGATATCAGTGAGACACAATATGAAATAAATATAAAAAGAAATAACCATTTAATTTTAGCTCGTCAATATTGCAATGAAGCTCCTTTTGTTTAGTGATCACTGTATCTCGTAACGGAAACATAAATCGATGTATTTTTAGCACACAAAAAGAACACGCAACGCCATTTCTGTTACCAGAAATGGCTATTTAAGTAGCGAAATGAAGTAAAATTCCAAAATGGATACACTGAGCTGTGTAAAAATAGCAAAAACGAGTCCGTCCGCCTCCAACAAGATCACCGTATAAATGCTACATTGGCATTGTTTCTTAAGAGTTAAGAAAGCTCTACTTAGAGCGAAATATCGTTAACGCCTTTTTAAAAAGAAAATTTGTATGAAATGCGCAAAAATATAATAAAAAAATAAATCATGGAATCAGTAGCGCACCCGTGGAGAGGGCCGATGGGGCCAGACCCCCCCCCCCTCATTGGGCTGCCGTCAAAAGTTTGAAACAAAAAAATCACAAAACGAGGTATTCATGTACTTCTTAATCATGTACCGTATAACAGTGGCCGCTCGTGGTTGGAAAAATAGGTGAAGAGGTACAAGAGCAGTATGAAAAGATATATACTGTCTACAATGAAAATCCCTTAATGAGGACTTACTTATTTTTTGTATATTAAATCAATTTTTCTTCCATTCTAAAGCTGCAAATTTGTCGATTATGTCGTCATATGATGGTTAGATGGTTGTTTCTTCGTGAGCATCAATAAAATGTCTTCCTGAATAGAAATATTTGCCAGAGAAGCAAGTCTATCTTGGGAACTAGTGTTTCTTGAGCAAGTTTGTATTCTTTTAAGAAAACTTTTTTTCCATTGGCACACTTGTAGATGGAATTGTTAAACTGAGGAAAACCAATTTATAATCTTCTGTAAAAATGTCTTTGTCTCCGTGAAACACTCAAAGGAGTTCTTGAGTCAATATATTCCTTAATTTTTCATCGGCATATACAAGACTCAGTTCATTTTTAAGGCGCTGGTGTTTAGTAAATATGTTTCCGTAAAAATGTAGATTTTCAAGAGCGCGAGTGGGAAAGCATGCGTTAAATTATTCGAATTTGGTTGTGTCAGCAAGTCAGACAAACTGAAGTTTCTTACAGCCTTGAAATTTTATATCCATTTCCATAAGAATGTGGTCCAAAATTTCAAAATACACTTGTTTATAATTTTGAAAAATTGTTTCCTGTGTAAGAGCAGCATATTCCCGTGCTTATTTCTGTGATTTTGCTAGCTTTTCCAAACTGTGTTTCAAATAACTCATCGTTCCTTTTATGGCTCAAAATTTCACGAGTTTTTTTTTTTTTAATTTGAGTTACACAGTAGTTTATGTTTAGTTATTTTTTCTTCAAAAGTTCGAATAATAGATCGGTGGAGCCAAAAATCTAAATTCGAAAGTGTTCATATCATTCAAAAACCCCTTAGCAAGATGAATTGATTTTTTGTCTGATTATTCGCTATTCTTCAGAAATCCGAACACTTCCTTCAATTTATCCCAATGTTCAACAACTACATTTACTAATTTCGAAGTGGAGGACCATCGAATTTCTGTTATGGTTGGTCTGCACCTTGCGGTTGTTGATTAAGTGTATAAGATCGCTTTGCAGAATGGTGAACAAACGAAGCAATTCCACTGAGGCTTGCAAAAAGTATTCGACACTTAGAAATTTCAGAGAAACTCTGGTGTAATACAAGATTCAAACGATGAACTAAGCATTGAACAAAAACAGCTTGAGAAGCTTTATCCTTGACTTTTTTTTTCTGTAGCCCATTTAAGTGTCCAGACATTATACTTGCCCCATCGTAACATTGTCCTATTTATTTGTGTTCGTAATCAGACTGTTCCAAAATTTTGTCTAGCATTTTGTATAAAGCTCCTGACGTTCTATCTTCATTCACATCATGGAAACCCAAAACTCCCTCAACCAATACACCTTCCAAATCAACAATCAAAAATTATTTAATTTTTGACGTGATCGTTTATATATTCAGAAATACATTCAATTAATTAATTTTGAATAGTTTTTTATCCTTTCGTATTGATTTTCAATTTCTAAAGAACTTCTTCATATCAACAATAAAAGTAATTCAATGACATTTCCACGATTTATCGACCCCATGCTTTCGTCATGGCCATGAATGCTAGTTCTTGGTTGCTCAAATACAGTATAGACTAAAACTGCATCAATCACTGTCTGCAGGAAAAGTCTATTTAAACGATCGTTTTCGTTAAAATGCGTTTTCAAAAGCCTAGCATTCTTCCTCAGGGCATCGGCAATGGTGTTTTGAATTTTTTCAAAATTCCTTAACATTATTCGGCATTTCAGGTGTTTTCTAGAATCACGATGTTTATGAAGTGACCGTGTTACGCTTAATAAATCTGAGAATCCGTCTTTATTCCACGCCGAATGTTTATTACTAAAAAGTAAGCAGGGCCAAAAAAAAAAAATTAACACAGAAGTGCTGCAAATCCATTTATATTCAGTAAACCTACAATTTTTAAAGTTAATATTGTTAGATTTATCGCTCTTCTTGATTTCGTTCTTGGCAACAATTGTCAGTGAATCCGTTGGTCGTCCTTGAAGTAAAATGTCTCTTTTATCTTCATCTTTCCACAGAGTAAATGGAGTTTGCAAAAAATTACAAACAATGTTGTCCACAGGATGCATACTAAAAACTATCACTATCAGTTAAATTGTACACAAACCTAAAATATCAGTTAAAGCTTTCAACAAATAATCACAAAGCACCGAAAGAACAAAGTCCTTTCGGAAAATAATGTACCACAGCACCACAAGGAAAAAAGCCCTAGCAGATTGCATGGTACCCTGGTAGTCCGCCCACTCCACCGTGATCTCTCACGACTTTACGCTCTAAAACTGGAAGATGCAGAGGTAAGGCGCGTGAAGCTGAAACACTTCACTTGAGCGAGCTGATTGGGGATGGTGGCGTCACGGTTACCATGGCAACTCGGCGGAAAACTGCAGACTTCCAAGCATTCTCATTTCGGCTCTTCCCTTGCACTGTTTAGCGATAAGGATTTGTTTTCCGTATTGAGCGCGCCATGTGAATTAATATATAATCAAAATTTTGAGTATTTTGGAACTGGATAAAGGCAAAAAAGAATATATTACAAAACAAATACTGAATAAAACTTTATTTTGAGTAAAATAAGTGAAGAGGCACTTCACCTACTTCACCTGAAAAGCCGCCACTGCAGTATAATTATACACAGTCGAGTCACATTATTGTGACCACTTTTTACTTTTAACGTCAACAGCGCGTAGCAAATGAAAGAAGGCACGTTCGTGAGCTATCTTGGAGGGTATGTAAGGTGTGCTGTAGACATTCTGAAATCATTTAACTCGTTGCTGTGATGGATAAAAGGAGTGTTTTGTCAGATTTGAAAGAAGGAAGATTATCTGCCTTCGGACCAAAGGTGGCAGTATTTATGAAACAGCGCAGTTTGTGAACTGTTCGCGTGCTGTTGTGGTTAAAGTGTATCGTGATTGAAAAAATGGCACCACTGCTAATAAGCTATGCGGAAACTGCGGAGCACCACGTGTCATTGATGTGAGAGGTGAACTTCGGCTGCGAAGGTGCGTGCGGGCCGATTGACACGCTGCAGTGGAACAACTCACTGGCCGAATGAAATAGGGGGCTAACCGGAAGTGTGTCTAAAACGACAGTTTAGCGAATCCTGCTGCGTATGGGACTCCGATGCAGACAAATGGTCACTGCACCTTTTAAGGTGCATCGGTAGAAAAGGCTTCACGGCAGTATTAGAATTAAACCTCCGGGGATTGGCAAAGATTTACCATCTCCAACGAGTCATGTTTTTTGCTTCATCAAACGGATGGACGTTGGCGTAAAAGGCGAGAAACATCGGAGAACAAACACTCTTCTACCACTGCTGAAAAAACACAAGCTGGTGAGGGCAGCGTTATGGTCTGGGAAATATTTTCGTGTCATTCTCTGGGTCCACTCATACCTGTGGAAGGCACTATGGACCGAATTCCTTATGAATCCATCCTTGCAGACCACATACACCCATACACTATGATTGTCTTCCCTGGGGCGGATGGAATCCTCCAGCACGACAATGCGACGTGCTACACAGCTAGAAATGTCCGAGAGTTGTTGGAAGAGCACAATGAAGAATTCAAACTGCTTCCCTTTCCCCTTATTCTCCAGACTTAAACCCAATTGAGTATCTGTGGGACCACTTCGATTGTGTTGTTCGCTCTATGGATCCTCCACCACGCACCCTCCAGCAGCTGTCAGATGCACTGCAGTCAACATGGCTCCACATACCTGTGAACACCTTCCAGCACCTTATTGAGTCACTCCCAGCCCGTCTAGCTGCTGTCCGCGCTGCACACGGCGGTTATACTGGGTATTAGCTGGTGGTCACAGCAATGTGACTCGACAGTGTAACATACTCTAATTATAAGGGAATAGTTCTGTTAAATGAATTTAGAAAAATATAACCAGAAAAAGAATTTCATCTACTGCTTCTTTTAATCATTTAACTTTCGTGTACTGTAACATTACGAGTAACTGAATAACAATAAATGTACGGAATTGTTATGGCACCTGACTATTTTTACCGAAAAAATTAGGGGTATCATCCTTGGGAAAATTCTGTGCGCCACAGCCCTTCCCCCCCCCTGGGAAATATTTGGAGGCGCTACTGCATGGAATGCTATTTCCGCTATCGGAGGTGCTTATTTAAGTAACGAAACAAAGTATTGCGTTGAGGAATAAGTAACGTTGTTATTTTAAAACTGTGGAAAACTTTATTTCGCAACAACAAAAATTAACAATATAATCAATAATGTATTCGCCACTAGTATTTACAGCTGCTTCCCATCGTTCAACAAGTTGTTCGATGCCTCGGCGATAGAAATCTGTCGGCCGTGACCCGAAGAAGTCGTCCAAACACGTCCGCAATTCCACGTCATTATGGAACGACACGCCGCGCAAATTGTTGGAAAAGGATCGAAACAGATAGAAATCAGATGGAAAAAAGTCCGGAGAATAGGGAGGGTGGTGCGGTAGAACTTCCCAATCGAGCGCTTGAATGGCGGTTTTGGACATATTGGCGATGTAGGGCCTTGCGTTGTCGTGTTGCAGCAGAACACCGTATCGCCGATCGGGTCGCTTTTGTTGCATTGCGTCGTGGAGTCGATGCAGTTGTTGAACCGCGTTGACAGTCTCATTGCTCCGAAGAAGTTCGTAGTGGATGGTGCCTTGCCAATCCCACCAGACACACAACAACGTCTTACGAGGATGCAACTTTTGTTTTGCTCGCGGCGTTCCGTGTTTCGTGGAACTGAGCCATCCTTTTCGCTGCTTCATGTTGACGTACAGACACCATTTTTCGTCACCGGTAATAATGTGGTACATAAATATTTCCTTGTGACCACGAGTAGCCATGTGACGAGCCAGCAAACCGGCAGCAATTGTAGAACGTTGATTTCTGTTGTTGTCGTTCAAAACGTGCGGAACCCAAGCGCCGAGCTTTTGAACTTTTCCCATCACCTGAAAGTGATTCACGACTTACTTCTGATCATAGTTCATTTGCTCAGTCAATTCTCTGGTCGATTGACGCGGGTTTTCGTGCAGCATCTGGTTCAATTGTACTTCATCGAACTCAACTGGGCGACCGGAGCAATCCATGTCCTGAAGGTCGAAATTGCCGGATTTAAAGCGCGAAAAACCCCGTCGAGTCATCCTTCCAGACACAGCATCTTCGCCGTAGACAGCAAGAATCTTGCGAGCCGATTTCGTGGCTTCAGTCCCTCGACTGAACGCGAAAAGCAGCAGATGTGTGTAATGCTCCTTTTTGTCCACTTGACATTCCATTTTAATGACCTTAAAACCAAATAAAATTAAATCAAATCACACACACTGGCATGTAGAGCGAACACGTATCTATTGCATAGCGTATCACATGTTGCCACACTATTTTATTTTGGCACACAAATGGAACTGTGGAAAAAACCGACATTACTTATTCCTCAAACCAATAAAATGTCAAACTGGATGCACTGAGATACTTAAAAAACATTTACTCGAGTGCGTCCGTCTTCAAAAAAGATTAACGTAAAAAATATTCCACGCGCATTGTTTCTTTAGAAATAAAAAAAAATAAAAAAAAAATAAAAAAAATAGAGCTACTTACGGTAAGATAGGATTCCCCCCATTTTAAAAAGAAAATTTACATGAAATGCTGTGAGAAATATAATAACAAAATACTTTTCTTTAACTCAGATCTTTTTAATGTATTATGAAATAGTAATACCTTTTGATTTAAATATAATTTTATCGCATACTGAAAATTCGGCTTACTTTTCGTTGAGATATTAGAAATCCATGTTTTTTTTTGTAAATCCAAGTTGCTGACAAACTCATGAAAAGTTATGATTTTACAACTGGGATTTCTTCTATAGCACTTGCAAAATAGTACACAGCAAGTCATTTCTATATCTCCTTAAAATAACTGATGCAAAATTTAAGTGATATATGCTAAATGCGATCACAAGAAAAGGAATCTAGGTCGACACACATTGCTTTACTAATGGTTACCGCCGTAGAACGAGTATTTCTATCCCCGGCCACCAGCGCCATCTAGCGAAAGTTTCATGTTGGATAGCGGACAAGCCAATCTAGGTGATGAACAGGATATATCTGTTACGTGGGTCTCTGTCACCAGCTAATCAACATCGTGGCAGCGACGTGTTTCACAGGCTTGGTCATTGCTAGATAAATGAGGTGCATCCATTTTAGTACTGGGGACTTTGCAAAATGTGGAATCATGAGGGAGATTCAAGTAACGTACAACGGGTGCCACTCGAAATCAGTCACCGCGATTTCAATGATGTTTCTCTTGCACGGAAACATCTGTATCAGCTTCTTTTAAACAAGCTCTTATTGAACGGATTATTACATTTCGTACGCTTTCAGAACGGCCACATATTAAATGTAATATTGCGTTTTGGGTGCTCAGAGCATCACTGAATTTAAAACACAAAACTTTTTTCATCTTATTCAGAAATTTAAATGGCCGAATCTGGACTTCTGAAGAGAAGGATTTCGTGTTATAAATCGAGGTCCGGACTTCCGAAGAAAAAAAAAATCTCGTGTTATACGCCGAAAAATACGATAGTTCGGTATGGATGAAATGTCGAAATACTGAAAAAATTCAAGCACTCATAATACGGGGCAAGATAAACTTAATTGATAAAAGTCATCACGCCTAGCAGCAACAAGCTTTTGCTAACGAGATATTAGCTTCCGCATTCCGTCACAAAAAAAAACTGAAGAGCTTCAGAATGCGACAAACGTATGGAATGCGCTTTCAGTTTATGTTTGACTAGGAAACGATTTACCCTTTAGAAAGGTGTCCAGGTCTTGTAGAAATGATAGTCCGTAGAGGACAGATAAGGTGAATAAGGCTTCGTACCTCATCTGGTACAATATCTGGATCCTCTGCAGCGCAAAGTGGGCTGTATCAATATCATAGAGAAGTATGGGCCCATAACGATTGATGAATGTCCTCTGTTTGGCGGACAGTTTTCAATACATAATGTCAAATTCCTAGCAATATTTATCGTTCTGGTGGTTCCACCCGGTTTTAAAGAATTGGAGAGGACCACACCAGCTCCGACCCACCAAACACTGACTGTCTTCCTGGGATGGAATAACGAAGCCTGTACACCATCCTAAGAAGATTGGCGCGACAGTACTGAAGCCTTTAAACGCACACTGAACGTTTAAAGGCTTCATCTCGTTGAAGCCATTACGTCGAACGACGCTGATTGTTATAAAGCATCCATTTCTCATAACACGTGACAAGGCGCCTCAAAATGTTGTTCGTTTTGTTTCATATATTCAGAGAAGGGAAGGCATCACATAGTCGTGTTTTGTGCTGTTCCGTTAACTCATGTGGGACTCATTTATCCATTTTCTTGTTAGCCTGCGCCGTCAATGATTTCATAGTGCACTAAGAGTTTCTTCTGCATTTCTTGTATCGTATGGCATGGATCGATGGCTATTCTGGTGTACCGCATGGTTCATTGTAGTGACTAATATCTCCGAACCGGAATTTAGAAAAACCAGCGTTTTGTCTTCCGTTGATAGTCAAACGATGCCTCCCCAAATGCCATATTGTTGTTACGAACAACCTCCGATGCACGGTGTCCAAATTTAAACTCATATACAAAAATGGCAAGAATATTGTTCTGAACCATCGTCCCCCTCACTGTAGGACAGTCCTCTTAAGAGCTAATCCCATTTACGCAAATGACCAGTGCTTTGTGGACAGTTCTTGACGTTTTAAATTTACATATCGCAAGAGTTATACCGCTGGACTGGTTAATTCCAAAATTACGTGGCAACTGTACGAATCTACAAAATATAATTGCAGCAATCTAATATATTTTTGTATGTGTTCGTGATTTTGTGTAATATTAATATGAATTCAGTCTACGGTTCCATTACGGAATAAAGCATGCTCTTACACAGCAACTATTTTGTAAACAGTACTAGTGGTTAAGTTTGGTACGAATGTTTTGCAAATACACACCTTTCATCCTTCGTTTGTCACTGACATATTCAAACACTTCAAGCAGAAACTAAAATCCGTTTTTTACAGTTTGTAAAGACAATTTTGAGCTCCAGAAATGTAAAACATTTTTTTCAAGGTCAATAAATCGCTATATTATACTGAAAATTGAAAGAGTTTGCATTTCAAACACGCCACCATGCTGACAAAATGGTCAAGAGCGTGGGTTAGTTGTCTAGGTTCTTTTCCCGAATTAAGTGAAGAATGTGTATTTGTTTTACGGCTCTGTTTGCAGCCCTTCCCTGGAACCACTGCTCTTAAATTATATACAGGTGAATTCCAATAGATTCGCATGCTCAAGTGTGTCGTTAAATGCCGAAACGAAAAAAAAATATATTTTTTTTAAACGGGAGATGTGCTTTTACTAGATGAGCAATATTCAAATTTAGTCTCTAAAACTCAATCTGAAACGCCGCAAGTTCAATTGCATATAACATTTACTGAAAACGCAACATATTTTAAAATTCTTTGCGTGCCTCTCTTTTATATTTAGATATATGGGAAAAATTTGTTGAGAAAGTGACATATGGAATGAATATATGCGGAAAGTCCCTCAAGAAATCTTTGTCTGGAGAGAATGTCGCAGGTACAGGCTAATGTCGTGCCATAGATGTATGAGTGGTAACATCTGCATATGACGATGCCAGCTGCTGTTGCATTTGGTTATATAAGTTCACCGGACAAAAAACTAGCCACTCCAGTCAGAACATGCCTAATAACGGGTTATGACGGCGCTTGTTGTCACAACAGCATGAATGCAGTGTGGTAGATACTCCACGAGGTTGTAGATGTATTGAAAATGGTCTTCATAACTGCATGAATCTAGCATGTTAGTAATTCCACGAGGTTGTGGATGTGTTGAAAATCGATTTGCAGGCATTTACGAGTCAATTGGTTTCGAAGTTCCGCCAGAGTACGTGGGTGTCTATTCCAGCGTTTCACCTTTTGTTCCAAATGATTCCACAGATTTTCAATGGGATTTAAATCTGGGGATTTGGCGGGCCAGTAGAGGTGAGACAGTGTTGCTGATTATTCGTCGTGCCGATCAGACACAGGTTTAGCCCGGTGCACACGACAATTGTCATCTTGGGAGAAAGGAGTGGCAATGTGATTCTGCTCCTGGAGATGTAGGGTAAAGGGCAACACTTCGTCCTTCAGAATGCGGTGGTACACATGCTGGTTCAAATTCATCGTCACTGAAACGCTTGGGCAAATTTCGTGATACGAAAAATATCCCCAAAACATCATAGAACTCCCTCCAGCTGGAACAACATCTTAAACACAATCAGGATCAAAGGCTTCATTAGGCCTGCGATGCACTCGTCACCTTTCTTCATTGGAGTACAAACAAAAACGAGACTCATCAGACCAAATTATTCGTTTCTAATCCTCCACAGTAAGGTTTTGGTGCATCTGAGTCCATTGATAACGTGCTACTTTGTGACTTGCTGCTAAAAGAGTGCTCTTCCGTGGTACTCTGCACCAGATGTCTATCGTATGCAGTTTTCGTGACAATGTCCTTTCGGAAATTGGTTAGAGAGGACTTTCATTGACTGTTTGGAGCAATTGTTGCCAGGTTTGACACCGATTTGCAGTTACTAGACGTTAAACATGGCGGCGGTCCCTGTTGGTGAGAATCGTCTTCTAGCAATAGTTACGTCGCTAACTTCCAGTTGCCTGCGAACTACTGCACTATTTGTAGACCCGTTCGATAGTCTGCTTCAACACACCAGAAAATTGAGCGACTTCATTCACTTTGTGCCCGTGGGTACGACCAAATACGATGGCTCCTTTTTGCCACCCAGTAACGTTTTTCTTACGACCCATATCGCAGATTAAATTCAACACACGCTTTGCTCTTCACCACTGCACGAGACAGAAATGATCCTATAGACCACGTCACTGCTATTTATCTCCCAACAATGCTATAACGGCGCCGTCTGTGCAACCGGAAACTTCTTACTGTCAATTCTATTAGGGGTGACTAATGTTTTGTCCAGTGTTCTAACAATCACGAGCAAGATTGCATCCTCGATCAGAAAAAGGTCAGTAGTGAAAAACGGATGTCCAAACAGCCAATAGTGTGCATGTTATGTTACACGTATTTAAAGAACGGTAATTGATTTGTACGCATCGTGAAACAGCATCAACGTTCTATTTGTTAAAAGAGGACCCACCACAAATGAACTGAAAGTGCGACGTGGCGATTTTATTCTTTTGAATAAGGAGTGATCTGGTAAATCATGAGGGTTCGATGAAGACCTGCCGATGGACAGTCACGAAGCTAATTTCGGCTTATCGATGAAATATATTTGTCCAACTGATGCAACCGTCTGTTAATATCATTTCTCATAACAAAAGAGATTCAGTCACGTACCCTGCACGAACTGATTTACCGTCTCAAAGCAGCAACCCAAGAAGCAGTTATTGTCGGTCCGATATCGGCTCCATATAGGTAGCAGATATAACCGATATCGGCTAAATATCAGGGAGGATAACTTTTTGCAATATCGGTCCGATATCTGTAGTCGATATGGGTCCAATATCTGTAGTCGATATCGGTCCAATATCTGTAGCCGATATCGATCCAATATCTGCAGCCGATATGGGTCCAATATCTGTTTTTTTTTTGTTTTTTTTTTTTTTGGGTTGGAGGTTTAACGACCACCGTGAGCAACTCAATGGGCTATAAGCAGTCGCCCGTCCCTAATTTAGGGTCACTGGTTCCAGGGAAGGGAGAGAGCCAGTGCCGTAAGACAAACACAACATCCATGCCTGACCGGGATTCGAACTCGGACCCCTTACGGACGAATGATCAGAGGCCAACGCCTTAGACCACTGCGCCACCGGGGAGGCAAAAACGAGATTTGGTAGGTTTACTTTTATACATACCAGCTGATATAAAAAAAAAAAAAATGTTGCCAAGGAATTAGGCACCGAAGCGAAGTACAATCAGTTAACAGTAATCAACAATAAAGCTCGTGTGTGATTTGCACCGACCACGATGTGCTGGTATCTAAAGTTACGGTTATTGTTTATTGAACGGGATTAGAATTCATTGGCTAAAACTTCAGCGTCAGGTGACAAGAACTCTCTGCTTACGTTCTTGGCTTATTTTGGCAACTCAATGGCTATAAGCACTTACCCGTCCCTAAATTTAAAGACGCTGGTTCCAGGGAAGGGAGAGAGCCAGTGCCGTAAAACAAACACAACATCCGACGCCCCGTTGGCGCAGTGGTCTAAGCGATGGTCTCTGATCATTCGTCCGAGAGGGGTTCGGTTTCGAATCCCGGTGAGGCATGGATGTTGTTTTTGCCATTGAGTTGCTCACGGTGGTCGTTAAACCTCCAACCAGAAAAAAAACCACAACATCGAACCCATCTCGGGCGAATGGTCATAATAAGCCAGCGCCTTTAACCTCTGCGCCACCGGGGCGGAGGTTTGGCCTGCACGTTCACCGGATTTGTCCCCCATTGAGCCCGTGTGGGATTTTATGGGACAACGACTAATCCGGTCTCCACGGCCAGCCACGACCATCCGCGATTTACGCGTCCAGGTTGAGGATGCTTGGAACTCAATACCCTAAACTTACATCCAACATCTGTACGACAGACTCCATGCCAGAATTGCACAGTGTGACGCAGTTCATCGCGGTTCAAAAAGAAAAAAATCATCAACTTTTCAGGGTAAGTGTAGGGCGCAATTACACTCCAGTAAACAATGAAAGAGGAATCACAGTTCATAAACGTAATGAAGGTTTCCGTGTGGCAAGAACAAATACAGTGTGTCCCACTCGCTACCGAACCCGGCATTTCTTTAATAATATTAACACCAATGAAGATATTGCAACGAAATTTGAAGTGGACTTACATCATTTCCTGCGAAATGTTATGACATCGCAACATGTGCTGGAAGTGGTCACTATTTGCTGCCAGACAGCATTGAACCCGACGCACCATATTGTGGAACGTCCTTGCCGGCACGTCCGCCGCCACTGCCTTAATTTCTTCGGTGATGTTTGCTTTCAAGGCATCTATGGTTCACGGTTTCTTTTGGCAAACTCTCCTTTTTAGATATCCCCGTAAAACGTAATCAGGAGGCGTCAGATCGGGCGATCGTGGTGGCCATAGACCCTTCGAAACGACGCGGTCGCCGAAAATGGACTGAATTTCGGTCATACTGGTGTATGATGTGTGTGATGTCGCTCCATCATGCTGGTAATATCCAATGGAGAGCTTTTCGTCGTCCAATGGTTTTACAAAAGTGCTGAAGATTTCCATACATGCAGTTGTTGTGATGGTTTTATTGAAGAAGATGGGACCAATTATGCGGCGCCGGGTCATCCCACACCAAACACCGATTTTCTGCGAATGAAGGGTTTTTTCACGTAACGCGTTCGGATTTTCCCTGGCCGAAATACGGAAATTTTGAGAATTGACGTATCCGGACAGGTTAAACCTCGCCTTGTCTGAGAACCACGTGTAGTCCAGAATGCCTGGATTTTCCTGAAGAAATGTCTGAAACCTTCGAGAGTATATCGGTCGTTTCACGTGGTCAGACTCTTTCAATTCGTGGACCATGGAGATACACTACGCATGAAGCTTCGCTTTTTTCAAAGCATGTTGACAAGTGCTTTCGGACAACCTTGTTTCCTGTGGCAGTCGGCGAAGCGACTTCCTAGAAGACGCAAGTAGTCGGCCCTTTATATTCTGAATCGTTTCATCGGACATTCGTGGGCGACCTCCTGCATGGTCGTTTAATAAAGTCTCCTCGGTTTCCAATGGCTTCGATAATGCCTAAATGATGGACTTGCTCGGCGTTGCCTGCCTGCAAACCTCTCCAGGAATTAGTGTTGCCAAGACTTCATCAATTCTGCTTTCCAATAAGCGCAGACAATAAACACTCGCTCATCCACAATATACCGATACATTTTCACACGCACGCACGAGCACTCACTATCAACAACCGTATTGTGTAAACACGCTCAGCGAAATGGTATAACAAAGCAGCAGAGAGGCACGTTCTTCTGGCTGGCGGAATGCTCCTCAATGACGCCACACTTAGGAATGTGTCTGCCACTAAGCAGCACTCCGGCTGGCTGGAGGACAGCGCCGGGTTCAATGCTGTCTGGACGCAAATGGTGACCACTTTTTCGCACGAAATGAGGTAAGTCCACTTCAAATTTCGTTGTAATATCTTTATTGGTGTTAATATTTTTACAGAAATGCTGGGTTCAGTAGGGAGTGGGACACTCTGTATTTAAACGATAGAGGACTTTTGGTTACAAACATATACCCGATATGTCATATTCACCAGCACTTGTCTCACCGGAATTTCGTTATTCTTCGCTTTATTGCAACATGCCAATGGTGAAGCTTTTCGAAAAGTGCATAACCCTAATAAGGGTCCATTCAGGGACGTTGCCAAGGGGACGTGAAAGTAGGCTTGAGCCCACCCTGAAATTTGTCTTGCCCCTACCGCCCCCCTGTTCAAAATGGGCCTTTTTTCAGTATATTTTACTTTAAAATATAATCGAGACTTGTATTTTATTTCATGTAGCCCTACGTATTTTATACTATGAAGTGCGTTGTTTATTTCTCCATAGAAAGGTTATCAAAATAGCATTCCTAAAGCCATATAAATTCAATTATCCTCCACTCTTTCAATTCCTTAGTTTAAGCCTTTTTTCATATTTGTTTGGCCACTGGGGGCTAATGCATAGGAATTAACTAAGGGAGTCCCTACAATTTGCTCTGCTGTTTGTTTTCTTTACGAAATAGGGGATTTCAACACGGAAAGGGAAGTCTAAATATAGACTAGCGCTCGTAAGACTGCCCAGGGACAGTGAAAGTGGAGGAAATTGCGGACGACCAAAAAAAAATTGCTATCAAGCTTTCCCCACCATAAACAGAATTGTTATCAAGCTTTCCCCACCAAAAAAAAAAAAAAAAAAATAAATGCTCGCCCACCCGTCGTCTATCCTGATTTCAAAGTCTAGAGACGTCCTTGGGCCCATTCCTATTTTCAGTCTCCTCAGCTGTAAAATTTCATCAAGAGGATGATAACAAGAAAGATGACACCGAATTTTCGGGTGTAATAAGCCCGTCTTTTGAATCCGTTCTGACGCAAATTAAATTTATCAAAGCTATTCAAAGTCAATGGAACCGGTATGGAAAACAATAGATCTGACGGAAGAAAGAAGTTTTTCAATCGGGTCTTTAATCCCTCAGATATTGCTGTAAACGGAATCGTGAGCTTACGAACTCTTAGAAAAGAGTTATCGGCAAAAATAAGATGTGTCCCTAGGTGGGAAAACCATGCATTATTTTAGGAAGAAAGTATTCACAAAAGGTTTATCCATATGAGCAGTTTCGGTCCAAGAAAAAAATTTAGTCGAGTTTTCAGGATCCCAGATTTTGCTACATATACATCAGAAGTAGAAATAAACACTTATGACCCCTGGTGGCCAAACCATTCTTTACCAAACATGAGAAATTCCGCGAAAAATATTTTCCGCCAGGTCTTGTATGCGATACAGGAAGAATTTTTTAAATCGGAGTTTTAGGAGCTGAGAACGCAATTTACTATTGTGCGCCCTAGCGGAAAGTCTATGAATTACTTAAAAATTTTGAAATTATATAAAAAACATGCGACACGGAAAACACTATCCAACAAAGAAGGAATTTTTCAAATCGGAGTCCTAGAAGTCGAGATATTGACAAAAATAGGATATATATCTAAGCCCCTGGCGTAGAAACCATGCACTATTATAAGAATACAATTGTTCTAAAAAATTTGTCGGCATGAGTAGTATCGGTCTACAAACGACGTTATTTTCAATCTAGAATTTAGAAGCTCATATTTTGCTGCAAATGAATCAGAAGCGGAAATTTAGGTTTACGCCCCCTGGTGGCCAAACCATTTTTTTACAAAAATTAGAAATTATGTGCAAATGATTTCCCGTCAGGAGCTGTATCCGGTGCTGAAAGAATTTTTCAGATCCGAGATTTAAAAGCAGAGATATAGGGGAAAACGCAATTTACCTTTACGCCCCCTAGTGGAAAGTCTATTAATTACGTGAAAATTTTGAAATTACATGAAAAATATGCGACACGGAAAACACTATCCAACAAAGAAGGAATTTTTCAAATCGGACGGCTGGAAGTCGAGATATTGACAAAAATTAAGATATATATCTACGCCCGTGGCGGAGAAACTGTGGAATATTTTAGGAAGAAAATATTTCGAAAATGTTTATCGGTGTGAGTGGCATCAGTCCACGAAAGAATTTTTTCAATCGATATTTTAAAAGCTAAGATTTTATGGCAAATACATCAGAAGCGAAAATGAACACTTACGCGCCCTGGTGGCCAAAGTATTCTTTACCAAAAATTGGAAATTATATGCAAAAGATTGTGCATCAGGAGATGTATCCGCTGAATTTTTTTTTTTTCAATCGGAGTTTTAGAAGAGGAGTTATCAGAAAAGATGCAATTTACTTTTACGCCCCCTAGCGGAAAATCTATGCGTAATTTGAAAAAGAAACTATATCCAAAATACTCTTCGGCATAAATGGAATCGAAAGATAAAAGATATTTTTCAATCGGATGTTTAGAAGCAAATATGTGGAATAAAACGTATTTTTGAATTCGACATCATCTGAATTTATGCCCTCTAGCTGCGAAATTGTATATCGTAAAAAAAAAAACGAAATGAAGGATCATCATTAGCATATTTCAAGCTATTCGAATGCAAAAAAAAAATTGTCAAACAGGACTAATAGTTGCAGAGATACCGTGGGTACAGACGGACGGACTGACAAACCGATAACATAAGCACGATCTTTTTTTACAAAAGACGTGCTAAAAACGGGTTACTAGAGGAAAAAGATGTAATCAGTTTTGTTGGTGCATCGATATATTACCACTTGTGTATGCATGATTGAAACGATTCTTCCCCGATGAACAACTTTTGGAATTTCGCCGTTTGCAAATTTTTCCAAGCTCTAAGTTATCACTTTTTATATTTCGAGTAGTACAGAATTCTAGTTTTGGAGAAAACAGTTGGAAAACTTCTTGCTGCTTTGCAAAAGGAACAATTCCTGTGCACCTTCATCAATTTTCCAGAGACTGCCGACGCGCAAGTGTTTTTAAAGTGCAATAATTTGGGTTGCATTCCTGAAAGTTTCCGTCATTATGAACAGGCTTACGACATTCTTTCTTTGTGCAGTGTGATATACAGGGTAATTCAAAACAATTGCCTCGATTACAAATGAGAATACCTGGCTTATGAGCGTAGATACAGAGATCACATTGTTGCGCAATAAAGAAAGAAGTTCAGAATTTTGTTTCCATACCTTACAAATGTCCTATGTGACTCCCCTGGTTCACGCGAACAACGTATACTATACGGTAATCCATTTCACGCCATACATTACGAAGCATGTCCGTAGTCACTGATGCTCCTGCAAGCTGAATGCGCATCTTTAGTTCTTGCAGTGTTCTCGGCAGACGTGGCACATACACATGGTCTTTGACATACCCCCATAAAAAGAAGTCACAAGGAGGAAAGTACGGAGACCTGGGGCGGCACTTGCAAAAAATATCTGTCGTCCTGTCCACAACAACCAATACAACGGTTCGGAAGAATTTCGTTCATGAATTGGAATACGTGCATATTCAAATGTGTGTGTGTGGGGGGGGGCGCTCCATCTGGCTGTAGAATATAGTCCCACGAATATTCATCCAGTCGTGGAAGAAGCTATTGCTGAGTCATATCTAGATAAACGTTACCTGTGTGTATGAAGAGAAAAGGTCCATAGACCTTCACGCTGGAATTTGCGCAAAACACATTGACTGTCTGTGAGTCACGCTCATGTTCAATCACAGCAACAGGTTTTTCCGTGCTCCATATGCGAGTGTTGTAGCGGTTTAGGTTGCCACTGATATGAAAGGTAGCTTCATCACTGAAAATTAGGCGTGAAGCAAATGTGTCATCCTCCATGGCTTCCTGCAGGGTTTCAGCGAAGGTAGCATGTTGTATTTTATTCGTCGGTCTTCAGTGCGTGCAAAAATTGAACTCTGTAGGGTTTCATTTGTTGCAACTTCCGTTTAAGAACACGCCAAACAGTTGTTTTTGGCATTTGCAGCTCCTGGCTGGTTTGGTAAGTTCACTTGCGTGGACTGCGTTGAAACCTCTAACGAATTATGTCAACGATAACCTCTGAAACAAGTGATCGGCTGGTATTCTTCCCTTTACAAAGACATCCTGTTTCTACAAACTGCCTATGCCACCTCCTTACGCTCTTAGTATCTGGAAGAGCACGTTTGCAGCAATTACGAAACATTCTCTCCACTGTAACAACAGAGACACTTTTCAAACTCCAGCACGCAAAACATCTTTTCTGCTGCGGTCACCATTTCTTCCCACTGGCCTTGGCGAACGGGCAGTTCTCTTTCCTACGTCACCATAGCAATACAGCAATACAGAAGTAAGTTACAATACAATTCTAAACTTTCTTTTTTCTTGTATAGGGATATCAGCTGTCTATATACATCTTTATAAGCACGTTATTGTCATTTGTATTCGGGGTAATCATTTTGAATTACCCTGTATATCGCGCTTATTATTTAGTCAGCTCTTTTCCCGACCATCACAAATTTCAGACTCAGGACACTCTGATTTTGTAGCTCCAAAGCCTAAAGGTATTAGTAACCATCGTAGTACCAATGGGTTTGGTTTTCGTGACAAGTTCAGGAAAAAAAAAAGGAAGAAGGAAACATAGGAAAAATGAAAAGCGGTAGCTGTTGAAGATGTCATAGTGTTATTAAAAGCATGCGTTGTCTGAAAGGGTATAATTAGAACCAAATCTTAACAACAAAAGAAATAAAATCTGGAATGGCGATTTTGTTCTTTAAAAACATCTTTTCTGCTACAGCAGTTTTCTAATCTACAGAAAATGATATTCCTTTTTCTTTTTCATTTCTAAACTGTCTTGCAAGTCGACTCAAGTTTCCTACGAACTAAATACTTGACGCCCGCGATTCCACCATCTATCTTCCTTTTCCTGAAGGTTTCAGTCATTAATCACCAGCTTAACGGGAATTATTACTTTGCACAGTATCCCAAACCTTTTTTTTTTTTTTTTTTTTTTTTTTTTACTTAAGACTTTCTAAGTGTTAGGACTTATCTTTTTCCAGATTCTTTGCATTTTTGATACTGATAATGCACTGTTTTCTTAATACGTAGGTTGCCTTTCAATTTAATACAATTAGTTTCTTTAAACGGTCGAGAGAAATCAGACTTCGAACACGAAGTGAAGTTCAATTCAATGTTACATATGAAGTAAAAAGACATTTTGACATGTCCTTTAGCGTGTCTGCCCCCGAAAATCTGGCTAGTTATGTAACCACTATGTCCATCCGTCCATCAGTAAGTGTCCACCACATAACTTCATCTATTATTTCGGCGGTATGGAAAAATGTTTTCTGCATTTTGAAGTCTGAACTGTGAGAATGACGACCCTTGACATTTAAACCTTTTCCAATGCAGATTCACGGCCGTGAGGAGTAAATTCAGCAGCTATTGAATTCAAAGTACATTTTATTCCATGCTGTTGCTTCTAAAAACCCGAGCCGCCCCGGTAGCGCAGTGATCTGAGCAATGGCTTCTGATAACTGGGCAGTCGCACTTTTCGGAGCTCCCGAGATTATTTTAGGATTTCATGATTTTTGACAGTTTTATACTAATTGCTTCGTGTTCTTGAGTTTTTGCTTACCTTATAGTTCATTAGTTGTGTTAGTGGATCACTATAATTACGTGGTTACTTTTTTTGCTCTTGTGGCTGTTAAGAATTTCAAAACATAACTTCGTTAGGGCTAAAGGCTGAGATGGCTTTAGCCCAGTTTCCAGTTTTGTCTTCGTCTAGTGTTTCTGCTGCATGTGGATCATCAAGTGCTTCTTATTTTTATGCTACTGCACCCAGGCTTGTGGATATGTCTACTGCTCTTACTTCTACTAATTTTGCGTATAGTGCTGTGCCGCAAGTTTTGGGTGTTGGGGCTGGTGTAAACACTCCCTCCCATCCCCTATCTCTTCATATGCTGCAGCTGCTGGTAATAATAGTGCTTCTGATGTGCATTCTATGAAGGTTGTTTCTACAACGGTGATAATGTCTCGTGATGCAGCTGTACTTAAAGTCAAAGTTCCAGAGATGTCTGAGGAAGGTAAGAGCTACCCTTATGCTTTACTTTTGAGCGTATATTTTCCTACATTGCGTGACACCCCCTCCCATTATACCTTGATGCTATTTGCCAACATGTTACATCTGAAAGTGTTGTTTCTGTGATACGTATGGGAGGGGGAGTGATTGCCCACTTCAAGGTTCGACCTGCTGTTGAAAAACTCTTACTCTTGGGCATTGACATTGAACCAATTCATCTTTCATCTATTTCTTGCATACAGCGACCGATCACGGTCACGCTTTCACCAGTTCCTACTGCCGTCCCGGACTCAATCCTTATTACTGCTTTGGGGTCACTGGGCCGTATTGTTGGCCACACCAAGATTCTGTCAGCAGTTGGGAAAGACTCCCCCTATGCGAACGTGCAGGGGGGACGACAATACCGAGCAGTGTTTCCCAGCGAAGAATTTATTTTAACGGAGACCTTCGTCACTTTTGTTGGATTTTGGCTCCCATAAACTAACAATAAATTTATTTGCAGGAGTCCAATGTTTCAGCTGCAAAGCGGAAGAGCATGTAGTACGAGAATGCCCACGACGTTCCTCTCCAGCAGCTAATAGTTTTGAAAATCCTCAAGCCAGCACTCCTGCTCCTGAAACTATATTTCCTGAGCAGCCAGTTTCTAATCTACAGAATTTCACCCCTCCAGCTCATGATGCCAGTCCTGTTTTAACTGCTTTGCCCACGAAGGTCGCGACCACCACTGGAGTTTTCTTTGAAAAGCCTCAACCGGGTCCGAAACCATTATCTCCAACGTCTAATGTGCTACCTATTGCTTCCATGGACACTGACTTTCCACCCCTTCCACTAAGAGATACCTCTACTTTTGTTATCCCAGCTAAACGCTCTGTACAGCCAGTTTCACTTCTACAAACCCAGTCCCGAACCCTAACCAGAGGTAAAAAAAGGCGCAACAAAGTTAATTCTTCTTCACGCAATTCTTCTGTTTCTTCCATAGCTCACAGCGATTCTTCAAACTTAATCACTTCAAACAGATTTACCCTACTTAGTGATGTTGATGACTGTATAGACATTACTTCTGTTATTTCTGATACTGAACTTACAACGGGTGTGCCAGAGGAAGACACAGGGTAATGTGTTCCCCCGCACGAGATCCTCGAACTTCCTACATATTTGGAAAGTTCCACAATTCCAATCTCACCATTAAATTTTGCTGAATTGATGTCTTTATATAGTTGTCCAAAACATGCTCTCTAATTAAATCCACATGCATTAGAAAGCATCTGAGTCATTTGCCAGAAGTCATTCATCAATAATCCTTTGTTGATGAATCGTTTGACAATACTGAACTGCCAGATTGGTCGGTTCAATATGGACGTCACACCAAATATGTTTTAAAAGTGCTCAACCGGTATGTTGATGGTCACTTACAGCCACCGTAATGGCGAACAAAATTACTGTTGTTATCTTCAATTGCCAGGGCTTCGCTGTTTCGGCAGCGAATGCTTTGGTTTTGGAGGATGTCAGACACTTGAAGGCCAATATAATCATGTTGCAAGAGACAAACGTCTCTTCTACCACCAATACCTCCTGTTGGCGGCGTTGGCCATATCAGTTCTTTCATAATTTCCGTTCTCATATTGGTTCTGGTTAATATCTATTGGCTTTCATACTCGTTTCCTTTCTTTAATCTCTGATATTCATGAGTCACAGAGCAGGCTGGGTATTTTTCAATATATTTCCTTTCGTCTCCAATCAGTTTATTTTCATTTGCTCAATATTCATGTCCCCCAAAGTTCTACTGAAGTTGAATCTCTTATTACTCATGCTGCTTCTATTCTTACGGTTATTCCGCCTGCTCTTAGTATTCTTTTTGCCGGTGATTTTAACTGCAATCTTAATCCTATATATTACAGAGTTGGATCCACGGAATCTCTTCATTTACTCTTTTCCCAGCTTACTCAATTTATTCCTAATTTCAACCTTCAGGAGGATTTCAGATTACTTTATCCTACAGCAAAATAATTTACTTGGACCCCTCGCTGCTTCTTTTTGTGTTCCTGCTAGATTAGATCGGTTTTATGTTTCTTATTTGTTCCATTCTGCTATTAGTTCTGTTTCCCATATTCCCAGCATTTCTTCAGATCATCGGCCGGTTGTTCTCGTATTTTTCCCTTCTATTTCCGTCACCACGCACCCTCATGTTTGGACTTTTGATAATTCCCTTCTAAAAGACCCAGTTTTTGTTCCAGCAGTTAAGACTATTATTTCAAATGCCGTTTCTGTTCTGTCCGATGACGCAGCTGTTCTGTGGCTTGCCACGAAAAATCAGATTGTTTTATTTTCTCGGGATTACTCTTTTCAGCGTCGCACGATTCAGTCTATGGAACTTGCTTCTTTGAATCAAGAACTACTTCGAATCCCGTTAACGTCGCCTAATCATGAGATACTAAAGGCTAAACTTCGTCTTTTTTACAATTCTTCTGCTTCATCTGCCCTTACCCGACTCAAGTATGCTACCCTCTGTTTGATGATAATCCCACTTACAATCTTCGCCATTTGAAACGCTCTGCTGTTAAAAATAAAACCATTACTTTTCTTACCCTTCCCGATGGATCCGAATCAAATGACCAATTCAAATTTTGTGAAGCCACCCTTGATTTCTACAGACAACGCTTCTGCCCTAATTTGACTTCTTCTGCAGTCAGTTCTCCACTCATTCAACATCTTCCGCAAGTTCCTGATCATTTCACTGCTCAACTTTCCTCTCCGATTTCTCCAGCCGAGATTTGAAATTCCATTTACAGACTTAAAGACAGATCAGCCCCTGCAGAAGATGGTCTCCCCTTCCTTATTTTAAATTATTTCTTCTAGTCCTTCTTCCTTTGTTAGTTGCTGCTTATAATTTTGTTTTTTCTATTCCACACTTTGATTCTTCCAATTTCTCTTTTGCAACTCTCCGTCTTATCCCCAAATCCGGTAATCTCAGTTTTCTAACTAATTGGCGGCCCATCACTGTTCTTAATACTAATAACAAACTCTTTGCTAAAATTCTCGCCCTTCGCCTTAGTCCTGTTCTTTCTGACATTATACACCCAGAGCAAACTGACACCGTTCCGTCCGGCTCGATCTCCTCTAATATCCTCACTATACGTAACCTTTACTCAACTGCGTTCAGGCTTTCGGAACCCTTGGCAATTTTCTCATTTGGCCCAAAACAGGCTTTTGACTCAATTAACCGTTCTTATCTATTCACTGTTCTACGCCACTTTGGCTTTCCTGCTACTTTCATTACTGCTATTTCTAATCTCTATACTAACGCTTCCTTTCGTGTTCGTACCGCCAATTTTTCTACTTCCACCATTCCGTTTATTAACGGGATCAGGCAGGGTTGGCCCCTGTCTGGTCAACTTTTTCTCCTGTTTTTGAACCATTGTTGATTGCTCTTCCTTTCCGCATTTCTTCCACCATTCCACGAAATATCTCCACCAAGCGACACCATCATATTGTTTTAACAGCTTATGCCGATGACCTCACAAATTTTCTCCGTTCCACTGAGTATTTTCAAGTACTACGTACAACCTACCAAGAAAATGCCACCATTTCTGGCTCTGCTTTGAATGTCTCAAATTGCTCAGGACTCTGGGCCGGTACGTGGACCTCCCAAATAGACTGCCCATGGGGAGCTCAAGAGTCATCTTCGATAAACAAAGTGCTTGGTATCTACGTGGGCTCTCCAGTAGCCGTTACAGCAGCAACATGGACATCGATTATTCAGAAAATTAATAGAAGTCTTGTTCCATTCCGTTACCTTAAAACTAAATTTTCCTTCTTTAATCGAGCTTACTTAATCAATACTTTTATTTTACTGATGTTTTTTCATACTGGATTGCCAACTCGCCACCGAACATTTTTTGGAAGAATGTTCAACGCGTTTTTACAGATTTCCTCTGGAATACCATTCACTGGGTTTACCCATCTACTTTAACTCTTCCTCTGTCGTTTGGCGGCCTTGGTTTTGCTCATGTGTCTCTGAAATTCCAATCCTTTCATCTGTTTATTTTTATTCGTGAATTCTCCCTTCCTCTGTCTTCTTCACACACCATTATCGATATTCTGCTTCTCCCCGTAGCCCATTTCTTACTGTCTCGACTTTTCTGCAGATGGACCTTTTTCCTTTTGTTTCCAGACAATTCCCCGATACTTACATTTCTGTGCTTTCCTTTTGGCGCTCCTTATGTCCAGTCCTGCTCCCTCCCTCCACTACTAATGATTTATTGGCAGAACCTCTTCTTTTCCTCTACTATCCATTCTTCTACCACCCCCTACCTTCACTTATCCACTTGGTTTGTTAGTGGAGTGGTGAAGGTTTCTCAGCTCGTTGATTCTGCACTCCGTTGGGAAGCGTTTCAGTCTATATCTCCTCCGTTGCCTGACACATCAGCTTCACGTTCTCAACTCCGTTTTATTCAAAGGTGCATCCAAACTAACTCTTTACCCTTCCCTTGCAGATCAAAATGGATTGATATTCACCCCTTCAGCTGCTTACTGTTTGCCCTTTCTTGTTTATTTGAATGATGTTTCCTATCTTTTGAACAAAATATCTATGAAGACACTTTACTATCGTTTCTTGACATACTTCACTGCTCCAATGCCGATTGTTACCATTCCTGCTGATGAATTAAATACTACCTGGATGGATACCAATATTTCTCTTGCTGCACCACGTACGAAAGACATTCATTGGCTCCATCTTCATGAACGTCTTCTTACTCCACGCACCCTTCATCGCTTTCGTCATCTTCTTTCTCCGAATTCTTCTTTTTGTTCCACTGTTGGTGATGTCCATCATTCCTATTCTCTTTGTTTGGTTTTACAGCCTTTGTTATCCTTGATGTTTCCACTTACCGAAAATGTTTGCTCCTCACTTCACACCATGATGCACTTTCTTTACCATCGCCGTCATCATCAATGTGTGTGCGTTTTTTCCCTTCAGGCTAAACTTACTATCTATCACTTGTATCAATCTTCTGTTGATGATCCAGCATTGCGTCGCTATCATGTTGCTCGCCGTTTTCTCTGCAGACAATTTCACTCATTAATCATCTCTATCGTTCAAACTGAGTTTGATATTACCAAAGCAGCTGATCGTGTGTCGTCCTTTTTTCAAAATTGGAAAATTGATGGGACATGGTGCAATGTCGATCAATGCCATGTTTCCTTTCTTCTTAAATGGTTGTTATGTTTTTGTTGCTTTTTAGGTGTTATAATTTGGTCTTTTTTTATTTTAGTGTTTTTTTTTGTTCTATTGCAATATGTGTTTTTTTCCCCAGACACAATCTACCAACAGCTGTACTGTGTTTACTGCTAATTGTTTTTTGACACTATTTTCTCGTTTATTGCATTATATTCATTTAGATTCTTCTTGATTATAGTTGTGTATTTCGTGATGTTTTGCCCAGGGTGGTTTTTTCTTTTCTTCCCAGAATCACTACTTACTATTTAATCTCTATCTTCCATTATTGTACTAATTTTGTTGCGATTACAGATTTTATGGTCAAGAACACTGAGTTATCATCTTTAGTTGTATTTAATGTTCTTTTTTTCTTTTTAATACTGCAAGTGATTATATGTCCCTTACTTTCATTGCTTCTTTTCATGATAAGTCTGCCTGCAGCACCTTATTGACAGGTTTCTTTACCAGATGGTTTGGTTCAATAAATATGGTTTTGTTTAGGGGGGGTTCGCTAACAGGTAGGTAGTAATTTGTATTTACTTAGGTACTCTTTGTTACGGTGTTTATAGCTTCATTTGCACCTTTTATTTCTTGTCAATGCACTTATTATCTTCTGTTCCCTTTCTCCTTGTTTCCTTTTTTATGTTTATGTTGGCTTTTTTTAGCACAAAGTTAGTGTCATCTTTTTTTCCTTTAACGTTTTGTATTCTTTTTATACGATTTTCTTTTTATGGATAGAAAATTTTTCGGTTTAACGTTTTTATCCAAGTGTATTTTTTTTTTTTGAAGGATAGTCAGTCTGGGTAATAATTGATGTTATTTTGTGTGTTTTTTCCCTGTCAGTATTTCATATTCAAGTGTTTCCTTTCTTTTTGCTTTTGGGGTTTTACTTAGGTTTTACCCTGCTTGTAGTTCATCTTTATCATTCACTATTTTAATTTTATTTGATTTTTCCTTATGGGTTGTCTGTAAAGTTTTCCCTGTTGTTTATTATTATTGAATCTTAATGAATCTTGCCTTTGACATGTATTGGTGTGGATTTTGTCAATCGAGATTGTGTTAGTTTTTTTGTATTGCGTTGAGGTGTATTATTTTTTTTTGTATTTGCTATGTACCGTATGAGATCTATCCAATGCGGGTAGAGTTTATGTGTATTTTTTTCCATGGTTGGTCTTTCCATGAACCTTGGAAACTATAATGACAATGAGTTTTTGAGCTTTTTCCTCTACTATTGTCTTCTCATAGTGCTGAAACTTACATACTGCCCATTGGTAGTGTTTTTTTAGTGTTTTATTATTTATGTTTTGTTGATTGTGACGCCGGAAGTGTATTTTTCCGGCGACGTTTTCTATTGTACATATTTTTATGAGCAATAAAGACCTACTGAATTTCTGATCATTCGTCCGAAAGGGGTCCGGATTTGAATCCCGGTGAGGCATGGATGTTGTGTTTGTCTTACGGCGCTGGCTCTCTTTCCATTCCCATGGTCCCAAATCTGGGACAGGCGACTGCTTATAGCCCATTGAGTTGGTCACAATGGTCGTCAAACCTCCAATTAAAAAATAAAAAAAATCCGATTGAAGCCATTCGTTTTCCCTTCGATACCATTTACCAGAAAGGCCATTTTGCGTAGAGTTTCTCGTTCAAATAATGAATAGTTTTCCCTCCAGAGAGAGTAGCGATATATTTAATTTTTTCAAATATTCCTGCTTATGAAAGCCTGGTTTAACACCCCACTGAGTCTGATAATATTTATGTGGATAGTATTTTGCATATATCGTGTGTTACTCGATATCCGTGCTTTCGGAAGAAAATCTAGAATTTTTTCTATTCTTGTGTACAAGTCGGGGTCAATTCTCTCTTTGTTCGGAACATTGGGAAATAATTTCACAATCGTACACTTCCAGTGTTCAATATGAGCATGTTTACCTCTTCCGGCGTTTCGCACCTTCATCGGTTAAGTGCATGATCTAGAGCAGCTCGTAGTCAGCGAGAAAAGAGTTAGTGACAGCACGACTATTCGTTTATGGGTGCTAACTACAAGTGTGAGTTTACTAGGAAACTACTTTTCTTACCTACTCCGCGGTGTGATTTTGCAAGAAAAAACTGACATATCCAGATAGCAAGAGAGAAAAGAATGGAGCAGGTTGTAAGTCATGGCAGATATATTTTGGAAAAGGGAAGTGTGTTACAGCGATTAACTTTGGTTCGTATAAACCTCACTTTTCGTTCTTTTCTCGGTGTGATATATCAAGGAAAATTATACAGATGCGCGCATCGAGAAATAAGACACGAAGAATCAAACAATTTGTAAGTTATCGTACTTCAGATCAAGTTAGGAAACGTAGTTTTGAGCCACTTTACTCTTACAGAATGCAGCTACAATTGCGAAAGGACGGGGCTGCTTACATCAAGTAAGAACAGAAAAAAATCCTTCCATCTGTAAGCGAAACTGCGTGACCGAAAAGATACGCTTCGAGATAATATGATTGTTGTTATATTAATAATGATGGCAATATCATTGTATTAATATTAATGACGATGCGATTCATTGAAATGCAACTGTCGGACAATCTGTTTAATAATAATATGATACTTCACACTGATATCATTATTCCTTTGCGACTCTTTACCATGAGCTTATTAGAATGATTCGGCCACCTTGTACTAAAAGAATTGAATTGCTATTTGTTACCAGAAGTTGCATGCCAGATCTGAATAAGAAAGCAATGACCGTTGTTTAGTTATCACCATAACCGTCAACCACAGAATAGTTCCTAATTCTACAAAGTTTTGCCCTTGTATGGGTCGCCCTCATAATTTTTGTTCAAAAATGTCTTCCAAACCCAACTTTACGTGAGCATATACGGTAATTTAGAAAATTTCATAACCCGCAATTTTGCCACTAGGGGATGTAAGAATATATTTGCGTTTGCAAAATATTTGCAGCCGTATCTCTATATTCAAAAATTCAACTCCAAACGTTCTGGATTGGGTAGGTATCACTCGCCACGCAAACCATTTTCTGAGAATTTCCTGCTCAAAATCTATATATATATAAATGGATGTGTGTGTGTGTATTCCAGCCTAACTCTGGAACGCCTGGAGAAATTTAAACCAAACTTGGCACACATATGACTTACTATCTGGGAAAAAGTACTGGGGGGGGGGTAAGACACTCCTAGCACCCCTAAGGGTGGGGTGGGGAGGGGGTGACATGTAAAAATAATCTAAAACGACCGACATTAGTGTCAATGTCATGGTGTGATTAGTGTCGAATCCATAGTTTTTGGGGTCGCTGAGATGAATAGTGACACTCCCGATGCCGTTTAAGCCCAAGTTCAGCCCCCATCGGAATGGGGGTGAGAATTGGGGAAAAATTAAATGTCCAAAATGACCGAGATTATTGTCGAATCCATAGTTTTCGGAGTCGCTAAGCTGATTGGCGACAGTCCCGATGACATTTAAGCCCACTTTTAGTCGAATAGAACGCTTTAGTACCTTCTGGGAATTTTTAGAAACGAATAGAACTCTGTAGAACCTTCTAGAAGATTGTGGAAACGAATAGAACTAGTGTCGATAGAACCTTCTGGAAATTCGTAGAAATGAAAAGAACTCTGTAGAACCTTCTAGAAGGTTGTGGAAATGAATAGAACTATGTATAACCTTCTAGAAGGTTGTGGAAATGAATATAACTTTGTAGAATCTTCTGGAAATTTTTAGAAATCATTATGCCTCGGTCTTGGACTCATGATGTTCGAGAAAATTCCAGCACCCACTCGAATCTTAGATGGTCGTATTTAAGGGAAGCTTACTCGGCATGTCTTCCAGTTTATCGTCTTTCAGTGAATGTGGCAGTTTCATTTCGCTCTTTTCGTTGATTGTATAAGTGTTTCCTAATTTATCTGACAGTGATAGTGTGCACTTTGGATTCAAGTTCTGTGAAAAATTTCATATTTCTACACGGGTGTAAGTACTTCATAATATTAAATTTTAAATTTGCTTTTTCTTTATGTTTATATTAGCTTTTTATTGTATTCTATAATAGATTTCATTGCTGTAACAATGCCTCCAAAGAAACGTAAGGCGATTGGCCAAGTGCGATCACAGGTTAAAGAAAAGGAAACAACAGCGTAGACAAGAAACTCCTGAGGAGGGGAATAGAAGACTTGCGACGCTGCGCGAGAGAGCTGCTACATCTAGAGCTTCAGAGACAGTACAGCAGCGTGAGGCCCGACAACAGGATATGAAAGAGAGAGCAACTACATCTAGAGCTTCAGACACAGTACAGCAGCATGAGGCCCGACTACATGATATGAAAGAGAGAGCTGCTACATCTACAGCTTCAAAGACAGTACAGCAGCGTGAGGCACGAATACAGGTTATGAAAGAGAGTGAGCTACTACATCTAGAGCTTCAGAGACAGTACAACAGTGTGAGGCCCGACTACAGGATAAGATAGATAGAGCAACTACATCTAGAGCTTCAGAGACAGTACAACAGCGTGAGGCCCAACTACAGGATAAGAGAGATAGAGCTACTACATCTAGAGCTTCAGAGACAGTACAACAGCGTGTGGCCCGACAACAGGATAAGAGAGATAGAGCTACTACATCTAGAGCTTCAGAGACAGAACAAGAGCGTGAGGCATGACTACAGGATAAGAGAGATAGAGCTACTACATCTAGAGCTTCAGTGACAGTATATTAGCGTGAGGCCCGACTATAGGATAAGAGAGATAGAGCTACTACATCTAGAGGTCGAGATACAGTACAACAGCGTGAGGCCCGACTACAGGATAAGAGAGATAGAGCTACTACATCTAGAGCTTCAGAGACAGTACAACAGCGTGAGGCCAGACTACAGGATAATAGAGATAGAGCTACATCTAGAGCTTCGGCGACAGTACAACAGCGTGATACCCGAGTACAGGAAATGTGAGATAGAGCCAGATAATCACGGACTGCGCAACATTTTAGCTTAGCATTGGAAGGATTCCACTATGATTCACATAAAGACTACTCGCAGCATGCAAGTGTTACCATCGGAAAAATGGAAATGGTTTGTAGTTACTGTCAAGCCAAAAAGTTTAAATCAGAGTCTCCTGGTATTTGCTGCAAAAATGGGAAAGTGAAACTCTGCCAACTGGAACGACCACCACAAAACCTTTTGACTTACACATCCACAGATACGTCAGGGTCAAAGCATTTTCTTAGTAACATGTAAAAATGCAACTCATGTTTCTAAATGACATCGTTCGGCGCAATATCAGTTGTTGAACAGCCCGGATTTCCATCGACATTCACACTGCAAGGGCAGATTTACCATGAGGCGGGATCGTTGCTTCCGCTGCCAGATCAACCACCAAAATTTCTACAACTATATTTTATTGGAAATGAAGAAATGGAAACTGACCAGATGTGCGCCTGCATCTCAGGAACAAGACGTCGCAATGTGTTAAATTTACAAAGGATGTTTCATGAGCACAATGATCTTATTAAAACCTTTAAAACAGCATTGGAACGTATGCCAACGGATGAATATAAAGTAGTCATAAGAGAAGCCCGAAGACCAGCAGGCGAACACGAGCGGCGCTTCAATGCTCCTTAGGTAGATGAAGTCGCGGTGGTTATATCAGGCGATGAGTGTGATCAACGGAATATCGTAAGTCAACGACGAGGCGAATCAATGCCGTGCATTTCAGAAACACATCGATCTTATTATGGTCTACAGTACCCAGTGATATTCCCCCGTGGTGAAGATGGATATCATTTTGATCTGAGGCAGGTCAACTCAACAGCAGGTTGAACAAATATCAAGAAAGTTTTAGGGATGGATTTCTATGCATACAGACTAATGGTTCAAGAAACTGAGCAGAACCACATCTTAAACTGCAGACAATTGTTTCATCAATTCATCGTTGATATGTATGCAAAAATCGAGAGTGAGCGTCTTCTTTACATTCGTCTAAATCAAGGTAAACTGAGAGTTGAAGAATATATTCACCTGAGAGATGCTGTGACAAATGACAGGAACGTTGAAAACCTCGGTGCCTTAGTCATACTACCAGGTACATTCACAGGCAGTCCCAGACACATGCACGAATACACGCAAGATGCTATGACGTACGTGAGGACGAACGGTAGACCAGACTTATTTATCACCTTCACCTGCAATCCGACTTGGACAGATATCAAGGAGATGCTTACCAATGGTCAATTACCCAGTGAGCACCACGACTTGATTGCGAGAGTATTTAATCAGAAGCAGTTGAAAATAATTGACGTTATAACGAAGGGTCATGTCTTTGGAGTGCAAAGACGCTGGATGTACACCAGTGAATGGCAAAAGCGAGGACTGCCACACTCACACAATTTAATCTGGTTGGCGGACAAAATTCAGCCCTACAAATCGATTACGTTATATCTGCTGAGTTGCCTGACCAAACACAAGATCTTTTTTATTTTTTTATTGGAGGTTTAACGACCACCGTGAGCAACTCAATGGGCTATAAGCAGTCGCCCGTCCCTAATTTGGGGTCACTGGTTCCAGGGAAGGGAGAGAGCCAGTGCCGTAAGACAAACACAACAACCATGCCTCACCGGGATTCGAACCCGGACCCCTTACTGACGAATGATCAGAGGCCAGCGCCTTAGACCACTACGCCACCGGGGCGGCCCAAACACAAGATCCTGAACTTTTTGCAGTGGTAACGAAAAACATGATCCACAGACCATGTGGAAATCTCAATCCCAACTCTGCCGCCCCGGTGGCGCAGTGGTCTAAGGCGTTGGCCTCTGATCATTCGTCCGAAAGGGGTCCGGGTTCGAATCCCGGTTAGGCATGGATGTTGTGTTTGTCTTACGGCACTGGCTCTTTCCCTTCCCTGGAACCAGTGACCCTAAATTAGGGACGGGCGACTGCTTATAGCCCATTGAGTTGCTCACGGTGGTCGTTAAACCTCCAATCAAAAAAAAAAAAAAAAAAAAAAAATTCGTCTGAACGGGGTCCGGTTTCGAATCCCGGTGAGGCATGGATGTTGTGTTTGTCTTACGGCACTGGCTCTCTCCCTTCCCTGGAACCAGTGACTCTAAATTAGGGACGGGCGACTGCTTATAGCCCATTGAGTTGCTCACGGTGGTCGTTAAACCTCCAATCCAAAAAAAAAATCCCAACTCTTCGTGTTTGAAGGACGGAAAGTGTACCAAGAAATACCCAAGAAAATTGATTAAAGAGACACAAACCGGAAATGACGGTTATCCTCTATATAGACGGCGAGCTCCAGAAGATGGAGGGTTCACGGCGAAACTAAAGATACGAAGCAACAAGAAATAGAAATCTACAATAGCTGGGTTGTGCTATTTTTGCCGCTGCTGTCAAAAATGTTTCAGGCACATATCAACTTGGAGTACTGTAACAGTATGAAATCGATTAAATATGTGTGCAAAAATGTTAACAAAGGTAGCGACATGGCTGTTTTCGGCATAAGCAACGAGAGAAAAATGATGAAGTGATGCGGTATCAGTTGGGAAGGTACATTAGCACCAACGAAGCATGTTTGGCGAATCCTAGGATTTCCGATTCACGAAAGACACCCTACTGTTGTTAACCTCAGCGTCCATTTAGGAAATGGTCAGAGACTTTATTTCACAACAGAGAGCGACTCTACAGTGGCTGATCAGCCACGAAACACGACCTTAACAGCATTCTTTCAACAGTGTCAGCAGGATCCTTTCGCAAGGACTTTGTTGTGTCCAGAGATACCTCGATATTACACATGGAATGCATCGAGGAAAGTTTTCTGTAGAAGAGCAGTGGCCAGCCCGTCCCTGGACATAATGCAGTCGCGAGTGCCGCCTTGGGTCGAGTGTACACAGTTCACCCAAATAACGCCGAATGCTATTTCATTAGGATGCTTCTTCACTCAGTTCGAGGACCAACATCTTTCGCGGAACTAAGAACAGAAAACGGCGAAGTATGCCATACTTTTAGAGAAGCCTGTCAGAAGTTGGGTTTACTGGAAGGAGACCAGGACTGGGATGACACATTGCGAGAAACTGAACTGATCTCCCTCCCAGAGCAAATCAGAAACCTGTTTTCTATAATATTGACTACATGCAGTCCATCGAATCCAAACACTTTATGGGGAAAATATAAGGAGGCCCTAAGTGTGTATATTCTCACCGAAGAGAAAATCCGACATTAGAAATTACATTTGGTCCGGACATTTTCAACAAGGTTTTAATAATTCTTGAAGACAAATGTGTGGCCATGATTAATAAAACATTACTGTAACTCGGCCTGCCTGCACCAGTAAGAGACCGTAAAGACGTACTTCACACAGATTACATACGAGAAAAGAAATACAGCGTCGAAGAGCTGAGTGCATACGTCGCGGACAAGAAGCCACTTCTAAATCAAGATCAGAAAAAAGCGTACCAAATTATCATGGATCAGGTAGCGAAACAACAAGATGGTATCATTTTTCTTGATGCTTCTAGGAGCACAGGGAAAACATTTTTAACTAATTTAATTCTGGCCGAAATCAGTGCTCAGGGAGAAGTTGCTCTTGCCATCGCCTCTTCATGAATTGTGGCGATGTTAATGGAAGGAGGAGGACAGCCCATTCCGCACTTAAGTTGCCACTTGACATCGCCAGGCAGGAAAATCTTACCTGCAACATAAGCAAGGCAAGTGGTCGGGCGCAGGTGCTCAAGACATGTAAATTAATCGTATGGGATGAATGCACCATGGCTCACAAGAAAGCTCTCGAGGCCCTTGACGTCACTGTGAGAGATATGAGAGGAAACGACAACCTGATGGGAGGAGCTCTGTTACTCCTCTGTGGAGACTTTTGTCAAACTCTGCCAGTCATCCTAAAGTCAACACCGGCCGATGAGATCCACGGATGTTTAAAACATTCATTTTTGTGGAGACATGTGGGAAAGATAACTTTAAAGCAAAACATGAGAGTACATCTGGGGGATGACAGTGCTAAAATTTTCTCAAACAAACTACTGGAGATCGGAGAAGTTAGATTAGCAGTCGAATCTTCTGGCAAGATAAAATTGTCATCCGATTTTTATAATCTGGTGTCGTCCGTCGCAGAGCTAATGTCTATCCGGCTGTTTTCTAAAACTATCACAATTTGAACTGGTTCCGTCCTTAAAGTGGGATCTCCAATTATTTTACTACGGAACCACGACTCGCCAAAACTTTGCAATGGCACAAGTCTGTGTGTAAAGAAGATGCTGGGCAATGTAATTCAAGCGACTATTTTAACACGAAAGGGAGAGGGTAACACAGTTTTTATCCCACGGATACCACTCATTTTGACGGATCTCCCTTTTAAATTTAAGAGAATGTAATTTCCAGTGAGACTTGCGTTCTCGATCACAATCAACAAGTCAAAGGGGCAGTCTATTAAGTACTGCGGAGTTGATTTGAGATCGCCACGTTTCTCCCAGGGACAACTTTATGTTGCTTGCTCAAGGGTAGGTTCACCCAAGAATTTATTTATTCTTGCTCCTGGAGGTGAAACTAAAAATGTTGTTTATTATCAAGTTTTGTGTTAAATTAATATTATAGGGAATTTGAAAAAGATTTTACTTTATAGTTTGTATACTGTACTTATACTTTTAAAAACCTGTAAATAAAATTACTTTGATTTTACACTATAGATATAATTCATTGTTTTTCCTGTCTGATAGAATATTCGAATAAATAAATACCCGGGCAACGCCGGGTAATCAGCTAGTAATACATAAAATCGTTTTCCCGCTAGGGAGAGTAAATGCATATTATTTTTTTCTTTTAATGGTTCTAAAAGTTCGATTTAAAAAAAATTGCTTCCGATAGCATTCACGATGAAGAACATACTGGGCAAAATGAAAAATGTTTCCACGTGCCACAGCTGCGTCGGAACCGCTGGGCAGTTGCCCTCGCACGCAAACGAGTGTGGGCGCAAAACATCACATTTCCTCTCAGTTTTCTTCCTTTTCGAATTACATATGTTCGTGATTGGAAATCTCAAACATTCGTTTCTTTCTTTGTTTTTTTCTTTCAACTTCATTTTGATAACAATTGAGTATTGCTCTTCATTTTTAACGCTTTCCAACCGTAGGTTGAAGAAGCGTATACTGTATGCTCCAGTTTTATCTGTCTGTCTGTCTGCACGATAACTCGCGTAAAAGTGGTTCGATTCCGATGAAATTAGGGGGCAACTGGGAACGAACCCTATTGAAAATGGAAGAAATGGGGTCAAAGGTCAGAACGTAGCAGCTGGATCCATTCCATCGCCGATATGTGTCCTAACTTACGTAAAAATGCTTCGATTTTTGCGACAAAATTTATCATGTTGTTCCGGTGGTATACTGAACCGGTTCTGTTGAATATATCGTCGAAATGGGGTCAAAGGTCAGGACATAGGAGCGGGATCCATTCCATCACCCTTATGCGTCATAACTTACATAAAAAAAGCTTCGATTGCGACAAAATACAATACGTTGTTCCGTAACAACTTTGGAACCAGTTCCGACAAAAATGTTTTTTGTCAGCAATTGCGGGCAGTGCTCATGCGTGAGATTTGTTAGCCAATTTTTTCGCACGATAACTTCCGTGAAAATAACCCGATATAGATAGGACTTTTAATTATAAAATGGCTTATGGGTGGTACCTCTTGATAATAGAAATAGGTAACACTGGCACAAACAGATTTAATTTTGATATATGTGAACCTCAAACGTTATACCATAGTTCAGTCCCCTCAAAACCATGGCATTTTTCTGTGATTTCTGGAATGTTTGAAAGCGTATAATAATCAATGCATTGCAGGATTTTACTAACATGTTTACCATGAACTATCTAGAAATCTGAATATTTTTTCAATGTCACTCCTGAGTGGCCAAGAAATGCTAGAACCATTGCTATTCAAACGGGAACCAGAAGTCTGGTTCCCGTTTGAATAGCAGCAGCGTTTTGTGTCTCATTAGGTGTAAAAAATTAGTCTTCCTCTAAAACCCTGAGTAGAAATAAATAGGGAAATGGAAGCAGGGTGAGGAATGAGATATAGTTTCCTTCACTGTTTAATTATAGCGCCTAGGGCTACAATTCTTTCGGAATTCGTACCAATCCGGAAGTATCAAAACCTATAGTTTAACGCCGTTTAGGTGTACAGTTAGTTTACATTGAGAAACTATATGGATATGAAAATGCTTTTTTTTAATGATGAATGTTTAACCGAGAGAATTTTTTTTATCAGCATAGTTTCCTAATGAAGTCAGCACGTCTTCTCTTACAGTAGTACGATAAATTTTATGAAACGATAAAATATTTTGTTCTCCGACATCTTGCCCCTGCTGTCAAAAAGAGTTCAGACTCCACTGACGTGGCATCGAAATTCTGTATATGATTATAGTTCTCATATGTACATTGACTGTGTGGATTCATATAGTTCTCATATGTGTATTGACTTATTGACTGTGTGGATTCATATAGTTCTCATATGTGTATTGACTTATTGACTGCGTGGATCTTGGATGTATGCTATTGATTGCGTTGATCATTTTGCATATATTTTCGAATTTTTCATGACTAGCTCCTCTGGTAAATGCTGTGTTCCAGTTTGCTACTCTCACTTTCCGTTCTTAATAGTCTTAATAAATTTTTTTTTTTACTCTCACTCTGCGTTCCTAATAGTCCGAATAAAAAGGTTTTTCTAATCTCCATTCTTAGTACTCCGAATAAAAAATTATTTTTACTCTCACTCTCCGTTTCTAATAATCCGAATAAAAAATGCATTTTACTCTAAAAAAAAATTATTCCTATTCCGAATGGAAAGTCCTTTCTACTCTCACACTCCGTTCCTAGTAGTCAGAATAAAAAATTCTACTTAGTCTCACTCCCCGTTCCTAAGAGTCGGAATAAAAAATTCTTCTTAGTCTCACACCCCGTTCCTAATAGTTGGAATAAAAAATTATTTTTTCTCTCACTCTCCGTTCCTAATTATCCGAATAGAAAAGTATTTGTATGCTCACTCTCCGTTCTCAATTGTCAAAAAAAAAATATTTTTGTTCTCACTCTTCGTTCCTAATAGTCCGAATAAAAGAATCATTCTACTCTCACTCTCCGTTTCTAATCTTCCGTAAATTTTTTTTTACTCTCACACTCCGTTCCTAATAACCCGATTAAAAAAAAATATTTTTCCTCTCATTCTCCCTTCCTAATTTCCCGAATAAAAAATTCTCTCTAATCTCCGTTCGAATAGCCCGAATAAAAAATGCCTTCTACTCTAACATTCCGTTCCTAATAATCCGAATAAAATTTTCTTTCTACTCTCACTAGAAATGGAGAGTGAGAGTAAAAAAATTATTTTTACTTTCACTATCCATTTCTAATAGTCCGAATAAAAAATTATTTAAAATCTCCGTTCTTAATAGTCCGAATAATTTTTTTTACTCTCACTCTCCGTTCCTAATAGTCGGAATAAAAATTAATTTTACTCTAAAACAAAAATATTTTTATTCCGAATGAAAAATTCCTTCTACTCTTACACTTAGTTCTTAATAATCCGAATAAAAAATTATTTCCACTCTAACTCTCTGTTCCAAATAATCCAAAAAAAATATTATTTTTGCATCTGGTGGGAATTGGTACTGTAAAGATTTCGAACATTATTCACTTTAATAATGCACAAGTTTTCTGCTGGTGGTCGTATATGTCTAAGCTGTTATCTTGCTATATCTGCTTCTAAAAGGCATACTTAAAACGTTTTTCACTGTCGAATTAGCTGCGTCTAAGATTAGTTTTTACATATTTGCTACTTTTTTGTAATTCATCATTTGGCCGCCAGGGGATGTAGTGCATATTTCTATTTAAAAGGGAACAAATACTTAATTTGTGAGATGCCCTTGACAATGAAAAAAAATAGGTTCCACTTTCTTTTTTCAAATAACGCACAATTTTTTTTTGGCCGGAACACGTGAGGTTATGTTAAGTTTTCTTCCAAATCTGTGTTTATAATAAATTGTCCCTTTTCAAAAATCGTTTTTGCTTAAAATACCTTACACCATGAAGAGCATTTTGTGTACAATACATGATTCTTCGTAACGTAATTTTTTTCTGCTAGTGAACATAAGTAGCTATTTCTATTTGCGAATGCTTTACCAATTCTATAAACCCAGTTGAAAAAATATTTTCGTTATTGAGTCATAATTTGAAAATCCTTTTGCCATGCAGAAAAAGTTCTAATAATAGAGATATAGAAGCAATGCATTTAAAATAAATGCACTGTTTCTTCACCGCTTTGTTATTTTCCTAAAATTTGGGTTTGAAAATGAATGTTTATGTAGGAAAGCATCAAACAACTGATTCTTTTTGCTCAAGAATTCTGCGCCATCTTTCTTTCTCTTTTAAGTAGGAAAGGACTTGGATTTCTAAATAATCTGATATCAGAACGAATGTTAATTGCATTCGCTGAAATTTTTGTGCTGACCTTACACCATGCATTCATTAAAATTTTTGTGCTGACTTCTCGTTGCATTTACTGAACTTTTTGTGCTGACCTTACACCACGCATTCATTGAAATTTTTGTGCTGACCTCTTGTTGCATTCATTGACATTTTTGTGCTGACCTCTTGTTGCATTCATTTAAATTTTTGTGCTGACCTCTTGTTGCATTCTTTGAAATTTTTGTGCTGACCTCTCGTTGCATTCATTGAAATTTTTGTGCTGACCTTACACCATGCATTCATTGAAATTTTTGTGCTGACCTCTTGTTGCATTCATTGACATTTTTGTGCTGACCTCTCGTTTCATTCATTGAAATTTTTGTGCTGACCTCTCGTTGCATTCTTTGAAATTTTTGGGCTGACCTCTCGTTGCAATCAGTGATTTTTTTATGCTGACGTCTCGTTGCATTCCTTGAAATTTTTGTGCTGACCTCTAGTTCGCGCTCCTTGTCTTTTGTTTTTTGTGCTTTATTGTAACAGGATTAGAAAGTATTCAATCTTTGATACTTCTTAGGCAATCTTTAACAGTTCACTTTTCAGAAACTGCGCATTATACTCATTGTTTCAAATTTCTCAACGTTTAGAATTTTCTCCAGCTGTAGAAATTTACACATGCTGTTCCATGAAAACTGAGAATAAAATTACACAAAATGAAAAAATGTAGGTACAGAAAAATATATGTTTTTCTTTCTCAAAGTATCTTCCAGCGGATGATATGAAACGGTTCCATCGTCCAATCCATTTTTCAAAGCATGTAGAGAAGGCATTTTGTGGAAGCTGCTTTAGCGACTCCTGTACAGCTTGAGTAACGTCAGCATCTATGTTGAATGTTGCACCACGTAACTTCTCTACATTGTTGGAAACAACCAGAAATCGCACGGGGTGAGATCAGGACTCTAGGCAGGTTGTGGCATGATTTCAATACTGCATTTCATAAGAAACTGTTGAGCACAAGCAGCCACATGTGGGCTGGCGTTATCATGGGGTAGGGTCCACTTGCCCACCAATTCTAGTCGCTTAATCGATATCTCAGACGCTTCAAAACTGAAATGCAAATAATATATACTTAGAATTGACACAATTTTGCGGTGGAACGGACGCTGGTAGACTACATCTTAATGATCAAAGAAAATTATCAACATGACCTTCCCAGCTGATTTGGTTTGGCGTATTTTTTTCGGAGGAGGTGAGCCTGTGTGTTTCCAGACACTAGTGGCGTGCTTCGTGAGGTGGTCAAAATGGTGGACCCATGCTTAATCTGCAGTTATTACAGTGTTTAGAAAGTTTGGATCCTTTGAAATAATATGTTTCCACTGTTGACACACCTGAACTCTTACTAAGAATTGTTCTCTTGTCAGGTGGTGAGGTACCCATCTGGAACACACACGATGCAGCAGGAATTTGTAGCGTAGAATGCGGAATGCTGTGGTTTTTGAAATATTAATTGACGTCGCTATGTCTTCACACGTCATTCGTAGTTCTTCTTGAAGGATTGCCCAAACAGTGTTAACAATAGGCTTTGTAACAACACTTTCAGGCAAACAAGGCCTAGGAACGAGTTCTGCCTCGACAAACTCCCTTTCTGGAAATCACGGTGCCATCTAAAAATCGTTGACTTACTTAGACATTTAGCTTTGTAAGCTTTTTCATTAAATCAACTGTTTCTGGAGCCGTTTTGCACAAACCACAGCCAAATTTTATCGCACAACGCATTTCACTTCTTAACTCTGTATCACTCACCTAAATAGCTGTATCGCGAAATGCAGACGTACCTTAAACAACTGCACAATAACAAAATCAGAATCATCTACCACGGCTAATAACTACTGCCATAGATACTTCCTTAATGCAGTTTGTAGTCTGCGTGGTTTTTTCCCCTTTGCATTGTTTCCAACTAAAACAAATACTCTGTTTTTATGGAACGGCCTGTGTTATAAGACTCTAGAGTTTAATAATACATTGGCAACTACAGGGCTTGTACAAAATAATGTGAACACGTTGATAATATGGGTAAGGTTATTTGTGAAGGCTACATTAAAAAAACACGTTGTAATCATCAATTGTGTAACTTTTCTTTGTACACGCATCGTCCAAAAAATAGTTTCACCCAGAAGGAAGCAGCCGAGAGGAATCAAACTTTGTGGGTAAGTTTGACATCGTGAGACATGCAAATGATTCAAGTATCACGCTTGGTCACCAGCAAGGAGGGACATGCAAATGATTCAGACATTAAACATGTGACGCCAGCAAGGAGGGGTCGTAGCGCTGTGCCTCATCGGCTATATAAGGTCGTCCCGTTGCACTCGCTTCTCATTATGACTCGTGCTGTTGTGTTAGTTGTATCTTTTGTAAGTGACGTATGCATCGAAAGAAGGTACCGAAGCAATTCGACCATTTGGAGGAGTTCAAGAGGGGCCACATTGTGGGGCTCCGGAAAGCGGAATGGTCTTATCGCCTAATTGCACGCCATACCTGTCGTGCGGATATCACCATAGCACGCTGTTGGTGGCTGTGTATAGAAGAAGGTACGCAGAAGCGACAGGAAGTGTCTATAAGACTTAGACGAACCACGGAGAGAGAGGACCGACGGGTTGTCCGACATGCGCGGAGTTACTCAACAGCCACGATTGCGGATATTCTGCGAGCAGTGGTGACTTCCATGCATCGTTCGCTTAGTGGCAGCACCATTAGCAGACGGCTGCACGACGTAGGACTACAGCACACAGACCGTTATGACGACTTCCATTAACACCATTCTATCATCGCCGAAGACTGCAATGATGTCGCGCCAAACTGTCAAGGAGCCACTCAGAATGGCAGCGGAAGATCTTCAGTGACAAGTCGCGCTTTTGTCTCAGAGGAGGAGATCAACAGATCCGTGTGTTGAGGCACCATGCTCACCGCCAAGATGGACGATTCGTTGTCGAGCGTCACAAGTCCAGAAAGCCTGATGTCATGGTGTGGGGTACAATTGCTTACGATGCCAGATCACTTTTGGTGTTCATTAGAAGCACTCTGACTGCCCAACGTTACGTTAATGAGGTCCTGCAACCTGAGGCGCTGCCTTTTCTGAACGCTCACTCTGGTGAGATTTTCCAACAGGATAACGCTCGTCCGCATACTGCTGCTGTCTCGACAGCTTGCCTTCAAGGCACTGAAATTCTGCCAAGGGAGTCGCATCTTCAGACTTATCGCCGATTGAAAATGTGTGGGATGTTATTGGACGCGCTATCCACACTCTGCTCCTACCGCATAATCTGCAGGAACTGAGTGAGCAGATTCAAGCTGCATGGGTTAACTTATCGCAGGACACCATTAGCAACCATGACGAGACGTCTGGCATGCTGTGTGAGCAAACATGGTTGTTCGACGCCATTCTGAGAGACACTATTTATTGGAGTGTAGCTCAATAAATATTGACCATATTTGTTTCAATATTTAATCATTTATTGTTCCTGGTAACCTTTACCTTCTGCCCGAATAGCATTGCAATCCGACACGTCCTTCTTGGTGCAACTATTTTTGTTTTGATGATGGCTGTATATATATGCTCTAGGTTGTATGCCAGTGCAGTTCAATCGTTTGCACTAGCGGTCAGTGAAATGGGTGACCTGTCAGACTTGCAAAGCTGACAAATCGTGGTAACCAGTTTAACAGGAGGTTCTGTAATCGTAACAGCCAAGTTGTTTGGTGTTTCAAGGGAACGAGGCTCCACGGTTATGGCAGCGTACACAAAGCGTAGCAGCATATCATCTGGGAAAAAATGTAATGATCAAAACAATTGTGGTTAAATACGAGAGACTACCGAACACCAATAAGTGTCCAAACAACCCAGAACTACCACAGCAGAAATGACAGAACTCAATATTTACCTAAAAGACCCTGTTTCCACAAAATCAGTCAACACAGAACTTCACAAAGCCAATATGCATGGAAGAGCTGCAATTGCTAAACCTTTAATCACAGAAACCAACGCTACAATGCAAAAACAAATAGGGTGTTGTCAGTACAAAACCTGGACAGCTAATGACTGAGAACATGTGATATGGTCCAATGAGTCCTCATTTGCATTATTCTTAACAGTAGGTTGGACTTATGTATAGAGAACCCTAAAGGAAACGTGTAATTCGGAATGTCTGGTTCCAACTGCCAAACATGTGGGCGAATCTTTAACGATTTTGAAACATGTGGGCGGATATGTAATAATTTTGAAACATGTGGGCGGATCTTTAATGATTTTGAAACATGTGGGCGGATATGTAATGCTTTTCAAACATGTGAGCGGATCTGTAATGATTTTGAAACATGTGGGCGCATCTTTAATGATTTTGAAACATGTGGGCAGATATGTAATGATTTTGAAACATGTGGGCGGATCTGTAATGATTTGGGCGTAGCCATGTCTTGGTATTCGGCTGCGTTCATCATTAACATACATGGTGGAATTACTGCAGCGAGCACTTACACATTCTACGTGAGCAGGTGCGTCATACACTGAGTGGCCACTTTATTATGACCACGCCCTCAGTATTTCGTTAGGCAACCTTTCGCCTTTAATACTGCGTCGCTTCTTCGTGGCATGGACTCCACGATATGTTGATAAGTGGTTTGTGGAATCTGAGACCATGCTTGATGGATAGAACTTTCCAGGAGTGTGAGATTGCAGGGTTGTGGATCCAGCTGTCTGATGGCTCGTTCAACTTCATCCCACAAATTCACAATGAGGTTAAGATCTGGAGATTGTGGGGGCCACCTACGCAAAGTAAACTCACCGGCATGTTCCTGAAACCATCCTGTACAATACGAGCACTATGGCAGGACACATTATCTTGTTGAAAGTAGCCATCGCCATTGGGATAAACCATCCACATGACAGGATGCACTTGGTCCGCAATGATGTTTAGATATGATGTGCCAGTCAGACGTTGATCAACACGAAGTAAAGGGCCCAAAGCATGCCAGGAAAACATTCCCCCACCATAACGTTGCCTCCACCAGTTTGAAGGTTTGTAGCAATGCATCTGGGGTCCATGCTTTCGTGCGGTTTCCGCCAAATTCTCACTCGGCCATCGGCATGGTGCAACTGAAAACGTGATTCATCGGACCACATAATTTGTTTCCAATTACCGACTGTCCAATCCTTGTGCTCCTGTGCGAACTGGAGACGTTTTCTGTTGTTAACTACAGACAGCAAAAGTGTTTGAACAGGCCTGCGGCTGCCATATCCCATGCGTTGCAGTGTTCGGCTTACATTGCGTGCAGAGATCATTTGAGGGGGATCATTGATTAAGATGGTCAGTAATTTGCTGCACTGTTGCCCCTCCTGGCTGTTACCAGTCTGGACACTCTCCGTTCCGCCCGAGCAGTCACTAGTCGATGATGACCACACTTTGCACGTAGAGACCCAGTTTTTTGGCTGACATTCCAGTCTTTAAACACTTTAACGACAGCTGCTCTGGAACATTTAACGAATGCGACGGTTTCGGTGATACTCACTCCATGGCTCCCAGCTCCTACCATCATCCCACGTTGAAAGTCCGTCATATCGCATTTTTTCCCATCTCGTCACCAAAAAATCACTTCTACTACTGTCGCAAGCACTAAGTTTTCCCTTTTTATACTAGCCTCGCCCTCTGGCGGCAACAGCAGGCAGCCATAGCCCATTTGCTTAAAACTGTCAGGTGGTCATAATAAAGTGGCAACCTAGTGCATAATCTAAATGTTGCTTCTCAACAATGATGCTACTTTTCAAGATGAAAATGCGCCCCTACACGCAACCAGAACAGACTTGGTTTGAGGAGCAAAAAGATGAACTTCAACACCTGCACTGACCACCTGAATCACCTGACTTCAGTACTGTCGAACCACTATAGAATTCTCTCCCCCACCCTTTCTGAAGCAATTGACTGATGTTATGATTGATGAATTGGATGACATTCCACTGGAGATTATTCAAAAGCTGTATGAATCTATTCCAAGAAGGATGGACGCTGCATTAAAAAAAACGGTGGTCAAACACCAAAGCGCATATTGCCTATTTCCCAGCTCTTGACTTTATTTTGTCCAACTCCTGTATGTGTTGACGGCAACGGTTAGGTAAATGTTATAGACGTGAGATGGCATTTATTTATCCCTTGTGGTTTTACATTGTCTCTATTACAAAATGTGACTGAAATATTTTTCCACGAATTCTTTACTGGTTCTATAATGCGGAGATATATTATTTGCAATCAATGAACAGTTCTACATAAAAAACCAAGAAACTAAAATTACGTTGTTACAGAAAAATAAGTGTGATAAAAAAACTTTATTCAGTGAATACACTTTATTTTTCTGAGTAAACCCACATGATCTGTGTTAGTGTTTTGTCTTTCCTTCCACTTGTTCCACATTTAACAGAGCTTGAGCAGAGTTATTAGTTACACCTCCGAGATATAAATGGAACAATTGTGTATTGCGAATCAAAATCGAGATGCAGTTGTGGGACTGCTCGACATAGAACATGCCACACCAGCTCTGTACATAACGGCAATTGGATTATGTGTAATGAATTGTCACAATTGTGAACCAATCACGTGATAGACGAGGTCGATAAAGGACAAAACAGCTAGGTGTAGCTGTTATTGGTCGTCCTAGCCTGGGTGCGTGGATCTCTGCATTAGAGTGATCTCGGTGGAAAGAGCGGATCCCAGAAGTGATAATGCTTCGGCGACGCTATTGGGAACCCTATCATCACACAGACACCTTTTATCAGCGGTTTCATCCGAGAGCTGGTGGTTCCCTGTGTCGCATCGCGGCAGAAACGCGTTGGGATGCAACAACTGTAGACGGAACGTAGCTAGAAAGGATAACGAGTATCGTCGTAACGGGACTGGTGCACGTATGCTGGCGTTCGAACGCCTAGATCGCCGCATCTGACGGCAAGCCGTAGCATCCCAGCAATGTACAGCGGACGACATTCGACGAGGAGTAAAAGTGGCTATGGACGCCTCCGTATCTACACGGACCAGTTATGGCCAAAGTCGATTCGGAGTTGTCATAGCTCAAGGTGTCGAAGCTCCCTGAGGCACACTTATGTTCTCGCTAGCCATCGAAACGATTGTCACTCAACGCAGCACACAGTCGCATAATCTTGCAGTGGTGCCTTACCAGATATTCGTGGCAAGAGGAATGGAACTATCCTCTCTAGACTATCCCTTATTGATAATCTAGAGAGGATGTGGTCACCTGGCTGATCATGTTGTCATCCATGGGCGTCTACGGTTCCCTAGATTGGTATCATTGCTTGCGTTGCTATCACATTTAACAGCTGTTCGCCGCTCGTACGGATAGTAGGTACAATGATAGCTTGACGATACGTCGATGAAATGCTGTAGCCCGTTTTGTTGTCGAATATCCGTGGTAATGCTGATGCCCATTTTAACAAAATAATACCCTCCTGCACGCTGCCGAAATCAGCGAATAGTAGTTATAAGGCGTCCACGTGCTTCCCTGGCCAGCAAAAAGGGCCGCGGATGGCGTAGTGGTCAACGTTCATGACTGTCATGGAGAAACTAAACGTTTAATCCCAGGCAAGTACGAACGCTCGAACCACAAAATATCCGCCGTGCGTCGGTTGGGTACATTAAGCCGTCGGACCCCGGGTACTGGCCCCTAGTTATAAATAAGGGCGTCTTCCTCCCAGTTTATACCTCCCTTCATTGTCACTTTCGTATCTGGCAGTTTAGCCCAAATCTCCTAGCTTCCTATTTCTAAGGGTTGTTTAAGACCTAGGTCAGACACCCTTTTCTTAAATCCTCTACATCTGATCTGATCTGATCCGGCCAGCACAATTTCCAGTGTTCTCCCCAATCAAGAACGTGAAAAACGCCATTAGCCGACGAGTTAATGCCTGTATACGATGTCCTCGAAATGTCGATGAATTGTGAACACAAGCAGCGTACCGCAGGACAACATCCCGGTGCTTTTCCACTCTGTGTTACGCCGTCTTGCTTTATGTATAACCCAGGATGGTGTGCCATACGAGCTACTATTTCAGGCCACATTGTGCTGTCTCCTTGTCTATCTAATAGATGTAATCCCTCAGAAATAGGTCAGCGTGCCTCAGGACAACTTACCGGTACTTTTCCAGTCGGCTCCACGCCGTCTTGCTTAACGTATAACCCAGAATAGCGGCAATTCCACCTACTAACTCAGGCCACATGATGCTCTTTTCTCGCCCTCAGAAATGAAGTCACTACTCGCCATAGAAAATCCCTCAGGAATGAAGTCAATTCTTTCTTATAGAAAATCCCTCAGAAATGAAGTCACTTCTTTCCCATAGACTTGTCTACTTTTATGGTATGTTCCGTTTCATGTCGTGTGTTTCTTCATGGTGAGGAATTTTCTATGGCGAGTAGTGTATTCGATCGCCTTACTGATTTTCGGGTGTGATGCTGACACAAATGTTTTTGTACAATAAGCAGCATTATCGAAGAAATAACAGAGATATTGAAATACGCGACCTTATTCTTTTTGGCGCCAACCAGTAGCAGCCCGCAGGAAGGAGCAAAGCAGCATGAGACCTTGGACCCCACTGCGCATACGTGTTTTTCTTTTATAGACCGAGCAGGCTTGCAGTCCCTGCCAGGCAGCCGTGATAGTCGCACTTGTACCTTGTTTTCGTCGCATTCGTGTTTCGAGCCAAAATGATCGCACGAGGTGAGCAAAGAATTTTAATTGAATTCTGTCAAAAAATCCGATACGTGATAACAGACAACTGAAAAGATAAATAGGGCATTTTGGTAATGAAGCTATGGGCGCTACAGAGTGGTATGGTCGTACAATGGCGGCTGCACCGGTCAATAATTTTAGCCAATATTTTTATTTGGCATATGTGCGTTTTTTTGTTGTGATGTGCCTTAGAAAGTTGCTCTAGGTAAGTGGCCAGGTGGTCCTAATCGTTAAAAAATCTCCTTAGGCAATGTTTTTTCTTCTGTTTGTTCCGGAAAGCGGGAATAGAGGGGGGGGGGAGGAAGGGTGCACCACGATTCGAAATTTCGGGCCCGATCAACGAACTGCACTTTCCGCCGCCTCTGTTGCCGTATCAAAAATGTATATATATTTTTTCTGCATTTTTGATCAGCCCTGATAAAGTGTCCTTGACTCGGATCAGGAGAGAGGAAACGGCCGAACGCGGTGGTGAATCATCACGGAGCCATACGCTTTCTGAAACTCGGCTCACTGCTACCAGTTCTTCCTGAAATTCATTGCTTCTCGCATTTACGCTCAAATATTTAATTAATTTCAAAATTCAAGTTTTTTGGTGTTTTTTTAGAGGTAGCCGGCATTAAGCCAAGTCCAGATTATTGAGGTCTGGATTTACGAGAGTTCATTGTAGTTAGAAATATATGGCCTATTCTTTTAGGTCTTACATTATTAGAATGTAACTTGAAGTCTTTGCCACAATCACCACAATGCACTTCGGCTGTTTCTTTGTACATTACCGAGCATTCAGCAGCTTGTAATAAAGGCGGTTTCTGCGAAATTTCTTTCTCCAAATGATGCCTTTTGTCGCATCTACAATTTTTTCAGACACCCATTTGGTAATTTTTATTTTTACCCAAGTCATTTATGTTTCATAACCGACCAAGCATCAATTGGCAAAATTTTCGCGCGTGTGTTTTTTCTTCCTCAAAATAAATCTCAGATGGCATATCTGATACGTATCGACCTGGGCATTACGAATACTACGAACCTGATCAATAGATCGATTATCAAAGAAACATCTTTTCCAAGAGGAAAATTATACCTCTTTTCTTTGTGTTTCTTATCCTGCGCGCATCGTGTCGTATTGAAACGAAAAATTACATTCCGCGCATTAAGAAGATTTTGCAAACAAGCATTGTAGCAAATCCGCTCGTGCTTTTTTCGTACCGAAAGCATCGACATATCTTAATACCGTTAATAATTGACTTTTATTTGTGTATATTTAATTTACTGTATTTGTGCATTCTCTGGGTTTTGCAGCTAGCCTAAAATATACGCCACTGGTTAAAATATTAATTCATACAGAACATGGCCTTCTAAAAGAAGTTTGGCAACCGATTATATCCTTTCATTACGGCGTACAACACTTCAAAACAGGATGCTGGCATTTTGCGACTTATTTCCATAATAAACTCAAAGAGAACGAAAAAGAAAAAAAGGTTCAAACCTTCAGAATGAGAGAAACCGAAACAGAGAGGATTAAAAGACGAAGTTCAGTCACTTGCTACATTTAATAAAATTAACTGGAATAAAAATAATTATCTAGAAGAGGATTTCACAGTCGTATTAACGATAAAATAAATCAAGCTTAGTACATCACAAGAGCTGTCGGAAGTTATTACTTCAATAATAACTTTGGTAACTAAAACACCGTGTTTTTCTTTCTTGTGATTTTCTTAAACTACCGGACCGCAGAAAAAATTCCGTTTCCTTTATCATACAATACGTGTGACATACTACAGAGCGTATGTCAAAGTTGCATACAAGTATAACATATGCCAAAGTAGTTGCATAAGCATATGTGTAACGTACCAGGAGATGTGACGTACCTGCCAGAAGGACGCACAAGACATAAAGGCAGATAGGGATCAGAATAAAACGTCCGCGTAGCTCAATTGGTAGAGCAACTTATTCCGGAATGAGGGGACCCGGGTTCGAATCCTGGCGCGGATAGAAATGACGGAGAAATTTACTTCGTTATAATGGCGCCCGAACTATCCGGGTGACCCGACCGTTCAAAATCTCGCATTGGTGTGATGTTCTTTCCACACCGCGAGAGAGGAAAAATAGGAGAATCCCTTCTCCAGCACTTCAAAAAAAAAAAAAAAAAAGTTAGGGGAGATGATGTAACGTACCAGGAGATGTGACGTACCTGCCAGAAGGACGCACACGACATAAAGGCAGATAGGAATCAGAATAAAACGTCCGCGTAGCTCAATTGGTAGAGCAACTTATTCCGGAATGAGGGGACCGGGTTCGAATCCTGGCGCGGATAGAAATGACGGAGAAATTTACATCGTTATATATGTTAAAGTTGCAGCGATATATTCCGTCGGTGTAGCTTAATTGATAAAGCATTCGGCTCCGGAGTGACAAATTTGTGTTTTCACATTGGCGCCCTATTGCGGAAATGGATCTACTGGCTTTCGGACTCCTCAAAAAAATGTGTGATGTTTGTTCCCCAGTTCGTCTGGAAATAACGTGAATTCCTTCATCGCTTCTAAAGAAAAAATTACGAGGGAGATGATATGACGTGCCATAGACGTGAAGCACATGCCAAGCCGACAAAGTTGCAGTGAAAAGTTCCGTCGGTGTTGAATAATTGGTAGAGCTTTTGGCTCCGGAGCGGAAGAATGTAAGTTCGAGATGCGTCGCCAGCAATTTTTTTTTTCACATGCGAAGTAAGGCCATTAAAAAACAAGACTGATATTATATCTTTAATTAAATAAGAAACTTACATTTTTAACTCTTATTACCTACAATGTACTCCCCTTCTGCATCAACACAGAGCGGTATTCTGATCTTCCACTGAGCAAAAAAACGCTGTTGCTCGTCTGGTGTGAACCCTTTGGGAAGTTTGGTCTTTCTTTTCTTCACCATACTGATTCGAAACTGGCTGCCTCCAGTACATATTTGGCTTTTGGTAAAAGAAAAAAGACGCATGAGGCTAAGTCTGTCGAGTAAACAGCGTGTTCAAGCACTGAGATGCGTTTCTCGGATAAAAACTGCTCCACTGAGAGCGCTAAAGTAGCTGTTGCTTTGTTCTTGTGAAGGATGGAACCACTTTTCTATAACTCTGGCATCTTTCTTATAAGACAGTCTTATTCAAAGTCACCTGTTTGTAGTAAAGCTAGTTCACTGTAGCATCACAGGGAGACAACTCTGCAAAAATTACAAACTGAATGTCAAAGAAAATAGTTAACATGATCTTGAACTTGGTTTGCCGTGTTTTCTTCACCTTTTGTAATGTTCACGTTTTCGAATGCATCTGCTGCTTTATCGTTACAAGGTAGAATTGGACGATCCAGTTTCATCACAAGTGATAAACAACACTATCTGAAAGATTGGGGTTCGCTTGTCAGCATAAACGCGCCTGAGATTTTGTTTTTGTCTAGGGCTGAGCAGCTCCAAAGCCTTTGAGATGTGCAGATTTTCATGCAAAATTTGCCTAACAGAATATTTATCTATATCTAACATTTCTGCTATCATTCTAATAAACAGTCGTCTATCATTTCGAATAATCGAGTGGATCTGCCCATGTTGTCTTCGACTTACGAAATGCTTGGACGCACTGGACGTTCGTCTTCTTCCATGAGCTTCGGGACTTCACCGAACCTCTTATTTCACGTACAAATAGAAGCACACGACAAGCATTCTTCCCCATACGCCTCACTTAACATAGAAAAAGATTCTGTAAGCGTTTACTTTAATTTCACCAAACATTTCACGTTTATGCGCTGCTCAATTCTGTAACTCGGCATTTTATCGACGCGCGAAGAAACCAGAAACAAAACAATAACACACGTCTGCTTTCAGTGACGCGTGCCTCCAAACTAATGCAGAGAGTGAGGTGAACTTTGCATTTCCCGTTACGGACAGTTCAATGGCTTCCCCTCACGTTCGACTTGTACTGGGAGTAAACAAAGTGAGAACTTCTTGGAAAAAGAGAAAGAGAAACAAATATAGAACATACGATTGAGAGAGGGGGAAGTGTTTCAATGAGCGAGGGAGAATAAGTTTTGAGAGAGAGTGGCGGAGGAGAGGAAATCAGGTTTTTTCGGAGAAGTATGAACTGATAGGTACAGCCCAAAAGTAGGCATAGCAGGTATTACGAATGAAACAATGCAAGACAAGGTAGCAAGTTTTCAGAGAGACAGGCAATTAACGAGGCACTAAGCACTAAATGTGAAACAGTGATAAAGAAGGAAAAAATGTCCATAAGAAGAGACACATGGAGAGCAAGTTTCAGAGAGATGAAGGAAATAAAAAGACAGTAAGCATTCAGTTGCAATTTTATAGGAACAACTGCTCATGAAGACAGAGTGTGAGAAAGAGAAAGACTATAACAGGGAAATATTCAAAGAGACGTAAGAGGAAATTAAGAGGCAGAAATCCTTTAGGTGTAATTAGTCAGAGAGAGAGAGAGACAGATAGACAGAACGACAGACAGACAGACATACAGAAAAGACGGAGGAATAGTTTGTCTCAGTAGAAAGAGTGACAACAATTGCTGTCAGCGTGAGAGAGAGATGGAGTACAATTTTTGAGGAAAGGAGGTGAAATGCGAAGCACGTACTAACAGAAAAAGAAAGAGAAAGAAAAAGGCAATCCATTTCGAGAAATACATAGGAAGAGGGAGAAAAGCGTTTTAGAGAGAAGCAGATTGAAAGAAAAATGTTTTAAAGAAAAGGTGAGAAAGATGGAAATTATTTACATAGAATAAGAAAAAAAGAAATGTTTTTGAGTGAGAGCGTGAAAACAGAACAATATTTAAATAAGGGAAAGGGTATGAATGCTACGGAGCAAGCATATGAAAAGCGATAAAGTAGAAACAATGTTTAAATGAGAGGGAACAATATTTTATGCAAAGGATGAAAACGGAGGGAACAATATTTTTGAGAGAGATTTAAAATGGACGGTAATACAAGATTGAAGCAAATCGTTTCGCAGATAGATGAAGGATGGACAGTTGTCTGACTGCAATGGATCACAGGGAACAAACTTGTTCTCTCTTACAGCACTTACTTTCTCTTATCGTGTAAGGAGAAAACTGTTTTTCGAAAAGATACGAATAATGAGCATAGAGAGGGACCGTTAGGGAAACAAATTTGTAATGAATGAGACAAAGATTTAGCAAGTACTCTAAGAGAGCAAGTATTTTAAGGGAAAGAAAGTACTATAAGATAGAGCAAGTACTCTAAGAGACAGCAAGGACTCTAAGGGAGAGCAAGTACTCTAATGGAGAGAGTAACAAATTATGGAGAGAACTATTCAAACCCTGGCAGGAATAGAGAAGGCAGAATTATTGTGACAGATAAAGACAGGGGAAAAGTGACACAGATAGAGATGAAATTAAAAAAAAAATACTGGTGGACGTGGTTGATTTTCTTGCAGGCATGGATTCAATCATTTAATCTGAAGCAATATTATGTTTATGCATTTCTGACATTATGTAAGACACATTGTCTCCTAATCGGAATATGAAATTGGTAAGGAAGAAGTAACTTTAGATAGGTAGAATTATGCGTACTGATATAAAGTGAAATCATTTTACATTTCATAATACATCACACAGACTTCATGATCAGATGAAAATGTTTATTCATTAATCCTGTAGTCAATGACACGAAAAAATAATTTAAAACTTCTACTTCACGAGTACATCTAAGAATCCCGTTAGGTGCTTAAAACTCGTCAACACTTCAAAATACCTTGGTGTAGTTACAAACTGGTTTCTTTTCTGCTGAAACAGGGTCTCTTCTATGATTTACTCGCGCCGTCTTCACGCATATACTGGAGCGCGTGCATTTTTCTTAGAAAAAGTTTTAATTACTATACTATCGCTTCTTCTTTGTCAATCACCTCTACAGAGTACAGGAGCCACTTGCAGGTTCGTTGTTACCCCCATTTCTTCTCGACACAGTAGACCTAGTGAGCAAACTTCATCTCGGTCATCCCAAAGAGCAGATGAAAGGCAAATTTCCACGTGGTCCAATGTACGACACCAGGATTCAAGTTACATCTTTACATCCTTGGAGTAATCACTTTTTCTTTGATAGAATCAGTCTCACACTGGAGTCGAAATCGTTCTTCTGCCACGTGGAGGAGTGAAGATCTCCTGAAAAGAAAGGTAATGTTCAGAGTTCCAATTACAACATAAAGGAAAGACAGATCATTAACCAAAGTTTAATAATTCCTAAGCCAGATGAAAACTTAATTAAATTAATCCAGGGGACCCTGGCACTTAAAACATATACAAAACTTTGCCACAAAATGACTGTTACCGCATCCAATGAAAAGTGAAATGACCATCCTTTTTCACTGCGAGTTTAAAGAACCTGAAACTTCTTTAGATAACTTTTTCGATGCAGAACTACGCATTATCGGCATGTTTCTTCCTATATCTGTTCGTGCATACCTGCTAGGGCTACTACTTTGAAACCTTTCAGGAAAGACAACCAATGCGAAGATATAGAACAACGCTGTGACATAGCGCATTTTTGATTTATTGCTTTCTGATTGATATTTGCAGTCTGTTGTGGTCATCAACATCAACCATTATCAATCCACTGATGGATGAAGGTCACCCCAAAGTTCTTCCACAATTGTCCGTCTTGGGCCTGTCTCCTTCATGTCACTCCAGCAAACTTTCGAATTTCATCCTTCCATCTCCCATGCGGTCTTCTTCTGGGTCTTTTCCTGCCCCTCGGAATTCAGTCTAAAATTTCCGTTGTCCATCGGTGGTCCGTTCTTCTGGCAACACGTCCAGCCCATTGCCATTTCAGTAATTTCACTCTGGTTATGATGTCGCCCACTCCTGTCATTTTCCTTATCCATAAGTTCCTCTTCTTATATTTCCTGGATTACTCGCAACGCCGTCACTAAAAATTTTTCGAGAGAGTTCTTTTAACCCTGTGGAGTCCGCAATTGGACGGTACAGGTTAATGGTCATCATTAGTCTTCACACCAAGCATGCATCTTTCCATGTTGTTTTGAGTTGGCTGCAGTCTTTGTATGTCTTTTTTAGTTAAGGTCCATGTTTCTGCTCCATACATAAGCACTGGCAGGATGCATTGATTAAACAGCATATTTTTTAATTGGTTTAACCGATTTAGTTTCATAATGGAAAATTTCGAATTTCCATAATGAAAACATATGGAAATATGCTACTAAATTGCTGACTCGTTCACCATGAACTTCTTAACTCCTGTGTGAAAAGCATTTTAGCAAGCAAATGTAGGATCAAAGAACTTGACTAGGGCAGAATATGTTTTGGATTTATCGTTCAATACCACAACAGGATGCACCACGAGAAGTGAACGAGTCAGCAATTTAAAAGCATATTTCCATTTGTTTTCATTATGGAAATTCGAAATTTTCCATTATAAAACTAAATCGGTCAAGCCAATTAAAACAAATGCTACTAAATACAGAAGAGCAAAGTTTTTGAAGTGAAATTTCACAATTTTTAAATTTATACACTCATGTTCATGAAAAACATAACACCAGAAACGGCTCTAGCTACAACTTTGATTTTTACAGGATATTCTAATCAGGCAATATCGCAGAAATGATTAACATTAGTCGTCCTAGGTGTATGCGTACCACGTCTACGCAAATCAGAATGCGCAACGTTCACAGACCTAAAACTGGCCGTTTCTCTGTTAGATGCGCCACGTAGCTCGGTCAGTATGTCAGTGTTTGGTCAGTAGTGGGAAAGGATGCCCCGTAGTCGTGCAAGACAGTTCTACAGGCATATCGCCGAGTTCAACAGAGGTCGCATAATCGGCATGAGAGGCTCCAACGCTTCCCATGGAAGATTGTCGGCCGTGTGGGGAGCTGGGTGTGCAGGGAACGATACAAAGAGGGGCGTACTATACGAAGAGAAGGTTCTAGAAATCGTGCACAGAAAACGCCAAGATAAAACCGTCATCTCATGAAGATGTCTTTGTGTGATCGTTCTGCATCATCATCGGCATTGGCGCAGCAGTGACCAACGCCGATGATGTAATCTTCCATGTAAGCTGCAACAGTACGTTATTAGTTATTAAAGTTCAGGCTGCAGGCTCGTTGGACTCTTCTCAGGTTACCTTTGACGCCGCAGCAACATTACTTCCAGGCTGCAATGGTGCTTTGAACGAAGGAAGTGGCGTGACGAATGGGACAGTATCGTGCTCTCGGACGAAGCTCGCTTCTGTTTGGGCGAAAAGGATGGCCGCATTTTTGTGCGCCGACGACAGGAGTAGTGGTGTCGCGAAGAAGGTATTCGCATTAGACATACAGCCCCAACAGGAAGCATTATTGCCTGGATGCTATCTGCTAGGAAAACAGATCACCTCTTTTGAGAGGCCGTACACCATGACGCGTGCGCGTTATATCAATAACATTCTACTGCCGGTGGCCCTTCCGCACCTTCAGGATTTCAGCAGAACAATGCCGCACCACCTATTGCAGCAACAACACGTGCTCTCTTCAGGAATAAAAACGTTCCACGTCTGCCGTGCCCGGATAGATCGCCGGATTTATCACTCACAGAAAATCTCTGTGACATGCTCAAACGCCACGACCGTTCGCTAGCAACTCTTGATGAACGTTGGACGAGGGCTAATACGGTCTGGTTGGATGTCTATTCCACAGGACATCATTCACACATTATTTGATTCAGTTCCTCAGATTGTACAGCAAGTGATACAAGACAGAGTTGGCCACACCGATTATTAGCTACATCGACGTACCTGGTACGTATGACACCGAGATGATAATCATTTGTTCGGTATTGCCTAATAAACGTACCCTGTAAAAATCAAAGTCGTACCTCAGTCTTCTCAGGTGTTCTGTTTTTTTTATGAATATAAGCTTCGTTACAGATAAATCAGTCAGCCAAACGTATTAATAATGAGGAACTGTGCACCAACTATACACAAAATAGTAAATCTATGCTAGTGATTTGAGTTATTTGCGTAAAAATATAAATATACGTTTCCAAGCTTCCGCACAACAACCGGATTGCTTTTTCAAGGAGGGTAGGAGTGAAAAACCAATCCGGTTCTTGTGCGGAAGCTTAGAAACGTTTATTTCTATTTTTGCACTAATAATTCGGATTTCTAGCATAGTTTTACTAAACCAATGAAGGAAGAAATATGCTTCATAATACATGGAAAATCGACAGAATATTCAAGCAAAGTAAACTGAATTTGTTTGTACCACTTACTGGCCATCCATGTAACACTTCTCAGGAAACTTGAAAATCTCACCGTCCTGGAACTGGAATCGAACCCTGCATCTCCTGATTACCGGTCGAGTGTGCTAACCATTACACCACCCAGGACAGTGAAGTTCTGAGAAAGTGTTACATGGATGACCAGTAAGTGGTAGAAACAAATTCAGTTTGCTTTGCTTGAATATTCTATCGATTTTCCATGTATTATGACGAATATTTCTTCCTTCATTGATTTATCTGTAGTACTGGTGACCTCTGATTTACATTCGTCCAGATGGGAGTTGGGTCAAAGCGCTACGAGGAAGCATGGATGCTTCGACTAGCGAAAATCTGAAGACTTTCAGATTCCATGTCTCACTTCGTTGGATATCACTTTCTTGGGTGGTGTAATGCTTAGCATACTCGACCGGTAATCGGGAGATGTGGGGCTCGATTTCAGCTCCAGGACGGTGAGATTTTCAAGTTTTCTAAGAAGTGTTACATGGTAGAACCAGTAAGTAGAACAAGCAAATAGTTTTACTAATTTGTGTAGCCACAAGATAGTTATTAAACTTCAATCACAATTGTAAAACTTCATATTCATTAAACTTCTAGGAATACGGAAACAGAATATTCAGCTTGGAATTTAATAAATCATGAAGTGATTCATTAACGTGGTTAACATTGGTATCCAATAAAGAAAACTATTGAATTTTTCATCCTAAATGCGTGAAAGGATTCTTTAAGTGAATTAAACACGTGCAACACGTCCTATTAAGGATAATAACGTTTACCTCGCCTATTCCGTAAAAGGTATTTCAGTAGTTTCCGTTAATCATTAACTGGCCCTTACACATGGAGTCACGACATATCAACAAACATTCAAAAACATGTTTCTCATGATTTACCTCACACTCAGATTTTAGTATTACGAATTTAATAAAAAATCATATTTATGATCAGACAGTTTTTCAATTTTTGTATTACATAAATTCCCAGGTGTCTTTACGGTTTATGGATGCCTTCGGCAAAGTGAAAAGCATGAGAATTAAACCTAAATATATTGCAAACTGTTTTTCGCTTCCTGTCTCTTTTTCACAAGTGAGGTGTTTCAAAACTCCAAAGGAAATTACGATCCAGGTTTCTGCATTGCGCAAAGAAAAATCGCGAGAATCAGGTCGGATATTTTTTTTCCTATTTTCTCTTTCTTTAATAGGCTTCAGAGTGAAATAGAAAGAAATGCGCTTATTTTTTTTTTTATCTTGATGCAACTGCGAAAAAAGCATCGGTGGCAAAAACATAAGCAGACGGATTGCACTCTTCTCGGAACGAGTAAATCTCGTTAGGAATGGAGCTTTTGATCCCGTGAAAGAAATTTTCTGTGAAAAGACTTAGGCCTGGTAATTTCGCTACACATGCACCTTTACCATATTTCACGAGATTCTAAATGCAGCAGAGCGTTTTCAATGCTCACGATATCTTTTCCACAAGAAGACAGTTCTGCAAATGTGGTAAATGACTACAGTTTGACTGCTTTTGTCAATAACGCAGTTATATGAAGGTCAAAAGGATTTTTAGTGGTATGATATGAACTACTAATTACCTTATTTACTTTGGAAACAAAGAAATATATGCTGCAGGTCTGTCTGTTTTTTCCAAGATAACGCATTAAGCGGAAACATGTTTTGAAGAACATTTCAGCAGTGCGCTAGTATCACAACTATTGCTACTGAAACAATTCCACTTTCTGTTTGCCTCTATACGTAGAGTGATTGCTGTCAAATGTCTGTTAGGAAAAGACAAAGTAAGGTGTGATGATTTCATTACCCTAGTTGTAATTTAATTAGTGAGATTTGTTTCCGTTATTTAATTAGTGAGATTTGTTTCGGTTATTTCGCCCATTATCAAGAATGCAGTGCTGTCAAATTTTTGTTAGGAAAAGACAAAGTAAGGTGTGATAATTTCATTACCGTAGTTGTAATTTAATTAGTGAGATTTGATTCTGTTATTGGTGATAAATACTTTCGCACATTATCAAGAATGCACTTGGTTGGAATTTTTTCTTACTTTCATGCAATTAATTATCGCTGCCACCAGTCCAGAATGAAAGTAAGGCCTGGACAACCTTATTCAGAGTCTCCTTTTCAGAGGCATGGTGAAGGATACGCGCTCTCTTTGAACAGAGCTGAAACTCTTACATAACATAACAGATTTATTTCCATTTAGGATACGTTGATGGATGGATATATATATATATATACATACTGACGGTTGAAGTACGCTGCTGGAGTTGTATATCACAGGTACATAAAGAAAAGTTGGCACCTACTTTCAGAGTTGTGAGATTGCATTTCTTTTTTTTTTTTTGAATACGTGAAGAAACATTGGTTTTACATCAGCAGCAGAATATCTGGTTCAATAAGTTTCAACTATATAACGTGGAATCAGGATGTGATAATAGTACCCATCAGCTATCTACTTATTTTGGATTTCTAGACTGCAGCCTAGTACCTCCGCACCTATCAAACTTAAATACTAACCGCAGTTAGTACAAATCTACCCTAGCTAAGTCAGCCGCAGACGAACGCTCAAAAATAGGTCTTCAACATCGGTCTGAATAACCTGACCTCCTCTCTCAATGAAAGATCGCCGAGAAGCAGTGTTGCCAGGTGAAATTTTCAAAAAACAGTCGATTTCATCCCAAAAAATCAGTTGTTCAGTTTACAAATAAGCAGATTTTTTTTTTCACTAAGATACACAGCGTATCGTTATCGTAATAGCCTATAAGGAAGTTGATATCACAATATTTTCCACTTAACTTCATTTCTTAAAAGGCAACCTTGAGCTTTTCTGCTATGGTCTGTAATGCAAAATCTAACGGGATGGATCAACTGAACTGTAGGACCTGCATGTAAGAATTTGGACATAAGTGTTGTTCTAATCTTGTTAAAAACATCGCTATCACAGATGTTGTTAATTTTTTTATAAGACCATTTCACAAGTTAAAGCTGTGCCATGCCGCCCCGGGGCGCAGTGGTTTAAGCGATGGCTTGTGATCATTCGTTCGAAAGGGGTCCGGGCTCGAATCCCGGTGAGGCATGGATGTTGCGTTTGTTTTACGGCAATGCCTCTCTCTTCCCTGGAACCAGTGTTCCTAAATTATAAACGGGCGCCTGCTTATAGCCCATTGAGTTGATCACGGTGGTCTTTATACCTCCAATAAAAAAAGAGATGTGTCGTGAAGAATTTGAAAGCATACGCTTCGTATGCAACAACAGAAATACGATTTTTGAAGAAAGTCTATATCTCTGCTGGTCTTCATAATGTTTATCATAAAAAAGAACCTTTCCACTGCAGCGCTTGAGTGAGCGAAGAATAACAAACATGCCACAAATTTCGCCAATAGCGGGATCGATCTACTTCCGTCACTGTTATGTTATTTGTCGCACATGACCAAAATTAATGCACACGTACATCAGAGTGCATTTCAAAATAAATATTTCCATACTGGCGTTCTCCCTTCCCTCGAACATGTGGCCCTAAATTAGGGTTGGCCGACTGCTTATAGTCCATCGAGTTACTGACGGTGGTTGTTAAAAGAAAACAAACGGTTCCCCTATAATCGGGAACCGGAGCAGCTATGGCCACTCAAGGAATTTAGCATTGTGGCCTATCGATTATGGCAATCATGTGTTTGTACACTAACATAACACCCAAGCTGATCAATCATTTCAAATAGATGGGATTATGTTACATATTTTTCGAAAAACTTAAAGACATTATGGAAAAATGTTGTTATATTTCATGTAAATTCTTTAACCGTGTCACTAAAGCTTCCAAAAAATTTGAATTTAATGAAACACGAAAAATCAGTAGAAATAACGCGTTTTTCCAAAAAAGTTACTAAATCACTAAATGAATGAAAAAATCAGTAGACCTGGCAACCCTGCCAAGAAGTTCTAACTCCTCACGTCCTCTCAACTCTCTCTGCCCCTGAACTTTGCACAGCTAATGAGAGGCTTGCATTCTAACCTAGTGCCCTGGGCTTCCTACCCCTCTGCTTCCTATACATATACTGAAGTGCCAGAAAAACTGGTACACCAGTCTAATACTTGGTAAGCCCCCACGGGAGCGCAGAACTGCAGAAATACGACGGGGCATGAACTCCACTAGCTTCTAGAAATGTGCTGTAGGCAATGCACCCCATACTTCCTGCATAGCGCTTCACAATTCGGGTGTATTCCGAAGTCTAGGATTCCTGTGTTCGATAGCGCGTTGCATGGCATCACAAATGTGTTCTATCACATTCAGATCTAGGAACTTAGGTGGGAATGGCAACACCCCAAACTCAGATGAATGCTCCTCTAACCATAATGTGGCGTCCAGACATTACACTTGTGTGGAGGTGCATTGTTCTGTTGGAAAAGGCACCCATCAGTATCAATGCAGGACATGAACGGGTGTACCTCGTCAGAAAGGACGCGCACATAGCGTTGGCTGGCGACAGACGTTGGTAGACGTACCAGGGACCAATTGAAGGCCAGCTAAACACACCCCATACCATTACGGACCCCCACTAGCCGGTACAGTTTCCTGTTGACAGTCGGGATCCATGGCGTCATGGGGTTTGCGCCACAAACCAATCCTTCCATCTGTCCGATACAGTTGGAAACGCGACTCGTCCGACCAGGCTACTTGTTTCCAGTCATCAAGTGTCCAGTGGTAGTGTTGCTGTTCCCAAGCGAGGCGTATAGCTCTGTGTCGTGCACCCATCAAGGGGACTCTAGTTGGGCGTCGGCTCCCAAAGCCCATATCGTGCAGGGTACGTTGCACAGTCCGGACGCTGATGCTCGTTGAGGTTCCGGCATTGAATTCCGATGATACCTGCGAGAGTGTTGCACGCGCATCGCGTGAAACGATTCTTGACAGCCGACGATTATCACGTTCACCCAATGTTTTTTTACGGCCACACTGCTATCGTAGGTTGAAAGTTTTGCCAACATTCTTGTAGTCACGGTACACCCTTGCAATGGTTGTACGTGAAAATCCGAACTGCGTTTCTACCTCCGAAATACTATGGCCCATCTCACGAGCGCCAACTTTGCCATCGCATCGAAAATCGCTTAAATCATTGTTACTTGTCATTCTCATGCCGAAAACAGCTTTGACAGCTAGAAAAAGGATCAAATGATCATATGTAGAGGATTTTAGGAAAGGAGTGTCTGACCCCAGGTCTTAAACAACCCTTAGGAATAGGAAGCTAGGGGACTTGGGCTAGAGTGCCCGATAGGAAAGTGACACGGAAGCGAAGTAGAATGGGGGAGGAAGACGCCCTTATTTATTACCGGGGGCCAGTAACCGGGGTCCGACATCTTAACGTGCCCATCCGATGCACGGCGGATATTTAGTGGATCGAGCGTTCGTACCTGCCTGGGATCGAACCTAAGGTCCTTTCCGCGGCAGTCACGAACGTCGCCCACTAGGCCACCCGCGGCCTTCTGATAGCTGGCAAGGATGTATATGGCTTTTTATACGCACTGGTGGATGCAACCGAGTACGCGCATAGGTGACGTTGCTATGTATTTTGCAAAAGCTCGTCTGTACCAGTTTTTCTGCAACTTCAGTGTACTCCTCCGGTAATATATGCCAGATGCTCTATTCTTGCTGTGACTATGTTCTCTCCGTGAATTCCACTTTACAAGTTCATAGAAACCGCAACCAAGCCCTGATTTTGTGACCCTGTAACAAAAATGGGTGCTTTTCTTCCTCCTCTCTTTTTCAGTCAAAAATGGTGTCTCATTATTCATTTTCAGAGTTTTTCCATATATTTTTTTAATTCTAAATTTTACTATTCTCTTTCACACTGGACTTCTGGCATTTTCTCCCCTCTTTTTTTTTCTCTAATTAATTCCACTTCACCACACAAAGTTCATAAGCAAAAAGATTGCACTTTCATTTCCTATCTTTTCGAACATCGGCTCAGTAGTACGAACATATTTCACAGATGTGTGAGAAAAGTAAAGACATTCAAAAGGAATTCCCGGTTAATGTAAACAAACGGTATAAATAAAGTAAAATAAATATATGCACAACCAACATTTATTTTCTTGAAACGAAGCAAAAATAATAGTCTGCAATTTCTAATAAAGGAGATTGGAATTTCCTATGAACCAGCTAAAGAAACATTACTTAAAATGCGTTTAAGAACCTTTTAAATAAATTATTGTCATATCAAGTTTTAATGTTTCCAACATAAAACTCAAAAGTATTGTTACAAAATAGCAAACACGTTATTGCATGGTAATACCAGACAGACAGCATACGTTGGCTATGAAATATAATCTTCATTCCGTAATTAGATATCGCTTTGCAAAAGGGCTTCACAGTAAGGTGGAAATAATTATATATTAAAAGCTTGAAAATAAACTGCAATTGCACTGGGGAACAAAGTTTTTGCTGCATTGATACCAGCACTTGTTCTTACCTAATTTGAGTATGCTGAATTCAAATCTGAGGTTAGTTTTTCTCTGTAGCTCTAGATTTGATTTGAGAACTGAAATTAAATCCACGTTTAATTGATACTACAGGTTCACAAATAATGGTCGCGTTAGCCTCGATCCTAACAAACATAATATTTTGAACATTAACCAGTTGTGTTTACGTTCTCTAGGTACTAATATGTTTAAAAGAATTAAATTGGGTTTCAGTGATGATATCATTGATATTCATCAAGAAACTCATGAATATGATACGAGATATAGACATACTGTATGCTACAACGATACTTTCCGAAAAATCAATAAATAGAACTCAGTATTGGATATGAAGAGCCAAAATTTTGGAATGACTTGCCCAAGGAAATTCATAATATTAATAAATATAGTTTATTTAAAAAAAGAATCAGGCTTTACTTACTTACTCACTAGCATTGTAATAAAAAAGGGGGTTAGTCAGAGCAGTGAGGCGGGAATGGAAAAAGTAAGAGGGGATGGGGGAGAAATTACTCACAAGATAGAATAGATGAAATATGGCCATACCATTTGAGACTGCGCATGTGAGGATTTTATCGAATTAAAAGTTGATAAAAATGTCTACATTATATATAAATATGAAATGTAAATGTATGATTTTGTTTGAAAATATAATTTCACACCACTACATGTTCCCTATAAACATTGCTTTTAACATATTGAGGCATCGTTACCATGCATTTACAACTAACTACTACTATATTTAATACATATTATGTCCACTTGATTTAGGTATTTTATTTCTTGACTTGTGTTTTTCGAAGGGAAATTGGGATTTTTCCGGCCCTTATGGCCATTTTTCTGATCTCCCTAGCTGTTATATATCTATTAATTTATTATTTCTAATGTGTGTTTTGTATGTGTATGATAGCAGCCAAACTAATAAACTAAATTGAATTGAATTGATTTTTTTGTAATTCAGCATTTTCATTTTTTGCGATATTTTGACGCCTCTCGTATAATGACATGGTCTATCTGGGGAATTTACGGTCACGCAGTTTTAAAATTAGGCTTAAACAACCGTGCAAAGATATTCTTTATGTATTCATAAAAACGTGTAGGTACATCACAATATGCATTAAGTTTGAAAAAAGGCCAAACAATCACTTGTGTGGAATAAAATATTTATCGCCACTTGTCAAATCTAAAACATTTATCCATTGTAGTCAAATATGAGTATGCACTAATGCTTTTTACTTTAAATTAGCATAGATTTCGACGTAAGATGATAGGTGATTCGAAACAACTGATAATGATGGGATGCAAACTTCAAATGTGCCCTATTCAGGCAAGAATTTGCACTTGTAGCTGTGGCTTTTGTGGACTTTCTCAGGGCAATTCCGCTGGATGCTCCAGCAGTAATATGTCATCCTATTTTTGTCCCACAGCCCTTGATAGCGCTGTTCCATCGTGATAAGGCCTTCATGGAAAGGCTTTCCCTGTTCATCACTAAGAGTCGTAAGGTTCTCGCGGAATCGATCAAGGTGACTATTCAGGAAATGGAGCTTGAAACTCATGTTGCACCTAAGATCGCAAAAAGCCAACAGAATTATTGTAACGAGAATCTCATAGCTATCTGCCTTTTTGTTACCAAGAAAGTTTTGTATAACTGCCACGAATGACATCCATGCTTCCTTCTCCTTGTCATTCATCTTCCTGACAAATTCCTCATCACATACAAGGTACGATTTCGACGTCTATCAAACACACCTGGTTTGATTTTCTCGAAAGACAAAGTAGGAAAAGCAAAAACTACACTGACGGAAAAAAAATCACAACACCAAGAAGGGGTTGTGTTAGATAAACGACAGTTGGTAGGGGGTGAGAGTACATCTGTAAGATGACGTCTATGCAAATTTCGCGATCGGCGCATACGTGTGGCGCTAGTAGCGCCCCTCGGAACTTGCAAAGCAGGTTTGCTGTAAATACGCGCTGTAACGTTCGTGAGCTTTAGTTATCGTTCAGATTTGACGTAGGGTGTTGATGTTAGTCAAGAATGCCTTTAAGAAGACGAAGAAGCCATTATCAACAGCTCACGGAGTGTGAACGAGGTCGTGTAATAGGGCTACGAGAAGGTGGATTTTCTTTCCGCAATATTGTAGAACGACTTGGCAGGAATGTAGCCACTGTGCATGATTGTTGGCAGCAGTGGTCAAGGGAAGGCACTGCCTCAAGAAGACCGGGTTCCGGCTGGCCACGTGGCACTACTGAGAGGGAAGACCGCCGTGTACGGCGTATGGCCGTGGCGCATTGTAACGCATCTGCGGCAGCAATTCGAGCTGCAGTTGTCACCACAATGACACAACGAACTGTTACAAATCGGTTACTTGAAGGACAGCTCCGAGCCAGACGCCCTGTAGCGTGCATGCCACTTACTCTAAACCACTGCCGTTTGCGACGTCAGTGGTGTCAAGCTAGAACTCATTGGAGGACGGAGTGCAGATCTGTTGTGTTTTCTGATGAAAGCCGGTTCTGCCTGGGTGCCAGTGATGGCCATGTGTTGGTTGATGGAGGCCAGGTGAGCGCCTGCAACCAACCTGTCTGCGGCCTAGACACACTGGACCTACACCCGGAGTTATGGTCTGGGGAGCTATTTCCTATGACAGCAGGAGCACTCTTGTGGTTATCCCACGCACCCTGGCGGCACAGTTGTACGTCGGTCTGGTGATTCAACCCGTTGTGCTGCCATTCATGAACAGCGTTCCAGGGTGTGTTTTCCAACAGGATAACGCTCGCCCGCATACCGCTGTTGTAACCTAACATGCTCTACAGAGTGTCGACATGTTGCCGTGGCCTGCTAGACCACCAGATCTTTCACCAATCGAGCACGTATGGGACATCATTGGACGACAACTCCAGCGTCACCCCCAACCAGCATTAACCGTCCCTGTATTGACCGACCAAGTGCAACAGGCATGGAACTCCATCCCACAAACTGACATCCAGCACCTGTACGACGCAATGCATGAACGTTTGCGTGCTTGCATTCAACATTCTGGTGGTAAACCGGTTATTAATGTACCAGCATTTCACATTTAAAATGGCTCTTCTCGTGCTTACAATAAGCTGTGATCTTGAAACCTTAATCGATTAAATATGTTACGTTTACAAATGTATTGCCGTCATTTCATTCCTCTACAACTATTTTTTCGTGGTGTTGGAATTTTTTTCCGTCAGTGTTTATGTTGAAAACATTCACAATCAGTACTTAATGCCTTCACGAACTGTTTAATCAAGCTAAGCTTGATATAGAGTGGGGAAAAATTATCTCTTGGCTGACGATTGGGTCATTCACAATTATTTGGCATGCCTACTTCTAGAATTTCACGGATGGGCCACTCCTCCTGGGTCCAGTGTTTCTCTCGAGTTCGGCTGTCCCGCATGCAGAGATAGCATTGAAACTTCGTGAAGCCTTTCTGTTGACCAAGGAGGAAGTTGACCATTTTCGTGTCCCCATAAATGATCCAGTTGTGCTCTTGATATTTGAGTAAGTCAATGACAATTTTTATGCCGTTATGTTCTTCTCGCAAATGTACTAAGTGACCAACTGGAAGCGTTCCATGAACACTTCCAGTTGGTCACTTAGTACATTGCAAGAGAACACACTGGAGGCTGCGCTTCGAGGTGTCCAGAAATAATCGCCATTTTGTTAGACTATACAAGGTAACACCTAATTGCCTGGAAGACCTGAGATATTGTGGCAGTAAACAAACTGCTGTCTTATGAAAGAAAAAGTGATCAAAAATCTGGTCCCGCACTCGAAATAAGAATCTTTTGCAGAGCGGTCAAATAGGTTTTTTTCTTGGAGAGCTCTAAATCACGCACTAAATCATTCAATTCCGTTTGGTTAAACTGCTGACGGACTGACGACTACTTGGTATCAGATGAGGAGTCTTCGGATTCTGAAAACACTTCTTGAAGCTCATTATCGCAACCCTCGGTCTCTTCCTGATGACGTTCACTGCCTTCATTTTCAGATGAGACAAAACCATTAAAAACTGGAACCGGGAGTTCCTCAGAGTGCGGAGTAGGTCGAATTGCTGAATAAATACTGGGATAGGAGATCTCATGCCAGTTTTTCTTGCCGACACCCTTTGTGTTGACTAGCCAAAAATAGTAGTCAGTTATGTAGTCCTTGGGTTCTCGCCAAACCATGGGAACTTCAAAAGGCAGACCGTTTCGTTTTCCTTTTGTCCAGTCACGAAGCATTTCTTCACAATTATGACACGCAATATGAGGAGATTATTTATTAACTTGGTCGTCATGGGGAACTTCAAAATATGCTTTAAAGGCACGCCTCACAAACTAAGTTACATTGCACCTTTGGCGAAAAAGTGTGTAGCAGCCACATACATAACAGAATGCATCAGGATTATTTACATATTTACTTCTACTTGAAGAAGCCATGATCAGATCTGAAACAAAGAAAAACAGGTGTTATTTTTGTGTAAATCACATAAATCTCTAGAATCCGAAACTAACAATAAATATAAGGGATATCGATGGTTGTAGAAAAAATAAACCTAATTAGTTTAAGGTTAGGGTAAATATAAGCCTAGTTCTCTAGCTATCCTTAGTGTGAATATAAATATGGGTGTCCTTTTTTTTTTGCCAAAATCACAAGCTTCAAATTGCATGAAAACTAGAGCATGTAGAGGAAAAACCGATTTCAGATTTGAAATCTGCTTTGAAAAAATATTTTTAATCAGTTGAAAAACCTCATGCAACAGAAAATAAGAAAACAAAATTCCTCCAGGGTTATAAATACATCTACTGAGAGGATTAAAGTTACCGGAGTTAAGCTTCAAAAACAGATTGTATGAGAAGAAATAGACTACAACGTTGAATATAATGGTAATGTGTAATGAACAGTTTCGATTTCATTATAAAAGTAGGTTTTGAAATTATATCTTTTTATGGATTTCCGAATGCATTCTTTTACTCAGGTTTCAGAAGTATTTCTTCAATTCCTTCGATGATTTTATTTTTATACCAGAAAATTTTAATGTAATACGAAAGGAAATATTTTCAGAGATTTTTTTTTCTAATACATGATTATGGACATATATCGTCAGTTTGTAACACTTTTATAAACATATCTGGATTAAAACTGTTCAAATATGAAACAGGTGAATGGCCACTGAAATGAAAGGAAAAAAGTTTTTTTTTTCTGGGTTTTTTTCTTCCATAAGGAAAATGATCCATTCTGAGAAATCCTTTTTCTTTTTTATTTTACTTCATTTTAGTTTAGTTTTGGTACAAAATTGAAAATATTATTATTTGGTAAAAAACAGCAATCAAAATTATTAAAGAAAAAAGTTTACAAGGAACAATGAAATTCCGTATAAAATGATCGAAGTGATCAGATATGGAAAACAATGCCACTTTTAATATAGAATACCTGATAAAAATGCCGTTAGTTGATGCTACGCATGACATCTTGCATGGATGCAATATTTACTTTGTTGTAAAATATACGTAGATCATCTTAATCAACATGCATTTTGGTCATAAAACCATTCGCAAATCTGTTTGGTGTTCATCATTGAAGTGAAGCAACAACCACACAAGCATATCATTGGCGCAAACACCATGGTATGCTTGTACCATCGGTTTTTTGTTTTAAAGAGTCTTCCTACGGGTGAAAACCTCTGCTCACACCTAGTCTTACATGACTTCGAAATATATAGAACACTTGGTTCAAGGCTCGTACAATGAAACAGTGTTATGGTGTTCGAAGACATGGGATCCAATATGAATCGACCTGCAAATTTGCATAGCAAACGATGTTTCCTTCAAATAAGTTTAAGTTGTGTACAAACCAGGAGAAAACGATGCTCACTGCGGCAAAAAATATTGGTTTTATAAAGTATTTTGTTTCACATAAAGTTATTGAAAGATAGAGAAACTTGTTGAAAGGCAATTACCAACTAGAGCAGGATGGATGCGCCTTTGGGAGGGGGGATGGGGGAAGGGATCTGCTGAACGCTTAGAACCACTCAAACACTGGGGCGGAAAAAAAACTCATCTCTTTTGGAGCTGATAAAAACAAAAGTGTAGAACAGGACTTATTAAAAGAGAATCAACCGTACACTAATCAATAATATCGCTGTCGAAAGCATCCAAGACAACATCTGTTGTTGAGAAGTGAAAAATAGCTCCAGATATCAAATTTCATCAAAAAAATGTCTGTGAGCTGAACGACCGTATGTTTACGCAATGAGTATGACTCCATTCCATGCATATATAGAACAGTATCTAAAATCAAATATACATCACTTGAAAACATTTTTTGTGCACGTACTGAATGTATTTTATGCAAGATTGGTTCCGGGTTTTCCTAGCTATAAGCAGGGTATTCAGGACTGAAGAAATCTGATGATTTTCTAACTGAACTTCCTTACGTCGTTTCAACGAAACTTATTCCCAAATACAAAACATAATATCTGACAAAAGAAAACAAAAAGACAATTTAAAACTTTTTTCCTGCTATTCTCTAGGTACGTAACATTTTTGTTGATAACGATTAATAGAATGACCACAAGGAGCAACTTTAAAGGGTTGTGACGTGCCTGCCCCGCAAGACGCACACGACATAAAGGTAGATAGCAGCGAAACCGAACGTCTGCATAGCTCAGTTGGTAGGGCGATTTGTCCCGAAATAAGTGGACTCGGGTTCGATCCCCGGCGTGGACCATAGATGACGGAGAAATTTACTTCGTTATAGGGTACAAACAGTGTTGCGTTCCTAATTTAAGGCCACTGGTTCATTGAAGGGACAAGAACAGTGCCATCGAACATGCAAATTACCCATGACTCACTCGGAAGCCTCTCGGACAAATCACTCTGCCACAGGGGCGACACTGAACACCTTACCTAGCTCATTATATGATGAGAGTTACTGCTATTTATCGATGCAATGACTTCTTATCGATCCCGTTAATGAAAGAAGGGTGCAAGTAATTGTCATCGAGTAAAGACCGTGAAATGCATGTAAGCTAGTTGTTTGGAACGTGCTGTTACAGCAGAGGGGTAACCAGACATTTCTGCGCCTGGGGTAAATCATAAAATACTGCGCCCAAGTCTGTCTTTCTATCTTAATATACTAATGCCACAAACATCAACCATTATCACTCCACTGCTCGACGAAGGTATGCCCAAGTTTCTTCCATAACGGTCTGTCTTGTGCCTGTCTCTTCCATGTTACTCCCGCATACTTTCGAATTTCATCCAACCATCTCCCATGTGGCCTTCTTCTGGGTCTTTTCCTGTCCTTTGGAATCCAGTCTAAAATTTCGGCTGTCCATCGACCTTCTGTCAATATGTCCAGCCCATTAACATTTCAAGGATTTTTCTCTGATTATGATGTCTTCCACTCTTGTCATTTTTCTTAACCACGAGTTCCTCTTCTTATCTCCCCTGGTTACACCAAGCATGCACCTCTCCAGGCTTCTTTCAGTTGTCTGCAGTCTTTGTATGTCTTTTGTAGTTAAGGTACACGTATCTGTCCAATACTAATGTATATATCAGTATATATAGTATACTGTATGTACACTACACCACTAAAGAGATTTAACGTCATACCCCAAAGTTAGCCTTATACGGGAGGCACCAACAAACTATGTTTGTACAGCTTTTCCGTGGCGTTTGCGAGTTCGGATATTAAGCAACACATAAAATGAACCAAATCAAGCTGGCAATCGTAATCGCACCCGCAGCAATGATCTAACAGTTCCACATAATCTTGGACAATGTGAGCGACATTTTTATTTTGCATCTCACGTATAGTCCATACAGCTGAAAGAAAGCGCAAGCCTCATTGTCATCGAAGAAGACCAGGGTTCTTCGTTAGTTGGATGGACTATACAACAGCACCGTCACTTCTGGATGTAAGCAACCTACATCCACCGAGCACTGTGAAGACGACATGCGAATTTTAAGCTTCTAAGGCTACCGAAACGGGAGAGAAACATAAGTAAATTCTGTAAATGGACAAATCACAAAGTATGGCGCGAAAATAGCCTACCAAAAACCGGTGCAAAAATTTAATTCTAATTTAAATCGAATTTAAGCAGTGATTTTTGCGCCGTTACTTGACCTGCACCCGGGTCAGGCGCCCCGCCTGACCCTCCCTAGCTACGGCTCTGGATACAGGGGTGTTCACTTTATTGGTTTCAGTGTACCGTCGAGTGAGTTTCTCACGCCTTCGTGTTGTAAGGAAGTTTAGAAGTTTCGGGAATTTAGCTGAATTTGTCTCCGATGATGAAAAGAATCAATCATTAGCAAAATGAAAACTCGATCTTCTGCGCTAGTGCTCTTTATTGAATGCTGAATATGAGAAAGGTCACTGATTTTTCTTGTCCTACTTTCTATACTATTATTTTAATTGCTCATGCATTCATCACTTCCTGCTGTTTCTAACTGACGTTTTTTATCGTTTAACTCCATGGTTCCAAAGTTCGCTTCAATCTCGGCATTGTACATTCTCTCAACCTCTATTTTTCCTCGGAAGAATAATCTTTGAAACTCTCTCTTTAAAGGATATATCAATACTCCCCTTCATTCTTTTTTATCTTCCTTCTCTTACAAAATCTCAAGTTTTATCCAGTTTACTTTGCATGACTCTATTGCGACCTACAAAATCAGCTCCATGTAACTTTCCACCTCTCACAACCCTTCATTACCAAATCATTTTGCATGTGTGTCTTACCGTTCCGTGTGGCATATTGTTCGCTCCGCAATCTTTCTAGGAAGGTGGTGAGTCCAGAGAGAACTGCAAACAAAGATGTAAAGCGATTTCCATTGCAATAATGAAATATAAACTGAATTTCATGGACGAAAACGATGGCCGGTATTAGTATTTCCTTTTGTACATTATAAGCCTAAAGGGAGTGAGCTCTCTACTCCCTCACTAACGGTTGCTGAAAATTAGTAGAGGGACTGATTCAATGCCTGCTTTCCCAAGAAATGACAAATAAGTTGAACGATTTGAACTTATGAGATGCTATTAAAAATGTTTAATAATGTTAACATTCGCCGAAACTAATGAACCCAGAGTTACAGTGCATATAAGATTTAAAGATTGGTGAATGTGTCATATTATTACAGGATGAATGACTAGCCAAATGAGAACACGCTCTCCTGCAGTGGTGCTTTTTTGAATGCAGAAAACGGAAAATGCTATGATTTGCTTGTTCTAATATTATATAATATTTTCTTCACTTACACATTGATCTGTTCCTGCTTATTCTATCATGCGCTGTTCTTGATTACCTTGCTGATACGTTCCCGTTTTCCAACTTAATTTCTACCACGTTATTCCATCTGTTCAACAGAAAAATATAATTTTCTTGAGAAGCCAGAAACTCCCTCCGCCGCATGGAGAATCGCCAAATCTATAATACATCCTAGCACCTTCAAATGCCATTCCCTTCAAGTGCCAGATCTAAGAAATGAGCGGATTACTTGAATTGCCACACCTCTATGCCACACCATCTGGGCAGTTGTTAATTGCTCAAGTTCGCAGTCACGCGTTCATTTGCAACTTACTTTGCAGATGTGCATTAAAATTACTGCCTTCCACTTACGTGTGAGTCATTGTTCCTTCCATATCCTCGTGGAAAACGACATGAATCCTGAGAACTCCTAATATGGCTGTAAACCCATTTCCAGAGCAATAAAGTAATTCCCAAACTGAACTTAATCAACAAGCGATTACAGGGAGCAGCTATAATTTTCTCTGAGTATCGGAAGCATAGCATCGAGCGCTCATCTCCCTGCTATGCTTGCGATGAATGCTACTTAGGGGAATATCTCAAAACCTAACCAAAAACACTAACGATGAGGTAAAATATTTTAATTTATGAGCCGATAATTTTGAATGGCGGGTGCTTAATCCAGGCGGTACGCCTATCAAGCCCAGGGTTTTGCGGTGCGTTGGTTATTACGGTGTTACGAACCTACATGCAGTTCTTCATAAAGTCAGTATGACTGAAAAATATTAGACAGCTCTAAACATAATTGCAAATCTACATTTTCACTCTCTTACTGGTTATCACCGTTAGGACACCAATATACGTTCTTTCATTTCCTACGTTTCTTTCTGTCCGCTCCTACTTTCGTCAGCCCCAACTGCGGGGTTCGACATCTCTGCCCGCTCGTTCTTTCGCCAGCCCCAACTGCGGGGTTCGACTTCTCTGCCCGCTCCTTCTTTCGCCAGCCCCAACTGCGGGGCTCGACTTCTCTGCCCGCTCCTTCTTTCGTCAGCCCCAACTGCGGGGTTCGACTTCTCTGCCACTCCTTTTTTCATCAGCCACAACTGCGGGATTCGAATTCTTTGCCCGATGTTTCTTTTGTCAGCCACAACTGCGGTGTTCGACAATTCTGTTATTAATGCTCTTTGTTACAGTCTCTACGCACGTGGACGGCTGGCAGGATATCTTCATGCATTTTGAATACAGCGTTTTTTCGAGACTAAAACGCACCATGACTATTTCAACGACTGTTTTACAACTACGGTGATTCCATCCTTTCCCAGGGCCAAAACTGTCCGTTAAGATACAGAAAACCGTGACTTAAAAAATATGATCACCCTGCATAGAACATATAGAAGTACATGTTTAACTCGGCAATCAAAATGGAGAACTATGTCTAGCAAAATACAGTCACAAATGTTATTTATATACCAAATTTTGTATCTACTACATTGAGATCCCCACAGTAATATGATTACCAATACTAACTTTCGTTGAAATTAAAGGCACCACAGTTACACGTGTTAGTCGCTGTGTTACGTATGGCTCGTCGCTTAGAGGAATTTGTCTTTATTAGTTTGTTCAAATCATTTCTGGTTACCTAATAATTTTTCCTGTGTTTAAGCCAACTGTTTACTGAGGCAAGTCCAAGAGTTCTTCTGTGATCATGTCACACACCAATAAAACACCGCAACACATATCAACTTGATTGCCCATGTTTCGGAAGCACAAAGTATCCCATTTTGTTAAATCAGTTCTAGCACTTCTATACACCATGCCTTACTGAAGGTACACTAGTATTCATCTCTTTATTACCTTTATTTGGCAGAAAGAATATTATGATAGAAGAATAGATTTCAAAACATTTGGAACAATTCCATTTATTGCCACCTAGTGACGTAAGTGGAAATTCGCTCAACACGCACTCTATATTGGCAAAAGGCAATATTCGTTTATGCCACATGGTGCTTCACTCCATCATCAGCAGATCAGTGTAAGTTCTACAAATGAAAGAAATATGTATTTTTTGGCAATTCTGTTTACAGAATAAGTGAATCTTTTGCAGCATAAAGCAACGAGATAATTATTTTTGTTGTATTGCACATGGATGTATTGAACGCTTAAATAAATATTTATTTGTTGTTTAAGATTAGTCCGTATGCAATTGGGAAGCAAGCTGAGCAGAAATGGCGAGAAATAAAATCAATTCCGAGGATTATTTTTGCTAACTGCGTGCACCGTTTGTGATTTTAGTTTTTACGTGTAGTGTTTGGGATTTAATTTTGTTTTTTGTTCCTGCAAGAATGTACAGCACATCTTTACATCAAAAGATAAGAAATTCTGATACACTACATAGCTGCTTTTAATAATCTGTATTTAGCGTAATCTAAGACAGAGTAGAGAAAGAGATGTGAGACATTTCAACAATCACAGAAAAGCAAACAACGGCTTGACATGAGTTAAAATTTAGACAAGTGGGGAAGAGGTGATTTAATTTCTATTGAATTACACGCAGGCAATGGGCGATGAGACGGTATAATATAGCGTGAGCTAGTAGATCGTATGACCACCATGATGCTGTTTCTTCAGCAACACGGAGCGGCATCGAATGGAAATGTCCCGAATGGTATCTTGAGGTATCGTTAGCCAATTTATTGCCTAACGATACCTCAAGATACCATATGATGTTGGCATGTATCCAAAATTCATCGACATTGCGAAAGGATAGTGCAGAGGTATTAAGCCGAATGCCAATGACGTCGCACACGTTCTTCATTGGAGAAAGATCTGGGGATCGCGTTGGCAAAGAGAGCGACTATACACCTTGTAGGCACTGTCTGCTGATGGCAGTGTGCGAGAGGTCATTACCCATACAGCACAAAATGTTTCAGATAGGTATAAATAATGTTACAATCTCTCATTTATGTTACACTTTCAAAGATATCTTACCATTACGTTTCAGCAACACCTATTTCGGAACATAACTCTTTGGACATTACGGTTACGTTAAAAATAGCATTCACCGATACTACTCTTTTATAGTTTCCATTGTACATAATTGTTACTTTGATCTTACATTCCGGTGATATTTAGGTTGTTTTGGTTTGACAAACAGCGTGGATGCGCATGCGCATTTATACCATTTCACTGAACCACTCTCGTAGTTGTATTTCCACGTACTACTGGGATATTTTTTGGTGATACTGTCGTACTCGAGTTAGCTAGTTAGTTAATTTATTATTTAATCCTTTTTGTGTGTGATTCAAGATCATCTTAAAATAATTGTTTTGATTATTATAATTGTTTAATTCTATAACGCATTTTATAAAATCTTAGTAGATGGTAGTGTTGTTGTATTAGTATACTATACCAGCCTGATTTTTGTTTTTGTTTTTTACTTGAAGCTGAGAAATTTCATATTGGTATGTATTTAGAGAAATGACAAATTTGATTTTCTTTCTTCTTTTCGCTGAAATATAGTCTATTCCACATGTATAATAGAAATTCGACACCCTCATTTGGGACCGGTTTTTATTTCTTTTATAATCAATATAAAAACGCCGCCACTGTTCCCAATGGAAAGCGGACTGCGTTGAACCTGTGAAAGCCGCCCCGGTGGCGCAGGGGTCTAAGCGATGGCCTCTGATCATTCGTCCGAACGGGGTCCGGGTTCGAATCCCGGTGAGGCATGGATGTTGTGTTTGTCTTACGGCACTGGATCTCTCCCTTCCCTGGAACCAGTGACCCTGAATTAGGGACGGGCGACTGCTTATAGCCCAGTGAGTTGCTCACGGTGGTCGTTAAACCTCCAATCAAAAAAAAAAAAAAAAAAAAAAAAAAAAAAGAACCTGTGAAAAAGTAAACAACTCGTAATGCGACTTTTTGTTTCTTTTGAAACAGCTGTCGAGTACAATAGTTTTTATTGCGATTTTACAATGTTTATTAAAACTATATTGTTCAACGTCGTAAATCCGTAACAGTAATATGATGATGTCACAAATATCTTTTAAATACGTAACAGTAATGTAACAATGTTACAAATATCTTTCAAATGCGTAACAGTAACATGAAGTTGGTATGTTGAAGTTACAAAGAACTTTCGCTCTAACGAATCGGTTATTTTTCAAAGTTATGTAACGTTTGAGGACATTTTGACGTACTCGTAGGGTTTCTGAAACATTACTGTTACATTGCGCAACGTATCTGAAAGGTCTCAACGTTTCAGTGCTACGTACTTGTAACATATACGAAATATTCTGTGCTGTGTGGGTATCTTGTTGAAACTGGCTGGCAATGTTTCCATTGAGATACGGCAACAATAAGGGATGAAGCATTTCATCGATGTACCGTCGTGCCGACGTTTTGCCCACTGTGCCTACGAGAGGTGAACAACTATTGAAAATGAGATCGGTGACCAACCAGCCGTACTACTGTATGATGAAGACTCTGATAAAGATATTCGCGTGAGCCGCTCCGGGTTCGTAGTGGTCTAAGCGATTGTCCTCTGATCATTCGTCCGAAAGGGGTCCGGGTTTGAATCCCGGTGAGCCATGGATGTTCTGTTTGTTTTATGGCACTGGCTCACTTCCTTCCCCTGAACCGGTGATCCTAAATTAGGGACGGGAGACTGCTTATAGCCGACTGTGTTGCTCACGGTGTTCGTTAAACTTCCAATTAAATGTACACTGGCGGAAAGTGAAAAAAGAACACCAAGAAGGAGACATCTGATATCAACGAAATTTATACAGCATAAAAACGGAATACAGAGGATAACGTGATCAAAACATTATGGAAAAATACAGCTGTATCTGCTGGTAAACTGAAAAATAACATTTCCATGTAACATGGTTAGTACGAGGTTGAACCGCCATGAACTGCGTCACACTGTGCAATTCTGGCATGGAGTCTGTCGTACAGATGTTGGATGTAAGTTTGGGGTATTGAGTTCCAAGCATCCTCAACCTGGACGCGTAAATCGGGGATGGTCGTGGCTAGCCGTGGAGACCGGATAAGTCGTTGTCTCATGAAATCCCACGCGTGCTCAATGGGGGACAAATCCGGTGAACGTGCAGGCCATGAAAGTTGACTCACACCCTGAAGTGCATGTTGCGTTGCACGTGCCGTGTGTGGGCGTGCGTTATCTTGCTGGAAAATACCACGATGGAACAACCTTACAAATGGCACAACAACGGGCTGAATGATGTTGTTGATGTAGGAAGTGCTGTTTAACGTACCCGGTACAAAAACTAGTTGTGTACGGGAGTGATAGCTGATCGCTCCCCACACCAGGAGACCAGGTGTAGGCTCTGTGTGCCGCTGGCGGATGCAAGAATGGTAAAGACGCTGCCCTGTGCGTCTGCGAACACGCATACGGCCATCGGAGGTTCCCAAGCAGAATCTGCTTTCATCGCTGAACACGACAGATCGCCATTGCGTTCTCCAGTGCAGACGTTGGCGACACCACTGCAGCCGTTCCTAACGGTGGACGGGAGTCAGAGGTACACTTGCCAGAGGTACACATGCCAGAGGCACACGTGCATGCAGTCTTGCATCCAGTAGACGGTTACGGATTGTTCGCACTGTCATCTCAGGTGCAACGGCAGCTCGGATTTGCGTCGCAGTTTATGTTCTGCTTGACAACGCCGCTCTTCTTATGCGTCGATCGGTCCGCTCATCAGTCCGTCTGTGACTCCCGGTTCCACGTCTTCTCGTGTGGGAATGTTCCTCGGACCATGTACGCCACCATCGTACCACCACCGAAACTTCCTGTCCAATTCGCTCCGCAATACGACGATGCGACCACCCGGCCTCGCGGAGTCGGACTAGACGACCTCGCTCAAAGTCCGATAACTGCTGAAATCGTACACGTCTTCCAGGTCCACGCATTGCAGCTTCTTCAGGGTCTTCGCACGTGTCCGTACGCCGACGACTGATTACGTTAACTTCGCCGTACTTATTAAATACCACCGACGATAGTTTGCATATTATGCCGTGCTGTGACGTAAGCGCTCACCGGTTGGTCCTGAAATTAACATCACACCTACGTAAACTCGACCCCATTAATATATGTAAATTTCATGATCGTCCGTCAATTCCTTCTTGGTGTTCTTTTTTCACTTTCCGGCAGTGTGTATATAGATATATGTATATATCCGTGTGATGGTATGATTCCCGACGACGTCACCAAGACATTTTTAGTCTTCGCACGTTATTTCGCCAAAGAAATAACTTTTATGGTTCACACACCCAGGTCACAACTAACAAACTTAGCTACAGCGAACATTTTTGCATTTTATCGCCCTCACCTATCAGGTTATTGGCTCGCAATAGTAATCATTTACTTAACCCAAGTACAGACACATATCCAGCTATTCGAATGGATCTCCGACAAGTACTTCCAGATATGGCACTTTCTATCTCGAACAGTGTGTTTCCTCTATGCAGACTTGCCATTTAGAAAAAAAAGTAAAGAAAAACGAATCTCATCTCATCACGTTATGTAACATATACATATCTTTCCGGACACATTAAACAATTTAAGTCTAGCAATTCTCACAGAAAATGGCTAGTAATTATGTAAGTCTTTATCTGTATTATGTAAAGGTCCTGTTCTTGCAGTCGCACCGTCTTAAGATAACGAACTGCTGGCTATCCTCCGTGTTATTCAAAATAATTCAGAAAACTGAAAACACGTGATCAAAATATTCCATTTTTATATATAAGCGTGAGAGAGTGCGAGCTCAAGACAGAACTTTATAGAAAAAACTTTGGAAAACCTTCATCTAGCAGTGGATTGATAATGGTTGACAATAATGATATATATACACAGTCGAGTCACATTATTGTGACTACCTTCTACTTTTGACGTTAACAGCGCGTAGCGAAAAAAAGAAGGCACGTGTCGTGAGCTGCTTTGGATGGTATATAAGGTGCGATGTAGGAATTCTGAAACCATATCACTCGTTGCTGTCATGGACAAAAGGACTGATTCAGCAGATTTGCGGAAAGGGATGATTATCAGCTTTCGAACATGGGTGGCAGTATTTCTGAAACAGAGCAGCTTGTGAACTGTTAACTTGCTGCTGTGGTTAAAGTGTATCGTAATTGGAGAAATGTCACCATTGCGAATAAGCGAAGTGGAAACAACGGAGCATCACGTGCCATTGATGAGAGAGCTGAGCATCGGCTGCGAAGGTGCGTCTGGGCTGATATACACGCTTTAGTGGAGCAACTCACTGGCCGAATGAACCAGGGGATTACCGGAAGTGTGTCTAAAACGACAGTTCAGCGAATCCTGCTGCGTATGGGACTCCGATGCAGACGAATGATCAATGCATCTGTTAAGGTGCATCGGCAGAAAAGACTTACATTTGCACGGCAGTATCGGAATTGGACCTCCGCAATTTGGCAAAGGATTGCCTTCTCCGATGAATAACGTTTTGTGCTTCATCGAACGGATAGACGTTGGCGTATAAGGCGAGAAACATCGGAGAACAAACACTCTTCAACCATTGCTGGAAGAATACAAGCTGGTGGGGGCAGCGTTATGGTCTGGGGAATGTTTTCATGTCCTTCTCTGGGTCCACCCATACCTTTGTGTGGAACGCACTACGGATCGAATTCGTTATAAATCCATCCTTGCATACCACGTACACTCATACATGGCGATTGCCTTCCCTGGTGCGATGGAATTTTGTAGCACGACAATGCGACGTGTCACACAGCTAGAAATGTTCGAGAGCGGTTGGAAGAGCACGATGAAGACTTCAAAGTACATCCCTGTCTCCCTATTTCCCCAGACTTAAACCCAATTGAACATCTGTGGGACCACCTTGATCGTGTTGTTCGCTCTACGGATCCTCCCCCACGTTCGCTCCAGCAGCGGTCAGAGGCACTGCAGTCAAGCATGGCTCCACATGCCTGTGAATACCTTCCAGCCCCTTAAGGAGTCACTCCCAGCCCGTCTAGATGACCTTCCACGCTGCACACGGCGGTTACTCTGGATATTTGCTGGTGGTCACAATAATGGGATATATACACTGCTGGACAATTGCTAAGGACGGATCATAAACGGCTATATAGCGCATAAAAAAGTAAGTGTGGTTGGATGCCAAGTGAAATAAAATAATGTCAGAATGCCAGGACATTACAAGAAAGACAATTTATTGTGATCTGAAATCCAGAAGGCTTTGGAACGTGTTCAAGGGACAAACAGGCCATTTTGTGCAGAATACGTAAACGTGAAAAAAATGCAATTACCGTCCGCAGGCGTTCCGGCGTAAGATGTCAATACGGGATATGGCCACCATGAAGGGCGATGCAAGATTCCACACGTCGTGTCATGCTTTGCACAACATTATCAAGCAGCTGTTGGGGTAATTTATCCCATTCCTCTGTCAGTGCACGGATGAGGGTGTCCTTGTTTATTGGAGGGCATTGGCGACCAGCAAGACTCCTCCCCAAAGCATCCCACACATTTTCAATGGGATTCAGATCTGGAGAACGTGCTGGCCATACGAGGCGTTGAATATCCTCGCTCTCAAGACACTCCTGGACAGCGACTGTTCGATGACATGTTGCGTTGTCGTCCAGGAAAATGAATCTATCACCGACAGCACCACGGAACATGCGAACATGAGGTAGCAGAACATCATTAATGTATCGTTGGCCAGTCATAGTCCCAGTTGGAAGCACATAGAGGGACGTACGGCCATTGATCATGATGCCAGACCATACCATGACACTACATGTCGGATATCGGTCCCTTTCCTGTATGTTTGCTGGACAATATGCAGTACCACTATCACGCCAGATCAGTTGTCGTCGACAATCAGACGATAGACTGTATCTACTCTCATCTGAGAAGAGGACAGCAGACCAGTCGTTATCAGTCCAATTGCGATGTTGATGGCACCATTGCAAACGGGCGGTACGGTGACGTCTGGAGAATGGGATGCACACAACAGGACGGCAGGCGTATAGTCCTCCTTCATGCAAACGTCTGGCGACAGTTTTTCGGGAGATCCGCTTGCCAGTAGCAGCCATAAACTGATTTGCTACCCCACTAGCTGTGCTGCGCCGGTGTCTTTTTGTTGATAGCACTATGTACCGATCTTCTGCAGGTGTCGTACTGCGAACACGACCTCCACCGTGACGTTTGCTACACTCTCCATTTGTTTGAAATGATTTCCAAAGCCTTGAAACAACACTGTGGCTGACGTCGAACTCCCTGGCAACATCTGTTATTTTTCGCCCTTCTTCAATCTTGCCAATAATACGGCCACGCGTAAAATCATCTAGGTGATGTCGGGAAGACATACTGAAAATTGCAAGTTCGTCAATTGATTCTTTCCCTTTCAACTTTGCGTTTGAACAACAACGGTCAATACGCGTCAAATCCTTTATATCTCTTATCAGCGCTATGACGTCACGAACAAGTTCGGCAATCCAAAATTTGCATACGCACAACACGTCCCACTGTATCCCGCACTTATGCTAATTTCCACATTTTCCTGCCTTCCATTTTATGGTTGCTATCGTTGCTATTGTCATCCGTCCTTAGCAATTGTCCAGCAGTGTATATCCCGAAGCTTTTTCCTAAGCATTTAAACAATATGAGTAAATATTTTAGTATTTCTCCTAAACACTTACCGGTTGGCAGAAGAAAGAAAATCCATGATTAATGTGTATTTCATCATCATCATCATCATTGTCAACCATTATCAATCCACTGCTGGACGAAGGTCTCCCCAAGTTTCCTCCACAACGGTCTGTCTTGTGCCAGTCTCCTCCATGTCACTCCCGCATATTTACGAATTTCATCCACCCATCTCCCATGTGGTCTTTTTCTGGGTCTTTTCCTGTCCCTTGGAATCCAATCCAAAATTTCGGCTGTCCATCTATGGTCTGTCCTTCTGGCAGTATGTCCAGCCCATTGCCATTTCAGGGATTTAACTCTGATCATGATGTCTTCCACTCTCGTCATTTTTCGGATCCTCGAGTTCCTCTTCTTATCTCTCCTGGTTATACCAAGCATGCACCTCTCTATGCTTGCTTTGAGTTGTCTGCAGCCTTTGTATGTCTCTTTTAGTTAAGGTCCACGTCTCTGCACCATACGTAAGCACTGGAAGGATGCATTGATCAAACACTTTTCTTTTAAGACATAATGGCATATTGCTCTTGAAAATTATGCTGTTTCTTCCAAAAGCTCTCCAGGCAAGTTTTGTACGCCGATTAATTTCTTCCTCAATGTGACCCTCACTTGATATCTGCTGTCCAAGATAAACATACGTATCTGTTATCTCCAGTTTTTCTCCATCAATCGATAAATCTTCATTTCTTGTAAAAGCATTGAACATCACTTTTGTCTTCTGAAAGTTCATTTTTAATCCCACTTCTTTACTTTTGTCAGCAAGTTCCTGGATCATACTCTGCAGCTCTGATGGGGTAGTTGCAAAAATGGCCACGTCATCAGCAAAACGAAGGTGGGTTAGATAATCTCCATTAATCTTTATCCCTTTGTTTTCCCAGTTCAGTGATTGAAAGACATTTTCAATGTGTATTTATGCATGCTTAATTATGAAAAATAACACATCAACCATATAATATCGTATTCTGAGGCGTTCGTGTTATCACCATGGCTGTAGTGATTATCAAATGAAATATAAGAAACAAATAAATTAGTCAATGAAGTCGACATATTATTCTCGGAAAATATCGTTATTTCTACTAATTTGCTTTATTAAATGACAACAAGCAGTGGTGTAGGAAAAACGTAGTGTCATTAGAGGACTTTTCGTGTTTAAATACTGTGTGACGTTTCAGAGAGGTTTCGCACATGTCAAGACGGCAATAGCAGTGACACGCCTTTGTCGGTGAAGCTTAATTTGGAAAGCATTCGGCTCCGGAGCAGAAGGATATAGGTTTGGTTACCGCCACCGGCACAAGTAGGATTCGGGATTCACATTGGCGCCCGAACGTAAACATGGATCTATTGGTCGTTAGATTCTTCGAAAAATGTGTAATGTTCGATCGTCTGGAATCAAAGAGAATTCCTTCATCAACGCTTCAAAAATGTGTGGCGCTTCTTCAACACATCGTCTGGAATTAATCAGAATTCCTTCTTCTACAGTAAGCTCCTTCAAGCATAATATGTCGGCTCACCCGGCAGTTCTTTCTCAATTGGGGGATGTGTGTGAAATACTTAACTCAGAGGTGACACAAATGTCAAGACGGCAAGTAGCAGTGATAAGTCCTTGCCGGTGTAGGTTAATTTGTAAACCATTCGGTTCCGGAGCAGAAAGTTGTGGGTTTGAATTTGCCACCGCCATCTTTGTGTTTCACAACTGAAAGAATACAGGGTGTCTACAAATGAAATATACAACTTCAGTACACTATTAAAAAAAATACGGTAGAAAATCTAATTATTTTAAACGTCAAGAGACGTGGCAAGGGTTAAAATTTGTTAAATCAGGTGATAGATGGCGCCAGGTATCTCATGTAAAGAAAAATCTCATCAACCACGGAATACAATAGACACGGCTTCTCCAGTGGAGAAAGCAGCGTGTATATTTTGGTTTACTGAAGCAAAATCCTTAACAACAGTTCAGCGTAAGTTCAGAACGGAGTAACAAATCATCGTGAGTTTAGAACGGAGACAGCCGTCGATACGAAGGAGCATCGAATAATAGGTAAATAAAATCAAAGCAAAAGGAAGTGTCTTGAAAGGTAAAAGCACTCGGAGACCTTCCATTCCGGAATAAAAGGTAGAAGATGTGTGTAAGGCTTACGTAAGGAGCACGAAGAAGTCCGTCCACGTCGCCAGTCGTGAACTCGAAATTTCGCGAGCAACGGTTCACAAGGTTCTACATAAATGCCTAAGCCTATATGCATCTAAAGTGCAGTTAGTGCAAAAAGTTCAACCAAATGATCAACCATGTCGAAAAGCATCTGCGGTAGACATGCTTAATCGCATTGACGAAGACCGCCTACTCCTTTCACGGATCTGCTTCATCGATGAGTCCACATTCCATGTTTGTGGAAGAGTGAATAAACATAACTGACGAATCTGGGGCATAGAAAGTCCCCATGTGGTCGAAGCGCACAAGAGAGACATCTCGAAGGTTAATGTCTGGGCTCGCGTAATGGAAGACAGAGTGATAGGGCTGTTTTACTTCACTGAACCAACAGTTACTGGCAAAACGTACCTGGACATATTAGAACCATTCGCAATTCCACAAGTCCAGGTTATTCAAGACAGCATTTACCAGCAAGAAGGAGCTCCTCCGCACTGATCCTTGGACGTACGCAGATTTTAAACCACTATTTCCCAAGGCGTTGGATTGGACGTGGGAATCCAACGGCATGGTCAACCCGTTCTTTTGATATTACCACATGCGATTTTTTCTTTCCATTGTGTACAAGAAAAAGGTTACATCTATCACTGAGCTTAAAGAAAGCATTACTGCAGCCTTCCAGCTTGTTACAACTGTCATTCTGCAGCGTACGTGGGCGGAACTGGACTAACATCGTGCGAGCAACAAACGGAGTACACGTGGAGACCTACTGACATTTTTGAAAAAAACGTTCACAGTTACTATGAGTATTGGTATTAAAAGTAGGTTGTTATTTATTGTAGTTTTTTTATTCAAGAGCATACTGAAGTTGTATACTTCATTTATGGACACCCTGTATTTTTTCTATAGTTGATAATCTATGCCAAAACAGGAAATACTGTTGAACTAATATATACACTTGCTGTCTTAAAGCACGATAAAACCGCAATAGGCTCCCTGAAACACTCAATAAAATCACATTATAAAAAATTCTAAAAGCCCATTTACGTTAACACCGACGAGCGCTTTCGAGGTCTCAAGACCTCATTATCAGGTCAATGTATAAAACTCCGAAACACTCGGAAGCCAGCAAGAATATATAGACATAGGTTCGTTATCTCAATTACACGTCTCAAGTTACGAACCTGTATCTATAAATTCTTGCTGCTTCCGAGTGTTTCGGGGCTTTATTCAGTGACTTGATAATGAGGTCTTGAGACCTCAAAAGTGCTCGTCGGTGTTAACGAAAATGGGCTTTTAGAATTTTTCATAAATGTGATTTTATTGAGTGTTTTAGGGAGCCTATTGTGGTTTTATCGTGCTTTAAGACAGCAAGTGTATATATTAGTTCAACAATCAGCACGTTGTATTAACTTTTGGTTTAGGAAATACTGTGTTTTGTCTGGAAGCGTACTTGTACTTTAAAAGAATGTTCGTATTGCAGAGATCAAACTTAACAGATGAATCGCCTAGTTGGGCGTCTTGCGAAGCTTGGACAAGAAAGCAGTCCTTAGAATAAAGAAGTTGGAGGTGAACTTTCCTTCGGTTAAGGATACACAGCTAGGAAGAGAAACCCCAGAGAGAGACTGAAGTCTGAGTAACAGGTGTTTTATGGCTCCGAATAGCATTTCAAATAAACAACGCGCCACAGAAGATCTGCTCCAATAAAAGCAGTCATTTGAGTTCTTCCTCCTATTCTTTATGGATTAAACAAAACAAATTTTAACAACCACTTGATAGTGTCATAAAAACGGGATAATAGTCACGCTGAATAAATTTCAATGTATTACTCTCACCCACTTGGTGTTAATAATAAGTATTATTGTCAACGAATAATTGGCATTGTGAAAATTGACAAAGAAGTATTGAAAGAAAAACTTACTGATCTTAACACGTAACTTTCAAGCAACATTCTTCCGCTTACTTAAAATTGATGAAATTAAGAAATTTCAACCAAAAATGATAAAAAAATTAATAATAAATTTTAATAAAAGCAGCAAATCAAATTTAAAATCGTCTTTTTTTTCGAAGTTTTGAGAGACGTTTTGACCCGCGTTGCCTTTACCACATTCATCTACTCAAAAGACGTTATTTGTAACTACTTTCCAGATACCAATTCATAATATCCTAAATTTTTGTATGGATATTGTTTAAAATACTCTGTTTTTAACTATATTGCTTTATCCAAACACATAATAAAATGAAATGTCTGAAAAGATATTCTAGTATGATTTTAGAGCAACTTACATCAGATCTTGAATTTTCATACAAGGAATTCTGGCCTGGGCATAGATAACTGAACAATTTAGGGAGTGGGGAGGGAGAAAATAAGATACAGCAATTGGAAAAATATATGCTCGGAAACAAAGATGTAGGCCACGCTGAAAAATCTAAATTTTTTTAAAGAAGTCTAATTTTATTTTATTTTGCTCAGTTGATAAATTACTGAGTTCTTCGGTACTAAATCTCAGCACCTGATTTTTGGACAAAAAACAAGATCCAGTGGTTTTCTAACGAACCCGTTTTCTTTATTTAATTATTTTTATATAGCCCACGGAAGAAAGCAGATGCAGCGCTTTATCCAAAAATTACATCAAATTAACTGTGCCAAACTTCCAAAATGAAGAATGCAGAAGACTCCATTGCTGGCTTTGCCATCAACAGTATATGTGCATAATTTAAAACGGACTGCTCAAAATGTCAGTTTAATTGGTGATATTGCGTTTTAATGATATTTCCCTTAAAATTTCCATCGCACTTGCAGTCTGAAAAGAATGGTTATTTAAAAATTCTTACGTGTTTTCATTGCAAATATATACATACACAAGAAGTGAACACGGTATTCGATATGTTATTGTCAACCGAATCAATCAGCAGTAAAGCTGATATCAGAGCTTAGAGACAAATGGGATCAACATCATATAAGTGAAAATACATGTAAAGTGTTAAATATGTTCAAAATGGTCTTGTTTAAATAGCGACCACTGGATTTTCCTTCGAATTCACAAACATATTGAAAACACTTACTGTCAGCACAAGCATTCGACCAAATATCAAGTGCAGAAACTGATCCTAAAAGACAGCAGTAAAAAAGGTGTTAAATTCCGGCTTGGAGTAAATCCAATGACACTAACTTACACTGACGTATAGTTAACCTCTGCATCGTCTTTACAAAGTGACCGCTCCAGATCTCGTCAGGCAGAACACATAACACAATGAACTCATCGAAATAAACAAAAAAGTCTTCGTCAGCATAGGTCCATAAATGACCCGTTTCCAAGATAATTGACATTTTATTGCAGGATTGCCGGAGATAATGTAAAGTTATATTTTCTCCAGCTGTCCGCGATTTCGACGGTCTTTGCACCCATGGGAAAGAAATAAGGAAAGCTGAATTGTTTGAGAGAGACCATATAGTGCAGATTCTAAGATAACCCCTCTCCGAATAGTCCTCCTAGGCGTCCCCCAAACTTAAAAATACAACCCACACCAGTCCTTGGGGCAAAATGCCACACACGGGCAAAACTTTGAGGTGCACGGGAGTTTCCTGCGACATATAGAGAACGACCTGTTGTATGACACTAAACGGGTTCACACAAAAACCTCGGTATCAGTATAGAGATCACCTGCCAACCCATGATAGAAGATACGCAAGTGCTGTCGTGCCGGCATCGTGGTTCGGCGAACGTACAACGTCTGCGTGACATCAGTTGTCAGGTGGAAGCTCAAACAAGTACATTACAGGTAATGTCGAAAGTGCTCCTTACTGTTATTAATTATCAAAATCTGCTATGACTGGCGCGTTCGCAAATACAGAGCTGGCTGACATGCATTTTATGTATGGTCGGGCAAATGGAGACGTAGCTGCTCATAGCATGTATGTACATCTGGGCATATCCGAACCCAAGGTGTCCCGATCACCGTATGTTCGTGCGGATCCACCAGCGCCTGATAGAGCATGGGTCATTTCAATTTGCTGTACCAGCCGGGAGGCCCAGAACTGCCCGAGATCCTGGATTGGACGAGCTACTATTACCAAGAATAGAACAAGACCTGGCAACGAGCATTAAAAGGATTACTTTCTCATAGAATACGAGTCAAAGTACTATCTCGAGTGTTCTGCGTGGCAATCAACTACACCATTACCATATTCTGCGAGTACAAGCCCTAGATGTGAGGTACTTACCACCAAGAATATTATTCTGCCGGTTCCTGCTACATCCATACGCGCGTAATCCGCTCTCTCTCGATAATGTTTTATTTACTGATTAGATCTCATTCACAAGACATGCCATTTTCAACTTCCATAAGTGCCATGAGTGGGCAATCGAAAATAACCACGCCGTCCAGTAATCATGTCACCAGATTCGATTCGCAATTAGTGTGTGGACTGGTGTTTTAGGTGATAGTCTCATAGGACCATTTGTGCTTTCCAACACGCTTACAGGGGATTTATATCTGCACTTCCTTCAGCATGACCTGCCACAGCTATTGGAAAATGACCCCCGTCGTACAAATGCAACAGTATGGTTCATGCACGATGGTACACCAGTGCATTTCTGTCGCGCGATGAAGCAGCATCTCAATGCAACGTTTGTAGAGCGATGGATAGGTCTGGGAGGGTCCCTCTCATGGACTTCCTTCTCACCTACCCTAAATCCATTAGATTTCTGCATCTGGGTTTTTTTAAGGGACGATTGTATGCAGTCTCCGTGAGCAACATAGATGAATTGAGGAAAAAAGTCGAAACTGCATTTGAAGAGATAAAGCAAAATATAGACATGCTTGAACGAATGAGTATCTCACTGAGAAGTAAACTGGAGGCCTGTATCGAAGCGAACGTGGAATATTGTGAACAAGCTAGTCTCTTCGTGCTTTAAAAACGATGTACATTTAAAATTACAACTGCCTCTCACGATTAAAAACATCTCCGTTATGCACACCTGAGTCATTGGCAATAGGTTTATTACAGTCAAGTCCCAAAGTACAAATAAAAGATGATAGGTTAAAAAGGCAAAATCTTTCGAGCTTCCACTGGAGCTCATTCTCAAGACATAATGTCGTGTGGTCCCTCAGAGACACGCATTTATATACAAAAGTTCAGGTCACGTTGTCTTGACAACGTAATGTTGTAAAGTTACAAACAAGTTACACCACTCTCAGTAATAATCAATACAAAATTGTCACGTAAATCCATTTTTGCGTCAATCACGTATCTTCAAGATCGTTCAATTGATATATATGTTCATGAACAGGTGCTGGCATAGTAACGTGCAAGAACTTGCACATTACTATGGTTACCCCGATCATGTAGTAAATAATCTTATTAGGGCACAGCATAGGGCTGACTCCACCACATTACGATTGGACATTCCAAAACCACGTTATGTGGGGTCTTTGGATTTTCAACCGGTGGTGAATCAACGTTTACATAATTTATGTAAAAGACATAAGTTGGCCTTTCGTGTTCAAACAACATACCTTTTTGAAATGATAAAGGACGAACGCGACCCCACTCCACATATAAATAGATATCATGGTGTATACATGATACCATTATTTCCAAGTGCATCGGATCAAGAACCCAGAGTATATATTGGATCAACTACAAGAACATTGGTAGTACGACGTAAGGAGCACCAATATGATATCAAGAAAGATAATATGAATACAGCTTTGGCCACATTTGTAAAAGAAGAAGACTACAGTCCCCAATGGGAAGACATAAAACATTTATCAACCACAACGAATAAAAGTGATACGTGGTTCATATTGGCAATGTATATCCTCCTATATGGTACCTAGTGTTGTAATGAGGACTTACCAACAATAATACCTTCATCATGGAGACAATTTATACGTACTATGCCAGCACCTGTTCATGAACATATATATCGATTGAACGATCTTGAAGATACGTGATTGACGCAAAAATGGATTTACTTGATAATTATGTATTCCTTATTATTGTTACTACATTGTATAATGTGTTGCTTCGTAACTTCTTTAACATCTCAAAAAAAATTTAAATGTTTTGTTGTTCCCTGACAGTGGTACAGCTTGTTTGTAACTTTAGAGCATTACGTTGTCAAGACAACGTGACGTGAACTTTTGTATATAAATGCGTGTCTCTGAGGGTCCACATGGCATTATGGCTTGAGAATGAGCTCCAGTGGGAGCTCGAAAGATCTTGCCTTTTTAACCTATCATCTTTTATTTGTACTTTGTGACTTCACTGTAATATACCTACTGCCAATGACTCAGGTGTACATAATGGATATGTTTTTAATCGTGTGAGACAGCTGTAATTTTAAATGCATACTATTTTGAACATTTGTTATGAAAGTAGGTGCCCTATATGACACTTCTGTCCGTATTTTCACGTGTTGTTTGCCGTTTCAACATCATGCGGTGTTTCCAGATATAACGTTGGTTTCTCCCCACAGTTTATTTCTGTTGTATTTGTTTATATTTGGCGAGCTCATGTGGGACACCTCTCGGAGGGTTTTCATTTTGGGGTGAAATTTGGGACCTTCGGCCAACTCCTCTCCCAAAACATCCCCTTCACTGTCCCCCAAGAGTTAAAAGTAGTGCCCGTGTGTGGTGTTTTACTTCAATAACTATGATGGTTTGTTTTTTAGTTTGGTGGAAAGTCTAGGGAGCACTTTCAGGTAGGGGCGAGTTCGGGATCTAACTTGTCCCTCAAATAAGTCAGGTCTTCCGATTTCTTCCCCAGAAGTGCAAAAACTATCGTAATAGCCGACAGCTGCGAGAAAGTACTTCACGTTATTTCTGTCAATCAAGCAATAAAATGTCAATTATCTCCGAAAACGTTCAGTTCTGAACCTATGTTGGCTAAGACTTTTTCGTTTGTTTCGATGAGTACTACTTATGTTTTCATTTATGACCAACACTTCTTAATCACCTTGTAAATGTGAAATAATATGTCATTTAGTAAACTCTCAAAGGGGGATGGCACTTCCTCCTTGACAGTTTTCTACTACTTCCGACGTCATGTCTAGCTCAGCCACAATGTAAATCTACGCAGTTTAGGTAACAAAGGTTTCCTTCCCAAAAATTCGGAATCAAACGGTATCTGCATTCATCACTTTGACGTCATGAATTAGTTCAGCGGAATCTCTATTTTTTTATAAATAACATTTACAAGCAATGAGAAAAATAGTTCCCCTGCTCCGGATATTCATTTCATTTGCTTTAAGCTTGCAAACAAAGTATTAGAACTTAGTATCTCAACCAAACCATTGCTTTACGTGAGTAACATTCTCAACTTCACCAAGCTGTCGCTTGAGTTCGACAAAACGTATTATTGCAGTCCATTTTTAATGTAATTGGTTGTCATATAAACGCATTTAGGGTTCACTTATTTCACCAGACGTGTTGTTTTAATTCTTCTATTAATGTACTTAATATCTGTCTGCTTGTAAATATGTAGCTAATAAATAGGTAATCAGAATGTTTGAATGTATTCCATTCAATCATTCTGAAACCTATGTATTGTGTTAAATCTTCCATAAATGCATTAGTTATTTATAAAATGCGTTAATCCGTTGTGGTGTTTACATTTTTATTCATATTTTATCTTTAATTTCCAATATTTCGTATTTAGTGTTTCATTGCGTTTATGATTTATACCTGCAAATTATAAAACACACTGCCTTCTCTGTAAGTAGTCCTGAAATCTCCCTTCAGTAGAAAGCTTATTTCCCATGATTTCAAGTTACTGGTACCTCTTTTCTAAATGATGGCGCAATTTATTATGTGTAAAACGTTTCCCACACGTACATAACAGAATGAGGATTTAAAAAAATCATAAATGGACTCCTGCACACACCTGCATTCCTGTATGAGATGCGTAACCAGTTCGTGCTGAGTCCGTTGTTGGAATATTGTTAAATATATTCCTCAACGTAGATGATGCCACATAATGAAGAAAAGCACAACATGAGACGAAACTTATCGCTCGTGTAGACAAGCAGATGGAAAAGAAGTGTTTTAATTTCAGAGGGATAACATGAATACAGTGGGTGAGAAGACAGTATAATATTAGCTGAGACATTAAGCCGTGTGGCCGCCATGCTGGTCTATATGTTATTTAACACAATGTGGTATCCAGTGGAAAATTCCTCGAACGGAGTCCTGAAGTATCGCTGCCAATGCGTCGTTATGCATCCATCGATACTGCGAGTGAGTCCCGCAGAGGCTTAAATCGTCTCACACCTTTATTGGGGAGAAATCTTGGGATTGATCTGGCCAAGGAAGCACCTGGACATCATGTAGGGATTGTAGTCTAGTGTTAGCAGTGTGTGAGCGGGCATTACCTTGTTGAACTGGGCATGAGGAATACCACGGAGATACAGCAATAAAACGTGTCACAGCACCATATTGATGTATCGTTGAGGTGTCATTACACCCACTATGCGTACGACAGACGAACTGCTGTTGAAACTGATAGCGACCGAAAGAATGGCACCAGGCTGAATTTCAATAGTACGCTTACGGATGGGAGCAAGATCGTCACGGTGACCATGTCGTCTCCAGACTTTCAATCGGGGTGAGACAGAAGCGAGACTCGTCGCTGAATACGACGATTCTCCATTCGCCCCACCACGCATGTCTGCAACCTTCCCCGACGATGTGCTATGGTGAGTAGGTGTCGTTGCAATGTATGGCGAGAGCGCAAGCCTGCTGAATCGCATCAAAGATTGACATTCCGAGTCGATAGGGAGATGTCCATAGTTGCCTGTACGCATCTTCGAATGTTGTCAGGGTGGATTGTGGGGCTTCTAAGGCTTGACGTCGAATCAAGGCTTTCGTGCCTACGCCTACGTGCAGCAGTCCCTGTACGGCGATTCACGTTATCTTTCTCAAACCACTGCTGCGCCTCATTTCTTTTATTATTTTTCAACCCAAAGTCGTCATATAACTCAGGTATCAACCTTCTGGACGTAGTCCAATGATGAAATCTTCGATAAATTGTCTGTGTAATAATAGGATTACCGAGGACGTCACCCAGGTATTGTCTCTCCTCATACGTGCTTTCGGCATACAGATTACTCCGATACAGTGGTCCACATGGCCGTGTTAGGAAAACCAAAGTTTGTCCCACCTGGCTTGCTCATTTATCTCTCTCACCTCTCATCTGATTGGTTCACTACTGCACCCTATTTCATAACCCATCTTTCGATACATACTTCCAATTTTCATGGAACTACTACAAATACTTTCTGGTATGGCTTCTATTTTGAGCAGAGAAAATTTTCTCCCAAGACCCTAGCACCTAAAGACACATAATGAATACAACGAAAATTTCAGAGGTTTTTTTCTCCTTGCTCTCCCTATCACGACTGTTTTTTTTTTTTTTTGAGGTGTATAACGAAGTAAATTTCTCAGTCATTTTTGTCCACGCTGGGGCTCGAACCCGGATCCCCTCATTCCGGAAAAAGTCGCTCTACAAATTGAGCTACGGAGACGTTCGTTCTTGCTGCTATCTGCCTTTATGTCGTGTGCGTCCTGTGTGGCACGTCAGAACTCCCCCCCCCCCGAAAGAGGGCCGGGGAACGGCCCACATGTCAGCCGTGACCATGAATCGTTGCAGGCAGCCTTCCGCTGTAGAACGTGTACTTGAGAACTCCCAGTCAATCTGGTGTGAAGAATGCAACGTCACACACATTTATTTTTCGAAGCGCTGGAGAAGGGATTCTCTTATTTTTCTTTTCTCGCGGTGTGGTAAGAACATCACACCATTGCGAGATCTTGAACGGCCGTGTCATCCGAAAAGTTCGGGCGCCATTATAACGAAGTAAATTTCTCCGTCATTTTTGTTTACGCCGGGGCTCGAAACCGGATCCCCTCATTCCGGAATAAGTTGCTCAACCAACTGAGCTACGCAGACGTTCGTTTTTGCTGCTATCTGCCTTTATGTCGTGTGCGTCCTGCGGGGTAGGCGCGTCACAGGTGTTTTACGACCACCACGAACACGTCCATGGGTTATAAGTAGTTGCTTCTCCCTAATTTATGGGTATTTGTTCAAAGGAAGGAAGAAAACTAGTACCGTAAGACAAGCACAACATTCATGCCTCACCAGAATTCAAACCCAGACTTATCTTAAAACAATGGTCATTAACCAGCGCTTAGGCCACTGCGCCAGCGGGGCGGCTATCACGACTGTTCCGAGAAAGAAGCTACTGAGTGAGCGCATACTAGGAGGACAATGCATGCAAAAACAAAGTGATTGAACCAAAAATGGAAATCTCACTAACGAGGCCGTTATCGAGCATTTTGTCATTCCCTGACACTAGGTCTGTCCTTGGAAGGTACAGAAACAAATAGTTGAGATCATAAATAGATAAATTTTGTGTTTTGAAGCGAGTAGTGATATTAAATTAACATCCACTTCTTATGCGAATAATCTGATACAAAAAGGGTAGAAGCCGTTAAATATAATATAAGGAATTGTTACTTTGCACCCTAACACACTTTTTCCTTAAACAATTAAAATAAAATATACATCCAAGTACTGACAGGACTTTGTGCAAACTCTTGAAACAAAGAATCGCTGACGTGAAATACAAACATTCCAGTGAAATGGAAGAGTAATTAATGTTAAATTATAAGAAGCCATAAACCAATCCGTTTCATATGGTATTCATAAATGCACTGCTGAGACCTTAAGAAGCAAAACTTGGAAGAATAACTGTTTTGAATTATTTTATTTGAAAAAAGCTGAACAGAAAAAGCAAATTTACACGAGTTACTAATGGCTTTTTACATGCAGAAAATTGTGTACTAGCTTTAAAATATATGCGCTTTTCAACTTCAGTGTTGTAAACAGACATGATATACAATATGAAATACACAATCATAACGTAATCTACTGCTTAAAAAGCACATACGATGCTATTAAAGTAAAACTAGGAGAACTTAAGTTTAATTCATTAGAAAGCGCCAGCCTGCAAAGAGCACTTTATTTAATTTTCAGATATTTCAATTCAATATATATATATATTTTTCTAATTTTTCATAGTTCAGCACCACGTTCGTGTATTCACAGATGCGTGATGTGTAACTGTCGTCTACTGCAAATAGCAATTATCCACTTGTCATAATTTATCAGTATGCACATTTCATGTTTAATAAAAGCACTTGTAGTACTTCAGACGAAAACGAGTACAAAATGTTTGCTCAGAAGTGTTCGGATGGAAACAGAATTACATCGATTTATTTCGCATAAGCTGGAGGAAAGAAGCAAATGAAGAAAGAAGGGAAAATGATACGACTGTGGCAAACTTCGACTCGATTCTGGAGGAAAGTTTCATTCGATTTTTCTGTGACGAAAGTATTATTTTTTCTAAAATGAATATTTTTGTAAGTTCAGTGAAGAAATTTGAAGCATGAAAGCAAAATAGTGTATAAAATGCTAGCAAAATGAACCCGTCCAAAGTGTTGTTTCTTTAGTTTTCAAAGACAGGTGCATCCTTATGTATCAGAGCAAACACATGCATCGTACAAAACCTACTTTAACTAGAAATGGCTCGTTGCAGTTCAACTGAGCGAAAAGAATCACCCTTAAAATTCAAGAAATTAACTGTTTGTGGAAAGAACATAATACTGTGTTTTACCTGCACTTTTTTAATATATTAAGTAATAATGAATCAAACCCGCTTAGGTAAAATAACATCAAATACACGATGTTCATTAAAAATGTTCAAAAATTCATATATGACAAACTGACCTGATTAAATCGTTGTCTCTTGTATCTCAAGGAAATTCCGTTTCAATATAATACTGAAAATATAGTCAAATGACGAAAGAGAGCATTAGTCTCAAATCAAGACTCAAAAGAAAACTAAAAATGCAAAGTGGAATCACTTTTGCAGCAAAAAATTGTCTTCAAAAAAACGAAATTTAAATCTTTTAGATTGTTTACATAATTAAAAAATGTTCTTCGCAAGAGCTCTTTGATCCTGGCGCAATCGATAAAATATAAACTGAGTTTCATAAAAATTTCAAAATGTTATAAATTCGGAAAACATCTTTTCATTCTGAAGAAAATGCATCTTTCTGTATTGTTCGAATACATATAAAAACTCACGAAAAAGGCTTTCCTTCAAAAATCAGGTTTTGTTCAAAAATAGCATGCAGTCTTTGAAGTGTGTTATTCCTAGCATCCATGGCTTAATAAAATATCAAAAATAAAGCACTTTTAAAATTTGATATATAAAGTATCAAAAAATACAGATAGCAAAAATATAACTTTTTTGAGACGGGTATTTTCTGATTGACATGCTGCTATGCTTATACTAAGGAATGACACTAACGGATGAAGAACAACTATTCTCCAGCTACCAAGAAAAGTAATGAAATGTCCAGCGATTTCTCAGTACTTTACTTCGCAATAGAACTTTGTAATTGATGTTCTTTTGCAAAATCCTGCTTCAGATATATTTTCTGCAATACAAATTTAAGACATTGGAAGTGCTTTAGAATTTCAACTGATGTAGCTCATAATAAACCCCCTTCTTTTCCAATAACAGCAAAACATATTTTCGAAGTGCATGCAAAATGTAATGCATAGACTTTCAAGCCCTACCTGTAACAATTAATCCCACATATTACTACGAATAAAAGTACTGATAGTTTTTTCTACGTGTTATTTTTCGCATCGTATATCTTTATATCTTTCTTTCACAAATCTTCGAAAATCCATACTTTCAGCACGACGTTTGTGCTATTTTTCAAACAGAACATCATTTAAAGGAAATAATGTAAATTTTTGTTGTTTTTATGCACACATACACATTACATTCACAAGAAATTTGAAATGCACGCCTAACATTACGTTTTCTTGACAGTTTTTAAGATTAGACATCTTTTTTGTGTTGTATTGTTTTGTTTTGTTTAATTTTGTGCTTCATTGTAGCTCAAACAAATGTGTATTCTATTTTCAACTAAAATAGTCCTTTCAAATTGCGAACAGGAAAAGTAAAATTACAGTTGTAATTGTCTTGATTGAAATGTCATGTTTTTTTTTTTTTTTAGGTAATTGTTTCCAATGAAATCGCAAATTAAAGGTCTCAAAGCTATATCTTGAAATCAGCATTATTTTCAAACTGGGGAGCAGTAGTTCATCTTTGAGGGTTAAATCAATTTTTGAAAATGAAATATTTGCTTTTCTTGTAATACGGCGCAAAATAAAACAAAGTAGATTGTTCAAATTAATCGTCAGTACATGGATCATTTTGATTTTTGCCTTTTTGTAAGTAACATTCCTTACATGCACTGTTCCATTACTGGACAATAAAGTTCCTTGCCAATAAATAGTATTATGTGCTTGTTTATTCAGGGACACTCACTGAGAAGTACTTGCAATTTTCACAGAAATCAGTGCTTTCGTTTTGTTTAGGACGAGGCATTGCAATTTAATACACACTTCTTTCCCGCAATTCATAACTATATACTTGGAAAAAAACAAATTAAATAAAACAAAAGAAACCAAAGCACATATAGTACATATTGACAACTTATAGTGATGATGATCTTGTCTTTTTTCTTAGTGTTTCTTGAAAGAATTATGAATTATAAATTACGTCTTATATCTGTTTTCTCATAGGTGGACATTAAAGCACCATTACACCCAATAAACCAATCGCGTCTTCTGAAATATTTTGACTTCATCATTGAACAAGTTCGAACAGAACATTATTTGCAGTTGAAAACCCTTTCTTAAAATAGAAAAATTCGACAAAATCTCCAGATATTTTATATTTATCATGAAATACATTTCATGCGTATTGTATGGCATTTTTTTAATTTTGAGGACTGATTTATATGCACCTATGAGTTTTAAAATTACATAATATAAACGAGATTTAAAATTAGTTTGCATAATGGTAAAATATTTATTACGTAAATAGCCTTTTTCAGTGTTTAGTAATGTAGAAATAACACATATACAGCTAGTTTTTTAAGAAAAAGCCTTGATAACACAGAAACTTTTCATGGGAAAATCATTTGACACCCTATTAAATTTTTCACAAACTACTGCGCTTGGGTAGCGTGCCATCATGTTTTTATTTTTCAACAAAAGAAGCATAAATAGCACTGTACCTTTCAATAAAAGGCAAATCATATATCAAGCAACTGTTTCAAATACGTATTCAAACGTACGATGCTATGCATAAGTGTTTATTGTAAAGAAAGCCGCAAGGCAGTGCACTAATGTGAAGATTACCTAGGGGAAGGTTTGCGGTGTGATGCGAATTCTGTAATAAAATTCTTAGCTGGCGTTTATGCTTTATTAGATGTGTGTGTGTGTGTGTGCGTGCGTGCGTATTTTCTTGTTCTTCTGATATGGTGCCTTTTTTCCACATGATACTCTTCTTCTTCCCCTTTATTATCTTTTTTTTATTTATCAACAGGGCTATTACCGTGCCGTTTGTGAAGGCAGGATTGTATGATAAACTGTTCGATTAGAAAAACCACACGTGATTAGAAAAATAAGGCACCACTGATTTTTCTCTGAAGATGGAATAGTAGTAACAGTGTAAGAGCAACCACAGAAAGTGTTAAGAGAGTGAAAATCAGGTTCTATCCTGAAGAAGTTCTAGCAATTCAGTATTTTCATTCATAGTGAGCTCCTGAAGTATGTACAATCACACATTAAATGTACATGTTAACAGAGAGAAGGAGGCCAGTTCTCAATTGTATTAAACTACATAAAAATTTGTTTTTTCCCCTTAAAATCTAAAATGAGATATTTCATGACTCACAAAACAGAACATGAATTCAACGAAAAGTAGCTAGTATCTTTTCCGGATACGCCGGAGGAGCAACCTAAACATTTCCAATGTCTATGTGAAACATGCAAACGAAACTCGCATTTAATAAGGCAGTTTTACCCGCGAAATCTGTAATACTGTAATACGTCTATTTTACAGTACAAGAGAGACTATCATGGTTTAGTTCAAATTTCATAAATTCGTTTTCGTTACATGGAAAGCCAACATCAAAACTCGTATGACCCCGCCACTATAAGCAAAACAAAACACATCAAAACACTACGGGCCGCAGTAACATGTGTCGATTGCATTTCAAAGTGAAAACGATACAAATAAGTTTTCAACAGTTATTTTCTGCCTAAAATTCCAGTTATTTTAGTTTACCTTTTTCGAAATTTAATGGACACACACAGTTCTTATTTATATTAACAGATCTATGCACTTGTGAACTTCTTGCTGTCTGTATTAGGATCAAATTCTTCAACGAAGATTAGGTATTGTTCATGAAGCCTCGATTAGTTTTACTCACTCCCAAACTTATACTGGCTGGCTTCGACAATCATCAACTTCGGGGATGTTTTACCTGTCTCTTGAATGTCAATAAAATTTTTACTTAGCATAGACTTTTAATAAGACCATAAATTCAATCACAACGTTCAACGGTGACTCTAGTAGTTCATTCAAAAATTAAATAACTTCTTTTGCATTTACGTGCAAATAATCTCTGACGGTTTACTAATTTTTAGACATGCATCTGCCAGCATATAACAGAGGATTTTATAATGAACTCCACATTCTTCAAAGCTTTATTGCACGCCTTTGAGGTTTTTCTATCACGTGATAACTGGAAATGGGCCGGCCCGGTGGCGCAGTGGTTGAAGCGCTTGCTTTCGACCATTCGTCCGAGAAGGGTCTGGGTTCGAATACCGGTGAGGCATGGATGTTGCGTTTGTCTTACGGCACTGGCTCTCTCCCTTCCCTGGAACGAGTGACCTTAAATTAGGGACCAACGGCTGCTTATAGTCCATTGAGCTGCTCACAGTGGTCGTTATACCCTCAATAAAGAAATAAACAGGAAATGCATATTAGTCGGATGAAGTGTACCGAGAGTGAATGGAAAGATGTGTGACTCATGACCGGCGAATGGGTACTGGACGAACATAACTACTAAATTACTGGAGACAGATGCGTTTCAGCCATACTGTTCTTAACGATGGACAGATGACCATGGTCTGCAACCAGGGGCCACAGAGTAATATACCCTCGACTACAGTGCAAGGATTTCTTTACTGCATGACCCCACGGTGGGAACGCATGACCACAGCAAACCGCACCATATATGGTCATTGGCAACATCGACTGGTGTACGCCAGAAAATTCCGATGGTCATGGGAGATTGAAAGAAAATTGCATTCCTTAATGAGTCACGCTTCGCACTGCATAAGGTGGATGGACGGTTTCGGGATTGGCAAATAGCTGCGGAGAAAATAGTGCAACAGTGCGTGACCTGAGTGCTATAGGCGAGTGATGGGGGTGTAATGTTCTGAGGGATATAGGGCTGTCCCAACTCGAAAACATACCCTGTCATAAGGCCCTCATCATCCGGGGATTGGTTCTAGAAACACGAGTATGACTTCCATGTTCTACCACGACGATACATGCAGCATTTGGGACAATATCGATCGGCAACTGCGGAGTATGCAGCCTCCACCACGAACACTGGAGGAGCGTTTTTACGGATATGGAAATGGAATAGTAGTGGACACCTTTCGGGGTACGTGAACTCCATGCCTCGTATCATGGCCGTTGTTTTGGCTGCTCATGGAGGACCTACACAACACTACCTGCGTGGATATAATACTTTGCTCCTTCAGTATATTATGATTAGTTCATTTTTTAAATTAACGTTTTCTAGTGATACACCGAAAACTTTTAACGGTTCCTGCATTTAAGCATTACCGCCCCGGTGGCGCAATGGTTTAAGCGATGGCCTCTGATCATTCGCCCGAAAGGGGGTTCAGGTTCGAATCCCGGTGAGGCATGGATGTTGTGTTTGTCCTACGGCACTGGCTCTCTCCTTTCCCTGGAACCAGTGACCCTAAATTAGAGACGGGCGACTGATTATAGGCCATTGAATCGCTCTCGGTGGTCGTTAAACTTCCAATCAAAAACAAAAACAAAAGTCAGCATTAAAAGTAAGTAGCCGTAAAGGTGGCGCAGTGGTCTAAGCGATGGCCTCTGATCATTCGTCCGAACGGGGTCCGGGTTCGAATCCCGGTGTGGCATGGATGTTGTGTTTGTCTTACGGCACTGGCTCTCTCCCTTCCCTGGAACCAGTGACCCTAAATTAGGGACGGGCGACTGCTTATAGCCCATTGAGTTGCTCACGGTGGTCGTTAAAAATCCAATCCAAAAAACAAAAAGTAAGTAAATCAACTCATGAATTAATTTTATATTTAAAAATATAGCCCTCATTGCACATTGTTATAAAATAATATAAGTGGGATCCTGTATTTTTGGAAGGCGGTTTAGGTTTACAATTTAAGTTTTCAGGCAGAAAAATGGGAAACATTACGTTTCTTATCGCAAATCAACGTTCAGTCACAATAAATATTATTTTCTTCTCTACCATTGCTTTTCTGTGCATTCTCCTAATTTCATCACGGCCGCAGTGGTCTAAGCGATGGCCTCTGATCATTCGTCTGAAAAGGGTCCGTGTTCGAATCCCGGTGAAGCAAGCATGCTGTGCTTGTTTTACGGCACGGGCTTTCTCCCTTCCCAGGAGCCAGGGATCCTAAATTAGTGACGGGCGGCTGCTTATAGCCCATTGAGTTGCTCACGGTGGTCGTTAAACCTCCAAAAATCATCACGACGAAAGACACGTAGATATTCAAATCGATGTGACATCATCAACGATGTAGACAGTCTGGGATTTCTATTAGTTACTTCCATGCGCTTAATCGAAATGGAGTGGATGCCATGTCGTTGATAAACTTTCAAAGAATTTTGGCATGTATAAAAAGATTTCAAAGTATAAAGTTTGACGACTAAATCTGCATGGTAGATAAGCTTAGGTTCTTCAAGTATGAAAATTATTATTACTTTCATTGCAGAGCTTATATATCAAAGACTTCGTAATTCACAGTTAGTATGCAAGTGTTGCGCTTTCTTCAATGGATAAGGGAAGGTCTTACGAGTCGTCCTATGCACGAAGGACCACATTCACGAGAAAACAGAACAATGGCAAACTTCTCTCTTAATGAATACACATAGGAGTAATGGATGCTCATAGGAGTTAACGCGGATACAGGCATCAGTTTTCGAAATTTTCTAGGAGCCATGACAATAACGGAAGGGCTGTGTACACTATCAACTCAGCGATATTTTAAAGAAAATAAGCTTCTTTTTCAGTTTTCACATGAAGCATTACAATATATGGAAGTATATATATATAATGGGCTGGACATACTGCCAGAAGGACAGACCATAGATGGACAGCCGAAATTTTAGATTGGATTCCAAGGGACAGGAAAAGACCCAGAAAAAGACCACATGGGAGATGGGTGGATGAAATTCGTAAATATGCTGGAGTGACATGGAGGAGACTGGCACAAGACAGACCGTTGTGGAGGAAACTTGGGGAGACCTTCGTCCAGCAGTGGATTGATAATGGTTGACAATGATGATGATGATGATATATATGATTGTGGGTTTAACGATCCTCGTGAGCGACACAATGGGCTATTAGCAGTCGCCCGTCCCTAATTCCGGGCCACTGGTTCCAGGGAAGGGAAAGAGCCAGTGCTGTAAGACAAACACAAATTCATGCCTCACCGGGATTCGAACCCGCACCCATCTCGGACGAATGGTTATAAGCATGCGCTTAGACCATTGCACCACCTATATGGAAGTGTAAAATGCGCTAACCTTTTTCTGCCAAGGGTGATTGGATAGGGCATGTGGCGGTAAAGGAACAGCGAAATGTTTACTATAAACTGTAGTTACGTTATATTCTTCTGAGCGTGGTAATACGTACAACGTAAAGGAATGATAGGTGACCAATGATTTTAATTTCTTAATTGAGATGTCCCTGAAGATCAATGGAATGAATACGTTCGACAATTTTAAGAATTTCAGAATTTGTGTCTTTCCAAAAGAAGAATGTGTCGTATACATATCTTATTCACAGATCCAATTTCAGAAACTGGGAAAGTTTTCTTTAAAATCATGCGTATAAATTTCGCGTAAGATATGTGATATTTACAAGAGAGGTCATTGGTTAGTTAAAACGTCACCAGATTTTGACACTCCAGTACAGTAAAACATATTCTCCGAATATCAGCACGATATCAATTAAAAAGATTTCACAACAACCAAAATTCAAGAAATGAACTACTGACAACAGCAGTAAAAGAATTATTCCAGAGCATATTCAGACAATGAAATAATTTTCAACATTTCTGGTTGTGATTTTACTTGTATTCAAAAGCGGACTTTATGCTATACTGCAGTTTTGCTGTTTCAAGGAAACGGCAAGTTTCATACATAGTTTGGTCAGTTGAAGAATTCTTAAATAGTTTGAGAAATTTTTTCATTGGGTACGATATGTAGACGGCATATATTAGCGGCAGTCATGTGGATTATACTTTCGCAGACATTGTCTCCTCCCTCCTCCTTAGGGGACAGACAGGCGCGACTGCTGCCGTCACGTAGACTGGTTGCCTTGCTATGCTAGGACACAAATGACGCCCACTTTCAGCACATGTTGTGACCTCGCGATGCTTCATATGAACTAAGTAAGGTATATCATATTAAAGTTTTACAAAAACACAATGATTGTTTCTACTAGTTATAAAGAAAATTTAGCGACATCCTGGATAAACACGTTTTGTTTTCTATGCAAGACCGCTGTAAAAGAACAGTTCACCAAATCAGCTTAAATGCACATGAAATCTGTGACGTACATATATACCTTTAATTAAGCGTTCCTTTTGAATTCCTGTAGTTTTATTTAAATTCGGTTTCTCCACGTGAAATATTTTCTAAGCTTAGCATAACAAGATTCTTCTGATGAATTTGAAGTTGGAAACACCTGACGCCAGGTCAAGGTGCAACATACGTACAGTGGAAGCCTGTGATAATACAGGCATACGGGGACAAGGCGATAAACGCGTTATAGCGATACCCGCGGTATATCAGAATCTGAGTATTTATTTTTCTGTGTATGTATTTTGTTTGGGGTACACGATCGGACATGCGTTATATCCGATTCCGCGGTATAACCGACCGCGTTGTATCCGGCTTCCACTGTAATTAGGCTCGAGAGATAAGAGCTTGTGTGTGAAATGTTCGTTGTGCAATGTTTGAAAAGGCAATGATAGAGGAGAGATTTATATGTGATATTTGTAATCTTGCACGAATACCTTGTGTACGATGTTCTATATTGGGAGAGTAGTTAAGTAGAATTTGTACTCTCCATCGCACTGTTGTGGAGGAATAATTTGAGAGAGATAAAACTATGTGATAAGAAACATTGTTTTATGAGAGGATTTCATTCGATGATTGGTTTCTGTGACTTAGTAATGATAAACATTTAAACTGACTTTGGTGTGCCTAAATAAGTGCTCAGTGAATATGAAAGACTGAGACCCATAAGGGAAAGTAAAGTTGAAATGTCGATTCATGTCACAAGTTAAGCACTACCTTGAACTTAATGCATTATAGTAATAGTTTCAAACAAATATTCAACTAACATTTGTGAAAACACAAGTTTGTCCGCGACGGACATCGAACGCGTGTACCCTCACTCCGGAGTAAGTTGCTCTTCCAACTGAGCTATGCAGACAGAATGTCTCGGGGCAGATTTTTCGTCTTGACACGTGTTTTCACCTCTGTAGTGCCTCACACATTATAAATATCAATATCCAAAACTGTGGACAAATAACTAGGCCGCTCCGAATGCGCAGAGGTCTATGCGCTGGCTTCTGACTAGTATTCTGTGAAGTGTCCAGGCTCGGATAATGTGTTGGCCTTAAGGCACAGGCTCGCTACCTTCCCTGTAACCAATGGCCCTAAATTAGGGACGGGCGACTTCTTATAGCTCATAAGGATCAATGGCCCAGGATTTATAGTTTAGCAAATCATGTTAAGTTGCCTTTCCGCTTCTGATCAACTGAAAAGGCAATTTTAAGATACAAGGCGTGATAAAAATATCCAAACTGGATACATTAAAAAAGATACAAGACTTACATATTTGAAACTTTATCGCCATCGGAGCAGTCTCCTTCCGAAGCAACGCACTCAGCCCAGCGCTGTTTCGACTGCTCTAAGTATATTTTGAAGTTATCTTCTGAAACAGCGAGCAGCTGCTTCGCCGCATGCTGTTGTATCTCCTGAATATCTTGAATTTTGTTTTCCTTTCATGTGGTATTTGATTTTTTTGGGTGGGGGGGAGTCTCAGGGAGCGAGATCTGGATAACAGGGTGGCTGTCGGACATGTGCAATGCGTTGCTTAGCAAGAAACTGCCGCACAAGTTGCAATGCGTGAGTACGCGCATTGTCACAGTGGAGTTGGCTCTCACCACTCTCATGCAATGCATTTTGCAACGAACTGTATCCCTCAAACACCACAAAACTCGATAGTAATGCTCCTTGTTGGTTGGCCTGATGGAGCGTATTCATGATACACAATTCCCTCGTGATCGAAATAAAATTCCAAAAAACAGTCAGCATCAGCTTGACATTGCTGCGGCTTTGTAGTGCTTTTTTTTGGGTCTGGAAGAGTGTAAGCTCTTCCACTGTGAGTGAAGACCAAGCCTTATTTTCGGGGTCATACCCATAAACCCACAATTCGTCACGAGTTATGGTAGTTTTTTAAAAGTTTCCGTTGTTTTCGACGCACTCAAGCAGGTCAGCAGCAGCTGTAACATACACCTGTTATTATTCACCTGAGAGCAATTTTGGCACAAATTTGGCTGAGATGTGTCTCACACCTATATCATCCGCACGAATCGACTGGACTGAATCGAAACTAGCGTTGATGTCTTCAGATAACTCATGAATAATGATTCGGTGATTCCCGACCACCCCATCAGCTGTGCGCACAAATTCAACTTTGTTTTTACCTTTGTTGGTTACGGTCTTCCCAGACAATTCACCAATATCAGCACTTTCACAACCATCTTTAAAACGTTTATACCAGGCGCGAACGAGGCCGCCTGGACACCAGGAATATTTCCATTGAGCCATCGTTCCCACTAAAGGAGCTCTGACGACCGTCCGTAATCCAACACTCACCAACCCGTTTGGTCAGTGTGGTAAGTTATGGTCGCCGCCCCGGTGGCGCAGTGGTCTAAGGCGCTGGCCTCTGATCATTCGTCCGTAAGGGGTCCGGGTTCGAATCCCGGTCAGGCATGGATGTTGTGATTGTCTTACGGCACTGGCTCTCTCCCTTCCCTGGAACCAGTGACCCTAAATTAGGGACGGGCGACTTCTTATAGCCCATTCAGTTGCTCACGGTGGTCGTTAAACCTCCAATCAAAAAAAAAAAAAAAAAAAGTTATGGTCAAACCCCTGCAAAATGACCCACAACTTAAATCTTTGCCCTCAGTCTCCGACAGCTGGAATGTACCTGGCCAAGGCAAGCGGCCAGAGTGACATGAAGACAGTGCATGCTAAGAATTACCGGAGGACCGGACTAGGCTGCCATCTGATACTGATCTTGGCTACTTTCAACGGACGCTCTCTATTTTCTGATTCAAGGCTCCTTGAATTGGAAGAGGAACTACAAAAGATCAAGTGGGACATCGTCGGGCTAAGTGAGGTAAGGATAAAAGGAGATCTCATTGAACTGAAAAGTGGACATCTCTTCTATTATCGTGGGACAGATACTGGCAGAACTAGTAGTGTTGGATTTATAATAAACAAGAAACAGAAGAATAAAGTTCAAGAAGTTAAAAGTTCCTCTGAAAGAGCTACACGACTCGTTATCCAACTCTCAAGAATATACCAGGCTCAGATTATTCTAGCTTACGCACCCACCACAAGTCATCATGAAGAAGAAATTGAAGAATTGTATGAGGAAATTCGTCATCTAAACAATAAAGGCAAGTAGCACTTGAAAATAATTATGGGAGATTTCAATGCAAAAATAGGGCAACGGCAACAGAATGAAACTTCAGTAGGTAAATTCGCTCACGGCAAAAGAAATCAGCGAAAAAATTCTCTCGTAGAGTTTGCAGAGGCAGAAGGATTTTTCATCATGAACTCTTTTTCAAGAGAAAGCCCCAAAGGAAATGGACATGGAAGCGTCCCATTGGGTTGACTTGTGAAATTGATTTTATTATGTGTAACAAGAAATTTATCATGGAAAACTGCAGTGTGTTTAACAAGTTCAACAGAGGTAGTGACCATAGAATGATAAGATGTAAGATGCACCTCAATGCTAAAATTGAGCGTGGCAAGCTCATTAAACAAATAAAGTGTATTGACATGGTCATTGACCAACCTTAAAAAATATAACACCTTCAAACTTGGAACTGAGGAACAGATGATTCTTTGCTTCTAGAAAGTATAATGTCGGAAGAAGTGGACATCTCTGAAGTTAACAGAGAACTAACCACAGCTCCTATGGAAGTCGCAACAAAATTAGCTGGTACAAAAACAAGTTGTATATGAACACATTATCAGGAAACCCCAAAATTATGGTGCAAAAAAGAAGATAGATGAGGACAACTAAAGGAGATATCACTGAAGGCGTAAGAAAATTCAACTGTGGACTAGTGAGAAAAGCAACTTAAAACAACCAAAGCCTGAAGAGAGCAAAGGGACATCTCAGTAAGGGACGAAAACAGATTATTGCACTGAGAAAACATGATGATTCTGTAACAAAAAACAGAGGCAAAAGTTTGACGAGAGTGAAAGATTTCTACTCAAAACTATATGAAAGGGATGATACATGTATTCAAGACATTAAAAAGGTGCCAGTACCAAACTATATTAAAGGGATGATACATGTATTCCAGACATTAAAAAGGTGCCAGTACCAAACTATATGAAAGGGATGATACATGTATTCCAGACATTACGAAAGGTGCCAAAGGTTTGCCGAGAGTGAAAGATTTCTACTCAAATCTATATGAAAGGGATGATACATGTATTCCAGACATTACGAAAGGTGCCAAAGGTTTGCCGAGAGTGAAAGATTTCTACTCAAATCTATATGAAAGGGATGATACATGTATTCCAGACATTACGAAAGGTGCCAGCAGAAGTTGCACGTGCAATCAAGAACATGAAACGGGGAAAAGTTCCAGGAGAAGTTGGAATTACCGAAGACATCATACAAGAAGCAAGTGAAGAAATTGAAACAGTACTCGCCCAAGTTTTCACTCGATGCCGTAATGAAGACAAGACTCCTGAGGATTGGAACAATGCTGCAATAATCATGTTACATAAAAAATGTTACATTGAGGATCTCAGGAACTACAGACCTATCAGCTTCCAATCAGTGGTTTATAAAACCTTCACTAAAGTTGTTTCACACCGCTTGAAGGTAACACTGGGCATGGCTCAACCGAGAGAACAAGCTGGGTTCAGGAGTGGCTACAGCACTATAGATCATATCCATGTACTGAGAGAAATAATTGAAAGAGCTAGGGAACATGAACTCCAAATATGCGTGGCTTTTATCGATTATGAAAAGGCCTTTGATTCTGTGAAACCATAAGCCGGTACAATGGCTTCGAAATACTGAGGTATTGAAGATGCATACATTAATATTATTAACAGCATCTGTGAAAATGCAAGTGCAAAGATTCGGCTATTTGAGAATGCATCACCCATAAAAAGTGTAAAGGGAGTAAGACAAGGTGACAACATATCTCCCAAGCTCTTTAATGCCACATTGCAAAATGTCTTTCAATCACTGAACTGGGGAAACAAAGAGATAAAGATTAATGGAGTTTATCTAACTCACCTTCGTTTTGCTGATGACGTAGTGAGTTTTGCAACTAACCCGTCAGTGCTGCAGGGTATGATCCAGAAACTTGCTGACAAGAGTAAAGAAGTGGGATTTAAAATGAACTTTCAGAAGACAAAAGTGATGTACAATGCTTTTACAAAAAAAGAAGATTTATCGATTGATTGGGGGAAATGGAGATAACTGATACCTACATTTACCTTGGGCAGCAGACATCAAGTGAGGGTCACATTGATGAAGAAATTAATCGGCGTATAAAATTTGCCTGGCGAGCTTTTGGAAGAAACAGTATGATTTTCAAGAGAAATATGCCATTATGTCTTAAAAAAGTGTTTGATTAATGCATCCTTCCGGTGCTTACGTATGGTGCAGAGACGTGGACCTTAACTAAAGAAGATATTCAGACTGCAGACAACTCAAAGTCGCATGGAGAGGTGCATGCTAGGTGTAACCAGAAAAGATAAGAAGAGGAACTCGTGGATCAGAAAAATGACAAGAGTGGAAGACATCATGATCAGAGTAAAATCCCTGAAAAGGCAATGGGCTGTACGTATTACCAGAAGGACAGACCATCGACGGAGAACCTACATTTAAAACTGGATTCCAAGGTACAGGAAAAGACCCAGAAGAAGACCACATGGGAAATAAGTGGTTGAAATTCAAAAGTATGTGGGAGTGTCTTGGAGGAGACTGGCACAAGACAGACCGTTGTGGAAGAAACTTGGGGATACCTTCATCCAGCAGTGGATTGATAATGGTTGACAATGATGATGGTATATATATATTTTAAAAGTCTGTTTCAACAGCCGCAAAAACCATTTTTTCATTTTCAAATAATTAAATAAACATTAATGTTGACGCTCTTGCATTTTTATCATTTTATAGATTTGCTCTACAACTCTTGCAATTAAAAAAGGTCTTAAACAATTTTATGAAAATTATTTTGTTTGTGCTAAAATCAAAATTTTTGTAAACATTTAAAAAAATCTTAGCTTCAGCCCATTATGATTTCCTTTTTTTAACTGTAAACGAAAAAACATTTAGAAATCTAAATTCAACAGTAGCAGCGCAAGTAAAGCTCTTTTTTAAATATTAAGTTTTAGTAAGAAACCCTAAAACTGCAGTCCAGAAGAATGGGTACAATATTATTCACTAATCATTGCGTGAACACAAACGCTGTAACAACTGGTGGACTTGAGTTGAATAGACAAAGAAGCACGGTGAAATAATGGCGACACAGCTTTATTACGGTAGAAATACCGTAATATTTTTTTTCAAATAATAATAGGCCTTAAAATATTTGCTTCCAGGAATGTTTATGGTTCGCCAATCCGCCACTGGTTTATATCACTCATAAACTTGCGGAGGACTCATTCAATCCTCCCCATAGACTTTCTGTAACTTTAAGTATGGGTCTTTGAAAATTTTGGCAAGTTTTTCACAAAAGCTGATGCAAATTCGCTGATAATTTTTTCCAGCATGATAAATGCGACGAACAGCTTCACAGACGCAAGATGACAGTACTACTGTAAGAAAACCGGACGAGCAGAGGAAATGCGACTCTCGATAGACTATGTCAAGCCACTTCTCGTTGTGTCGCACGATTCGGAACTTATGCAACCAGTCTGGATACTTTTTCATCGAACCTCGTATTGTTTTGTCCATCCAGTCGAAGTTGTTTTTTAATTCTCTGAGTATTTCACTCTGGTGAAAGATTCAGTATTAAGGTTGATAGCAGAGAAACACGTTTCACAACAACTTGTCATTAAATTATTCCAACAACAGCTGCAAATTTTATAAGGTGGAGACAGCGTAAGAAAACCTTACATAAAAATACATGCGAAATTATATTTTTCGGTAGCCTATTTAGCTTGATGCTAAATATTTATAGAATTAACTAGTAAAACCTTGCTCTCTTATATGCATTTAATTCTTCATAAATGCCCCTCTTACGAGCCTCATTGGAATGAAGTTATTTTTTCAGTAGGCAAAGTTATGGCACTTTACAGTAACTCTTCTTTATTAAACAAGATATTCACAAGTTTCTTTGTTATTATGTTTTATCGAAAGAAAATATTTTTTCTCTTTCTTTTTCCCCTTTTCCTATAAGAAATGTCCGTGGAGAGATATCTCTAGCATTTCTTTATTAACGATTTGTCTGACGGCAAGGACAAATATAAAAGAGGATTCTGGAAAATTAAAGGTTTGTAAAGAGTTCAAGTATGCTAATTAAAAAAGCTTGATAATAATTATTTCTGGAAGATGACGATCAATAAGGATTCAGAAACTTATATTATTACTTTGCACAGTCTTCGACAGCTCTTTTTCTCAATCCATGAATCAGTGAATTTCTTTTTTCTATTTTCTTCTGCATCTCTTTTGTTTGGGTTGTTGGTTTTTGAAAAAAATTAATTCAGCTTAGAAAGTTTTAACGAACACTTGTATTTGTTTAAGAAACCTGAATCTATTGCTTTGGAAACAGCCGTTGGGAAAGAGCACACGTGATTGTCACTTCTCATCAGGGATATCCCTTGCATATCTTTTCAAGAAACTCAATGTCTTTTACTGGTCTTTCAGACGAAAGAAGAAATATAAAAGATTCCATTGTAGCACTATTTTAAATTTTTGCTGTCTACTGTTTATATTCCTGCTGAGGTGCGTAGAAACATTAATTGCTTACATTATATTTATATATAAATTTGCTGCCCTTCTATAACTGTTTATTTATTTAACTCAATAACACGTGACGAAACACATGAAATAAAGAACATAAATTACATCAAAGGAAAGATAATAGCAACGGCCGAAGAATGACTGTTCTGGTGTTAGGCACAACTGGTAGCTTCAAGAGGATTTTTTATCATAATCGTGTTGTCACACAGCCATTAAAAAAGTGCCATCTTGAAACAAAAATCGAAAATATTAAACGGTTAATAAAAATATTAAATTGCTGATACAAAATATTAAATTATTAATAATTTTATTTATAATACATTTTTAAAAAAGATGTTAACCGAGGGCCGCATTGAAGAAAAATTAACTAGCGGATAAAACTTTACTGAAGTGCATTTGGCAGAGACGGTGCGATTTCCATCAACTATTTAAAAACGTGTCTTGATAGAAAAATGGGTGTTTCATCAATTCGTCCTGTCAGTCCTTACTTATGGATGAGAGATATGGACTTTAACCAAAAACGACATATAGATGATGTGGACAACTCAAACGAGCACTGAAAAATGCGTTCTTGGTGTAACCAAGAAGAAAAAGAAAAGGAACTTATGTCTGGAAAATTGCGAGAAAGGATGGGAACATGGTCAAAATAAAATTCCTGAAATGGCAATTGGCTAGATATGTTGCTCGAAGAACTGACCTAGGCTGGAAAACTAGGTACACGAAAAGACTCAGAAAAAGGCCACATAGTAAATGTGTGTATGAAATTCGGAATCATGCTGAAGTGGCACGGAAGAGAATTCCTCAAGGCAGAGGTTTGTGAAAAAGACTTGGCGAGACCTTTGCCCAGCAGTGAATTGTTAATGTTTGAGGAAGATAATGAAGGTATTTGTATATTGTGTAAGGGTCAAAAGTCTTCGCCGTTTGCATGTGCGAAAAGTAAAGTTTTCTTTTCTTAGGCAATGTTTTATTTCAATCTATTACATAGTCCCCATTATTAAACACATCTATGTAAGAACGAAAAAATTAAGTATAACTGCGTACGCACTTACTTTATGGGATGTTGGTTTGAAAAACAAGGTAATTTCATTTGCATTCTACTTTTAGTGCTTAGGTCAAACAAAGCTTCCTCAATTACAAAAAAAAAACTTTGCAAGTGTTTTTCTTGGGAATCGTAACCAATGAATAAGTTTTTCACAAGTTTTAAACCATTTGAAAAAAATAATGCCGGGTTGAAAAAAGGCATAGGTTCGAAATTTCAGATATATTGTCGTCGCCATTATCTTCTTCCGAGGAACCATCAAACAATCTCCCATTACGTCGGAGATTGTTTGAACCTCTGAAGTTAGCACATTTTCATCAAGTGCAGCATACTCTTCAAAAGAGGTTGTAAGTTCATTGATCTATTCAACCTCTTGCTCAATCGCAACTTCATGTCCATTTACATCATCCTTTGAATCTATGGGGACTTCATGTGATGTTGGAAATTCGCCCTCCCCCAAAAAAGAAGAAATGCACGTGCTTGTCACGCTGTTCCACGAATATATGAAATGTATCGCTTCCAAAACCTTGATTTTCTGCTTCCACGCATCTTTAAGGTTTCCGGAATCAAGTTCAGCCAGTGCTTTTCTCATCAACTGTTTCCGGTAACGCCCTTTGAAAGAGCGGATAATCCCCAAATCGCACGTCCGAAGTATGCTTGTGCAGTTTGGAGGACAAAAACTGTATACGCACCTTTCGAAGTTTCGAATCAACATGTGCCGAGCACTGCTCAATAAACAAGATAATGTTTCGCTTTTGCGATCTCATTTGATTATCTAGATTGTAGAGAAATCTTGAAATGTTGTTTGCGTCATTCAGTTTTTTTTTGCTTGCATCATAGCCTTAGGGAAACTCTTGACATTTTTTGAAACAACGTGGTTTCGTAGAATTGCCAACCACTAGAAGTATTTATTTATCACCCCCTTCGTCACTGCAGCATAATAGGGCAAACACTTATATTTTTGACACCTCCTGTCGTGGTCAGTGATATTGTCACTGTTACAAGTAAGGCGGTGACTTTACAGCTCCGTCAAACCGGAAAGTACTCTTACAGTGCAGTGGCAGAGGAATTGCTCAGTCGACAACTGAGCAATAAACGAATAATTTATCTAAGGTTTCATCAGGCCTGGCGAGTCAGCTCACCGGATCATTCTCCTTGTGATTTCTGGCTTTGGGAATACTTGAAAGAGAGAATTTTCCGGATCTTCATTCACTCACTCACTCTCTCTCTCTCTCTCTCTCTCTCTCTCTCTCTCTCTCTCTGTCTCTCTCTCTCTCTCTCTCTCTCTCTCTCTCTCATATTTTGAAAAAGAGTGTCAGACGTGAAGTGGTCAACATCGACCGCGACCTGCTTTTAGCAGCCATTTCACATGACGTTGTTACTTTACAGCATGTCATCCCCTGTGATGTCCAACATATTGAGCTGATTTTTTCCTAAAATTGTTCTACTGTTCATAAACAGCAAATTCACACAAGTCTTTTTTCTTGTGTCTGCAACGTCATTATTTCCTTAGCGGCACATTTTTAAACTATTTTCTCAGCTGAATCGCTTTTCCATCTCTTAATAAAGGTATATCTACGTTTTGTAGCCATATTCCGGTTTCTCTGATTTCTAGACATTAGCAAATATGGATACTTCTCTTGTAACAACCGAGTATGACGAAGAAGGAATGTATTTTACATAGATACTCAAAATGAAAGATTTATTCAGAGATGTAAGTCATAGGTTTTAATGACGGCCACAAGGCTTGATTTTCAGATAAAAGCAAGACCCCACTGAGTTACCTTTTCGCACGTCTTTCGTTAAAAGAGGTCGTGCTTATGTTATCGGTTTGTCCGTCCGTCCGTCCGCCTGTACCCACGATATCTCTGCAACTACTGTATTAGTCCGATTTGAAAAACTCTTTTTGCATTGGGAATCTTGAAATAAACGAATAATGATCCTTTATTTTGTTCTGTTTTTCGATGTACAATTTCGCCGCTAGAGGGCGTAAATGCAGATGATGTCCAATTCAAAAATAGGTTTTATTCCACATATTTGCTTCTAAACATCCGATTAAAAAATTATTTTATCTTTGAATTCCATTTATGCCGAAGAGAATTTTAGATATAGTTATTTTTTCAAATTATGCATACATGTTCCGCTAGGGGGCGTAAAATAAATTGCATTTTCCCCGATAACTCTTCTCTAAAACTCGGAATCGAAAAAAGTTTCTTCAGCGGATACACCTCCTCGTGGAAAAATGTTTGCATATAATTTCTAAATTTTGGGAAAGAATACTTTGGCCACCAAGGGGCGTAAGCGTTAATTTTTGCTTCTGATGTATTTGCCATAAAATCTGAGCTTCTAAAATATCAATTGAAAAAATTATTTCGTGAACTGATGCTACTCACATCGATAACCATTTTTGGAATATTTTCTTCTTAAAATATTCCACAGTTTCTCCGCCAGGGTGCGTAGACGTATATCTTATTTTTGCCAATATCTCTACTTCTAGGAATCCGATTTAAAAAATTCCTTCTTTGTTGCATAGTGTTTTCAATGTGACATGTTTTTCATATAATTTCAAAATTTTCCAATAACTCATAGATTTTCCGCTAGGGGACGTAGAAGTAAATCGCGTTTCCCCCTATGATTCTGCTTCTAAACTTTCGATTTGAAACATTCTTTCTGCACCGGATACAGCTCCTCATGGGAAATCGTTTGCACATAATTTCTAATTTTTGTAACAAAAAAATAGTTTGGCCACCAGGAGGCGTAAATCTTAATTTCCGCTTCTGTTATATTTGCAGCAAAATATGAGCTTCTAAATTCTCGACTGAAAAAAAACGTCGTTTGTAGACCGATACTATTCATGTCGACGAACCTTTTAGGAACATTTTTTTCTTGAAATATTGCATGGTTATATCTCTACTTCTAAGAGTCCGATTTGAAAAAAATTCTTTCTTTGTTGGATAGTGTTTCCGATGCGAAATGTTTTTCCTATAAATTCAAATTTTTCAGGTAAATCATAGGCTTTCCGCTAGGGGGCACAAAGGTAAATTGCGTTTTCTGCGTTATTTCTGCTCCTAAAATTCCGATTTTCTTCCTGTATCGCATAGAAGACCTAATGGAAAATATTTTTCACGTAATTTCTAATGTTTGGTAAAGAATGGTTTGGCCACCATTGGGCATACGTGTTAATTTTCTTCTTCTGATGTATTTGTAGCAATATTTGGGCTCTTGAAAACTCGACTAATTGTTTTTTTATCTTGGACCGATACCGCTCATATGGATAAGCATTTTGAGAATACTTTCTTTTTAAAATATTGCATGGTTTACCACGAGAGTACGTAAAGTCACATCTTACTTTTGTCGACATCTCTGTTCTTAAGAGTCTGATTTCAAAAATTATTTCTGTGTTGAAGAGCGTTTCCGGTGCGAAATGTTTGTCATATAAATTTATGTGTTTCTTAACGCACAAGTCTGCAACCAGAGGGCGTAAGCTCACGATTCCGTTTACAGCAATATCTGAGGGATTAAAAACCCGATTGAAAAAACTTCTTTCTTCCGTCATATACTTTTGTTTTCCAAACCGGTTCCATTGACTTTGAATAGCTTTGATAAATTTAATTGTCGTCAGAACGGATTCAAAAGACGTGCTTACCACACCGAAATATTCTGTATCATCTTTCTTGTTTTAATTTAACTCAAAAAATGAGTGCTTAGAACATGAAGAGAGAGGTAGAGAAAGTATTGATATCTTTAGTCCAAAAGAGAACATGATACTTCTTAGGAACCTGGTTTTATGGATAGAGGTAACCATTAATTCAAAGCCTTTGTTTAGATTTCTTACTGTTCTTAGGGTGCATTTAACAACGCTCTTTGTTTTTCATCGATGCAGTTTTTATAAGGTGTAATATTTTTCTGTTCCAAAGTTTGATCATTTCACTATATGTATTCAGAGAAACCTTAATATATTGACAACAAAAAATGCTCAAATGCTTGATTAATAATATTCAGTGAATAATGCCCCGTTGAAGCCTTGTAACACTGAAACCATGAAAGGTATTTTTAATGTGCAGTGCAAAATTCACATTATTGGAGAAAGAAAAAATTTCCCATAATATGTACAGTCAAGTCACATTATTGTGACCACCTCCTACTTTTGACATCAACAGTGGGTAGCAATGAAAGAAGGCACGTGTCGTGAGCTGTCTTGGAGGATATAACAGGTGTGCTGTAGGCCTTCTGAAAACGTATCACTCGTTGCTGTCATGGATAAAAGGAGAAATTTATCAGATTTACAAAAAGGGATGATTATCGGCTTTCGGGCTAAGCATAGCAGCATTTCTGAAACAGCGCAGTTTGTGAACTGTTCGCGTACTGCTGTGGTTAAAGTGTATCGTGATTGGAGAATCGACACCAGTGCGAATAAGTTGCGTGGAAACTGCGGAGCACCACGTGCCATTAAAGTGAGAGGTGAACGTTGGATTCAAAGTTGCGTGAAGGCCGATCGTCACGCTACAGTGGATTAACTCACTGGCCGAATAAACCAGGGGTCTACCGGAAGAGTATAAAAAACGACATTTCAGCAAACCCTGCTGCGTATGGGGCTCCGATGCAGACGGATGATTGCTGAACCTATGAACGAAAAGGCTTGCATATGCACCGTAGTATCGGAATTGAGCTCCACTGATTGGTAAATGATTGCCTTCTCCGATAAGTCACATTTTCTGCTTCATCGAAAGGATGGACGTTGGCGTATAAGGCGAGAAACCTCGGAGGACAAACACTCTTTAAATATTGCTGGAAGAACGCAAGCTGGTGGGAGTAGCGTTATGGTCTGTAGATTGTTTTCGATGCATTCTCTGGGTCCACTCATACCTGCGGAAGGCACTATGGACCGAATTCGTTATGAATCTATCCTTGCAGACCACGTATACCCATACATGTTGATTGTCTCTCCTGGAGAGGATGGGATCTTCTAGCACGACAATGCAACGTGCCACACAGCTAGAAATGTCCGAGAGTGGTTGGAAGAGCACGATGAAGACTCGAAATTACTTCCCTGGCCCCCTAATTTCCCAGACGCAAGCCCAATTGAGCATCCGTGGAACCACTTCGATCGTGTTGTTCGCTCTATGGATCATCCACCACGCACCCTCCAGCAGCTGTCAGATGCACTGCCGTCAGCATGGCTCTACATACCTGTGACCCCCTTTCACTACCACATTGAGTCACCCCCAGCCGATCTAGCTGCTGTACGCGCTGCACATGGTGGTTACTCTGGGTATTAGCTGGTGTTCACAACAATGTGACTCGACAGTGTATGTAGAATCTAACTGAATAGTGATCGGACAAATAATAGCGAATTTGTAACTCAAACGCAACTACGGGTTTTGTCAATTTATTAAGTGTCACTAAAATAAAATTTGTTCGCAACAATCGCACGTCTCCTGTAGAATTACTATATCAAATTGCATCTTTATTTTCCATAAAAAAAGAAAACATCGCTACCAATTAATTACTAGCTACCGACAACCAATTTCTTTTGTTATTGCTTTATTTCTACAGAAGAATAATAATTCCCTACTTAATGTGCCACTGAAATGGTCTAAGAAAATGTTACGTGTACAACTTAATGATCATTGCAACATCATGTGACGCACAACTAGTCAGCTCTGATTTATTTCATTTCTATTGTACTCTATATACTGCCTAATTTCACTTAAGCTGCTCATGACGTACTTAATATAATCTCGAAGATCCCTGCGCAATTTGTTCTAAAATTAGCAGTCTCTAATTGCTTTCCTGGAAATAGCCAACCCAGTGTCTCAAGCTATTGTATTACGCGTAGTATTCAGTATTCTACAAATATGCAAAGACGAAACACTTCACTTCACGAGAGCTTAGCATATTTCACAGTACCACAATAAGTCTGATGTTCATGTTGTCAACAGTTAATATTTTAATAGATGCATTGTATTAAAAGTCGTAAATATCATATTCCACTCTTTCAACAGATTATAAGTCTGAAAATTCGAAAGCATTGAAGCCTAAGTTTGTATTTTCAGTTTGGTGAATTAAGAGCGCTGAATCCTAGCTCAAATGACTCTGAATTCCAGATGGAAAAATAGGTTTCATTTAAAGAAAAAAGAAAATTCATCACGCAGCTCTTTCAATAGATGATTGTGCACATCAGCTCATCAACCTTTCAATGGATGATTGGCACGCAGTTCTCATCAACCTTGTTTCGTTAGATTTCAATGCTGGTCTTTTGTCGCTAGCATCTGAAAATAATATCAATGCTTGAGTGCCGTGATACACAGCGTTGAAAATCGTGCAATTGTACTAATAAAGGATTCTCGGCGGAGTTCTTTAAACGCAAAGATGTCATTTTCGCCCAAAATAATTTCATACATATATTCACTCACCGCAGGATTAATTTCTTCGTGAAGAAGGAAACTTTTATTCTCCTAAATTTTCCTAAAGCTTTCACTCACGGCATAAATTTCACAGAAACCGTTCGTTCCGCTAGTTTATTGGAGGCTGGAATCTCCACGGTCCAAATTGAGCTTTGTTCAAATTTGTAATTTTTAGCGCTTTTCGACCAAAGATGAATCTATCGCCAGTTTGTCTAAAAAAACGAATGAGCACTTATTTTGTCTCAAGATAATGTTTCCTCAGACCGTGGTCTTGTATATTATGCTTTAAATAACTGAGTTGTTCACGTATCATTTTTCGGCATATATATAGATGCCGCACCTTTTTGCTGTTTCCCGTGCACCACTATGTCAGAAAACGTGAAAATTACATCATCCTGACACGGGAACAGAACCAGCACCCTCCTATTGACGTTCTGAGCTTACCACCAAAGACAACGAAGTTCCACGCAACTGAAGCTAAACAGATGTAGTTTAAGAATCCAAACGACTTACCGGAAGCGCGATAGTCAAAGAAATTTCCGTTTCATCGTAGTCTCTACGACTTTCCTTATCCATGTACGGATATCCAGTAGATCAATATTACAGGGAGATCCGTTTGGGTAGGAATATTTTAAAAATGCTGTGGTATATCTTTGTAATAGATATAATAAGTCAATATTTGGCAGAAATTACCTTTATGGATGGGAGTTTGCTAAGCCTCTGCATGACCCCCTTTGCGGATTCGGCAGTGTTCATACGGTTTGCCCATCCACGACACTTCAGAAAACTGGTCTACGTCATTTTCCTGATGATATAACTAATTCTCTTGGGTCTTCGAACTTCCGTATCATACTCCTCAACCCCGCGTATTTAAGGGTCCTTCTCCACAATCTTTTGGTTAGACGATATTGAGGCAGTGCAATATTGGCATTACTCTGATTTTGATAATAAAGTTTTCCAGGTAGCGCGCATTACTTCTTTGCAAGAGCCGTAATAGCAACTGGAAGCCTGATCACTGTCTCTTTTATCCTGCCAGGTGCCAGATCCAAATTTGCATATGAACGACCTGCAATTTCTTAAATTAGAGCAATAATGCTTGTGCTGTGAATCACAGGTAATCTATTGTGATGGCCAGATGTCTGTTCATGTCTGTTCTTTTCTTAAGTCTGCAGCGCCATTGTTTCCCTAGCAGCGCAGCTTTGAACTAATTTTTTGTACCACTGCGTTATATCTCTATGCCCTCAATAAGATAATTAGCAAGTTTCGTAGCGATGCCTCCAATTCTTGTTTTTCTAGAGAGCGAAAATAGAGATACTTATTTTACCATGGTGTGTCATAAGTTCGTAATGTTTCGTAGTACACATGGAGCAGCTCTGCTGAACATGTACGACATGCACAGTAAGGAAGAATGTTTCCCACGCCTGATTGAGAGACGTCCTCCGCTGCTCAGACATGTAGGAATGCGCTGGGTCCAACATGTGTGTTCCGCTCATAAGAGACGAGAATGTCGGAGGATAAACTCGTTCGTGTGCTCCTACGCCATTGTTGGAAAAAAGAGCTGAACGCAACAGCTGCCGAGATGTAAATTTCTAGTGTAGAAGGCGAGAGGACAGTGCATCCTGCAACACCGAGAAAATGGTGCCAACGCTTCCAGTCCGGAGACACAGAGCTCGTTGACAAATAGCGGTGTTTGAGACCAGTCACCAACAACACACAAGCCCTGCGTCTAGCTTTTGAACAGCACTCAGGAACCAGCATCAGATGAATAGCAGAAGAGTTTCATGCATCCCAAACCACCTTCGTTCGTCACCTATACCAGCTCGGTTTTCACTCCAGTCGTCCACGAATGGTCGCCCATGAGTTGAGCCCAAAGCAAGCTGAAGAGAGTGTCATTCTATTGAAGAATTGCTGCAAAATCATCTGTTTTGGCGGACAATCGTAACGAATGATGAGATGTGGGTCTTCTTACGTTATCCAGATATCGGAAACCTGCAGCTTGGGGATGAGGCTCAAGCAGTGGTTCAAAGAGGGCGTTTTGAAGTGAAGACAATGTTGCGTGTATGGTGGAATTTCGAGAGTCCTGTCCACTGGGAGCTTGTGCCACATGGTCGGGCCGTTGATGGGAACCTGAATGCCTACCAGCTGCAGCAACACATCTGCGCCATTCTACGCCAGCACTACCCAGTAATGGTGAACCGAAAGAAGGTCCTCCTACAATTCGACAACGCCCCATGTCATAGGCCACGGACTGTCAGCCACAAAATTAAGGATTTGCATGGCTTCGAAATCCTACCACGCCCAGCCTATAGCCCAGATGTTGCCACCTTCCCATCAGTTTCTCAACTGTTTCGTTCAATGGCGCACTTCTTGGCCGGCAGACAGTTCCATTCCTTGGAAGCTGTAAAAGATGGCTTCACTGAATTTTTTGCATTCAAGACAGCAGCTTGGTATCGCAACGGAATTGCATCTTTAGGTGAACGTTGGCGAAGAATCATAGACTCTGATTCTTCGCCAACGTTCACCTAAAGATGAACACCTACTTTGCCGAATAGCCATATGTGGGCAACATGCGGTACCGAACTAACCCCAAAACGCTGCGCTTGTGACACACCCTGTATAACCGCGCGGCATTTTTTATTGAACGGGAGACAGTGAGTCACAGGTAAATAAAAATCCACGCTCTTTGTAAAGAAAGGTGTGTGTGAATGTAATACGACATACTGCTTGAAGTAGGACTGCATGCTTTCTTGATATTTAAGTTGAATAAGCTGTAAAGTGTTGTTATCTACGAAGCTGATAATGTGATTCAGTTTGAGGCTGTTATAATTATTCGAAAAGTAATTGTGTTTTTGTCTAAACTAAGCTGTGGTTCTGCAAAATTGAGTTATACGGTGAAAGTCAACTACCAGAGTAATAAACGAGTTCATTGGATATTCTGTAAGTACCATTTCTGGCTATATCAATCATGCGGCCGTGAGATTCATTTAAGTGCTAGTGTTAATCATTCAACATTTAACTGTCTGTTGTTATAGCAAACAATCTTGCAAACACAAACTTAAATTTTTAAAACATTTTAAACCTTTAAATAGGATTAAAATTGCTTTGAACACAAATCCATTTGACCACAGTTCAATACGTTCTATTATTTTCTGAATAACTCTTTATATCTTTTTTAGGTCTCTCAAAAATCTACGTACGTTTAAATATGTAGAAGTAGCAATATATCGCGCATCATTCAGTTACTTCTATGGCTACAATATTCCATAGTCACTTTATCCAAATTCATGAACAAAATTTTGCATCTAGTATCTTTTTTCCAGAAAGTCACCAGAAATTTCTTTTGCATATGTGGAAATTTTCACCGTGAATTTATATTACAAGGAAAACTTAACTGAGGCAAACACTGTTGCCGATTAGATCTCCGATGAAAGAGGCATGCATTGTGACCAACCGTTTTGCATAAATATAATCGCAAATTTATTGAGAAAAAGTCCCCAAATCTTTCGAAATAAAAGATTGATCTTTAATACTACTTCTGCGTCCGAGAAATAAAAATCACGAAATGCTATTAGTATTTCAATTCCAAAGTATCATGTTTTTCACCATCAAAGGATTATCAACAAAATACGGAACATTGAGGACGACAAAATGGGCAGAATGTCACTGCTGATAACGAAATGAAACGCTTCAGCTTAATAAGTAGTTTATTTTTTAAAATGTAGAGTTCTAATTTCTAACGCGCAAAAAAACTTCGTGTGTTTCTTTGTTAATTATGCTAATAGCGATTCCTAAAGTTTGTTCTTTTGTTTGTGACCAAACTGTGAGAGAATTCCATACGTACTACATGATTCAACTCTCTTTGAGTTTCGTAAAAACTAGAAATGTTTTAACTCCAGATGATGTTAGCAGATCAATACATTTTAGTCTAGAAACTTTCAAGTATCTGAAATACAATCGAAAATTTATTAATGTTGCTTCCAGTTTTTGCTGAAGTGAAGCACTGAGGGAATGATATTTAAGCATGCTGAATTTTGATCCCCACTTTGGAGCAATCAATGAATTAAGACAGCTAATTTTTGACAAAGATATGTATTTCACGGTGTCAAAAAATGCTTCTAACTTAGTAGAGCTTAGACAGTTCCTAAGGGAAAATGCAAGAAAAAAATTAAAAAGAAAACTTTAACATGGAATAAGTATATATTATTATTGGATAGATGAAATAGTTGGCTAAGTTATAACATCAGTCATATTCTATTTTTGAACTATCGTATATTAGGGGCTTAAATATGTTAAGTATACGTTCTAAATTGTAAGCATCGGTCAGGTTTCCCTTCGTCTTTCTGTCTTGGGAGGTTGAGTATGTAAAACACAGGATCACATGATTTGTTGAATTGTATTTCTGTAATCATCAAGGAAGAAGCAAATGAGCTCTGTGTTAGAAAGTGTGCAAAAGTCTGCTTAACATTTACGTCGGGATTCCTGTGTAATCCTGTAGAACCCATCTCGCAACATGATTTGTACAAAAATATGTGTCAGACATTTTATACAGTGTACGGGTATTTATGTATTTGGTACAATTGGGAAAGATAGTATCTGACTGCTGCTGTTGCACGATCCAGCGAGATCGTTTAAATTGTTTCAAAGGTAAGTGACTTACCCTGCTGCTGTGGTAAGCGGCTGTATTGTGCATTGGCGCTCTTCGGCCTAACTTCCTATCATCCTCTGTTTCTAGTCCGGTCGTCGTCGGCATGTTAGGAGGAGGTCCTCGGCGGTGATATTCCAAAGTGGCAAATGCTCCAGCATTAGCATCATACTGAGTGAGCACAGGAGCTACTCCTGTTTGCTGAGGAAAAAACTCTATGTACGGCTCTTGGCGGTGCTACGCCAGAAAAAAAGGAAAGTAATAATATATGCATTAAACAAAAATATATCCATACCTTCTAACATTAAATGTGAATCGAACTACTCAAACTGTCGCTAAAGTAACCACAAAGAAATAGCTTATCATTTTTTAGCTCTTTTAGAAAATATCTTCCATGTGACTCCTGTTCTTGGTCAATACTCTTATGACACGTGTGGAACACAAGAGAATTACCTACCTTGGGAGTATTCGTAAATAACCGTTTGTGTGATCTCACTTTGTATTCATTTCTTAGTTCATACACTTTTTCAATAACAGAATGCCAATTGTTCGTGTTCCTCCTTGGTTCTGATCTTTCTGCGGCGACTGCCACTTACGGAAGCACATCGTCGAGGAAGATTGCAGTGGTGCCGTGTCAGACATACGTGGAGCCACGAATGGGACCACATATTCAATGAGACGATTCCCGCTTCTGTCTCAGCGCCAACGAATGCCGATTGAGCATCTGCAGACGACGTGGTCACAGGGCTGATCCTTCTGTCATCCGAGAGCGTCATACATCTCCTCTGCCTGATGTCATGACTTGGGTCTCTATCAGTTGGAACAGCCGCTCACAGTTCGAACGCATAGTGGATACAATAACATCACGACCCTACGTCGAAAAGGTGTTGAAGCCCGTTTCGTTCGCGTTCCTCCGTGGTATACTTGATGTTGTTTCAACAAGATAACGGTCGCCGTTACACTGCCAACAGCAGCAGACAGTGTCTACAAGGCAGGGATGGTCGCATCGTTGAGAAACATCAATGTCGTACATCGGTGATTACTCATTCCAAAAAGATTGTTGCATCGATAATATCGATGGAAATTTTGGACGTATCGGCGAAAACCTGGATGTTTCGACGTTTCTGCTAATATGCCAAAGATTTCGTACTTTTGCATCTGCATAAAATGGGGGAGGGGGAGGGGGTGAAATCACAGCTCAATATAACGGTAATTACTCACCAATTCACCATCGTGTAACTAATAATATTTGTGAAAATGCTCGATGTATTGGTCTAAACCACGATGTTTTTTTCAAAGTATCGGTTCCTATAGCATCGAGGAAAGAAACTGTACTTTCGCCTGCGAGACATCAATCAAAGCATCCAATTCATGACATACAAAGATGATACTCGATTCATCTTTATAGGAATTGAACAAAAATAATTTCATTTCTTTGTTCATACACCTTTTCAATCACAGAATGACAGGACTCGCCCAGAATATTTCCAGGGCATACGATCCAAACGCTCCTACTTAAAATATAGTGAAACCATAGGTCTGTTCAACCTGTAACCCACAACAAATAAATCCTTACAGGATTGAGCAAACGTAATACAGAACGCTGAAAATGATGTCTAATCGAGCTATAAGAAACTTACAATCGCAGATAAATACTGAAATACTAAAACTGTCACTAAAGATATAACCCGGTTTAATTCCTACAAAAAGTTTATGTACATTATGTTGTACTGATTTTGAGAAAAAGTTGTTTCTGCTTTCGCTTTGTTCAATTATTGAAGCAAATTATAGGATAAAAAATCATAAAACTCAAAAATATATAGATATAAAATCTATAGTTAGGATATAAATATGTTATTACTCTTGAAACGCTTTCATATACCTCACAATCAATATATAAACTGAATACTCTTTATATTTAATTAATTAAATTACATGCTATTTATTTTCGTTTTTCAAAATATCTATAGATAAATAAACATTCTGTGTAAACTATTTGTTGTTGTTTAACAATTTCCCTTATAGTCCAGTTGACTTCGTGCACATTTACCTTAATAACTTTGCTTTGATTTTCCCCGTTAAATGACTTTTTCTCCGGCACACTTATTATTCTGTTCAGAGCTTGTTTTTGACTGTCATATTCAACGGTTAGTTTGAAATTTTTTACCGAAGCTTTCTCTACAAAATAATGCGACATCTGGCATTACAAATAGGCACTATCTAAATTATCGACAATGTGCTGTTGGGGGCTACATCTGTTTTTAAATGTAATTTTGCTCACTTTGAGATCTCAAGGTTTCAATTTTTATTGTTGGTTAGAGCGTATAGATAGATCGATATTTTCCAAAATGTATAATATAATAAGCACTAAACTCAAAAAGTTAGTTAAATTAAAAAAGTGAAAAATAACTAAAGCGTACAAATTAATATTCGAATTGTTCTAAATTAAATTAATATACAAACTCAACTTGCTGTGGTATTAACATTTCAACTCGAATTTTGTAGATCGGATAAATAGAACTCGAGTCATTTATAATTCAATGATTTCAAATTAGTACTCGATGACTGTGATAACTCAAAGTGATCGCGTGCTATTATATAACACGCAATCACTTTGACATTAGATCGCGAGCTATTACATGGCATACAATCACTAAGACATTAGATCGCGTGCTATTGTATAGCACGCGATCATTCTGACATCTCGAGAGCACACACGAATTGATCGGCACGTGATGGCGCAACAATACAGATGTTGCTGTGACGTCAAGCGTTCCAGGCTGATCCGGATGTTTATATTATTAATAATGATTATATTGAAAATTTAAGGACGGATAGGCGCAAAATTTGGAACTTTTTCAGAGGAACAAAGGGACTATTATAACATATATTCATGGGAGGAAGGACTTGTGTTACACTTCATTTCGGGAAGGAATTTTGAACCTTAGATATGATTCTAATATTCGTGCTCTACCTGTGTTTTAAATCTTTACTTTCTAGCAAACGACGTGAGCACAAAAATTTCCCAAATGAAACAAAAGAGAATAACGGGATGTGTACAGCTGCATGCATGAGTTATCAAGGCAATTTAATTGAGCATGATCAGAAAACTAGTTATAGAAGATGGAAAGTGATTGGTTTGCTCAGAAAATACTAAGAAGCAACTAGATTTAAGGTTCTCATATTAGCAAGTAATCCGATTTTACAGAAACTTTTTACATAAAGCATTCATTAGCAAAGTTCAGTAAAGGTCAAAATTAGCCACAACTGAAAACGTGGTTTCAAAATATCCTTTACACTTTTCTAATCTGTTGCTTCTAAACAAGTGTGATCAATAAATTTAGTTTATTTTAATGCGTATATTTCCACAGTGGGATGTAAAGTCAGGTGAGGCGTAACATCACAGCTTCTCCTTGACAAATGTCAACCCCGCCTTTTCGTGGTGCATCCTGTTCCCACTAAAGGGGCTCTGACGACCGACAATAGCGGTATAACTATACCATCGGGATTAGAGGAAATGCTATCCCACACTCACCAACACGCTTGGCCAGCGTGGTGAGTTATGGCCAAACCCTCCAAAATGACCCACAACTTAAATCTTGGCCCTCAGTCTCCGGCAGCTGGAATGTACCTGGCCAAGGCAGAGGCCAGTGCGACATGAAGGCAGAGGGTGCTAAGAATCCCCGGAGGACCGGACTAGACTGCCATCTGATGCTAACCTTGACTACGTATAATGGACGCTCCCTATCTTCTGATTCAAGGCTTCTTGAATTGGAAGCGGAACTACAAGGGATCAAGTGGGACATCATCGGGCTAAGTGAGGTAAGGAGAAAAGGAGAAGATCTCATTGAACTGGAAAGTGGACATCTCTTCTACTATCATGGGACAGATACTGGCAGAACTAGTGGTGTTGGATTTATAATAAACAAGAAACTGAAGGATAAAGTTGTAGAAGTTGAAAGTTCCTCTGACAGAGTTGCACGACTCGTTATCCAACTCTCGAGAAGATACCAGGCTCAGATAATTCATACTTATGCACCCACCACAAGTCATCCTGAAGAAGAAATTGAAGAATTTTATGAGGAAATTCGTCATCTAAATAATAAAGTTAAGCAGCATTTGAAGATAATTATGGGATATTTCAATGCAAATATAGGGCAACGGCAACAGAATGAAATTTCAGTAGGTAAATTCGGTCACGGCCACAAAAACCAGCGTGGAAATACTCTCGTTGAGTTTGCAGGGGCAGAAGGGTTTTTCATCTTGAACTCCTTTTTCAACAAAAAGCCACACAGGAAATGGACATGGAGACATCCAAATAGAACAACAAGTGAAATTGATTTTATTATGTGTAACAAAAAATTTGTCATAGAAGACTGCAGTGTGCTAAACAAGTTCAACACAGGTAGTGACCATAGATTGGTGAGATGTAAAATGCATCTCAACACTAAACTTGAACGTGGCCAGCTCATTAGACAAACAAAATGTATTGACATAACAAACCTTAAAAAACACCATAATACCTTCAAGTTGGAACTGAAGAACAGATTCTCCGCTTTAGAAGACCTTACATCGGAAGAAGTGGATATTTCTGAAGTTAACAGAAAATTAACCAAAGCTCTTATGGAAACAGCAACAAAATTAGCTGGGTCTAAGAACAAGTTGCATGTGAACAAATTATCAGGAAAAACCAAAATGTTGATGCAAAAAAGAAGAGAGAAGAGGACAACTAAAGAAGATGTGACTTCCAAAGTGGAATATATAGAGCTATGCAAGACAGTACGAAAAAGTATCACTGAAGACGTAAGGAAATTCAACTGTGAATTAGTGAGGAAAGCAATTGAAAGCAAACAAAGCCTAAAGATAGCAAAGGGACATCTCAGAAAGGGAAGAAACAGATTATGGCACTGAGAAAAGAAGATGGTTCTGTAACAAGAAATAAAGGCGCAATTTTGACAAGAGTGAAATATTTCTACTCCAAATTATATGAAAGGGATGATACATGTACTCCAGACATCATGAAAGGTACCAGAGTTCTTCCAGTCCTCCCAGCAGAAGTTGCACATGAAATCAAGAACATGAAGCTGGGAAAAGCTCCAGGAGAAGATGGAATTACTGTAGACATCATACAAGAAGCAAGTGGAGAAATCGAAACAGTACTCGCCCAAATTTTCACTCGATGCCTTAATGAAATGGAAAATTCCTGAGGATTAGAACAACGCTACAATGATCTTGCTACATAAAAAAGGTGACATTGAGGATCTCAGGAACTACAGACCTATCAGCCTCCTATCAGTGGTTTATAAAATCTTCACTAAAGTCCTTTCACACCGTTTGAAGGTAACACTGGACATGGCTCAACCGAGAGAACAAGCTGGATTCAGGAGTGGCTACAGCACAATAGATCATATCCACGTACTGAGAGAACAAATTGAAAGAGTGAGGGAATATGAACTTCCATTGTGCATGGCTTTTATCGATTATGAAAAAGCCTTTGATTCGGTGAAACCATCAGCAGTTACAATGGCTCTGAAAACCTGCGGTATTGAAGATGCATACATTAATATTATTAATAACATCTATGAAAATGCAAGTGCAAAGATTCGGCTGTTTGATAATACAGCACACATAAAAGTAGGAAAGGGAGTGAGACAAGGTGACACCATATCTCCGAAGCTCTTTAATGCTACATTGGAGGGTGTCTTTCAGTCGCTGAGCTGGGAAAACAAGGGGATAAAGTTTAATGGAGATTATCTAACTCACCTTCGTTTTGCTGATGACGTAGTCATTTTTGCAACAACCCCATCAGAGCTGCAGAGTATGATCCAGGAACTTGCTGACAAGAGTAAAGAAGTGGGATTAAAAATGAACTTTCAGAAGACAAAAGTGATGTTCAATGCTTTTTCAAGAAATGAAGACTTATCGATTCATGGAGAAAAGCTGGAGATAACAGACACGTGCGTTTATCTTGGACAGCAGATATCAAGTGAGGGTCACATTGATGAAGAAATTAATCTGCATACAAAACTTGCCTGGTGAGCTTTTGGAAGAAACAGCATAATTTTCAAGAGCAATATGCCATTATGTCTTAAAAGAAAAGTGTTTGATCAATGCATCCTTCCAGTGCTTACATAGGGTGCAGAAACGTGGACCTTAACTAAAAGAGACATACAAAGGCTGCAGACAACTCAGAGTAGCATGGAGAGGTGCATGCTTGGTGTAACCAGGAGAGATAAGAAGAGGAACTGGTGGATCCGAAAAGTGATAAAAGTGGAAGACATCATGATCAGAGTTAAATCCCTGAAATGTCAATGGGCTGGACATACTGCCAGAAGGACAGACCATCGATGGACAGCCGAAATTTTAGATTGGATTCCAAGGGACAAGAAAAGACCCAGAAGAAGACCACATGGGAGATGGGTGGATGAAATTCGAAAGTTTGCAGCAGTGACATGGAGGAGACTGGCCCAAGACAGACCGTTGTGGAGGAAACGTGGGGAGACCTTCGTCCAGCAGTGGATTGATAATGGTTGATGATGATGATTTCCACAGTCAACAGAATAAAAATTGAAGGACAAGATATTACTCTTGTCTTCTAGCAGAATAATTTTGCATAATGGAGAAGTTGAGAATTGGCGAGAAGTATGGTTCATGGCATAAACTATGCTAAGGAAAATTGTTTTCTAAATATGTTTCCCGAAAGTAGAGATAGCGAGAAAAGGTTTTGATCTTTACGCCCTGTACGGGAAAAGTTGTACATTAATTAACGATTATAACGCTCCCATTCTTTATTGTAGCGAATCGCATACAGTAAAAAATAATTTCTCAATAGGTTTTTCCGAAGCGGAGATACAGCTGTAAACAATCACCACCTAGCAACAACTCTGTGTGCAACAGAATTCCTCAAAAACAAACATAAAGTGTTCTCCAAAGTAAATCGTACCCAGTATTAAAACAATTTTTTAAATCGCACATTTAGAAGCAGATATGTTTAGAAAAGCAGATTAACCATTTGCGACCCTGGCGGCGTAATTATACATTATTTTGCGATGAAATACACACAAAAGGGTTTTCACAGTTAATAGTATCTGACAGAAAAATAATTTTTTCAATCGAGCTTTTAGTCCCACAGATACTGCTGTAAATGAAAACGTGCACCTACGCCCTCTTCTGGCGCAGTTATGCTTTAAGAAAAATTTTAAATTACATGAGAAACATTATGCACTGGAAACACTCTCCAACAAAGGAAAAAAATGAAATCGGACTCTTAGATGCAGAGAAACCGACAAAAATAAGATATACATCTGCTCCCCTGAAGGAAAAACTATGCATTATTTTAAAAATAATGTATTCTGAAAAGGTTTCTAGAGGTGTGCGGTATCGACTCACGAAGAATTTCTGATGCAGGAAGAACTTTCTAAATCTGAAGAATTTTCCATTGATCTCGTGGAAAACACAATTTACCTTTACTCCCTTTAGCAGAAAATCTGCGCATTACGTTAAAAAGAGCCTGTACTAAGAAACAACTAGATTTAAGTACTGTACTTAAAACAGTCTTCGATATAAATGGCATCGTAAGGAAAAGAAATGTTTCAATCGGAAATATAAACGCAAATTTATGGAATAAAATGCATTTTGTAGTCGATATAATCTGCATTTAAGCCCACTAGCTGTGAAGTTGCGCAGCGGGAAAAACCGGAATGCAAAGATCATCGTTCTCGCATTTTAGGCTTCCCAATGCAAAAATAATTTTTTGAAATCGGACTAATACAGATACTATATATGGTGACCACAGGTGGACAGCCGGACAAAGTGAAAACACGAGCACGATCCTTTTTTACCAAACACGTGCTCATAACGCAGTTTCAATACTGCTAACAGACAAGAAAACCAACAGCCCGCCGCAGTTGGTTACGGCTATGAAGAGAATTAACTACAAAACATCGCGCAGGGGAAAAAGGCCGGAATGAGTAAAATCCCAATACATGTAATAGAATTTTGGTATATATTTCTCGGAAAACATGGAATTTCATAATTTTTTTAGAATTTCCAGGATGCGTACAAACCATGTCACTTAATGTACGTAGAAAATAATCTTTACCCGTTTGATACATCCGTCATGAAACATTCGATGTATAATTTTCTGAAACTTGGAGAGGTTTTTTGCCTACCCCTTCAACAAGGATTTACAGGTGCCGACCTGGTGGGCAAAATCCCAAAATTTATTTGCAATAGAGAACGTGTGAAACGTCTCATTAAAGGACGATTTACCGACTTTGAACGACCCACTCCCAGTGTCGGAGAATTTACAAGTCAACGACGAATGGTCAGCGACACATCGCGATAACATCTGGGAAATTTTCCAATTGATGCCTTGTCGTAACGTATAGCCCAGCATACAGGTCATACGGCCAACTGCCTCAGGCCCCATTATACTCTTTCTCGCCCATTTAATTTACACTGATGAGCCACTAAATTACGGCCATCTACCTTATAAGCTGTAACACGCCTTTAGACCGCAGAACAGCGGCCGCTCGGCGATGCATCGATTCGATGATGAGGCGACAGGTATCCTGGGGTATGTGGTACCATAATGTCAACAGCAAGTCTTCCAATTCCCGTACACTTCGAGGTGGTGGTGATTTAGCGAGAACCCGCTTTTCCAAGTCGAACCACAAATGTTCGATTGGGTTCATGTCAGGTGAATTTGGAGGCCAGGGCATTAACAGAAAGAAACCAACATGCTCCTCGAAACACTCTTTCACGACTCTGGCAGTGTGGCATGGCGCATTATCCTGTCGGTAATGGCCATCACCAGCAGGGAATACAGTTGTTATGAATAGGTGAACTTGGTCCGCAACGATGTTCAGATACCTGACATCTTCCAGGGATTGTGCTACTGGGATAATGGGGCTTAAAGTGTCCCAAAAATCATTGGCCACAGCATAACACCGCCGCCACCGGCTTGTTTCAGCTCAACAGTGCATCCAGGTGCCATAGCCTCCGTTATTAATAGACTTATCCGCGCTCGGCCGTCTACGTGATGCACCAGGAATCTTGATTCGTCAGACCAGGCCACTCTCTTCCAATCATTCACGGTCCAATCTCGACGATCTTGGGCCAATTTCGTGCTTTGTTGATGATGATGATGTGGAGTGAGCATGGGGACTTGGCTGGACCTTCGGTTAAGCAAGCCCATGCGCAGAAAGCTGTGATGAACTGTGCACTGTGACACATTGCCCTGATTACGACTGTTGTAGCTGCGGGTGATTTGTCGCACTGTGGCCCTGCGGTCGCTATGAACAATTCGTGATTGTCTCCGCTCCCCTCTGAAATCAATGAGCTACGAACGATATACGGCTGGACGACGGCTCGTGGTTTGGCCATCGGTGCACCAATTTTGATACGTACTAACTACAGCTGCACGTGAACAAGCCACAAGCCGCGCCGTTTCCTAATCGTAGTTCCCAGGTGACGAGCCATTACAATTTTTTCTTTATCAAACTCAGATAAATCGGCAGCTTTTCCCATTCTGATCCCCAACACTCTACTAACCGAAAGCCGAACCTCGGGTTGTATATATACCGCTCCTCTGTGAACTTCACCTGCGTCACCGTTCGGTTTCCAGGCGCGCTCATTTCTCTAGGCTGGAGGTGGTCATAATGTAATTGCTCATCGGTGTACGCAGTGTTTTTCATGTGGAAAATTTCGTCTCGTTTTGTGAATTCCTTCGTAGCGTAGCATTTTCTATTATGGAGCAGGATAAAGAGAGGTGTGCTACTTAAGAAACAATTTTGTAGAAACCAATACCGTAGTTTTTAAATGACTAATTATATGAAAAGCTAATATACTTAATCTAATATAACAAAGTACACTTATCTAATATAACAAAGTAAATAATAATAACGGATGCATATTCGAAAAAATCATGGATGCATGCTAGAAAAATCGGAAAATTGTATATAACATTTCGAAGGATAAAAACGATGTTTTAAAATTTAAAGGAATGCAGTAAAAAAAATTCATTTTATTTCTCCGTTTGCGCTTTGGTTAAAAATATTAAATGAAGAAAGCTGGAAAGATTGATATCGGAGAAGCAGAGATTTCCCTGTCGCTGCTGCTTTGTTGATCCAAGTGGTTTCAAATAACATGCAATTCTGAAAATGCAAATCTCAATTTATCAAAATATTTTTGCAAAACGATTCGTAACAATAATTATCATTATCTTTCGTGCATTGCTTTCAAATACACTATAGGTTTGTGTTTCTAATTCCCTATTTATATTTATTATGTAAAATGAATGAGAAGTGGAAAACGTTATGAAAACAGTCACACCAAAAATGAAATGAAAGCAGAGGAACTTTTCAAAATATCTTTCTGTGCTCCATCTGCTGAGCTATTGCTTATCAAAAATACTTTGCATGGTTGCGGGCGGACCAACCGATCCTAATCAATATACATGTAATGCCATGCGTTCTTTATCCGTCTCGCTGTCACCACTGTCAGAAACACGAGGTAGAATTGAAATTTGAAACGAGCTGTATTTCTGCTTCGTAGAAAAGTCATCATTTAAATGAGATGATTGGAAGAAAGGAGAATGGAGACAGATTTATACACTTGTTGAACATGACAAACGCACGATTCGTAGCTTCTATGACAGTGGAAATGTAACAAGAAAACAGTGAATTACATTTCCTCTTTTTCTCTGAGCAACTGAAGTCAGATATTTTGCTGGATTTATCTGGAAAATGGGAATTTGAAACTACGAGTACTTTTTCTTCCTGTTTTGCTGAATTCAGACAGACGAATAAAACTGCGTTGTACTGAATTTCATAATTTTAATTTATTTGCACATATATGAATTGAAATGCAGCTCATTTTATGAATTGAAATGCAGCTCAACACTCCTATTTTGGCCACCTCTGCTCAATGCAATCCACATAAATAGAGTCATATTCTCTCTCGTTTTATGTTGTATATTAAAATCATTTTATCCACTGAACCCTTCTGTTAGTGTACCCACAATCAAGTGCAGTTATAATCGATTCGAAAGCATAAATTCTTAAGCACCTTAAGAATTGTCAACACATACTCACACAAATATAATCAGCCGCCCCCGGTGGCGCAGCGGTCCAAGATTTGGTTTCCGATCGTTCATGTGAGATGGATCTGGGTTCGAATCCTGTTGAGGTATGGATGTTGCGTTTGTCTTACAGCGTTGACACTCTCTCTTTTTCCTGGAACCAGTTGCCCTAAACTAGTGACGGGAGACTAGTTACAACCCTTCGAGTTGCTCACGGTGGTCGTGAAACCTCCAAACCACAACAAAAAATATAAATCATTCAGGCGTTTCTGTCTCGCGTACAGTTTCTCAAACATTTTTGCAGAAAGTTTAGAAACACGACTCGTGGTAAGATGAAAACAACGACTCTCGTGGATGTCGTATTATTCGTAAAATTGGCGGCTGATTCGAAATGCGTTTTCTACTTTGGAAAAATAAAAAAACGAAATATGCCGATTCTGACAGCACAGAAGAAATCGTCAAAGTACTAAGACACATAGTGAGGCTTCCATGAGATAACAAAAGGTAAAACCATGAAAGTTATAGAAGCTACAGATGGAAATGTAGAACTGGGTTAAAGCGTGTGTTAGCAGATACCTCATATGTTGACAACAAACTGAAGCTAGGCTCACCATTACCTAAAACGAAGGGTGGCTATTTTGCTTGGAAGACAGAAAAACTAAGACGAGCTAGTGGTATAAATCGGACTGAACACAGATCCTATATTTATTTAAACAGCGTAGATCACCATTCTTTGGGAACACATTAAATTTTAAAATTTCTGCATCCATTTTATAGCTATAGTGGTGTGGAGGTTTAAAGCTAGAGCTGTTCTTCTTACCCAATATTCCCCATTCTGTAGCAGACTCCGGAGCTGAAAAACTAGCTTCTGGGATTTTGGAAAAAGTGTTTCGTTCCGAGGCACTTTGTCGAAGTACTTGTTATGTTCTGGAGTAACATGTACGGTAAATGCTTACTAAAGCACTGAGAGTGCAGGATATTGCATCGACAATATTGCAGAAACATTCTGCTGACACGGACAATTAAATTTCTGCTTACAGTATTTTGCACAATGAAAATGCTTTGTCCATGGTGTACATGTTTTGCCACGAAAAATGCAATCCTTCGGAGCCAGGAAACAATGTACATATTACTATGGCCCCCGTAAAGCTCAAATACTCCTTCGTTGTGCCCTTCTGGAAAATTAATAGATCACATCTCCACAGAGGTGGATGTGACCTTCGTTCCTTTCATTTCCGCTCGCCGTTTTTCGTTTTCGCCGATCGTGGAGATGTTAAAAGCACAATTAAGCAGAGCTGGGCATACAATCTGAATAAATGTATCTGTGACATGCTGACAGATAAGATTGTACACTATTTTATTGCTGGCGTTACCTCTATATGCAGACATGCTGAAACTCTCTCTCTGTCCCTTTCTCTCTCTCTCTCTCTCTCTCTCTCTCTCTCTCTCTCTCTCTCTCTCTCTCTCTCTCTCTCTCTCTCTCCTTTAAAAAAGTAGGATATGTCTTTGTATCTCATAAAGAAAGCATATGGACTAAAATTTATTCATGTTTGCCGTTTGCTTTTGGATGTGCCTAATGACTAAAAGCTCGGATGTGTTTAAAATCCTAGAATTAAATTAGAGTTTCGAAAATTGTGTGTATATATATATATATATATATATATATATTGTGACGTGCCTGCTCAGCAAGACGCACACGATATAAAGGCAGATAGCAGTCGGAACGAACGTCCGCGTAGCTCAATTGGTAAAGTGACTTATTCCGGAATGAGGGGACCCGGGTTCGAGCCCCGGCGTGGACAAAAATGAAGGAGAAATTTACTTCGTTATAATTTTGCCCGAACTTTCCGGATGACCCGGCCGTTCAAAATCTCGCAATGGTGTGATATTCCTTCCACACCGCGAGATAGGAAAAATAAGAGAATCCCTTCTCCAGCGCTTTGAAAAATAAATGCATATGCGTGTGACGTTGCATTCCACACACCAGATTGACTGGGAGTTCTCAAGTGCACGTTCTACAGCGGATGGCTGCCTGCAACGATTCATGGTCACGACTGACCCGTGGGCCATGCCCCGGCCCTCTTTCGGGAGGGTGGGGGGAGATGTGACGTGCCTGCCGAGCAGGACGCACACGACATAAAGGCAGATAGCAGTCAGAACGAACGTCCGCGTAGCTCAATTGGTAGAGTGACTTATTCCGGAATGAGGGGACCCGGGTCCGAGCCCTGGCGTGGACAAAAATGACGGAGAAATTTACTTCCTTAAAATATCTTTCCGCTCATCGTTACTTTCATTAATTTACCTACTGAACAAAATTTCCTTTCCAGTCCCAGCAGATTGGTGAAGAAAACTTTTATTATCGCAGCACAGAAGAAAATTCTGTGTACGATTATTTCATGCTGCTTGTCCTCTCTGTCTATGGACATAATATCATTATTTCCGACTTGAGTTCTTTGAGAAAGCTCAGCTTCCTCTGCAGGATAGTTTTATTGCAATAACAAAAGGAATACAAACATGAACATGATTTTTTACCAGCTCGATACAGAAAATAAATTTTCAATTCCGAGTTTTAGAGCCACAATATAGACTTTATAAATTCTAAAAATGACGTTTTCGCAGACAGAATCATATGCAGAAAATCATTTAGTAACCAGTGTGAGCAAATCTAAGGGCTACAAGCAGTCGCCGATCCCTAATTTAGGGCCACTAGTTCTATGGAGGGAGATAAAACTAGTGCCGTAAGAAAACTACACCACTCATGATTCTACCGGAACTCGAACCCAGGCCCATTCGAACAAACGGTCGGAAGCTAGTGCTTAGACCACAACGACATATAGACGCCAGATAACGTTTGAATGAAGCTTTTAAAAAATGTTTTCTGCAGCTAAATATACCTATGGTCAGAAATACAGATGCGTTTTAACAGTATAATGATGGCTTCTTCTACATGCTAATATTTTTTTAATCCTTTAGTCCTTCTAAGTGTAAACATCGTCTTATAAAACGGACAATTAAAAAAGTAGGTACATGGAATAATGGAACGCATACCAAACATTGTGCGCATTTAAAGTTAATCATGGTACTCCATAAATATATCTGATATTTGTCCTTCTCTGTTGCAATTCCCATTTGATATTACCAGCAGCTGAATACAGAAGTAAATTCAAAGAATCATCTATTTAGCGCAGCTGATGTTATTTGCATTTCAAATCATGCTCGAAATATGGCTGAAAACCATTTGTATGCCATTTGAATTATAAATTGAAAGCAGTTTAAAGCTGTATAAATAATCCACAAAGTCACAGTTCTAATGATTCTTGCTTTAGTTTCTCTGATACTTCTTCTTGTTTCGAAATTTCGCAGCAAACATTATATTAATCACCAAAGTCATGAAGAAGCGAAACTCAAAAGAAGTCTTCAAAATTCACTGCACTGTTGTATTGATAAAACATACATCGTAATATTTATTTTGCAAACGGGCGAGAAAACGTTTTCTTGTACTAAAAATGAAACTTCTCTGCCTAACACAACCGTTGTAATCAAATCATTTTTCGAAAGATTTATCAGTTCCTTCTAAGCAGGAGTTATGGGAGAGAAAACAGAACAGAATGAGGGGACAAAGGCTGAAAATTTCTCTTTCTGTCCTGACTTCGATAGTTTAAAACTTAGATGACCTCACTTTAAGTAGGAGAACGCTCTACTCAGATTTAGTCTTGTTATATATAAATGATGTTTCCATAGCAACCTGGAGAGAGAAATAAAAACCGGCTTTGTGACAGTAATAAAATGGAAGGATATTTCCATCCTGATGGATTGGAGTTCGATTTATATGAGATTTTGCATGCGCATTCCCATTCTATTATTCATCTCTCAAAGCTTATGTGATATCTGCGTGCTTTAGAATCCCAAGGGGAAGATAGATTTCGAAAACGGCAGTGGCATTATTTTTCTAGAAAAATGAAATTCCTTCAAAAGTGAGACATTTTTACATACTGTAAGCTAAAAACAAATGTTGATATTAACGTTTTTCATAGGATACCATAAAAAAACTACTGAAATCTATTGCAAATCAATGCATGATTTGTATGAAGAAAATAATTAGCCATGAAATTATACTGAACAGATGATATTAACTGAAATTAAAAAAAAAAAATATTTTCTTCAAATTGCCAAAAACAGAGAGGAGAAATACAAATGATGTTCACATATTTTTAGGACGATTTGCCAGCAATATAATTAATATTTAAAATAAAATTATTTCTATCTGAAATATTCCATTGGTAGTCTAAATTTCCAAAATAACAAGGCGTTTCTTAAAATCGATAGTGGTATTTATTCCATTCCTGTTCCCCTGCTATCCACAATCTATTATTATTTTGAGTCTACTTTCGAATAGCGCGCTTTTTAGCTGTCCGAATGTACAATATTCCATTGGTGATACATCAGGGGACTTTGTAGGAATATGAACAATAGGTTTAGACTTAATACACGTCTATTTTTTTCATTTTTTCAAGAAATAAAGTAGCAGATTTGGATGTATGACTGGTAGCCTTATCTTGATGGAGTTCTACTCTTTGAAGTCTCTGTGTGATATAAAATGGTATTTCCTCTTTAAATACAGAAGTTAGAACACTATTTTGCTAAATTAAAATAATATAGGAATCAAAACATTATTTTGGTATGATTGATTTTAATGTTCTTTAGAACTTTTCTTTACGTTATTTTCCCATTGTATGAGATACCAGAAATAATCAGGAATCTTTTACTGAAACTTTCTTTGGATTCTTGGAACCAGTTTGTCTGTCTTTTTCTGCTCTTTTGGATCGCAAACCTACCTTTTGTGTTACAGTCGTTTAGGCAGATCCATGATTCGTCAATTGTTGCAATAAATATACATCTGTCTACGGCTAAGTGATTTTCATAAGGAAATCTACACTGTGTTCTGTGCAAACTCACGTGTCTAGCAAAAAGGAGATGACCATTATGTTTTTCTTTTCTCAGATTTAAATGTTTGTTTATTACCTTGCACACAGGTGATACAGAGGTTTTTAACGACTTAGCGATTGCCTTTTGGATCGGTGAATTTCCTTGTAACACCAGAGAGCTTAGGTTTGAAATAGTCGTAAAAGTACATACCTTCTTTGGATTTTCGGTTGGTGTTCTTTTTTCTGTTAAAAGCAATGCCTGACGATTTTCCCGCTATTATTAATAGTATTGCTTATTTTATGTTTAAAAATGATTCATGATTTTCACAACGCTTTTTAATTACAAAATACGAATATTTCTCTCCGTGAAGAGCAAACCCATAACTTTCTATCCACAGCTTCTTTACGTGCGCCAGATCAGATCATATGTAGAGGATTTTAGGAAGGAAGTGTCTGACCCCAGGTCTTAAACAACTCTGAGAAATAGGAAGCTAGGAGATTTGAGCTAGAGTGCCCGATAGGAAAGTGACACGGAAGCGAGGTTGAAAGGGGGATGAAGACGCCCTTATTTATTACCGGGAGGCCAGTACCCGGGGTCTGACGGCTTAACTTGCCCAACCGACGCACGGCGGGTATTTAGTGGTTCGAACCTGCCCAGGATCGAACCTGAGGTTATCTCCATGGCAGTCACGAACGCTGACCACTAGCCACCCGCGGCCCTTACGTGCTCTATTTTTAGCAGACGATATTTAACTGCAGCAGATGTTTCTTTCGTGTTCATCTAACACGCTGTTGCCAGTTTAAATCCTTTAAACTTCCTTTATTTTACGTAATTTCTTATCAAAAACGTTCTAAAAATGTTTGAACATGTTCTGTATGTTTATGTTGTTTGCTGTGGAAAACGTCCACGCAGTTAAAAAAGCTTGATGTACTCTCATCAAATTATAAATAACTTGTGACTGAGTATTGGTCCAAAGCAAGCTAACGACTCACTACGGGACAGTTGCAATCTGAGCTTCAAGTTCGAGTGATGCCGAATCAAGTACTGAGACTGAGGCAATTTGATTCCTACGCTTGTTACAATAACAGTGAATGAATATTTATCTTTCTTCATTAAAGGATTTCGGGGTTGCATTTCCTTGGAGGCTCTTAGCTTATACCTGCGCAATGCAACCGCAAGGAATAATAACCTGTATTTCATTTCGTGCAGAAGTTGAAACAAAAATGTTACTTGAATGTTTGGTTGGAGAAGGTGCGAGGTGCAACTGACTTTTTAGTCAGCAAATTGTTAGGAATACCCCGCAGAAATCATACACGTACCATTCTCACTTACGTACGCAACTACACGTTGATGTTGCTTTACAGACAGCTCACTGCAAAGGAATCCGACGTGTACAAAGCGTAGACAGCGGTAACACAGGAGAGACATGGTTTAAGGGACAAAAAGAGAATGATTGTGGGGCTCTAGGCTAGCTGGAACCAAGTCAGAAAAGACAAACTTCCCGAGCTACGCAAGAACAACCGTATTGAGGATGTACAATAAGTGGGGCACACACAACAAAACAATAAGTCATATGTTTTCCTGTGGACGGGAACAGCAGGTCGATGTTCCAGGACTAAGGCCTCTGGAGAGGAATGCACGAGATGACAGATGAGTTTAAATGATATTTCTCCTACAATGCAAAAGTGTTCACACAATACATACAGATGATGTATGATGAATATTTCATTATGATATAATTAAAAATACATTATATACACAGATAAGCCATTACATTATGACCATCTACATGATAAGCTGTAACACCTCTTTAGACCGCAGAACAGCGGCCACTCGGCGATGCATGGATTCCATGTGGTGGCGACAGATATCGTCGGGTATGTGGTACCATAAGATCAACAGCAGATCCTCCAACTCCCGTACATTTCGGGGTGGTGGTGATTTAGCGCGAACCCGCTTTTCCAAGTCGAACACCAAATGTTCGATTGGGTTCATGCCACGTGAATTTGGAGGCCAAGGCATTAACAGAAAGTCCCCAGAATGTTCCACGAAACACTGCTTGACGCTCTGGCAGTATGGCATGGTGCATTATCTTGTTGGTAATACGCATCACTAGCAGGGAACACATTTGCCATGAATGGGTGAACTTGATCAGCAACGATGTTCAGATACCTGACAGCTGTCAGGGATTGTGCTACGGGAATAATGGGTCCTAAAGTGTCCCACGAAAACATCGCCCAAAACATAACACCGCCGCCGCCGCCGCCGGCTTGTTGCCGCCCAACAGTGCATCCAGGTGCCATAGCCTCCATTGGTAATCGTCGTATCCGCGCTCGGTCGTCTACGTGTTGCACCAGGAATCTTGATTCGTCAGACCAGGCCACTCCTTCCAATCATTCACGATCCAATCTCGATGATCTTGGCCCATTCATGCGTTGTTGGCGATAATGAGCAGTGAATATAGGGACCAGGATTGGTCTTTGGCTGCACAAGGCCACGCGCAAAATGCTGCGATGATCTGTGTGCTGTGACGGATTGCACTGATCACCACTGTTGTAGCTGCGAGCGATTTGTCGCATTGTGGCCCTGCGGTTTCTGTGAACAATGCGCAACAGTCTCCGCTCTCCTCTTACATCAATGAGTTGCGGGTGACACACAGCTGGATGACGGTTCGTCTTTTGGCCGTCGGCTCACCACTTTTGATACGTACTCACTACAGCGGAACGCGAACAATCCACGAGTTGCGCCGTTTCCGAAATCGTAGTTCCGTGGGAGAGTGCCCTCACAATTTGTCATTTCTTAACTCCGATAAGTCGGCAACTTTTCCCATTCTGACTCCGAACACTTTACTGTTCGAAATCTGGTCCTCGAGTTGTATACATACTGCTCTGTGAACTTCACCTGTGTCTCTGTTCTGTCTCCATGCGCGCTCATTTTTCTAGGCTGGAGGTGGTCATAATGTAATTGCTAATCGGTGTATATACATAAATTTCTTCTTTTCGATTGAAGGTTTATCGACCACCGTGAGTAACTCGACAGGTATTTTCCCATTACTAATTTAGGGCCACTGCTTCCTGGGAAGGGAAATAATTTATACCGTACGACAAATACAACTTTTATGCCTCACCAGTATTCGAATCCGGACCCAACACTGACGAATGGTTAGAAGCCATCAGTTATTCACTTTTTGGAAAACAATAACACCCGGAGAAAGTCTTTGAAGCTGACGAAACAACCTATGCAAGTACCTCACGGTAGAATATGCAAATGATTAAAAACTAATGACCGATGGCTAAATAGTGCCCCGCCACAACTCATCCGAATTGAGAAGGTTATATCAAGAGCAAAGCTCACACACAGTGACAATTGTGACAGCGTGCTGCGGTTGCATTAAACTTCGCGGACTGTGAGAACACCTCCACATCGGATCCTTGCACAATACGAGCAGTCGAGCGAGTTTGAGAGAGGATGTATAATTTGGCTGAGAAAGGAAGGATGTCAAGTCACCATATAGCTTGGCATTTGGGTCGGAGCGATGCGGCGATCGCACGATGTTGGCGCTAATCGGTTGACGGCGTCACAACCCAGGGGCACGCGGGCAATGGACGGCTGAGTGCTACGACAGAATGCGGAGATCGAGCGATTGTGAGAGCTTCACAACAGAATCAAATTTTTCGCTCCAAACTATCCGTGGCAATGTTGCTTCATCTACTGCTACGGAAGTTGCCATCCGGACCGTGGCCAGGCGATTTGCGGCACGCGGACTATATTTGAAGAGGCCACTCCGCCGCCTACCACTGACGAAAGAGTATCGCCAGCATCGGTTGCAGTGATGTCAGGCCCGATTAGGGTGGGATAGTGTCGAGTGACATCCGGTTATCTTCAGTGATGACTCACGGTTTGCACTTAGCACCGATTACCAGCAGATACGTGTGCGGAGAAGACCCGGCCAGCGAACCGATCCTGCCTTTACCGTGGAACAGCACACAGTTCGCAAACCGGGAGTGACTCTCTGGAGAGCCATTTTCTACGATTGCCGAACACCCTAGGTAGTCCTCCGTGCCACAATCACAGCTCAACGGTCCGTCGACGACATTCCACGACCTGCTGTGTTGCCATTCATATTGTAGCTTCACCCAGCAAATTTTTAACAGTATAATGCCCGGTCACACAGGCCACGGCTCTCCCAGGCGTGCCTCCGTGATGTCAGCACCCTTCCATAGCCCATCCGATCGTCCGACCTCTCATCGATCGAATACGTTCGTGACATGAAGGGACGTCACTTATGCCCATCCAGGAATGTCGGCGAACTGACCCTTAATTTTTGACAGCATCTGACATGATATACCTCAGGACAGTATCCGTGAAGTGTATACGTCTATGCCACTCCAGGTAATCGCTTGTATCAGGGGCAGAGGTGGCTGTACAACGTTCGGATTTGTTCACCTCATGTACTTGTTTTATCCGAATAAATAAATGGCTCTACAGTTCGGGAATTGTAATGATTTCTTTTCCTATACATATACATTGCACATAACAATTTTCATCTCGAGTGAACAATTTCTTCTGAGGGATTCCTTATTCTTTTTTCTTGGAAAAGAGTGTATATTGTACGTACGTATTTAATATGGATTTTTTTGTATTGTGAGCCTAGTCGTGCTCAGAAATAAACCTCTTCGATAACGGAGAAATGTTAGTCTCAGTGAGTTTGCTAATCAGCTATGTAAGCATTATCAATCCACTGCTAGATGAAGGTCTTCCCCAAGTTTCTTCCACAGCGGCCGCCAGTCTCCTCCATGTCACTCTCGCATGCGTTCGGATTTTAGGCACTCATCTGCCATGTGGTCTTCTTCTGGGTCTTTTCCCGTCTCTCGGAATCCAGTCTAAAATTTCGGTTGTCCGTCGGTGGTCCGTTGTTCTGGCAACATGTCCCGCTCATTGCCGTTTCAGCGATTTCACTCTGATCATGATGTCTTCCACTCTTTTCATTTTCCTTATCCATGAGTCCCTCTTCGTATCTCTCATGCTTTTTTTAATTGTCTGAAGTCTTCGTATGTCTCTTTTAGTTAAAGTCCATATCTGTGCTCCGTAGATAAGCACTGGATGGATGCATTTATTGAACACTTCTTTTAAGACAAAACGGCGTATTGCTCTAAAAGTTCAACTGTTTCTTCCAGAAGCTCTCCAACAAACTTTTATGCGTCGATTAATTTCTTAATCCATGTGACCTTTGCTTGATATCTGCTGTCCAAGGTATATGCATGTATCGGCTTTCTCCAGCATTTCACAATCAATCGATAAATCTTCATTTCTTAAAAAAGCATTGTACATCAATTTTGTCATCTGAAATTTTATTTTTTAGTCACACTTCTTTGTTCTACAGTTCTGAAGGGGCAGTTGCGAAAATGATTACGTCATTAGCAAAACGAAGCTGAGTTAAATATGTGCATTCACATTTCTTCCTTAGTTTTACCAGTTCAATGAGTGAAAGAAATTTTGCAATGTGGCATTAAAGACTTCGGTAGCTATTGTGTCACCTTGTCTTACAAATATATATATATATATATGACAACAAACAAAGCAGAAACTACAACACCAAAAATAAAAATAAGCAACTCCAAAGCTAACAGGCAGGTAACAAGAAACAAAAGCGAGATGCAGAAAGTGTCATATATATGCAGAAAGGTATATATATATATATATATATATATATATATATGCCTTTCTGCATCTTTTCCTGTCCTTTGGAATCCAATCTAAACTTTCAGCTGTCCATGGATGGTCTGTCCTTCTGGAAATATGTCCAGCTCATTGCCATCTCAGGGATTTTACTGTGGTCATGATGTCTTCCAGTTTTGTCATTTTTCTGATCCACGAGTTCCTGTTCTTATCTCTCCTGGTGACACCAAGCATGCATCTTTCCATACCTCTTTGAGTTGTCTGCAGTCTTTGTATGTCTCTTTAAGTTAAGTTCCACTTCTCTGCACAACATGTAAGCACTGGAAGGATGGATTGATCAAACACTTTTCTTTTAAGACATAATAGCATATTGCTCTTGAAAATTATATTGTTTCTTCCAAACGCTCTCCAGGGAAGTTTTATACGCATATTAATTTCTTCATCAATAGAGATACAGAGAGAGAGAGAGAGAGAGAGAGAGACATATATAGACTATATGTAGACATCTAAGGAGTGCTGACAATTGAAAGAAGTATGAAGAGATGCATGCATGGTGTAACCAGGAGAGATAAGAAGAGAAACTCATGGATAAGGAAAATGACAAGAGTTGGAAACATCATGATCAGAGTAAAATCCCTGAAATGGGAATGCGTTGGACATGTTGCTAGAAGAACGGACAACCTATGGAGAACTGAAATTCTAGACTGCATTCCCAGGCACTGGGTAAAACCCAGAAGACCATGTGGGAGATGGGTGGATGAAATTCGAAGGCATGCGAGAGTGACATGGAGGAGACTAGCGCAAGAAAGACTGTTGTGGAAGAAACTTGGAGGAGACCTTCATTCAGCAGTGGATTGATAATTGGTGATGATGATGATGACGATATGTACAAAAAGAGAGAAACAGCTGACGCACGAGATATATTGTTCATTGACTTGCATAGATTGAAAAATATAAATTATGTTGTAAAAGACCTAAAAGCAATTAGGAAAAAAATAATTTGTATCGCACGTACATTATTTTATGATTTAGCTCATTCGACATTGAACTTTTTAATTTGCATGGGAGAAGAGAAGTCAGTCGCTGTAACTTTTGAAGTCGATGTGGTTTCTGATGTTAAAACTACCTTGAACCGAATTTAAATGTGTTACATTGGTTTAAATGTCCAGTACATTTAAATCAAAGCAAAATGCTTGTAAGCAAGTGTGCTATTAAATCTTTTAAGGTGGACGTAAAGTAATTTTGGTTCCTATACTTCCAATGGAAAAACTTCTGTAAACATTTTCTTCACAATTAATGCGTTCCCAAGGATGAAAATTTGAACATCGATTAAAATAGCTTCATATTATAACCTGGAATACTTAATATTTTCTAAAACATAACCATAATTATGCAATCCAACATTTGTTTGTCTACTGACGTCATCAAAGTGCAGGTCGCGCCATCTTTTTTCTAGTTTCAACACCACCAAAGGAAAAGTTATTGATTTTTAATATAATTATGGTTATGGTTTAGAAATTGTTAAGTATACCAAGTTATAATATGAAGTTATTTTAATCGATGTTCAAATTTTCATCCTTGGGAACAAACACACTAATTGTGAAGGAAAAATATACATTGGAAGTATAGAAAGTAAAATTACTTGACGTTCACCTTAATAGTAAAAATTATTATTACATAACAAATGTAACAACAAGGAAATAATTTTGCCACGTCAAACGCATATGTAGGATAAGAACGGAAAAGCAGTTATTCGTATAACCAGAATTGGAATGAACTGCGTAAATAAAAGAAATAGAAATATCTTGCATGAAAACACTAAATTTCTTTATCGCTCGTGTAAAAGAAAACGGAGATATGCAGCACAAGCCGCCATGCATTGTGATTGGTCGTCAGAGTTTAGGTTTCGAAATTTTAATGTCGAATTAGTCATTAATCTTAGACTGAATGAAACTTCAAGATCGTTTGGCCTCGTAATCCGATTTGCATGATCTAGGGCATGTTTCGTAAATTCCAGAAGTAAATTAAGAAGATTACTTTCTCAAACGTGGGCAATATCATTCTTTTTTTCGTATAATCGTATTTATAAAAAATAGGAGAGAGGCTCGATGAATGCAAATGGATAAGCGAAAGATACAAAAGAGTCAAAAACAAAAGGTAGAAAAATACTTACCTTTCCATGTATTGGATAGATTAAAACAAAAAATGAAAAGTTTGTTTCGCTTCGAAGTAGCTGGTATAGTTTTTTTTTTTTTTATGGCAATGTGATATATCCTTTGGGATTTTCCAGATTCTTTGAAGCAATTTTCATAAGTTAGGAAATTTTATTTTTCACGAGCTGCAATTGCTTTTTTACAAAAATTGAATTCCGAAACCTTTCTTAAAAGCGCTTCAATGAATGCTTTGATGCGCTTATGAAATCTCTGGTTGAAAGTTGAATTATACGTCTATTCTTTGGTGTTCACTGAATTCCCCCCTTCCCTTTTACATCTTTCAGTAACTTAGAATCTGCGTGAACAAAGGTCCCGCGGAATTATTATAAATTAGCAGAAGTGTTTTCCCATGAAAATAAATCCGCAATGGATAGAAAACGATGTTTAGGGATAGAAAATATAAAAACATAGACGCTCACGGTTTACACGCGTTTATAAAAAATTCAAATTACTCAGAAATTCTCTGGAAAGAAAAATGATAAGAATTTAACATACGCATATAATCACTTTATTCCATTTGCTAACGATATCTTTGTGCTTCAAATAATATGACTGCACCCAACTAAATGGGTTAGAACAATATAGAAAATAATAATTAACCTTAAAGGCAAAACCTTAGTTTTCAGTGAAAATAAAAATAATAATTAACCTCAAAGGCATAACCTTAACTTTCAGTGAAAATATAAATAATAATTAACCTCAAAGGCAGAACCTTAGCTTTCAGTGAAAATATAAATAATAATTAACCTCAAAGGCAGAACCTTAGCTTTCAGTGAAAATATAAATAATAATTAACCTCAAAGGCAGAACCTTAGCTTTCAGTAAAAATATAAATAATAATTAACTTCAAAGGCAGAACCTTAGCTTTCAGTGAAAATATAAATAATAATTAACCTCATAGGCAGAACCTTAACTTTCAGTGAAAATATAAATAATAATTAACTTCAAAGGCAGAACCTTAGCTTTCAGTGAAAATATAAATAATAATTAACCTCAAAGGCAGAACCTTAGCTTTCAGTGAAAATATAAATAATAATTAACCTCAAAGGCATAACCTTAGCTTTCAGTGAAAATATAAATAATAATTAACCTCAAAGGCAGAACCTTAGATTTCAGTGAAAATATAAATAATAATTAACCTCAAAGGCATAACATTAATTCCAGTGAAAATACCAGGTCGTTCAGAATATAATGGCCGATTTGGAGGGTGAAAACGAAAGAGACATAACTCATAGCACACAACCTTGTTTTATTCGAAATAGGCGCCTCCAGCAGCTACACACCTCTGCCAGCGAGGGACAAATGTTTCAATGATAGTCCAGAAGACATCTCGCTCCCTAGATGTAAGAAAGTCCCGGAATGCAATTTCGGCCTCCTCTCGATTTCTGAAGGTCCTGTCCTTGAAATTATTGCGAAAATGCATGAACAGGTGGTAATCAGAAGGTGCCAAATCCGGCGAGTAGGCTAAATGTGGGAGAGTTTCGAAACTCAGTTCGTGTAGTTTCTGTTTTGTAACACGTGTGGTCTCCCATTATCTTGGAGGAGGATAGGACCCTTTCTGTTCACCAAAGATGGCTGTTGGGAACACAACTTCTGGTCATTCAGTCGATTTTTTTCACAGTATGTGACTGAGGTAATGCTTTCTTTGGCATTCAAGAACGTGCAGTGTATGACATCGTGAACAGCCCACCACACTTTCACACAAAACCTTCATTGGCGTCAACCTTGGTTTAGGATGTTGTTTCGGTGGTTCACTATGGTTTAGCCACTTTCCCGATAGCTTGCGGTTGTCGTATAGCACCCACGTTTCATCACAGGTTACTATGCGATCAAGTAGAGGCTGCTTTTTGTTGTGAAACAGAAGATTGCTGCACACACATCTCAGACCGTTGTTGTTTCTGATGCTCCGTCAGTTCGTGTGCTACCTACGAATCGAGCTTCTTGACCTTACCAATTTGGTAGACATATTTGAAAATGGTTGACACTGACATATTGTACTGTTTGACGTGTTTTATGACTGTGACGAGAGGATTTTCCCTCACGTTTGCCGTCAGAGCGTCGTTATCGATGAGCGAATGTCGTCCTCGGCCCTCCTTATCTCATAGGCTTGTGTCACCGGAACAAAGCTTTTCAAACCACCAACGAACAATATGTTCAGATGTTTCCTCCTCGCACCATTCCTTGACTTCATTTCGGTAGGTTTGTGCTGCATTACGACCCAATTTGAATTCATGAAGCAGAATCGTCCGCAACTCACTCTTTTCTAACTTGCTGTACATACCACTCTCACATGAGTAGCAACGACAGCAGCTCAAACGATTATAGCGTGTATGTGACGTCTGAGTCACCCTTCAACTCGTCCGAATCGTGCTGCCTGAGTGTTGGTCTGCAAGAATTGTGGGCGAGTTGAATGCGGCACCTCAGAAAACCGGCCATTATTTTTCGAACGACCTGATACCATAATGAAGAGCACTATGTGTCTGACAAGCTTCATAAAACAAGACGTTTGACTGAAGAAAGAAATCCGTATGACGAGAAGTGTTAAAATATGCTTTGTGCTCCTCAAAACAAAGTTTCGAAAGACAGTGAAGGAGGAAGCTAGGAACAGAGGAAACTAGAGGAAGAGAACTTGCTGAGTTACCGTTGGGCCTGTAAATAGACAGAACACTAATGATGATCAAAGGTATCGAAACACTTAAACACAAATTATTACAAAAGTGGAAGGGAGGACTGTTACCTACTATTAAAAGAAACTTAATTGCTTTGAGCCTCACGTAACAGAAGTTCAGTTTGTTAATACTGTTGAAGTCTTATGAACTGCAGTGTTGTTGATACTACTGAAATTATTTGAAATGTAGTCCTAACGTCCCTCGGGAAACAGTAAATACTACGTATTTTCGTAAGTAAAGGTTACTCTCTTCTGACCGTTTGAAAGCTTAATATTGATCAGTTTGTAATTAAGGTTTTTGTGCGAGTTCGCCGGAGCATAACATTAAGAAGCTCCAGTACTACAGGTATCGCAGAAGTACGATAAGTAATGTGTTAAGAGCATAGACTTCTAAACCCACAGCATAAGTACAAATATATACCATTTAAAAACATTATTACCCGCATCATCATCATCATCATTGTCAACCATTATCAATCCGCTGCTGGATGAAGGTCTCCCAAGTTTCCTCCACAACGGTTTGTCTTGTGCTAGTCTCCTCCATGTCACTCCCGCATACTTTCGAATTTCATCCACCCATCTCCCATGTGGTCTTCTTCTGGGTCTTTTCCTGTCCCATGGAATCCAATCTATAATTTCAGATGCCCATCGATGGTCTGTCCTTCTGGCAGTATGTCCAGCTCATTGCCATTTCAGGGATTTAACTCTGATCGTGATGTCTTCCACTCTTGTCATTTTTCGGATCCACGAGTTCCTCTTCTTATCTGTAATGGCTGCACCAAGCATGCACCTCTCTATGTTACTTTGAGTTGTCTGCAGCCTTTGTATGTCTCTTTTTGTTAAGGTCCACGTCTCTGCATCATACGTAAGCACTGGAAGAATGCATTGATCAAACACTTTTCTTTTAAGACATAATGGCATATTTCTCTTGAAAATTATGCTGTTTCTTCCAAAAGCTCTCCAGGCAAGTTTTGTACGCCGATTAATTTCTTCATCAATGTGACGCTCACTTGATATCTGCTGTCCAAGGTAAACGTAGGTGTCTGTTATCTCCAGCTTTTCTCCATCAATCGATAAATCTTCATTTCTTGTAAAAGCATTGAACATCACTTTTGTCTTCTGAAAGTTCATTTTTAATCCCACTTCTTTACCCTTGTCAGCAAGCTCCTGGATCATACTCTGCAGCTCTGACGGGGTAGTTGCAAAAATGACTACGTCATCAGCAAAACGAAGGTAGGTTAGAATATCTGCATTAATCTTTATTCCTTTGTTACGAGAGGTAAATTTGGGCTAAGGGTTTCATTACATTGAGGAACAGAAAAAAACTGCATTTTGATCCTAAAATTTGTTCAACTCTTGAGATATTTCTATCATATGATCCCTGCTTTTTGTATCTACTACCTAATGGTGTCCTCAAAGGAACCACGATGGGACGTATTTTGTTGGACCAAACTGGGTTAGTTGAGGTCCAATAATTTTATAGATAATAATGAGGTTATTAGAGTGGTTGAAATAGACTGCACTCAAGTGTTAATCAAAATCTTCTTTCATTTTCGCTAGAAGATATATCAATGATTTGCCAAGTTCGTTTCAGATGTAAAAGCTGATTAGGCATTTCTTCTTTAAGTTGCAGGAACTCTCTATAACCACAAATCATATTTCTTTCATTCAGTTTGAACCTGTTAGATACTTTTTTGATTTCTTGTTCACCATATCCTTCATATGTGTGAAATCGCTGTATAAACATTATGCAGCGATGCATTATGGGCGGTGATATCATTAGGCCAAATAGGCAGCCATATGGGCACATATCTCAGAGAGGAGCGATACTGATTTTTAAGAGGAGTAGGTTAGTTTTTTAACCTGTGTGAAAATGCAACTGAAAATTTATATGTTTTATTTTATGATAAATGCCTGGAAAGGGCTGTGGAATACAAATAATTATAAAGTCTTATGTAAATATTCTCATACATTGTTTTTTATTTATCATTTTCATAGGCAGTTTTCTTTTTCTTTTTGAAATTAAGTGATAAATTGACGGTAATGTTTTCGGGAAGAGATGGTAAAATTATTTATCCTCGATGTGAGAGAGAGAGAGAGAGAGAGAGAGAGAGAGAGAGAGAGAGAGAGAGAGAGAGAGAGAGAGAGTGTGTGTGTGTGTGTGTGTGTGTGTGTGTGTGTGTGTGTGTGTCTCCTAAAGTAATGGTATTTGAGAGAGAGAGAGAGAGAGAGAGAGAGAGAGAGAGAGAGAGAGAGAGAGAGAGAGAGAGAGAGAGAGAGAGAGAGAGAGAGAGAGAGAGAGAGAGAGAGAGAGAGAGAGAGAGAGAGAGAGAGAGAGAGAGAGAGAGAGAGAGAGAGAGAGAGAGAGAGAGAGAGAGAGAGAGAGAGAGAGAGAGAGAGAGAGAGAGAGAGAGAGAGAGAGAGAGAGAGAGAGAGAGAGAGAGAGAGAGAGAGAGAGAGAGAGAGAGAGAGAGAGAGAGAGAGAGAGAGAGAGAGAGAGAGAGAGAGAGAGAGAGAGAGAGAGAGAGAGAGAGAGAGAGAGAGAGAGAGAGAGAGAGAGAGAGAGAGAGAGAGAGAGAGAGAGAGAGAGAGAGAGAGAGAGAGAGAGAGAGAGAGAGAGAGAGAGAGAGAGAGAGAGAGAGAGAGAGAGAGAGAGAGAGAGAGAGAGAGAGAGAGAGAGAGAGAGAGAGAGAGAGAGAGAGAGAGAGAGAGAGAGAGAGAGAGAGAGAGAGAGAGAGAGAGAGAGAGAGAGAGAGAGAGAGAGAGAGAGAGAGAGAGAGAGAGAGAGAGAGAGAGAGAGAGAGAGAGAGAGAGAGAGAGAGAGAGAGAGAGAGAGAGAGAGAGAGAGAGAGAGAGAGAGAGAGAGAGAGAGAGAGAGAGAGAGAGAGAGAGAGAGAGAGAGAGAGAGAGAGAGAGAGAGAGAGAGAGAGAGAGAGAGAGAGAGAGAGAGAGAGAGAGAGAGAGAGAGAGAGAGAGAGAGAGAGAGAGAGAGAGAGAGAGAGAGAGAGAGAGAGAGAGAGAGAGAGAGAGAGAGAGAGAGAGAGAGAGAGAGAGAGAGAGAGAGAGAGAGAGAGAGAGAGAGAGAGAGAGAGAGAGAGAGAGAGAGAGAGAGAGAGAGAGAGAGAGAGAGAGAGAGAGAGAGAGAGAGAGAGAGAGAGAGAGAGATTGATTGATTGATTCCTGTGTACAACATGGTGAGAAATCAAACGTAAGGAATTACCTCCTTGTATCTCTATCCCTCACATATTACAGCGTTTATCTTTTTTAAATAAGGTAAATATATTTTGTTGCATATTATGATTTTTACGGTATTTTAATTAAAATATTTACTGCAAAACACAAAACCAAACATGTCTGTATCAAAACACGTGACGTTTTATAGTTCCCGCAGAAACAATGACTTACATGTAAGATATAAAGCGTACAAGAAGACTTAAAAGCATCAGGTGAAACATTCGCTGACTTAAAGGAAATCTTATGTCTTAGTTGGATTAATTTAATTACATAAAAGCTCTACGGTATTTACGGTTTCAAATATCTTAGTGGGGCATTCTTTCATAAGTAACTGTGAGTTAACGTGCTCACCTGAAAAATGAATGACTTCATCACATCGATTTAAATTTATTTTGTGTACATCAAAAATACCCATTTTTGAAAGAAAAAAAATTAAACAATAAGAAAACTTCATACGTAGATTATTACTCTTGATATTATTATGTGATTCTCAAGACATATTTCGACTTACATTATTTTAAAGCTTTTTTACTTAATTAGTAATACTAATTACGGACAAACCACCTTTTTATTTCATTTACCGCTCAGGGGTATTAGAATGAATTTTCGGTACAGGATACAATGTGTAATCAGCACGGAAAATATAATTTCAATTATGATTTTAGATGAGGTATAATTTTTATTACTATTCGAGTTTTAGCGACCATCATGAGGAGAAACAAAGTAACTAAGAGATCTGCATGAAATCGTCCGTTAAAAATTTGGGGTCACGATTTCCTGGGAAGGTAGAGCACCACCGCCGTAAGGCAAACATTCCGCCCATATCTCATCCGAAACTAGAGCCCAGACCTACTTCGGGTGAATGTTGAGAAGTCAGCGCCCGAAGCCATTCACTCACCAACGCGCTTCAAATGAGTACAAAAGAGTTAAACTAATGCAATTCAGCATGTATTTGTGGGTGAATATAATTTTTATACTGTGACATATACTTCTAATTTAACCTTCATTTGAAGTTCCTGTCTTCTTCTGTAAATTTGGGTTCTTCTAGTTAAGCATATTCTAACTGAACGCCACAGAGATCCATCCGATGAGTTTGATATTAAACATTCTGAGAGAATGTCAAAAAGTAACTTTCGTGATTAAAGAATGAGATAAGAGAAGAATGTGCAATCTTATTTTATTTTTGTTTCGGGGTTTAAAGAACACCGTGAGCAGCGCGATGGTATATAAAGCAATCGCCTGTCACTAATTTGGGGTCACTGGTTGTAGGAACAAAAAAAGAGGGAGTCAGTGCCATAAAACAAATACAACACCAATGCCTTACTATACTTAGATTCACCCTCAGATGACACTGTAGTTTAAGGTACAAAAGCCTACGCACTCACTGAGTCTTCGGGGTTAGCAGGGTGTTTATCCGCGTCACTCCCCATTGTGTCCTGCAGTTAGCAGCTGTAAATCACTTCCCCCACAAACTCATTAGCGTTCTTGTTTCCCAAACACTGCATATCTACGCATGCGTGTGATGGTATAATTTTAAAAATTAATTTCTGAAAATATATTATTTTTAGATTCTGCTAAAATAACAATATATGCTTATAAATAAAGAGCTAGGACAATATAAAGCATGATTCTGGGCAATAAATGCGTTGGTTTTCACGGGAAATGTTGGGAACTATTTTTATTTGCGGCGATAGCTTTCACGTACGTTCCTCTTCAGTGTCATCTTAGGGTGAATCGAAGTACAGGATGTGAACCCACACCCATTGCGAACGAATGTTCAGAAGCCAGCCCTTAAGCCACTGCGCCATAGCATCGGCGTTGCAATCTAACACGAGCGAGTGAGCGAGCAGTATTCTGTGAGTATGTTCTAAACGAGCTGTTTCTGTGTAGATAAACAGCTTCACGAATGTGTAGACATTGAACGATTATGAACAACTTACATACAATACTCTTCTTACAGGGACTGTGTGGATTCAAAGAGTGACTAGTGTCACGTATTTTATCCGAAGCTGTTGATTGAAGTTAAATGCCGTGTCTTGCTTGGAGCACAGTAACAGATGCCATTTGGTGATATGCTTCACAAAAAGGAACTTGAGTCGTCAGTAATCTGCAACGAGTGATCACTGAATTATGACCACTCCTACCAAAAATGGATGCGCCCGTTGGCCACGTGATGTTTGAGAGGGCACGATTAGTCGACCGACTTAGTGTATAAGGTATGAGTGGATCAGTAGGTATTAGGTGTGAGTGGAGCAGAATGGAGTAAAATTCGAATCGTAATGGGTAAACGAAAGGATTTTTAGGGCTTTGAAAAAGGACAGATTTTGAGATCGGAGAGCGAAAGAACTGATTTTAAGAAAGGACAGACTTTCAGCTCGGAAGGTGGGTGCTTTGATTTCCCAAACGTCTGAACTGGCGGGTTGTTCCAGAGACGCCGGAGTTCAGTGTATCAGGACTGGCATAAAAGTGGTCAAACAACGACCCGAAGGCAAAAATACACAGGTAAGCGATAGGATGATGTGAGAGGGGAGCGCTGGGTCAAACGACTCGTATAGGCCAACAGACGTAGCACAGTTATGCAGTTGGATACCCAATACAACGCAGGTCAACACCGAACAGTATCTCTCAGGACCATGCGTCGCACTCTCGCACGTATGGGCTACAACAGTAGACGACTCCGACAATATCCTCTCTTAAATATGGTTTATCTGCGCAAAAGACTCGCCTGGTGCAAAGATCATGCAAGTTGGACGTCGGGTGTCTGGAAAACAGTATACTGGTCTGATGAGTCGCAATTTTTACTACACTGCTTGGATGGTCGTGCAAATATTATGCCCAAAACACAAGAGGCACTCAATCCATCCTGCAGGGTCCCCACAAAGCAAGCCGATGTAGGCAACAATATTATGGTGTGTGGCATGTTTACCTTACAGGAACTTAGACTTCGGGTGAACGCGAAACAAAGTACGACTTGTAATCACTATCGAGAATTGTTTGCTGACACTGTGCACCCCTCAATGTTGCTCTTGTACCAGAAAGGCAACGGTGTCTTACAAGATGAGAATACGCCGAGCCACTAGTCCTATGTTGTGCAGGAATGGTTTGATGGACACAGTTCAGACTTCCAGCATATCGGCTGGCCTCCGAACTCTCGCGATATCAATCCGATAGAGAACTTGTGGAACACTATGGAATGGTCGATGAGGCATCTGGATGCACCAATCACCTTCCATCTGGATGCACCAATCACCTTCCATCTGGATGCACCAATCACCTTCTATCTGGATGCACCAATCACCTTCCATCTGGGTGTACCAATCACCTTCCAGCACCTTATTGAATCGATGTCACGTCGGATAGCTGCTGTACTGAGAGCGAAAGGAGGACCTACGAAGTATTAGGTAGGTGGTCATAATTCAGTGATCATTCTGTGTACAGTGATCATTCTGTGTACAGTGATCATTTTATGTATAATTAAATCCTTCAGGTATCTCTAGCAATGAATTTATCCGAATTTTACACTGAAGATCAATTCACTAAGCTAAGGCTAAGAATCAAGATAAGTTTAAACCTTACAAGCTCAAAACTTTAGTTGTTTTGCAGTACTTTAAAAACGCAAATCAAAAATACATTTAAGTTATATTATCATAGTGCATAATGAACTTGCTGTAAATCAATATCATTTAGCGCAAAAACAGTAAATGTTTCCCAACCTACACCAAATGAAAGGAGAATTTAAAATACTTTGTTATGGTCTCCAGTCACATGTAAGCACTTCAAGCCCGGAGAAGTAGACGACATCGTTTTGTGTCTTTTTTTTGTTTCGTCCCCAATGGAAGCTGGTGAATGGAACATATTTTGATGTTATCATACTTTTCCAAAGACCTTCATAAAAGAGAAAAAAAATCAGTTTCCGTAACGAATCTGATTTTTCAGGGTACATTTTAATGGTACATTATGTTGAGAGCACAGCTTCAAAATTTAAGAAAAATGCTATAAATCGCTTGGGTTATATCTTTGAAATTTTCCAGAGAAACGTTTTCTTTGAACTGTCTCCTCAAAGATATCCGAAATATTATTAATGCAGTTTTTACGTGAGTATTTAGAGAGCTTATCTAAGCTAGCTCGTCAGAGTGATTACAGTTTTATCGCAAAAGACACCATTAACCATGTCCTTATCTTTTAAATTTTCTTTTAAATGCACGTGCGCTAGTATTATAGCTAGGATTTTGTAACACGCAGTTTTCATGCCTCCTGGTCTAAAGTGAACATCTAATAATGACCAAACTGGCAGAAGAAAGAAAGAGCTTTGCTAATCACAAAATCGATCATAAGAAGAAAAGAAATTGCAACAAAGGGCAGGTCTTAGTGAATTTTCCCAGTGATTTCAAATCAATTTACTTTTAGAGATTTTTCTGTGTTGCTTTTCTTTTTCAATTCAGCTGGCTTCAGTAACTTTTTCTGCGAAGGTAATCATTAGGTTAACACTCGGTCTTATCGTGGAAAAGACGTTCAAGTTCTTTGAAAAAAAAAACCTTTTTGTGAGGTAATTGACATGGATCAGGCCAAAGGTTATTCTACTTCACTAAAAGTTAGGAGAAATAGTAAAGTTTTTTGGTGACCTATGCCGTCAGAAATAGCCAGAGAAGCAAATAAATATAAATTAAATTTAAAACATTAAATATAAGTTTATTTCCAGCATATTATTGTTTGAGCTGTCAGTCACTGGCGTTGATCTAATCGCTGAAGGAAAAGTTTGATGCAATTGTAAAATAAGGTTAACGTGATTTGTTCAAAAGTAATTGTATGAAAAAATAATTGCGAGAAAAGGTAAGAAATTCGTGAAGACCTTAATTACTCTTCCATTATGCAAAGTAGCTAATTATGGTGTTAGAACGTCTTTCAGCAGAACACTAAAAATTCTTTGGAAGCCAAATGTTTATAAAAAAAATATCTTTTCACTCATCAGTAGTCTGTTTTTTGTACGGCCATCATTACAATGACAATTAAAACATGCAGGTGGAATTTTTTATTTACATGATATTAGTCTGTGGTTCGTTTATTTGCTTTTTATTTCTCACAGATTTGCTGATTGCTTCAACCCTATTTTAAAAAATGGCTCATTTGGTATTATTTTCAGTTACTTTCAATGCGTTGTTTTTTAAAAGTGTGCATTCAATTAGTGGAGCAGCATTGAGGACTTGAGAACACCAATGCAAAAGAAAAAATCTGGTGGACAAGAAATATCGTCAGCTCGAGCTTGTGGCTGAGGAAATCGCACAAATCTTAATTTAATTTCAATTCATTTTGCAACACTTCTCTTTGTCTTGTACAGTAATACATCATACGTGATGGAACCATTAACATTTCTTAAACTCTGCTGGGCTAGAGAGAAATCGCCTTTCATTAGTGAAGATCAGCATTTGCTGAATTAAACCTGACTAAGCAGCAACCGTCAATGTTTCCTCATGATAATTATTACTCCCAGCATGTAGTTCCCTTTCGTATTGAGCTTTCACCATGATAATCATTACTTCCAGCATGCAGTTCACTTTCTTATTGAATTTTTAAGTTTCGTGTGTCTTGTGAAAAAACAGTGCTTTTTCCGGAAATTTGGTCTTCGTGATTACGGTAAAGGAATTATTTTTCTCGCGAATTTGAAATCCCTAACACACGTAGCATCCATTTTTTGTTCTGTTTCAAAATATGAGAGAGAAATGTATACGAATCACTACAAAACGAATGAAGAAGGATGACATCTATTTTTCAAACGAAGCAGACGTGACTTTCCGATATCTTTCCTCTTAACCTTAGTTAAATGTGTAATAAGTGTGCAGATACAATACTTCCTAAATACGGATAACAAATATCGTGCTTTCTAATAGGCTACTTTGAGGATGGATTTTGCCCTTTTCTTTGAATACAAGGACATCTTCAATCCCAATTGCGATACACAAGACATCTACTGCAAAAATTGAGAAAATGTTAAAAAATACAAATAATTTCTTAGTGATAGTTATGTACAGTATATCCTAAGCTAAAGTACATTTCTGATTCCAAAAACAGAAATGGGAATATTTTGCCTGATAGAAACACATATTTACGCCAGCTGTACAGCCACGTTTTATCATGTATGAGCAACAAATGTATTTTTCTAGTTTAACATCAAAATGAACCTAGTTAGAGAATTGCGTGCCTTAAAAGAGCTGGTAAACAGTTAAAATATGGTTATAATAAAATATGTTCAAAGGAAACAATTGTTTTACAATAGTTTTCTACGACAGATATCATACTGAAGGTGCATTTGAGCTATCAAGCAGGAATTCGTTTTCTAGAACATATATCAAACTGAAGCTGCATTTGCGCTATCAAGCAGGAACTTTTCAGAAGAATAAAAACAGGAAATTTGAGGGATCGGCCGTAGTGTAAAATATCCGAAGAGAAAAAATACTACATATTTTCAAATGTGGCCTTGAGAAAGGGAGATATTCTGCCAAATTCAAATATATTGTTACGACTCGCACCTTTTAGAGTTGAGAGTTAGACATTGTTGGAATAAAAATAATTATTATATGAATTTTTCAGCAGTATTTAACATTTTCTTGTAGGACTTACGTCCACTGTGAGTAGAGTTTAGGTCCCAGCCACCTACAGCGAGATCGCCTTTTGGGCAGGACACAGAAACGAAAGGAATGAGAGCAAGTCTAGCGACTCTGACAGAACAGTTTGCAGTGAGATTAGAATACAGTAGATGGCGCCACCGTACAAATACGATGTTGCACACAGAGGGGTGAGAGAATCAGAGGGGTGAGAGTATGGTGCGATCACTTTTATATAAGACCATATTTTGTTATGCCTGAGTTTGCTGTTACTTCTTTGAATAAAGATGCCGTGGATCTTCCGTCTCTAATATCCCTCTTGCGTTCTTTAAGTCTACTATAAGGTACTTCTTAGTGATTCATATGCATGTCTTTCTAGAATAGTGTAGATACCAGAAAGGTACTTCATATAACCTCATCACATCGATGGTCTTGTCGTTGATTGGTATTGGTTATAACTCCGTCTGTGGATCTGGGGGATCTACGTCTGTCTACCTTAAAGTTATGCCTGTCCAATAGGTGTTTTAACCTTTTAGCGGCCATAACACCCAAAACGCCCATGCATACACACGACCATAGCCGCCCTAAACGCCTGTCCAGAGTAAATCAGATTTCCTACCCTTACTTGTTCTTTAAATCTGCACGTCCTATGAGGGATCAGCAATTGTCACCCTCAGTCACCATTCGTGTTATTAAACAAAGAAGTGAACCAACAGACAGTTTCGGGCGTTATAGTATTTAGAGTGATAAAAGATTTTAGGGTCATGGTCGTTAAAGGGTTAAACGTCTAAGCTAATTCGGGCATGATACAAATGATACTAATAAACTCTGCATATCTCATATTTGTCCTATCAGTAGATGTATTTGTTCGGTTGTTGGCTTCCAGGACATTTCGCGAGATGGACTGTAATTTCAGCGTGGAAAGTACTGCAGATAAGCCTGTGGCCATCATATTCAAAATCTCGTAAGTTGTAGCTTGCTGGTAGAGCATACAATAAAGGATCGTCAATATAATTAATGCTCTAAAAGCAGCAGTTTTCTAAGTTTTCTGGCAAGCTGCATTGAGTGGTTTGAATTTGGCTACGCTCTTGGGCTTGTATGATAATAAACTTTATATAATCTTCTGCCACCATTTTTGCTGGTAAGATGTATATACAAAAAAGGGCAATGGTCTATTAACTTCTTCTCCCCTTATGAACGAGTGGAGGATTTTTATTTCTTGCCAAACATTTGGATATTCTTGATACAGTGCTGCCATATGAAGAAGATATCATCTGCGTACGTAAGCAACAATGTCTTCGGGTTAAAGGCAGTAAAGAGAAATAATTTTCCTTCTATGGTGTGTAGCATGGGATTCCCAATATCTTCCAGATATTAGCAATCCTGTAAGGGTAACATTTATTTTCTTGCGGATCGCTTCTTCAAAGCTAAAGAAATTAATGTTTACAACCAAGCCAAGTGTTCTCCTAATTTCTTTTAAAGTCTTCGTTGAGACTTCACCTTACGTCCAAGGCTTCACCATTTTTCTACAAAATGCCTTAAAAAAACTAGGATTAGACATAGGAAAAAAAGCACATATATCGATTTCCTCCTGGCTAACAACAAATAAGCAATCTGGCAAACACCTAACAGATGCAGGAATTTATGCAATCCCCTTGCAAAACCAGATGGATCCAGGAAAAGGTTCTTTGGAATGACTAAGCGCTCCCTTAAATTGAGACTGTCAGAACGTAAACGTGATGTCAAACTAGTAAAGCTTACCACAGCTCCATCAGGAGAAGTCAAGAACAATGCAGCAAATCCTGACTGGAAAGATATTAGAAAAATAGCTCCTTACACAACTCCCAGGGCGACAGCAATACGAGAATCAGTAGAAATAATAACCAGCACGGATACCTGCAATGACGAAACATCAACTGTGCTTCCCTATGTCTTGCAAAGGCTATTAAAAGATCCACGTCATCATCCATGCTAGCTTACGAGTTCTGCATGAGACATATTTACGATGTTTGATGAATTCACGTGACATGACATAAGCATCAATCAACCTTGATTATCAAACAGAAGTCATCACTCGTTCCACATTTATAAGTGTGTTACGGGAAAATTATCATTGGCCGTCACCGGGAATCAAACCCAGGGTCTTCCAGTTACGTGCCGGATATGCTTCCACTGCACCACAGCGGTCTCCATTCCTCCAGACTCACATACACAAACTGCCAAGCCAATTGGCAGATTGCTTCTTGGAGCACCGCACAATGCTGGAGATTCACCAAAGATGGTAAGCAGCAACTGAACAAATAATTAAAAGGCGAATAAATAATAATACAGGCATTTGACGTGGACTAGGAACATCAAGCAGAAGTCATCCCTCGTTCCACGTTTATAAGTGAGTCACGGAAAATTTTTTAATTGTTGCCACCGGGAATCGAACCCAGGGTCTTTCAGTTACGCGCCGGATATGCTTCCACTGCACCACAGCGGTCTCGATTCCTCCAAACTCACATACACTAACTGCCAAGCCAATTGGCAGATTGCTTCTTGGAGCACCGCACAATGCTGGGGATTCACCAAAGATGGTAAGCAGCAACTGAACAAATAATTAGAAGGCGAATAAATAATAATACAGACATTTGACGTGGACTAGGAACATCAAACAGAAGTCATTTTTTTTATTTTTTTTTTTTGATTGGAGGTTTAACGACCGCCGTGAGCAACTCAATGGGCTATAAGCAGTCGCCCGTCCCTAATTTAGGGTCACTGCTTCCAGGGAAGGGAGAGAGCCAGTGCCGTAAGACAAATACAACATCCATGCCTGACCGGGATTCGAACCCGGACCCCTTACGGACGAATGATCAGAGGCCAACGCCTTAGACCACTGCGCCACCGGGGCGGCCAGAAGTCATCACTCGTTCCACGTTTACAAGTGAGTCAAGGAAAAATTCTGCAGTGGAAGCATATCCGGTGCTTAACTGGAAGACCCTGGGTTTGATTCCTGGTGGCGGCCAATGAGAATTTTTCCGTGACTCACTTATAAACGTGGAACGAGTGATGACTTCTGTTTGATGTTCCTAGCCCACGTCAAATGTCTGTATTATTTTAACCTTGATTATATGTTTAAGTTTACTTTGCCGCTCCGGTGGCGCAGTTGTCTAAGGCGCTGGCCTCTGATCATTCGTCCGTAAGGGGTCCGGGTTCGAATCCCTGTGAGGCATGGATGTTGCGTTTGTCTTACGGCACTGGCTCTCTCCATTCCCTGGAACCAGTGACCCTAAATTAGGGACGGGCGACTGCTTATAGCCCATTTAGTTGCTCACGGTGGTCGTTAAACCTCCAATCAAAAAAAAAAAAAAAGTTTACTTTGAATTACTCAGAATTTCTGTACTTTCTGTTGTTTACGGTGTTTATCTCAGTTATGCCTGATAGCACCACCCGTGAGTGGTGAAAGCTTGCTGTCTGCTTACTTTATTATTTTACACCATTAAAACGGAATTAGAATTCAACTTATGATCTTTGTTGAAATTTAATAGCAATTAAAGCAACCATCTGACAAGTTGCGCTTCTATATTGTCAAATGCATATTTATCTGCGATGGAGGGATGTAAGGGGACAACATTAAAACTCCCAGTACATCTAGGAAGTTCGTTTTCACGGTTTTTATTCTTTGGATAAAATTCTGCGAAGATACGAGGGTGATTTCAAAAATTTTGCACACTGTGGGCTATCTCTTAAAACATGAATTTATTTACCAACATATATTTACAGCCTTTTGATCTCCATGTTTCTTTATGATGGCTTCCCAAAGTTTGGGCAAGTCTTGTATTCCAATCAGGACACCTCCATTGTTGAGGCGACGGATTACTAGGGTCACCTCAATACAAGCATCCTGAATCTTACTGAATCGTTTCCCGCCGAGTGGCTTCTTCAGTTTTGGAAACAAGTCACAGTCTAGTGGGCTGATGTCAGAAAGGAATGACACGTGGGGAAGCAATTCTCATCCACACTTCTCCAGAATGTATCTTGCTGTACGGGAAACATGGCGGTGTCGCGTTGTCGTGCGAAATGATGACGTCACCTTCGAGCATGTCTGGTCTTCTTTGGCACATCTTTAGGGGCAAACTTTTTCCAGACACTGTGCTATGATTCACTACACTAACCTCACAAACTTTACGCAACGCTTTATGAATTTCACAAGGGCATTTTCCTCCCAAAGTTTCAATTGTAATGTACGATCGCTTGTGCTACGCGAGATCTGACCTAAATCACTTTCTTCCTCCATTTCTGGGCAGAATGTTTCGGAACAGGAACACATTAGACAGCAAACGTAGACACAACTTTGTATACCGATATATGACTCACCACTTGCGCAACGATTGGAGCGATTGCATCATCCTACAGGCAGCGCGTGCGCAGTGTGCAAAACTTTTGAAATGCCTATATACCAATGCGTAGTTACGTCCATTAGGGAAATTTTCATAAAGGATGCAAGATATGAAACTCTAAGAAAAACATGAATTCTGTTTTCCAGACAATGCGTCTCATTTCCAAGCCTCGTCGTGATGTTTCCAGCTGCTAATGGGAGAATCGTCATGGAACATAGTGATTGAGACGTCCGAGCGTCTTGATCGACGCATTGGATGTCAGATCGTAGCAGCACCACGATCCAAGAGGATGCCATTTGACGAGTCGTACAGGAAGTTATAAACATCCCGTTATGGACATAGACAGCGAATCGTATATTTTCTGAGGTAATTTTGCCCTCTTGCCAGCCATTGCCACGACTGCCATCAAAGAGAGCACATTTTCACTCCAGATAATCGTTGTGTCATATCTGATAGGCACGATAGAGAGATGTAGAAATATCGGGAATATGTCATATTCGGAGAGGAGTCTTCTTTATGTCTCAGCAACGATGATCACCAATAGAGAGTTTGGAGACGATGTGTTAACTGGGGTGATCTTGTTGCCATCCGTCAGCGTGCTCCTCAGCCTAGTATCGTATGGGGCGTTATCACTTTCAAACACCGCTCGTATGCATAGGGGGTACAACGACATCAGGACCACACATCGATGAGAAGCTGTGGGCTGTTTTGTTCCAGCATCTCCAGGGAATTCCTAATTCAAAGTTCCAACAAGATAATGGCCACCCACACACTGCCAACATCAGCAAACTCTACCTACATGCTGTCTAGTTGCTGCCCTGTCCAGCGCGATTCCCAGATGTTGCCTAAAAGAGCACATGTGAATGTCATTGGTGCCCCGGATGGCCTAGTGGTAAGCGTTCGTGACGGCCACGGAGGAATCTCAGGCTCGACCCCAGGTAGGTACGAACGCTCAAACCACTAAATATCTGCCGTGCGTCGGATGGACACGTTCAGCTCTCGGACCACGGGTACCGGCCTCTCCGGTAATAAATAAGGGCGTCTTCCTCCCCCTTTGTACCTCGCTTCCGTGTGATTTTCGTATCAGGCACTCTAGCCCAAATCTCCGAGCTTCCTATTTCAAAGGGCTGTTTAAGACCTGAGGTCAGATACTCCCTTTCTAAAATCCTCTACATATGATCTATTCTGATCAATGACAAACAACTCAAAGCTTCTCTCATGGCTTCTTTGCAACGTCGATGAATTTTATGTCAAAGACTCATTGTCAACGATACCGCAGGACACCATCCGGGTAGTTTTCTACTTGATGACGCGCTGTGTTGCGGAATGTACAGCCCAGTATGGCTGTCGTCATAGGACCTACTAACTCAGCCATATTGCTCTGCCTGTTTGCCGATCGCATTCATGTAATCCCTCAGAAATTAAATCACTTCTCTCCCAGCTACTCAAGTACACTATATTGGCAAAAGTCACCGGATACCTCTTCAAAAGCAAATGAACGGAACCGTTCCGTTGCTAAGATGCGCGGTACAGCTGCAAACCGTATAAAAGCAAGCCTGCAGTTGACCGCGATCATATCGCACTGTGAAGTTGAGTGGAAATGTTGCGGTGGGAGAGAAATGACTTTGAGAAAGGAAAGATTTCTGGGTGTTATATTAGTGGGTTGTCCATGAGATAAACCGAGAGGCGTTTAAACATACCCACGTCAACTGTTTTGGATGTACTGAATAAGTGGAAGACACATGGCGTGGCTGAAACAGCAAAATGTACCAGCAGACCAAAGAAAATCAGTGATATAGGACATCGAAGCCCCAGGATAATTGTTACAGCTAATCGACTAATCGACGGAAAAATTCACAAGACCTCAGTCTACAGAAGAGTAAAAATGCGAAACCTTGGTATGTACACGTACTATTCTCAGAGAAGTTCATTTCATGGGTTACCGTGATCGTGCGGCTGCTCATAAGCCTTTCATCTCCACTCAAAATGCTGCTCGTCGTTTAGCATGGTGTAAAGAACATTTATTGTGGACCGTAGATCAATGGAAACGTGTCCTATGGACCCATGAATCCAGAAGCACGATCAATGAGTCTGATGGCCGTGTGTGTGTATGGCGACATCCGTGGGAACGCTATTTACCACACTGTACTGTGATTACGGTCAAGTTTGGAGCTGGCAATGTACTCGTGTGGGGGTGTTTTTCGTGGTATGGTCCCGGCCCATTGGTTATCATGGATATACCTGTTAACTAGTACGTCTACCTCGATGTTCTGGACAATTATGCCCTACCAACTCTGTCGCAATACTATGGAACCGAGCCTTGTTGGTACCAGCAGGATAATGCACCGATCCATAAAGGAAGGACTGTGATAGCATGGTTTCACGATAATTCTCTATTGTGTGTGGACTGGTCAGCGCATAGCCCTGATCTTAATCCCATAAAGCACCTATGGGATGAATTAGAGAGCCGCATAAGAAGTTTGGAACTAAGGCCTACTACTAAGCAACAGCTAGCGGCAGCATTATTTACTGAATGGAAGTGCATACCTATCACTGTGTTCCAAAACCTTGTGGAAAGCATGTCTCGAAGGGACACTGCATGCATTAAGGCCAAAGGTGGACCGACACCGTACTAATTTATGTCGATAAATGCTATGTTGTGTATCTCTTCTAGGAGTCCGGTGACTTTTGTCGATATATTGTATATGTGTGTGGTAAGTTTTGTCATATTTCTTACGTTCTTTTATAACGTGGTATTTTCTACGTCGAGAAGTGCTTAAGTCATACGAACAATACACATTTTTTATTGAGATTGATTATACTCTGGCGTAATGTGAAAAAAGAACACCAAGAAGGAATTGGAGGACGATCATGAAATTTGCATATGTTAATGAGGTCGAGTTTACGTAGGTGTGATGTTAATTTCGGGACCAACCGGTGAGCGCTTACGCCACAGCACGGCATAATATGCAAATTATCGTCTGTGGTATTTAAGGAGTACGGCGAAGTGAATGTAATCAGTCGTCGGCGTAGGGACACGTGCGGAAACACTGAAGAAGATGCAATGCCTGGACATGGAAGACGTGTACGGTATCAAAAGTTATCGGACTTTGAGCGAGGTCGTCTAGTCGGACTCCACGAGGCCGGGTGGTTGCATCGTCGTATTGCGGAGCGAATTAGACGGGAAGTATCGGTGGTGGTACGATGGTGGCGTAGATGGTACGAGGAATATTCCCACACGAGAAGACGTGGAACTGGGCGTCACAGACGGGCTGATGAGCGGACCGATCGACGCATAAGAACAGCTGCGTTGTCAGGCAGAACATCCACTGCGACGCCAATCCGAGCTGCCGTTGCACCTGAGGTGACGGTGCGAACAATCCGCAACCGACTACTGGATGCAGGACTACGTGCACGTGTGCCTCTGGCATGTGTACCTCTGACTCCAGCCCACCGTCAGGAACGGCTCCAGTGGTGTCGCCATCGTCTGCACTGGAGAACGTAATGGCGATCTGTCGTGTTCAGCGATGAAAGCAAATTTTGCTTGGGAGCCTCCGATGGCCGTATGCGTGTTCGCAGACGCATAGGGGAGCGTCTCCACCCTTCTTGCATCCGCCAGCAACACAAATGTCCTACACCTGGTCTCCTGGTGTGGGTAGCGATCAACTATCACTCCCGTACACAACTAGTGTTTGTACCGGGTACGTTAAACAGCACCTCCTACATCAACAACATCCTTCAGCCAATTGTTGTGCCATTTGTAAGGTCGGTCCATCGTGGTGTGTTCCAGCAAGATAACGCACTCCAACACACTGCACGTGCAACGCAACATGCACTTCAGGGTGTGAGACAACTTCCATGGCCTACACGTTCACCGGATTTGTCCCCCATTGAGAACGTGTGGGATTTTATGGGACAACGACTTATCCGGTCTCCACGGCCAGCCACGACCATCCCGGATTTACGCGTCCAGGTTAAGGATGCTTGAAACTCAATACCCCAAACTTACATCCAACATCTGTACGACAGACTCCATGCCAGAATTGCACAGTGTGACGCAGTTCATGGCGGTTCAACCTCGTACTAACCATGTTACATGGAAATGTTATTTTTCAGTTTACCATCAAATTCAGCTGTATTTTGCCATAATGTTTTAATCACGTTATCCTCTGTATTCCGTTATTATGCTGTATAAATTTCGTTGGTATCAGACGTCTCCTTCTTGGTGTTCTTTTTTCACTTTCCGCCAGTGTATATACAAAGTATAAAGCTAAATCTCTTACTAGCGTAATTGTAAATTTCATATCCAAAAGAACTGCATGCAATGTGATTCTGAGACAGGTAGCGCAAGTAATCTGGTAAACGTGGTGCATCCTATAACAAATTGCATTTCCTGCACGATAAATAAGATTATGCTATTTGCGACTGTTTTGGTGTGAAGAGTGCAAATTTCAGTACGTTATTGGGAATTTTTTATTTCCACTTAAACGTAAAAATTTACCTCGTGGCATTGGTGTTTAAAGCGGAGCTTACAAAGCCACCTTAAAATGTTTTTTTTTTTTTTTTTTTTTTGATTGGAGGTTTAACGACCACCGTGAGCAACTCAATGGGCTATAAGCAGTCGCCAGTCCCTAATTTAGGGTCACTGGCTCCAGGGAAGGGAAAGAGCCAGTGCCGTAAGACAAACACAACATCCATGCCTCACCGGGATTCGAACCCGGACCCCTTTCGGACGAATGGTCAGAGGCCATCGCTTAGACAACTGCGCCACCGGGGCGGCCCTTAAAATGTTCGTGGCAAATATTTGTATTTATATAAGGTGGAAATTCATTTAGTATGTCGTGAGTGAGGGAGAATAATGCAAGAAACGTAAGTTTCTGCATTATTCTGCCAAGTGCATTTCTCAACGCAAGTTTTTGATTTTTTAATCAAGTGCATTTCTTAACGCAAGTTTTTACGATGCGGGACGTATACTCTAATTTAACCTCTCTTTTTAGTTCCTGTCTTCTGATGTAAATTTGGGTATATTCACGTTAAAGTTTTGCAGTGCGAACGCTATATTTTCTCTCTCGACAAATTTTTGGCAACCTGCCAAAATATAATGACGTACGCGAAAGCTGATGCTGAGAGTTGCTAATTAGGAATCTAACGGGATATTTTGCTTTGTGCGAGAGGTTAAATTTGTGGTAATTACAAATTCACGCTAGCTTGAGTTGTCATTCACTCTCTCACTGAACGTTTGCTCTTCCTTGTTCTAGAGTTTGACTTCTTTTTCGAACGTTGGCGATATTTTACGATTATTCTACTGCGGAGCAAAAGGTTGCAAATGATTTTTAACTGCTGAAGCATCAAGCAAACTCAGTATTGTGCATTCCTGAAAGCGAGAGGAGTGTGTTTCGTTGCATTCGCTCTCTAACTTAGATGTTTGACTCATCATGGTGTTTTCCATACTACACTTCCTTGACGAATAAAGTGAGTGAACCTTGTAAGAACGAATCACTTGACATTCTTCTGGCCGGTATGGTTTCTAGTTATTAATTAGTTGATTCATGTTCCATCAGCTGTGATGAAGTGAAGTATCTGGGATTATTAAAGCGATTTACCTATAAATATCTCAGCAAGATTTGCAGTGATGTTCATTATAAATTTCACTAAATTATGGGTTTTACACAGGAATAAAGAAAATTACTTACAGTAAACTTTTCGGGTAGCACCCTTACCCTTCTTCAGGACTACACTATAGTAGGTGTTGCCATTCATTAGCTAAATTCCAACATTTCACGTCGTTTAATGTTGTACCTCTTCTTCTCTCAATTTCCAGTCCTTCCGATAATTTTCTCTTAAAAAGGTGCTGTTGGTGTCTCAGAACTTCTGTAGAGTCCCAAAGCACTTTATGTCCTGTGTTTTGAACATGTCCGCCCAAACCTGTTTTGTTTGTCAAATTTCTAATTGCAGCTTTATGTTCTGCTAATCTAGTTTTAAGCTCTATACATAGATATGTTCTGCTAATCTGGTTTCTCCCACACAGCTGAGACCACACTAACACTTTATGTTGTGGACCACTCCTACCTGTTACAGGATGTTTTAAACTTTTTGTTTTAATTTTGGAAGGTAGTTACTAATTGTATTTTGTAATCATGAAGCCAGTCTGATTAGAAAGTTCTCACTAATTCTCCGAAGTTTTCCAAACAGTCCTTTACGGTAATTAACTTTTCTAGTTAACTGAAACAATTTAGTTTTTGACTACTGCTTCTTTTTTTATTAAGAATTTTGTTGACTACATAAGAAGGGTAATTATTATCTTCCAAAACTTTTTCATTTCCTCCTTTTGAGCGTATTTTAACAATTCTGAAGAATTGAGAACGTTAATCTTTTTCAAAACATTGAGCGGGCAAGTTTGTTTTTATGTACCTAGGGTGATTTGACTGATAGTCTAACCATTTATTATTGTTGGTAGGTTTCTTATATAACATTGTTTCAATTTTTCCTTCTTTTATGAATAATGATAAGTCCAGAAAATTGAGTTGATTACCTTTTTGCAGTTCAATGGTGAATTGCAATTTGTCATCCAGGGAGTTGAACCGGTCTAGAATGCCATACGGAAAAGAGACATTTTTGTTGTCTATAATGAAAAAAATATCATCCATATGCCTAGCATAAAGACTGAAGATTGAAGGAGAAATCAGAATCTTTTTTTCTAGATTTCCTACATAGTATTTTGTAAGACATTGTGCACCCAGTGAGCCCATAGACAATCCAGAAGTTTGCTTGTAGAAATTGCTGCCAAATTGAAAATATTTGTTTTTTAAAACAATCACCAGAATTTCATAAAGACGTGTCAGATCTTCCTTGCTGTGATTATGAAACACTATTTTGTCGAACAAATCTTCGGCGAGGAACTCCAAAAGACGATCTGTATCTATCTTACTGTACATAGATTTAATGTCGAGACTAGCAATTATAGGATGGTCAAGTTTTGGGAGGCCTTCTAACTTAACTACGAGATCTTTTGAGTTTTTCAGCAAAGCAGGGGCGTGTTAGAAGACATATGTAAAAAATCTGACTGTAAGTAATTTCCTTTATTCCTGTGTAAAACCAATACTTTAGTGAAATTTATAGTGTATCAAGTCCAGGAATAGCCATGACACCAATTATTACCAAGTGATGTTCATGTTGTTACACTGATTTTTGAAACAAACAATTTTCAAATAAAGCAAATAAACTAAAGAACAATTGAATTAGAGATACCTGTCTAGTAACATGTAGCACCACCTTTCTCCTTGATGACGGCGGCGAATCGTCTCGAAATGGACTCGACAAGACACCGGAAGCGTTGGGAAACCATACGGATCCACGACCGCTTAACAAGCTCCCACAGTTCACAAAGATTTTATGGAGGGTTCAGAGCCTCGAACATTTATCTCGATGGTATCCCAGATGTGTTCGATGGGATTGAGGTCAGGTGACATAGCTGGCCAGGGAAACGAGGTCACGTCGGTGGAGTGTTCATCCAACCATTCGGATACAATTCGGGACGCGATGACACGGTGCATTGCATTGTCTTGGTGCAGGTAGAGGTCCCCATTGGGATGTTGAAGACGCACAAACGAAAGCAATTGGTCGTCCAGGATATCCCGGTAACGTTGACCTGTGAGGGACGATGTCACACGTACCAAGGGTCCCATTCGAGTACACGTAAACAGTCTCCAGACGAGAATGCCACCCCCACCAGGTTGAAGAGCACCCTGCTGACAAGAAGGATCCATCGCATTATGTGGTTTGCGCACGTACACGTACCGAATATACCAACGTAAATCTCGACTCATCAGTCCAGGCAACATTTTCCCACATGTCTAGGGTCCAGTGGCGATGTTCACGCGCCCATGCTAATCTTTGTACCCTGGGATGTGCGGTCTGCAGCGGTATCCTCGTGGGACGATGGCTTCTGTACCCCATAACGAGGAGATGGTTCTGGATGGTGTGGCTGATTACACGTTTTTGCGCACCAGCGTTTAATTGCTAAGTGATTTCTTGCACTGTGGCCCGTCTATCCGCTGTTACAATGCGAACTAGCCGACGATTACCCCGCTCATCCACACGCTGTTGTCCAAGGCAGTTGGCCCTTGCAGGGATGGTTTTACCGGATTCGATGTACTCACGGTGCACCCGTGGCACAGTGGCTCGTGAAAATCCCAGAGCCTGCACGACTTCCGAAATGGAGTGACTCATTCTTCGAGCCCCGACAATTGGCCCACGATCAAATGCGCTTAGATCCTTCGTCTTACCCATACTGTGTCCGACTCTTACTGATGCCCGTCGAATCACTCCTTATATTGTCGGATCGCTGCATTCGTCATGTCGTTTCCGTTTACAGGGCCGCCCACGGCGCCAAATTTGCATAACGCCAGCTGACTCTAATTCAATTGCTCTTCAGTGTATAACTTCACCTTCCAGTGTTATCCCACTGATGGGAAAAACTAAAATAGCGCAAGAAACAGATGTATAGTAAGTTGTTAAACAAATTCTTAAGTATCAAACCAATGTAGTATCCTAATTACTCAGTTACGTTTAGAAGGTCCACTTAGCAGTGGTAAAAATTCATTTTCTGCCTGGAAGTAATGAAATTCACAGTAAGGATGATTAATATTAGTTTTGAAAATGATTTTCTCTTAAACTGTAAGATCTGTCGCTAGATAATAATTTTACTTCCTGTTTTTTCACTTATCCAATTTTTTTGAAATATTTAATACTGAATCTTCTGTGAGAGTAAGTTCCGTTTTCGCATGAAAGTGATTTCCTTTACGCATTTTTCTACTAACCCTGAGTTTAGGTAATTTATTTACGTATTTATTCATTTTTCATGGAAAAATATTTCCTTTGAATGGATCGCATTCCACCAGGGGAAATAGTTGCTATGATTTACATCTGTTCGAAGAACACAGGCTTTCTGAGTATATTAATGATCCTACTGTTAAAGTTGCTGTTACCATGCTGTTCTCATTTATCTACGCTTAAAAAATTCAAATGAAACTCACATTTTCAGACACTGGTGAGACACAAACACTATATTTTACATCGCTCTGGTCGCGTGCAAATTAATTCAAGCTTAAAACGCTCTTCGTTTAAAAGAGCAGCTCAAACAACCATCCTGATCAATTCATCAAAGCCGAAACGTGTCTTGCTTATCAGCATGCAGCAGAAACTTTAATTACGCATTGTAAGAAGGCTCAACAATAAAGTAAAAGACTTCGGTATTACAACACATATTCATGGACTTTTTTATTATTATTATAAGTATAATAGCTGCACTGTGATTAACGTGTTGGAAAAATCCACCAGCCAGATAGTGGTAAAAAAAAACTGAGCAAGAGTGTAATGTAAAAAATACTATTTTTTTATGTTTATGACTGCAGATTTATTCTTAACATCATATAAACTTTAAATGTCACTCAACATTGGCGGACAATTACTTATCACCCTGAAGACAGCCAAAAAAAGAGTTTAAATACATGAAATATACTGGTTGAACGGGATACACACCTAAATACAATAAACAAATATATACAAACTGCGTTTATTGGTGTGAAAGTATATTTAAAGTAGAAATACAAGGAACAATTGTATCTCCCAAGCTTTCGCTCTCCAAACGAGGCTTTCTCAAGGGTTGCAGACGTTACAAACAAGTCTGGCGAGTATAAACAAAAAAAAATCGAAACACTGATGGTTGGGAACGTCGTATTTCGAAACTTGATTTTCGAGGCAGGAGTTGATACACGGTTCTTTTTTTCATGCGGATCATCATCTCAGAATGTTCCTCCACGCGGACGGAATATCAATAGATTGGGTATCGGGTAAGGATGTGTGGAGATCTCAATACTTTCTTTGATAAGTGTACCTTTGTAGCCAGAATACGGTGCAATTATCTTTACTTTATCCCATAACGGGACTGCGTTTTTCTGTGGTACTTCTTTAGACAAGGCTGTTAAGGTCTTTTTCTCAATCTGATGTCTCTCATGTGCTCCTTAGACCTTACAGCAATCTACCTTTTCGTCATTCCGATGTAAATTTTCGACGAACCGTTCGGGTGCATTAGTGGTATCATGTACACTCCTGCTTCCGATTTCCTGTCTGAGTTCCTGCACGTGTTCGCTACTGCTTTGTGTATGCTGTTTGGTGATCTGATGCCAATGCGAAAGCCATGGCGTCTCATTAGACGTTTGAATGAGTAAAAGAATCTGTGCCGTACATCCCAAATTTCTGACATATGCCATTTTCAGAAATCACACAACCAATTTCTTTGGACATTTTTTGGATTCCTGTATACGAATAACCTTCTACGGAATGGGCAACTATATCCCCTCCCAAAACGGAATCACTCATAGAGGCATCTTAACACTACAAAAGCAAAATTGCAAATGCTCTTAAAGCGGAAGGCTGTTATAGCAGAATAAACAAGATTACGTAATCGTGAAGCACACACTATTTTCATATGACGAGCATTTTACTTTTTCACGGTAAACATGAATCAACCGCTGTACAAACTGCATTAACGATAGCTCACTACCTCCTCTATGCCTCCAAACAGATTAGCTGTAATTCAAACATGGCAACCCCAGATCACAAGCGTGCTGTATCTCAACATTCTAAGGTGAGATGTCGCTGAAATTTTATGGTATATTCAGTGTTATCCAGTAAGTATTTTGAAAATGCAATCTAACTTTCTCAACCATGGTGGAAGGTGATTACCCATACCTCTCTCCAGTGTTCTAAATATATTCTCCAGTTGATTTTAACGTCCCCTTCGATGTAACCAAATAAAAATTTTATATAATAGCACTAATTATCTCGACTGAGGGTGAAGAAGATTGACCTTAAATGAACGCACACCGGATTCAACTCAAAGTCGGCACATCAGATCTCTACCACACTACCAGAATTTTCTAAGACTGACCAATCAAATCTGATCCTTGGCGATGGTCGGCTCCACTCGACGTGGGAGATGATTGCTATTATTATTATTATTATATGAGATGATTCCACTTCTTCCTGAGGGGTTGCTCTTCCTTCCGAGACGGGTACGACGTACCAAGTCTGGGAAGTGGGATTTCTTTCTTTTAGGTGTCCAGGCACTTCTTTACTATCCTACAAGTGTTCAGGATAGCTGCCCTCTGTAGTCCCATGTAGGTGTTAGGTTGAAGGTCTACTGCCTGTATAGAGCTGTGAATTGTCTTAGGTACAACATCTGTGGCTGATATCCCTATGTGGACCGCGGTGACGTTCTCCATATAGCACATTTCTTTGACTTTGTATCGTAGGTCGTTATATTTTAACAGCTTCTCTTCGTGCGTCTTCTGGATGTTGCACGTGTTGGGCACGGCTATGTCAATGAGTTATATTGAATTCTTCTCCTTGTCGACCAAGACGATATCGGGCCAATTCTGGGGGATGGTCTTATCGAAGGAGGTTAGAATAATACTTCTGGAGATGCCAAGGTGTGGGAATTTGCCATTGATTACATGATACCTACGTAATTTCATCTGTTTGTATTTCGGAATTGCGTGGTTTTGGGTTGCAGAAAGCATGTTAGTATCAAACCGGAATGAATTATACTTCTTACACGAGTGAAGTTTTTCACGTTATGTTTTGTTTTGAATGCAATTTTAACGTTATGTTTTGTTTTGAATGCAATTTTAACGCTATGTTTTGTTTTGAATGCAATTTTAACGTTATGTTTTGTTTTGAAATCACGCCAATGTTCGTGTATTTCAATTTAAAATAAAAATGGGAAAAAGACTCAAAATAATTAAGAATTTTATAAATTCAGCATTTTCTCACACTTGGAAAGAAGTTACAATGCGAAATTTGAAATATATGTGACGAAAGAAGGCGATTGGGCCAACACAAAATGCATTGCAATAGCATTGAAAACCAGCAGCTTTCCCATACTTTGACGGCCGTCGCTCGCGGTTATAGGCTTCACGCAAAATGGTACTGCTTCATTAACTAGGGCATCTCCAGATATATTTTTCTAACTTCCTTGGTCTTATCTGTTCTGCTCGATCTATTATTGTCATTAATAGTAGTAGTAATAGTAGTATTGATATAAAAATTATAATTAATGATAGAAAATGATTACTTCCCAAATATCGTTGCCGCCCCGTTGGCGCAGGGTTCTAAGCACTGGCATCTGACCATTCGTGCGAGAAGGGTCCGGGTTCAAATCTCTGTGAGGCATGGATGTTGTGTTTGTCTTACGGCACTGGCTCTCTCCTTGGGCGACTGCTTACAGCCTATTGAGTTTCTCCCGGTCGTCATTAAACCTCCAATAAAAAAAAATGGATCGTTTGCTGATTGTATTTCTTGAATGGCATGACCGATGATTTCCATGTATTTTAACGTTCTTTTTAATGTGGCCTAATCTAAATTTTGCCAAATGGGCACTCATTTTAATATCCTATTTGAGGGTGGGGCAGATAAACCTCAAGTGAAAATCAAGCACACTACATCCAGTGCAAAGTAGTACAACAGATGTTCACTAGACTATCAGAATTTATTCAGCCTGACCAAATTTGTTTCAAAGAAACGACCTCCGAAACTTGAACTTATGACACACTGGTAAACTAAAAAGAAAAGTATTTTATCAAAGTGATTTTTTTTTGTTTTTAGGTTAAACGCAATATATCATATTTGAGGAAACAGCCGTCATCGAATAGAAAAGCAGAAAATCCTTTGGAATCCAAAATTTTGTTTCAGGAAACAAATGATGAAAGTGGGTCTCCTTGGAAACTCATATTATTGATCGAAAATGCAGCTATCAACAGCGATATTGACACCCCCAATCTCCACCCACCCCCCGAAATTCTACCGAAACACAACCCTTCCATAAATCGAAGTTAGGTTAAATTAGTATTTTAATAAAAAAATCGAGAGAGTATCCTGGTAATCTTTGTAGATAATTTATGCTATGCATCTTTCGAATGCTAAAATATTTGTATGTGTGAAATAAAACGAGTGATTTGATAGAATACATTCATTTATATACAAAGCATTGAAGTTTTTCTCGTCCTCACGACTACACTGAGCCACAGTCTGGTATATACTACGCGGAATTCAATTATAACAACAAACAATAAGATTTGCTATGTCGTAACATTGAGTGGTACTTTGATAGGTGCATTGATGAATGTTATTTTCTTGAAACCACTGAAAAAGACTAAAACGAATCATAAAAGTAAATATTTACCCAATACTATGTCGGCAGCAATAGTAAGTATTTCGACTGTTTATTTTTAGAAAACAATATGTATTATTATATTATTATTCAGATTTAGATGAACGTGAGAAACGACCTTGACACCGATGAAACATGATGTAGCTACGAAAGTCCATCTGCGCATGCTCAAGCTAAAATCTGACTTCAAGATAGAAAGAAAAGCCGAATCGCAAGTGTTTTAATGTGGGGAATGGGTAACGTTTGGTCCAGGATATCTACAGGTTACACTCCGTCGTGTTATACAATCGAACCTCGATTTAACGAACTTCAAGGGACTTGTAGGTAAAATCATGGAATTCGCTAAATCGAGGAAGCCTTTCGAACGAAACATTCAAATTACGCTAGCGTTCGTAAGATAATACGTAAGCAGCTAAGTTCACTTCATTCAGTGAAATTTAAATTATGTATAATACTTTTAATTATGAAATTGATTGTCAAACATGTTATAGTACGTACGCATTTACTTTGCATATTAAATACATAATTCGTATAAACGTATTATACTTCAACATGTAGCATCGAAGTTTAAGCGTACTTTAAAATTGAAAGAAAAATACTATAGTTGATCTTTTCCCGAGCATTTAGCTTTTTATAACGATTTCAGTATTATAAACTGCATGAAACAGAACATTAATTAGTACTAATTAACTTGTAAAAACAGAATATGTGTTGATTACCTTTTTGCACTGTGGAAAAGAAATGCTTTAGAGAAGAATGTTTTTTTTCTGAACGTTTAGCTTTATAAATTGCAGCTTCAACTTTATGAAGTGCATGAAAGACGTCATCAGTAATATCGAAGCGCATCAACTAGTTTTTAACATATTGTATACTCTTAGCAGCATCACTAAAGCAGTTAACTTTCAGTTCTGCTTCATCTTCTTCATCAGCATCTGATGCATTTAGTCCGATTAGTTCATCCAAAACATCATCAAGGGATTGCATTTGGCAGGTATGCACATTTGCATCACAAGCAACATAATCGGAAAACACATTACCTGATGACACAATTTCATTCCATTCTGCAAGATCGTCATCCGCAAAATTATCAGCAGTGTTTTCTGTATTGGACCCACTTTCTTCTTGTTCACAACCTGAAAAGCCTGCTTCTTTGTTAAATCAGTTTTTAATGGTATCTGTCGTAACTGCATTCCACGAGTGTCGTACGGAATGCATTGCATCGAGAATGTTAATTTTAACTTTAGATGCATCATCCTTCACATCGATAAAAGAAAGTACTTTTCTCATGAGAAGCCTTCGATAATTGGCTGTAAAAGACTTAATGACACCCAGATCCACCGGTTGCAATTCTCTAGTACAATTTGCTTGGGGAAAATGACTTGAAAGTTTTTCAGATTGTTTACCTGAGGATGCACTGATCCATGAATAAGAGGAATTTTCTCTTTTTTGCCTGCATCTGAGCATCCAAGGCTTCTTTATAAGTTCAGAATAAAGCTGTGATAATCCACGACTTTTTATTTGCTTCATATTTAGTGGGCAAAGATTTCACATTTTTTAAGCAACGTGGTGTAGCAGATTTGCCTATAACTAAAGGCTGTAATTTTGCTGACCCGGCTGTATTGGCAGCTAGAAGAACAGTGATTTTGACTTTTGACTTCTTTCCTCCATGGCAGGTGACATTTCGAAAACAGGATTTTTTCTGGCTGCAGGTTATTAAACAGTCCAGTTTCATCAGCATTAAAAATGTCACACGGCATGTACCTTTACACAATTTGTGGCAGATGTTCATTTTTCCAATTCTGCGCCGTCACAGGATCAATGCTTTTACTTTCACCAGATAGAGCTCTATACATTTTACTTAAAACGATCAATCCATTCTATTGATGAAGTAAATTCCTTTATTTGAAGTCGCTGCATAAGATGAACTGCTTTTTCCTTCAGAAGTGATCCAGTAATAGGCAAATTACTAGCCCGTGTTTGTTGGAACCCAGTGACAAGAGCAATCTCCAACTCAGTCAGGGGCGATGCTTTCATAGATTTTACCTTACTCTAAAACTGCCCACACTTTGATGCACAGCTTTCAATTTTCTTTCTAATTTTTGCTGTGGTACACAACGTTGACTTGTAAATTCCGAGTTTCTCTGCTACAACTGTCTGTGACCCTGGATTCCCATCGAGCTGCGATCAAATGTCCATTTTTTCACTGATTGAAAATCTTTTCCGCTTTTTTGTTTGTTTGTTTGTTGCAGTCATTCATTTTTTTAAATGCTCTCACAAAATGCGCATTTACAAACTAGAGTGATCAGTGAATTTAATTTTTAACTTTACTTGCACTATCTATGTTCATCAAAGCTTTATCCGCAAACATGCTGTGTTATTTAATGTGACCTCTAGATTTAACACTGAGAAGAAAAAAAAAAGAAACGCAATTTGGGGAGGAATTCCGGATGCTCAGAAATGGGTATCTATTGTTAAAGGACGCCGCCGCGCGTTTAACGCCAAAAACGCAAGTAACTCGTAAGATAAACTTTCCCACGGTAACACTCTCAGAGAAAGAACTGCGCGCGCATCAGCATCAAGAAAAAACACTTGTAACCCACTTATGTACCTCGAGCTTTTTCTCAGCATTTAACTTGTTGTAAAAACGCGTGTATATACAGTCGTGATGTGAACGAAGAGAAACGATATCGGAAAAAGCCGAGTAAAGCTGTTGTTGATAAATATATAATACCATGTGCAGTGTTATAATTTCTTCAATTGGGCAATGAATACTAGGATTTACAGTCACTATATACACTGGCTGGCAAAAATTAAGGACAACACGGTTTTTCGAATGTAACGTCGTGCAGAAGTGCTCCACATCAACACAAATCATACCATAAGATCCCCAAGATGTAAGAATATGGGACAAGTGAGCTAAACCGTCCAAACAAGGAACCCAAAGGATACAAAGTCACTTTATTGAAAAGGTAGCTTCGAGCACAACTGAACAGAAGACAGAAACGTCCATGTGACAGGCTGCTGCCAAGAAAAATCCAGTCTTTAGTAGGGGATATGATTACCACTAACTGCGTTGCAGGATTTACAACGGCTGTCCATGCTGAGGACGAAGTTGTCAAGGAGCTGTTGAGGCATCGCGGCCCATTCCTTTTGTAGCGCTAATCGCAGCTGCTAAATCGTTGCTGGCATCTGGTGACGAGCTGCCAAGCGTCTCCCGAGAAGGTCCCACAAGTGTTCGATTGAATTTAGGTCCGGGTACCTTGCGGGCCAATCCATGCGTTGAATATCTTCACTGTCCAACAGCTCTGCGACAGCCACTCTACGATGAGACGTAGCATTGTCGTCCATGAAGAGGAATTCAGGATCCACAGCACCTCTAAACAGACGCACGTGAGGCAGGAGAACTTTGGTACAATAGTGGACACCAGTGACTGAAACTCCTTGGAAGATGTGGAGGTCAGTACGGCTACCAACACGATACCGCCCCAAACGAGAACTCCGCAACCTCCAAACCAGTCAGTCCCTTTCGATGGTGTTGGAGGTGTAATTGCGTGTTCCCTGCTCTTTCTAGATGCGTATGCGTCCAGAATCGTTTGTCAGACTAAATCGGCTCTCATCCGTAAAGAGAACTCGACCCCATTGCTAATGTGTCCAGTTCTTCTGTTCCTGGTACCACAGAAACCGCCTTCTCCGATGAGTAGGCTTTAATGGCACACACCGTACTGGTCGTCGTGCAAATAGACCACCTTTGTGCAGCCTCCTGGCCACGGTAAAACGCGATAACGGACGTCGAATTGTTTGTTGCATGTGCCTTGCGATTTCTCCTGCTGTCTGCCGTCTGTCTGTTCTCGCCTGTAGGACAATATACCGGTCGTCCGCCGTCGTGGTTGCTCTTGGACGACCATCGCTAAACCCTCGAACAGCTGTTCCTGTCGTTTGAAATGCTCTCCAACCTCGTGAAACGATACTGTGAGCGATCCCGAACTCCTCGGCGACACTAGTCACACTTCGACCTTCTTCCAACTTCCCAATGACGCGACCTCTGGCAAAGTCATCCAGATGTCGTCTACTGGATAGATTGTTGGCCATATCACACGGTGGCAGCAATTCGACGTCGCTCAAACCCATGTATACCGTACAATAGCTTTCAACGAATTGCTGAGAGTACACCGCCCGTGCGCTTTATACCCTTCCGACAATCACCCCCCCTACGTCATGCTGCATATATACACATGCACTACCGTACCGGACCCTAGTCTATCTCCTGAGTGGTCTTTCGGTCCGTTCTGCTAGCTTGTTCCGCTGTTTTGCTAATTTCTACTCTTCGTCCTTAATTTTTGCACACCAGTGTATGTCATCATTATGTACTTCATATTATTACTTCTGCTGTAATGCTGGTTAACATAGTTTGGTGGTTTAAAAAATAAAAAAAGTTCGCTAAATTGAGGAAATGTGTTCGGTAAATCGGGAAACGCCAAGCATAAATTTCAATGTGGTTAAAATCGCGAAAGTCGTTAAACCGCAGTCCATTAAATAGGGGTTTGACTGTACATCATTTTAATGCTCTCGTCAATAGCACGTAACGTTATCCCTCACCTATCGCGGAGGTCGAGAAGAGAAAGTGAAATTTCGGTGCGACGCGCGACGCACCGTTTTCATAGCTTCAAAAATGTATTTTTGTAATGGCTTTTATCACATTCGGCAACAGGTTCTCGTAATTCACGCAAAGTTTAATGAAACATTGTTACCTTTATGTAAAACAGATAATATAACGCTTATGTATGGCGAACATTCAGTAAAATATATGGTTGAGTAACAATGAAATAAACTATTATTGCGTCATTTCATGGGATAGCATTCTACAGTCGGATTTCAACAATGTTACTGACTGCTTCCGTTACCTATTTTTGTTACATTGAAATATTTTGCTTGGGATTTACTACTATTGTCAGTAAAGATGCATAACATCAAAAGGAAGAAAACTACTAAGTAGGAAAATTCTGCGTCACATACCTCAAACTCTTTAAGATTTAGAAGTAAAATACACGTCAACACACTAGCGGTTTCTAATATTCACTATATTGACAAAAGTCACCGTAAAACCTTTCAAGAAGCTTGTTAAGATGCGCGGTACACCTGGAAACGGTATAAAACAAGCCTGCAGCTGACCGCGATAATATCGCACTGTGAGGTTGAGTGAAAATGTCGCTGCGGTAGAGAACTGACTTCGAGAAAGGAAAGATTGTTGGGTGTTATATTAGTGGGTTGTCCATAAGAGAAACTGAGAGGCGTTTAAACATACCCAAGTCAACTGTTTTGGATGTACTGAATAAGTGAAAGACACATGGCGTGCACGAAGCAGCCAAATTTACCGGCAGACCAAAGAAAATCAGTGACAGAGGTCGTCAAACCCTCAGGAGAATTGTTACAGCTAATCGACGGAGTACTTTACTGCACAAGACCTCAGTGTACAGGTGAGTAAAAAAGCTGGGACCTCGGTATGTACACCTACCATTCGCAGAGAACTTCATTCCATGAGTTACCGTGGTCGTGCGGCTGCTCATAAGCCTTTCATCTCCACTCGGAATGCTACTCGTCGTTTAGCATGGTGTAAAGAACATTTTTCGTGGACCGTAGATTAATGAAAATGGGTACTATGGACTGATGACTCCAGATACGCGATCCAACAGATTGATGGCCGTGTGTGGGTATTTTCACAATGTATTGTTCGTACGGTCAAGTTTGGAGCTGACAGTGCACTCGTTTGGGGGTGTGTTGCGTGGCATGGTTCCGGCCCATTTGTTATCGTAGACAAATCTGTTAAGCAACACGTCTACCTCGATATTTTGAACATGTATGCCCTTCCAACTCTGTGGCAATGCTATGGAACCGAGCCTTGTTGGTACCAGCAGGATAATGCACCGATTCATAAAGCAAGGTTTCAACACCGCTTTAATAAATTATCATCGGCCACCACCTGGAATTGAACCCATGGTCTTCCAGTTATATGCTGGACACTGCACCAAAACGGCCTCGGATTATCCAGACTCACATACAACTAACTGGCAAACCACATGGCAGGTTGCTTCTTGAAGCCCCGCACAATGCTGGAGATTCACCAAAGATAGAAAGCAGCAACTGAACAAATAACTAGGAGGCGAATGAATAATTAATACACACTATTGACGTGGATTAGGATCATCAAACAGAAGTCATCGCTCTTTTCACATTTATAAGTGAGTCATGATGAGCGTTATTATTATTCAGTTTGCAATTTGCTATCTACCTTCCTTGAAAAAGCTGCCTGGTTGATATGCGAAAGTATGGAAACTTTGATCCATAATCTGCACTAAGAAATTCGAATTACTAATATAGCTATACTGTTCTATTTTGAGACATAATTTTGATCGACAGTTAATAACATCAATAACAATGACTCTTGGACCTCTCCTAATTGTTATCCCTGCAGAAATGCATTACCTTCAAATATCGTACTTCTGTCACTCTAATGAATAATGAAACGTTTTTCTACATACGAGGTTCCATTTTGACGTTAAAGGCAATTTATTGCTTTTCAGGGTCCAACTCCCACTCCCCCAAACAAATGAAGCATTAAAAACCACCCTCCGGAATCCCAACTTTTATACCGGAAAACAAACCAGTGAAATTGATAGATTTTGAAACTAATATTTCTGATCAAAAATGCAACTATCATCTATGATGCACTACCCAAAGAGTAATGATCTTCCCTTAATGCGATTAGTAAACGATATCTGAGTTACGTGTGCGCGTTTATGGTCTCCCACGTGACCAAATTTCAGAGAAGAAGTCCGGCAACAAGGTTTCCGCATACTAATCTCCCTGCATGATTTTTCTGGAAAGTAAGTTTCACGCTAATGACATGATTTCTTCAATCTATGAAAAAAAATTAGAATTGAAGAAATTAAATAAATGCACGGAATAATTAAAAACGATGAAGCTAAAGCTAGAAATTCGAACATAAAAATTGGGAACAGAAGGAGATAAAACGGCATGCATACAAGGCTTCCGTGTACGAGTCTGCCCAATACCAGTTTCTCCCGGGTACCAATATCTCAGGTAGGGATCACACTGCATCCAAAAAATTCTGTCCGTAACAACCGTTCAGTTTTCTGATTAAAAAGATGGGTATAAGATCATAGGAGGTTTTACTTCTGTTTGCAGAAGGTAATGTGCACTCATAGAGTAAGCATTTTCATAGAATAACTACACTCGTGTCCAAAACCTAAGGACGGACTACATTTACACCTGTATTAGAAAAACAATACATAACTGCATCTAAATCGGGAAATCATCATATTGCGGGCATACAAACGTACATGAAAAGAAACAAATTTTTTTTTTATAAATTACGCAAAAATTACACTCAGTGTTTACGCACCAGTTACAAATTTCCGAAGGACATAGTTGCAGAATAGCCATTCTTCTTCTCTGGAGGAGATTTTGGACATCAGTGCGTCTTCCCATGGCGTCCCAGATGTGTTCGATGGGGTTGAGGTCTGGAGACGGTGCTGGTAGGACGGCTGTTTCTTTGTAGACAACTCTATCCACAAACTTCCAACATATAAAAATATGTTGAACTTTCCCTTTTCGTTCGGGTTTGCGCGCGCACGCACCCTACAATTCTTTTGAAGGCCTGTCGTTTGCCGGTCATGGTAGCAGAGCTCAGGGTCCCTGGATTTCTTCTCGCAAGTTGTGTCATAGATAAAGAAATTTTTCTACACATGCTTTGGGCTTTTGAGGTTGGGTTTTCCCGCAGCCCGAGATATCCAAGACCTAGAAGGGACGCAGAGCGCTGATGGGGAACAAGGGAAAAATTACTTTCTTGTTGGCGCAAATACTGTGTTGAACAGTCGAGTGAAAAACACTAGTAATGATAATTAAAAAAAACCCTAGATGTCGGATTTTTAAATCAGGATAAGATATTTATTTGGAGCAGGAAAATGTGCCCCGATTTTCTTTTAGGAAATAATTTTCGTTTTCGATGCGTGAAATACGCCTGTCGAGGCGTTAACGCGATCTCTGGGCATGACTGTACTGTATATGGGCAGATCCACTACTAAAAAGAGGTGTCCGGGTAACTTTGATGATATAGCGTGTTACTGAATGAAACATGAAGTTAGTTGTGATGATTGAAAAAATAAAACCTTAATAGATTATACGTAAGAAACGAGGTGAAATGTCTCAACAAGAAATAAATTATTTTAAATTCTTTAAGACAAGAGTAATATGTTTCCTTATTCTACAAGCACGATCACAACTGTATTTCAGGTGTGTCTTTATTTTCTTGCATAGTTTTTCTTGGTGGAAAGTTCAGTAAAATTCAATTTTCCGATACATGGTCAAAATCATTTAACATCGGAATGTCAGATTTTCAGACTGCGTACGTATTTAAGCGTATGACTGAAAAAGAAATAATTCTAATAAAATTCTAGCCAATTCTAGCCATCGAAACTCAAATTATTTCTAGTCTACGCCTTTATTTATTAGCAGCAAAAAAAAAAAATCAACGTTTTCTGCTGCTTGAACGCATTATCTGCGATGCGATACATTTAATTAAGGATCGATCAGGAATGTGTATCGTGAATTAACAAGGACTTTTATAAACATATACGTATAGAAGAGGATGCAGAATTCGTTCAAAAGCGAATTACAGGTTTTCTCATTCAACATTGCAATAACATACTTGTACCTTCCCTTAAAGAGTGTAACTAATTAGACTTAAAAAGATTAATTTTTTTTTTCAGTTTCAGTTTTGAAAGAAGAAAAAAAGAAAGTCTGTTGAATCTAGAAGATGTACACGTTAAAATGCCCCATCTTTACTTTAGTGGAAGGCATGGACTAACAATTCTTGAATAAAGGCATTCTTAATCTCGCATTTTTCTTTCGAAGATCATCCATTATTCAACAATGAAAGCGCTTACCCATGTGTTTATTCAGGCTTCCAAGAAAAGCAAAACCTCATGTCATTAATATTTCGATATCAAATTTCATATTTTGATATATTGCTCCAGTTTCGAGAGTCCAGAGAAAGAATACAGCGAGATATAGTGAAAATATTTTACTTCCTAGAACCGCAACCAAAATAAATATATCATGTATTATTCCAAACGTCCTTAACACGACAAAAATAGCTCTTTACATATTTATAAATTTGGACTAGGTGAAGTACACTACCCACCATAGCTTTAACTTTATTATGAGACGTGAGTGTAACTTTCGCCACAGTTTTAAATCCTGTCCAAATGAATTCTGAATTATAGAGCTTGTTGCAAGACGGTTAGATGAACTCGTAAGTTATGAATATGTAAAAAAACTGGAAGAGTCCTCATGCCTTCGCCAACATTCCGCGTGTCACTTTTATCTGCATAAAATATGTAGTTTTATGCAACGATTATTAGAAGAAGAAAATAAATTAAAATACGCTTTGCACGGGATAACTTAAAAATTCATCTAAAGCGTTTTTGGAGTTCGACAGACTTGTACTATCGGGCTTTCCTAAGTATAATTTTATTCTTTCAGTAAAGCACCGCTTCATAATTGGTTACTTTGCAGCTTTCAATGATATAGTGTCCTTCTACTGCGCGAGCCATCAGCCTTTTATGAGGTTTGTATAAAATAATTATGCTAAAGTGATCCGGCATGTCAGCCTGAATTTTGAAATAGGCCTAACTCAAATGAAAAACATAGCAAGGAGTGGGTAACGATTTTAGTCGAAGCTACTATGGATGGATCGGAGAAACTTCCTTTATTAATGATTGGCAGATCAGCTAACCCACGCTGCTTCAAAAATGTAACACCTAAGCCAGTTGAATATGACTAGTGACAATAACAACTGTACAACACATAACACCATTACCTCTGCTGGAAAATATAAAGGTTTTGTTCTTCCCGCCTAATATGATTTAGGAGTTCTACCCATGGTTCAGGGTGTAATTGAAAACTTTAAGAACTTCAACCGACGCCATGTAGTCCAGACAATTCCATCAGGTGTCGATGCACAAGATCGCTTCAAAATCGACCTTTAACAAGCTGATCGTATGACTCGCAGTGTATAGAAACTAGTTAAGCCTGGAACTATAGCCAGCTGTTTCCGAATAGCAGCCTTCCAGCACCCCGATGATGAGTCTCAACTACATCAAGACAATGGTGGTGAGATCATACTCACTGTGGAATACTGGGAAGACGTAGGCGTGATGTACCGTATGAGGCTTTTTTGAGCGTTGATGACAATTTAGCTGTTTGTGGTAAGCTCACAGAAGATGAGATCTTGGCTGACGTTTTTAATAAGAAGACCTGCTGTGTATCTTCAGATGAAGAACTGGAACGGCCAGAACTTCCTGGAGAGCGGCTTCCAAATTCAATAGAGGCCTTGGTCCACGTCCAACAGTTAAGGAAGTTTGTTGAAGGACAGAAGAATGTAAGTGACTCTCTATTTCATTCACTCGATAAACTTGACGAATTTACACTTACACATAATATAAGTTCTAAGGAGCAGGTCAAAATTTCACGTTTTTGTCCGAAAAATACGTAAATTTACCGTACTGTATTCATAAAATACGAAAAAATATGTTGTTTTTTACAGTACTTGAAGTGATTTTTGAATGTGCTCATATTCAAACATGCCTAATCCAAATTTTTCGATAACTCGAATTATTTTTATGGTCCGTTCAGCTTCGAGTTATTCAAGTTACACTGTATATACATAACACACGAGTGCTGATCAAAGATGGAAACGGGTCACGGGTCAACGGCTCCGGTGTTCCTGACCGGATTTAGACCCGGTTTTACTTCCGTTTTATTTTTGAAAAGCAAAAAAAAAAAAAAAAAAACATTTTTTTCAAAGAAAAATGAGGACTGCGGAATTTTGTGCTAGATACTGGTGCCCGCTGACAGAAGAATGATTTGTCATGCAATATGAAGGAAGAGTGTCCGCAGAAAGAAAAATGTCCCTTCCTTCTGAGGGGCAATAATGAAAACATTTCAACTCATCGTAAACTTGTAAAAATTAGTGTTGCCGTGAAACATATTCTGAAGCTTGTCAAGAAAACAGCAAAAGCTGAAAGTAAACATACAACAAGTTGCTCAATTAAAAAAAATTACTGTACCGCCAGCAAAATTAGGTGGAACAGCCTTAACATTACTGCTCAGGGGCCTTTTGACTCTCGCATATGTGTTTGAAAACATGTGTAAAACAGTTAGATTATGTTTTGCCAATGAAAGACGACAGTTTCGATATTTCTTCTAAGTGAGTAAATTATATGTTCCCATAATACATTTGTTTCATTTCCATGTAACCTATGATACCCACTGTGGAGAAACTTTCTGAACGCTGTGTATATATATTATAGTTCAAAGCAGATTTGTCCGTGTCGGCTCCGGGTCAGTGACAGATCCTGGTCGCGTTCGGGTCAGATACCGATCCATGTCGGCTTCCGTTCGGTTTTGGGTTAAAAATTTTTGACACGTTTCTAATTCTGGTGATGATAGCCCTAGCAATATGCACCCCTAACATTTAGCCAGGTATCCAATCGGTCGATATCATTATGGATCCCTCCAACAGAAATCATCGCTCTTTCCAAGTTTATAAGTGAGTCACGGAAAATTTCTCATTGGCCTCCACCGGGAATCGAACCCATGGTCTTCCAGTTACGCGCGCAGATATGCTTCCACTGCACCACAACGGCCTCAAATTCCTCCAGACTCACATACACTAACTGGCAGTTACTATAAATCAGTCAAAATACACTAACTGGCAGTTAGTGTATGTGAGTATAGAGGAATTCGAGGCCGCTGCGGTGCAGTGGAAGCATATTCGGCGCGTAACTGGAAGACCCTGGTTTCGATTCCCGGTGGCGGCCAATGATAATTTTTCCGTGACTCACTTATAAAAGTGAAAAGAGCGATGACTTCTGTTTAGTGTTCCTAGTCCACGTCAAATATCTGTATTAATTTATGGATCCCCTCTCAGGTGCTTTGGAACCCACTGGGCACACAATTTGGAGTACCTGAGTAATTGGTGGATGATTGTTTCAATGAGAGACCCTGCGGATGCATATAGCAACCTGTCTTGCTGTTATCCTGCGGTTGACTTTCACTACTTCGTCCAGAACTACGATTGTGTCAAGTGCGGGTGCGGCCTGCGGTTGGCCAGGTCTTGGTAGATCCATAGTGCTTTCACGTCCACCCTGAAATTCTTTGCACGATTTCGAGACCGAACCCACCAAAAACCAATCTCCGTAAACCACCTGTATGCGTCAGAAGATTTCTGTTGATTTGCTTCCCTCTGTTGCCCAAAATTGGATCACGACTCGTAGCGCCTGCTTGGAGGTATCCATCAGATCGGTCGTTTACGTTCCATTTCATATTACTCATGCACAACGCGTCGCACCAACTAAATGCTATGCACGCTGCATTCCTCTTTTAGGTGTAGTTGCTTCAGCGTCACCATCGCTTCGGCGGTTACTCTACTACAGCGTCATCCATCTACACGAGTCTGTGTCATTCTGACGACACATATACTTTGATGGGAATTTAGTTTTAGATATAATTACTATAGCAAAAATGTCTATCAAGTGATCACTGAATTATGACCACCTTTATTTAAAGTGGATGTGGACCGCTGACCTAATTAATTCTGAGAGAGCGCGATTAGTAGACCGACGTAGCATTATAAGGTGTGAATGAGACTGCAGGTCGTAAAATTCAGAGGGTCGTGGGTAGACGGAAAGATTTATCGTACCTTGAGAAAAGGCAGATTTTGGGAGCTAGGAGAGCGGTTACGTCGTTTACCAAAGAGCTGAACTGGCGGGTTGTTCATGAACCGCCGTACTTAAAATGTATCAGGACTGGCGGGAAAATGGTCAAACGACGATTCGACTGCAAAACTGCACAGGACAGCGAAAGGTTTATGTGAGAGCTGAGCGAGCGTGTCCAAAGACTCGTACAGGGCAAAAGAAACAGTACGGTTCAACAGTTGATTACCAAATAGAACAGAGGTCAACCAGGAACACTATCTGTCCTGACCACGCGTTGCACGTATGGGCTATAACAGCAGATGACCCCGACGACATCCTCTCCTAACGATGGTTTATTGGCGCAAAAGACCCGCCTGGTGCAAAGATCACGGAAGGTGGACGTCGGATGACTGGAAAAAACGGTGCAGATCTGAGGAATCGCGTATTTGCTCCACTCCGTGAATGTTTGTATACGTATTTGGCGCAAACAACATGAGGCACTAAACCCGTCTTGCATGGTTTCCTCAGTGCAAGGCTGTGGAAGCGGTTGTATGGTGTGTAGCATGTTTGGCTGTGGAAGTGGTTGCACGGTATGGAGCATGTTTAGTTGTGGAAGCGGTTGTATAGTATGAGGCATGTTTGGTTGTGGAAGCGGTTGTATAGGTGTGGGGCATGTTTGGCTGTGGAAGTGGTTGTATAGTATGGGGCATGTTTGGTTGTGGAAGCAGTTGTATAGGTGTGGGGCATGTTTGGCTGTGGAAGCTGTTGCATGGTATGGAGCATGTTTGGCTGTGGAAGGGGTTGCATGGTATGGAGCATGTTTGGCTGTGGAAGCGGTTGCACGGTGTGGGGCATGTTTGGTTGTGGAAACGGTTGTATGGTAAGGGGCATGTTTGGCTGTGGAAGCGGCTGTATGATATGAGGCATGTTTTTTGTGGAAGCGGTTGCATGGTATGGACCATGTTTGGCTGTGGAAACGGTTGTATGGTATGGGGCATGTTTGGCTGTGGAAGCGGTTCTATGATATGAGGCATGTTTTTTTTTGTGGAAGCGGTTGCATGGTATGGACCATGTTTGGCTATGGAAACGGTTGTATGGTATGGGGCATGTTTAGCTGTGGAAGCGGTTGTATTGTCTGGCAGGAAGTTCGGCCCCCGCTGCATGTGGATTAACGTATGACTGGTGCCCACAGTCGTGAATTGCTTGCTGACTCTGTACTCCCTGTAAACAGTATTACACTTTTTTCCGAATAGGGAATGTGTCTTACAAGGAGACAATGCGCAAAGCAACAGGGTTAAATAATCTGCAGGAAATGTTTGAGAAACACAATTCAGACTTTCAGCATATCGATTGGCCTCTGAACTCGAACGATATTAATCCCACAGAGCACTTGTGGAACACTATGGAACAGCACATCTGACTCCTCTATACACAATCAACTCCATACCCTCATTGAAGGCCGCATTACATGAAGCTTGCCTGGCAAGACATCCCAACAGCTTCCGGCATCTTATTGAATCGATATCACGTCGGATACTTGATGTACTGAGGGCGAAAGGAGGACCTACGAAATATGAGGTAGGTGGCTGTAATTCAGTGATCACTCAGTGTTTAATACTAGTGTCCTTATTGATTTGTCTTTACCTTTCAATTGAGAAACTTCAATTTAATTCACACTTGATGTAAATGCTTATAAAATAAGAAATGGAAACTCAAATGAACAAAAAAGAACGTTTCTTCATAGAAAAAAAAACTTATAACTTTCAAAACGTCTTTGTATCCTTTAAGTTCCTCACCACTTATACAGTAAATGATCAGTAGTCAAACGAGTTCCATGTAGTTTCAAAACTGTCTTCCTGTGAGAACATATTTGCTCACAGGTGTATGTGGATCCAAAAGCAAGATAAATGTAACTTTTGTAAAGCAAATCGTTTTTTAGGTAGAGTTGTCAAGCTGTTCAGAAATGCATCCGATAAATTAGTGCAATTTTCGTTCAAGAGCTTTCATCAGTTCTCCGAATTTTGTTCTCCTGACCTGCTTCGCCTTAAATACAATATGCTGATTTTCAAAATCATTAAAACGCAGCCAATCCAAAAGAGTTACGTCGACCTGAGTGTTACAAAAATCAACTAAATCCGGTTTGATATGGCATGAGAAAAGATCAGCTCGTGGATTTTACAAATTTTGAGATCTCTCCATAAACTTTTTTACAAGTTTTCCGGTGTAATACTGTAATTTGTCTGTGTTAACTGAAAAATGAGTTGAATGTGCCATTACGTAGAGAAAATATTTCTAGGTCTCTCTGGTGATACGAAGAAAAAATACAGTTTTTTTCATAAATCGTTTCTAGTATTCATAACAAGTTAGTAAAATAATGCAATGCATTGATTATGATACACTTTCCAACATACCAGGAATCATTACTCAAGTTATGAGGATAATGGCTGTAGAATAAATCTCCCTCCTTTGACCGGACCTTTGACCTTATTTCGATAATATTCAACAGAACCCGTAAAGTATACTTCCGGAACAACATGATAAAGTTTTGTCTCAATCGAAGCATTTTTGCGTAAGTTATAACGCATAAGGGCGATGGAATGGATCCCGATCCTTTGTCCTGACCTTTGGCTCCATTTACAATATGATTCGTCCTCAGGTGGTCCCCTACCACATACTACAATTTGATCGAAATCAAACCATTTTTACGTAAGTTAAGACGCATAAGGGCAATGAAATGCATGCCGCTCCTATAACCTGACCTTTGACCCCACTTCACCCGCTTTTAATAGGATTCGTCCCTATATGGTCCTCTACGACATACCAAACTTTTATCAAAATCGAACTATATTTACTCAAGTTATGACGCGTAAGGGCAACGGAACGGATCCCGCTCCTATGTCCTAACCTTTGACCCCACTTCACCCATTTTTAATAGGGGTCGTCCCCAGGTGATCTCCTATCATACACTGACAGAAAAAATCCCAACACCACAAAAAAGTAGTTGTAGAGGAATGAAATGGCGGCCATACATTTGTATAGGTAACATATTTAATCGATTAAGGTTTAAAGATCACAGCTTAATGTAAGCGCGAGAAGAGCCATTTTAAATGTGAAAATCTGGTACATTAATAACAGTTGTAACCGCCAGAATGTTGAATGCAATCATGCAAACGTTCATGCATTGTGTCGTACAAGTTCTGGATGTCAGTTTGTGGGATGGAGTTCCATGCCTAATGCACTTGGTCGGTCAATACAGGGACGGTTATTGCTGGTTGGGGGTGACGCTGGAGTTTTCGCCCAATGATGTTCCATACGTGATCGATTGGAGAAAGATCTGGTGATCTAGCAGGCCACGGCAACATGTTGACACTCTGTAGAGGATGTTGGGTTACAACAGCGGTATGCGGGCGAGCGTTATCCTGTTGGAAAACACCCCCTGGAATGCTGTTCATGAATGGCAGCACAACAGGTTGTATCACCAGACTGACGTACAACTGTGCCGTCAGGGTGCGTGGGATAACCACGAGAGTACTCCTGCTGTCATAGGAAATTGCTCCCCAGACCATAACTCCAGGTGTAGGTCCAGTGTGTCTCGGCCGCAGACAGGTTGCTTGCAGGCTCTCACCTGGCCTCCTTCTAACCAAAACACGGCCATCACTGGCACCCAGGCAGAACCGGCTTTCATCAGAAAACACAACAGATCTCCACTCCGTCCTCCAATAAGCTCTAGCTTGACACCAATGACGTCGCAAACGGCAGTGGTTTGGAGTAAGTGGAATGCACGCTACAGGGCGTCTGGCTCGGAGCTGTCCTTTAAGTAACCAATTTGTAACAGTTCGTTGTGTCACTGTGGTGGCAACTGCAGCTCGAATTGCTGCCGCAGACGCAGTACGATGCGCCACGGCCATAAGCCGTACACGGCGGTCTTCCCTCTCAGTAGTGCCACGTGGCCGGCCGGAACCCAATTTTCTTGAGGCAGTACCTTCCCTTGACCACCGCTGCCAACAATCATGCACTGTGGCTACATTCCTGCCAAGTCGTTCTGCAATATTGCGGAAAGAAAATCCACCTTCTCGTAGCCCTATTACACGACCTCGTTCAAACACCGTGAGCTGTGGATAATGGCTTTTTCGTCTTCTTACAGGCATTCTTGACTAACATCAACACATTACGTCGAATCTCAACGATAACTAACTCTCACGAACGTTACAGCGCGTATTTACTGCAAACCTGCTTTGCATGTTCCGAGGGGCGCTACTAGCGCTACACGTATGCCCCGAGCGCGAAATTTGCATAGACGTCATCTTACAGATGTACTCTCACCGCCTATCAACTGTCGTTTATCTAAACAACCCCTTCTTGGTGTTGGGATTTTTTTTCCATCAGTGTATCCTAAAAGTTCATCAAAATCGAACCATTTTTACTCGAGTTATCGTGCGGACAGGCGGACGAACAGGCAGACGGACGGACGGACAGACGGACAGACGGACAAAGCTGGAGCATATACGCTTCTTCAACATACGGTTGGAAAGCGTAAAAAACTGAAGAACTGTTTCTTTTTCTCCCTTTCACCACAAATTCAGATGATTCAGTGTGTTGCAATATCGGCCAAGGAATATCTGAGTTTGAGGCGCGCCCCACTCTTCGCAATGTTGCCCTATACTCATATTCAGCAGTAAAAGAGGTAAACAAATCTTTTTTATATACATATATACAAGATTTGGTTTAAAGGAAAAGTATTATGTAAAACATTATGATTATTTACCACCGTTCAATTATTTTGTTTTTCGATTATCTGTACGTTGGTTGCCGACCCCTGCTCTAGCGTACTGCAGAACTTTTTTTGGAAACAAATAAAAGTTCATATAAAACAAACATATATAAACTCTTTGTTTTGTTTCAAAATCATTTGTGAACAGCTGAGAATCACCAGTTTACACTTCCCAAAGCATACCCTCTTCTTCTTCTGGCATTCAAAAATATGTGTCTTCTACAATTTCTATGTGTTAGTTGTTCTCTCAGTCTGGGTAAATCCATTGTTATTTCAACTAAAACCCCTAAAGTTTTAATGGAAACAATGTTTTTGCTCCAGATATTTTCAAATGCGATTCGAATTCAGACCAAAACCATTTTCCTCAGTGATTCGCGGTCCATTATTATGTGAGGAAGAAGAATTGCATTAAATGCGTCGGAGATTTTGGCTCCCCCTCCATTCCTTTTTCTTTCTTGATTTCTTTCTTTCTTTCTTTTTTTTTTTTTTTTTTTTTTGTTAAACCAATAACGGGATTCCGGCAGCGGATAATTTAATGATAATATTTGTCATTATAAATGTTCTACGTCGGTTAAAACCATGATCATTTTTTGTTTCATCTGGGACTCCAAACAGCGTTTCCCTGAAACATTTGGAAAACCTATTGTGGTTTTAAAAATGGAATAGTTCGTAATTTGAATGTGCATTAAATAAATTGACTGCATTTGTCAGTTGAATTGCAGAACGATTTTGAGGGTTTTTTTCGACGTCTTCCTTTTTTCTAATTTTTCTCTTTTTATTTCCCTTTCAGATTTGGCAAACGCAACCATTTTTCATCTAAATTTTTCACGCTAGAGAAGTTTGATAAAAGCTAATCTGTACAAGAATTATGTCATTTCACTTCACTTTCTTTTAAAACGGTATGAAGTTACGCGAAATTCAAAATACGAAAGCGTGATTTACTTTTAGGGTAAATAACTAAAATTAATAATATTCAAAGTCTTACTTCAGAACATTTGCCTTTGAAACAATTGAATAAAAATCTTAAATGATTGCTCGTCCATAAAATGAACAAACAATTTTATTTGGTAATTTTATGAACGAGCTGTCATTTAAAATTGAATTCTTTGAATCACATTTTTAGAAGCTCAGATAGGGCTAGGAAAGCATGGGAAGCAGAAATATTAACTTGCCTCCGTAGTGAAAAAAAAACCGTCTTTACCAAAAGCTAGAAATTATATGCATGGAAAGCAGAAATATTGACTTGCACCCGTAGTGGCAAAAACACATTACCAAAAATGTGAAATTATATGCATGGGAAGCATAAATATATTGACTTTCACCGGTACTGGCAAAACCACTTTACTAAAAACTAGAAATTATATGCATGGGAAGCAGAACTATATTGATTTTCACCCGTAGTGGCAAAAACACTTTACCAAAAGTTAGAAATTATATGCATGGGAAGCAGAAATATATTGACTTTCACCCGTAGTGCCAAAAACACTTTACCAAAAATTAGAAATTATATGCATGGGAAGTAGAAATATATTGACTTTCACCCGTAGTGGCAAAACCACTTTACCAAAAATTAAAATTATATGCATAACATTTCCCACCCAGAACACTAACGCAAGAAGTAATTTTCAAATCGGACATTTAGAAGCAGATATATCGGAGAAATTGAAATTTACCTTAAGCTACTTAGCAGAAAAATTGTGTTTAATTGAAAAAGAAATTATCTAAAATATTCTTCATTATAAACTGTATCTAAGAAAATATTTTTTTTTCCAATCGGACTTTTAGAAGCAATGATATGGAATAAAATGCTTATTGCGTTCGATAACATCTGCATTTACGCCCTCTAGCGGTAAAGTTGTGCATCGAAAAAGGACTGAAAAGCAAAGATAATCGTTCTCACAGTTGGGCTTCTCAATGCAGAAAGATTTTCTCAAATCGGGTTAATCGTTAGAAACATGCCGTATCCATAATCGAAAGGACGGACAAAGTTTTACCATCAGCACTTAACTTTTTTTTCAAAAGACGAGCTAAAAAGTCGAAAGTGGAAGCGCAGTTGGCTTGAGGAGTGGCAAAGCATGTGTGACTGTGCATGATTACGAGACGTTAAAGTTCTTTTATAAAGCTTCGAGAAATTAAACTGATAAAAATACAATATTGATAACAGAGAGCTAACGAATTTCTAGAGAAATTTTGCAACTACTTTTTTTCATGGGTGAGCAAAATAAGTCTATGTTACAACATTTTATATACAGATTTACTGTTTTTACACCAGAGAAATCCTTTTGCAAACACAAACGTTACTAATTTGTTTATGTAACTTCGAATTTGAGAAAAATTACTTTCATTTTGGTCATTTTAATGCTCTAGATTTCTTATTTTTTGCAAACAGAACAACTGCGATTTTGTCGCATTAGAGTAAAGATATATTTTTATATTCTTTATTTGCTATTACAGATAGTAAATAAACGAAGTAGAGGACTCTTATCAACTAGTGACCTTGTACTGTCCGTAAACTTTAAAACGTAGTTCACCTCACTCTCCGTATTAGTTCAGTGACACGTAAAGAACGAAAGTAGACGTGTTGATTGCCACGTCTACTTCATTGTCACGTGTTGTGTTCCTGAATTCATGAATTGAGCAAATAGAAATTTTTAATGAAATAAAAAAAAATAAAAACACTGAAACTTTTCGTATTTTAAGTGAGGCGTACGAGGAAGAATGTATGTCACCTCTACGTGTTTTTGTGTGACATCAGAGGTTTAGTTTAGGCCGGGAGGAAATTTCGGACGACGAATGTGATTTTCAAAACCAAAAGAAAATGTCACCAAAATTTGCAGTTGTTCGAAATTGTCAACGTCTGAGAATTAAGATGACATCAGAAATGCTAAAAATCGGTGCCGAGGATGTTAATCTAAACATGACAAAGGTTTGTGGCAATCTTTTTCAAAGATTTTCACGCCTGGACGAAATAAAAAGTTGCAAGCGAATTTATGCTACTATCCTGGGGGAAATTCATGCGAAACCCACCCTTTTATTGAGTTGTGGGAAAAGTCATGACGCATTTTAGCCATGTTTTGCAAAGGTCATTTATTGATAGAAAGAACAAAGATCAATCAATGATATAATGCCCGTTTTGTTCGATAACCTTTTGCCATCTTTCGGTGAGTTGCAGAATGCCTCGTTCATAGAAGGATCTTTCTTTCGTGGCGAAAAACTGTACAAGGTGCTGATTTACAGCCTCATCTGAGTTGAACGTTATACCACGCAAGGACTGTTTAAGAGAGCGAAACAAGTGGAAGTCTGACGGCGTAAGGTCAGGCGAGTATGCTGGGTGTGGCAACACATCCCATCCAAGGTCCAATAATTTTTGACGGGTGATCAAACTTGTGTGTGGTCTCGCGTTGTCGTGATGGAACACACCTTTACGATGAACGAGCTCTGGACGTTTCTGGATGATGGATTCGTTCAAACTGTACAATTGCCGACAGTACGCATTCGAAGTGATTGTTTCGTTCCGTTTTAGGAATTCAAAAACACGACACCTTTAAAATCTCACCACACTGAGACCAGAACCTTCCGCTGATGAATGACTGCTTTGGATGTCGTTTGAGGCGAAGCAGCACGTCGGGACCAAGACCGTTTGCGCAGCACATTGTTGTACACAATCCACTTTTGGTCATCAGTTATCAGTTGTTTAAAAAAAGGATCGTTTTCCTCACGCTTAATGAGCGTATCGCAGATGTTTATACGCGCCGTCAATTGAGCTTCTTTGAGTTCATGAGGAATCCACACATCAAGCTTGCTTACGTATCCTAGCTTCTTCAGGTGGTCGTGAACGCTTGAATGATGAATGTGCAATGTGTCTGCAATCTCTCGTGTCGTGTAACTAGGGTTTTACTCGATCAATGCCTTGATTTGGGCGTCATCATCTTCGGTGGGCCTCCCCGACCGAAGAGCATTGTTGAGGTCAAAATCACCACCACGGAGTTTTACGAACAACGGCTGGCACTGACGTTCTTGTAGAGCAATATCACCGTACACTTTACGTAACTTTTCATAAGCTTGACGCGCGTTATTACCTTTTCGGAAGTAAAAGAGTAAAATATGGCGAAAATGCACAGTTTGGTCTTCCATCTTCAACTTGATGTCAAATCTCCGCAAATCAACCAAATCGCCCGCTATTCCTTTTAGACTGCAGCTAGAGCTGGCACCTGTCGAATACCATAGCGATAACAGAGCTGCACATGCCTCTAGTACTTCCAAAACCGCCCAACCGCCATTCGGTGCCAAAATACGTCATGACTTTTCCGGCAACCCAATAGAAAGTGCTTGATTAAATCTGGGTTACCCGGTACGACTGTGAAACGACAAAACAGTCGATCCTTTGAAAAATACCAACATCTCCAAGGATGAAGAATGCACGGCAGAGCAAGTCCAACTTCAAGGCCATATAGATTTTTTCTTTAGCATCAGGGGTATAAATTTTGAAGAATAGGTTCTCGATGGAGCAGCAGTACTTCAGAGAAAGCAATTGAAGAAAGAAGCCAGAATTGTGGGAAAACTTGTTTACCCTACAACGCGGCAGCTTATTCAGTGCTTTCGGGGAAGCTCTTTAAGCCGAGAACAGTATCACAGTACTTGAACATTCTTCCTATTCGCCAGATTTAGCCGCATGAAAATTTTTCAGTTCCCTATAGTCAAATCTGTTTTCAAGGTAATTCGTTTTGAGTCACCTACTATGGTGAGGAAGAGAAGGGCCTAGCTTCTCAATGGGATCACGCAGAGAGTCGTAGCTACCGGAGGTGAAGGATCATGATTGTCATTCCAGGGGCGTAAATTCATGCTATGGGGAATGTAAAAAACAGAAATCTTAACTAAAACGAAAAGTAACACCTTTCAGTATTTCTTTTTCAAAGACCAACATCGCCAAGGATGAAGAATGCACGTCTAATAAAGTATTCCACGCAGCTAACCAGCTACAGAGTAGCATACACTATGAGGTGTGAACATCTCAAATCCATGAAGAGAGTTTTCCGAAACGGTGGACGCCGCCCCGGTGGCGCAATGGTCTAAGAGATGGCTTCTGATTATTCGTCCGTAAGGGGCCGGGTTCGAATCCCGTTGAGACATCGATGTGGTGTTTTTCTTGCAGCACTGGCTCTCTCCCTTCCCTGGCACCAGTGGCCCTAAATTAGGGACGGGCGACTGCTTAAAGACCATTGAGTTGCTCACGGTGGTCGTTAAAACTCCAATAATAATAAAAAAGAAACAGTGGATAGACGCAAAAAAAATAATATGTTGATATGAATAACTTCTATGACCATTCCTAATTTCGCTGGGACGAGGAGTTAGTTAATTATTTGTGCTTTGTCGCCGGAAGTTCTCTGAGAGTTTAACCTTGAACGGAATTTTTCCAAGCCCTACCCTAAAGCTTCTTCCTGTTACATTCATTATCTCATTCGTTCTGCGCTGGTTTGTTTTTCATTCAGCATTTCTCTGGAGTGCTGTTTTGTCAGAGTTAACATAACGTTTACGCTTTGTTTGCATTTACAACACATGGTTCTTGGGGTATTTATCTAGTTTTTACATTTTCTGTCAAAAAACCTAGAGTGCGATTTTTGAAATATCATAATTACATTTTTATAACGGCGGTGTGAGAAAGTAAAAACCACGTATTATTTGAGTGGATGTGGGAAAATTTTGAACTCGAAGGGGAGTAATTTCAAGTATCGCCCTTTGAGATAAAAAATGATTGCTCCGGTCCTAATCACAACAGAGGATCTACAGTATTACCTGGCCTAGTGCAAAGTCACATGGTAGCGGGTGTTGATGTGGAAGTTGTGTACATTGAAGCCGATAAATGTTAAAATTGTATGCTTCTTCCTTAACTAAAGTTTCGTTATTTTATAGCCATACCTCGTAGTAGAGTAGAAACATTTTGAATAAGTTTTTGAAGTTTATAATATAACGTACAACTTCGTCATTGCCTAGCATCGAATCCGGATCTCCTCACTCCTGAGTAAGTCGCTTTCCCAACTGGGCTACGCGGACATGTGCTCTGACTGCTATTTGCCTTTATCTCATGTACGTCCTGCTGGGCAGAGCACGTACATGAGATAAAGGCAGATATCTCATGTGTATCGTTTTTTTGTCAATATCTCTACTTGTAGCAGTCCGATTTGACAAAAATCCTTCTTTGTTGGTTAATGATTTCAGTGTGACATGTTTCTTATGTAATTTCAAAATTTTAAAGTAATTCATTGACTTTCCGCTGGTGGGCGTAGAGGTAAATTGCGTTTCCCCCTATATCTCTGCTTCTAAATCTCCAATTTTAAAAAAAAATTATGCGCCAGATACAGATCCTGATGGGAAATCGTTTACAAATAATTTATAATTTTTGCAAAAAAATGGTTTGGCAACCAGGGGGCGAAAATCTTAATTTTCGCTTTTGATGTATTTGCAGAAAATATGAGCTTTTAAAATTGTGATTGCAAAAAAAAAATCGTTTGTTGACCGATACTACTAATGTCGAAAAAACCTTTTAGGAACATTTTCTACTTGAAATAATGCCTGGTTTCTACGCCTGGGGGCGTATATGTATGTCTTATTTTTGTCAATATATCTACTTCTAGGAGTCCGATTTGAAAAATTCCTTCTTTGTTGGATAGTGTTTCCGATGCAAAAAGTTTTTCCTATAAATTCAAAATTTTCATGTAAATCATAGACTTTTCGCTAGGGGGCACAAAGGCAAATTGCGTTCTCTGCGTTATTTCTGTTTCTAAAACTCCGATTTGAAAAATTCTTCCTTTATCGCATACAAGACCTGATGGAAAATATTTTTCACATAATTTCTAATGTTTAGTAAAGAATGGTTTGGCCACCAGGGGGCATAAGTGTTAATTTCTGCTTCTGATGTATTTATAGCAGAATCTTTGCTCCTGAAAACACGACTAATTTTTTTTCCTGGACGGATACCGCTCATGTGGAAAAACCTTTTGAGAATACTTTCTTCATAAAATAATGCATGGTTTTCCCACCATGGGGACGTAAAGTGACATCTTATTTTTGTCGATATCTCTGTTTCAAAGAGTCCGATCTGAAAAATTCTTTTGGTGTTGGAAAGCGTTTCCGGTGCGAAATGTTTCTCATATAAATTCATGTTTCTCTTAACGCACAAGTCTGCAACCAGAGAGCGTAAGCTCACGATTCCGTTTATAGCAATATCTGAGGGATTAAAACCCCGTTTGAAAAACTTCTTTCTTCCATCAGATACTATTGCTTTCCATTCCGGTTCTATTGACTTTGAATAGCTTTGATAAATTTAATTTGCGTCAGAACGGATTCAAACGACGTACTTATTACACCCGAAAAGTCGGTGTCACCTTTCTTGTTTGAAAGTTGTTTTTGATGACTCTTCCGGAAATGTCTTTTCACGAAGAATTAATCAGAGCTGTGTAAATAGATCCAGTTTTGTACCACATTGATTATAATATTATTATAACAGTGTGATGAGAGGAAAAGTGTGTTATGAAATATCCGAGAATCTCACTAAGTCAAAGAGAAGTGTGACTTTTTATTGTTTTCGCAGTTATAAAATTATGTTTTGCATATCACTGCTATGAGATCGTCTTATAATATTCCATGTTTTTTCGATTTGTTTCTTTCTTTTTTATAGAATTTGATTAACGGTGTCATTTTTCCTTACTTCAGTTCTGGTATAGTGCCATTATTTTAAATCCACAGGTTTTTCTGCCAACAAAGAAAACAGAGACTTCAAATATTCATTAGATGCCAACATATTTTCACTTTATTCTGTGTTTCGCTTTCCCCTGCTCAACAGCATTGTGCGGGGCTCCAAGAAGCAACCTGCCAACTTGGCTTGGCAGTTAGCATGTGTGAGTCTGGAGGAATTCGAGGCCACTGTGGTGTAGCGGAAGCATATCCGGCGCGTAACTGGAAGACCCTGGGTTCGACTCCCGGTGGCGGCCATTGAGAATTTTTCAGTGACTCACTTATAAACGTAGAATGAGCGAATATCTTCTTTTGATGATCCTGGTCCACGTTAAATTTCTGTATTAATTATTCTTCGCCTTCTAATTATTTCTTCGGTTGCTGCTTACCATCTTTGGTGAATCCCCAGCATTGTGCGGGGCTCCAAGAAGCAACCTGCCAACTTGGCTTGGAAGTTAGCATGTGTGAGTCTGGAGGAATTCGAGCCACTGTGGTGTAGCGGAAGCATATCCGGCGCGTAACTGGAAGACCCTGGGTTGAGACTCCCGGTGGCGGCCATTGATAATTTTTCAGTGACTCACTTATAAACGTGGAATGAGCGAATATCTTTCTTTGACTTCACCTTAACGGAGTTCCGCCCCCGTGGCCGAGTGGTACGAAGCGCTGGCCTTTAGTCATCCGTGGCCTTGGGGGGGGACAGTGACGGGTGAAGCATGGATGATGGGTTTGCTTACGGCACCAGCTCTGTCCTTGCCTGGAACCAATGGCCCCAAATTACAGACAGGCGGTTGCATTTATCGTTCTTTCAGATGATCACAATGACCATGAAACTCCTACATTTTTTTTTGCCAGACTTCTCCTCTTTCTGGTGAACTGAAGAACGCTTTGAAAAGTTCCTTGATGTTGACATCCTTAAGTGCCACATTATCGTCAAACCGAAAAGTTGCCCTTGACTTTCCAGTTCTGCGGGACGGCACAGGTTTCCATCGTCTTCTCGTAGAAAATTATGCAAATAAGTTGTGGACAAGGTCAAATTGTTTGCCAAATAGACAACCTATACTAACCATATTAGTTAAATTAAACTTATAAAATAACACTTGCGATTACAATATGCGCAATACTACTTCCAGGGCAGTTGACGTCTTCGAAACAAATAATTAAGATTCCGTTTGTATTCTTCCGACCTAGTGTGCGGACAAACTTCGTTTCCATTCCAACGTATTCTGAGGCTAATCGTTCGTTTCGGTTCCGACGTATTGCGATGGGAATAGTTCGTTTCTGTTCCGATGCGAAAAGTTCCTTTTAGTTCCAACATGTCTCGATGCGAATCGTTCGTTTCCGTTCCGACGTGTACCGATGTGAAAAGTTTGTTTTCGTTTAGACGTGTTCCCATGCGAAATGTTCGTTTCCGTTCCAACATATTTCATGCGAAAAGTTCGTTTCCGTTCCGACTATTACATATTCCGATGCGAATCGTTTGTTCTGTTCCAACGTGTTCCGATGCGACAAGTTCGTTTCTCTTCCAACGTGTTCCGACGTGAAAGTTTGTTTCTGTTTAAACGTGTTCCGATGCGAAACGTTCGTTTCCGTTTCGAGAAGAATCTGTGCCCACCCAGAATTGTTGATACGATGCTTTCTCTAAAGGCTGTCTTCGAAGACTTTGCTCACCAACAGTGGTGACGGAAATTCCCATCCTGTAATATAACAAATGAACCAAAGACTTTGAAAATTGGAAATGCACTAAAGTTTAACTGCGAAGAAGCTTGGTCTTCATACGTGCAATAATAATTGTAATTTAACGCTATGTGGTGACATTTACATTAGGAAAAGTCGTTAGGAAGATGAAATATAAAACTAAACGTTCCGCAAATGTTTATTGCCATAAGTAATTAAATAGCTGATTTTCTACAGCCCATTCATTTTCATTATTTTCTATAATCTAAAAGTTTAGGACACCAAATACTACTATTATTTTTTGACGACACCAGATATTATTAGTATTGTGTATCTGGATATCTGAATACTACCAGATACTAAAATTTAATTTATGACACCAGATACTACTAGATTTCTTTTCAAGACACCAGATACTACTATTATTATATTTGTTTGAGTTATGCTAACAAGAATGTATTGAGTGTTCATTTTTAAATTTTGTTTTCTTCCTAACGAATATTTGCAATGTAGATGGCGCCACATACCGCCAAATTAACGTTATTACTACCCAGGAGCATTACTACACGATCCAATGGGGCGCTGAACCCTCTCCATTCGCATCTCTGAAGCCTCCCACAATAATACCGCAATACGTTTTTCGTTGAAAAAAAAAATCTAAAACTTTGATAAAGTTTGGAATATTATTATTTGTTTTAAATCAATGAACAATCATAAACAAATAAATAAAAAGACTCATGGCAAATTTACATTTGACCATTATATGTACACCGATGAGTTATTGCATTATGACCACCTTCCTAATAAGCTGTAGGACCCCTGTTTGGTCGCAAAACATCGGCCACTCGGCGAGGCATCGATTCCATTAGGTGGCAATAGGTATCCTGGGGTATCTGGTACCATAAGGTCAACAGCAAATCCTCCAGTTCCCGTACATGTTGGGGTGGCGGTGATCTAGCGCGAACCCGCGTTTTCAAGTCGAGCCACAAATGTTCGATTGAGTTCATGTCAGGTGAATTTGAAGGCCAAAGCATTAACAGAAAGTCATCAGCATGTTCCTCGAAGCAGCCCTTGACGATTCTGGCAGTGTGGCAGGGCGCAATATGCTGTTGATAATGGCCAACACCAGCAGGAAACACAGTTGCCGTGAATAGGTGAACTTGGTCCGCAACGATGTTCAGATACCTGAGAGCTGTCGGGGATTGTGTGTGCCATTGTGAAAATGAGGCTTAAAGCGAACGAAGAAAACATCGCCCACAGCATAACACCACCGCCGGTCTGTTTCAGCCCAACAGTGCATTCAGATGCCATCGCCTTCGTTGGTAACCGGCGTATCTGCGCTCGGCCGTCTACGTAATGCACCAGGAATCTTGATTTTGTCAAACCAGGCCACTTTTTTCCAATCGTCAACAGTCCAATCTCGGTGATCTTGGGTCCATTTCATGCGTTGTTGGCGATGACGTGCAGTGAGCATGGGGACCAGCTGAGTCTTCGGCTACACAGGCGTATGTGCAGAAGGCTGTGATGAACTGTGTACTGTGACACATTGCCCTGATCACCACTGTTTTAGCTGCGGGTGATTGGTAACACTTTGGCCCTGTGTTCGCTGTGAACAATGCGCGAAAGCCTTAGCTCCCCTCTGGCATCAAATAGCTGCAAACGACACACGGCTAGGCGACAATTCGTCGTTGGCCATCTGTGCACCGCTTTTGATATGTACTCACTACAACGTCACGTGAATAAACCACAAATCACGCCGTTTCCGAGATCGTAGTTCCAAGGCGCCGTGGCATAACAATTTGTTCTTTCTCAAACTCCGATAAATCGGCAGCTTTTCATATTCCGACTCCGAACACTCTACTAACCGAAAGTTAGTAGAGTGTTCGGCCGGTCCTCGGGTTGTATATATGCTGCTCTGTGAACTTCACTTGCGACACCGTTCGTTCTCCAGACGCGCTCATTTCTCTAGCCTGGTGGTGGTCATAATGGAATGGGTCATCGATGTATACTGATGGACGCGTAAGAATCCGCCTCTTGCTTAAGAACACACCCCAAGGATAGTCGGATGTGTAATGCGGTTTGGATTTTTTTACTTTATAACCGTAAGTTCTTTTCAAGACCTGGCACCACAGTATGTACCTGGTCAACGTAGGCATCAATTCGACTCTCAGAAAGTTTAGGTCTCGAACGCTGAATTTGGTGTTCAATGTTAGATTTCTTGTCTTGCTGTGGATCTCTTTTTCGATTTCTCTCAATTGCCCTTAACTACAGCTGGGACTCCGTGGTACCGCCACCCCAATAAACCAGTCCCACCAATTAGTACGTAGAGAACACATGGGATCACAATTCACTCTGTACCTTGTTTACATACGGGGCCTACAAAATTAAAAGTTTGGCTTTTATACTGTCTGCATACAGAACCAGTTGCTCGTCTTAACAAAGGTCACACATCAAAATCCTCACAGAAGAAAAGCGAGCTCACTACAGCATTCATTGCCCAATACTCTCGAACCGCAGCAAATCAACTGGACGCTATCCAAAAAAAGTTTCCCAAAACCCTCTGATGGTAGAGAGAAGATGAACATATGTGCAAATAATATTAATACTGCGCTAAAATTATTGAACAAATACATTATTATCAATTTCAGGGTCTCACACACTGGTTATAAGTAAAATTAAATTATTTAATTTAATTATTTTAAAATTAAAACGTAGTTCCGAGGAATGAGGATATTACTGCGCTAAAATTATTGAACAATGATATTTTTATCAATTTCAGGGTCACACACACACACACACATTGGCTGTAAGTAAAATTAAATTATTTAATTTAATTATTTTTAAATTAAAACGTAGATCCGAGGAATGAGGATAATACTGCGCGAAAATTATTGAACAATGATATTATCAATTTCAGGGTCACACACGCATTGGTTGTAAGTAAAATTAAATTATTTAATTTAATTATATTAAAATTAAAATGCAATTAAATTAAAAGTGGCAGCTATTATTTTTTAAATTCTGCAGTTTTTTCATAACAGAAGAGAGAGAAGGGGTTGATTACAAGGTGGTGAAAAAAATTACGCCTTGTTCAACCCCCTTCCCTGTTGTTTTTCTAGCAACGCCCCTGTTATGACACATATAAATACCCTGATGTTTTTGCAGTCGCCACATCACACGTCCAACTTCATTGAATTTTTTATCATGTCGCCATTTTTAAGAGCTTCTGATTCATTTGCTATATTCAAGAATGTGAATTTTCGTTTTTATCATTGGTGAACATAGGCCAGAAATACTGTTTTAAGAAAATTCAACACGGCTTTTTCCCCATTTGTCCCGCAGGACACAACAAACACCTTTGAAGTTAAATATTTTTGATCCCTTCGTAGTATACCGCTCCGCATTTCTAAGACAAGCCTCTTTTCGAAACAGAATCTGCTATCTCAGTTGCGATTAGAACTTTGATTGCTTAAGAAAATATGCATTTTTCTAAATTACATCATCATCATCATCATCATCGTCAACCATTATCAATCCACTGCTGGACGAAGGTCTCCCCAAGTTTCCTCCACAACGGTCTGTCTTGTGCCAGTCTCCTCCATGTCACTCCCGCATATTTACGAATTTCATCCACCCATCTCCCATGTGGTCTTTTTCTGGGTCTTTTCCTGTCCCTTGGAATCCAATCTAAAATTTCGGCTGTCCATCTATGGTCTGCCCTTCTGGCAGTATGTCCAGCCCATTGCCATTTCAGGGATTTAACTCTGATCACGATGTCTTCCACTCTCGTCATTTTTCGGATCCACGAGTTCCTCTTCTTATCTCTCCTGGTTATACCAAGCATGCACCTCTCCATGCTTCTTTGAGTTGTCTGCAGCCTTTGTATGTCTCTTTTAGTTAAGGTCCACGTCTCTGCACCATACGTAAGCACTGGAAGGATGCATTGATCAAACACTTTTCTTTTAAGACATAATGGCATATTGCTCTTGAAAATTATGCTGTTTCTTCCAAAAGCTCTCCAGGCAAGTTTTGTACGCCGATTAATTTCTTCATCAATGTGACCCTCACTTGATATCTGCTGTCCAAGATAAACATACGTATCTGTTATCTCCAGTTTTTCTCCATCAATCGATAAATCTTCATTTCTTGTAAAAGCATTGAACATCACTTTTGTCTTCTGAAAGTTCATTTTTAATCCCACTTCTTTACTCTTGTCAGCAAGTTCCTGGATCATACTCTGCAGCTCTGATGGGGTAGTTGCAAAAATGACTACGTCATCAGCAAAACGAAGGTGGGTTAGATAATCTCCATTAATCTTTATCCCTTTGTTTTCCCAGTTCAGTGATTGAAAGACATTTTCCAATGTGGCATTAAAGAGCTTCGGAGATATGGTGTCACCTTGTCTCACTCCCTTTCCAATTTTTATGTGTGTTGTATTTTCAAACAGCCGAATCTTTGCACTTGCATTTTCATAGATGTTATTAATAATATTAATGTATGCATCTTCAATACCGCAGGATTTCAGAGCCGTGGTAACTGCTGATGGTTTCACCGAATCAAAGGCTTTTTCATAATCGATAAAAGCCATGCACAATGGAAGTTCATATTCCCTCGCTCTTTCAATTAGTTCTCTCAGTACGTGGATATGATCTATTGTGCTGTAGCCACTCCTGAATCCAGCTTGTTCTCTCGGTTGAGCCATGTCCAGTGTTACCTTCAAGCGGTGTGAAAGAACTTTAGTGAAGATTTTATAAACCACTGATAGGAGGCTGATAGGTCTGTAGTTCCTGAGATCCTCAATGTCACCTTTTTTATGTAGCAGGATCATTGTAGCATTGTTCCAATCCTCAGGAATTTTCCCTTCATTAAGGCATCGAGTGAAAATTTGGGCGAGTACTGTTTCGATTTCTCCACTTGCTTCTTGTATGATGTCTACAGTAATTCCATCTTCTCCTGGAGCTTTTCCCCTCTTCATGTTCTTGATTGCATGTGCAACTTCTGCTGGAAGGACTGGAAGAACTCTGGTACTGGTACCTTTCTTGGTGTCTGGAGTACATGTATCATCCCTTTCATATAATTTGGAGTAGAAATCTTTCACTCTTGTCAAAATTTCGCCTCTATTTCTTGTTATAGAACCATCTTCTTTTCTCAGAGCCATAATCTGTTTTCTTCCCTTACTGAGATGTCCCTTTGCTATCTTTAGGCTTTGGTTGTTTTCAATTGCTTTCCTCACTAGCTCACAGTTGAATTTCCTTACGTCTTCAGTGATACTTTTTCGTGCTGTCTTGCATAGCTCTATATATTCCACTTTGGAAGTCACATCTTCTTTAGTTGTCCTCATCTCTCTTCTTTTTTGCATCAACATTTTGGTTTTTTCTGATAATTTGTTCACATGCAACTTGTTCTTAGACCCAGCTAATTTTGTTGCTGTTTCCATAAGAGCTTTGGTTACTTTTCTGTTAACTTCCGAAATATCCACTTCTTCCGATGTTAGGCCTTCTAAAGCAGAGAATCTGTTCTTCAGTTCCAACTTGAAAGTATTATGGTGTTTTTTAAGGTTGGTTATGTCAATACATTTTGTTTGTCTTATGAGCTTGCCACGTTCCAGTTTAGTGTTGAGGTGCATCTTACATCTCACCAATCTATGGTCACTACCTGTGTTGAACTTGTTCAGCACACTGCAGTCTTCGATGACGAATTTTTTGTTACACATAATAAAATCAATTTCACTTGTCGTCCCAATTGGATGTCTCCATGTCCATTTCCTGTGTGGCTTTTTCTTGAAAAAGGAATTCAAGATGAAAAATCCTTCTGCCTCTGCAAACTCAACGAGAGTATTTCCACGCTGGTTTCTGTTGCCGTGACCGAATTTACCTACTGAAGTTTCATTCTGTTGCCGTTGCCCTATTTTTGCATTGAAATCTCCCATAATTATCTTCAAGTGCTGCTTACCTTTATTATTTAGATGACGAATTTCCTCATAAAATTCTTCAATTTCTTCTTCAGGATGACTTGTGGTGGGTGCATAAGTTTGAATAATCTGAGCCTGGTATCTTCTCGATAGTTGGATAACGAGTCGTGCAGCTCTGTCAGAGGAACTTTCAACTTCTACCACTTTATCCTTCAGTTTCTTGTTTATTATAAATCCAACACCACTAGTTCTACCAGTATCTGTCCCACGATAATAGAAGAGATGTCCACTTTTCAGTTCAATGAGATCTTCTCCTTTTCTCCTTACCTCACTTTGCCCGACGATGTCCCACTTGATCCTTTGTAGTTCCTCTTCCAATTCAAGAAGCCTTGAATCAGAAGATAGGGAGCGTCCGTTGTAGGTAGCCAAGGTCAGCATCAAATGGCAGCCTAGTCCGGTCCTCCGGGGATTCTTAGCACCCTCTGCCTTCATGTCGCACTGGCCGCTGCCTTGGCCAGGTACATTCCAGCTGCCGGAGACTGAGAGCCAAGATTTAAGTTGTAGAGTCATTTTGGAGGTGTTTGGCCATAACTCACCACGCTGGCCAAGCGGGTTGGTGAGTGTGGGATAGCATTTCCTCTTATCCCGATGGTATAGTTATACCGCTATTGGCGGTCGTCAGAGCCCCTTTAGTGGGAACAGGATGCACCACGAGAAGGCGGGGTTGACATTTGTCAAGGAGAGGCTGTGATGTTACGCATCACCTGACCTTACATCCCCTAAATTACATAAAACACAATATATATGTTTTCCCGCATTTCAAGGAGGTATTTGAATGCAAAGAACCCAAAACATCTGTTATTTTGTGATTAAGCTCCAAAGATGATTACATGAGTCTGCGCTGTTTTAAAGCATTTATCTTTGATCTTTCGGAGAACGTGACAATGTTATGTCGAATTAAAGATGATTTTAGCAAATAAACGGCAAGAATATTTTATTTAAATTGAGATAAAATTTATCCGCTGTAAAAAGAGACATATATGTGCTTTTGTGTGTGCTTAGAAAATAATTGCTTTCGGATTTAAGCATTTAACAAAAATATGGCGAGTTTCTACATCTGCTCTCCTCAGCAACAAATGGCGCGACATTTAAAAAAAAATTAAGTACAGATGGTGCATCGTACATTTTTGTTTTCATGGATTTAAAGAAGAACCTTTTTCAAATTCTAAACCCCAGTACGACTTACAATAAGGTATTACGTACATTTTGTTTGAAATATGAATGTTTTGACTTGTTTCATGACTCTGAAATGAAACTCTCCTTTTAAGTTAATTGCGTGAACTGTTTTGTCCCGGAGGATATTAATCCGCTTAAGAGTAATCTTTCGCAAAAGAATTAAATCCTACTTAAAAGGGAATGCTTAGTCGACCTGTTTTTGTTTTGAAAAAAATGACTGAAAAAACGAGTATGTAGCTCTCTGTACCGTCCTGTAATGTTCTGGAGAAATAACCTTCTGCTCTCCAGCAATGTGTTGTCAAATTCTGATTATGTTCTCCAGGGATGTACATCAATGAAAAAATTCAGATTAATTTATTCCTTCTACAAAACCCGAACTTCTGTTGAAGAACTTCCATTTTTTTGTCCTTTTTTGCTTCTTTAAAGAACCTTTCTTGCAACATTTCTGAAACAAGAAGTTAATGTATTACTCTTTCATAAAAAAATAACAGTGAATTCAAATATCTAATTATGTTCAAAATCCTCTTTGCAAGAGAAAATAATTTTCTTCTGCCAACTATATTTTCATTTTTTACCAAATACGGCATGCTCCGCTGAAAGTTATAATTTTGATTTGAATTAGTTTCCAACATATTTTGGAGCATTTACAATATCATAGCCTGTTATCTGATTATTTTGACGTTCCTCGATAAAGTTATACTGAGAACATAAAAGTGCTGATACGGAAAATATTGAAGGAAACTATCATTGACTTCGTACGCAATATGGTAATTGGGTCAAAACCAAATAATTCAGATTTTCTTTTGATATTAAATAAAAAAAAAGTACCAAAGCTGGAATCATTTAACGAAAGTAGGTTTGAATTTTGAGAATTTTTAAATGAAATCGTACGAATTTACCTACTGCGCCAGTGCTTTTAGGAGAAACGCCTTAATAATTCGCAGAGTTAGGTCTGGGCTCGAATCTTGCAAAATATAGGTATGGGGATATGTTTTCCCTTACAGCATTGTGAACTAGCCGCAACAAGTTGGTTAACATTCCAGCTGTTCTTGCGACTTTCACTACCGGAAAGGAAGGCATTCTATTTAATACACACTATTGATGGGGATTAGGAACATCAAACAGAAGTAATCGCTCTTTCTACGTTTATAAGTGAGTCACGGAAAAATGGAAAAGCGTGGAATAAGCTTCTGTTTTATGTTCCTAATCCACGTCAATAGTGTGTATTAATTATTCATTCGCCTCCCAGTTATTTGTTCAGTTGCTGCTTTCTATTTTTGGTGAATCCCCAGCATTGTGCGGGGCTCCAAGAAGCCATGTGGTTTGGCAGTTAGTCTTATGTGAGTCTGGAGAATTCAAACCCGCTGTGGTGCAGTGGTAGCATGTCCGGCGCGTAACTGGAAGACCCTATGTTCGATTCCGGTGGCGGCTAATGATAATTTTCCCGTGACTTACTTTTAAACGTGAAAGAGCGATGACTTCTGTTTGATGGAAGGCATTCTAACCGGAAACTGTTGTATTTAGACAAACAGAACAATAATGAAACTCTCTATATTTCAGGGGTGGCCAAACTTTGAGCAACCAAGATCTACCTTAAGCTATCATTCCCTACTGTGATCTACAAAGGTTTTTTATATTTGATCAAAACACGTGTTTTTCGAAATGAAGCCTCGGCCGCCGCTTTAGATTATTGCATAAGCGTAGAAAAAACAGACTGTTGTGCTCCTAATTGAGCTTTCAATTCCTTAAGTTACATTTTTCTCAGTTCACTGTTAACAGGATAATCACTTTGGTACGACTTATGTACACTCGAAAAATGTCTTTCTAGAGTAACTTTTTTCGGAATGGCAACTGAAGCCCGACATATTAAACACAAACATTTGTCATGAAGCATTGTGAAGAAATAAGCTTCCTCCCATTCATTGTGGAAACTACACGTTTTCGGTTTCTTAGATCCACTCACTTTTAATATGTTAAAAAAGCTTAATAACTTTGCTTATATCTGCACTCAATAAGTAAACTAATTTTTATGCACAAATAAGAATATTGACAGATCGGGCTTTGTAAGTGAAGCCATTGCGATTGATGACTAGCAGAGCGGGAGATAACAACATGCATCATGCGCGTCAGAATGCAGATGCGTGATGGCCATGCGCAGCGGTTAGAGTTGAGGACGGGGGTGTGACTGATTCATTTCATCACCTGGTGTCAGGCAGCTTGTATTGAACAACATACACCAGAGCGATAAAGCAAACGATAGACCGCACGAGAGCTCGCGATCGACCCTTTGGCCACTCCTGCTCTATTTTAACAAATTCAGAAGTAACTGACGCCTATATCTACTGGGACAACCAATATCAATCGAAAGCAACATAGAGGAAAACTTAACATGCTTTTAAATATTTACTGGAGTGCCTTTGGGAGGAACAGCAAGAGGAATTACCATTATGAAATTTAAAAAAAATGTGTGTAATAATTGCATCTTTCCAGTTCTTAGTTATGGATCAGAGTCTTGGAATTTAACTAAAAAAGACACTCAGCACCAGTAGAAAGCTCAACGAACCATGGGGAGAGGCGTGCTTAAGAAAGATTAAAAAGGAGCTTCTACATTAGGAAATGACAAGAGTGGATTGCATCAATATCAAAGCAAAAGTAATGGATTTTCAAGGTAAGTTGCAATGGGCTGGACATATGGCCAGAAATATTGTCCACCGTTCGACAACTGAACTACTAGATTGGATTCCAAAAGGAGAGAAAATAAGCAGAAAAAGAGTACGTGGGATATATGGAAATTCCATCGTATGGCGGAGTGACATGAAACAGAATAATTACTCAAGACAGAGAGTTTTGGACGAGATTGAGAATGGTTTAATGATGATGTAACAAGACACAGAGGGAAGATGGTTGTAAAAGCACACACCTTTTCTAATCTAAAACGTGAAGGACAACACAACATGTGAAACAGAATATGTGAGGGTAAACTGATTTTAATATGAGTAATTAGGAAACAAATTTAATACTACGTGATTACCTGGATATTTGTTGCTTCATCAGATACAGCAGTAGTTTCATGCTGCCCATGGACAGCGAGAAGTAAATCTATGTGACTTAAGTATTCACCACCAGGTCGCTGCCAAAGTATCATGGAGCAGCAGAACAATAGATGAGACTAACGTTATCAAATAAGCACGAAGCTTGAAGATAGCTATTAAAATCTGCTTTAATTTGCTCTAGAGGGGAAATACAAAACTAACTATGGAATTTTCGCTTGCACACTGCCTACTTCGTCAACACAGAAACAATATACGCACTATAACTGACAATTTCAGCCTTGTCAGTTGTAGTCTGTATGTTGTTTGTGCTTAGGAAGCAGCCTTTGTGAGAGCGAAAACTCAGATTTTATTTCCAGTTTTTCCTTCCACACGTATTAAACCTGATTGTAATACGTACCTTCAAGCTTCATTCTTATTTGTTATTAAGGGTATGCAAAATTTTCCGCCGTTTTAAGGAGAAAGGAGACAGGAACAATCAGGAAACCAGTACACATTTATTCAACAAAATATTGGCCTTTAGCATCAATGACCTTTTGCCATTTTTCAGGCAACAAATAAACGCCTCTCTGATAGAAGAAGTCGGGTTTTGAGCTGAAGAACGCAGTGACGAAATTTTACACCTCTGGAACTATGGTGAACCACTGTTGGGCTAGGGCATGTTGAACTGTAGTGAACCGCTGTTTGGCTAGGGCATGTTGCATAGAGCGAAACAGTCTAAGGGTGCAATGTTCGGAGTGTAAGCTGGGTGCGGTAAAACCTCCCAGTGTAACTGTTCAAGTGTTGATTTCGTGGTGGCATCGATGTGTGGTCTGGCATTATCGTGTAACAGGAGGACTGGGCCGCGTTCTTTACCTGTCCATGGAAGTTTTTGCTCAATTGCGGCGTCCAGTTTCATCAAATGATCGCTATATCGTTGTGCAATGATTCTTTCGCCCGGTTTCAACAGTATGAAGTAAAACACTCCACGCATATCCCACCACACACACAACAGCACATTTCTCCCCGTGGATATCCTATTTTGCAGTGGATGTTGATGGCTGGCCTAGGTCGAGCCAGGTTCGCTTGCCTACGGGGTTGCCGCAATAAACCCATTTTTCATCCCAGTAACAACCTTCCACAAGAAATACTTCTCTTGAAACCTCTTCAGCAACGACATGCAGATGTACAATCCTTAACCAATAATACGCTCCGTTAAAGTATTCGGAAACCATTTACCAATCTTCTGGATCTTCCCCAAGTCCTGTAGACGCCGTACCACCGAGGATTGAGCCACTTTCAAACGTTTCGCCAGTTGCGTGGTCGATTGTTTGGCATCTTCTTGCAACAGCTATTCCAGCTCATCGTCTGCAAGTTCCTGCGGTCTATCTGCACGTGGCTTGTCTTCCAAGCTTAGATCACCTATCTTAAACCTGGCAAACCATTCTCGACACGTCCGCTCACCCATAAACTTTCGCCATATGCCTGACATATTGAACCGTATGCTTCACTCGCACCTTTCTCTAAATTAAACATGAATAAAAAACAGTGCCGCAAATGAACTTTATCGACCGCCTTGTTTGGCTTCTTCTACGAAATGACAGCACGGGTCGCCGGCCGGTTAGACTTCTACAGCGCCCGCTAGCGGGAGAGGCGGAAACGTTTGCATGTCCCTTATAGTGTATGCTAGTGTATCCACAATTTATCTGAGACTAACACTGTTTGCAAAAACTTTGGTAAAACATCGCTACTCTAAAATTTCATATTTTTGAACATTTAGTAACACAGCATCCTTATACACTGAACGTGTCATTCCTTAAATAAATGTTTGTGCATATGTTAAGATAAGATTACATTACTGCTCTGTCCTTAGACATGTGGTTTGCCCTATCACTGAGCAGTGTATTGTAAAATCACGTTTCTGGCTGAGGCGTGTGATGTATAGAAGCACATGATCCATTACTTTATTTATCAAATTCGAGAACATTTTATTAGTTTAAAGAAAAGCAGTTAAAGACTTGTTATAAAACGCTGCGGAGATAAAAAAACAACAACAGGGAGTTAGAGTTGTGAACTGTTGTGAACTGAAAGTACCGAAACCAGAAAAGGTACATCTTTGTGCTCTACCAGTCTTTTAGATTGTATTTCTTTGTCGTTTTTAACTTTTGCCGACGTTGTGCATTTAAGCTTCGTGCCTCAGCATTACGAGTGTCTGTACATGCGCAGTTAAGTATTAATCTCAAAGCTAGATGGCGGGAAATAGGTACATATAAGGACTAAGTGACCGACTGGCTTTTTGTTATTTCGGTACAGAGGAGAAAGCATCCGCGCAGTTGCGTTTTAAGTGTTTCTTAACAAAACGAACATACTGAAATTACTGACATTCAGACAGCGGAATTCTTCTCTCCTTCGTTCGAACAGTACCTCGAAATCAAGACTGATAAACTTGCGTAAGTTGTTAAAACATAGCAAAACGTATAAGGATTAAAAATTTACATATATTTCCTGTATGAAAGGAAACCTTAAAAACTTTGCATGCGTTTAGGTACTTTTATAAACCATTTAATGTCACAAGAAAAAATCAAGGTATCGGTTCTAATTACGCTGTAAATTATAATATCATCTTTGTGCTCTACCAGTCTTTTAGATTGTAAGACACCACTGGTTTGCGGTGCAATGGAACGTTCCAGTAACACGTTAAAACCAAAGAAAGAAATTTATGATAACTGAAAAGAATAAAACAAGAATATGACTAATAACTTACGGAGGCATTTCTTGAAAATTTTCGGGCACAAAAAGAGTAAAAAACAACAACAGTCAACTGCTTATTCATTTGAAAGAATATCACACAGACAAGATTCCCACTAACTGGCACAAAAATCTTTTATGTTTCTGTTGATGGAGCAACACTTTATCTCTTTCGTGTGACTTCCAGCTGCATGATTTCGAAGTAACCCTATCTTAAGATCACTACTTTTATTCCATTTTATGCACCTAAAAGTTAAATTACACGAATTCTAGGCGCAGACAGAACTCTTGCAGGCCAAAGCCATTGCATCCGGATACAAATATTCGGCAGTTGCACATTTGTAATGACGGGCAGAGTAAAACGAGTTTAGCAGGAAGCAAATGGATAAAGAGGGACAATCATACTTTCCGAACCATCCCGGTGAAAAGTGAGTTTACGCATGATGACGGTGTAACAAGGAGGAGGGTGTGGCCAGAAAACTACAGAGGTGTATATAAGATGTTAGTCTAGTTGAGAGGAAAGTTACGGACGTGATTGTTAAATCCTGGCGCGCAATACGCCACCCTTTTCTAAAAGCAGTCTATCGAGTATATGACTCTCTTAGTTCCAAAGCATGCAGATTGGACAATAAAAAATTGGAAGCAGAAGTTCTGGTATAATAAGTCACGATGTGTACTCCCTTCTGTTGAGGGTCGAGTCTTCATTTGGAGTCAGCACTATGAGGCCTTGGATTCATCATGCATGGAACCAACTATCCAGCCCAGTTGTATGATATGTGGCAGGTTTAGCTGCCATGAACTCAGAACCTTCGTGCGTATGGACGGTCGTATGAATTATACCCCCCAGAGAAGGATGCTTCTTTCTTCTTATACCCCCAGAGGAGGATGCTTCTTCCACAACGATAATTCCCATGCTTTAAGCATCGGCTGGTGTAGGAATTTTTGGAATAACATTTTGCTGACATGAGACAACTCAAATGACCCACAAACGTGCCTAATCTCAATCCAATTGGGCATCTGAAGGATGTTGTAAAATGCAATATAAGGTAATGTAGACACCGCCCAGCCCATTGCAGAACTGTGGCAGAAATGCAAACCGCTTGTTTGCACATTCCTACACAACTATACATACGCATACACCTCTTGAAGTAAATGCCACATCGGGTGATGGCAGTTCTCCAGGAGAAAGGAGAGTCCACCTAGTATTAAGTAGGTGGTCGTAATTATTTTTTTTATTGGAGGTTTAACGACCACCGAATGGGCTATAAGCAGTCACCCATCCCTAATTTAGGGTCACTCACTCCAGGGAAGGTCAAGTTTCTAATTTAGGGTCACTGGCTTTATTTGAGGTTTAATGACCTATAAGCAGTCGCCCATCTCTAATTTAAGGTCACTGGTTCCAGGGAAGGGAGAGAGCCAGTGCCGTAAGACAAACACAACATCCATCCCTCACATGAATTCGAACTCGGACCCCTTTCGAACGAATGATCAGAAGCCATCGCTTAGACCATTGCGCCACAGGGATGGTGGTCGTAATTCAGGGTGAACAATCAGTGTAAATTTATTTTAACGCAGATGATGGTAGGACAACTTTGTAGTTTTTATCTCTGAGATCCTCCACCGATTTAGGACACGTTCGATTACGCACGTATATTTTTATTCTTCGCATTTCTGCCAATGCTTTTACTAGTAAACAAACAACAGTGTATGTTTACGATAAAAGAAAAGCTTGGCTACTAATTGGAGCTAAAACGAAAATTCATTACGTTTGCTGATTCACTAACGAACAGAGGTAGATAACAAAGTAAAACGAAAACAAGGGAGATTACGCTTAATTCTTAGGAATAAACAGCACGTGTAGAATATTTTCTGTTACATTAAACATTCTTGAAAGGTGTTTTTTTTCGGAAAACATGAAAATTAGCGAAAAATAAAATGCATTTACGCTCAGTAGATGGAAAAACATTTCTAAATTCAAAACATACTTGTGTACAGTGTGCGTCATAGTGAATATTACCAGTTGCAAAAAATTCACCGGCATTTCTGAAGTCCGTAAAATATTTTCAAAAATATATATGTACTGTATTTATGCCCTGTAATGGCTGAAATGTGCTAAACGAAAAATCAGAAACTGAATGGAAAATGTGAAAAATATCAGGGAAAAATATATAGACGAAAATATCAAGTGTAAGTAAAAAAAAAGAAAATAATTTCAAATCCAACGTTAGAAGCAAAGATGTGCAGGAAAATTTAAAATAATTTTACGTTCCATAACGGGAAACCTTGGAGTGATTTGAAGAAAACATATGAGTGCAAAATGCTCTCATTATAAACGATATCCGAGCAAGAACGGTTTTCTGAAGCCGATTTTTCGGAAGTGAAGATACTTTTACAAACAGAAATTTGATCTAAAGTTCAGTAGCGGCAGAGCTGTGCATTATGAAACGCAGAATATTAATAGTTGCAGCTGTGCGATGAGAAAAAAAAAATAACGAATGCTTCTTTTAGAAGCAGAGATAACGACAAAATAAATTTGTGCGTGTACGCCTTTTCTCGAGAACACTTTGAATTATTTAAAGTGGATAATGTTTGCCAACCTTCTCCATAGCAAACTGAATGGCTTGCAATATAAAGAAAATACAGCTGAAACAGAAATGCAAACGTAAGCCATATACTGCATGTATGTAAAATATTTCTTCAGAATACGGCACCCAACGTAAAAACAGCTTTCAAAACGTACACTTAGAGATATCGAGAAAATACATTATACGCTAGCGGTTTCTAGCGGAAGACTGCTTATTAGTCTGGGCAGAAAATATGGATAAAATGCTGTCCATGGTAAATGGTGTCTGCCAAAAAAGTTTTTTTTTCAGTCGTGTCTCTAAGAAAGTAGATATGACTGTAAACATTTTGTAAACGGAATTCCACGAACTATTATGCGTAATGATCACGTGTTTTGAATCATTTCTGACACGGAAAAAATATTTCTAAGGAGTTTTTTTAAAATATCTAAAAATTTAGCAAAAAAAGAAAATGCAAACTGCGCATAATTTAAAATACATAAAGTGAGCAGGGTTATTCATAGTCAATGGAACAAAATAAATAAAAAATAAAAAACAGCTGGATTTCTAGAATCAGGAAAACATCTGGAAATAGAAATTGCTACTTACATACACTTGCGGGTAAAAAGCATGTTACTAAAATTTACAAATTATGCGCAAAACGTTTCTCATAACGGAAAGAAGACATTAGAGAGAAAATTTGAGATCGTATGCAAAATACTTCCCACCCGGAGCTCTATGTGATGTAAAAAGACTTTCAAATCGGACTTTTAGAAGCAGAGATATCGGGTAAATTGCAATTTAACTTTAATCCTCCTAGCGGAAAAACTGGGCATTACTTGAAAAAGAAACTGTACCCAAAATAATCTTTGTTATAAATGGTATCGAAGGGAACAAATATATATATATATATATATATTTTTTGCTTATTTAAAAGCAATTACATGGAATAAAATGGACTTTGAACTCGATAGAGTCTGCATTCATGCCCTCTAGTGGGAAACAACCAAAAAAAGCAAGCATCGTCGTTTTGACATTTCGGGCTTCTCATTGCAGAAGGAATTTTTCAAATCGCCCTAAAAGTTGCAGAGATATGGTGTCAGCATACGAAACGACAAAGTGATACCATAACCAACTATATTTTTTGCCAATTTTTAAACATTGAAGATAATTGAGACCGATGGAACATGATAGTGCTTTGAATTTTTTTTTCTGTTTTATAAGGAGAACATGACGGTGCTTTGAAGAAGCTTTATCCAGTAGAAAAGTGACATGACGATGATTTGCAGAAGCCTTCTGAAGTAGAAGGAAACACAACAACGCTTTGCAGAAGCTTGATGAGTAGAAGATACACTGTAGGATAATAGTTGCTCAGAACGGACACCAGATGGAGCATAGCCAATGCTGGTTTAAGGGTAAATTATGCTGTACTCACTACTGGGAAGAGCACCATGTATCTTAGTCAACATTTGTGGTAGAATAACAGTGCAAATTCCGTCCACACCGTGACCTAGATTCAGACTGAATACAAAGCTAGAACCATTTCCGGAAAAAAAACGAGACCTAGCTGAGGTATGAGTGACAAACACTTGAGCTATTAACTGCATGCACATTATTTCGTTATAGTACCTATATATAGTGCCTTTTCCGTGGTATATATAGTACCTTTTCGTGTAAAGGTACTATATATAGGTACCATATATAAAACCTTTAAATATATATGATATATATGTACTATATATAGTACCTTTAAATATATATAGGTACTATATTTAAAGGTACTATATATAGTACCTTTTCGTTATAGTACATTTTCCGTGTTATTAATTGAGATTTCAATAAATTATTTGATACACTGGAGGATAAAAGGTACGTTTCAAGCATTAAAAGTTGTTATAGCAACACTAAATAGAATTTAATGAAATTTGTGAAACAGGAATATAACTCCATGACAAATAAAAAATAAAATACGCAGAAAGCAATGCCACGTGAACAATACCTGTTACATAAAAAGAAAGTAAGCTGTAAACAAGAGCACAGACAAGACGTTAATTATATATCGCCCTTTCATGCTCCAATATCTGTCCGCCTGCAAAAGGTATTGGGGATCATGCAGACGAACACTCAAGTTGCTTGAAGAATTCGGAGAGGTCCCTAGCTCTTGGTAGGATTTGGCAGGATACAGAAAAGCTGAGGAGGTCAGAGCACATATGTTTCTCGGAGAATCGTCGCCATGCAATGACGGTAATAGGAATCCGGCATTGCGTTTCGACTACCATTTCCTGGTAGACCGAGGTTCATAACATACCAAGGACGCCAGACACCTGCCTTTTGCTGGGAAACAACATTGGGAGATAAGTTCGAAATAACTCACGGTTCAGCATGCCTGCACTTCAGGTACGATGACATCAAGTATACCTGTGTGCAGACGACATCGGGAGGAATGTCTTTGTTCTAGAAGATCACTGGTTTGCTTCTCTCTCACATCACTTCTAAGATGATCTCGAAGAACTTGACGCAAGCAGCGTCATACTTGGACCAAACGCCTATTGCAGCATGTGCTCTTCACGGATGAGTCTTTTCTCAGCCAGACTACATGACTACATCGGCAGAGAAACCGGAATACTCAACCAAATGCGAAAACAGAATACTGAATGCAGTACAACACTCTATGTTTGATGGTGGGATCATTCATGCTCAACTATGGGAAAAAGAGATCATCAAGCCGTTTGCAAGGTCTTCATGCAGGCTGAAAGCCAAGAGCTTGCACTTATGAAAGACAATACCTTTCCTCGGAGGCTATGGTCGTTTGTATGTATGGACGTTTTGGGCGTTATGGTTGTTAAAGGATTAATACAATTCAGCATGTCTTTGATGCACTGACTAGACTCACTGCTGGTTTTTAAGGCTTCCAAAAGTCTGCATGAGCAGCGATCTGTTTTAATACATCTTGCCTCATCCGTCTGATTGCTGTGCAGGAAGCTTGGCAGTTACTGGCGATCATACTCTCGTTGGCCGTATTTTTGTTACCACCACTGAAGGTTTTCTTTAACTCACTAGCATTATTCTTGGCCACCTATTCCAATGCATCTCATGTTTGCATATGTTCTTTGTAATGACCTGATATGCCTCTTCCTGAATTTCATTAAAGTCTGTCAGTTCATTATATTGATATGTCCATCTTTAAGTTTGAAATTTTACTTTCGTCCCGTAGTATACATATTACACAGTACTCATGCATTTCTGTTCATCGGTAGAAATGTACTGGATGTTCATTCGATGAAAAAAATATCTGAATTATCCTTACACTATTTAGTGTGTATTTCAAACGAGCCACTATTTTCCTAGTAAAAAAATAGTTCAGTACGATGATGGGTGGCCCAGTGCCACAGTGGTCTACGTGCTGGTTTTTATCCACGATATGGGTAAGGTTTGGAATCCCGGTGAGTCATGGATGTTGTGTGTGTCTTACGACACTGGATCACTCTCTTTCCTGGAACCAGTCTCCCTATATTAAGAACGGGCGACCACTTAAGGCTCATCGAGTTGCTCACGGTGGTCGTTAAATTTGCAAACAAACAAAAAGGTACAATGATAGTTCAATAAATTCAAAAACTTAAAGAAAGATACATTGAAATACGTGACAGGATTTGTGTAACTCATGTGTACGAGTTTCTGACTTAAAAAACGACGGATTATGATACAGAATTCCGTACTGTTGGAAATAATATGCAACAGGATTGTATCAAATAGCCGCACCCACACGGACATGGCTAAATTTGATACCGTAGTGAAATGCCAGGTTTAGAACAAACTGCAAAATACAAGTCTAGCTGCACAATAAAGCAATTATTCTTAAAATTTAAAAAGCAGAAGTAGATATTTTTCTAGTGGATTCTACAAGACAGCACAAAACTAGTTTTAGATTATTACAAAAAGTAAATTTGGCTATTCACATTTATTTAGTCGTTTCAGAAGTTCCCTCAACCAGTATACTCATCGATTACTCCGTGTGCATTAAATGTGCTTCAAGGTGCATGTGTTTCTCATTTATTTACGTAATAATAAATAATAACGGCTGTGTATTTAACTGCACTTAATAGTTAGAAATTACGCTATGCATAATCATAATAAATTTTAAAAATTGGCGGACTGATATCAGCGTTGCAAGCACAACTTACGCCACAGTAAATGCACGTTCTTGACGTGCGTTTCTCCTCTTGTATCATTTCTTTTTTCGTGGAATGAAAACTAATATTGTTCATTCTTGGATATGGCTGAAAAATATGAGTGTCTGACATTCAAAAATCAAAAAAATAGTATTTCTTGAAATAATGAAGCTACACAAAAAAGTTAAGCATCGCATTTTATTTTCGGAATTCACATGCGCCATGACTAAACGTCAAATAATTTATATTGCATTGCTGTCGGGAATAAAGCGTTTTTAATAGTGTAGCATTTTCTTGCTTTTGCCTTAGCAGCTTTGTAAAATATAGCAAATCCACTTAAGCACACATTATAACCGAGGATATGAAGGGGAAGAAACAATTGAGCCAGCAAAGCTTTGCATGCAAATTTAGATTATAAAATTTTAGGCTTTTGATTTAAATCATTATAGGAAATTACCTTATGATTCCTTTGTAGACTTCCAGGATACCCAGCTTCATAAAGGCCACTTTTATTTGGAATGGGTGAATCGTAACTCATGTCTTGAACTACGCCTTCAATTCTGTAATTTGGACGGTCATCTTGCCCTGTTATGTAGTCTGCAAAAGAGGGATGATCACCGAGTTCAGTGATTTGAACTCCAACAGTTGCTGATATGTTATAAATCGAAGACTACAAGCATTGTGAAGCATCATACAGAAAACTACGAGCATTGTGAAGTATAATACAGAAAACGACGAGCATTGTGAAGTATAATACAGGAAACTACGAGCATTGTGAAGTATAATACAGAAAACTACGAGTATTATGAAGTATAGTGGGAAGAAAAATTGGGTACCGGGTTTCTGGGTGAAGCGACGCTGTCACCCTTCCTGCTGACTGTCCTACGTGTATAACTGCCAAGGTATATACGTCCAACCTATATACAGTCATTTGCAAAAGTTTAAGACCACCTGCCAATTTATTGAAAATTAGGATTTTCAAAGAAACAACTAATTGCTAGTCAGAGATATTTGAAAACAATACACAACAGATGAATACTTACATTCTTTAGAACACAAAAAGGTCGAAATCAGTACTTTGCGTGGCCACCTTTGTATTTTATAAGGGCAAAATGCGATGTGTCATACTCTTAATGAAGGATTTGAAGTAGTCACTTGAAATGTCTTTGCACCACACGTACTTTATCGCGTCAATCAAATCTTGGGATTTTGATGGCTGTTTTTTGCTACCTTGTCTTTTAAAATGGTCCACAAATTTTCGAGGGGCTTAAGATGTCGGGACTATTACCGGGCCAGTCAAGCACAGTAATGCTTTTTCGTTTGCTGGTATTCCTTTATTATCTTTGATCTGTGGCATGGAGCACCATCATGCATAAAGATTGTGCAACTGTGCACTTGCATATGAGTTAACAGCTTCTCCCGTAACATTTCAACATAAAAAGGACCAGTCATGGTAGTGCCTGTCGGGAAAAAAATATAAAGGAGCACTACCTGATGATGACATAGCACCCCATATCACCTGACTAGGCGGATGTCTGACCGTGCTAACGGTGCATTTCTTATCAAACCTTTTGCATATTGGTCGTCGCACATGTGCTTCATGTAATTGAAATTGACGAACAATTGATTAATAGGAAAAAAGAACTTAGTTTCAATTTTCAGCAGTCCCCGATTGATGACGCTTCGCAAACTAGAGTATCTTCTTTCCCATGACAGAGGTTAGTCTAGTTTTATGTTCAGGTTATAAGACTTTAATCCAAAATCGTTGCTAAGACGTCGAGAAACAGTGCTGATACTAATATCAGACCCCTTTGTTTCCCTTGGACGTCCACTTCTCTTTCCGTCGCTAAATTCACCTGTATCTCGATATTTCGTGATGTTATTACTAATAGCAGTCTTGCTCACATTCATCTTTCTGCTTATGTAGCGTTCGTGGCATCTTTCATGATACGTAGTACGATCAAAAAGTTCCTAGACTAGGTACGTAGCCCATCAACAGATGGCAGTACGCGGATGCGCGAGCAGTGGTCGAGGGCAGTGATCTTCATGAGTCATTGGGCTGAGTGGCGTCGTGCTGTAAACATCGGGAGCTGTGCTACACGATATTTGGTGACCGCGTGGAGAACACAGCTGTGATTTCGGTATGGACTGCAAACTAGAGCGGCGAGCGAACATCAAATTCTGCGTCAAACTCGGCAAATCGGCAACGGAGAGGCATGAAATGTTCCTTTCGCGGGTCACCACCGGGAACGAGACTTGGGTCTACGGTTATGACCCGGAGACCAAATAACAGTAGTTGAAGTAGAAGATCCCAGAATCTCTTCGACCGAAGAAGTGTCGGCAGATCCAGAGGGTAAGAAAAAGCATGCTCATCGTGTTTTTCGACATTCGTGGGGTTGTGCACCGTGAATTCGTCCCCCAGGGGCAGACCGTCACCGCCCTTTTTTACTGCAAGGTTCTGCGACGTCTTACAGAGGACATTCGCCACAAACGACCTGAAACGTGGCGCAGGGACGACTTGCTGCTCAATCCCTACAATACAGAAACTCACCGAGCGTTAGCAACACGCCAGTTTTGCAGCCGCAACAGCATGACTGCCCTTCCTCACTCGTCTTACTCGCCGGATTTGGCCACCTGCGACTTACTTGTGTTCCCCAAGATGAAACTGAAACTCAAAGGTCGCCGTTTTGAAAACATGTACGATATCCAGCGCGAATCGCAGACGGTGCTTGACACGATTTACGAACAGTACTTCCAGGGAGCGTTCGAACAGTGGCAAAAACGGTGACCGCGGTGTATCGCTGCCAAAGGAGACTACTTTGAGGGAGATCGTAGCCAGGCTCAAGTAACGTAAGTAGGTTGTTGTATATCGGCCTAGCCTTGGAATTTCTTGATCGGACCTCGTATAAAGTCACTGTTTGTGCCCTCTGAGTAACACTTAATGACGCTTTTTCGCCCAATTTTCGCTATATAAAAATACGTAAAAAACCTTTCAGCATGAAGACTACACTGTTAAAAAGTTTGCGGTAGGTTGCACCAAAATGTGGTGCTACTCTAGCTGCACCACATTTTGAGAAAAGATACACCACCGTGTGGACCAAACAAAACCCAACAAAATGGTGCAATCCTGTACCATAATGTGGAGCAACCTTGTAGCATAACGTGATGCAAAGTTTCGCCATGGTGTTGCGATTTGTTTGCCCGACGCATTGGTGTGTCTTTTTTCAGAAAGTAGTGCAGCTAGAGTAGCACCACATTTTGGTACAACCTACCACGAAATGTTTAACAGTGCAGAACCAAACTGACGCTCGCATGCTTCTCCCAACTCTATCAACAACTGCCACTGTTGGAGGATGCAACACCGACAGAAAGTTGAGTAATACAGACAGTAGCTGACGCAACCGGCAGAAATCTCGTAATACGAAACAGGTGGTCTTAAACTTTTTCAAATTACTGTACCTGGTTTTCAGCACTCTCGGACATTTCTTGCTGTATGACACGTCGCATTCTCATGCTAGATCCCGTCCTCCCCAGGGAAGACAATTAGGATGTATGGATGTACGTGGTCTGGAAGTATGGAATTAAAACGAATTCTGTCCATAGTGCCTTCAACAGGTACGGGTGGGCCCAGAGAATGCAACAAAAACGTTTCCTAGACCATAACGCTGTCCCTACCAGCTCGTGTTCTTCCAGCAGTGGTGGAAGAGTGTTTGTTCTCCGATGTTTCTCGCCTAATACACCAAAGTCCATCCATTCGAACAAACAGAAAACCTGACTCATCGGAGAAGGCAATCCCTGCCAATCAGCGGCGCTCCAATTCCGATACTGCGGATGCTCCTTCTTTAGCATACGTGCAGTGACCATCAGTCTGCATGGGAGCCCCATACGCAGCAGGGTTCGCTGAACTGTTGTTTTAGACACACCTCCGGCAGACCCCTGGTTCATTCGGTCAGTGAGTTGTTCCACTGTGGTGTGTCGATCTGCCCTCACGCACCTTCGCAGCCAACGTTCACCTCTCACATTAATGGTACGTGGTGCTCTGCAGCTTCCACGTCGCATATTTGCAATGGTGCCATTTCTCCAATCAGGATACACTTTAACCACAGCAGCACGCGAACAGTTCACAAATTGCGCTGTTTCATAAATACTGCTACCCTTGTCCCAAAAGCCCATAATCATGCCTTTTTGCAAATCTGACAAATCGTTTGTTTTATCCATATATATCATCATCATCATCATCATTGTCAACCGTTATCAATCCACTGCTGGACGAAGGTCTCCCCAAGTTTCCTCCACAACGGTCTGTCTTGTGCCAGTCTCCTCCATGTCACTCCAGCATATTTTCGCATTTCATCCATATATATATATATATATATATATATATATATATATATGCATATAATTTCGGCTGCCCATCGATGGTCTGTCCTTCTGGAAGTATGTCCAGCTCATTGCCATTTCAGGGATTTAACTCTGATCATGATGTCTTCCACTCTCGTCCTTTTTCGGATCCACGAGTTCCTCTTCTTATCTCTCCTGGTTATACCAAGCATGCACCTCTCCATGTTTCTTTGAGTTGTCTGCAGCCTTTGTATGTCTCTTTTAGTTAAGGTCCACGTCTCTGCACCATACTTAAGCACTGGAAGGATGCATTGATCAAACACTTTTCTTTTAAGACATAATGGCATATTGGCTCTTGAAAATTATGCTGTTTCTTCCAAAAGCTCTCCAGGCAAGCTTTATGCGCCGATTAATTTCTTCATCAATGTGACCCTCACTTGATATCTGCTGTCCAAAATTAAGGTACATATCTGTTATCTCCAGCTTTTCTCCATCAATCGTAAATCTTCATTACTTGTAAAATCATTGTACATCACTTTTGTCTTCTCAAAGTTCATTTTAATCCCACTTCTTTACTCTTGTCAGCAAGTTCTTGGATCATACTCTGCAGCTCTGATGGGGTAGTTGCAAAAATGACTACGTCATCAGCAAAACGAAGGTGAGTTAGATAATCTCCATTAATCTTTATCCCTTTTTTTTCCCAGTTCAGTGATTGAAAGACATTTTCCAATGTATCATTACAGAGCTTGGGAGATATGTTGTCACCTTGTCTCACTCCTTTTCGAATTTTTATGTGTGTTGTATTTTCAAAAAGCTGAATCTTTCCACTTGCATTTTCATAGATGTTATTAATAATATTAATGTATGCATCTTCAATACCGCAGGATTTCAAAGCTATTCTAACTGCTGATGGTTTCACCGAATCAATGGCCTTTTCATAATCGATAAAAGTCATACACAATAGAAGTTCATATTCCCTCGCTCTTTTAGTTAGTTCTCTTACTCAGTACGTGGATATGATCTACAGTGCAGTAGCCTCTTCTGAATCCAGCTTGTTCTCTTGGTTGAGACAAGAAGACGGCATGAGAGATGGGTGGATGAAATTCGAAAGTATGCGGGAGTAACATGGAGGAGACTGGCACAAGACAGACCGTTGTGGAAGAAACTTGGGGAGACCTTCGTCCAGCAGTGGATTGAGAATGGTTGACAATGATATATTTATATATATATATATATATAGACCTAACAGCCTCCCATCAGTAGTTTATAAAATCTTCACTAAAGTTCTTTCACACCGCTTGAAGGTAACACTGGACATGGCTCAACCGAGAGAACAAGCTGGATTCAGGAGTGGCTACAGCACAATAGATTATATCCACGTACTGAGACAACTAATTGAAAGAGCGAGGGAATATGAACTTCCATTGTGCATGGCTTTTATCGATTATGAAAAGCCTTTGATTCGATGAAACCATCAGCAGTTACAATGGCTCTGAAAACCTGCGGTATTGAAGATGCATACATTATTATTATTAATAACATCTATGAAAATGCAAATGCAAAGATTCGGCTGTTTGAAAATACAACACACGTAAAAATTGGAAAGGGAGTGAGACAAGGTGACACCATATCTCCGAAGCTCTTTAATGCCACATTGGAGGGTGTTTTTCAGTCGCTGAGCTGGGAAAACAAGGGGATAAAGATTAACGGAGATTATCTAACCCACCTTCGTTTTGCTGATGACGTAGTCATTTTTGCAACTACCCCATCAGAGCTGCAGAGTATGATCCAGGAACTTGTTGACAAGAGTAAAGAAGTGGGATTAAAAATGAACTTTCAGAAGACAAAAGTGATGTTCAATGCTTTTACAAGAAATGAAGATTTATCGATTGATGCAGAAAAGCTGGAGATAACAGACACGTGCGTCTATCTTGGACAGCAGATATCAAGTGAGGGTCACATTGATGAAGAAATTAATGTGCGTACAAAACTTGCCTGGAGAGCTTTTGGAAGAAACAGCATAATTTTCAAGAGCAATATGCCATTATGTCTTAAAAGAAAAGTGTTTGATCAATGCATCCTTCCAGTGCTTACGTATGGTGCAGGGACGTGAACCTTAACTAAAAGAGACATACAAAGGCTGCAGACAACTCAAAGAAGCATGGAGAGGTGCATACGTGGTGTAACCAGGAGAGATAAGAAGTGGAACTCGTGGATCCGAAAAATGACAAGAGTGGAAGACATCATGATCAGAGTTAAATCCCTGAAACGGCAATGGGCTGGACATACTGCCAGAAGGACAGATCATCGATGTTCAGCCGAAATTTTAGATTGGATTCCAAGGGACAGGAAAAGACCCAGAAGAAGACCACATGGGAGATGGGTGGATGAAATTCGAAAGTATGCAGGGGTGACATGGAGGAGACTGGCACAAGACAGACCGTTGTGGGGGAAACTTGGGGAGACCTTCGTCCAGCAGTGGATTGATAATGTTTGACAATGATGATGATGATGATATATACATTTACACAAAACCCATACGGGATTCAATGCTCGAATCCATTTTAATGGATTCGCTATATTCTTTGTGAGAGTTCATTTAAACGGAATCCGTTGTGAAATAATAACTTGTATTTTGAACATGACAGTTACGAGATAATGGAAATTAGTACAGTGAACAAACTTAAACAAACTTATCAAATTTTGTTGGTCTTAAAAATTTGAAGGACGACAAACAAGAAGTCATGATAAGAAAAAAAGGAAGGGATAAGAAAAATAGAGACTCAAACTTGTACAGTTAGGGATGCTTGCTAAAGGAGTTGAACACAGGTGGCGGTAAACATACAGATTTTTAGAATGCATTACACTCATTATCAATCCTAGGTAATTTTTTGAATCCCGTGGTCTTTAGAATGTTGGTAAAATATTTTCATTCGGTGTGTTCTTATTTCAATTGAAATCAATAAAATATTTTTTTCATCTTTCAAATAAATGTTCAGTATTTCTTGAAAATTGAAAACCTCTGTTACATGAATCCAGGAAAAAAATAATATTATGTTCACAGTAATATTAGTATTTTTCAAAATTATTGTACCAGTTCTAAAAAATTCCAGTGCGGTTCTTCATTAAGTTATACTTATGGAAACACACACACTCGGATGCGTACGTAACCTATATGTCTCACGTATAGTTCTTGTTTCACATAGATTATGCACGCTAGATGCTACAGCAGAACTCCTCAGAAGAAAATAAAAAATATGAAACTAGATTCAAATAGTATAATTTTGTGGTCCTTCCGAGCGGTGTTGTTCGCTCTGACCATTTCCAGGGTAAAGTTCGTCTCTTCGTATTCTATAAATAATATTCCATTTTCTCTGAATTTTGGCAAATTTTATATTATGCATTGAAGCAGCACCCGTTCATGTAATCATCTACATCAATTAATGAACAAGATGTGGATGCAGAGCATAAAATCTACTCTTTGGAAGAAACATGTTGTTAGGATTATTTAGAATCATGTCAGTTAATATTTTGGAAAAAAATTGACATTTTGCTATTAGTTCGTGAGCCAGACATCAAAATTTTGACTTTGAGTATCAAAGAGGGAGACAAACTCAAACCATGTTTTTTATTTAGCTGTATGTGTGTAGTGTTAGAAAATGTGTGATGGACGTTTTAAATGTGTAGCTAAATTGTTCTTTTGGCCCCATTTGTAAAAAATGGCTGTCTTTTTAAAACGCAATTTATATTTGTCACAAAAGCAATTGTGGCACAAAATCTAAAGATCGGAGGTAAAAATATGTAGACAGAAAAGTTAATTAGCATGAAATTCTACTTTTAATAATGTATATTAGTATCGCACAGTGAAATGTATTACAAAATATGTTTGCAAAAACATATATAAGGAGGTCAAAAACGGGTATAGCTGACAGTATGAACACTCTCTTAACTGATTCCAAGATTACATATTACTCATCTTCATCACTATCACAAAAGCTTTCTACATCTTCATCATCTTTTTGTTCCATATTTGAGCATGTTAGAAGCTTACAGGCACCAGTGTACTTCTTCTGTCCATCAAGGATACACAAACAGTCAGATGGACGGCAAGTTCTTACACACCTGCAGGATATCAGAGTGAGTACAACATATGGAGCTGACAGGCTAGTCATCCACTTAATAGGGGAATTTCCTTCCACATTTACTTCCCAAACATGTCCTATGTTGGTTTCTGGAATACGTGGGCAATTATCTAGACTGCATCTCCAGATTGCTGCTTTGTAATTTGCTCGTAACATATGTTGCTTTAAAGTGTCCTCACAAGGTGGTAACTGACCGGATTCAATGGAACTTTTCTTTTCAATGAACATATAATGGGGCAGATCATTGACAGAAGTAGTAAGTTTGGTGGTTTTGTAATAGAACTGACATGTAGATCTCTGAATGCGGTTGTGTAGTTGCTCTGTTAGTTCCCAAGAAGTACCGAGAGAAGGAAATGTCTCTTGGTAATCTATATTATTCTGTAAAAGCTTATGTGCTTTAATCTTTCCCTGACTCACAAAGGCACTCACTGAATCACATCCAGTTCAACTATGTAACCCTAGCAGTGCTGAACAAACTTCTTTTCCCAATGCTGAAGTCAGTTTTGTGACGTCAATCAGTCTGACACGAGATTTTGTACCGCGCCTAATTAGAATTTTGATTCTGATGAATTGGCTCATGTCTAAAGAAATTATAAGAACGTCGGTGTCATCTGCTATGAGGACTATAATGTTGAAAGCTTCAACAGCATGCTTTGCATGCAAAAAGAGTCTGTTGTCAGCTTCCTCGTTGTTTGATGTTAGTGCCTCAATCTCAACGATTCGATTAACATTTTTCATCACTTGTTACATACAATGATTTATCACCTAACCTCTTTCTTTTCGATTCACATTTCCATGAATTGGCCAAGAATAGGCAAAGCTTGGTTTTTGTTTCTCTACATGCGAGCAAACGTCTTTTTTGTGATTCCGCTTTATTTCTTGAAATCGGACTCCTTCTTGCGATCATCGGCTAATGCTCTCTGCAGATTTTATTGATTCATGCCAATAAACATCCAAGATCACATCAATATGCTCACTTTCTTCACCAGCGTGCAAGGCTGCTTCCAAAATGAAATACGATAATTCACTAAAAGTGCGGTTATCTCCATGAAGTTTCTATATAAGGCCCATACCATCAATTACAGTCACACATTGCTCTGAAACGCTATCTGACAGATCTACCAAACCTTCCAAGTGTTGTGCCATGACTGCGTGTTAAAATCCACAGGTGGTTGGTACGTTTGGTTTGTGTTGTAACTTCTTAATTTGTTTTAATAACATCCAATGGTTTAATAACAGGCAGTTCTTGTCTTTTCCCAACGCTGTAGATTGGTAGCGAAGTATCTGAAGTTTGTATAGTTAGTTTCTTATCTTTCCTGTGTACTGAGGTTTGTTGAGGTATTGCACATGACAAAGACCTGGGTTGTATAATAATTCCATTTACTCGATGTGATGATCCTGCTCCACACAAAGTTTCCTCTAGTCTATGGATGTTGTCAAATGCAAGCACAATGCAGAAACATTGATGGATATTAGCAGGTAATGGAATGTCATAACTTTCCATTGAAGCTATTTTGTCAATTGCCAATGCTATGTCAATTAATTCTAATGCAGTATAAGAACATGCATGACCCAGTCGATTTAAAATCTTGATCAATTCCACATTACTAGTGAGAATCTTTATAATCCATGGAAACAAGACATGCTTAGAAGTTTTCACTTTGCCAATACTTACAGCAGTGGCAATATGCTGTCTTATTTACCACGCAAGCCTGTTTACTTAAGAGCAGTCCTCCTTACCTCCAAGTAAGACACACAACAATGTTTGAACGGTTTCAAATGCATGTACATAATCTGCAGTTAGCTGAACAGGTTGAGGGGGCCAATTATATTCAAACTCAGTAGCTTGGTTCTAGTTTCTCATGCATGTCGCTGCTTGGTTAGATATATAATCTCCCTTGTTGTTCTTCAATGTGCGCTCAATAGCCAATGCTTCTTTCGTCAGATTATCTGGCATTAAATAAGCACGACGATTGACAGTGAAAAAGATGAGTGAGTAACTAAATTCCGTCTCATGTGTTTCTTTGAAGACTGACACTTTTTATATCCCAAATGAACTCATTGAGGACACAAATTGCGATGTATTATCCATGAGAAGAATAATTCTGGGGTTTAAAAACAATCATTTCGGATACTCTGTTATACAGATTTCAGTGGATTTCTCACATGCTTGATAATTCCTGTTTTCCTCACTTACTTCTCCTTTGTTTTTGTTTTTTCAGGACGAGAGCATTCTTTGTAACAAGATGTGCTATTGTGGGCTTCGGCAGCAACAATATCATGGTAAATTATGGCTAGAACTCTGGTGTCAATGCGGCCAATTGCAACGTCACGAGTTGTTTTGTCCGGCAAAGATCGACAGCAGATGTAAGAGCCTCACGAGCATGTGTGCCTTTGATATACTTTGTTACTTGTTAGCAAAAAAAAGCACTTCTTTTCATACACTTGTGTTTTGCTGCAATATGACGTATCTCTGAAAGGAAGTCCTGGTTCAGGAGCTGGTACATCTTTAGATGTTTCTTCTTCACACTTAAACTTTTCCAAAATTTCTTGTGAGTAAAGTCAGAGCGGCACGAACGGTGATAGGAAACTCATACATCAGGAAATAAATCCGGTTTATCCTGAGCGAGGAGAAGAGTTGGTTGAAAAAAATGTCGAATTTTAGCAGCTTTATATAGTTTTCCATTGATTATTTATGATTATGCTTACTTCACAAATTAATGACTTATTATTGCATGTAACACATGTCACGTATTCTAGTTTTTCCCGTTTCACAGAACTTTTCTTTTACAGTCCGACCTTTTTATTTTTCAACGTGGCACTAACAACAATTAGAAAACAATTAAATAAAGTTTTCGTGTCCAACAATTTTCCTGTAGTTTTGTTAAGCATAATGAAATTTCACTTGACTAGTTCACAGTACCAACCTAAAAAGATAAATCTATTATAAGTCAAACGGCTAAATCTATTTTGAGGTAGCACACTTATAATCTTTTACAAATATTAATATATATATTGCAATTAATGCTTGGGGAACATAATTTATACACTATTAAAAGTAGAATTTCATGCTGATTAAGTTCTATGTCTACGTACTTTTTACCTACGATTCTTAGATTTTGTGCTACAATTGCTTTTCTGACAAATAGAAATTGCATTTTAAAACGACAGCCATTTTTTACAAATGGGGCCCCAAAAAACATTTTCCAACACTACATCACACATTTTCTAACACTACACACATACAGCTAACTAAAAAACATTGTTGGGACTTTTCCCCCTATTTGGTACTCAACTTCAAACTGGCTCATGGACTATATCAAATGCTGTTCAAAAATATTTTTATTGTATTGCGTATATAAGTCAGATTTTAGAGAAAATTAAATGCTTTGGTAATTAAAAATAGTATAACTATACTAATGATCCGAATTTCTTCGCGTAGAATAGAAATCAAAGTTTCGAAGCTTTCGCACATCAACCAGATAGTTATCTCAAGGAAGCTAGACAGCAAACTGCAAACTGATTAGTAGAACATTTCAACGGTTTGAACGCGGTAACTTGACTAGACAACAAATTAATAGATGCAAATGTGATTATTCATTCGAAGAAACGAGGAGTTATGTTGGTTGGGCACTCGGTCCCGTGGGAGAAAACGTTGCATTATTTGACGAACTATTTCCAAACTCGTGGCAATTCCAGAGAGAAGCTATCATTGCAAGCCTTAGTGCTGGGAATGATCTCTAAGGTTTTGTGAATGGCAGTAGATTTAGACGGATAACTTAGACAACTAGCTTTCTTCTTACTTAGAGAATTATCACTTAAAATGTCTTCTGATAATTCTGCAAGTAAGAAGAAAGATGTTCCTCGTATACAGTATACTGGTCAGTGCAGTAGTAGGCCATCCGTTTTGTGTTATGTAATTGTTATAGAGGTAGCGACATTTATTTATTAAGAAACACGGTGATAAGCACTTTGTCGTCAAGGGCATAACCCGTGAGATTAAATAGAGGCTTTCCTCCGCTGAACTCTTTGGACAGAACAAAGTCAAAGCGTAGTTCCATGGAAGCGTGGCTGTGAGAAATTGTTTGTGCAACAAGTTTAAACCAAGGCGTGATGTTCTTCCACTTTAAAAATTCGTTTCCTGATTCTGATCATTTCTTTGGTGCATAAATCTTTTCCCAATCTAATCGCTTCTGTTTTGATCGCAAGTAGAAATGAGGCCCGATCCTAACACACAAGTGGAACTTCGAGTTATGCTGAAGTCTTCACGTACGTGATATACGTCGTACATAACGGCAGTGATGTTAGTATCAAGACTAAAGAAGAAAATACACATGCAGAACAAAGGGCATTTGCTATTGATTCTTATAATGCCTTTATACGTACATTTCCTCGTGTTTTAATTTCATACTTCGGAAACGTTTGGTCCATTGCACAAATCTTTCAAGCCAATGGCGAAAGAATGATGATTCCACGTATTGCCATTGAATGGACCAATTGCAATATTGGACTAATAGGCATCGGCATTATGCTAATAGGACCACTTGTCGCTGAAGTAAACCCACAGCACATATAATTCCGGACGGACATAACACGCATTTCCAGCGACTATATCGTACGGATGTTTTTCAAGGTAAAAAGTTATGGAATAAGCTATTTCATAACTGAGTTGGCATATCAATTCCTGGAGCATTTGGGAATTTCATTCAAAATTGGAAATTTAATTCCCCGAGCAGGTTATTAAAATTTACATGTACAGTTTTTGAAAACTTTGTTTAGAATCTGCTTATGTAATCAAAATTTTTAAAACTTGTTGCACTTTCTCAAGATATTATTTGTGCGAATAAGTGTAAACATGAATTTTATTTTTTTTTTTTTTGCTCTTAGTATTTCGACTTGATATTTACTGCAGGTTACATTTGTGAATATGCAACAGGAACTCTAATCACTATTTATAAAAGAAGCAGACATTGATAGTTTACACCAAAATGTAAAATTCGGCTTGATATAGCCGTCAGAAAACTCACAGCTGGTAGAGCAATATTACGTATATCTATTTTTGGATCTGTAGTTCAGTAAATTAGTTAGCAATAATACTCTTAACTGACGCACAACGCAAGATTTATATTTATTTAATTAACAAAACGACTATCTGCTGGGTATCCTCTACTCGAGCCACTGGCTGTATTGTCTGCTATTTCCGTGCCCGGCAAAATTATTTCAGTAAAGCATTCGAAGCTTTGTAAGTAGTGCTTTGAGATAGGAAACAAAGGAAACTTTGGAAAAAATTAAATAGTTGAAAGGGTGCTATGGGACAACTAATAATACTTGGTAGAACGCAAATGGGAAGAAGATGATTCCTTTCTAAAAAAAATTAAATGAGAAAAAGATTAAACACGAACCGTTTTGTGGCAATAGCATATTCGGCACCACTCCTGTTTGTTCAACTTCTGCACAGTAAAGATTTTGAGGTGGAATGACATCTGGATCTTTGCCATCGTGATCTGATGAATCAACGAGATTTTTCTTCAACAGAATATCATCCCTAGCGAAAGGAATAATGAGAAAAAGAAATAAAAGTTAGATATAAGTACATTACTCACGCTTGTATAGTTACTTATACATACTCAAAATACACATTTAATGAATAAGGTTATTTGTAAAAGAGTTAATTAGAAGGGTCGTTCAATAAATAAGGCAACAAGAGGTCTGGCATCAAACTTCTTAGCAAGATAATGAAGAGTTGAAGTGTGTGCTCATGCACAAAGAGCCAGCATATCTCTTGGTTACCAAAGGGCTCTGCTCTCATTCGTTTACTAAGAACGAATGTTGAAAGATGTTTACGTTGTTTTCAAAATGGTCATACGAGGAAGTGAAAAACATATCTTTTATTCGAGGAAAGTGTGCTGCTTCATCCAAGTGAGTGGAAGTGTACAACGAAGTTATATCACGGAAGCCGGTGTAGAGATGGTGCAAGAACTTTGTAAAGAGCTGGACAGATGTCAGCTCGAACCTTGACTTGAGAACGATTCCTCCATTCTCAATTACATTGTGCTTCAGGCAGATGCTGCTCTCATTCCTGACAACAGACGTATTGCGAGTACAGTGAGGGAGCTTGCTGGCGAGCTAAAAACTTCAGTATGTACTGGCCTCAGTATTATGCATGACCAACTGCATTATTGGAAAAATGGATTTCGAAATATCATGGCTGCTCTCTTTGGAGACTTTTGTAGAGTGATTATCTTTGATTTTCTGAACAGTTGGGCAAGTGTAACAGTTTTTTCTTTATTTCAGTATAAAATGGCCATTCCGTTTATTAATTAATATTTTTCATTGTATTCTAATGATGATTTCAGGATGTTTGTTAGCGTCTTTTGTGCCACAAATAACTGCAGTTCTGCTTATTGAAATTTTCTGTTGTTATTATCAACAAGACTGCTCCTCCTCAACACACTGCTAGCTGAAAAGAACTCCTTATGTCTCTCATGCAACATGTAAAGCGTCTGGTATTATCACACGCTTTAAATTTTGCGCCATGCCATTCACAGAAAAATACCAATACCGATAAGCAGAAGTGTTCCGTTGTTTGATAATAACATCAGACCACATTCAGCTAAACGTTCGGTTGAGTGGTTTCGGCGATACAGTTGAGCAGTTTTTGGTCATTCTGCCTACATCCCTGACCTCGCATCTAGCAATTGCTATCGGCTTGGCCCGCTAAAGTAACACATGGACCTTAAGTATTTTGTTACAGACGCAAATGTGAGACAGACTGCTACAGATTAGCTGCACAAACAGGACCTCGAGATCTTCTCCGCTGTACAACGTTTTTGTGTAATTAAAGTTTTAAACTGTTATATAAACTTTAACTTTAACAGTACGTTAATGTTACGTTAGCTTTACTGTAGAACATCACAGGGTTAGGAATCGCTAGGTTTGGCGTATTTTGACTTTTGATGACCCGGATAGCTTTAATCGTAATAACTGTAAAGTCCTTAACTTGACATACATTCAAATTCAATGCATGATCAAAGGACAGCAAAGAAACACATGTCTAACCTTATTGGTCCAATCCTTTACTTTAAGGGCGTGTCATCAAACACGCACTTTATCAAGCACACAAATTGGTTTTAATACCTGGCTTCCCACATTTAAGACACTTTTCTTCTGGAAAAATTGAGCTTAGGCACCTTCTCTTGCTAATTAGTCGATATCAGTATTGGATAAGCATCAAAGGTTGGCTAACACAAATTACTAACGGAAGCTCGTTTTAACATCTTACCATCAACATGACTTCAATAACGCTGCGTGAAGAGCCATGGTCTAATACATTGGTTGATAACAAAGTGCCTGTGATAAGAATGCTTTCCCATAACTGAAGTAACTTTGCCTCTCTGAGACTGAACGTATCAGTTTTACTCTCTAGCTTTCGATTACGAAATTTTGACCTGTTTTCAGGGTTGCCAAACTCAAATTCATCGAACAGGAATCAATGGTGTTCCGCTTAGAAAAAGGTTTAACGAGAATTAACCAAATTTGCATAAGCAGACAGAAACTAAACCGGAATGCTGAATAGAGTAAACGTCACAGCTAGCATATTTGTCTTAGTAAGTACTGTATCTTCGTTTAACAAGCGTTGAAACATTGTTTAAAAAGTCATGGCTACAGCTATACCGCTATGTACGTTCAACTCATAATTACATTTGACCGAAAAGGTTTGTTACCTCACTTTTTGAACAACACTTGAGCATATTCATATGTCGAAAGTCTGCTTAGAGCTGAATGTTGCCTCAACTTTTACAGATTACAGTCAAAAAATAATGTAACAGCTAAATCAGTCTGGGCTATAAAGAAACATTAGGATTCGTAAAAGGAAGACAAGTTTCGGAGAAAGTAGAAATAGATGTTTTTGTTTGAAAAACTAGTTAAAACTAGCATTACAGAGGCAGGGTAAGTATGCTAAATTTGGAATTGTGTCTGGAAAAGTTTCGTAATTTCTCTATGTATTCCTTCGGAGATAATCATTCATTCATTCTATTTGGACTACCCAGTCATGAAATTTATATGAAAATCCAAAAAAAGGATGTTTGTATTAACGTAAATTAGAAATAAATATTTATGAGAGACTAATCCTTTCGTCTCATTTCCGCTTATTTATCGAATTCAAATTTCGTTTTTTTTTTCATTTGAAAACGAGCAGGAATTTTTCAGCTGTAAGTATATAAAGTATTTCTTTTGATATGTTATTCTGTTATCGGAGTGTGACTATCTGAAAATGCAAATAATAAAATTAGCGCCGAGGGGCAGAATTTTTGTCTATCCACATTTATTATTTTCTAAATCTTCAGTTCTCGCACAGCTTCTTCACGTTTTCCATTATACACCTTGGATGACTGGAAAAGAGATAACAAACAGTAGCTGTTGTTATTAAACAGTATTGTTAATATGAAGTGAAGTAGAGATCAACAATGTTTAGTAGCAAATTAATTCAAGTAATTTTCCCTATTATTTCTCGCTGACTTAAATCAAAAAAGCATTTTCATTGGCGCTTCGATGGTTACATGTCTTTTGTTTTTAATATTGGGTTTAACGACCACCGAAAACAACCCGATGAAACATAAGCAGTGGTCCATCCCTAATGTAGGGCCACTGGCTTCGGGGAAGGGAGAAAGACACAACAGCCATGTCTCACCAGAATTCGAACCCGGACTAACTCGAACGAATAGTCAAAAGCCAACGCGTAGACCACTGAGCAACTAGGGTGGCGTACAGTAGTATTCCTTCAATGCTACCAAAAAATACATGACTTTTCCTTGACTTCAAATCAATTACATGACTTTCAATGAGAAATGCAACCGCCGTCCCGGTGGTGCAGTGCTTAGACCAATGTGCCACTGGGACGGCGATTTCATGCCTCATTGAATCATAAATAGTAATCATTTACTGTCCCAAAACATTCTTACTAAGAATAATCATATATAAAACAGATAAGTAACTTCCCGTGACCTTTGGAGGCCGATTAGGGATTTGAAAATCCATATCTCTTGACGTCATTATACTCACCTGAATAAAAAAGAGGCTTTGTTTGACACAGAAGTCTGAATATAACGGCTAAACGGTAGAGAACAGATTCAAGTGAAAATGATAACCCATCCGGAAATATTGTCTTACGGGAGATGCGCGCAGTCATTAGGTTTCCCTGATTATATCATCGGGAAATATTGTCTTATGGGAGATGCGCGCAGTCATTAGGTTTCCCTGATTATATCATCCGGAAATATTGTCTTATGGGAGATGCGCGCAGTCATTAGGTTTCCTGATTATATCATCCGAAAATTTTGTCTTATGGGAAATGCGCGCAGTCATTAGGTTTCCCTGATTATATCATCCGGAAATATTGTCTTATGGGAGATGCGCGCAGTCATTAGGTTTCCCTGATTATATCATCCGAAAATTTTGTCTTATGGGAGATGCGTGCAGTCATTAGTTTTCCCTGATTATATCATCCGGAAATATTGTCTTATGGGAGATGCGCGCAGTCAATCGGTTTCCCTGATTATATCATCCGGAAATATTGTCTTTTGGGAGATGCGCCCAGTCATTAGGTTTCCCTGATTATATCATCCGGAAATATTGTCTTATGGGTGATGCGCGCAGTCATTAGGTTTCCCTGATTATATCATCCGGAAATATTGTCTTGTGGGGGATGCGCGCAGTCATTAGGTTTCCCTGATTATATCATCCGGAGATATTGTCTTATGGGAGATGCGCAGTCATTAGGTTTCCCTGATTATATCATCCGGAAATATTGTCTTATGGGAGATGCGCGCAGTCAATAGGTTTCCCTGATTATGTCATCCGGAAATATTGTCTTCTGGGAGATGCGCGCAGTTAATAGGTTTCCCTGATTATATCGTCCGAAAATATTGTCTTATGGGAGATGCGCGCAGTCATTAGGTTTCCCTGAATATATCATCCGGAAATATTGTCTTATGGGAGATGCACGCAGTCATTAGGTTTCCCTGATTATATCATCCGGAAATATTGTCTTATGGGAGATGTGCGCAGTCAATAGGTTTCCCTGATTATATCATCCGGAAATATTGTCTTATGGGAGATGCACGCAGTCATTAGGTTTCCCTGATTATATCATCTGGAAATATTGTCTTATGGGAGATGCGCGCAGTCATGCGGTTTCTCTGATTATATAAAATACTGCCAGCTAGGATCCATTGCCAACTGTAATGATACTATGGATATCAAGTTATAAGCTTTTGGACCATGTCAGAAATATTTTCAAAATTCACACAGAAGCGCAGTGTTAGGTCTTCAATATCAACAACACTTAATAAAGTAGCGTGTGTGGAAGCTCTGGTGTAAAAAGACAGAGGGATGACTTTGTGTCAGATTTCAGCGAATGAAAATGCTTCTTTCGGTACTGCGCTTCACATCGTTCAGCCAAATCACCGCGTGTACCTGTGAATGAGAGAATGCGTCCATGAGGGTGTTCTATCCGTCCCTCTCTCCCACCGAGACCCACGTAATAGATATGACCTGCCAGTTAGGGACATCTCTACGAGAAAATGTGTCCGCACTGTTAAATGTTTTGACCGCTAGGTTCCAGTAGAGACCGTAACTAAAGATGTAAATAACGGTGATAGCAAATGTGGTTTCGCCACCGAATACGTTGTTTAAAATTAAATAAACCCACACTTTAATCAAAAGTGACACATATGAAATAAAAGATAAAAGACATAGCCATTTAATGTTATCTCATTGTTATCACAATAGAGGCCTTCCATGTAAGTGATCATTGAAGTGAATAGATGTAAACATCTCGCAACGGAAACAAAAATTTTGATTTTTATTAGCTTTCCCACTACCTTAATAATTATGTAAGGCAAATTGTGGTATGCAATACAAATTTGATGTAGTGATTCCGTCAATTGGTGTAAATTATGAAAAGAGTGGTAAGTCAAATAATATCGAAAAACTGGAAAATTTCATCGTCCTAAAGTGGGAACGAACCTTCGTCTAATGGTTTGCGCCCGATTATGCTAACCACTACACCACCCAAAACGACCAAACCTGCAGTTTTCAAGTAAATGGAATTAAATAGTAAATGATAGTAATAGTAATGAAATAAATAGTAAATGTTTGATAAAATTTTCAGGTTTTCGAATATTATTCGACTTACCAATCTCATCATAGTTTACACTAATAGACGTAATCACTATTTAAAATTTCTATTGTACACTAGTGTAATCCCGTATTTCATGGTGTAAAGTATACTCTAGATTCAGTTTCCTTTTGATTTTACTATCTCTCGTTATTTTATTTTCCTATGTAAATTATCTTCTTACTTAACGAGATGTTATTTCTCCCGCTGAATGATATGTGGCAACGAGTGTAGTCATGACGTGGTATTAGGCAGTTAAAATAGGCGCGTTCAACGATACCTAGGAGAGCTTTTGTTTATGTACGAGGAGAGCTTTTGTTTATCTGCGTAGAGAGAGCTTTGTTTATATGTGGAGAGGTTTGGTTCGATGTGAAAAGAGCTGCGTTATTTTGTGCCGAGAGCTTCGTTCTATGTGATTAGGTTCTTCTTCATTATTGTGATACGATTAGTGTGACTAGTAGTGTGTGTGTTGGATGATACCAGGAGTTTCCTAATAAAAAGGTTTTTTAAGTAAGTACGTTTTTCTCAGTTCATAGTACTGTCAGACCTCTGTCTGGCCGCTGGGTCTCTTTTCATTAAGTGTCTTCATTAAGTACCACCAGTAAAACTTTATTCATGATATAATAATTACATCAACAACAACCAGTAAAAACTAATTCATTATAATGGAAATTGTGGTGTGACTCACGAGAGTTAGACACGTAACGTTATATTTATTATTTTATATTTTCTTTTTTGAAGAACACTGGTCGTTGCACTAATTATTTGTTAAGAAACAACGAGCTTGTAAGACTTGTATAATGGAACACAACAAATCGTTTCTTTATTTTCTTGAAATAACTAATGAAAACATTTACGTAAAATACGCTAACAGCGATGACAAGGAAATTAATCTAAGTCGGCACAGAATGCTTTCCTAATGGTTACCGCCGCAGAATGCGTATTTTTTATGCCCGGGCATCAGAGCCACCTAATGACAGTTTCACGTTGAACAGCGGCGATCTACGTTATGAACAGGTCATATCTATTACGTGGGTCTCGTTCCCCCTGAAATCTGTTTTCTAGCAATTTGTTTTTTTATTCAAATTCATATGCCAAACAACGCCCGTTAGACAAAAGAGTGTAATGACATTGGAAGACACCCAAGTAGGTATCCCAAATCCGCCGCCAAATGTATTCTGAAGTGACTTATTGATAAAACCTCTTACATCATGAACATTATGTGTGGCGACTGCTTATAACCCATTGAGTTGCTCACCTCCAATAAAAAAACAAAAGCATGTGTCGTCACCAAGAAATTCTAAGCAGAAGAACTAGTTTATACATATTAATGTCAGTGGGACTCTTTTCATTTTGGTTGCTTAACTGCCACATGATCTGTACAAGCAGTGTATTTCTAAAAAATACTTTTCGTACTGCATGTCAAAGCTATGCGCACGTATCGTTTCCAGCATTGAAAAAAATATTTACCACTTTAACATTATAACACTAATGTAAAATTTCATGCAAAGCAAACAATAGATTTTGAAATTTAGGAAGATTAAAGCCAAGCACTGCTCGAAGTACAACAGGAAAATGAAATATGGTATGATAAAATTCAGATTAATTGTGAATTCAAAAATTGTAAATCAGTTATTTTCAGTGCTGGAAACTTGAATTTATGCTATCGTTACACCAAAAAACCGAATATGATTACATAGGACACACCTTCAGACAAATTTTAATCATGGTTTTTGCGACAATTAATTAAACAGTGTATTTCTTTTCTTTGAGCATTTTCAAAATTACACTACTGTTTGTGAAGATTCTAACAACAAGAAGGAATCATGCCATTCAAATGAAACGTATACATTACTGATATGATTGTACATAACTTATTTCATTTTCAGAACAATACTACAATTTTTACCTGCAAAAATCAGTATCATGTGAAGCCTCCGCGAGCTGCAATAAGACGGCGTGGAATTGAATCGAAAAGGCGTTGGATTATGTCCTGGGTAATTACTTGCCAGGCGGCGTGAATGCGAGTCCATAGATCATTGGTACTGACCGCTGGAGGACTTTGATGGGCTAGTTGCCGAGTGACTATATCCCAGACATGTTCGATAGGCGACATGTCTGGCGAACGTGCTGGCTAGGGTAGAAGCGGTATATGCTGTGCTGCGAAGAGAGCTTGAACATTCCTGGCAACAAGTGGTCAGGCATTGTCCAGCAGGAATATAGCGCCAGGAGTGCTCTGAAGAAAGGGTATGACTTCTGCCTCTAAATCTTCCCTGAGGTAGTGGTCGCTGTTGAGATTGACCTCAAGTCGTTGCAGCCGAGATTGTGAACGGCACCCAATGGCACCCCACACCAATCACACTTGGCGTTTGGCCCGTATGACGCTCGACAATGCATGCTGGAAGAAACGCTTACCACAATACCGTCTCATGCGTATGCGGCCATCATGGTAGTCCAAGTTGAATCGGGACGTCCAAAAATACATGTTGCCAAACAGCACACCATTGTCTGTATTGAAAACCCCATTCCAGCCTGAGGCGTCGATAGTTCAGTGTCAGAGGGATCCGCTGCAAAGGGATGCGTGCAATCAGCCATCTGTGCAGCAGACTGCGTCGAACTGTGGAGGCAGACAACGCCACACCTGTTGGAGTGCTCCACTCTTTTTTTTTTTTTTTTATTGGAGGTTTAACGACCACCTTGAGCAACTAAATGGGCTATAAGCAGTCGCCCGTCCCTAATTTAGGGTCACTGGTTCCAGGGAAGGGAAAGAGCCAGTGCCGTAAGACAAACACAACATCCATGCCTGACCGGGATTCGAATCCGGACCCCTTACGGACAAATGATCAGAGACCAGCGCCTTAGACCACTACGCCACCGGGGCGGCACTCCACTCTTGTGCTAACACTTTCAAAATGCGGAGCAATTCGTGACTGCCATGTGGACGAGGTGTGGGTCCTACCACGGTGACGTCCCATTTCTCGGTCCACTGCCGGATTGTCGATGCACCTGGTTCTCGTCGGTCCACTGCAGCCACATGTGCATCACTGGCGTGGCGTTATATTCCGTCCGAGCCGCAATGTCGAGGTACGAAAATTCACCTTCACGCAAACTAATCATTCGTCCTCGTTCAAACTCTGTCGTATGGGGATATTGCGCCCTTCGTCGTTGCCGAGGCATTATTAAATCCTGGAGACCCTTTTACAACTCGCTGTCCGCGATGCACTACTGGCGTGTATCCGAAACAGTCCACTCTTTGTACCCTTTACTCGACTGTTCAGAGGGAGCTGCCAAGCCCCGACATGCGCAATGACTCTGCACTTCTAATCATTTGCATGTCGTACCCTGCTCTGCATATCCTGCAAGTGTCACGTGATTGCCATCATTCATTCACGATGTTGTAACTTTCACAAACAGTAGTTTACATAAGTTTTCGTCATAGTAACAGAAATACTTAGTTAAACATTGGTTTTCCTACTGTATATCAAAATTATAAATATTTAACATTTCTAACATTAAACAAATTAATCACTTTTGTACTATTTTAATTAGAAGAGTAATATAATTCTTATGCAAAGGAAAGAAATCGATTTTGGAATTAAGAAATTTTAAACAAAGCGTTGATGGGGTGCTAACAAAAATTGAAATACTGTATGAGAACATCGAGATTTATTTTGAATAAAAAAAAATGAAATACGGTATGATAGCATTCAGATATTTTGCGAATAAAATAATAGAAAATAGTAATCATCATTCATAGAAACTTAAGGTCTGTGATGTGCTTGCATAAAGAGGCATACGGAAATACAATTGCAGTGAGAAGACTCATTCAAATAAATCCAGAGATTCAAAAGATATCGCAATTCATTTCTTCTAGATTGTTCATAAAGCAAACATTTTCGCCATAAAATCACAGCCCAAGGCATGGGAAATGCTTCAAAAGAGGAAACTTCTGAAACAAATTTTATTTCATAAGAATGTTTTATTTTATGGTATTCCTGAAAACAACTTCAGTATGAGGGGAAACGTTGACTTAATGCTTGAAATAAGAAGTAACCTGAAAGCATTAGGTGAAGAAATAAAGGACGCACATCATGGAGTAAATTCTTTATGCACTCTACGTAGCAAGTACGATAATTTAGCCACGGTGCTTGAAGAAAGAGAGATGATGACTTCAATCTTGGATTCCTAAAGGGAAAATCCATGTGTGAATATAAAGAAAAAGAAAATAATTTTCCTCACACAAAGCGCCACATAAGGGAAAGGTTTGCAACAACTGAAAATAACTTGGGGCGCTACGTGACAAAGGAAGTAATATAGTGTTCCTATTGTCGTAAGAAAAATCACAACAAATACAAACACTCGAAATAAATAATGAGATGTAAAGGGGAAAATATGAAGAAAGGAAATATTCTGTAAAAAAAAATATCTGAACACCCATGAAGTAAGGACAGCAGCAGTAAATTATAACAATGGCAATTTTAAAATTATGTGCCAGTAACAGATTTTCTCTTTTAAAACTCAAACTGGTGGGGTTCATGTAATTACAGAAGGATGGTCGATTCTGCGTTTGAAAATTTCATTAAAAAAAATACTCATTTTTCGGCGCTTCATCGTCGAAGTGCGAAACTAAACGCTAAAGATAGCAGTGCAAATATTGAACCTGCTTACATGAGTGAGAGTTAAATATCCGGATACCGCAAACAATACATCAAATTATGCCATTATTAAGAAATACAGTCACTGTTGCCATACGCATAATGGATACAGATGAAAAAAAATTTAAGTTGAAAACTGTGAAATAATGAGAGATACAACCGAAATGAGCCACATCAAAGAATAAATAAATAGGTATATAAAATATGACTGGAATTGCCTTTAAGAGAAACATCGCAGTTTACAAGGACAATACAACATTGTGTCTTAAAGGCATAGTTGTAACTTCAAAACAACATTGTGACTACTATAGGAGTGACGTAAATGTCAAGACAGCAAGTAGCAGTGATAACAACTTGTCTGTGTAACTTAACTGAGAAAGCATTTGGCTCCGGAGCAGAAGGATGTGGGGCTTTGAGCCTCGTCACCGGCATAGTTGGGCTTTCACATTGGCGCCCTAACGTAAAAATTGATTTAATGGCTCTTGGGTTCTTATAAAAATGTTTCATTTTCCTTCAACACATCGTCCGAAATTAATTAAAACACCGCAATCGCTTCTAAAATGTGTGATGCTTCTTACCCACATCGTCTGGAAATAGTTATAATTCCTTCTTCTAGAGAGAGTTACATCACAATGTTTTGTGACGGACCCGAAACCTGCGATTTTGTGCCCCTACCTTTCTCAAGGAGGGATATATGTGACGAACTACATAGGTGACTTACATGTCAAGACGACAAGTAGTAGTAATAAACACTTGTCGATATAGCTTAATTGGGAAAGCATTTAGCTCCAGAGTAGAACGGTGGGGTGTTTGGTTCTCTCCATCAGCAAAATAGTGTAAGAGAACTGGCCACAAAAAATTTTTAAGGGGCTGTGAAAAATTATATTTTTGAGCGCTTCGTGGCCACCACCCATAAAGTTTCCGTAATTTCGTCTTTTATTAATTGCGATTATTAATGTAAGTGTTTATAAAAAATGTTCATGACCTCCAACTCAACAAAGGATTTCAGGGTTTGCAAACTACAAGTCTACAAATTATCTGAGGGCATGTGCTCATTGTGTTGCCTCAGGCAACCTATCAGAGGAAGTGGGTAACACCAAAAGTATAAAATATAAATACAACTGCTGGCCACCCAAAATGCAACACCAAGAATTACACGAGATAGCAAAGCCAGATTTACTCCACACATAACAACAGATACAAAGTTGAAACGATTGAGCTTACTGGCCCGTTAGACTTGCGCAATACGCAGACATCAATAGTTTGTGTGGCCCCATGGCTTGCAATAACGGCCGCTACATGCCGCGGCAACGAACGAAACAGGATTTGGATGTGGGCTTGGGGTATGTCGGTCCATGCTGCTTCCACACATTGCCACAGTTCATCAGGCGTAGCCGCGGGTGGTGCTTGCCGAGCCACTCGGTTGCCGATCAGCGAACAGACGTGTTCGATGGGTGACATATCGGGAGAGCAGGCGGAGCCCGGCAGCAGTGACACCTGGTGGGCCGCGAAGAATTGTTGCACGATGCGTGCCACGTGCGGGCGCGCATTGTCATGTTGAAACGTGGCCGCTGGTACGTCCTGCAGGTACGGGGGAACTACAGGCTCCAAAACATCAGGATGTAGCGGTGGCTGTCGAGTGTACCGGCGATGCGTACCAGAGGGGAGTGGGTGTCATATCCAATTGCGCCCCACACCATAACGCCAGGCGACGGACCGGTATGGAAATGCCCAATGCAGGCGTCATACAGTCCCTCCCCGCGGTGCTGCCACACGTGTATACGACCATCGTGGTGTTGCAGGCAGAAGCGGGATTCGTCGGAGAAGACAATGTCGTGCCATTCCGTAGTCCATGAGCGGCGTTCAACGGCCCACTTCCGCCGCTCTCGCCGGTGCTGTAACGTCAATGGTAATCGGAGGAATGGGCGCCGTGCGACAAGTCCTCGCTCCTGCAGACGACGTCGAACGGTACGTGCTGACAGAGGTTGTTGCGCAACACACCCTAATTCTTGCGCTAACGTTCGTGATGTGGCGGTGCGAGCCGTTAATGGCCGCTGCACAACATTAAGATCATCTCGTTCGGTGGAGTACCGCGGCTGCGGCAGTCGCTAACGTCGGTCCGTCCGTCCCTCCTGCACCCACCGAATTCATACTCGCCTCAATGTGGCTGGATGTCGTCCCACACGGGTGGCGATGTCTCGGTACGATAAACTGCTGTCGCGATAAACCACTATTCGTCCTCCGTCGAACTCCAAAACGTGCTAGAATGACCGCCGTATTCTGCGATGAGGCATCAGGAACCTTCCTACGCACAGGTCAGGCAGCACAACACACTTCCACTACTTACACCCCGCCTCCTGTGCTCCCTTCTTATAGTGTTTCTAGGTGGCGTGCTGGGCGCACATGATGTGCATATGAACTACAATGCTAATCGTTTGGATGTCCTCTCGCGGGCGACGCATACTGCGAATTACAGGCCAATCGGATGCTTCCTTCTTGGTGTTACATTTTGGGTGGCCAGCAGTGTAATTTCTAGTCCGATCGGGAGATTTTCAGCATTTACAACTTACATCTTAACAAACTCTGAGGGAATGTACTAACTCGGGAACCCTGTCGGGGGGTGGGGGTGGATACGTAAAATAAAAAACATAAATTATTTCTGGTTGAAAATGCTGTAAATTTCAAGATCGGACAAGAAATTATTTGTTTTACACTTTTGGAGTTACCCCCCCCCCCCCCCCCCTGTGCAGCCTGAGACAGGTTTTCTGTGTTAGCACATGTTCGCAGAGAGTTTGTTGAGATGTAATTCGTGAACCCTCAAAATCTCTCGATCTGACCAGAAATCCTTTACATTTTACACATTTCTTATTAAGCCCCTCCCGACAGTTTTCTTGAGGCAGCACATGCCTTTAAATAATTTGTTGAGTTGCAACTCGTAAATGCTGAAAATTTCCGGATCGGACCAAAAATTCTTTATATTTCATGTTTTAGGTTTTAAGCATCCAACCACCCTCCCCCCCACCCGGTTAATTTCCTGGGTTTGCGCATAACCGCAGAGAATTTGTTTAGCTGTAGTTTATAAGCGATTATTAATGTAAGTGGAAAAAATAAAATACGAAAATTTTATGTATGTCAGATAAACAATCTCGGGAGACGTAGCCACGGAGCAGTACAGAACGCAATTTTTATACGGCCCCTTAAAATTTTTGTAGCCAGTTCTCCGCTTTGTCTTTGGCCCAAAAATCATGGAAATGTCCTGATTGTTTACTGAAAATGAAATATTAAAAATAAAATTATGAACAATAGTTGCTCAAGTAGTGGGTGATATAGCCACACGAAATTTGTTTATGCAGAACAATTTTATAGCACTGAAATTCCAATGTGTCCAGTTCTCCGGTTACCAGTTCTCCGATGGCCACTTCTCCATACCCGCTGGGAAAATACTGTTTTCACAACATGGAGAGCTGCATTCTTGGTGAAACTGAGAAAGATAACAAAAGGAACCTATGGATCAGAAAAATGACGGGTGTTAATGACATCATGATCAAAGTACAGACCATCAATTGGCACTAGGCCTGACATATTCCTAGAAGAACTGACCACCATTAGACAATCTAAATACTAAATTGGATACCGAAAGATAGGGAAAGACAAAGTAGACCATGTGGTATGTGGACGAATTTCATTCACCCATTTGCCACAATAGACACGGAAGATAATTTTTCAAGACTGAGAAATGTAGAAGAGACAGTTTTTCAGCCATCATGAGAAGGGGTGGTCATGTTGGTAATGACAACATAAAATTGTAATACGCGTAATTGCACTTATTTACGTCACAGAAGATCCTAACAAAAAACATCGTGAAATCAGTAGAACGTACTGAAAAAAGGAATTAATAAGCAGAATGACCATTTCAAGGTGAAATGAAGAAGAAATATCCCGTTTTTTCAATGAAGAAAATCACATCAAAATGCCATCTGTTATAGAAAGTACGTATACTACTGGGAAAGAAATAGCGCTTATTAAGATCGGCGTATTTATAAATGTGAATTTATGATCTATCGTCTTTAGTATTATTTGGATAATGAAATCCTACTTGCAAAACAGAAAATTTTGTGAAAAAGTAAATGAAAAAATTAACTTTAATAAATATACAAGTGGAAGTACCGCGAATCAGTGCGCTAGCACTCACCTGGTGTTCAATTTTCACTTCAGATATCCCAACTAAAATCAATAAAAATTTAACAGTAGCCTAAGCTGATGACACGGCATTAGCTGCATATCAAAAGAAACAAAAATAGCCTGCATGCATGCTACAGCCGTATGAAAAAGAAAATCAGAGCCTTTGTGCGTAAAATGTGAAAGAGAAAAAGCACTTTTTCATGAAGGAAGGGAAGGAGAACCCTAATCGCGTCTATACGTTTCGATTTTTGCTCTGGTCGTCAATTCATATTGAGATAAAATACGAAGACAACAGCCCGTTCCTTTTACCTGGATTCCTATCGTTAGACAGTCACGAAAGTTTACACTTCTTTGTCTGCCAAAGATTATTTGTGCTGAAATTTCTTTCGCAAGCAGATGAGAGATTTCTTAATCCGTATTTCATATATGCATACCATGCACAAATTGAAAGCCTAAAAAATGTATTCTCACAAAAGGCAAACATTTCAAATGCGTGGATTGTAAAACTATTCTTTTTACACAATGTCCTTAGATCTTTATAATGATACCAGACTGATATGAAGGTAAAACAAAAAATTAGGGACAGTGTTGTATACCTATAAAAGGGACAAAATACCTTCTTTAACATAAATTTCGTGATTTTCAGTTTCAACGACACTCTTGAAAATCTGCAAAACAGCATAATCAAAGCGGTTGGCGGAAATCTCCTACGCAGGAAGTTTCCTACACCTTAATCTCTCACATTTTATTCTACCACTAAAAAAACTGCTATGCCGCGGAAATCTCCTACACTAGAAAAGTCTTACCCTGCTAAACTCCTTCACCCTCTCATATAAGGGAATGCACACAAATTGTATTTCGTAACGAAATTTCGTCAAAGCGTAGGAGTTTTCCTAGTGACATAATGGCGTATGTAAGCTTCTAGTAACATAAGTGTGTATGTAGAAGATTATCGACTTTAACCCTTTAACGACTTTATAGCGCCCAAAACGCCCGTGCATACAAACGGATAGCCTCCCGAAACGCCTGTCTGGAGTGAGTCAGATTTCCTACCCTTGCCTGTTGTTCAAATTTTCTCGACCTATGAAGGATCTGCAGAAGTCACCCTCAGTCACTATTGTTGTTATTAAAGAAAGAAGGGAATCAACAGACACGGCTTGGGGGTTATGGTATTTGAAGTGATAAAATATTTTTGGGTCATGGTCTTTAAGGGATTAATACACTGATTTAGATTTGCATTAGGAACATCTACGAAATAACGCGTTGGTACATCTTTCTGTGTAATCACGTCTTGCAGCCTCCTAGGAACAGATTCTAAAAGGTGTTGAACATTCCTGATGCGTAACGTGACCCATGTCTGCTGCAGTAGCTCCATCCGTTTAATCTCATTTTGTGGAAGAGGATCAGAAGTTTTTACACCCTGTTATAGCATAGCCCTGAAATGTTCAGTTGGGTTCAGGGGCGGATTGAGACATCGGGACATTTCCCAGTGGACCACTCGAGAAATGGCCCACTTTCTCGCATTGTCTTTGTCTGGATTTTTTTATTCTTTTATTTTTTTTGGAAAGAACGAGCAATTATTTTGGTACTTATGAATAAGAATCGTTTACTTCATTTGAACTTTATGTTATTAGTCTAAAACGTTATTGTCTTTAAGAAATTAACTTCCTTCTATCTATATGCACACAGTATGTTTGGCGTTTGCTCTAAAATTGCAAAGCAAAATTATCTCTGCTTCAATGAAAAATATGCCATCGGACGAAACACGCGGTTATAAATAAATTAAGTTAACTACGGTAAAGCGTAGGTCGTTGGGCTTAGAGCCAAAACGACGTAGGTAGATCCTACCCTCCTTTTGTAATCTTGAAGACGGCACTAGCAACAATTTTGATGGTCCATCGTCCCGACACCGTTATACACGTACAGACACAGAGCACAAAGCGATTCTCCGGTAGAGATGTTCCGAAATCCGTGAACCACCCAGATTTACCTTAAAGGGAAAAATATCTATCGGTACTGGTTCATGGGTCAAAATGGCAATTTATTAGACAAAATGGGCAATTCATGGGACAAAATGGCAATTCATGGGACAAAATGGCGATTCATGGGTCAAAATGGCAGTTCATGAGTCAAAATGGCACTTCTTGAGTCAAAATGGGCAATTCATGGGACAAAATGGCAATTCATGGGTCAAAATGGCAATTCATGAGTCAAAATGGCACTTCTTGAGTCAAAATGACAATTCATGAGTCAAAATGACGATTCATGGGTCAAAATGGCAATTCATTAGACAAAATGGGCAATTCATGGGTCAAAATGACAATTCAGGAGTCGAAATGGCAAATCATGGTCCAAAATGGCAATTCATGAGTGAAAATGGCAATTCATGGGTCAAAATGGCAATTCATGGTTCCAAATGGCAATTCATGGGTCAAATTGGCAATTCATGAGTCAAAATGGCAATTCATGAGTCAAAATGACAATTCATGGGTCAAAATGGCAATTCATGAGTCAAAATGGTAGTTCATGAATCAAAATAATGGTTAGACTTTAAAACGTGTCCCATTCCAGGAGGTTGTGCGAATACTGTTGCTCAGCAGACAGTCACTGACCAAATAAATATAATTATCCGGTACAACACCCCGTTTTGAGTATGATTTGATACACTACATTCAATCACGAGTAGAGTTTTAAGATTCTTTCACCCTTAATTCCTATTAAAATTTGTTTACGACTGAATTAATTTTACAATGCATATTTCAGCAATTCCATTTCATCTAGGATTTAACAGAATTCTTTTATGAGAGGATTTATAAAGTGTTCCCCTGCGGGTACCTGTGTTCTGTACTAGACTACAATACAAAATTTCCAGGTCAGGTTTCTTCGACCCAATCCTCCCCTGGTTAGGTTACAATCTGTGGAGTTTGCGGGCGAAGGCAATGTGGCGAATTCGTTGTCGTGCTTCTCCAACTACTCAGTAGTTTTTCCCGATGACATGGTACGTTGTCCTTTTAAAGGATGGCGCTATGGTACAGGTAAACCTCCTGAAAATATGGATAGAGATGGTGGGCTAAAAGATTCTTGTTTAGTCAACTATTCATTGTTTCTTGGATGATAACCTATAGCTTGTTAGGAAAAAGCTCCCCAGACCAGAACCCCACCTCCACAGGCCTGTTGAAGCCCAAATGTGTAATCAGAGACCAGGGTTTTGTGCTGTTTACGTCATATGCGAACCCGGCTATCAGCATAGTACAGCAGGCAACGAGACTCCACAGGTCTCCGACTGTTGAACCCCATGCGCAAAAAGGTACGGCGTACTGAGCATGTGGAAATAGTTTGAACTACACCGCTGTTGTACTGGCAACTGATCTGGGTGTCTGTTGTACGTCTTATCTGAGAAACCAGTCGTGACACCCGACGCTCAACTCTAGGATCAACTGCGCCTGGTTGACTAATATGAGCCCTTCTACTGGATGTCTGTGCATTGTAAGTAAAGGCCTAGTACACCCTTGATACAGTAGTACGGGAGCAGCAAAAAGGTGCGGCTAATTCCGAAATACTAGCGCCTACCCTCCAGGAATCAACTATATTACCGCGGGTAAAATTAGCCCAAGTCACTACGTTTCCCCATTACTGGTTACCTCTTACTGATTACGTACAGAGGATAGGTGAGCACATTTTATTGTATATTAGCCGCACCTGACGTCGATATCACGTGGTACTTCGTTACCGCTCCTAATATGAAAAACGGGGATGTTTTTAATGAAAAGTTAACTGGGTGCATTTAGTGTGTGTTACGATGTAATTAAACCTGGAACATGGGACTCAAGAGATCAGTCCTGATGTATATAGAAAGCATCTATAATATGCAGGCCTTTTTGGAAGATTATAAGCTGCAACCTAACTTTCACTAGGAATGTATATACCCTTACATGACTCAAGAATAACTCCTACACATCGTTTCATGCTACCAGGAAAACTCCTACACATCGTTTCATGCTACCAGAAAAACTCCTACACATCGTTTCATGCTACCAGGAAAACTCCTACACATCGTTTCATGCTACCAGGAAAACTCCTACACATCGTTACATACTACCAGGAAAATTCCTACACATCGTTTCATGCTATCAGGAAAACTCCTACACATCGTTTCATGCTACCAGGAAAACTCCTACACATCGTTTTATGCTACCATGAAAACTCCTACACATCGTTCCAGACTACCAGGCAAACTCCTACACATTGTTCCATACTACCAGGAAAATTCCTACATATCGTTCCATACGACCAGGAAAACTCCTACACATCGTTTCATGCTACCAGGAAACATCTACACATCGTTTCATGCTACCAGGAAAACTCCTACAAATCGTTCTATACAATCAGAGAAACTCCTACACTTGCTCAAGATCTCCGAACAAAAAATGATTTGTGTAAAGTCACTAATATGAGATGTAGAGGTTTACCTATGTAGAATTTTATCAAAATCCAATCAAGGCTTAGTGCCTTTAGGGAGGATGGGCCGGCAGAGTGCCAGACTGGTACGAGGCCCTGGCTTCTAGTCATTCCTACGAGGTTGGTCTGAACCAGATTTTCGAGCGGGGCATGGGTGGCGCTCCTGTCTTACGACACTGGCCCTCCCTTCCCCGAAACCAGTGTCCCTAAATTAGTGATGGACGACTGCTTACAATCAATGCTCATGGTGGTCGTTAACACACGAAATAAAAATAACACAATATAACAATGTTTCATTTGTTATTTTTTCCTGGGTAGTAACAATTACTTCCTAATTGCTCATAACTCAAAACTGTAAAAAATTGCTACTGTTTCTCACAGACTTTGATTTCGTGACCAGGACATTGGTACTTCGAAATTTATCTAATTTTCAGAACCTTACAGATGGACTCAGTGCTAAGACTTTGAGTAAGTTCTGGAATTTTCTAGAACTCACGAGAACATTCCAGAACTTTTTAGAACTTTCGAGTGATTAAATAGCGGCATAAATACAGCGGCCTGAAGCCCACCAGTTCAGTTTAGTTCCAGCTGTGACCTAATGGATACATATCTGCATTTTTCTGAGATGCCATCAAGACGTTGCAAGAACCAAGTAGACGCATTTCTCTATATCAGTAGCCAATTTATCAAGATAAAAGCAAAAACGTACTCCATGGAAGCATCTGCTAAGATGTGTGAGTCTTACAAGCATTGATACTGCATAGCGAGAACAAGTACCCATCTCTTACCCTTGCTCACTCGGTGCACCTCAAACAGGATACAACACCATCAAGAGCTTGCTAGAGGCCTTGAAAGATGATGAGTATGGCTGAGATGTCATCGGATACTTCAAAGTTGTTGCATTCCTGATAAGTCTCCGAGGCGGTTTTGCCAAGTTTCTCTGCTATATTCACCTTTGGGGCCCAGGCGCACTACTGCCTGCGAGATTAGCCACAGAGGTCGGAGTTCGCTGTAGGAAACAACAATGTCATGTGGGAGCCACTGGTGGACCCTTGGAAGTTCTGATGCCACCATTGCACATCAAATTGGGCATTAAGAAACAATTTGTCACAGCTCTAGATACGGAGTCTACATGCGCGGCTTCTTCATTCAGCTGTCTGTGGCACAGCTCTAGATTCAGGTACCTACATGCGCGGCTTCTTCCTCAGCTGTCTGTGGCACAAGTCAAAGTCGGTTTCTTCGTCAGACCACAGATAAAAAAGATCCTTCAATGCAAGAAATTCTCCAATATGCTCACTACAAAGGAAAAAGTGGCTTGGCGAAGCTTTGTCGCAGTCGTAAAAGGCTTCCTAGGCAATCACAGGGCCGAAAACTATGTGCATCTCTTTGAGATTATGGCGCAAGATTAGACCAAAATGGGCTGTAGTGTGTCCTTTAGAGCCCCAATATCCTTGGTAAATTCAAGGAGAATGTGGGAGTTTACTCGGAGGAGCAAGGCTCCCATTCCCGCCAGGATATACTGGATTTTGAACGCCGTTACCAAGGACAGTATAAAGAGAACATGATGAGAGGCTACATTTGAGGGCTGATTCGTGAAAGTGATTTATGGTAAAGTCGTAAATCACGAAAACCTATCCACTTCTTAATCTGTTATGGTCATTTTATATAACTGTAGTGCAAATGCATGCTAATTTCGATTCATATGTTGTTTTTTTACTTTATGTTAACGAAAAGACGCAAATTTTCCTTATTGAAAACAGGTAAATTTCAAAATATCACTGTCCTGATCACTAAAGAAACGTTTGTGGGACATAATACCATTTCGTATACTTTGTAGGTATAAGCGATCAGGAAATAATAATAACTAGTTAGCACTCAAGAAAAAAATTGTGTTTCACAGTGTAATGCGTGGAACAGTGTGGTACTCAAAACTATTGTGTCAAAAATTTTACATCTGCATACTTTTTCTTGAGTTTTAACCGCAGTATAACCTACTTGTTCCTGAGATTAATTATGCCGCAATAATTTTGTAAATATTCTGCGAGTCAAGAAATAAAATGCATTCAACGTCTTTCATAACAAATTATGGGTTACCGAACACTTGATAATTCGAGCTAAAATAATTTTTGCAAATTTAATGAACTTGTGAATGCAGCGCGTATTGTCGTTCCGAAAAGAAGATACTGGCAGAATAGCATATCAGAAATAAGTATGCAGCAGAGAAAGTTTTTGAAAAAGAAAACTTGAAGTCCTTCTCTTTTATACATACTGCAATTATTTTCGTCAGTAAGCAGCATGACTGTAAGTCATACGCCGATATGATTGTGTAGGTTAGTTGAAGACTATTTGTAGAAAGGTTGAAAAAACGGTAAAAAAAAGAAGGAACCTCAAACCCATTTCCAAAAAAAAAAAAAAAAATCGCGAATACTACTAAATGAAATGGTAATAATAGAAACCTGCGAGTGCCTGAGAGAGAACTTTCAGCCAGAGTCCAGAAAGACCAGGATAATGCTTAGTAGCATCTGATTCTCAGGGTAATAAGGGGGAACCTAAAATGCCGACAGCAACGTCCTGAAATCGCAGAGTTGGGGCAAGGGAGATGTGGGGAGGGATTGCAGTGATTCTGATCTCATTAGCGTGAATGCGGAAAGAAGGGAAAGAGGTTTCAACCGTATCGGCAGTAGCTCTCAGCTGTGCTTCTGGCCTTCTATAACCACGCTGATGCAGATCCCAAATAAAAGGAAGGAAACCTGCGGTGTAAGGAAGCCTCCAGCTTCGAAGAAGGATGCTTAGGTTGCAGCTAAATAAATGGGGAAATAATTTGTATCTAAGATAATGGTTTGCAATTTAAAGAAGAAAAGGAAAGGGCACTGAGCAAGATCGATCCGCAGGAAGCTTTGAATCAAGAGAGAATGTTTCTGACGCTAACTTAGTGTGTTCCTTTTGTTACTTCCTCTCCCTTTTTTTCTATTTTAGACCTCTCTTTTTTTTTTCTCTCTCTATTTCCTTTTCGTTGGGCAGCAGTACTCATTATCCGGCACGAGCTCTTCCGAATATGACAGAAGGCGCGGGCGGAATGAAAGGGCTTTCCCAGAAGAAGAAGGTAACGAGTGTGTGCCTACGTTCCGAGGGTACTTACTTTGTTTTACTTAAGCAATTTTATTTGAATTATCGATATGGGTGAGCGCGCATCTGTCCAATGAGTAAAAACAGGGCAATTAGCGGTAATCAATCCTCGCCCCTGCTTCGGCATTTTCGTATCTGTCTGTCTGTTAGGATGTAAACCTTTAAAAGTCAAGCAGACTATGCAGCATCCTGGAGTTGAAAATTTAGCAATTGCAAGCATGTAAAGGAAGCTATGAAATGTTGCAAGGAGGATTAAAGTAACTCCACGCCAAATCAGAAACTTATCCGAAAGGTAATATTGAACGAAAAAGCGCCTACGTTTTTTGTGTGTGGGGGTAAAAAAAAAAGAGTCCAAACATTCTTTTGATAGAAAATCATACTTTCATCTAATTAAAATTTTGAATACATAAATTCATGTGCTTCTTATTCCTAGGAAAAGAACGAAGGTATCTTAGCTGACTTGTGCAGAGCTTTTCATTTTACGAGGCATATTCGGAAAGTAAATACCGTTAGGATATTAAAATAAAATAAATTAAATACATACATACATACTGTACATACACACATGCATATCATTAAACTGTTCTCTGAGTTTGAGAGGTTAGCTCCTTAAAGAAAGACCATCTTCTAAGTAAACATTTAACTGATACAACTAGAATTTATTTACTGTTGATGTATCAAGTGTCTCCATTTACAATGATCTCGGAACACCGATCGAGCATCATTGACATCCATTGCACGCCGCACACAAAACCTTTTGTACTTCATACTCATAATCTTGTTCTCATGCAGACATTCTTGAATCTGGTCACATAATTTCCAAAGTTATACTCTATTCGTAGAATGAAGAGAACTTCTGCAGATCCAACTACATTTCTTCCCTGCCACTTGAATTGAAACAAATCTCTTGGCCAGCACCTCATCACTCATTCTTTCAACATGGCCAAACAACCTGAGAATATTAGTCTCCACCTTACTAACACCATTTGGCTTTACATTACACATCTGCAACACATCTTCATTCCTCACATGATCAGATCATGTCTTACCACAAACCTCCCGAAAGCAACGCATCTCCCAAGCCCACAAAAGACTCTTATGTCGTTTCTGCAGTACCCAGGTTTCACTGCCGTACATCAGAGTAGGAACAATTACACTTTCATACAGAGCCATTTCGGACTTTCCTCTTGAGAACCCGTCATTCTTTTGAAATCCTCCTGAGGCAGCTATGACGTTTAATGAAGAATTAAGTCGCCTTCTAATTTCGTCATCTAATTTGTTCTCTCTGTCAAATATGCTTCCTAAATGTACAAACGGATTCACCCAGTCGATACCTGTGCCATTAAGACTTATCTTACATTCAGTACCAACCGTACCTTGCTCAAAAAAAACATAACTTTGGTTTTTCCCTTATTTATACTGAGTTTGAATTTCGTACAACATTAAAATTAAATGAGAATGTATCTGCAAAAAATGGTATTTTTATCAGATACGCCATACCTTAAACTACTTTTCTACGTAGTTTTCGCCATTTTTGAGGCACTTGTCGTAAGGGGACACCATTTTCTGTATACTCTATTCGTAGAATGAAGAGAGCCACTTCTGCACTGCTCCTTTGACTCGAAGAAAGGGCAATCAGCAAAGAACTTCTGCAGATCCAAGAACAGGTGATAGACACGTTGCGTTAGACCTGTGCTGTAGGAAGGGTGATCGATTTGTTTTAATCCACGTCAAGTGCTGAGTACTTGAGTCTGTTCTCACGACCTTGGTTGAACTGCTTGTCCCATTTCCTCACCATTCCATCACCCATGGAAATTTGACCGTAGACCTCACAAATCTTATGATGAATGCTCAGCCAGTTTCACATTTCTTGCATAGAAAAAAATCGAATTGCGGACTTTATCTCGAAGTCGGTGGACATTTCTATCTTCTTAAAAATGTTCGCGTATAGCAACACGCAAACAGGATCTGGTGTTCTCGTAATGGCGTCTGTGGCTTGTCCACAAATGAGTGAAGTCAGTGCACATGCGCATTGTCACAACCGCAGCGATGCAGCAAAAATATTTGCAAACGGTACTTAGTTCCCGAAAGTGCCTCGCAGGGCTGGGCGGGCCCCTAGGCTAAGACTCCCGAATGTGCCTCGCAGACCTTAGTGGGCCTCTAGGCTAAGACATCTCAGTGGGGTGCCAAGACTACGACATCTGAGTGGCCCCCCAAAGAACTTATGACAGACAATCATTACTGAAGTCCGTTAAAGCACGAAATTCTAGCAATATGCTTGTAATCATAAATACGTAGTTCATTCTTCAAACTAATAAATTACCTTCAGAGTTTTTTCATAAAAGGTCACTGTATTTTCTACTGTTCTCATAAGAACATGAGTTAAAAGCTTAAGATTCCCAGACTTTGTCTTGGATTTTTTAACAATTTAGCATTGTATATTTTTCTTGGTGCATCTTTTTTGTTATGCAATGTGAAGACAGAGAGTATTTTTCTCATTAACGGTTCCAAGTGCAAACAATAAGTCGTGGGTGGGTGGTAGTGAAAAAGCTGCAACAGTTTTGCCGGCCCCGCTATAGTCAGCGACAGGGAACATTCACCCTTAGTGAGTCACTACCTTGAAATCTGTTCGTCTTCTAGTCACTGTTTGTGATTGAGTGGAAATCATACGAGACAAAACTAAAACTATTTTACTTCCCCTATATATTAATATATAATCTGTGTATTATTTGCGGTGTAAAGCCATGCATCTTGGGCCCTTGGTACTGGTGGGCCCCTAGGCTATTGCCTCGCAAGACCCTTAATCCGGCCCTGGTGCCTCGTACTTTTTATTTATCATTCTGACGCTAACTTACTGTGCTCCTCTTTTGTTGCTTGTATTTTGAAAAAAAATTATGACAGAGGATGTTGCTGCCAAAAAAGAAATAAGAAGTATTTCTACTATACAAATTTGAAAGACGTGAATCCGCTTATTGGTGTAAATATGACATGGATGTAAAGTCAGATGAAAATTTCGTCGACCTGGTAGCAGGAATCGAACCTCCGTCTCCGGGATAGCGCCCGAGTATTTGTACTATTAAAGCGGTTTTAACTAATACTTCACAAGGCAAAGGGAAAAGCACAAATCAAATATTCTAATATACAGCAATTGCGTGTAACCCTTATCGAATATAATTTACTAACAGAATATGAGGACTTTTCCAAAGACATTACTTGTCGGAACACTTTGTGAGGCAAAAATCCTGGCTACATCATCTAATTCAATTTAGCCTGTTCGATCTTGGTAGCTGTACATTAGGGGTGAACAATGATGCGTTGTTTTCGAAAGTTGAGCCTGGCTAGTGAAAGAAAAAGTTTTGTTAGGTAATCTTTAAAGGTGTAGGAAAACTGAGTAACGAGGGTAAACAAACTAGTAAATCAGCTTTAAATTGATAACGTGTGATCCTTTGGGATTATTATTATTATTATTTTTCTTTTTTTGCTATTTCATGGGTAGTTTGCAAGATTTAAGTTCAAAGAGATAGTCTAAAAAACTGCTCACCAGCACAGTGCACTTGGTGAAACAATGGCCATCTCGGATGGCAACTTTTTTCAGAGAGAACTCAAATGGTGTGGCTAACGGGGCTATTTACATTTCGGGCTATTTGTGAGAGCGATTACGAGTTACCTCTTCACTCCCCATCCTTTCTCGCTCATCCTTACCATATGAACATAACTCCAAGTATTATTAATACATACCTCTACTGTTGAGTTGCTGCGTTTGCTTCCAGGACAGCCAGTCTAAACGAACGGGCGTTAAAACCTGTAGTAGCATCCTGTCAAATAGCCGAGCATATTCTTCGTGATTGCTACGTGATTTTGAAATTATTTTTAGTGTGTAAATAATTTAAAAATGAACCCAAAGCCAGATATGAAGTGAAGAGCGTATGAGACGTGCCTGGTGTTCCGGCGGTCCAGACAAAAGCCCACCGAATATTTATCCACCCGGACATTTGCCCTCCTGGACATTTGCTCACCCGGTCTGTTGCCCACTATGGTTGATTTGTAGAAAATACGTAACTTCGGCGGACGTTTCCGATCAAGTGTAGGAAAACGAAAACTGATCACAAAAATATTTATGGATTGTATAGAAATTGCACTTTGTTTTAGAAATGTTAAAATGTAAGGGGTTACACTCAAACCTCAACTAATATACATATATATATATTCTGATTCAAGGCTTCTTGAATTGGAAGAGGAACTACAAAGGATCAAGTGGGACATCGTGGGGCTAAGTGAGGTAAGGAGAAAAGGAGAAGATCTCATCGAACTGAAAAGTGGACATCTTTTCTACTATCGTGGGACAGATACTGGCAGAACTAGTGGTGTTGGATTTATAATAAACAAGAAACTGAAGGATAAAGTTGTAGAAGTTGAAAGTTCCTCTGACAGAGCTGCACGACTTGTTATCCAACTCTCGAAAAGATACCAGGCTCAGAATATTCAAACTTATGCACCCACCACAAGTCATCCTGAAGAAGAAATTGAAGAATTTTATGAGGAAATTTGTCATCTAAGTAATAAAGGTAAGCAGCAATTGAAAATAATTATGGGAGATTTCAATGCAAAAAATAGGGCAACGGCAACAGAATGAAACTTCAGTAGGTAAATTCGGTCATGGCAACAGAAACCAGCGTGGAAATACTCTCGTTGAGTTTGCAGAGGCAGAAGGGTTTTTCATCTTGAACTCCTTCTTCAAGAAAAAGCCACACAGGAAATGGACATGGAGACATCCAAATGGGACGACAAGTGAAATTGATTTTATTATGTGTAACAAAAAATTCGTCATAGAAGACTGCAGTGTGCTAAACAAGTTCAACACAGGTAGTGACCATAGATTGGTGAGATGTAAGATGCACCTCAACACTAAACTTGAACGTGGCAAGCTCATAAGACAAACAAAATCTGTTGACATAACCAACCTTAAAAAACACCATAATACCTTCAAGTTAGAACTGAAGAACAGGTTCTCTGCTTTAGAAGGCCTAACATCGGAAGAAGTGGACATCTCTGAAGTTAACAGAAAAGTAACCAAAGCTCTTATGCAAACAGCAACAAAATTAGCTGGGTCTAAGAACAAGTTGCATGTGAACAAATTATTAGGAAAAACCAAAATGTTGATGCAAAAAAGAAGAGAGATGAGGACAACTAAAGAAGATGTGACTTCCAAAGTGGAATATATAGAGCTATGCAAGACAGTAAGAAAAAGTATCACTGAAGACGTAAGGAAATTCAACTGTGAACTAGTGAGGAAAGCAATTGAAAACAACCAAAGCCTAAAGATAGCAAAGGGACATCTCAGTAAGGGAAGAAAACAGATTATGGCACTGAGAAAAGAAGATGGTTCTGTAACAAGAAATAGAGGCGAAATTTTGACAAGAGTGAAAGATTTCTACTCCAAATTATATGAAAGGGATGATATATGCACTCCAGACATCATGAAAGATACCAGTACCAGAGTTCCTCCAGTCCTCCCAGCAGAAGTTGCACATGCAATCAAGAACATGAAGCGGGCAAAAGCTCCAGGAGAAGATGGAATTACTGTAGACATCATACAAGAAGCAAGTATAGAAATCGAAACAGTACTCGCCCAAATTTTCACTCCATGCCTTAATGAAGGAAAGATTCCTGAGGATTGGAACACCGCTACAATGATCCTGCTACATAAGAAAGGTGACATTGAGGATCTCGGAAACTACAGACCTATCAGCCTCCTATCAGTAGTTTATAAAATCTTCACTAAAGTTCTTTCACACCGCTTGAAGGTAACGCTGGACATGGGTCAACCGAGAGAACAAGCTGGATTCAGGAGTGGCTACAGCACAATAGATCATATCCACGTGCTGAGAGAACTAATTGAAAGAGCGAGGGAATATGAACTTCCATTGTGCATGGCTTTTATCGATTATGAAAAAGCCTTTGATTCGGTGAAACCATCAGCAGTTACAATGGCTCTGAAAACCTGCGGTATTGAAGATGCATACATTAATATTATTAATAACATCTATGAAAATGCAAGTGCAAAGATTAGGCTGTTTGAAAATACAACACACGTAAAAATTGGAAAAGGAGTGAGACAAGGTGACACCATATCTCCGAAGCTCTTTAATGCCACATTGGAGGGTGTTTTTCAGTCGCTGAGCTGGGAAAACACGGGGATAAAGATTAATGGAGATTATCTAACCCACCTTCGTTTTGCTGATGACGTAGTCATTTTTGCAACTACCCCATCAGAGCTGCAGAGTATGATCCAGGAACTTGCTGACAAGAGTAAAGAAGTGGGATTAAAAATGAACTTTCAGAAGACAAAAGTGATGTTCAATGCCTTTACAAGAAATGAAGATTTATCGATTGATGGAGAAAAGCTGGAGATAACAGACACGTACGTTTATCTTGGACAGCAGATATCAAGTGAGGGTCACATTGATGAAGAAATTAATCGGCGTACAAAACTTGCCTGGAGAGCTTTTGGAAGAAGCAGCATAATTTTCAAGAGCAATATGCCATTATGTCTTAAAAGAAAAGTGTTTGATCAATGCATCCTTCCAGTGCTTACGTATGGTGCAGAGACGTGGACCTTAACTAAAAGAGACATACAAAGGCTGCAGACAACTCAAAGCAGCATGGAGAGGTGCATGCTTGGTGTAACCAGGAGAGATAAGATGAGGAACTCGTGGATCCGAAAAATGACAAGAGTGGAAGACATCATGATCAGAGTTAAATCCCTGAAATGGCAATGGGCTGGACATACTGCCAGAAGGACAGATCATCGATGGACAGCCGAAATTTTAGATTGGATTCCACGGGACAGGAAAAGACCCAGAAGAAGACCACATGGGAGATGGGTGGATGAAATTCGAAAGTATGCAGGGGTGACATGGAGAAGACTGGCACAAGACAGACCGTTGTGGAGGAAACTTGGGGAGACCTTCGTCCAGCAGTGGATTGATAATGGTTGACAATGATGATGATGATGATATATATATCACCTTTCTTATGGATTCGTGTTTTTCAACGGTCTCGGACTTTTTTCCCTTGTACTTTTTACTGATCACCCCCCCCCCCTCAAGCCTAGGTACTAATAATTAGTGCTTGGTGTCTATGTAAAACCGCAACTTGTCATACAAACCTTATGAATGTGACCATGGCGAATCTCTCTCTCTCTCTCTCTTTCAAAAACTATCAAAAAAGCATAAGCCCTATTAATTAATGTTGTTTTGTGCCTGAGTGTAAAAGTGCAATGTTGTAATCTTGATTAGTTATGCAAACTATATAAGCACGACAGTTATGTGAACCTTATAATTATCAGCACGGCTGGATCAAATGTGCTGAAAAGACACAGGCCTAAGGCCTTGTTATTAATATTTTGCTCAGAGGCGTAACTAGGGACATCGACGCTTTAAAAAAAAATATATATATATATATATATAAAGTCACGGCAATTTGTTTCCTCAATGACAGTACAATTTGCATATGAGCCCCTATTGCAATTCAACAAAGTACGTTTTCCATTGGTATAAAAGACACTTCTTTATTTCCATGGATTTCAGATTCAATTCTTATTTTATAAGTGACAATGATGTTTGTTGCGCATGTCAGATTTAAACACAAATGCGCATATTTTTGTTATGTAGGTGAAACGGTCAACAAAGGGAAATTTTATATGGCCCGAATTCATAAAGTACCTTATGTTAAATAATAAAATTTTGGTCAAAAATCATAGAAACGTAAGACATTCTTAACTATCAGAATACTTAACAATAGCATTAAACACGAAAAATAGCCCTAGAAGAATCGCAAAGAAACTTGCTTTTCTAGCACACAGGGAGAAATCTTTTTTCCGATAACTTCACCCCACGCCATTTGTTCTAGCGCCAATTGCTTAAAGGCATATTTAGAGCATCAACATGCTCTTTTCTGCTACACAGGGAGAAATATTTTGTTCTATACTCCTACCCCCATCCCACCCCACAAACGAACGACTGCAGTTATCCTAAGAGAACATGTCTATAAAGTTGCAGTTATCCTAAGAGGGCATGTCTATAAAGTTGCAGTTATCCTAAGAGAGCAAATTAATACCTTGTCATTCAAGAGAGTTCAACAGGAAACGAGTCATATTATCATGCTTCCTACCACCTCTAACTGTGGAAGAGTTCAATTTCGCCGACTGCCAAGTTCGGATGAATGGAGTATAGGTGCGTATATTTCTGAGAGACATAGACGGGGAAAGGGGGAAGAAGGTTAGCGCCGACTTCCTTTGCAGATGGTAGTAAAAATTATTTTTCAGTGTTTCGCAAATAAAGTTAGTATTAAACTTGCCCCATAAATTCAAAACGTGCGTTGGGTCACCCTGCATACAAATTTAAAATTTCAGCGGGTGTACAATTCCGGTGGGTGTACATCATATCTCAAACGTGCGTTGGGTCACATGCTATAAAAAATTAAAATTTCGGTGCGTGTACACCATTTCCCGAAATCAAAGTTGGTCATGATGCTTAAATTTCGAAAATATGTAGCGATTATTCCTAAAGCTAGTGTGCTAAGTGTGCTCAAGTTCAGTGAGTTCGTGTCCAGTGGGCAAATGTTCGAGTGGGCAGCTGTCTGAGTGGGTAAATGTCCGGGTGGGCAAATGTCCGGTGGCAAGTGTCTTGTGGGCTTTTGTCCGACACCCGGTGTTCGGCTATTATTGTGCTGAGCGTGAGCTTCCGAAACGACAGCTTCCTACTTACGCTGAAGTGATGAGCCCTTATCTATTTGTGCGGTAAGACCTAAAATCTAAAAACAATAATATTGGCCCACCTGTCAAGAGCTTTGTTAGTCCTGTAGCTGTTAATGTGGAGCAAGCGTTGCAAAATGTGTCGTTACGGACACAGACACAAGAGCGCATCGTAAGAGATCATATCACACGAAGACAAATTTCTTGCCGTGAAAACAAAAAGCAATATCAGAAGACATTAAACCAGAGAAATTGAAGAAATTTGGAAATAATGTGCAACAGGCACCCTATTTTACATCTGTAATCGTATGCGCAGGACCTGAGAGAAATGCAAGGCGAAGTTCTCGAAAAGTTCCTGAAATTAAGAGGACCTACCTATATGATCAACGGACAGATCGAAAGATGGTGATGGCAATTTATATTCAAACTGAAGAAAAGGAAGGAAAGAAAGGATAATTAAATTCAGAGAACTTTTTCGTGAAATGGAAGAGTGCATATTGTCAGCTAAGTAGAATAATCATATTCTTCGTTAACTGACAGTTCATGTGGAATGACGGGAAGTGATTCGAAGATGGACTGTGCTTGAAATGTCCTTTCGGAAAATACCTCAAATTCAGAGCTCTCGTATAGGCTGCGTACGCACAGGTGTGTCAGATAGCGAGTGGCCTATGATCGTTACTCCTACTGTATTAATACGTACCATGGAAAATTGGAGCTAAGCTGCAACATTTTAAAATCAGTTTATATTGATATATGATTCTATTGCGATCATCTCGAAACTAATGATGCCCTGAATGTTCTATTTCTCGGGAACTTTCCTAGGCATTGGTCCAATGATTATATGAAAGCTGAATAAAAGCATATATGACCATTTTCTCGTCGACAATAAATAAATACCCCTGGGGAAATTGAAAATGAGGCTACATCTTTTGGGGTTACAGAACCAGTAGTTTGCTTGTAAGATACAAAATAGAAACGCACTCTTGAAAAAGTAAAATCCGAAACATTGACGAAACGACAGTAATTGATATTGATAAACTGAAAAATTACGAATGGAAAAATTGTATGGCGTGAGGGGTAGAACATATTGGAAGCGAAATCAGTTCAGAGAAAGCGCATATATGTTTAACATCCAGGGCTCTTTCAGCACTTTAATATTACTTTCCCCAGTGATTTATATGAGCACTTTGCATGAGCACTTTGCATGAGATACATTGAAATCTGCGTTGGGTTTGGCTGGGTTCTGTTCTTACAACTGTGAACGAAGGAGCGTTTGTGGAATACATAAACATTGCATACCTCATATCATATTTGCCAAATATTCCCATTTTGGGCAATCCATCACCCAAGAAGGATTGCCCCAAATTTGATTTACGTATCGCGTATGGTTTTACACTTCTATTATTTTTACGTCGTTCTCCAACTAACGGAATTTCCGCGATTTAGCAATATTTGTCCTTAAGAATACACTATATTATCAAAAGTATTCGGACATCACAATGTTTTGGGTCAAATGGCTTTATTATCACAATTAGTAGTTAGTCGTTCTACCTTTTGTTTGTATGAAAACGGCAACGCGTTGATCGACAGGAATGGATATTCATCCTTTTTGCAAACCTATTGACTGGGTAGAGATCGAAGACGGTCATTGTGGTCGATTTCGTATCCGTCGCTCCAGTTCATCCTAGAGATGTTCTATGGGGTTAAGGTCAGGACTCTGAGCAGGCCAGTCTAACAGTTCCACCTTAACAAAATATGTATTTTATTCCGTTTATAGGCGTAAAATTTACAAAACATTCGCAAGCTTTCACTGCCACCGGACATATTCTTCAGGCTGACTGATATAAATTAAACGGAATAAAATACATATTTCGTTAGTTCCACCTTGTTTTCAAGAATCCAGATTTGCACAGTGTGTAAAGTGTGGCAGGATGCTCGATCGTGTTGAAAGAAAAAGCAGTTGTTTTCATAATAATACCACATTATTGTAGGGAAGAATTGTCCAGAACGTCGAGGACATGTTGAACAGTTCAGAGTTCATGGTTTGTGGTATAATAACCAACGGGCCTAGTCCCATCCACGAAAAACAAGTCCATACCAGGATGGAGCTTTCGTCAAACTTAACAGTTGGAAGAACGCAGTGCAACGTAAATAGTTTGACCGGCTGCCGCAAAATCCGAGCACGCCCATCTGATTGGAAGAGTAAAAGAAGAGCTTTCTCATCACTCCAAAGAACAGCTTTCTCATCACTCCAAAGAATAGCAATCTGATCACTTCAAGGAACAGATTTCACATCACTCCAAAAAACAGCTTTCTCATAACGCCAAAGAATAGCTATCTCATCATTCCAAGGAACTGCTTTCACAGCAATCCAAAGAACAGCTTTCTCATCACTCTAAAGAACAGCTTTCTCATCACTCCAAAGAACAGCTGTCTCATCACTGCAAAGAACAGCTTTCTCATCACTCCAAAGAACAGCTTTCTCATCACTCCAAAGAACAGCTTTCTCATCACTCCAAAGAACAGCTTTCTCATCACTGAAAAGGACATCTTTCTCATCACTCCAAAGAACAGCTTTCTCATAACGCCAAAGAATCGCTATCTCATCACTCCAAGGAACTGCTTTCACAGCAATCCAAAGAACAGCTTTCTCATCACTCTAAAGAACAGCTTTCTCATCACTCCAAAGAACAGCTGTCTCATCACTGCAAAGAACAGCTTTCTCATCACTCCAAAGATCAGCTTTCTCATCACTCCAAAGAACAGCTTTCTCATCACTCCAAAGAACAGCTTTCTCATCACTGAAAAGGACATCTTTCTCATCACTCCAAAGAAAAGCTTTCTCATCACTCTAAAGAACAGCTTTCTCATCACTGCAAAGAACAGCTTTCTCATCACTCCAAAGAACAGCTTTCTCATCACTCCAAAGAACAGCTTTCTCGTCACTCCAAAGAACAGCTTTCCAGTCGCCCACAGTCCAGGAATGACGGGAGACACACCACTCCAAACGGTGTTTCGTATTCACGGTAGCGATGTGTGTGGACTGTGTGCCGCTGCTCTACCATATAAACCAAATTGTGAAACTCTTTGCGGATATTATAGTTATGGTACTAACCAAGCTATTGCAAGCATTTCCTACTTCAATAGCGATGGAAACGGCAGAAGAAGAATGGGATTTCTTAACATTTCTTACCATGGCTGTTCTGTCACGTTCCTTCAGTTTGTGCGGATTATCTGAAGTTTTTTTTTTTTTTATGCTGCAGTTACGCCATCCGACTGCCATCTCTTCACGACATTACTTGCAGTCGATTTTAGTATGATTAGTTTAGCAATGTTCCGTATGGAAACGTTACCACGCCGGAACTCAGAACGTTCACGCCCACGCGACAAATCTGCTTTGAAAATTACTTTTAATGCGATAGAACATATCAGCTTTATATACGTACCTCCCGACTCACAGCTCACCTTCCTGCGCAACCGTTCATTGCATTTATGCATATATTTGGTAGTATCCGAATACTTTTGGTAATATAGTGTAGATTCCGGCCTTATAATTCACAAGCTTACCGCTGGTGATTTACATACTAGGATTCCCTACACTTAACCCTTGGGAATTTCGAACCGCGTATATTTTGTCCGTTATCGCTCCACTGTTGAACAGGGGAAGAATCTGAAAGGGAATAAGAGTGCCGTATCGATACCAGGTTCTTTGCGTTTACAGGGTATCTATAGTCTTCAACACGAACTAACGATTCTGATCTCATCACTACCAGTTACTCTTTTTAAAAAACTAGATTATTTCCAAAAGCTAATCCTTGAAATGTCTCAATGTCGGATTAAAAAAGAGACGAAAATAACTATCTCAGTATAAACCTTTGCAAACTACGAACAGAAGGGATAACGAGAAGAAATTAATCTCAATGAAAAGAACGATCGCGTTGTTCAAGATAATAGAACAGAAAATGAAGTTTTCCAACACAGATTGGATTCAGTTCCTGATCTTAAAATAAAGACGACGATAACGTTTGGTTTCTGGAAAACACGGTACATCTATTGAAGACTAAGTGCAGTGAAACAAATTTGACGTACGGCAAAACTTTTTTTTGTTCAGGACACAACCCCTTTCCAATTATGTTTTCATTGACTGAGATGGTGTCTGGTATTAAATTGATCTTTCGTAAACACAACTTACTTACACAACGCTATGTGTTCTAATTTTTCATGTTATTTGAACCATAGCCTCAGAGTTTCCTTGTTCTCATGTCAAGTGCGTCGTGCACTGATCTTTGTGTAAAAGCCAGTCAGGTGAAATGCATAAAAGAAAATTTGAATGCAGACATATACAAGAAAATCTCATAAGGAGACTGTGAAATACAATGCATATTTCCACACAGTAACAACGGGGTGATCTCAGTGTCAAATATAAGAAAAACACGGAAAGTGGAACTCATCCCGAACGATAAAAATAAAAGGACTGAAACGTTGCTGTAAATATATTCTATAAAAAAACACGTTATGGTGATTTTTCCAATTACAATCAGGTGATGTAAGTATACTTGATCTATTTCATAATGTTCAAAATTTACATAATAAATGTCGATGGTGTTTGTAATAATTTTAACACATGCACAGATTGTAAAATAGTTAGGAGTAAAGATAATAAGTACAAAATGAGAAAGAAAAAAATAATCTCATAAAAGAGAAACCGAATTAGAAACATTAGGATTGTCTTATTTTGGATATAAACATATGTAAGAAGCTACCAAAAAATAATTTGTTTGAATGCTACTGCTGAAATTATGGATTTAGTGGATGTAAGCCTTCAGAAATTTCATCCGAAATACCAAGTGTATAAGATTGAAACCTGCGGAATACTTGCTACATGAATTGCATACTGTATTATTGTTTGCTGTCGCTTATGTAAATGCTGGTTACCTCTCGCGTTATAATTTCTGAACTTGACGTCATGTCTGAACTTCTGAATTTTTATGTTCGCTGTGGCAACACTGGCAGTCAGTCAGAAATCAGGTGACGGAAATAAAACGATATAACATAGGTAAAATTTAAAATGTTTTGGTTATCTACTACGTTAGGTCGCTTGATTTTGTATTAATTTAATTAATTAAAACAAGGACTTTAAAATGAAAATAGAGTAAAATTCCACACCTGAAAAAGGAAAATTAGAGGGAAAGCTCAGAATGCCTCAGAACATGTTCGGCGTTTTCAAATTCAGTACGGCATATTTGTTATTTCGCAGATAACTAATTTAGTCAACGCTGTCACGCGTCTTAGAACTTTTCCATCGTTATTTATCTGCTAACCTCTGTCAAGTTGTTTTGAATAAAGCAAAGTCTTAGTACTTATAGTTATTTGTCAGTGAGTGCTAGTTAAGTTTTGCTTCTGTACAAGTCATCTTCATTTAATAATCCATTACTTGGACATTCATGGTAAGTGGTTTTTGCTATTACCTTTGGATCATTTGCTAGCTAAGCATCATTATGCCCCGTCCTAATCTTACACTCACTGATAAAGAACTCCCAAATCGAACTTTAAAACTTTTGTCAATACGTCAAGAGAAAGAAAAACGAGAACACTTTGGAAACTGAGAAATAAAAATTATGTAATACACTCAGAAATTGGATAACGATTGAAATCAAACCATATAATACTACTACTACTGCTACTAATACTAATATTAATAATTACACAACTAAGCTATAGGAACTAATGAAACATGGATGTCTTGAAAATATGACAACTGACGATAAGTGCGAATACTATACTGGCAATGAAAGTGTAACTTATTCTTCTAAATTAACCTTCCTTTTAATTTTATGTATTCTTATGTACATTTGAACATCAAATGTTTTTCGGATTTCCGATATTTTATTTCGTCAGACGAGTTTTTAAATTTGGCAACGCTGGCAGTGAGCCATAGGTCAATAAAACTATGAGCTGAATGCTAAGAGAGCAATGTACGAGATGTGTGCGAAATACGAATTATGACGAATGCGAGATAAGAGCATGGCCGGCTCAATCCGATAAGCAAGGTAACAAGGCTTTTTATGGCGCCTTCTCTTTAGGGGTATCTTTGACAACTGTTACGACTGGGATAGTAGATTGATAGCACACCGAGTTCTTCTAAGATATTGCAGGTTAGAGATATCTTGACTTTTCACGAAGTTGCTAGTCAGGTATCAATAACGCCAAAACGCCAAATGAAGAATGCTAACATAAGCCTACCACACATACTTGTGACGGATCCTTCGTAATTCGTTCTAGTATACAATTAAGACCGCTTTTCTATAAACTTTACATTGACTTAAATAACATTACTTTTGGGAGGCAAAGTAATAAATAAAGAAGAAAATTATTAGGTTTACAAATAAACTAATAAGCTAATGAACTTATATAAAACATAAATAAATGAGCAGCAATGAATATGTACAAATATCTCTGTATAGTAGAAAATGTCAGCACTTTTAGAAGAGTACATCTTAACCCATCTTGACACTTTGGCGTCTAATCATACAATTCTATTTGTCCTTGCTCTTTCTTTTTCCTGTGTTATTAGGGTGCCCTGACTCTTTCTTACTCCTTCAATGACAAAACACACCCTTTTATAGCATTCTCAGTTGCCATGACCCATTAAACGCAAAAGATGTCTTTAAACGTTAGTTCGGGATTTGTCATTTGTCAGCCAAACTCCCTGTGGTCAGAGGAGCTGATTGCTAGCTAGTCGCCCGAACTGGATCCGGGTTCGAGTCTAGGATGAGACATTAGTGGCGTGTTTGTACCACAGCACCGGCTTCTCTCCTTCCCTGGAACCAGAGGCCCTACATTATGGGAGCTGTTCTGTTTATAGTTCTAAGTGCAGCTCATAGTGGTTGCTAAGTTTCGAAACAAAAGCAAATTAAGAACAGATTACAAAGTGAGATTTTTTTGCTTTTGTTTGGGGGTTTAACGACTGCCGTGAGCAACTCAATGGGCCATAAGTAGTCCCGCGTCGCTAATTTAGGACCACTAGTTCCGGGGAAGGGAGTGAGCCAGTGCCGACACAAGGGATAGAGCCATCCCGGACCCATCTCGGACGAATTGTCAGAAGCCAACATTTAAACTCCTGGGCCACTAGTGAGCAAAGTAAAAAAATTCAGATATATGAATCAACAAACGAACATGTACTAAAGGCACTGTTAACACAGTGAAAGAGAAGTACAACTGAGTTGCATGGCATGGAGATGAGCGAACAGCATCTCCATAAAAGTTATTACTTTAATTGAACTATACCGCTACTAAACTCTGGACCAAGGTATTTAGAAGGAATGAGGTAGGTCCATGCGCCTTTGTTTTCATTTCGCGAGAGTGCTGTATCTCCGTGAGCTGAAGAATGACGTCACAGTAGCCATAAACCATTGCAGTAAACGTTCTTCAATAGCTTCTGCTGAAGAGTCCGTTACTTCCTGCATCTCTTTGTTAATTTCAGACCTGCTTTTCCGTTTCCGATCATCATTTTTATCTTATTTTTTTCTGTGTAACGTAGAAATATCTTGACAAATGATTGGATGCACTGTCGCGCTTTGAAGCAATCACAGTTCAGGGAAAACTTTGCCGAAACTACATGTTAGACCATGGAATACGTTTAAAATATGCAACAACCATCACTATGCAGATATTTGACATTTTGCTGGAACGCAATAGCTGAGAACTAAAGCTGATTTATAAAATACAATGGATTCACAAAAATGTCAGAGGCAACGTGAGACAGAGAGTTGACTTAGCCTCTGAGATGCTATCTAATAGCGTAAAGAAAGCTGTAGATTATTTCTTTTTCTGAAAAGAACAAAACAAAAAACAAATTACTAATTTAATAAAAATAATAAATTATTGTTTCGATGTTATGAACTGTAGATTACACATTTCCAAAGATCAGTTGCAATGGGCTTTTGAGAAAAAAATAGATATTCAGCAGGACATTTTGAGAGAGATGTAACGTACGCTTTCATCAATGCATGTTACTGGAAGAAATGAACTTCGTTCTTTCAACACTGGATGAATAGTGTGCACAGCTAGGTTTAGAGGTCTACGCTTATACAACGAAAATTTCTAATATGTTATTAATGTAGCGATGGAAGTTTCATTCTTCATGTTGTGTGTTCTTTTTATTAATGCGAGTTTACACCAAACACATTTTTGATTCAAGCTGAAAACAAAATTCTTCTCTCACATGTTATTGTGTAAGTCGTTTTGCATCCAATGTGATTTTCTGGAGAAACATGAATTAGTTATTACCGTAACATTGTCAAAAGAAGTTTATCTTATTCAACATTACGTGCTACCAACGATACACGTTTACTTCTGTTGTTTCCTTGCAGGATAAGATAAACTTCTCACATGCACAATGCCTATCTGGTTTTAGAATAGTTACATATCAGAATATGATAACTTACGAACAATATGTTAAAGAATAGTTATATCTCCTGGTAATATCATTCAAAATGTTTATAAAAAGAGCAGATATCGAGCAGGCACATGAAATAAAATGGCAATCATGATTTAGAGGGAAATGAAAGGAATATATGAGGAAATTCTTTTGACTTACTTTTCCCTTGAGGGGCCATCCCTGGAACCTGGAATGCAAAGATACAGCAGTTATGTATTTCTGTCCATAAAGTACAGTCTCATAAAATGATATTTACAACTACTTCCTTTCGAGAATTTTCTCCCGGGCGAGGAATGCTAAATGCACTGATAGGCGCGAAAGCTGGTCACGTGGGGGAATAACCATTACAGAACGCAGAAAATTTTCGAAACAAATGGGTAGCGCGGAGCTTTGGAATAAAAATGATTCACGCCTTTGTATACGTACGTGCGGCAGCGCCCTAGGCGTGAATATGCTACGAGGTAATGCATGGGGATGGAACTTCTCTCCCGATAAAAGTAGAGTTATAACACGGTTTGCACCGCTGGAGGAAAGTTTCTCGCTGATGTATGCTATACTAGACTTCGGGTGTAAGCCTGCTTTAAGTCCCTCTGCTGTGGATTAACGCCAAAGACGAGAAGAAATGCTTTTCGCTTGGAAGAGCTGAAAAATATCCATCAAATAAGAGCCGTTACCAAACGGTCAGTAGGGCATTTTTTTTTTTTTTTTTTTGTGCTAGAGTCAAGATAGCGTTGCGTCGATTATGAAGTAGTATTACTGCAAAAGAGATTTACGCAGAATTACCTCCCCACTTGCAGCAGCAAATAGATGGTTTTTTCCCAATTTCAGTTTTCGCGTTTCACACTGCTTTATAATATTTTGACTGTAAGAAAGGCACTGGCGTAGAAGCCAGTGACTTAGTAGCCCTACAAATGATTCTTTCATTAGCTACTATTATCATTGCATGCCACAAGGTTAAATAATTTTCCAGAGAAAAATTACCCTTATTTATAGGTTTCGTAAGTGATCTTTTCATTACATAGGTAAGTCGGGAGATAATTTATTATTTCATCTTAAACCAGACCAGTAGAATGTTATCACTGCAATTGCTCTTGTTTAATGCTTATATTGATCTCGTCGGGCAATGCGAACTGAATCCGAGTTGTGTTGGAGTAAGGATCTTCTACTGTTTTCCGAAAGCGAGAAAACAGTAAGTTGCCAAGTAGCAAAATTTTGATTTAGCAATCGATCTCTCCCATATGATTTTAATTCCTTTGGTTATTTTGCGGGCGTAACTTTCATCCCTTCGCTTTTAGATTTATTTTCAATAGTTTATGTAATCTTATATATAACCATATGATTTCTGTAATATATATTTTAATATATCAACACGCATTGCTTATGTGTGATTAGAAGTTACCGCGATCTGTTCAAAATTATCCATAGTGCAGAAAAATATTTATGTTAGGAGTAGGGCCTTACATAATTTAGTTTACTACGACTTCCTGTTATTTTGCGCTAGGAAGAAAAAATACTGCTAACGCTGAAGAGGTCTGAAACAGTACACCACTGGTTATCTAATAACGAGAGAGTTAGTAAACTCCAGAAAACAGGGATTTATTTATCACGTTGCGAACAAGTAAACAAACTTGGAAATTCCATATTCTTCAAAGCGTGTAACCATTACAAATATACACTATATTGAAAGAAGTCACCGGACACCCATTCAAAAGCAAATGAACGGATCCGCTGCTTTGTTAAGATGTGCGGTTGAGCTGCAAACGGTATAAAAACAAGCCTGCAGCTGATCGCGATCATATCGCACTGTGAGGTTGAATGAAAATATCGCGGAGCGGAAGAACTAACTTTGAGAAGGGAAAGGTTGTTGGGCGTTATATTAGTGGGTTGTCCATAAGAGAAACTGAGAGGCGTTTAAACAAACCCAAGTCAACTGTTTTGGATGTACTGAATAAGTGGAAGACACATGACGTTCCTGAAGCAGCAAAACGTACAGGCAGACCCAAGAAAATCAGTGATAGAGGACGTCCAAGCCTCAGGAGAGTCGTTACAGCTAATCGACGGAGTACTGCACAAGACCTCAGTGTACAGGTGAGTAAAAATTTTGGAACCTCGGAATGTACACGCAACATTCGCAAGGAACTTCATTCCATGGGTTACCGTGGTCGTGCGGCTGCTCATAAGCATTTCATCTCCACTCGGAATGCTACTCGTCGTTTAGCATGGTGTAAAGAATATTTATCGTGGACCGTAAATCAATGAAAATGGGTCCTATGGACTGATGAATCCAGATTTACGATACATCAGTCTGTTGGCCGTGTGTGGGTATGGCGGCAGCCGGGAGAGCGCTATTTACCACAGTGTACTGTGCCTACGGTCAAGTTTGGAGCCGGCAGTGGACTCGTATGGGGGTGTTTTTCGTGGTATGATCCTGGCCCATTGGTTATCGTGGACAAACCTGTTAAATATCACGTCTACCTCGATATTCTGGACAACTACGCACTACCAACTCTATGACAATACTATGGAACCGAGCCTCGTTGGTACTAATAGGATAATGCACCCAGCCACAAAGCAAGGACTGTTACGGCGTGGTTTAATGAACTGGACTAGCCAACACATAGCCCTGATGTTAATCCCATAGAGCACCTATAAGGTAAATTAGAGCGCCGCATGGCCTACTACCAAGCAACAGTTAGCGGCAGAATTTTGTACTGAATGGAAGCACATACCTATCGCTCTGTTCCAAAACCTTGTCGAAAGCATGTCTCGAAGGCTCAGTGCATGCATTCAGGCCAAAGTTGGACCGACACCGTACTAATGTATGCCAATAAATGCTATGTTGTGTTTCTCTTCCAGGTGCCAGGTGACTTTTGTCAAAATAGTGTATTCTCTACTTGAACTGATTAAACACAAATTTCCAAGTAAACGCACGGATGAAGAAAAATATCACATATCACACACAATCCTTCCGCAATTGAGAATGAGTTGTACAATAAAATATAATCAGTATATACATATTAATATCCGTTGTATCACATCACATGATCTCATGTCCTTAAACTCCAGTAATTGTCATACAGAGGATGCTCACCGATTTTTCGTACAATTTTCCAGTAATATAATTATTATTAAAGATAAAATTATTTCTTTTCCAAGTTTTCTGTCTTATTGCCCTTTCTCTGGACTAGAAAACTACATCTAGATTTCCAAGATAACTGGGCATTTCTTAAAATTCGTAGTGGTATTTTATTCACCCTTCCTCCACTGCATTCCATAATCCAATCATTGTTTTAAGCCTGCAATTAGAAAGCGCTCTTATTGGCAGTTCGGAGGAGCAGTAGTCGATTTGTGACACATCAGGGAACTTTGAAGGAAAATGAGCAAAAATAATAGACTTGATACCCGTCTCTGTTTCCATTTTTTCAAGAAATAGATTTGGATGTATGACTGGCAGCCTTATCCTGATGGAGTTCTACTCTTTGAAGGCTCTCTGGATAAAGGACTGTTATTTCCTCTTTAAATATAGGAGTTAAAACATTTTTTTTGGTAAGATGTGGAAGTGATTTTAATACTTTTTTTAACTTTTCATAACTTTAATTTCCCATTGTACGAGAAACCAGAAATAATCATGAATCCTTTACTGAAACTTTCTTTGGATTTTTGGAACTAAGTTTGTAAATCTTTTTCTGCTCTTTTGCGGTAATAAATCTACCTTTTTCTGTTACAGTCGTTTAGGTAGATCCATAATTCATCTGGATTCTAGAACCATACTAAATTTTTATCTATCTCCGGGTAAGTGATTTTCATAAAGAAGTCTACACCGTGTTCTGCGCTCATCCACGTGCCTAGGCAAAAGGAAATGAACGTTATGTTTTTTGGGGTTTTTTTTTCTGATTCAAATCTTTGTTTATTACTTCGTTAAGAGTTAATAAAGATATTTTTAACGACTTAGCGATTGCTGTTTTAGTCAGTGGATTTTTTTCTTTTAAGACCTGAGTCTTTACTTTTGAAATTGCAGTAAACGTAATAATGCTATCTCTGACGATTTTTCCTTCTCTTCAAAATAATATTGTTTATTTTACATTTAGAAATGTCAATTCCATGATTTTCACAGTGTTTTTTAAATACCGAATACGATATTTAAAAATAATAGAAGATTATGTTTTTGTTCTTCATAAAGAACAAAGACATAATCTTCTATCCATAGCTTGTATACCCTCGCCATTTTCTTAACAGACGATATTTAACTGCAGCAGATGTTTCTCTTGTGTTCATCTAACACGCCGTTGCCGTTTCAGTTCTTTGAACTTATTTTATTTTCTCTATATTTCTTAACAAAAACGTTCTTCAACTTTGTGAACATCGTCTGTGTGTATTTTGTTTAAAATATTTTGTTAAATGATTTCTTCGTATTAAAATTCCGTTTTTCAAGGAAAGTTTGCTGAAAAACTGCTCTGACATTAGCAAAGTACAGGATGTCCCACTCGCTACCGAACCCAGGATTTCTTTAATAATATTAACACCAATGAAGATATTGCAACGAAATTTGAAGTGGATTTACCTCATTTCGTGCAAAATGTGATGACATAGCAACATGTGCTGGAGGTGGCCACCATTCGCGTCCAGACAGCATTGAACCCGGCGCTGTCCTCCAGCGATCCGGAGTGATCCTTTGTGGCAGACACATTCTTAAGTGTGGCGCCACTGAGGAGCAGTCCGCCAGCCAGCCGGATGCGCCTCTCTGCTGCTTTGTTATGCCATTTCGCTGAGCGTGTCTACTCAACACGGTTGTTGATAGTGAGTGCTCGTGCGTACGTGTGAAAATGTATCGGTATACTCTGGAGGAGCAAGTGTTTATTGTTCGCACTTATTGGAAAGCAGAATTGATAAAGTCTTGTCAACAGCAATTCCTGGAGAGGTTTGAGGGTAGGCATCCGCCAAGCAAGTCCACCATTTGGGCATTGTCGAAGCAATTGGAAATCGAGGTGACTTTGTTAGACGACCATGCAGGAGGTCGCCCACAAATGTCCGAGGAAACGATCCAGAATGTAAAGGCCCGACTACTTGCGTTTATCTTCTTTAACTGGCGCAGTAGCCTAATGGACTGGACCACGCATGGAGTGACCATATTCTGCACTTGTTGAATGGGCGACGAATCAGGCGATCGCGCTGGCCAAGGAAGACGTGGCACAAGTTGGACATCCAGCAGCTGTAATACGTTCAGCGCTACATGCGGTCGGGCATTGTCCTTTTCCAAGATGTCACCGGAAACCTTCTTCATGTAGGACAGCACTTCAGCCTCCATCACTTCCGCTGACTGGTCATGGTTCCGGCAATGCATAAAAGGCGGGAATGTGAATGGAACCCAACAGCACCCCGCACGAGAACGCCAGGTGTTTCTGTCCTTATGGCGCTTCATAATAGCTTTCACGCAGTAATGTTGTACGGCCATCATGGACAATTGGAGTGAACCTATGTGCTTCCATTCATCAAGCCACTGTCTGCGTTCTTGGTGCCATTGCAGCCACTCACGTCTGTGGTTTGAGATCAAGGGAAGTCGTAGCAACGGACGGCGAGAGGTGACGTAAGTCTTAAATAAATGACGTCGTACAAACTTGAAGATAAAACCTGACGCAATACTGATTGTTGAGCTAAGCCTCGGAATGTGGCTGTTCGGTCCGACAACACTATAGAGTGGATTTGACGGTCTTCCCCTGCGTTCCAGAGCTCTTGCGGCGGGCTGGAAGATCTTACTTTTCCCACTAATAAAATAGTCCCATCACTGTGCTTGTATATCGACACACAGGAGCAGTGATCTCCCAGAAGGAAAGTCCGCCTTGCCCCCAACACATCGGTCTCACTCAAAGACCGATAGCTGACCCATCTCGTCTGCTGCGGCGGGTCATACTCAGTTATTGTCATTACCTTACTGCCACAGTTTCCGCGAATCGACTATGGCAATTCAAATGAGATTTATGTACAGGATTTTAGGAAGGGAGTGTCTGATCCCAGGCCTTAAACAACCCATTGTTTAAGCTAGGAGATTTGGGCAAGAGTGGCCGGCAGGAAAGTCACACGGAAGCGAGGTAAGAAGTGGGAGGAAAATGCCCTTATTTATAATGGGTGTCAGAACCCGGGGTCCAACGGCTTAACGTGCCCATACGACACACGGCGAACATTTAGTGGTTCAAGTGTTCGTATCTCCGTGGGATCGATCCTGAGAGTTTTCTGTGGCAGTCACGAAAGTTTCCCATTAGGCCACCCGTGCTATGACAACTTATCCTGTGCTGCCTACTTTTATTAATTCCTGCGGAACAGCTAGGAGGGCATGGATGGCACAAATCATTTGCATGTGTAATTATTTGCCCCTCCTTTCGTGAGCTACCCATCTTGCGAGTTTTTGTCCTATGGAACACGTTTTACCTGGTGTTTCATTTTCAACTAACAGTAGTGTATGTTTTCCGCAGCGCCTATAGTTCTGATAGTTCCCATTAAACTTGATAAAAAATCGATATCCCCAAGAATATTGAATATAAAAAACAAAATATTAGAGAGTTTGGAAACTTGCCAAATGCACGGTAAGAATCCCTCTAAATAAGCCAGGCGTTTTATTTGTACTAACATGAAGTTATTAACAGTGTTGCTTTTTCTCACAGTAAGCTACTATAGAATGCTTCTTTAAAAGAAAACGGGTATCTAAATAACCGTTAACCCACAAAACTGAAACCTTCAATCAAGATTCTCGGTTCTTACCCTCTCTTTAAAACTACTGGTCCCAAATTAGTAAAAAGTAATTGCCTATGGGTCTTTGAGTCACTCGTGGTGGGCGATAAAACCCCCCAAAAATAATACGATATTATCCATGTAATTTGTTAAAGGCAAGTATTATAAAAGCAGGTACCATAAGAAGAAGTTAGTAAAATTATGCAATGCGTTGATTAGAATACGCTTTCCAACATACCAGAAATCATTACTCAAGTTATCACTCAAGTTATGAGGATAATGGCTGTGGAATAAATCTCAGTCCTGCGCCCTTACCTTTTTATCCCATTTCGATGATATTCAACAGACACAGGTTCATTGTACCTCCGAAATAACATGATAAAGTTTTGTCTCAATCGAAGCATTTTTACGTAAGTTATGATGCATAAAAGCTATGGAATAGATCCCGGTCCTGTGTCCTAACCTTTGGCCCCGTTCCACCCATTTTCAACAGGATTCGTTCCCAAGCAGGTCCCTACAACATACTAACATTTCATCCAAATCGAAAATTTTTTTTTACTTTAGTTATGACGCAAAAGAGCAGTGGAATGGATCCCGCTCACATGTCCTGACCTTTGACCCCATTTCGTTCACTTTCAATAGGGTTCCTCTCCAGGTGGTCCCCTACCACATACTAAAATTTCATCGAAATTGAACGATTGTTACGCGAGTTATCGTGCGGACGGGCGTACGCACACAACGCGTGACGTAATGAGGAAGATGGGAATCGCGACCATCTGCTCGCAAGAGTGTGGCGCATAAAACTTTAATAAGATCCACACAGAACGCGTGACGTAATGAGACAGATGGCGTGACCGCGCGCCAATATCTCAATCGCGAGCTTGTGACGTCATAAGATTTCTAAGCATGGGTAACATTAATGGAACGACGCCATGACACTCAAAACGAGGTAATTCGAGGTGGTTATTTAAACCACTAAACGAAATTTTCTCAAGTCGAGATCAAGCTAAATCGATTTCTAGTACCAGAAAACGGTAGGTTAATGACTTTTATCAAAATCCTTAGAACCGTTTTCAAAATAAAATTTTCATAGACACAAGAATTGCTCCTTTAAGGTGGACGTCAAGTAATTTTGCTTCTTTTTTTTTTTTTTTTTTTTTTGATTGGAGGTTTAACGACCACCGTGAGCAACGCAAGGGGCTATAAGCGGTCACCCGTCCCTAATTTAGGGTCACTGGGTCCAGGGAAGGGAGAGAACCAGTGCCGTAAGACAAACACAACATCCATGCCTCACCGGAATTCGAACCCGGACCCCGTTCGGACGAATGATCAGAGGCCATCGCTTAGACCACTGCGCCACCGGGGCGGCGTAATTTTGCTTCCTATACTGCCAATGGAAAAATTTCTGTACACATTTTCTGCACAATTAATGCGTTCCCAAGTATGAAAATTTGTACATCGATTAAAATATCTTCATTTTATAACGTGGAATACTTAATATTTTCTAAAACATAAACATAATTATGCAATCCAACATTTGTCTACAGACGTCATCAAAGTACAGGTCGCGCCATCTTATTTCTGGTTTCAACACCACCAAAGGAAACGTTATTGTTTTTTTAATATAATTATTGTTATATTTCAGAAAATGTTAAGTATTCCAAGTTATAATATGAAGTTATTTTAATCGATGTTCAAATTTCCATCCTTGGGAACACACTAATTGTGAAGGAAATGTATAGAAAAGTTTTCTCATTGGAAATATAGGAAGCAAAATTACTTGACGTCCACCTTAACAGCATGGGATAAGAGCGATGGAATGGATCCCGATTCTACGTTCCGACCTTTGACCCCATTTGTCCCATTTTCAACAAGTTTTCTCTCCAGGTGGGCCCCTACCACATACTAAAACTTCATCGAAATCGAACCATTTTTACACACGTTATGACGCATAAGGTCAATGGAATGCATCCCGTTCCTATGTCCTGACCTTTGACCCTTCTTCACCCATTTTCAATAGGGTTCGTCCCCAGGTGGTCCCCTACCACATACAAAAATTTCATCGAAATCGAAACATTTTTACGTGAGTTATCGTGCCAACGGACGGACAGACCGACGGAAAAAGCTGGAGCATATACGCTTCTTCAACCTACGGTTGAAAAGCGTAAAAAAGCTGCGCACAATGAAGACCATATTTCAACTTATGAAGTTGCTGGAACATTTTTAGCCATGATAGAATTAAAGTGAAATTGATACTGCTCTTCTCACCTCAAATGAAAAGAGTAGCATTAGTTCTGTTTAATAGATGTGACATATCCCTTTGAACCTGTAATTGACGGCTTTGTCAACGAACATGAACTAAGACTTCTGATTTGGCGATACACAAGAAGGCAAGTTTTCTTTTTTACGCTTTCCAACCGTAGGTTGAAGAAGCGTATATGCTCCAGCTTTGTCCGTCTATCCGTCAGAACGATAACTCGCGTAAAAATTGTTCGATTTCGATGAAATTTTAGTATGTGGAAGGAAATGACCTGGGGACGAATCCTGTTGAAAATGGACGAAATGGAGCCAAAGGTCACGACATAGGAGCGCGATCCGTTCCATTGTCCTTATGCGTCATAACTTGCGTGAAAATGGTTCCATTTCGATGAAATTGTACTATCTGGTAGGGGACTACCTGGGTACAAACCCTATTTAAAATGGGCGAAATGTGGTCAAAGTTAACGACATAGGAGCGGGATTATCTCCATTGTCCTTATGCGTCATAACTTGCGTAAAAATGGTTCCATATCGATGAAATTTTACTATGTGGTTTACTATGTGGTTTCGATGAAATTTTACTACATGGGTTTAAATTTTATTGAAAATGGACGTAATGGGGTCAAAGATCAGGACATAGAAGCCGGATCCATTCCTTTGCCCTTATGCGTCATAACGTATGTAAAAATGCTTCCATTGCGACAAAATTTTATCATGTTGTTCCAGAGGTACACTGAACAGGTTCTGTTGAATATCATCGAAATGGGGTTGAAGATCAGGACACAGGAGCGAGATTTATTCCACAGCCATTATCTTCATAACTTGATTAAAAATGCTTCGATTGCTTCAAAACTTTATCACGTTATTTCGGAGGTATACTGAATTGGTTCTGTTTAATATCATCGAAATGGGGGCAAAGGTTAAGACACAGGAGCGATATTTATTTCACATCCATTATCCTCATAACTTGAGTAATGATTACCGGCATGTTGGAAAGCGTATCATAATCAATGCATTGCATGATTTTACTAACTTGTTTATTATTCATCTCGCGATCCATTCCAATTAGAGTTTTTATAAATAATTAGAATTTTTGGATGCAGAAAGCATCCGAAAATTCTCATTATTTATTGATATTGAAAAGGATGAATTTTGAATGTTTTTAAAAATCGAATTTGTAGGTTGGTTTTCGAATTCCGAAAGTCTTATTTCTTTCAAGATTTGCTCATTTTCTGATGGTAAACAGTGTTTAATTGGGGAAGCGTAAGTCCTAAAATTTAACTGTCACCTCCATTAGATAGGACAAATGCTACTCTTTTCATGCGTGGCGAGAAGATTAGTATCTGTTTTATTCATTCTTTCACGTCTAAAAGTTGGTCTAGAAGTTTCATGATTTAAAACATCGTCTTTATTATGCGCAGCTTTTGTTTATTGCACACATCTTTTCAACCACTATGCTTCACGAATATCCTCATATAATAAGCTCACGTATTGTGTTCAAAATTAGAAAGAGTTTCGTTTTGTTCCGCAGTCGAAAACATAGTTCTCCTTTCACTTCTCTGCCTCATACTTTCCTGTAATCGAATTTCTGATGCTACACACTCTAAAGTAGTTCAGGATTCACAGTGACACTTCCGACGCATAATTAACATTTGTTGGAGACCGATGGTCACCAACATATTCCATTTCACCAGTGTTAAATTCAGTTTGTTGTTAAACTCATAACAATTTATGCCGACGCCAACTCGTTTCGACTTCTTTCCATGTCGCTACAGTTTTTCTGAGCTGAAAAATTAAGCGAACTCTGTCTTTTACAAAATCCAACGCATATTAAAGCACAGTATATTTGCACGACTGCTGTGCTATCTTACGTGGATGCAACTCTGTGCCATTTCTCGTCTTGATTCATAGAATTTTTCATCTAGGATTTCTGGTCTAAAAGATCCTAGTCGGAATTTCAGAAGTAAAGATGATCAATCCTAAAGCGTTTTCTTCTCACGTAATGCCACATTTAATAATCTCTTAAAATTCCTTCGGCTTATCTATTATGCAGAAGACAACAGCCAAATTTGTACCCTAAATTCTTCAAAATCTAAAGTTTCGCAGTAACGTTTAGCATTTTTGATTAGGAAGCTTGACAGGGATATGTTTAACGGTTTCATGAGTTCCAGGATATTTCTCATACGCGTTTACATATAAAGTATTTTATTGCCATTGAAAGGGTTTTGCACTAAATTGCAAATCCAACTTGAACAGCCCATGTATCTAAGAAATATGTCATTATTTTCTGGTATAATCGAACATTCTGTCGTTATCGAGGCCATTTCCGAAGGATCTGCAATGTCGCCTTCTTAGTTTACTTCCTTCATTTCCTTCACGTTAATATTATGCTTAAATTTTAAATGGCACACTAGTCGCGATATCAGATTTCTTTTGAAATTAAAAATTGTGTTACATTTCAAACATTCCCCTTTTCCTTCAATCCAGTACTCGTTTTGGACGAAAATATTCAAATTCTGCTCCGATTGATTTCGTGTTGAAATAATTCTAAAGTAAAATAGATTTGTTCAAGAATTTCAATTAGAGAAATTATTTTGTTCACAGTTATGTTACCTCTCATTTTGTAATGTGTATCACGACATCAATTAAACCTCAAATCACGAATAATTAATTAGATACTTGACACAACATATAATTGCACACTTTCTGTGTCCATCCGGTTTATTTGGTTTCATTTAATCCTTCAAAAGGCGGAAAGTAACTGGAATTGGAAGTGTTCAGGAATCTGAATATGAACCGAGAACGTCTGATGATTGGAGATCGACGAAAGTACCCATTGTTGGAATTCGCACAAATTATGTCTGGAGGACTGCAAATATAGAACGTATTAATTGCTTGCAACTCATATTGCGTCTCAAATATTTGCTTGTTGTGAAACAAGAAGACTTCGTATTCCGTAACTGAAGACACAGAGTACTTAAGACGGTGCCCTTTCACAAACGTTTTATACAAGGGAAAGTACAAATGCTTTGCCTATTAATGGAAGCTTAATAAGAAGCGCCTCATCTCAAGCGCACACAAATCTGTTGTTTCCAGGTTATTGTCGTAGATGGTTTTTTGCGTAAAGAAATCTCTCCCCTCTTGGGGGAGGATTTGTTTGGACCTCTGAATTGGAAGCATCGATTTGAAGCAGGGATTTTGACCTCTAGGGATTTGGAAGCATCTGAAATGATAATTATCATTAGAAATGGGACGAATCCTAAATTTTCTCGAATCTCTCGAATCCTTCGTATAAGAATATTATATGAAAAAAGGGAAAGAAAAGGCTTTTACTTAAAATTAAAAGTTTTTAATTGAAGCAAAATTTGAAATCTGTGTTTAATGAAAAACAAATTAAAGAATACAGTTTTCAAAAATTAACCCATGATTATTAAGAAAATACAAATGACATTTATAATTTACCTTTACTAAACGAAGTACATAATTCTTAAATGTTGAGGTTCATTTCCATTTTCTGAACATAATTTGTCAAAAAAATTATTTGAGTAACAATTCACATTTTTGGCCTTTTTTTTTAATAACAAAAGTTTCAAAACCTGTTTAAATCAAAGCAAGTGTAGAGGTGGGGACGATTATTTCAAGAGTTAATGTAGGTAAATACTAAACATAGAATACTACATTGAGTAAGTTCTTTCCAGAAAATGAAGAAAAATCAAAAACATTTTTGTTTTAAGAGTTAATAAAAACACTAAACACTGAACTCTTTCACTGCAATGTAAAAAAAGCAGAAACCTTTCATGGATACTTTTATTTAAAAACACTAGCTTTCGAGCTCGCTCTGTGTCTAGACTACTTCGTTTTTTATCAGCTATGACACCTGATGAGTTGAATAGTCTTTCTGACATTAATGTGGATGGTGGTGTGATTAACATTATTTTAGAGAATTTCCTCAAATTTTGATATTTTTTGTTGTCCTTCCAGTATTTAAAGATGTCCGCAGATGGTAGAAACAGTGTTTCTGCTAAGTAAGCACTTATTTCTTCTTCAGGAGACAAACTGTAAATCTACTCACTGCTGGTAGATGGTGTCATCAATTGGGAATAGAAAATCCACATGCTATGAATTCCTTCTTGAGTTGACGATTTTTGAGTGATATCTCTTTGACTTTGTTCTGATGACTGCAGATCACTGTCATCTTCTTGTAAAATACTATTATCAGAAATTTCAATGACCAGTGTTGATTTATTTACTTGCTCAAGGTTTTCTTTGCTCAAAAATACACTTCCTTTGAATCGGGGATCCAGTATAGTTCCAAGAGCGTACAATTTTCCTGTCTCAACAGACTGATGGCGCCTTTTTACAGATGTAAGCAAGCCATTTAAAAAACCTCTGTACGGAACCTACAGTTGATTTAATGTTTTGTAGAATACTAATGGTGCTATTCACTAAAGAAATTATTTCTGAGATTGGTACTTCGCTGGAACTGGCCACAAATGTAGCTCTATCGAACCAATCTAGGATTCGTATCACTTCTTTTATAGTTGTCCACTGTCAAGTACTAAGATCTACCTGAAAATTTAACTCTGAAGCAGATGCTAAAACAGCTTGCTTTTGTTCTATGAGACGCATGAGCATGCGAAGCTGAGAATTCCATCTAGTCGGTTCGTCTTGTATCAAACAATGGGTTTTAAGGCTTAGCTTAGCTTGAGAAGCTCGTAAGGCTTTCACGGCTCTAGAAAAGTGCTTGAAATGTCCCACAATACTCCGGCAGATTGACATTATTTCATTAAATTCACTGTTGTTCAGTAAACCATCTTTGAGAACTAATTGAAATGTATGAGCAAGACATGGCAAATGATCAAATGTACTGCGTTCTAAAGCTGCAACCATATTAGGCCCATTGTCTTTCATGAAACACTAAACGTTTTCTGAGAGATTCCATTGTTTCATAGTGTTGGTAATGAAAGTTTCGATTGCAGGTGCTGTATGCGAAACTTCTGCAAATGGAATGCATTCTAAGCACAAGTAATGATACTCAAAGTTTTCATCTATGAAGTGAACTGTGAAATTCAGGTAATCGTCAGAAGATGTTGATGCCCACATGTCTGTTGTGACTGCAATAAATTCGGTTTTATCTAAAATATTATCAACTTTTATTTTTTCTTCTTCATACAACTCTGGAATTACCTTTCGGGCAAAGTGTTTCCTGCATGCGATGATATATCTTGGCTCAAGGTGGTTTATCAACTTTTTAAAAACTTTATCTTCTACTATGGACAATGGTTGGTTATTTTTGCAGATCATTTCGGCGACTGATCTAGTAATTGTTTCAGTTCTTTTGTGTCCAGGTTTAAAACTTTGCATTTCATCAACAAATGCTTTCCGAGTTGGTAAATTAGAAGATAATGTTTCGCGTTTTACAAGGGCTGCTTCGAAAGGGCTTTGTTCTCCATAAAAAGCTGCTGAATCCGAACTAATAGTTGAACTAACGGATGCAAGATTCCCGGCAGCTGGATCATTATTGTCTTCCAATTGGGAGTCAACTCTGACAGTCAAAGGGCTTAAGGTGAAGCTGGAGTCTGTAATGGGGATGGGGAACTTCTATCTTTAGTTCTTGAAATTTGGATGAACGTTTGGCTTTCAAATGCTTCCACATTGCTGAAGTAGTATATGATCCTTTTCCTCTGGATATTTTTGCAGAACATAGACTGCAATTTACATAATTTTCATCATCCGAAATTTGGAAATAGTTCCAGATATTAGAAGATGCTTCAGATGATGTTATCTTATGGGTTGACATTCGTTGCAGGTTATAGGAGATGCGATGGTTGTGTGACAGGCACAAGGTAAATTGCTCCTAAGTATGCGTAAATGCTGTGGTTGGCATAGAAACTACGTAGGAATAAAAGCAATAAAGCGATAGAAACGCTGAGATTGAGACAAGAAATACAGACCGGATAACGACGAGCGTATACTGATAGCGTGTGCAGGTGAGACGCTGCAGAGAGGGGAGTAGATCTTTTAATAAAACCGCTGAGCTGTAGACAGAGCAACTTGAGTCATGTGCACCACGCTGTTTAAGGTCACACTCTCCACTCCGTTCTCCCACTCGTTACCACGGTAACGGCTGCCGGGAAAGAGATAAAATATGCCTAAGTCACTTTTCCCACTATACTTGAGGTATGGCGGCTAAGGCACTGTCTGATGGGAGACGCCAGTCGCTTTGACGGTTGGTCTCTGTGTTTGGCTGAACATTTTCTTTACTGTTGCATATGGTTTGGAAGTACACTGACGGAAAAAAATTCCCAACACCACGAAAAAATAGTTGTAGAGGAATGAAATCGCGGCAATACATTTGTATAGGTAACATATTTAGTTGATTAAGGTTTCAAGATCACAGCTTAATGTAAGCGCGAGAAGAGCCATTTTAAATGTGAAATGCTGGTACATTAATAACCGGTGTAACCTCCAGAATGTTGAATGCAATCATGCAAACGTTCATGCATTGTGTCGTACAGGTGCTGGATGTCAGTTTGTGGGATGGAGTTCCATGCCTGTTGCACTTGGTCGGTGGTGCACATTATTTCCTTAAATTCACTCTTGTTCAGTAAACCATCTTTGAGAACTAATTGAAATGTATGAGCAAGGCATGGCAAATGATCAAACCGCTGAGCTGGATAACGACGCTGAGCTGAAATCCGATGAAAGCCGGTTCTGATGAAAGCCGGTTCAGCCTGGGTGCCAGTGATGGCCGTGTGTTGGTTAGAAGGAGGCCAGGTGAGCGCCTGCAACTAACCTGTCCGCGTCCGAGGCACACTGGACCTACACCTAGACCACAGACCGGATAACGACGAGCGTATACTGATAGCGTGTGCAAGTGAGTTCACGTCATAGATGACAACTTTGAGTATCATTACTTGTGCTTAGAATGCGTTCTATTTTGCAGAAGTTTTGCATACAGCACCTGCAATCAAAACTTTCATTACCAACACATCATTTGCCATGCCTTGCTCATACATTTCAATTAGTTCTCAAAGATGGTTTACTGAACAAGAGTGAATTTAAGGAAATAATGTCAACCTGCCGGAATAGTGTGGGACATTTCAATCACTTTTCTAGAGCCATGAAAGCCTTACGAGTGCTCCTGCTGTCATAGGAAATTGCTCCCCATACCATAACTCCAGGTGTAGGTCCAGTGTGTCTCGGCCGCAGACACGTTGGTTGCAGGCGCTCACCTGGCCTCCTTCTAATCAACACACGGCCATCACTGGCACCCAGGCAGAACCGGCTTTCATCAGAAAACACAACAGATCTCTACTCCGTCCTCCAATGAGCTCTAGCTTGACACCACTGACGTCGCAAACGGCAGTGGTTTGGCGTAACTGGGCTGAACATTTTCTTCACTGTTGCATATGGTTTGGAAGTACAATAACAAGCTATTTCAAATAGCTGTGTACACACTGTAGGCGATCTTCTTGGATTGATTTCTAATGGCAGAACTCGTCATGCTGACAAAATTCGAACAAATATCGCTCTAGAACAAGCTTCATACGCCAAGTTTTTTAGGTTAAGATTCAAAAGATTCGAATGACGAAAAAAGCGCGAAGACCTCGAGTTTTCGAATGTCGAATCTTTTCAAAATTCGCGAATTCGAGGATTCAAATGCCTTATCCCTAATTATCATATTGATCCGAGTCGCTCTCTTTCAGTCTTGCTGCTGAAATTTAGCTGGAAAGGTAAATTTCTCCGATGAAAAAGGTAAGACGTATTTGTAATGACACTGAATGCCCAAATTATTGCGTATACTCTGATAACAATGTGCAAAGTAGAAGTATGGCATCCAGTCACGTGGAACGCTGAAATTGGCTATCCCGATGAATAAACCAGGTCTGTACGCAATGGAAACCAGTTAAATAATCATGAGTAATGTGACGTGCCTGCCCAGCAGGACGCCCACGACATAAAGGCAGATAGCAGCGATAAGAAACGTTCGAGTAGCTCAATTGGTAGAGCGACTTCTTCCGGAATGAGGAGATCCGGGTTCGAGCACCGGCGTGGAAAAAATGAAGAAGAAATTTACTTCGTTATAGTAAATAAAGCGACGTAAGTGTCTTCGACCGTGGCCAAATAATAGCTGCTAGTAAGACCGGTTGTTTAATTACAGCAACTTCTTAGCAGCTGGGATTTCCACATCAGGCCGTCGTACGTGCATACAAGAACGACGTGAAATGCGGCAAAACTTCCAAGCAACAGGAGAAACGTGACCGTAAGCGTGCAGTTGACTCTCGAAGTAAGTTTGGATCGGAACAAGGGATCGCACGGCCACCGCGTAGTAGATAACGTCGGAATTTGATGAGGGCGCGTCCACCCAAGCATATGCATAAAGACAATCCGTTGTGCCATGGAAAAATCAGCTATCGAAATCGATGTCCACATCGTGGTCTCTTGTTAACAGTAAAGTCGAAAGACTATGCTCCAGTTTGCAATGGGCGATCGAAATTGAAGTGCTGAGGCCTGGAAACACATCTTCTAGTTTATTGAATCGGGGTTTGAACTCTGTCACACTTATGGGAAGGTGTTAGTGTGTGTGGCTTAAAGCGCATAAAGCGATGGACCCATGATGCCGATATAGCGTCATACAGGCAGGAAGAGGAGCTGTAACGGTTTGGTGTAAGTTTACACGGGCTCCTTTGGGGCCTCCGTCTCTGGTAAAAGTTACGTGAACTTCCTCGTCTACGATCTAAGTGAATACCCTCGCTGGCCACCCTTTACCCAACGATTCCCTTTTGGCACCATAACGCCAGTTTTAACTAGAACAACGCCACGCCGCATGTTTCCAGTGTGGCGACCAATTGGCTCCAGGATCATTCAAGCAAATTTATCGCTCTCGAATGTGCCCCCTGTATCGCCGGAACTCAATCCCATTGTGGATTTGTCGGACGAATGGGAAAATTTCTTCTAGCCCGCCAACCCCCATTGGAAACTATGGATGATCTACCACAGGAGGTCCTGGCTCCACGAGTGGCTATACCACCTCCATGCTCTCCGTTACCTCATTGAGTTTCAACCAAGACCTGGCTGCTGTTGTGAGCGCAAAAGGTTTAAACACGTTATTAAGGTAAGTGCATATAATAATTATTTCCATTTGGTGTATACAACTCCTGAAATTGAAATATATGCTGATTTTTGCTGGCCGAGGAATGTCTTGTGGTTCACAAATATGTGTCAAAATATTTTGATGTACTATGTATGCTTTCGCTAACTCGTACCTTGTTATAACGATTCATTGATACAAAATCACTTATCCTTTACTTGCACTGAAGTTATGAAACATTACGTCATCCAATTCTGTACTTTATAGATATAATTATGGCATCTTCTGCCCAACAGGTGTGTTGCATCATTGAACTGATTCCCTTCTCGTTATTTAAAAACTGTGCTTCCAGTTGATTTTTTGAATTCCAGTTTGAGCATTTGTGTTGCCTTTAAAATTATTAGTTACCGGGACATAATATACCCACGAAGTAGAACTCAACACACTCGACACATAAATGCCAAACCAGGTAGAAAAAGTGCCTCTTTGGAACACCTAAACTGAAAATAGCACAATTTTGAAATTTAGGAGGGGAAATAAATTGAAAACACAGCTTTTTTCTGATGATTCCATACATAATGTTAATCGCTGTCCTTATTCGTATCATGACGCAAGGTGATGTCAATTATTATTTAAAATGCAACAAAAATACCCGACGTTGCTCTGGTTTCACAAAAAATACATGAATCGACTTCTGGGGCAGCGGTTTCCCAATTTTTTTGAAATTATGAGTAGGTTATGTTGCATGGAAGAAACTAATTAAATATGTTCGGGTAATGAAAAGAAAGGGATTTAAAAATGAAAAAAACAATCTATGCTTGTGTCTGCATAAATGAATGGCTTAAAAGAGTAGTTCTTTATTGTCTGTAAATGTAGGAAATTTGAAATATTTAAAACATTTACATTTTCCTAACGCACTGAAAACCAGGTACGGACTGGGCCACCGGGAGCGGGCCAATTCCCGGTCGGCTGCCATATTCTGGGTCGGTAAACCCTATGCTAACTCAAGGGAGAGAAAAATGTACATACATACACTGCTGGACAATTGCTAAGGACGGATCAACAACGGCTATATAGCGCATAAAAACGTAAGTGTGGTTGGATGCCAAGTGAAGTAAAATAATGTCAGAATGCCAGGACATTACAAGAAAGACAGTTTAATGGGCTCTGAAATCCAGAAGGCTTTGGAACGTGTTCAAGGGACAAACAGGCCATTTTGTGCAAAATACGTTAAGCGTGAAAAAAATGCAATTACCGTCCGCAGGCGTTCCGGCGTAAGATGTCAATACGGGATGTGGCCACCATGAAGGGCGATGCAAGATTCCACACGTCATGTCATGCTTTGCACAACATTATCAAGCAGCTGTTGTGGTAAATTATCCCATTCCTCTGACAGTGCACGAATGAGGGTGTCCTTGTTTATTGGAGGGCATTGGCGACCAGCAAGACACCTCCACAAAGCATCCCACACATTTTCAATGGGATTCACAACTGGCGAACGTGCTGGCCATAAGAGGCGTTGAATATCCTCGCTCTCAAGACACTCCTGGACAGCGACTGTTCGATGACATGTTGCGCTGTCTTCCATGAAAATGAATCTATCACCGACAGCACCACGGAACATGCGAACATGATGTAGCAGAACATCATTAATGTATCGTTGGCCAGTCATAGTCCCAGTTGGAAGCACATAGACAGACGTACGGCCATTGATCATGATGCCAGCCCATACCATGGCACTACATGTCGGATATCAGTCCCGTTCCTGTATGTTTGCTGGACAATATGCAGTACCACTATCACGCCAGATCAGTTGTCGTCGACAATCAGACGATAGACTGTATCTACTCTCATCTGAGAAGAGGACAGCAGACCAGTCGTTATCAGTCCAATTACGATGTTGATGGCACCATTGCAAACGGGCGGTACGGTGACGTCTGGACAATGGGATGCACAAGACAGGACGGCGGGCGTATAGTCCTCCTTCATGCAAACGTCTGGCGACAGGTTTTTCGGGAGATCCGCTTGCCAGTAGCAGCCATAAACTGATTTGCTACCTCACTAGCTTTGCTGCGCCGGTGTCTTTTTGTTGATAGCACTATGAACCGATCTTCTGCAGGTGTCGTACTGCAAACACGACCTCCCCGGTGACGTTTGCTACACTCTCCATTTGTTTGAAATGATTTCCAAAGCCTTGAAACAACACTGTGGCTGTCGTCAAACTCCCTGGCAACATCTGTTGTTTTTCGCCCTTCTTCAATCTTGCCAATAATACGGCCACGCGTAAAATCATCTAGGTGATGTCGGGAAGACATACTGAAAATTGCAAGTTCGTCAATTGATTCTTTCCGTTTCAACTTTGCGTTTGAACAACAACGGTCAATACGCGTCAAATCCTTTATATCTCTTATCAGCGCTATGACGTCACGAACAAGTTCGGTAATCCAAACTTTGCATACGCACAACACGTCTTACTGTATCCCGCACTTATGCTAATTTCCACATTTTCCTGCCTTCCATTTTATGGTTGCTATCGTTGCTATTGTCATCCGTCCTTTGCAATTGTCAGGCAGTGTACTTGCACTTCAATATTCTTGTAAAAGAAAAGCAAGTAATGCTAAACGAATAAAGTTTGTCTACCATAACAAACTGGCTACGCGCTGTTGACGTCAAAAGTAGGAGGTGGTCACAATAATGTGACTCGACTGTGTGTAGATATATATATATCTATATATATAAATTTTCGGCTGCCCATCGATGGTCTGTCCTTCTGGCAGTATGACCAGCCCATTGCCATTTCAGGGATTTAACTCTGATTATGATGTCTTCCAATCTTGTCATTTTTCGGATCCACGAGTTCCTCTTCTTATCTCTCCTGGTTACACCAAGCATGCACCTCTCCATGCTACTTTGAGTTGTCTGCAGCCTTTGTATGTCTCTTTTAGTTAAGGTCCACATCTTTGCACCATACGTAAGCAATGGAAGGATGCATTGATCAAACACTTTTCTCTTAAGACATAATAGCATATTGCTCTTAAAAAGTATACTGTTTCTTCCAAAAGCTCTCCAGGCGAGTTTTATACGCCAAAACATTTCTTCATCATTGTGACCCTCACTTGATATCTTCTGTCCAAGATAAACGTACGTCGCTGTTATCTCCAGCTTTTATCCATCAATCGATAAATCTTCATTTCTTGTAAAAGCATTGTACATCACTTTTGTTTTCTGAAAGTTAATTTTTAATCCCACTTCTTTACTCTTGTCAGCAAGTTCCTGGATCATGCTCTGCAGCTTTTATGGGGTAGTTGCAAAATTGACTACGTCATATATATGCTTTTTCTTTTTTGTACGATATCTGTATCTGATTTGCTACTTTATGGGCCTTCCAGTTACACGAATTCTTGAATTGCATTTCCGGAATATCTGTCAAATAAGTCTTTTTCAACTTGAAAGTAATTAAGTAAAAATTAATTTTAACATGCTTTAATTTTTATCACTTTATAAGTTTGCACTGAAGTTCTGAACATTTTCAATTTTCTCATGATATTTTTTTTGGTAATTATTTTATTGATGGTTAAGTACAAAAAGAAAACAAATTTTGCAAATTTGGAGTTCCATTTTCACTAAAACACAAGAAGCTAGTACAAATTCTGAATTCAGTTATCTCAATAAAATTTACACAAGAATGGAATAGTCTTCTCCAGTCTCACTCAGAGAACGTCTGTTGCTTCTCGGCAACTGAAGTAATTCTTTTCTTATACTACATTTCACTAGAAAACTGCGGTGTGTCCGGGAAAATGGGTAAATTGTTGTTAAATGTTATTGTCTCAATGCAGAAAAACCTCAGTGATTTGTAGACTAGTGTTGAAAAGATGTTTAAACACTAAACGGTAATGTTGACATAACTTTGGAAGGGGGGGGGGTTAAGTATCTTTGTCAATTTTCTCAAAAGTGGGCAGCTGAAAATTAAATTCCAGGGCCTTTTATTTAGCGCCAGTCCGTCACCACTGAAAACAGTGTAACACACAATATTTCCGAAGAGAAAGTATGTTTATCGAAGAGTCTGGCTCAACAGCGTTCAATGCTCTTTTATTTGGAGCTCAGATGAAGAGGATTTTATTTTCACCAAATCGGGAGCAAATAACATAGAGCTAGTTCGTCAAGATAAAATAAATAAATAAATATTTAAGAGGAGGTAGGAGAATTAATGAACAAATTAACAGCAATGTTAAACTTTGAAGAAATGAAATGCGAGTAAAGTGGCATTTCTTTCACACTCCATTTCAGTGTTCAGTTCGCATTGCATTAAAATATATTTCCTCTCTAAACAAATCGCGGAACTAATGTTTCTTAAATGGTAGAAATATTCATAACCCGCGATATACAGTGAGCCCCGGTGTGAAAAATCAACAAACCCGTAGGCAACTTCCTCGGAAAGACACACACGCAAGAATTTGGTAGTCGAAAACATTAAACAGCAAAATCTGATTCAAAATTGTAAATCGAGCGCGTTATGTCAAATTCCAAACAATGGTTGACGAAACCGAATCAGATTCTTCACGTAAAAATGGCTTCGAACTACACTGCCGGACAATCGCTAAGGACGGATGACAATAGCAACGATAGCAACCATAAAATGGAAGGCAGGAAAATGTGGAAATTAGCATAAGTGCGGGATACAGTAAGACGTGTTGTGGGTATGCAAATTTTGGATTGCCGAATTTGTTCGTGACGTCATAGCGCTGATAAGAGATATAAAGGATTTTTTTTTATTGGAGGTTTAACGACCACCGTGAGCAACTCAAATGGGCTATAAGCAGTCGCCCGTCCCTAATTTAGGGTCACTGGTTCCAGGGAAGGGAGAGATCCAGTGCCGAAAGACAAACACAACATCCATGCCTGACCGGGATTCGAACCCGGACCCCTTACGGACGAATGATCAGAGGCCAGCGCCTTAGACCACTGCGCCACCGGGGCGGCATAAAGGATTTGACGCGTATTGACCGGTGTTGTTCAAACGCAAAGTTGAAAGGGAAAGAATCAATTGACGACCTTGCAATTTTCAGTATGTCTTCCCGACATCACCTAGATGATTTTACGCGTGGCCGTATTATTGGCAAGACTGAAGAAGAGCGAAAAATAACAGATGTTGCCAGGGAGTTCGACGTCAGCCACAGTGCTGCTTCAAGGCTTTGGAAATCATTTCAAACAAATGGAGAGTGTAGCAAACGTCACGGGGGAGGTCGTGTTTGCAGTACGACACCTGCAGAAGATCGGTACATAGTGCTATCAACAAAAAGACACCGGCGCAGCACAGCTAGTGAGGTAGCAAATCAGTTTATGGCTGCTACTGGCAAGCGGATCTCCCGAAAAACTGTCGCCAGACGTTTGCATGAAGGAGGACTATACGCCCGCCGTCCTGTTGTGTGCATTCCATTGTCCAGACGTCACCGTACCACCCGTTTGCAATGGTGCCATCAACATCGCAATTGGACTGATAACGACTGGTCTGCTGTCCTCTTCTCAGATGAGAGTAGATACAGTCTATCGTCTGATTGTCGACGACAACTGATCTGGCGTGATAGTGGTACTGCATATTGTCCAGCAAACATACAGGAAAGGGACCGATATCCGACATGTAGTGTCATGGTATGGGCTGGCATCATGATCAATGGCCGCACGTCCCTCTATGTGCTTCCAACTGGGACTATGACTGGCCAACGATACATTAATGATGTTCTGCTACCTCATGTTCGCATGTTCCGTGACGCTGTCGGTGATAGATTCATTTTCATGGACGACAACGCAACATGTCGTCGAACAGTTGCTGTCCAGGAGTGTCTTGAGAGCGAGGATATTCAACGCCTCGTATGGCCAGCACGTTCTTCAGATGTGAATCCCATTGAAAATGTGTGGGATGCTTTGGGGAGGAGTCTTGCAGGTCGCCAATGCGCTCCAATAAACAAGGACACCCTCATCCGTGCACTGACAGAAGACTGGAATAAATTACCCCAACAGCTGCTTGATAATGTTGTGCAAAGCATGACACGACGTGTGGAATCTTGCATCGCCCTCCATGGTAGCCATATCCCGTATTGACATCTTACGCCGGAACGCCTGCGGACGGTAATTGCATTTTTTTAACGTTTACGTATTCTGCACAAAATGGCCTGTTTGTCCCTTGAACACGTTCCAAAGCCTTCTGGATTTCAGAGCACAATAAATTGTCTTTCTTGTAATGTCCTGGCATTCTGACATTATTTTATTTTACTTAGCATCCAACCACACTTATTTTTTTATGCGCTATATAGCCGTTTATGATCCGTCCTTAGCAATTGTCCAGCAGTGTATAAATATAATGCATAGTAACACAATCGGAGATGCAATCGGGTTTGTTGAAACGTCAACAAACCCGCGGGCAACTGTGACGGAGACACGCATCAGAAGTCTAACACAGTAAACAAAAAGTGCAAATTTCTAATTGTTAATAGTGCGCGTTATGTCAAATTCGAAGCAAAGCTAGAAAAAACCTAGTCAAAATTCTCTTGTAGAAATAGATTGAAACTACAGTCATTTGCAAAAGTTTAAGACCACCTGTCAATTTATTGAAAATTAAGATTTTCAAAGAGCCAACTAATTGCTAATCAGAGATACTTGAAAAAATGACACCACAGATGAATACTTATATCCTTTAGAACACAAAATGACCGAATTTTGTACCTACACCTTTGTTTTTTTATAATGAACAGAATACCGTGTAGTATACTCTCAATGAGGGATTTGCAGAAGTCACTTGAAATGTCTTTGCACAACACGTACTTTATCGCCCCAAACAAAGCTTGGGAATTTGATAGCTGTTTTTCTGCTACCTTTTCTTTTAAAATGGTCCACAGATTTTCGATGGGACAAAGGTCGAGACTATTACCGTGCTAGTCAAGAACAGTTATGTTTTCCCTCTGCAGGTGGTCCTTTACTGTCTCTGATTCGTGGGATGGAGCACCACTATGCATAAAGATGGTGCATCTGTACATATGCGTTAACATTCTCACGCTACATTTCCACATAAAAGGACCAGTCAATGAGTGCCGGTCGGCAAAAAGGACAATGAAGCAGTTCTGGATGCTGATATAGCACCCCATAACATCTGACTAGGCTGATATCTCACGGTGCTAACGGTGTATTTTTCATCAAACCTTCTGCCTTTTGGTCGTCGAACAAGTGCTTCATGTGATTCAAATTGACGCACAGTTGATTCACCGAAAAAAATAACTTGGATACAATTTTCAGCTGTCCACGCGAACTGGAGTTTCTTCTTTTTTGTGACAGAGTTAGTCTAGGTTCACGTGAGGTTTATTAGAATTCAATCAAGAATCTTTGTTAAGACGTCGGGAAACAGTGATGATACTAATATCAGACCCTTTTGAGTGTGGAAAAGCTTTGATTTTCTTGCACGAACTTCTCGGAACTGCTTGTTTCCTTCGGATGTACACTTCTCCTTCGGTTGCTAAATTCACCTGCATCTCGATATTTCATGATAGTATTATGAATAGCAGTCTCGCTCACATTCACCTTTCTTGTTATGTCACGATCAGAGTATCCTTCATGATATAAAGTTACAATTTGTGACATAGTAACACTTATTGACGCTTGTTCGACCATTTTTTTTTTGCAATGTATACAGTCCAGTCACATTATTGTGACCGCCTCCTGCTTTTGAAGTCAACAGCGCTTAGCCAATGAAAGAAGGCGCGTGTCGTGAGCTGGCTTCGAGGGTATATAAGGTGTGATGTAGGCATTCTGAAAACATATCACTCCTTGCTGTCATCCATAAAAGCAGTGATTTATCATATTTGCAAAAAGGGATGATCATCGGCTTTCGGTCCAAGGGTGGCACTATTTCTGAAGCAGAGCTGTTTGTGAACGGTTCGCGGCGTGCTGCTGTGGTTAAAGTGTATCGTGATTGGAGGAATGGCACCATTGGGAGTAAGTGACGTTGAAACTGCGGAGCACCACGTGACATTGATGTTGTAGGTGAACGTCGGCTTCGAAGGTGCGTGAAGGCCGATCGACAAGTTACAGCAGAACAACTCACTGCCCGACTGAACCAGGGGGCTATCGGAAGTGTGTCTAAAACGACAGATCAGCAAACACTGCTGCGTATGGCGCTCCGATTCAGACAAATGGTCACTACACCTCTGCTAACGAAGGTGCATCGGCAAAAAAGGCTTACATTTGCACCGCAGTATCGGAATTGGACCTCTGGCAAAGGATTGCCTTATCCGATGAGTCACGTATTCTGTTTCATCGAACAGATGTATGTTGTCGTATAAGGCGAGAAACATTGAAGAATAAACATTTCTGGAAGAACACAAGCTGGTGGGAGCAGCGTTATGGTCTGGGGAATGGTTTCGTGGCACTCCTGGGTCCACGCATACCTGTAGAAGGCACTATGGACCGAATTCGTTATGAATCTATCCTTGCAGACCACGTACACCCATACATGCTGATTATCTTCTCTGGGGCGGAAGGGATCTTCCAGCACGACAATGGGGAGCTAGAAATGTCCGAGAGTGGTTGAAAGAGGACGTTGAAGATTTCAAGGTACCGCCCTGGCCCCCTAATTCCCCAGACCTAAACCCAATTGAGCATCTGTGTGACCATCTCGATCGTGTTGTTCGCTCTATGGATTCTCCACCAAGCTCCCTCCAGCAGCTGTCACATGCACTACAGTCAGCATGGCTCCACATACCTGTGAACACTTTCCAACACATTATTGAGTCAGTCCCAGCTCGTCTAGCTGCTGTCCGCGCTGCACACAGCGGTTACTCTGGATATTAGCTGGTGGTCACAATAATGTGTCTCGATCGCGTAGAAGGTACGTACAATACCTGTTAGCATGAAAACCAGAAGCAATCTGACGCTCGCATGCTTTCCTCAACTCGATCAACAGCTGTCGCTGTAGGATGATGTAACACCTAGAGGAAATTAAGGAAGTTGAGTAATACGGACAGTAGCTTACGCAATCGGCAGAAATCTAACACCAACAGGTGGTCTTTAACTTTTGCAAGTGACTTTATTTACAGTGAGTAGTAACACACAGAAAGCCGTGGTCTGAAACGAAAATAAACGCACCTGCAACTGCGGCGGAATGATACAGATCAAAGTGCATCCCAAAAAAGTTGGGCACAATCTGTCGATATCTTCACTTCTATTTTCCCGTAGTGGTTCTCCGTCATGGGTTTATAGTTTTCCTCTGTCTCGATAACGTCATCCGTACGTATGCGAAAACTTGGTAAAATAAGTTACTACGCCAATGAAAAAGTGTTGTTTTTTTTAACAGCTTCTAACAAGTTTAGCATGAGGTTCTCATAATTTACGCAAGCATGCAAAGAGATACTGTTACGTTTGTGTAAAATGTAATGAAATTGTGACGTATATTATAAATTAACTTTCCTTTTTAGTTTCTTTCCCTATGTAAATCTTGAGTTTATTCTCAGTTATTCTTCACTCTTAATGTAATATCTTTTCTCTAAAACAAATACGTTTGGCAACACAATTGAGGTTTAATGCACGTGACGTATGCCTGAGATAAGATAAGAACGAGAGATAAAAACGACGACAAAACTGTGAGAGCGTTGTGCTAAGAGCTGTGAAGCTGTGTGGTGTGTTTAAATATTGATATCGTTCTGTTATGGACGTACTACAACCTTGAATAATGCATCTTTTCCGTAAGTTTGACTTCTGTTGTTTACATGTTCTGTCCGGCCGTTAAGGTTTCTTTCATTTTGGAACTATTTCTTAGTATGTTGATGTTTCAAATTACCGTAGAAGTACGAAAAGACTTCTACCTTATAAAATATATATATTGGTTACTAGTATAATGGGATATTATTTTGTGTAAGAAATGAGCTACTGTTGTGTCATCTCATGGGGCATAAAAACACAACACCAAATATCAATAATGGTTGAAAGCTTTAAAAATTCAGTAAATTAATTACATATCTGTAAATTCAAATTTAAAACAAAAGAAACAAGAAAGATGACACCGAATTTTCGGATGTAATAAGCACGTCTTTTGAATCCGTTCTGACGCGAATTAAATTTATCAAAGCTATTCAAAATCAATGGAGCCGGTTTGGAAAACAATCAACTGGTTCCAACAATTTATAAAACATCCAGAAATAGAAACATTTACTTAGTTCCACCAACGGTTAAAAAGCATGTTACGAAAATTAACAAATGACAAACAAAAAGCTTCTCATACTACAAGGATGGTACCAGAGAAAAAGATATTTTCAAATCGAACAGTTAAAAAAAGAAATATTGAAAAAGGAAACATTATATAAGTTTGCGTCTGCTAGCGGAAGAATCGTCATAGCGGAAAATGTTGAAAATAGGCGATACTTATTCTTCGTGGAAAAAGCGTTCGACCTTTGCGCAGCCGGTGAGAAATCTTTGCATTTCTTAAAGAGGATAATGCTCCACATCTCTGTTGTAGCGAATGTCATACAGTGAAGAAGAAATTTCTCAATAGCGTTTTTCGAAACGGCGATGCAGCTGCAAACTGAAGTACACAAACACCACCTACCGACAGAACTGTGAACTACAAAATTCCTCATATACTAGCCTTAAGTGCTCTACAAGGGAAATGACACCCTGTGTGGAAAGAATTTTTTAAATCGTACATGTAAAAACAGTGATATTGAGAAAAACAGAAAAGCGTATGCCCCTCTAGCGGCGAAATTGAGCACTATTTTGGAAAGAAAATACACATACAGTTTGCTTAGGTAATAAGTATCTGACCGAAGAAAGAAGTTTTTCAATCGGGTTTTTGGTCCAGCAGGTATTGCTGTAAACGGAAACGTGAACTTACGCCTTCTGATGGCAGACGTGTGCGCTACGAAAAATTTGAAATTATATGAGAAATATTTCCCCACGGATATGCTCTCCAACAAAAAAATAATTTTTCAAATCTGACTTTTAGAAGCAGAGATATCGACAAAAATAAGATATGCCTTTACCCCTACTGGTGGAAAAACCATGCATAATTTTAAGAAGAAAGTATTCTGAAAAGGTCTTTCGAAGGGAGCGGTATCGGTCAACGAAATAATTTTTTCAATCGAGGTTTCAAGAGCTCATAATTTGCTATCAAAATAGCAGACGCAGAAATTAACACCTACGCCGTCTGGTGGTTAAACCACTCTTTATCAAATATTAGAAATTATAGGCAAAACATTTCCTATCAGCAGCTGTATCCGGCGCAGAAAGAAGTTTCCTAATCGGAATTTTAGAAGCAGAGATATCGGGGGAAAATGCAATTTACGTTTACGCACCCCAGCGGAAAGTCTATGTATTACTTGAAAATTTTAAATTATATAAGAGCATTTTACACCGGAAACGCTATCTAACAATAAAAGTAATTTTTCAAATCTGACTCTTAGAAGCAGAGATATTGACAGAAATAGGGTATCCATCTACGCCCCCTGGCGGGGAAACCATACATGATTCTAAGAAGAAAATATTCTCAAACGTTTATCGACATGAGCGGTATCGATCTACGAAAGAATTTTCTCAATCGAGATTTTAGAAGCTCAGATTTTAATGGGAGTACGTACGAAGCAGAAATTAACGCTTACGCTCTCTGGTAGCCAAACCATATTTTATAAAAAAATTAGAAATTACAATCAAAACATTTCCCCCGGGGAGCTGTATACGGCGCAAGTAAAATTCTTCAAATCGGAGTTTTAGAAGCAGAGATATCGGGGAAAGCGCCATTTACCTTTACTCCCCTAGCGGAAAGTCAATGATTTAATTGAAAATTTTGAATTTATATAAAAAACATGTAGCACCGGAAACTATATGCAACAAAGAAGAAATTTTTGAATTTGGACCATTAGAAGCAGATATATTGATAATAATAAGATACACATCTACGCCCCTGGAGGAGAAACCATGCATTAGTTTAAGAATAAAATTTTCCGTAATGGTTTGTTGACGTAAGTAGTATCGGTCCACAAAATAATTTTTCAATCAAGATTTTAGAAGCTCAGATTTTGTTGCAAATACATCAGAAGCAGAAATTAACACTCATGCCCCCTTACACCAACAATTATAAATTATGTGCAAAAAATTTCCCATCCGGAGCTATATCCGCTGCAGAAATCATTTTTCAAATCTGAGTTTTAGAAGAAGAGATATCGGGGAAAACGTAATTTAATTTTACCCCCTTTAGCGGAGAATATATGCGTAACTTGAAAAAGTGACTATACCTAAAATAATCTTCGATATCAGTGGAATCGAAAGGCAAAATATTTTTTTGAATTAGATGTTTAGAAGCAAATGTATGGAATAAAATGTATTTTAAATTCGATATAATCTGCATTTACGCCCTCTAGCGGAGAAATTGTGTATCGTAAAAAAATTAAAATAAAGGGTTATTCGCACATTTCCAGCTTCCTAATGCAAAAAGCATTTTTCAAATAGGACTATTAGTTGCATAGATATCTTGTCTATAGACGGAGAAACTGACGGAGAAACCGATAACATGAGCACGATCTTTTTAAAAATGACGTGCTAAAAACGAGCAGGTTTCAAGGTGCTCACACGCCATCCTGTTGCCTTGCTTGTTTGACCCAAATTCGAAATCTCTACGATCAGTATTTTCTTCTGTAGGCCACAGACAAGGCAATTTTATTATTATAGTACACTTCTTTTAAAAGTATGGTAAAATATTTTGTATGTCTCAAACACTGAATTCTCATGGAACGGTCGTTTCTTTATATGACCGTAGATTTATTTATTTATTTATTTTTTTGCTTGAGATGAGTGCCACAAAATTTGAAAATATTGTACAGCACAATACAATTTATCCGTAATGAATATCATGCCGCCTGGAAAAATGTTCGATGATATAAGAGTCATTTTTATGAGTATGGAATTGCAGCTAGTAATAAATCCTGCCAAACGACGGAGGTCAGAAATTGGGGCCTCTTAATTAAAGAACACCGATCGATACTGTATTATCGCTGCATGATTACAACAACACGAAATGATGTAGGAAATTGTGCTGTGCTACCACGTGATATTCCTTTTCATGGTCTTTGAACGCCCAGAACTAGAGTGCCCGAGGAAAACCATAAAGCATTCGATTCAAGCTGATCCACATATGTTCCGCGAACGAAAATGCGGCCTAAAGAACATCTGTCAATTTTTTAACTTAGCATTTTCGTCGTCAAATAACTTTAACAATGCACAAATAAAATTAATCGGACCTTACTTGTAAAATAGATAGCTTCCCCCAAAACAACTAAGAATGTTTTTGCAATACAGCTTTTGACCTTGAACAGAGTTTCGAAAAAACAGTACTCATTGTAGTAACCATAGCAACAGCCACAGTTGTTTATCACGTATGCATCGTCGGTAGTACGCAGTTTAATGAGCTCTGTTTCGTGAACCCAGTGATTTTTCGAAAAAAAAAAAAGGTTGTGAAAGAGAAACAAAGTGCGCCGTTAAATTTTGCTGTCTATTTAAGAAGTCTGTCGAAAATAATTTCTGTCTTATGCAAGAGGCTTATATAAATGAATGTCCAGCGAAATCAACAATTTACAGATAGCATACAAACATGTATGGATGGCCGTGAGTCGACGGCTGTAATAGCGCATGGAGGAAAACCTTCAACAAGCGTTAACAGATGTAAACATCAATACGATAGGTGTTATTATACGGAAAGACAGACACCTATCAATCTTCGATATTGAGATATCGAAGATATGGTTCACATTTTAAAAATCATCAACTCACAGAATTTTCACCGAAAATTTGGACATCAAACGAGTTAGTTCAACTATGGTTTTCCATTCCTTTTCATGTATGGCACAATGCAAGGCCGCGCATGGCGAGTTCTGTCGCTTCCTATTTCGAGAAAATGAATATTAAGTTCATGTCCCAACTTGCATATAATCCAGATTTGTCACCGTATGACTTTTGGTTGTTTCCTATTCTAAATAAGTTGGCAAAATCATGCAATGCATTGATTATGATACGCTTTTCGACATACCAGGAATCATTACTCAACATATTACTCAAGTTATGAGGATAATGGCTGTGGAATAAATCTAGCTCCTGTGCCCTGAACTTTGACCCCATTTCGAAGATATTTGAGATAATTGGTTCACTATACCTCCGGAACAACATACTAAAGTTTTGTCGCAATCGAAGCATTTTAGTGAAGTTATGAGGATAACGGCTGTGGAATAAGTATCGCTCCTGTATCCTGACCTTTGACCCCATTTCGATGATATTCAATAGAACTAGTTCACTGTACGTCCAGAATAACGCGATAAAGTTTTGTCGCAATCGAAGCATTTTTACATAAGTTATGACGCATAAGGGCGGTGGAATGGATCCCACTCCTATGTACTGACTTTTGATCCCATTTCGCCCATTTTTAATAGGGTTCCTCCCCAGGTTGTCCCTACCACATAAAAAAATTCCATCGAAATCGAACCATTTTTACGCGAGTTATCGTGCGGATGGACAGACAGATAAACAGACGGAAAAAACTGGAGCATATACGCTTCTTCAACCTACGGTTGAAAAGCGTAAAAAAGACATTACGGGAACGACAATTTGAGACCGAACAACAACTGCTTCACAGGAGTGCTTCAACAGCATTTCAGAAGAACTCTAGAATATACTGACGGAAAAAAAAAATCCCAACACCAAGAATGGGTTGTGTTAGATAAACGACAGTTGGTAGGCGGTGAGAGTACATCTGTAAGATGACGTCTGTGCTAATTTCGCGCTCGGCGCATACGTGAGGCGCTAGTAGCGCCCCTCGGAACATGCAAAGCAAGTTTGCAGTAAATACGCGCTGTAACGTTCGTGAGAGTTAGTTATCGTTGAGATTCGACGTAGTGTGTTGATGTTAGTCATGAATGCCTGTAAGAAGACGAAAAAGCCATTATCAACAGCTCACGGAGTTTGAACGAGGTCGTGTAATAGGGCTACGAGAAGGTGGATTTTCTTTCAGCAATATTGCAGAACGACTTGGCAGGAATGTAGCCACTGTGCATGATTGTTGGCAGCGGTGGTCAAGGGAAGGAACTGCCTCAAGAAGACCGGGTTCCGGCCGGTAACGTGGCACTACTGAGAGGGAAGACCGCCGTGTACGGCGTATTGGTCGTGGCGCATCGTACCGCGTCTGCGGCAGCAATTCGAGCTGCAGTTGCCACCACAGTGACACAACGAACTGTTACAAATCGGTTACTTGAAGGACAGCTCCGAGCCAGACGCCCTGTAGCGTGCATTCCACTTATTATAAACCACTGCCGTTTGCGACGTCAGTGGTGTCAAGCTAGAGCTCATTGGAGGACGGAGTGGAGATCTGTTGTGTGTTCTCATGAAAGCCGGTTCTGCCTGGGTGCCAGTGATGGCCGTGTGTTGGTTAGAAGGAGGCCAGTTGAACGCCTGCAACCAACCTGTCTGCGGCCGAGACACACTGGACCTACGCCTGGAGTTATGGTCTGGGGAGCAATTTCCTATGACAGCAGGAGCACTCTCGTGGTTATACCACGCACCATGACAGCACAGTTGTTCGTCGGTCTGGTGATTCAACCTGTTGTGCTGCTTTCATGAACAGCATTCCAGGGGGTGTTTTCCAACAGGATAACGATCGCTCGCATACCGTTGTTGTAACCAAACATGCTCTACAGACTGTCGACATGTTGTCGTGGCCTGCTGGATCACCAGATCTTTCTCCAATCGAGCACGTATGGGACATCATTTGACGACAACTCCAGCGTCACTCCAACCAGCATTAACCGTCCCTGTATTGACCGACCAAGTGAAACAGGCATGGAACTCCATCCCACAAACTGACATCCAGTACCTGTATATGCCGCCCCGGTGGCGCAGTGGTCTAAACGATGGCCTTTGATCATTCGTCCGAAGGGGTCCGGGTTCGAATCCCGGTAAGGCATGGATGTTGTGTTTGTCTTTCGGCAGTGGCTCTCTCCCTTCCCTGGAACCAGTGACCCTAAATTAGGGACGGGCGACTGCTTATAGCCCATTGAGTTGCTCACGGTGGTCGTTAAACCTCCAAAAAAAAAAAAGAAAAAAAGTACCTATACGACACAATGCATGAACGTTTGCATGCTTGCATTCAACATTCTGGCGGTTACACCGGTTATTAATGTACCAGCATTTTACATTTAAAATGGCTCTTCTCGCGCTTACATTAAGCTGTGATCTTGAAACCTTAATCGATTAAATATGTCACCTATGCAAATGTATTGCCGCCATTTCTTTCCTCTACAACTATATTTTCGTGGTGTTGGGATTTTTTTCCGTCAGTGTATTTAAAAAGTGGGAGAAACATTGGTACACCTGTGTTCGACGCAATGGGCAGTATTTCGAAAAAGATTACCACTTCGTTGAAAATTTAGGTACGCATATTTTCTTTATTGTCAGTTGTATTGGGAAAACCCTTGTAAGTTACCATAATCTGAAAATACAGTTCATGTGTTGCAGGTAGATGTTTAATCAACTGAGAGTTTGAAAGAGATCGTATCATAGATCTGCGTGAATAAGATAATTTGCGCGAAAAGCAGCAGTACATACGCATCGTGATGCACGACCAATAGGCCACTGTCAAAAAATGACAGGGGAAAGTTTAGGATCCATTCGTGCTCGAGTGATTACGGATAGAGACAATGTATAGATTAGACTTGCGGCCTTCAATACCATAAGCGCAACCGCCTGACAGAATTACACTGACCAAGCGACTTATAGAGCACCGTGGGTGTCAGTCATTGTCAATCGACGCGCGCGCTTAGCTGGTTTGCAATAGAAGCGCTACCTCCGCTGTATACAGCCCACCCGAATCCACAGGCATGTCAGATTGTAGTGTTTCAATTGTAATGTTTTCATTAACGAGCTGAGTGCCGTGTCAAATGGCGAAATGTGGCCTTCACAAATGAGATCGACATATGTCTAGGGCAGAATGAAGGACTCACGTTTGGCGACGTACGATCAAAAGCGCTCCCACGTGGCTTATTTTTGACTGTCAGACGATGCCCACAGCTAAGCGCCGTCTCTTACGATAATCGGCCATATCTTATTCGACATAATTTAACCACCTAGTTATGTGGACACTTCCCATTCAGAGTATTTCGGACGTTCTTTTCCAGCCAGATAGTACGAGACCACATATTCCGCGCGTTACTGAATAGTGCTTGCAAGCATTCACGAGCTACCATCGCCAGTTCGGTGGACGGATCTGTCACTGATTGTGTCATCATGAAACGGCGTCTGACAAGAGAATGGACTCCAGCGTATAACAAAGAAGCCTCAAGGGTAAAACGCACAAAATATTAAAAGTATTTAACAAGGCATTATTAGAAAGCTTTTTAACACACTTCTGAACCGTGTTGTGCATATATGTGTTTCTTCGAGAAAAGTCCACACTCCTTACTAATATTACGTAAATATCCATGTATCACCTTAGAAAACAGGCTACAAATGTGGTCATTTATAACTTCCACAGCACAGCTACCATTTAGCACGTTGCTTTGTACTGTAAGCTTGACACTTTGTGGGGGGCAACTCCTTCGATGAGAAAAGCTTGCACGAATATATACTGGAGTAGGAAATTATTAGGAACACTTATCTAACAACGTATTAGGCAGACTTTGGCTTTCAAAACGGCCCCAATTCTATGTTTCATTGAATCAACGAGGTGCTGATATCGATATACAGGTATGTTTTTTCAAGTGTATGCGATGACATTTATTAATTACCGAATGTTTGTTGGAGGAGGATATCTGGCTCACTCAATCTCATCCATAAGGGTTCAATTGGTTTACATCTCAGGACTGAGAATTTCATTTTAGCTAATGAAGTCATTGTCGTGCTTCTGAAATCACATCGTGACTATTGGACAAATTTGTCCATTTCTAGCATAGTCGATATCGACCTTTTTCCAAGCGGATATCAATCTACAAGCATGTTTTTCCAAGCGGATATCGATCTACAAACATGTTTCTCCAAGCGGATACCGATCTAGAAATATGTTTTTCCAAACGGATACCGATCTACAAGTATGCTTTTCCAAGTGGATTTCGATTTTCAAGCATGTTATTCAAGCGGGTATGGATCTGCAAGCAGGTTTTCTCAAGCGGATATCGATTTAAACCATGCTTGTCCAAGCAGATATGGATCTACAAACATGTTTTTCCAAGCGGATATCAATCTACAAACAGGTTTCCCAACCGGATATCGATTTGCAAGCAGGTTTTTCCAAACAGATACCGATCAAAAGCATGCTTTTCCAAGCAGATATCGATCTAAAAGCATGCTTCTGTAAGCGGATATCGATCTACAAGCATGTTTTTCCAAAGGAGTCGTCTGCTGTTACAGCCTATAGACGGACATATGCTGCGGGATATGTGTGATCAAATTCTCATCTCGATATCTCTATTACACTGCGCTATTTATTGACGCAATCAAGCTTGTCCACTTCCTCGCGCAATCCACTGTATATGCCATTGCCCACAGACATCAGCCAGTCGTTCCCGCCAAGAGGAATAGCGTTGACTCCTTATTTTGTTGTTCGTGCACCGATTACTGCATATCTTCGATACAGTTGTTCTCGCAGCCCAGAAGGTTACCGTTTCTGAGACGGTCGAACCAATCCACGTAGCGCCAACTAACATGCAATTTTTAAAAAGGGATATTTAGGAAATTTCCAAAAGATAATAAGTACAACAATATTAACTAAGGTGACAACAAGGTCATATAATCCGTGAGAATGGTATATATCAAAATATTTCATTGTGCTAAGTTTTCCCTTTACAACGGGAGGCTTTGTCAAGACGACTTCCTCTAGGACAATGATCCGTTTGAAGTTTAAAAGCAGATAATAGCCCTCGTATTAAACATAAACACATATAACACATTACAAACACGTGAATTGTTAATCATTGCATGAGTCCAATATTCACGTTACTCATTATGCAAAGGTATCAAGTGATATTTCATATTAGACTAAAACTCCGAGGCTGCGGAAAATGGAGGTCCACGGAGACTGCAGTTTAAACGGTAGCCTGGGAGTTTTAGCAAATATGAAATGTCACTTGATACCTTGCGTAATGCGTAACGTGAACATTGCACCCACGCAGTGATTAACAATTCGCGTGTTTATATGTAATATGTTATACGTATGTGTTTATGTTTAGTACGTGTGCTATTGTCTGATTTTAAACTCCAAACGAATTATTGTCCTAGTGGAAGTCACCTTGGTAAAGCCTCTCGTTGAAAAGCGAAAACTTGGCACAATTAAATATTTTGATATGTATCATTCTCACGAATTATATGACCTTGTTGTTTCCTTAGTTATGCGCTTTTCCAAACTCGCTTAAATCACTTCCCATATTGAGTACACGCCTGAATCATTTGCAATGTGATCTATTAATGAATCCGTCTCACAGTCATATTTGCTTACCCAAGTGATGATGGCAGCGTGCCTGATTGCTATTGTCGGTGAGCCTAATAATTTGCTACTTCAGTTTACGTACTGACCAGCCCAGTGTCTCATCTTCGCATTGCCAAAGTAAACACTAATTCGTCTTTAAACATAACGAACTAACAGTATCAGGGTAAATCTGTTTGCAGCTACAAGACTTTATGATGCAAGAAAGCCATACAGGGTCTCTTCAAACTGCAAAGTTCTCCCTTCTGGTGACATTAACCACTAATTCCCAGTGGTATTATAACGTATGAATATCACCTGTTCATCACTTGTAGTCATAAGGCTCTTAAACGTAGGGTCCTGTGCATTCAAAAGTAAATCTGCAACGGAGAGGGGAAAATTGCTGGGCATGCTGGGGGAATAATTCATTAGGAACCATTCAATGTCGCCTGGAAGAGAAACCAAGCTGATGCAAGTGACAAAGTTGGTGGATTGGGAAAGCTCAACTGCCAATTATCGTGATCTGGTTCCGGAATTCCCTTTTTCCAGACTGGTATGCTCAGCATTCATATGGTGGAGTTATTTTCGTGTAGTGCTGCTGTCCACTGTTTCCTCGAATACAACCGCATTTAATTCTTTTTTCCAATAATGATGTAGGAGCACCCGAGAAGCACGTTTATCGACCTCCACTCTCTTCTCACCTGTTAACTCAATATGACGTCATGCCAAATGCATGTTATCAGCCTCGTATGTTTCACGTCATCGCGGTACCCGGTCAATGCTGACTCGCGTTTCGCACATGAATAGAGGCCCAAAATTATGTGCAGCTCCAAACGGGTCAAACGATTAGCTCACCGTGGTACATGGGCTATGGTACGTTATTGATCATTTTTTATTTACGCTTTCCAACCGTAGGTTGAAGATGCGTATATGCTCCAGCTTTTTCCGTCCGTCCGTCTGTCCGTCTGTCGGCACGATAACTCACGTAAAAATGGTTCTATTTCGATGAAATTTTAGTATGTAGTAGGGGACCACCTGGGGACGAACCCTATAGAAAATGGGTGAAGTGGGGTCAAAGGTCACGACATAAGAGCGGGATCCATTAAATTGCCCTTATGCGTCATAACGTGCGTAAATATGGTTCGATTTCAATGAAATTTCAGTATGTGGTAGGAGATTACATGGAGGCGTACCCCATTGAAAATGGGTGAAGTAGGGTAAAAGGTCAAGACATAGGAGTGGGATGCATTCCATTGCCCGTATGCGTCATAAGGTGCGTAAAAATGGTTCGATTTCGTTGGAATTTTAGTATGTGGTAGGGAACCAATTAGAGAGGAACCCTATTGAAAATGGAATAAATGGAGTCAAAGGTCAGGACATAGGATCGGGATACATTCCATCGCCCTTATACCCCACTGTTAAGGTGGACGTCAAGTAATTTTGCTTCCTATATTTCCAATGGAAAACCTTTTGTACACATTTCCTTCACAATTAGTGTGTTCCCAAGGATGGAAATTTGAACATCGATTAAAATTGCTTCATACTATAACTTGGAATACTTAACATTTTCTAAAACATTAGCATAATTATATTAAAAAACAATAACCTTTCCTTTGGTGGTGTTGAAACCAGAAAAAAGAGGGCGCGACCTGTAATTTGATGACTTCAGTGGACAAATAAATGCTGGATTGCATAATTACCGTTATGGTTTAGAAAATATTATTACGTTCATGGTTTAGAAAATATTAAGTACTCTAAGTTATGAAATGAATTTATTTTAATCGATGTTCAAACTTTAATCCTTCTGAACGCCTTAATTGTGAAGAAAATGTGTACAGAAGTTTTTCCATTGGAAGTATACGAAGCAAAATTACATGACGTCCACCTTACAGTAGCAGTTCTTGTATGTATGTATGTATGTATGTATGTACATTTTATTTTGAAAACGGCTCTAAGAATTTTGATGAAAGTCGTTAACCTACCGTTTTCTGGTACTAGAAATCGATTTAGCTTGATGTCGACTTTAGGAGATTTCGTTTATTACCCCGAATTATTGCTTTTTTAGTGTCATGGCGTCGTTCCATTAATGTTACCAATGCTTAGAAATCTTATATATGCCTCCCCGGTGGCGCAGTGGTCTAAGGAGTTGGCCTCTGATCATTCGTCCGTAAGGAGTCCGGGTTCGAATCCCGATGAGGCATGGATGTTGTCTTTGTCTTACGGCACTGGCTCTCTCCCTTCCCTGGAACGAGTGAGCCTAAATTAGTTACGGGCGACTGCTTATAGCCCATTGAGTTGCTCACGGAGGTCGTTAAACCTCCAATCAAAAAAAAATCTTATGACGTAACAATCACGCGTTTTAAAAGGGTTGGCGCGCAGTCACGCCATCTGTCTCATTACGTCACGCGTTGTGTGTGGATCCTATTAAAGTTTTATGACGTCACACCCTTGCGAGCAGATGGTCGCGATTCCCATATGCTTCATTACGTCACGCGTTGTGTGCGTATGTCCGTCCGCACGATAACTCGCGTGATAATCGATCGATTTCGATGAAATTTTAGTATCTGGTAGGAGATCACCTGGGAAGGAACCCTATTTAAAGTGAACGAAATGGGGTCAAAGGTCAGTACATAGGAGCGGAATACATTCCAGTTCTGTTATGCGTCATAACTAACGTAAAAAGGTTCGATTTCGGTTAAATTTTAGTATGTGGTAGGGGACGACCTGTCGACAAACCCTATTAAAATGGGAGAAATGGGGTCAAAGGTCAGGTCATAGGAGCGGAATCACTTCCATCGCCATTATGCGGCATAACTTACGTAAAAATGCTTCGATTTGGATGAAATGTTAGTATGTTGTAGGGGCCTGCCTGGGAAAGAAGTCTTTTGAAAATGGGCGATATGGGGTCAAAGGTTAGGACACATGAGCGGGATCTATTCCATAGCCCTTATGCATCATAACTTACGTAAAAATGCTTCGATTGCGACAAAACTTTATCATGTTATTTCGGAGGTATACCGAACCGGTTCTGTTGAATATCATCGAAATGAGATCAAAGGTCAGGGCACAGGACCAAGATTTATTCCACAGCCATTATTCTCATAACTTGAGTGATAACTTGAGTAATGATTTCTGGTATGTTGGAAAGCATATTATAATCAATGCATGGCATGATTTTACAAACTTGTTTTATTTGTGTTTGATGATGAAACAAAGAGCTTTATCTCTTAGCCGTCTGAATAAATCCTGGTGCTTTGATTATATGCAAATATGAACAATGGCGCACCCAGTGGGGAGGCCCAATGAGGTATCACTTTATATTTCGTCCTTTGTTATCGACTGCAAATTTTTTAATATAAATACATAGTTATCAGGCGCAATTTAATATGGCGAAAATATTTTTATTGTGTCCCAATATTTCAGGTGTTGTTTTCTCCAGGGAATTTTTATTCGCATCTTCAATATTTTGGGCCACCACATATAAAAAAATCATCGGTGCACTACTAGTCAGAACAGCGGTAAGGTTGAAAATAAGATCTTTTTCATGTCCTTCTTTTGATATCGATATGCATGTACGGACTCCTTTCGTCTCACGACTGATTTATCCGAACACTGTTAGTATTTTACCAAACGTTCAGCACTCGATTTATATATCGAATGCCTCCCTATGAATCGTTATATTTCTACGCTGTTGTGCTTTCGCAATGCTCAAAGAAACGCTGTTATTGGTTTCTTAAAACCATTAAAGTTGCCTGTAAACATCATCACTGTCATCATCATTGTCAACCATTATCAATTCACTGCTGGACGAAGGTCTCTCAAAGCCTCTTCCACAACGGTCTGTCTTGTGCCAGTCTCCTCAATGTTACTCCCACATACATTCGAATTTCATCCACCCATATTTCATGTGGTCTTCTTCTGGGTCTTTTCCTGTCCCTTGGAATTCAATCTAAAATTTCGACTGTCCATCGATGGTTTGTCCTTCTTCCAGAATGTCCAGCCCATTGCCCATTTCAGGGATTTTACACTGATCATGATGTCTTCCACTCTTGTCATTTTTCGGATCCACGAGTTCATCTTCTTATCTTTCCTTGTTACACCTATCATGCACCTCTTCATGCTACTTTGAGTTGTTTGCAGCCTTTGTATGTCTCCTTTAGTTAACGTCCACGTCTCTGCACCATACGTAAGCACTGGAAGGATGCATTGATCTAACACTTTTCTTTTAAGACATAATAGCCTATTGCTCTTGAAAAGTATGCTGTTTCTTCCAAAAGCTCTCCAGGCAAGTTTTATACGCCCATTAATTTCATCAGTGTGACCCTCACTTGATATCTACTGTCTAAGATAAATTTATGCATCTGTTATCTCCAGATTATCTCCATCAATCGATAAATCTTCATTTCTTGTAAAATCATTGTACATTAATCTTTATACTTTTGTCTTCTGAAAGTTTATTTTTAATCCCACTTCTTTGCTCTTGCCAGTAAGTTACTGGATCATACCCTGCAGCTCTGATGGGATGGTTGTAAAAATGACTACGTCATCAGCAAAATGAAGGTGAGTTAGATAATCTCCATTAATCTTTATCCCTTTGTTTTCCCAGTTCAGTGATGGAAAGCCATTTTCCAATGTGGCATTAAAAAGCTTGGGAAATATGGTGTCACCTTGTCTCACTCCCTTTACAATTTTTACGTGTGCTGTATTCTCAAACAGCCGAATCTTTGCACTTGCATTTTCATAGATGTTATTAATAATATTAATGTATGCATCTTCAACACCGCAGGATTTTCAAAGCCATTGTAACTGCTGATGGTTTCACTGAATCAAAGGCTTTTTCATAATCGATAAAAGCCATGCACAATGGAAGTTCATATTCCCTCGCTCTTTCAATTAGTTCTCTCAGCACGTGGATATGATCTATTGTGCTGTAGCCACTCCTGAATCCAGCTTGTTCTCTCGGTTGAGCCATGTCCAGTGTGACCTGCAAGCGGTGTGAAAGAACCTTAGTAAAGATTTTATAAACCACTGATAGGAGGCTGATTGGTCTGTAGTTCCTGAGATCCTCAATGTCACCTTTTTTACGTAGCAGGATCATTGTAGCGTTGTTCCAATTCTCAGGAATCTTCCCTTCATTAAGGCCTCGAGTGAACACTTGGGCGAGTACTGTTTCAATTTATCCACTTGCTTCTTCTATGATGTCTACAGTAATTCCATTTTCTCCTGGAGCTTTTCCCAGCTTCATGTTCTTGATTGCATGTGCAACTTCTGCTGGGATGACTGGAAGAACTCTGGTACTGGTACCTTTCATGATGTCTGGAGTACATGTATCATTGCTTTCATATAATTTGGAGTAGAAATCTTTCACTCTGGTCAAACTTTCCCCCTATTTCTTGTTACAGAACCATCTTCTATTCTCAGTGTCATAATCTGTTTTCTTCCCTTACTGAGATGTCCCTTTGCTGTCTTTAGGCTTTGGTTGTTGCCAATTGCTTTCCTCACTAGTTCACAGTTGGATTTCCTTACGTCTTCACTGATACTTTTTCGTACTGTCTTGTATAGCTCTATATATTCCACTTTGGAAGTCACATCTTTTTTAGTTGTCCTCTTATCTCGTCTTTTTTGAATCAACATTTTGTTTTTTCCTGATAATTTGTTCACATGCAACTTGTTCTTAGACCCAGCTAATCTTGTTGCGCCTGTAAGCATATGCAACTTTTTTTACACATAGTAATGCATGTATGTAGAATAATGAAAACTAGGCATTTTTTTTAGCCAATGATTAAAAAAATAAAAATAAATAAATTGTTTTGTTATTTTCAGAAAAATTCATATAATTATATGAAAAAACCTTTTTCTGACGAATGTTGGAAGTATACCCAATTTTGTTTCTAAAGATTGGAAATTTAACATGGAAAGTATACACATTACAGGACCACTTAATTTCATTTTTTAATTTCTTTATAACGAATTTTCAGAATGTAGAGGCGCCACACACCATTGAAGTAAAATAATTATTATTATTACATACTTAAATACTCCGATTTTTTGCGGTTTCTTCGCACTAAGTTAAACTTAAGTTTATGTTTTACCGTATCTCCAATTTCCAAAGCTATTGGTTCTTTTTTTATATCGCAAAATATGAATTTCTTTTTCTACCTTCGGTGAGAATAGGCCCAAAAGACATCCTTAAGTAAAGGCTAACATTCATATATTGTAATATAATAAACTTTCAGAGGGACGTTTGAATAAATTAAAAACTAAGTTAAATATTTTTGAGTAAACTTAAACCTGGTCTCTTTCTAGAATGCGTAGGTAAGGTCGATATTTTTCTTTTGATATGTAAAAATCAAAGTGATAAGAATAATATTAAGCATGACATCAAACTTAATCGAGTAGGACGACTTCTTGCTAAGAAATAATATGTTTTTGATTTTGTAATTCATTTTTGTACGGTACACTAATGTTGTTTCATTAGAGGAATATCCTCTTGTTTTGCCTAACCACGAACAAGTCTGAAGAAGGCACCCGTTTGTGTTGAAAGCTTACGCTTTATTAATAATATTTTTACGTCAATAAACTGTTATTTTATTTCCTTTTCATGCTGATTCTTTGACGTATTCTACCCGAACTTTAATTTTATGTTAAAACGCTCTGTTTGTTCCACCTGAAATTAATTATTTCGGCAGAAGCTATCAGCACTGTGAGTTCAATACGTTTAACCTCAGTGTATATTACTATTTTGTCTTGAATTGAATTACGTTCGTGCCAAATACAAGGATCTTTTTAACGAATTTAAACTGTGCCTGTAAAATTCAGATTATCTGAATCACTTCTGCTTAGTAGCCCAACAAACTGAAAATTTCTACAAAAGGAAAAATCTTTTGATAATATAAATGCTCATAATGAAAAAAATATTGCAAAGAAACTCGTACTTTCCATGTTTACTAAACTAAAGTCAGATGCAAATGCTTTATCTCACGGAACTAATATTACATGAGTATCAAACCATTTTGTTTAGGAACTAAAAGTAAAAATTTATTGAAGAAAAGGATACAGTTTACGAGTATTGGGTGAAATCAAAATTGATACCACAAAGCGCTTCTATTTTTATCCTTTTTTAATCAATTATTTTGGCTTTTCTGATTAAAGAAAATCAGGTTCAATTCCTCATATTTACATCAAAAAATTCCATATGCCTACATATAACGATCAAATGAGATATGCATATTCCTTATAAAGCCATCAAACTGCAAACGAATCTAATGAAAAAATGTGTGCTTAAGCATTTGTGCTTATACTCGATTGAAACGAAATCTTATTTTAAATTTCGTTTGCACTTTAACAAATTTGTTTTTCCTTTTAGATGCCGATGAGCAGCCAACTGTTCTGTATGGCTAATTGCGTATTTCAGTGAGCTAATACTTGTTGGTTGGTCTAGGTTTTTGTCAACATTTTGCACAATGATTTAACAGGGATGACAATTTCTGTCTTTCACATGGAAAAGAAATGCGTATTCTTTTATTTGAATGTAAAATACGTATCTCGGACAACTTAGCCTTATTATTTGCAATAATTCTCACCTGTTCTTTAAAACACCATGGAAATATAATTCCATACAATTGGGGATAAAGCGAATTTAGAAAATACCTCTAAATCATCATAAGCTTTTCTGCATGAAGTCTCTTTCTCAAAAAAGTTGTTAACATGTTTATTTGAAAGATGAATGAAGGGTATATCGGTAGGGACTATGGCCTCGTATACTGTGGCTACCATTACAAAGGAGGATGAATACAGCCTTTTTGAGTAATTACTTGTGATTGTTCATCATCTTAACGTCTGACATATATAATAACACGTGTTAATTACTTCATGATGTAGCCTATTGTCTGTATAAGAAGGCTGGCTGGATACAGAAATACGTCAGGCAGCTGACCAAACCACGTGGCTGAATAGAAAAATGCTACAGAAAACATACCAAAAAACCTGACTGGGTATACAATCGTATCGAGAAGCATGTCTGGATACAAAAATTCCTTGAAAAGGCTTGCCTAACAACCTTTGTTACATACAGAAACGTATAAAGTTACCTGAAGGTACTCTTATTATATTATTTTAGTAAAGCGCGGATATTATTACCCTAAAATTGATTTCTGGAATACAATTTTAAAAGCATGTTCATCAGTTAAACAATTTGGGCACGAACCCTATTGAAAATGGGCGAAATGGGGTCAAAGGTGAGGCAGGGCGTGAAACTGGGATATATTCCATTGCCCTTATGCATCATAACTTGCGTAAAAATTGTTCGATTTTGATTAAACTTTAGTATGCGGTAGGGAGCTACTGGGGACGAACACTATTGAAAATGGGCGAAATGTGGTCAAAGGTCAGGACACTGGAGTTGGATCCATTCCATTGCCTTTGTGCATCATAACTTACCTAAAATGCTTGGATTGCGACAAAACTTTATCATGTTGTTCCGGAGGTATAGTGAACCGGTTCTGTTGAATATCAACGAAATGGGGTCAAAGATCATTGCACAAAAACCAGATTTATTCCACAGCCATTATTCTCATAACTTGCGTAAAACTGCTTCTATTGCAACAAAACTGTATTATGTTGTTCCGGAGGTATAGTGAACCGGTTCTGTTGAATATCATCGAAATGAGGTCAAAGGTCAGGACACGGGAGCGAGATTTATTCCACAGCCATTATCCACATAACTTGAGTAATAATTTCTGGTATGTTGGAAAGCGTATCATAATCAATGCATTGCATGATTTTACTAACTTGTTTCATTTGGGTTTAACGACCACCGTGCGCAACTCCATGTGTTGTAGCAGTCATCACCCGTCTCTAATTTAGGGCCACTGGTCCGAGGGATAGGATAGAGCCGGTGAGAACCAGTGCCGTAAGACAAACACAACATCCACGCCTCACCGGGAATCGGACCGGGATCCATCACGGACGAATGGTCAGGAGTCAGCGCTTAGACCACTGCGCAACCGGGGCAGCTTCTCCTACGTGGTTCATTTGCTGATGAGGAATTACAGTAGCGTTTTAAAATATACATCGAATCTCATAGTTTATCTCACCCCCTCCCTTTATTTTTTAATTTTCCTCCTGACAGTGGAAGACATATGCCACTCCCACGTCTGATCTTTTCACACTTGCTCTCCTCCTCCCACTTTCCCCAATACTTGGGTGAAATTGGCGCCTCTGGTCTCATCGTTTTGGACTCGTGATAATTCTAGTGCCTTGCTTCACAAAAGGATTGCCCTACGATGATTCAATCGTAGAATCGTCACAAGGTAATGTTACCACGTCCACTGAAACTGTTAGCGACTGGTATCAGTATTACAGAGAACTAATTTGCGTCCCTTCATACGCAAACTAACAGACGGAAATCAAAAATTCTTTTAGCATACCATATTCTGCAATATTTCGACGGAACTGTTCTTTCGTCAGAACATTGCTATCAGATCTTGCTTCGCATCATCAGACAGTTCTTCCCTGTCATGTAATCAATTTGATTTTAAATTTACGTAATCAAATGATTTATTCTGCCAGATAGATCCTTTCCTATTCATGAGGAAGCGAAACGTTTCCGTCATAATAAATATTTTGGAGTAGGGACATAATTAGCATTCATAAATGTACTTTTAAGGGCCAACCAAAAATAATCACTAAACGGGGCTATTACACAACTCACGCGCAGTATCTTTCCGAGCAGTCGATAGATGGCACCACGCTAGCGCTGACTCGTAAATCGCAGAGAGCGGGCCGCAGTTGGAAATTATAACTCTTGGGCATAACGGGAGCATACCTGGCCCCACTTACTGGGCATAACTGGTACCCTTACGTTTTTCCTTTCTTGGCATATTAAAGAGGGTTTTACGTAAGAAAGCATTTGATTAGAATGGACACTTGATAAGAAGGTCAATCATTGATTTCAAGTGCGGGAACTTGCATTTCACCAATGTGATTTTGCGGACTGGTAATCACTTGGGATAAAATATGTAGAATGCCAAAGCGGACATGTTGGATGACATATATACATAGATAAAGAATGGCGCATTATATCTACCAAACTTGTTTCCTGTAACTCTACAGAAAATTTCTTTAAGACGGATTGTGCATTACTTTTTGAAAAATGGTTTTATAGTAATGAAAAAGTCTGAAATCATAAAGTCCATCCCATGAACAATTATTAACACAAAATATTATGTGGTTAATAAGTTTCCAGAATGAAATTAGAAGATGTATCTCAGTGAAATCTGCTATGAAACAGAAACGGAAAAATTAATTACTCACCTGAAGAGGCACTAAAAACGTGAGGAACAAATACAATGTTGATCATAGTTTCTATGTACAAAAACAGATTTGTAAGAATCAACATCAAAAGGTATTTCATACTGTATACCAATGTCGCATGCATGACAAAAGCTGCAAAATGCCCAGTAGTGCTCAAATTAAAGGAACGAGCAAAAGATTTAATCACCTCTGGTGTGAATGTTTCGGTCAATTGGTCCACACACACAGGAAGACCTGCATCTCCGTACAAGCCTTCTCAGACGACGGCGATCTCGTTCCTTACAGATTGAAGTCGTACCACGGTCACTTCTTTTTGACAAGTAATGTGACTTTTTTTCCACTGATTCAAGACCCGTGATATCTCACCTTTTAAGAAACCAGTCTGTTTTCAAAACCTTCGCACCAGTGAGAAGACGAGCACGCAGAACAAGCCCTTTGTCAAACTCTTTTATTCATTTATTTATTTTGATTGGGGGTTTAACATCCACCGTAATCAACTCAGTGGTCTATAAGCAGTCTCCCGTCCCTAATTTAGGGCCACTGGTTCCAGGAAAGGGAAAGAGCCAGTGCATTAAGGCAAACTCAACATCCATGCGTCACAGGGATCCGAACCCGGACCCATCCCTGACGAATGGTCAGAAGCCAACGCTTAGACCACTGCACCACCGGGGGCGGCTTTGTCTAACTAAGAAAGGTCCTTTGTTGTTCCCACTGTGAACAACACTACGGCCGATTACTGACGAGTAGCAGTGTTAAATAGGTACCTAGATCACATGGTGAAGCATGTGACCACGTATTTTGCATATACGCTGCGTAAATACGTAAAGAGCCGTTTACGTATATCTGCATAAAGGTTTCTAGTTCAGTGGATGGTGCATCTGTACATTCTTCCTTTTTGTCCAAGAATGTGACGTAGCACATCATCCTACTTGCACTACTTCCAGTTCATTGGTGTGTATTTTCCTTTGCTTCTCGTGTTCATCGTCTTAATTTTGAACACCAGTGTACATAAACAGTGCTTGCGGAAAGAAAATCAAATATCGTTTTTAACTGTTCCAAGTGGCAAGCAGAATTTCGGTCACCGACGTCGTTCTTCAGTTTTCATTTCAGATTCCACGTTTATAAACTAGCAACAATTTAATGCTTTAGTCGACTGACACACTCTCAGTTTAAAATTCCTTCCTATTACTGTGAATTTTACCATTGTTCATTTTAATGTTATGTTATCTTAACTGCTTGAGGTTCATCGTGGCAGCCATTTCTGTTCCCGAAATTTCTGAGGTCGTCCATCTTTCGTGCATTTTGCAATTTGCTGAGTTTACTTGTCGTCTTAGTACGAGACGCTGAGGAATATACGATGTCTGTTCACGATGATAATAGTGTCATCATAAATCTGAAACAGCAGGCAGAAAATAACATCGACTCGGTAATTATTCGGTGGCAATAATATTTGCATCAGCAAGCAAATGTTATAAAATTTCAACATATCTTCTCATTCCCGTTGGGAAAAATCAGAACCCAAGTAAGTACCAAATGCAGGGAAAAGCGATTTCATCGGTGGAGGAAAGAATGAGCGAGCGCTTGGGCCTCCCTATCGAGAAGGACAGCGCAAAGCACCCATTACGAGTCATGGTGTTTCTGTGACATTACCTACCTGCCTCTCGTTCCTCTTCTCTCATGCGGATGATGAACACGGCGATCCCAGCGACGAAAACCAAGGCAGCAACAACGCCGATCATCACACCCAGGATGATGTTAATGGATTCAGACGACAAACCTACAGAAGAGAGAAGCAAAAAGATAAAAATAGGATGCCGCTCTGGCAAAGCGATGTTTAATGTGCAATTTGCTCACGGCTTTTAATAACCAAACTTTAATGGCCCCATTGTGGCATGTTCCCGCGCAGCTTTCCGTGATTACATCAAATTTTGAAACAGTACCCAGGGATGCTGGGAAAGGAATTAAAACAGTCTGGGCACCTAACCTTCTTAACTTAATCTGTGCATGTTGTCCTAATGCACTTATATATTTTAGCACATTATAGACGTGAAAGAAGTTTTACTAGATACGCAAAAGTATATACATTTCTCTGGCAAAGAATTACTAAAATGTTATTGATTTCTTCATTGCTAAATGTGAGTGAAGAGTTTTGCTTCTTTGGGAAACATCTGGGATTTGGAAATAATGATATTTGATTTGCATTAAAGAGATCGATAAATGTGTTCGTCAAAATTTCAAAGAAATAAAAGTTTCCATTAACCTTTACAGGTTTTTAATAAACAAAAATCATGATTTACTTTATGTCGGTTGAATGAAAAGTGATTTTTGGCAATGTTTGGCAGACAATATAAGCTTCATACATACAATACATGTAAAGTCGTACTACAAGAAAGATAAATATTTCAGTTTATAAAATGTTAGAAGCTTTTGACGAAGTGGAAACATCGTCTGTATCGAAAATCCATTCAGTTTTAAAAGGCGAGCAATGCTTATTGTGCCTGAAACTGTTTAATGAAATCTGGAATTAAGAATGAAATGGCAAAAACTCATCTTGAACGGATTATTTCATGAAATAGAAGAATTCCATCCTCGAGTTTCGTGTTTACAAAAAAAAAAAAAAAGAGACGGTAAAAGATGTTATCTCAAAATCGATTCACCACTCAACCGGGTTTTCAAAATGTTTTTGATTCTAGTGCATCCATTAGTTTTAACATCTTACTCTAAAAACGTCTGACAAATGTTTAAAATAATTACTATCTCTTTCTGTCATATGAAACTACAATACTTTTACAAATTCTTACATTCATATTTATGAAAATGCTATCTTTGCTTTCCTTTTTAATTCAACTCTAAGTAACTGAAGATATTTTTCTGCGATATTTTAGAAAGAAGTATAGGCACACCGGACAAAAATCAGTCAGCCCTGGCAGAACTTACTAATAGCGGGTGACAGCGCTTCTTGCTTTGATAACAGCATGTATCAGACACTTCATGAGGTTGTGGATGTATTGAACATCGACTTGCAGCCACTCGTGCTTCAATTGGTCCCGAAGTTCCAACATAGTAGGTGGGTGTCTATTCCGGCGTTTCACCTTGTGTTCTAAATGATCCCACAGATTTTCAATAGGATTTAAATCTGGGGATTTGGCAGGCCAATCGAAGTGACACAGTGATGCTGATTGTTCATCGTGCCACTCACACACAGTTTAATCCTGTGCGCACGGCAGTTGTCGTCTTGGAGGGCATGAGTGGCAATGTGATGCTGCTCCTGGAGGTGTAGAACAAAGGGCAACACTTCGTCATTCAAAATGCGGAGGTACGCATTCTGGTTCAAATGCATCGTCTATGCAACGAGAGGGCCCATTTCGTGGAACGTGAAAAAACGTAATGAGCACTGCTTGTCATCGGGACAATCCGTACTGGACGAGAAATACACATCATCAAGTCAAGTCAAGTCAAGTGGTCCACCAACCAAGTGGCGTACCGGAAAACCACGAGGCACTCCCGCAAAAAAATTTCGAGGCCCTTTTGCGGAAATTCATTAGCTTTCAGTTACGCAAAATTTTAACTTCCATGTTATTAACTGTGCTTTAATAAATCAAATTCTTTAGAACCTACGAGTATTTTTCGTGAAATATTTTTTTTTCATTTTATTGCGTGAAACACAAATGTATACGTCATAATTAAAATGTTTGCCTTGGTTACCGATACAAATTACTACACAAAATACTTACGTCAAAGTTAATCCTATCACGCAAAATTTATTATTTTAAAGAACTAAGACCTGTTTTTAAAAAACAACTGAAAGTAGTTTCACTTTATTATGAATTGCAGCACAAAAAACGCAATGTAACTTTGAATTGTAAACGTAAAGTAACGAAAAACTTGAATGAATTGAAATGTAACGTAATGTTATGAATTGTAAACTTGAATGAATTGTAATGTAATGTAACGAATGAATTGTAAACTTGAATTAACTGTAATGTAACGTAAACGTTTTTTGTAGCACAAAAAACGTAATGTAACTTTGAATTGTAAACGTAATGTAATGTAACGTAATGTAACGCAAACCTTTTTGCAGCACAAAAAGCGTTATGTAACCTTGAATTATAAACGTAATGTAGTGTAATTTGAATTGTAAACGTAATATAAATGAATTGTAAACGTAATGTAAATGAGCTGTAAACGTAATGTAAATGAATTGTAAACTTTGAATTGTAAACGTAATGTAAATGAGTTGTAAAGGTAATGTAAATGAGTTGTACACGTAATGTAAATGAATTATAAACTTTGAATTGTAAACGTAATATAACTTTGAATTGTAGCACAAAAAATGTAAACGTTCTTAAATTATTTTCTCTGGAATATAAAAAACATACCTAACATAATTCCACAATGTTTTGTACATCGTAAAAAAAAACCTTTTGACTCTGTTATAATAACATAGCACATGTCTTGTAACGTACCAGGAGATGTGACGTACCTGCCCGAAGGACGCACACGACATAAAGGCAGATAGGAATCAGAATAAAACGTCCGCGTAGCTCAATTGGTTGAGCAACTTATTCCGGAATGAGGGGATCCGGGTTCGAATCCTGGCGTGGACAGAAATGACGGAGAAATTTACTTCGTTATAATGGCGCCCGAACTATCCGGATGACCCGACCGTTCAAAATCTCGCAATGGTGTGATGTTATTTCCACACCGCGAGATAGGAAACATAAGATAATCCTTTCTCCAGCACTCCAAAAAAAAAAAAAAAAAAAAGAAATAAGGGGGAGATGATGTAACGTACCAGGAGATGTGACGTACCTGCCCGAAGGACGCACACGGCATAAAGACAGATAGGAATCAGAATAAAACGTCCGCGTAGCTCAATTGGTAGAGCAACTTATTCCGGAATGAGGGGATCCGGGTTCGAATCCTGGCGTGGACAGAAATGACGGAGAAATTTACTTCGTTATAATGGCGCCCGAACTATCCGGATGACCCGACCGTTCAAAATATCTCAATGGTGTGATGTTATTTCCACACCGCGAGATAGGAAACATAAGATAATCCTTTCTCCAGCACTTCAAAAAAAAAAAAAAAAAAAAAGAAAGAAGGGGGAGATGATGTAACGTACCAGGAGATGTGACGTACCTGCCCGAAGGACGCACACGACATAAAGGCAGATAGGAATCAGAATAAAACGTCCGCGTAGCTCAATTGGTAGAGCAACTGGTTCCGGAATGAGGGGATTCGGGGTTTCGAATCCTGGCGTGGACAGAAATGACGGAGAAAGTTACTTCGTTATAGTCTCTGATTGTTCTTTCCCCCGAAGAACACATTTTAGTTCCTTATATTCGGAAGGATGCCTAGTTATGTGCAAACAACTGTAATATATAACACCGTATTCTCATTGGTATAAAAATTCCGCTCATTGAACTAATTTTTTTTTCACATTCTGATGTTAACATACCTGCTTAGAAACTATTGCAAGAGCTGTGAACTTGCGGCCCATTGTAACATCAAGAGGTACTACAAGGGCCTCAAATTCTTTTCAATAGCTACTTTCCGGCCATTCAGTTTTTATGAACTAAAGCAACGAAAATCATTTCTAAGAATTTTACGTATTTACTGAGAAAAAAATGCTTTTCTTCTTAATACTTTATTCAAAGCTGCCTTAATTCTTGGATATTTCTTTAACCAGTTTCATATAAAGTCTCCGCAAAACATTTTGTAAATCTATTTGCTCAGGCGAGAGGCCCATTTAACCGTGAGGCCCCTCCTGCAATGCGGAGGTTGTGGGGGCTAACAACACACCCCTGCACCAACCCTTGGTGTGTCCTTAAGGGGATTACTACGTAGTATGGCCTTAGTCTGCAAAGTTTATCTGAACGCTGAACGATATTTGCATTTGTTAAGAATGGATGTAGCAGATTTCTTAGACACTTTGACACATATTAGAGCTGTTTAGCTGTGTTTGGTACCAGCACCACGGGACACCGGTGCGTCAAAGTATACAAATAGCACAACAGTCTCAGACGGTCCTATTCACCAGCACCAGATACGACGCAGTGGCGCAGTAGCATTGCGCAGATGTCACCAGAACTTATTCCTTGGGATGCACGGGAAGTCACAGGTCTGTGTCACACTACCGTTCAAAGTAATACATCTTCGATAGCGGATAACAGCTGCATGTGCCAGTTTGGATGAGGTTATTTTGAACAGCATACTGAGGCACATGGTTACACGCTTGCATGTATTGCTAATGGTGGGCGCTATGAGTATGCGAACATCTATATTCAGTTTATATGATATAAAAACTATTTTTTTCATTAACATGTTGCAACATTGTCTGAATTTTCGGATGTTGCTTCTTGGTATTTCGTTTCGGAGAATGTCCTTGTTCTTTTCTATCCTTTTCTTCGAGACAAACGAATTATGCACTGTCTTTGCCACGCCTTATAGCTTTAAAATTGACTTTGTTTGCACCTATTTCCAAAGGGAGAGAAGGATGTTCCTTTTATCTCCCACATTGGTGGCTATGGGCTACAACGTTCTTTCTTCTCTTTGGCGTTACCTATGCACTTGCTTAAAAATTGGAACGCTAAATATCATAACTCTCAAGGTACTGTCTTAGTCCTTGACTTTCCTGGCCGCTTTGATAATAAATATAACTGGCATAAGGTGAACACTTTATTTGAATTTTAACGTAATCAAATTTTCTTCAGCATGTACGTTAATATAGTTTATGATGCGAAACCTGCGTGTGTACAATGTTAATTACTATTTTGTGAAGTAATATAATTCGCATAAATTGCATGGTTTTGCGCTTTAGTCTAATAAAGAAATCCATCCATGTCTCAAGTAAGAACAGATATAAGGTTTGAATTATGTTCAGTTATATTTACCTGGTTCAGTCTTAGATGAATGTAAAGTTCGAGCATTAATCACAACTGAAGTGCTTCTTCCTTTTACATTCGATGAGTAAATGACAAGGAGGAACTCTGAAGAAGAAGGAAGATCTATTACGACGAATACTGGGCTTGTACGAGAAGTTATATTTGCTTCTAAATAATCTTGACCTCTGTTGTATACTTCCAAATGAAACTTTTGATGGAGACCACCGTTATAGCCTTCTTCGCATTCAACCGTCAGAGATTCGGCGGTGTAGTTGGTCACAGAACAATTTCTTAAAGGATCCGGTGGGCCTATGGTGGAAAGAAAGTTTAATAGTTTAGAACCAAAAACATAACCGTTTACGAAATATGATTTACTGAGAAAAACAACACACTTTTTTTTCAGATGATTAAGTGAAACTAGTGTTGGCATAGAGCTGTAGCTTGAGCAGCTTGGAATTGGAAACTCATAAGCTACATCAGATCCTCAGACTCCCAAGCTACCTCAAATAATAATAACAAGAAAATAAATAACAGTGTGCTCGCTATCCAAATACAGTTAGTTTCAAGACCAGCCCACTAGGCCCTTTTTCAAACCGGATAGCTGTCTCCCCATCTATAAAGAAATTTTAAAGCCACCACTGAGTGCGAGGCAGTTTTCGTTCACATTGGGGAAAAGAATTTTCAATATATCGTAGATAATCGAGTATAGGCCTAAAACCTCTGGAAAAAAATATTTTTTTCAAATTGAAAGATGTCCGCCTGTACGCAAGTAACATAAATATAAACTGGTGTGCAAAAATTAAGGACGAAGAGGAGAAATTAGCATAACAGCAGAACGAGCAGGCAGAACGGACCGAAAGACCACTCAGGAGATAGACCAGTGTCCGGTACGGTAGGACATGAGCATATATGCAGCATAACGTGGGGGGGTCGGAAGGGTATAAAGCACACGGACGGTGTACGCTAGGCAGTTCGCTGAAAGCTATTGCACGGTGTACATCGGTTTGAACGACATCGAGTTGCTGCCACCGTGTAATATGGCCAACAGGCAATCCAGTAGACGACATCTGGATAACTTTACCCGAGGTCGCGTCATTGGGAAGTTGGAAGAAGGTTGAAATGTGACCACTGTGGCCGAGGAGTTTGGGATCGCTCACAGCATCGATTCACGAGCTTGGAGAGCATTTAAAACGACAGGAACAGCTGTCCGAGAGTTTAACAGTGGTCGTCCACGAGCAACCACGGCGGCGGACGACCGGTACATTGTCCTACAGGCGAGAAGAGACAGACGGCAGACAGCGGGAGAAATCGCAAGGCACATGCAACAGACAACTGGACGTCCGTTATCGCGTTTTACCGTGGCCAGGAGGCTGCACAAAGGTGGTCTATTTGCACTACGACCATTACGGTGTGTGCCATTAACGCCTGCTCATCGGAGACGGCGGTTTCTGTGGTGCCAGGAACACAAGAACTGGACACATCAGCAATGGGGTCGAGTTCTCTTTACGTATGAGAGCGGATTTAGTCTGACGAGCGATTCTGGACGTATACACATCTGTTGAGAGAAATTAATACGCAATCACACCTGCAACATCATCGGAAGGGACCGGTTTGGAGTTGGCAAAGTCCTCGTTTAGGGCGGTATCATGCTTGGTAGCCGTACTGACCTCAACATCTTGCAAAGAGGTTCAGTCACTGGTGTCCGCTGTTGTACTGAGGTTCTCCTGCCTCACGTGCTGTGGGTCCTGAGTTTCTCTTCATGGATGACAACGCTACACCTCATCGTACAGTGGCTGTCGCAGAGCTGTTGGAGAGTAAAGATATTTAACGCATGGATTGGCCCGCAAGGTCTCCGGACCTAAATCCAATCGAACACGCGTGGGAGAACCTTCTCGGGAAACGCTTGGCAGCACGTCACCAGCCGCCAGCAACGATTTCGCAGCTGCGATTGGCGCTACAAGAGGAATGGGCCGCGATGCCTCAACAGCTCCTTGACAACCTCGTCCTCAGCATGGACAGACGTAAATCTTGCAACGTAGTCAGGGGTAATCATATCCCCTACTAAAGACTGGATTTTCTATGCAGCCGCCTGTCACATGGACATTTCTGTCTTCTGTCCAGTTGTACTCGAAACTATATTTTCGATAAAGTGCCTTTGTATGAAATGAGAAACTCACCGTCTATGTACGATATTTAATAAATATCGATATGACTACTTGCCTGTGGACATATCAAGAATTTGGAAAGAGCGTATTACTAACATGAACTTTAAATTATAGTAATATGTATTTACAATTCCAACAATATATAAAATTGATCATAACTTTGTATTTGTAACGAATCCTTGTACTGATATGTTAAAACCAATAACTTGTGAAATTATACACTTTACGCTGTTATAATGGCAACGGTCACGACCCATGCGACGTGTGATGACATATACCCATAATGCATTGTTGCACAACTATATAAAGGAGTACTACATTGCCTCTGTTCCAACTGATGATGGGGTAAATGTTACCCCGAAAGTGCTAGTGTGGTATTTTAACTGTAAATATCTTTCGTATTTTATTAAATATCGTACATAGACGGTGAGTTTCTAATTCCATTCAACGTATTGGGCGAAGTCATCCTTTTATTGTGCCTTTGTATCCTTTGGATTCCTTGTTTGGACGGTTTTACTCACTTGTCCCATATTCCTACATCTTGGGGATCTTATGATATGATTTGAGTCGATGTGGAGCACTTCTGCGCGACGTTGCATTCGAAAAACCGTCTCGTCCTTAATTTTTGCACGCCAGTGTATAAATAATTAATGAAATAATTTTGCTTGGAGTATACGATTTCCGGAAACTGAAACAAAGCAATAGTGGTCGATATTATTATACATACGGAACTTCACCCAGTTTGAACGTGAGACCACGGAATTTCTTGCTCCCAAACAGTAAGTATGTAAGGTGAAGCTATGTATTACCCTCAGTGGTTTGAATTACTTGAATGACATAAAGTACCGACAGATGGCGACACGTCAGTCATATGGCGAGAATGACCGTCTTAACCAATGACGAAGACAATTGGCTCCACAGAGGTGTGACATCCCTATCTCCTTCTGCGGCACAGGTATGCTATTGGCTGATAAAAGGAGTGCCGTTTTTCTACAATATCTTGGTAGGAGAATAACGGCATTACCGAAGTGCCTCTCCACTGTGGTATTTAACAATACTAATTTCGTAAAGCGAAGAAAGAATTTTTCTCGTAAAAAAACTGATCACACTGCTAAACATAGGTGCAAGTGATTGCACATAATCTGTTCTTGCTAACGGGAAAGCATAGCTTATGAAATAACTGACAGATGGCGGCAGCCCGACTGAAGTCTAGGGACATTAGTACCAGGGAAAGGAGAGATACCTTTTGTTGGAAGAAAGCCCCACCCATGCCTAGCCTAGAACTCGGACATAAATCTAGTTCCTCTGACCACTCGATCACCGTGATGCTCTCGCACATGTGTGCGACTTTGACATACACTGAAAGGGTTCCGTGAGAGTGCATACTTTTCGGATTACCGAGCTGGAATTCGAAATATTATTTTTACTTTGGGATAACTTGGACTATGATTAAAATCCCGACTTTACATAGGCTATTCTTCTATTTCCTTGGAACGAAATGTTCCAGCTAATGATCACGAATTATATATTTTTACTTGGCCTGGACGTTTTGATTGCGATGTTTAGATATGAAACTTTTCCCAACGTATAACAAGAGCAGTTCTAGCAAAAAATGTATTACTTCTTTTCCACTTTTCCTGATTTATTTCGCTGGGTGGGTAAAGACTGTCTCCTACAATTATTTTTTCGAGAAGACTAATTCATTTTTTTTAATCAGGAAAACGTATGTGCTAATCGCTATAGAATTGAAGTATTTTTATGACAGAATTTATTTGGCATCGATAATAGCTGATCGTGGAATCTTGCTTAGGAACATTTTAGGACGGTAAGCATAATATGAATCTATGGTGAAATTTTAAATTTGAGAGCTTTCATGTTATCTAAGGTATCCATTTCGCTTGATACTTTTGTGGTGTTACCAGGCTAGGAATTTTTTTATGGCCAAACGCGCCGGAAGGGCCTTGTGGCACCTTTTATCAACACTAAATTTTTGACTACGAGTTTTGGAATAATTATTTAATGAAAATAGTGTGTTTACCGTAACATGCAGCAACATGCAATTATTTAGTTTGAGAGACGTAATAAGCGTTGCACATGAGGTTAAGAGATATCAGGAGTTAAACCCTTGCGTTTGACGTTTTGAAAGATGAACACGGAAAAGTTTCTTTCCAGTACATAATACAGGGTGTTCCAAAATTATCTTTACAAATTTGACCCTCAATAAAACCTAAACGAAATAAGGTAGCGAAGTTCTGTTTCTTTTTTTCATCTTACAGCAACACATAAAGTTTTTTCTGGTACATAAAAGGCCCAAAAGAATTTCCGTATCAATACCGACGTAATCTCCCATCCAGACCCTCAATAGGCGAGTGGTATAATAAGTTTATGGAGACTGGTAGTGTGCCTCATAAAAAGGCCGCCGGCCATGCACAAATGAGGAGGATACGGAACGTTTTCGACACAGTTTCATACAAAGTCCAGAGAAGTCCATTCGTACGGCCTCCATGCAGTTGGGGTTTTCACCTACAACGATGCACAGGGTGCTGCGCAAGCGCTTGCACCTGACTGCCTACAAAGTGCATTTGACACAGACAGTTCTTATTCTCACACTGATGGTGCAGGTCATGGACCAAGTAAAAGTACTTCCATATAATTTTTCCATCTATTTAATTTTTGATGCATTAAACAGTATATAGTATCATATCAAGTATCTTGGTAAGTTATTTGCTATTTTTGAGTTTGTGTATTATACAGTGTACTACATTTTATATAGTTAAGTTTTATTGCTGTGAAGAAATAAAATTTGTATAATTATGTAGCCAGCAATTAATTCAAATGTACAATGACAGCTTTTTCTTCTTTCATTGTATATATTGCATTATAGATGTGGTATTTAGTATGCATATTATCATGGAGTTACACATAACCTGTAAATTTTACCTGAAACATTTCGGTTCACCCCGGGGATGAACCGAAATGTTTCGATTTTGCTTTTGATATGCTCAACAGGATTGATAATGAGGCTTCCTGAAACGTGTTTTATTAAGCGATGAGGCAAAGTTTCATTACAACAATTCCTAAGGAGATGCTCGGGAGAACATGGCAGGAGGTCGAATACCGTCTCGACACATAGGCGACTTTAGACCTTTTATGGCGCCGTAGGCGCTAAAAGATTCATGGCATCCCCTTGCCCCTTCTTATCGCCTCAGAAACTTCCATCCGTTAGATTAAGAAACAAATAAAAAAAAGAAAGAAAAATAAAGAAAGTAAAGTCGAGAGAAACGTTTTTACGTTTTTTAAATTCCATTCTATCTTCCTATTATTACAACGTTTTGTAAGAAACAGTGCTAGTGTAATCGTTTTGTGTCTGCCTGTGCACATCGAACTTTTTGTCTTTAGGAATATTTCAAAAATTATTTTTGCAGCTAATATAAAAATCTAAGTATATGAAGTTCGGCACTTTAAATACCGCTAAGAGCTGTCCATTCGAAAATTCAAAAAAATGTAAGTTTTGTTGTGAAAATACTATTCAACTTAAAGGAAAAAAAACATTTTTGTGTTTCTCATATTAGGTTTAACTGCTCCTTCTTAAATATTTAAATTTTCCAATTAGTTCGTTTATTTCCTGCTGATGGCCAAAGAGTTTGGTTTCCGCAGATTTGTCGAATGATAGGACATACAAATTCGTTAAAATTTTCCAATTTTAAATTTCACTACTGGTTCATAAATTCCCTGCTAGGAGTTCTCAAAGCGGAAATTTCGTAAATTTTGCCTATGCGCTCCGAAGAGACTATTTCAATTACAGCAAAAATTCTTTTTGAGTTTGATACGTTAGGCAAAACTGATTACTTTAGCACCTTTTCAGTTTCAAGTGTCTTGGCAAATTTAATGCTAAGGGCGCTGCAAATGAAATTTCAAACGTCATGTGCAAATTGTCATAAAATATAAAATGGGACTTCATTTCGATTACAAAACGTGCTCTTTCCATTGTTTCAGGTTTGGAAAAACATCTTGTTTTTTACATTTTGAGCAAATCAGTAGGAAACGAGCATGGTATGAAGCAAAAATAAAATACTTGACAGCCGTAAAAGTTCTCCACATTAGAAAATACGGGTAAAATTGAATTTGTGCACAATGCTTCACGTGAAAAGGATGGATAACTTTTCGTGGAGGAGTTTTGGCATAGACGAATGCCATGAACCAGGAAAGGTGGACAGTAAGAATTTCATAAGTCACTGTAGGAAAGCGGGAATGCGAATTGTTTTTGAAAGCTTTTTTCTTATTATTATATTTTGATCGGAAAATTATGAAGGTCTGCAGGTATTTTATTCGGTTTATGAAAACCAAAACAATAATGGCAACCCGATTATTGGTTCTCAGCCCCGTCCCCAAGTTGTGGGGCCCTAGGCGCGCGCCTAGTACGCCTAACTGGAAATCCGCCACTGTCTCGATGTTATTCGTGCAACCGGATGTGGAGCTTGTAACGTATACTCTAGATTCACTTTGCTTTTGATTTTTACTATCTCTGGTTATTTTATTTTACTATGTAAATTATCTTCTTACTGAACGAGATGTTTTTTCACCCGCTGAATGAGATCTGGCAATGAGTGTAAGTCATGACGTGGTGGTAGCCAGTATAAATAGGCGCGTTCAACGATACGTACAGAGAGCGTTTGTTATTGTATAGAGAGAGCGTTTGTTGTTGTATAGAGAGAGCGTTTGTTTATGTGGAGAGCTTTTTGTTGATGTGCGTAGAGTGAGCTGTTGTTGTACGAAGTGAGCTGTGGTTTATGTGTCAGAGAGCTGTTGTTGTATAAAGAGATCTTCGTTTATGTGAGAGCGAGAAGTTTACCAAATAAAAGAGTTTTAAGTAAGTACGTCTTTCTCAGTTCATAGTACTGTCAGACCTCTGTCTGGCTGTTAGGTTAATTTCATTAAGTGTTATTAGTAACAACCAGAATAAGACTTTATTCATCTTAATTACTACTACAACATTACTACCAGTTATAAGCTTGTTCATTATTATTACTACATTACTAGCAGGAAAGTTTATTCATGATATAAATAATTAATAACACAACAAGCATTAGTAGAAACTTATATTCATTATAATTAGCTTAGTAGTTAAAAGCTATATTCCTTATAATTGGCGCCCTTGAATTTTTCTCGAACACGAGATCTTGACAATTATTACCCATGTCTTCCTTACCTGAGACAACTTCAATTTTTCACCCTAAGGCAAGTTTCGATGGTGATGGTGTTTTTTTTGACAATTTGCAAGACGCCTGTGGGTCTCACTTTGATATGAATGATTTACAAGTCCCCAGGCATTCTTCACAAATTCGTAATGCACCAGCTTCCTATTACTCTGAGTCGCGGGTCGTACCTGAGTGAGTTCAATCCTCTCAGCGAAGCAGAATGCTGGCCCATTTCGTGCCGCATGCAGGAACAATTCATTTCAATGTGTTGGAGGGATCCTTAAAATTCCTCGAAGATTTGGAAGATAATTTTGATCTATACAATATTCCTGAAGACTGCAAAGTACAAATCGCAGACACTTGCTTGAAGGATACCGCTAAGACCTGGTATCGGCAGTAGAGAGTGTCGAACCGGGATTCTCATTATGAGAATTTCCATGCAGAATTTTTGGAGGTCTTTCCTTTCGGCCTCAGTCGAGCTAGCCTTGCACAACAACATTTTTCTCGTCAGCAAGGACCCAACGATAGCCCTGTTGCATTTGCGTTGGAAACAACACGCTTATATAACTTATGGGATCCACATGTCAGTCATGTCGACATGTTGGATACCCTATTGCAGCAGCTCGACGCATTTTTACAAGATTTTCTTGAGGTTCGACACCCTGCTACAATTCGTGAATGCCTTCGCCTCATACGAACGTATGAAGAGCGACACGGCAAACATGGTTCAACTCACCAAGCTCGGGCACCCCGCGAGGCTTATTACGAAAACCCTCAGCGGCATAATAGGCATAATAACTTTCAGCGCGAGCATACACAAGTGCACGCCCAAGCTTCATACGTTCCACCACCCAGAAGAGTGGCAAACCAACCGCGAGTTTCGGAACAATCTTCGGGATATCGTACAAATGCACAGTATGCTCGACCCCGTTCCAATCCGCAGCATTCGGAACGTTTTCATGCTCAAGGCAATAATGACTTTTCTGCCCGTGCTGAGGGAAGAAGTAATAGATATGAAAATGTCAACAGACATGCGGAGTTCCCGCAGCAGGTTTTACGCAGTTTTCCTCATCGTGAAAATTTTCCCGATACCCGGCAGGCTCGAGGTTTCAGACCGCATGATAATCCAACCAGGAATCCTTTAAACTTCCAAAGGAAGTAGACCAAAGGTTGGTCCTGCTTCCTGATACAAAGCATTCTGACCCTAAAACAGTATTAGTGACTGTCCAAACTCCTCAGTTGACTGATGTATTCTTGACAATTGAAGATATTATTGTCGAGACGAAGTTCGACACTGGTTCTGAAATATCAGCCCTAAATACGAAGTCTTGCACTGATAATTTTCCTGCAATACTCGTTCAGCCTGCGACGCAGTATTTGCGAGGTGCAAATAACGAAATCTTCAGTATCACAGGAACTGTCACATTATCTCTAGGGCTGGGAAAGGCTCGTTTTACGCATTCTTTCCTGCTTATAGACGAACTACCTGTGAAATGTCTAATGGGAATGGACTATATTGATATGTTTCAAATAACTCTGAATTTCGTACAACATGTGATTTCCTTTCCGCAACCTATCGAAGTGATTCCTTCGGTTCCTATAGATATATCGAGTTTGTTATTGAGTAACCAATTGAATGAGAGGCAACCTTGAAACCAGCTTTCTCTACTTTCGCAGGAAAGCCCTGGTTTATTTTCTGATCAACCTGGTTTCACACAGGTGGTTTATCATGTCATTGACACTGAATGTTCGAAACCGATAGCGACGAAACCTTACCCTTGTGATCCACATAAGAAACAGGAAATGCAACGTCAAATTTCTGAAATGATTAAACAGGGCATAATAAGGGAATCAACAAGCGCCTGGGCTGCTCCTGCATTTTTGGTTCCAAAGAAACAACCCAATGAATTTCGTTTCGTGACAGATTTCCGCAAGCTCAACCAAGTCACAAAAACGATCAATTATTCACTACCTGTCATGTCGCATATTTTGTATGACCTGTCGTCAACTAAATGGATGTCAACCTTGGATTTGGAGAGTGGATATTGGCAGGTGGCGGTACATCCGGACTCTGTCGATAAAACAGGCTTTGTGACTCCTTTTGGGGCTTATGAATACCTACGTATGCCCTTTGGACTAGCTTCTGCACCTGCTACTTTCCAAAAGCTTATGGATACGGTTCTCAGACCTATTCTGGGTCCCCATGTTCATGTATATTTGGATGACATTATTACTACATCCGAGACTTTTGACGAGCACCTTTCTCTGCTCAAACGGGTGTTCCAACTCATATACAATGCTGGCTTGACGTTAAAACCTAGTAAATGCCAGATAGAGAGGGACGAGATTGTATATCTGGGGTTGAAAATCACTCCCCACGGCTTATTTACGGATAATGAAAAAATTAGGCCTATTGGTGACTTTCCTCGGCCTTAAACAGCAAAAGAACTATCACGCTTTCTGGGAATGACTGGATGGTATCAGCAGTTCGTCCCCGCTTATGCTACAATCTGTGAGCCATTGTATGCTTTGAAACGTAAATACAAGAAGTTTGTTTGGACACCTGAGGCTAACGCTGCGTTTGAAACACTGAAGTCTGCGTTGACTCAGCCTCCTGTTTTGGCTTTCCCGGATCATACTAAGGAATTTGATATTTATACTGACGCATCCGGAGTTGGTCTTGGTTGCGTTTTGTCACAAGCTGGGCATCCAATAGCTTTTGCGTCTCGTACTTTAGCCAAAGCTGAACGCAATTATTCAGCTACGGAACGTGAATGTCTTGCTGTTGTGTATGCTCTTAACAAATTTCAATGTTATCTTAACGAATAGACAGTTAACATAATTACGGATCATTCTGCCCTTCAAAATTTGAATTCTGCTAAGCATCTCTCTTAAAGACTTATGAAGTGGGCTCTTAAGTTGCAAGAGAGCAATATCAAAATTTCGTATCAGCCAGGTCATAAGAATCAATTACCGGACACATTGTCTCGCGTTCCGATTAGTGGGGTCCCCACAGAAACTACTCCTGGATGTCAGCCTTTACTTCTAATCGCTGATATAACATCCAGAGAGCAGATAATGGCAGAATTAATAAATGATCCAGATTTTGGGGATATCTATAATTTTTTGCTTGCGGGTTCGCCCCTACAAAGTGATCCTTCTCTAGCTGGAAGGTCACAACATTTTGAAGTCATAGAGGGTCTTCTTTACTAAACGAAATCTAGGACTACTAGGGCAGAGTTTCTCCCATGTATTCCGCGAACCCTTAGAATGGCTCTTTTAAACGAATTTCATGACAAACCTCTTGCAGGCCATTTAGGTATTCGCAAGACCCGTTGTAAATTGCGGGATGTTGCCTATTGGCCTGGCATGTACCAAGTGTACTCGCATACGTTCAATCATGTCACTTGTGTCAGATTAATAATTACCGTAATGTAAGACCGGCCGGTCACTTGAAATCTAGTTCAAGTTCTCATGTTTTTGACATTATTTCAATAGATTTATTGGGACCTTATCCTTTATCTGTTAAAAACAAAGCTCGTTACGTTTTAGTATTAAGTGATAATTTTTCTAAATGGGTTGAAGTTTTTCCCATTAAAGCCGCTACGGCAGAAGTTATTTGTAATGTATTAATTAATGAAGTATTCTCTAGATATGGTGCACCTAATAAAGTAGTTTCGGATAATGGTCCTCAATTTATTTCTGACATTTTTGAAAGAATGTGTGCGAGACTACACATTAAGCATAAATTCATTTCCCCATATCATCCCCAGAGTAATCCTGCGGAACGAGTAAACCGCACGCTAGTGAAAATGATTGCTACATTTGTCATGGATCATCACGAGTGATGGGATGACCATCTTGAGCTTTTTTCGTTCGCCCTCCGCTTGTCGGTTCACGAATCTACTAAAATTACTCCTGCAGAACTTTTCTGGGTCGCAAAATTAAAACCCCTTTTGAAAATTTAACGGGGATTATCGACGAACTAAACCAGCGACCAACTCCGCAATCAGTATGAATCATGGCAGAAAAAGCTCGTGTTGCAATGCTAGGAGCACAAGCGGCTCAAGCAAGATATTGTAATACTAGGCGTAGGGAACCAGATCTTGTTGTTGGAGATCTCACTCTCGTGGAAACGCACTTCCAGTCTTCTGTTTCTCATACTTTAGTGAAGAAACTTGCTACGAAGGTCCATATCGGGTGGCAAATGTGTTTGATAATAACATTGTTCTTGAAAAACCTGACAATCAATTTCAATACGTACACGTTGCTCAGTGTCGCAAGTATCATGAACGAAATATCGATTTTATAATCAACCCTACTCAACCTTCTGTTCCACAGACTCAAGAGTCTATATCTCACGATCAACCTCCAGAAATTTTGGACTAACCAACAAACATTTTTGAAGAATCTCCAGTGATTTTTTCTTCACCCTCCCCTCCTCAAGACGGGTTTCCAAACACGCAACCTGATTCTCCCAGGAGACCAAGGCTCGAATCAAGTTCTTCAAATACTAGTATCGTTCCTTTCCCTCCACCCATTGCTAAGACTATTGCTGCACCATTTCCTGATAACTCTGCAACACCACAAGCTCCTACTTCCTTGAATACCTCGTCAGAGAGTATTCCTATAGGCAGACATAAAAATCGCCCTGCACGACCACTAAATTACGGCAGCGACTCAGAGGCTTCAGATATTTCGGATTTATCAGTTATGAACAATAATTTGACTATTCCTAAACGTCAAACACCAAAAGCTGGGCGAAAACGTAACTTGTCTCCCCAATCTGCTTCGCCGCAACAGCGACGAAAGCAGAGATCCTTGCATCCGCCCGGGTTTCGCCCCTGGAACCTACGCTCAGGGTAAACAGGGCCGACGCCTGCTGCTACTCTCATGCCACGAGGGCGAAAACGAAAGCAAACGATGTGGCCGGAGCCACGTCCGTCCAAAGAATGCTGGAAGGACACCACGGGACCCAGCACAAAGGGACTACATATCAAAAGCCTGTGGGAGCCCGTTCCTGTCAGCCGCAGGTATTTCCCGACCGCCAGACTTCAGCCGTTCCTGACCGTTCCTATCAGCCGCAGGGATTTCCGGACCGACAGACTTCAGCCGTTCCGGACCGACGGATTTCAGCCGTTCCTGACCGTTCCTGTCAGTCGCCGGGATTTCTTGACCGACAGAATACAGATGTTCCAGATCCATTCAAATCCTTAAAACGCTCAACACCACCGGAATTTACCAGTCCGATTAGGCTTGGAAAACGTTATCGTACTAGAGTTTTTTGTGCGTCCTCGAGATAAGTAAGTTCTCGTGGACAGGTTCTTTTCTCCGTTTGTTGTTTTTCCTGCACGGCCAGTTGGCGTGTCAGAATTTCTTTTTTTCGTGTGGGCCTATGCATTCTTTTTGTGTATATAAGTGTTTTTTTTATATTTCTTCTATGTCCATCTACTAATCCAAATTTTTATATATATATATGTGCTTAGGGGTAAAATAATAAAATTGTTACTGTTAGGCAGCTACAGGCAATCTTTGCTGCTGATACAGTTGGTGTGTATTTAACGAATAATGAGAACGTAATATGAAATTAAAAAAGTGATTCCTGCTAGGCAGAATAAAAGGAAGGTATGCCGATGCAGGTTTGTTTTGTTCAAGTATACAAAGTGTTTCACAGACGAATACATATTTCTTGATTTTGTCATGCCAAGTTTGAGATTGTACATACTGCTGTCACCAAAACAACAAAACAAAAAAAGAGGTCGATAAACGTCAATCAACGAAGTGTAAGACTTACACTCCAAAATTGATAGGTTTTTCGAAAAACAAAAAAAAAAATTAAGGGGGAGATGATGTAACGTATACTCTAGATTCACTTTCCTTTTGATTTTTACTATCTCTGGTTATTTTATTTTACTGTGTAAATTATCTTCTTACTGAACGAGATGTTATTTCACCCGCTGAATGAGATCTGGCAATGAGTGTAAGTCATGACGTGGTGGTAGCCAGTATAAATAGGCGCGTTCAACGATACGTACAGAGAGCGCTTGTTGTTTTTATAGAGAGAGCGTTTGTTTATGTGAGAGAGCGTTTGTTTATGTGGAGAGCTTTTTGTTGATGTGCGTAGAGTGAGCTGTTTTTGTACGAAGTGAGCTGTGGTTTATGTATCAGAGAGCTGTTGTTGTATAAAGAGATCTTCGTTTATGTGAGAGCGCGAAGTTTACCAAATAAAGAGTTTTAAGTAAGTACGTCTTTCTCAGTTCATAGTACTGTCAGACCTCTGTCTGGCTGTTAGGTTTATTTCATTGAGTGTTATTAGTAACAACCAGAATAAGACTTTATTCATCTTAATTACTACTACAACATTACTACCAGTTATAAGCTTGTTCATTATTATTACTACATTACTAGCAGGAAAGTTTATTCATGATATAAATAATTAATAACACAACAAGCATTAGAAGAAGCATTAGCTTAAAAGAAGCTGAATTCATTATAATTCAGTAGAAGAAGCGTTATATTCATTATAAATAATATTAGTGAAAACCATATTCATTATAAGCTCTACTAACATCTCAACAAACTTTGGAATGTGCTGTTTAATATGCAATTTACTGATCTTTGTTCTCTTATTCCGTTTCTGTTTTACTGAGGGTCAAAGTTGTAAAGATAATTTTGGAACACCCTGAATATTGCCGCCCCGGTGGCGCAGTGGTCTAAGCGATGGCCTCTGATCATTCGTCCGTAAGCGGTGCGGGTTCAAATCCCGGTGAGGCATGGATGCTGTGTTTGTCTTACGGCACTGGCTCTCTAACTTCCCTGGAACCAGTGACCCTAAATTAGGGACGGGCGACTGCTTATAGCCCATTGAGTTGCTCACGGTGGTCGTTAAACCTCCAATAATAAAAAAAAAAACACCCTGAATATTGTTGTAGAAACTTTGAAACGTGCTGTTTAATATGCAATTTACTGATCTTTGTTCTCTTATTCCGTTTCTGTTTTACTGAGGGTCAAAGTTGTAAAGATAATTTTGGAACACCCTGAATATTGTTGTACAAACTTTGGAACGTGCTGTTTAATATGCAATTTACTGATCTTTGTTCTCTTATTCCGTTTCTGTTTTACTGAGGGTCAAAGTTGTAAAGATAATTTTGGAACACCCTGAATATTGTTGTACAAACTTTGCACAACGGTGCAGAATATATGCAGTGAAATATGCTATATTTTGAACAAGAAATCAGGAAGTTATTGTTAAACAACTTCATGATTTATGAACAACTTCAAGTAAAAGAACAATCTCAGCAACTTTTCCCTCTAAAACGAACTCTGCAAACCATTACTGTACCTTCTCGCAAATGTGAAAGTGGATTTTCTCAGATATATTTGATAATAACCCCAGATAGGTCTTATCTTTTAATCTCAACAAATACATCATTGTTGTTCATAAAAATTATTGGGTCTCTTCTAACGCAGTTTAAACTTACGTTATATAGCCCACTGGAAAGAAGAGGCTATGAAACGAAGGGCTGTCACTGAGGTCATGTGACCAACTGAGTCCCAGCTCCTAGCTACCGTGTGTGCGTCGTCTAAGCTATTAGTAATGTGTTGAATCGGAAGGGTGACAGAGTGGCGGGAGAATTTCATAAAACATCCGCTGATCAAAACTTTGAAGGTTGTGTTGCAATATGAATAAAATGTGCTAATATTTAGTTCACAAATTGCTTTGAAAGTTTACACAAAATGAAAGAAATGCTTATGTTTAAACGAAACTGTCAAAGTATTTGCAAAGTTTTCGCTTAGAATTCCAGCTGATGGGAACTTTCAAATTTGCCGCACGAAATAAATGAAATGTGCTGTTGTTTTGTTGACAAATTACTTAAAAAGTTGTGGCGCGAAATGCGAATACTTGAATATTTCTGATGGACTACTGAGTGTCTGCATCGAATCCAAAATGGCGACTTGTTTACAAATTTTGCTTTACTCCTGGTGAACTTCATGTTGGATTTTTGCTGAACTATTTTCAATTTCGTTCTATTTTTATTGAAGGACTTTGCTCCGCTGCCATTTCGGAGGTTCGGGCAACGGCATTTCTTATTCTGGCCTATACCCGTAATGTTAACACCACTGATGCACCATGTCAGTGTGTTCTTTATTCATGGATTACTCAAGGAAGAAGACTTTTAAACACTTTTTTGCATTTCTTTTGCTTGACTTGAACACATTTTCTGAAGATCTTTTACTGTTTTTGTTTATTGGAAGGGCGGACTTTTGTCGTTTGAACTTATAGCACTTAATAAATCTCCCACCTAGCCGTGTTTACCACTGAGTAAAACAAAAGCAGTGCAAAAAACATGCATCTTACGGAAATGCTAAACCGTTAAACAACTAAGATAGTTTTACCAACAAAACATATGCTTAACAAATTCTTTCCTCAATGTATATAATGTTACTTAAGACAGAAATGAAATCTTACCTGTATATCAGTAACAAGTGAATAATAATTTCTTTTTCAGAACGCTCTAATATTTTTTTCTGTTGCAATGGTAAATGAACCCTCACCCCCCCCCTTCTTTTTTAATTTATGCTTAAGAGTTCCAGCACCATTTTCTTCAGAAAAAAACGGTTTAAGGTTTACCCATCTTGTAGGTAGACGTTTTATTTGTTACCATAATACATTTTTTGACTAGGCAAAACACTGACCACTGATTTTAAGGGCGGGAATCGCTTTAATAACAGACGTTAAGTTGACTGAGATTATTATCGTGTTTTTCAGGAGTAAATTACTTTTTAAACCTTGACAAAATTGCACTTCATGCAACCTTATCTTGAGAACACAAGGTAGACAGAATGCTGACTTCTCATCTAATCAGATGATTACTCAAATTAAATGACATGTCCCTTCAATTAGTCCATTTTCTAGTTTTATCTGTAGGACATTGACATAATATTTGCTTGCAGGCTTCTCCAAAACACAACTTAGTTTTGGAATTTCATTTTTCGAACTTTATGCAGTGTTCGATTCATCAATCTCATTCTATATCTTGTCTGATAAAGTTCGTACCTTGCCCTGCAGTGAGCAAAACCAAAAGGTAAAAAGTTTGTTTCCTGCTTCATGATTAAAGTTATGATGAAACGGATTGATAAAAGATAAAACACGGCTGTAAATCCTAAATAATTCGTCCAGAATATTGAATTTTGAAGGCCAAGAAGGGCCAAATACTGTAATAAAGCAAAATGTACATGCACATATTAACAATTTCGATAAATTATTTGGTTTTGGAAGACAGATGACAGTTCTTTATCACATTTTCCTTGGAGTTGTAACTTTCAGTAGTTCTTTGTACACTGAAGATCAATTGAGTTAGAATGTGTCACGTCAATTCGTCGCGTGTGTCAATTCGTCGCGCGTCAATTCGTCGACTACGACAAAACGTCGCGCGTCAAGTCGACGACCACGACGATTCGTTGAGAGTCAATTCGTCGCGGACAAATTCGTCGACTACCTCAATTCGTCGACTACCTCAATTCGACGACGTCAATTCGTCGCGTTTACAGATTTTGGTTACATACAAAACGAATGCAGGAAAACGTACGATTTCGAACGTCTTCCTTCCTGATCAAATTTATAAAGTTTGGACACGCAGACAGGATAGGAATATTACGCTTTTTCTTTGGCACTAAAAATATTAGACGGCAGTCGGTTTTTGGAACGGGGCAGGGCCCGGTTGGTCAGAACCTCCCATATACAAAATTTTCGTAAAATTTACAGTTTTCAATTCAGAACCACCAAATCTGGTATACTATCTCGTGGTATTCTCACTTAGACTGTGGACGGTTTATGGAAGCGGTTGGAGCCCGGTAGGTCAGAGCCCCTCCCCTACAAAATTGCCGTAAAATCTAGTTTTCAATTTAGAACCACCAAATTTGGTGTCATGAAACTCTAACTCAGCGGAAGCCCGTTTTTGGAACGGATCGGGGCCCGGGAGGACAGAACTCCCTCCCCCCCCCCCCCCGTACAAAATTATTGTAAAATCTACAGTTTTCAATTTAGAACCACCAAATTTGGTATACTATATCATGGTATTCTAACTTAGACTGTAGATGGTTTTGGGAATGGGGTTGGAGCCCCTGGATCTGAGCCCGGGGTTCAGACCCCTTTCCCAAAACCGTCTACAATCTGCAAAATATCGTAAAATCTAGTTTTCAATTTAGAACCACCAAATTTGGTATATTATATCGTGGTACTCTAACTTTAACGTTAGACGGTTTTCGGAACGGGTCTGAGCAACTCAATGGGCTATAAGCAGTCGCCCGTCCCTACAAAATTTTCGTAAAATGTATAGGTTTTCAATTTAGGGAACCATCAAATGTGCCGTATACTATCTCATGGTACTCTAACTTAGATGGTAGTCGGCTTATTTGAATAGGTCAAATAACGCCTTCAAAGAGCAACCGGGGCCCGTCTACATACAAAATGTTCGTAAAATCTACAGTTTACAATTTAGAACCACCAAATTTGGTATATTATATCATGGTACTCTAACTTTGACGGTAGACGGTTTTCGGAACGGGTCGGGGCCCGGAGGGTCAGAGCGCCCCCCCCGCCCCCCATACAAAATTTTCGTAAAATGTAGTAGTTTTCAATTTAGAACCATCAAATGTGGTATACTATCTCATGGTATTGTAACTTAGACTGTAGACGGTTTTTTTGTAAAGGGTCGGAGCCCGGAGTTCAGAGACCCCCCCCCCCCCCCCAATAAAAAATTTCGTAAAATCTACAGTTTTCAATTTAGAACCACCAAATTTGGTATACTATATCATGGTACTCTAACTTAGACGGTAGACGGTTTTCATAACGGGTCAAGGCCCGGAGGTAAGAGCACCCACCCCCCCACATACAAAATTTTGTTAAATTCTATATATTTCAATTCAGAACCACCAAATTTGGTGTCATGAAATTCTAACTTAGCGGGAGACGGTTTTTGGAACGTGTCGGGTCCCGGGGGTCAGAGCCCCCCCTCCTGAACAGAATGTTCGTAAAATCTATAGTTTTCAATTTAGAACCACCAAATTTGGTATACAATTTCATGGTACTCTAACGTAGACGGTAGACGGTTTTCATAACGGGTCAAGGCCCGGAGGTAAGAGCACCCACCTCCCCCACATACAAAATTTTGTTAAATCCTATACTTTTCAATTCAGAACCACCAAATTTGGTGTCATGAAATTCTAACTTAGCGGGAGACGGTTTTTGGAACGGGTTGTTCGTAAAATCTACAGTTTTCAATTTAGAACCACCAAATTTGGTATACTATCTCATGGTATTCTAACTTAGACTGTAGACATTTTTTTTTTTTGGAAACGGTCGGAGCCCGGGGTTCAAAGAACATCAAAATTTCGTAAAATCTAGTTTTCAATTTAGAACCACCAAATTTAATATACTATATCATGGTAATCTAATTTAGACGGTTTTGGGAAAGGGTCGGGGCACGGGGGTTACATTTCCCCCTTCCCCACAAAATGTTCGTGAAATCTCCAGTTTTTAATTTTTTTTTTTTTTGATTGGAGGTTAAACGACCACCGTGAGCAATTCAATGGGCTATAAGCAGTCGCCCGTCCCTAATTTAGGGTCACTGGTTCCAGGGAAGGGAGAGAGCCAGTGCCGTAAGACAAACACAACACCCATGCCTCACCGGGATTCGAACCCGGACCCCAGACGGACGAATGATCAGAGGCCAGCGCCTTAGACCACTGCGCCACCGGGGCGGCGTTTTTAATTTAGAATCACCAAATTTGGTATACTAGCTCATGGTAGCCTAACTTAGACGGCAGACGGTTTTTGGAACGGGACGGGCACGGGGTCAGAGCCCACGTCATAAAAAATTTCGTAAAATCTACAGTTTTCAATTTAGAACCACCAAATTTTTTATACTATCTCATGGTACTCTAACTTAAACGGTGGACGGTTTTTTGGAACGAGTCAAGGCCCGGGGGTTAAGTGTCCCCACATACAAAATTCTTCTTCACTCCGCCGCCGTAGCGGCACACGTTGAAATGTATTTTTCATACAGCCGCAAGCGCTCTAATGGACATACTAGATTGAACTGGACGCAAATAAATTATTAATCTAATTTGTACTAGCAGGGATACCAGTTATTTGCCAGGCGCATATTACTATTTGTGGAATCACCAAGTTCAGCGGGTGAAAGTTAATAAATGAAAAAGTTATTCCTGCAATTTTCCAGTAAACTTATTTTAAGTTTTTTGATTTAGTTAATTTAATATTGCGAAACAAAAAAAGAAAGAAAAAGGAATGGGAATACTTACCTTCTAGGAGACATCTATAGAACTGCCGTACATCTGGCGTGTGCTTCTGTGAATCCCGCAACACAGAAATGCAATGTACCTATGTGATGTCGATTGCGTACGACTTCACATTGGCATTGATCATCTTTTTCTTACCGTTTTGAATTTTGAATATCTGGAATTCTCTATTTACATTACATTATATTTCCTTCTGATAAGCCGCTCGTTGGTAGTGAAAGCTAAACTATATAAATTTGTGTTTTTAATACACCATTAAACGCATATTTTTGCACTTTATTGTTATCTACAGTACCTAACTTTGACCGTAGGTTGGTTAGTTGGTTGGTTGATGGTTAATGGTGCAAGGCCCTCAAAGGGCCAAAGAGCGCCTTAGAACGTAGATAGGGTATTCTTAAGAGTAAAAAACGGAACTTTTAACGAAAATTTTGTATGGGGCTCCCTTAACCCGGGCCCAGACCCCTTCCAAAAACCGTCTACCGTCTAAGTTCGATAACTATGAGATATTGTACCAAATTTGGTTGTTTTAAATTGAAAACTGTAGATTTTACGAAATTTTTTGAGGAGGGGGGCTCTAACCCCTCGGGTTCCAACCCCTTCCAAAAACCGTCTAGCGTCTAAGTTAGAGTTTCATGATACCAGATTTGGTGGTTCTGAATTGAAAAATGTAGTTTTTAAGAAAATGTTGTATGTGTGTGTGTGGGGGGGGGGGGGGCTTGATCCTCCAGGGCTTTACCCGTTCCAAAAACAGTCTACCGTCTAAGCTAAAGTACCATCAGATAGTATACCAGATTTGGTGGTTCTGAATTGAAAACTGCAGTTTTTAAGAAAATTTTGTATGTGGGGGACTCTGAGCCCTCGGGCCTTGACCCGTTCCAAAAACGGTCTACTGTCTAAGTAAGAGTACCATGAGATAGTATACCGAATTTGGTGGTTCTAAATTGAAAACTGTAGATTTTACGAAACAAATTTTATTAGGGGGCTCTGACCCCCCGGGCTCCAACCCTTCCAAAAACCGTCTAGCGTCTACGTTTCATGATACCAAACTTGATGGTTCTTAAATGAAAACTAGATTTCACGAAAATTTTGTATGTATGTGGGGGCTCTGACCCTCGGGCCTTAACCCGTTCCAAAACCCGACAACCGTCTATGTTAGGGTACCATGAGATAGGATACCTGATTTGGTGGTTCTGAATTGAAAACTGTAGATTTTACGAAAATTTTGTATATGGGGGGCTCTGACCAACCGGGTCCTGCTCCGTTCCAAAAACCGTTTACCGTCTAATATTTTTAGTGCCAAAGAAAAAGCGTAATATTCCTATCCTTGTCTGCGTGTCCAAACTTTATAAATTTGATCATGGAGCAAGACGTTCGAAATCGTACGTTTTCCTGCGTTCGTTTTGTATGTAACCAAAATCTGTAAACGCAACGAATTGACGTAGTCGAGGAATTGAGGTAGTCGACGAATTTGTCCGCGACTAATTGACGCTCGACGAATCATCGTGGTCGACGAATTGACGCAGTCTACGAATTGACGCGCGACGAATCGTCGCAGTCCACGAATTGACGCACGCGACGAATTAACGTATAACCGAGTTAGAGACAGCTGACGTTTTGCAAATGTGGCGCTGTGGGCGGCCCTGTAAACGGAAACGACATTACGTATGCAGCGATCCGACAATATAAGGAATGATGTGACGGGAATCGGTAAGAGTCGGACGCAGTATGGGTAAGACGAAGGATCTAAGCGCATTTGATCGTGGGCAAATTGTCGGGGCCCGACGAATGGGTCACTCCACCTCGGAAGTCGTGCATGCACTGGGATTTTTACGAGCCACTGTGTCACGGGTGTACCGTGAGTACATCGAATACGGTAAAACCCTCCTTGCAAGGGCCAACTGCCGTGACAACAGCGTGTTGATGAGCGGGGTCATCGTCGGCTAGCTCGCATTGTAACAGCGGATAGACGGGCCACAGTGCAAGAAAGCACTCTGTAATGTAACGCTGGTGCACAAAAACGTGTAAGCGGCCACACTATCCAGAACCATATCCTCGCTATGGGGTACAGAAGCCATTGTCCCACGAGGGTACTGTTACAGGGCTTGGAGCTGAGTTTACAGAACCGCTGCTGACCGCACATCACAGAGTGTAAAAAATAGCATGGGCACGGGAACATCGCCACTAGACCCTAGACATGTGGGAAAATGTTCCCTGGAATGATGAGTCGAGATTCACGTTGGTACATGCGGATGGCAGGATACGAGTACGGCGCAAACCACATGAAGCGATGGATCCTTCTTGCCAGCAGGGTACTCTTCAAGCTGGTGGGGGAGGCATTCTCGTCTGGGGACTACTTACGTGAACTGAAATGGGAGCCCTGGTACGTGTGACATCGTCCCTCACAGGTCAACGTTACCGGGATATCCTGGACGACCATTTGCTCCCGTTTGTGCGTCTTCAACGTCCCACTGGGAATCTTATCCTGCAACAAGACAATGCACCGTGCCATCACTCCTGAATTGTATCCGAATGGTTGGATGAACACTCCACTCACGTGACCTCGATTCCCTGGCCAGCTAGGTCCCCTGAGATCAATCCTATCGAGCACATCTGGGATGCCATCGAGAGAGTTGTTCGAGGCTCTGACCCCGCTCCATCAAGTCTTCGTGAACTGTGGGTGCGTGTTCAGGTGTCGTGGATCCGTATGGCTTCCCAACGCTTCCGGTGTCTTGTCTAGTCCATGCCGAGACGAATCGCCGCCGTCATCAGGGAGAAAGGTGGTGCTACACGTTACTAGACAGGTATCTCTAATTCAATTGCTCTCCAGTGTGCTAGTGACATGGTACATAATGAGAGGTTAACAATCATAATTTGAGAATTAAAAACCATAAAAAGAGGAATTTAAAATGCAAACACAAAATTAAAAGATTTGAAATGGTCAACGAGTAGCACTAGTTTTTGATGAATGATATTTAATTTGATATCTTTGAACAAATCAGCTCCCTCAAGCAGTAAAGTCCTGTAACTCACTCTCTTTGCACTTAAAACTAAAGTAAAGAATTGTCACGCAGCGTTATTTCAAAACAGTTTTTGTTTTCATTTGAAATATTCAAGCTGAAAACAAATTTACTATTCGGTTAATCATGAAGGAAGTATGAAAGTTGTCAGGGTGTGATGATCAAATTCCTTAAGGTGGACGTCTAATGATTTTGCTTCCTATACTTCCAATGGAGAAACTTCTGTACACCTTTTGTTTCACAATTAATGCGTTCCCAAGGATGAAAATTTGAACATCGATTAAAATGACTGCATATTATAACCTGTAATACTTAATATTTTCTAAAACATAACCATAATTAAGCAATCCAACATTTGTTTGTCTGCTGACGTCATCAATGTACAGGTCGCGCCATCTTTTTTCTAGTCTCAACACCATTAAATGAAAAGTTACTGATTTTAATGTAGATATGGTTATGTTTCAGAAAATATTAAGTATTACAAGTTATGACATGAAGTTATTTTAATCGATATTCAAATTTTCATCCTTGGAAACGCATTAGTTGTGAAAAAATGTCTACAGAAGTTTGCCCATTGGAAGTATAAGAAGCAACATCACCTAGACATCCACCTTAACATTATTTGGAAGGCAGAATGATAATCGATGTTTTTCTTTTACGAGCTCTGGGTAATTCTATCCTATCGCTGTCTTGTATTATAAGAAGCGCTCGTATTTGAAAGTATCCATATTTCTCCGCCTTTGGTTCCAAAATCACGAATTCTTGGGAATCTTCTGCTGGACGTAAGCGACTGAACACCCTCACAACACGTGATTGGATACGGCTCAATGGTGTGCTCACGCAGCAGACACGTTGTCGATAAGGTATAAAACCGTAACTTGAGTACGCTCAGATCAATTAGAAATCTAAGGTTCGATCCCAGGCAGGTAAAAACGCTCGAACCACTAAATATCTGCCGCGCGTTGGATTTCCACGTTAAAGCGTCGGACCTCGGGTACTGGCCCTTCCCGGAAGTAAGTAAGGGCGTCTTCTACCTCGCTTCAGTGTCACTTTCCTGTTAGGCACTGCAACCCAAATCTCCTAGCTTCCTATTTCTAATGGTTGTTTAAGATCTAGGGTCAGACACTCCCTTCCTAAAATCCTCTACACATGATATGATCTGATTTGATGTGCTCAGAGCCCGGACTTAAATCGCAATGAAACACCAATGGGATAAACATGAACGACGTGTGAGGTCTAGACCAACACGACCTACTTTACTGACAGAGTTAATCGATGCACTCCAGCGGGAATGGAGGAACATCGTGCTCTCCATGGACTTATGGACAGTTCACCTCGATGGGTGGCTGTTGTAATTTCTTGTAATGTCTACAAATGGAGGACCTAACCACTCCTGATGTACATACAATATGGTTTTTTTTAATTTTCTCACAGTATTCAATCACTTCTGTCCACATAATGCAATTTGGAATGCTCAAAGACTACAAAAAACAATGACTCACAAAACTGCATGAAGGAAATTTTGCAGCCAACAGCAGAAATCAAAACGGAAAGTTCATGGAGATATTTACGTAAGAGTCATTTCTGCTAACAGGAATATTTGAAGTCCTTTGAGTTTGGATATATTAGTTTATAACCACCGAGCACTTTTTTTTTGTCAAAATAACGTTTCCCATAATTAAAATTTAAAATTTAACATTTTTACTCTATTTAATGTGTTTTACATATGAACAATCTTCCATCTTCTCCTGGAAAAGCTCCAGAAGAAGATGGAATTACTGTAGACATCATACAAGAGGCAAGTGGAGAAATTGAAACATTATTAGCCCAAATTTTTACTCGATATCTTAATGAAGGGAAGATTCCTGAGGATTGGAACAATGCTACAATGATCCTGCTAGAAAAAAAGGTGACATTGCGGATTTCAGGAACTACAGACCTATCAGCCTCATATCAGTAGTTTATAAAATTGTGACTAAAGTTCTTTCACACCTCTTGAAGGTGACACTGGACATGGCTCAACCGAGAGGACAAGCTGGATTCAGGAGTGGCTACAGCACTATAGATGATATCCACGTACTGAGAGAACTAATTGAAAGAGCGAGGGAATATGAACTTCCATTGTTCATGAGTTTTATCGATTACGAAAAGGCCTTTGATTCGGTGAATTCAACAGCAGTTACAATTGTTTTGAAATACTGCGGTATAGAAGATGTATACACTAATATTATTAATAACATCTATGAAAATGCAAAGGCAAAGATTCGGCTATTTGTGAATACAGCACTCATAAAAATTGGAGAGGGAGTGAGGCAAGGTGACACCATATCTCCCAAGATCTTTAAATCCACACTGAAAAATCCTTTCAATCACTGAACTAGGAAAACAAAGGGATAAAGATTAATGGAGATTATCGAACTCCCCTTTGTTTTACAGATGATGTAGTCATTTTTGTAACTACCCCATCAGATCTGCAAAGTATGATCCAGGAACCTGCTGAAAATAGTAAAGAAGTGGGATTAAAAATGAACTTTCAGAAGGCAAAAGTGATGTTCAATGCTTTTACAAGAAACGAAGTTTTTTTCGATTGATGGAGAAAAGCTTGAGACAACTGATTCCTACATTTATCTTGGGCAGAAGATATCAAGTGAGGGTCACATTGATGAAGAAATTAAGCCGCGTATAAAACTTGCCTGGAGAGCTTTTGGAGCAATATGCCATTGTGTCTCAAAAGAAAAGTGTTTGATCAATGAATTCTTCCAGTGCTTACGTATGGTGCAGAGACGTGGACCTAAACTAAAAGATACATACAAAGGCTGCAGACAACTCAAAGCAGCATGGAGAGGTACATGCTTGATACAACCAGGAGAGATAAGAAGAGGAACTCGTTGATCAGAAAAATGACAAGAGTGGAACACATCATAATCAGAGTTAAATCCCTGAAAGGGCAATGGTATTGGTATTGGTAACTGTGGGTACCATAGTGGTACCCAGTTTATTGCTATAACGAAATACAGACATAGGAGATTCATTAAAAGCTGCAGTACAGAAAACAACAGTGCGGAAAGTAAATATATCCACGATGCAGCACAACGTTACACAGAAAGGAAATGAATATGCACACGGACAATGAAAGACCTAACGGCATGTCAAACACTATAACACATGTGCACAAATGCATGAAATGTACTATGCTATCATAAATCAACCGAACGGAACTGAATTGTGGTTAGAGAGCAAAACAACATGGAGTACCTCAGCAATTATATAAAAATAACAAAGGTAACAAACGTACCACTATAATAATCCGCGATAAAGGAAAGCACTAACACAGCAAACACTCACAATTATAGGTAATTTAAAAACAGGCACAAATTCAGGAAACAACAGATAAGATAATGATGAGATAATGAGGAGATCACACAAGTAACGAGACCGATTAGTTGTGAAAACACAGCAAAAACACGCAATTATCGCAAATTTAAAATACATTACTTGGGAAACACAGCCAAACACACAAATAAAGCAAATTTACAATACATGACTTGTGAATCACAGTAAAAACACACATGGAAAACATCAGAAACAACATGCACTAAGTCTGCAAAACCAGGGAATCTGCGAACGGGATCGCAAATCCTCTAGCATTGAGAGAACAAAAAGTAATCGGTGTGAGGAAGAGAGCTAAAGGTCATCGGTAAAAGGATAGAAGGTTTCATATATATGCTTCTCAACGAGCTCCTTCAAGGAGGCGAGACGGCGTGTGTAACGTCTCAAAAAAGGCTGATACCGAGGATCGGTGGCACACAGAGATTTAAAAAGTGACACATAAGCTTCGAATTGCGTTACCGCTGCATACAGGTCCAGATCAGGTGAGTGAAGGAATTCTTCAGAACCAACAATCGTACGTGCAGGTTGAAAAAGACGTAAAAGTTGCTGTCTGGACAGTGGGCCAGGAACTGGAGGAAACGTATCAACTGCCTGTAAAACCTCAGCATCAGAGAGAGGATTGACAGGACCTGAGCGGAGAAGCATACTGTTTGAAGAAACATCAGGTGGAGAACACCGGAACCGGAAACCTCGGGAATACTAGATGAATCCTCAGAATGTGGCACAGAAAGTTGTTTTAACTTTTTCTGTTTTACAGCGCCTGTGGAAGTTCCGATCCGCTTCGAAGAAGTAGCTGAGGCGGATGTATCCATTAGTGGATTAGGCTCACCTCCCAAGTCAGGAGACGAGGAAACGAACGTCGCCGAAGAAGCAGTACGTAGCTGAGCTGCCTTAGTGGAGACTGGTACAACAGCCGAGGCTTCAGGAAGATGTTGCAACAAGGGTATGGTAGACAAGGTTGTAAATGGAGATCCGATATCCGAGAGGCTAGGAGAAGAGCCAGACGGCCGATCCGCCAAACCACCACTCAACACACCCGGATCGGAACACTCCGCTGTAGACACATCTGTAGTCGAAGACAACTCTGTCAATTTTGAAGGTGGATGCACAATCGTACGGGTCGGGAGAGGAGGAAAGGCAGCATTGTCCGTGACGGAAATGTTCGTCTGAAGGAGAAACGAAGAATTCGCGTCAGGCAAACTACCGATAGTGGGGATAGTAGAAAGCCCAATGTGGTCAGCAGTGGGATGCGAACTTGATGAACGTCCACGTCGAACGCGGTCACAGGAGGCAGTGGTGTGATTTTGTGTTAAACAGTGTGTACAATAGTGAGCAGTGAAAATCTTGAAACTGTACGTTCGTGCGCCAATTTCAACAGTAGCTTTTGTAGGGCAATCCACCAAGGCTTTCTCGGTGGGAAAGACGACCAATAACTGACTGCGAGGTCCTGTAGCATGTGCAAATCGAGTTCCGCGGGGAGCGTCAGAAAGGCGATGGACCTTGCCAACAATTTTACAAACATGACTGACAAGGAGAGGAAGTGCAGTATCCGGCACTTCCTGTGGAACAGGATAGAACGTGATGTTCACCGGTCGCTTGGAAAGAGGCGACGGGATGAGATGGTTTGTCCCAATCGAAAGTCCGTTAGCTAGAAAAAGTCAGCATCCTCCTTGTGATTGAACTGTACCAAAATACCCCGAGGAGTACGGGAAATTCCTGCAATGGACGCAGACGACACATGTACAGAGGGCTTCCATGTAGCGTGGCAATGGAGTATTTGATAAAGCATGAAAGAGCACACTTCTATCCAGGAGTTTATGGAACTCACGGCCAATCTGCGAATTGTCATCAATCGTTACCTTCAACTTGTGGTTGGATACCTGAATAATAGGTGTTGCTTGCAAAAGACCATCTGATTCAGAGGAATCGGACGTAGAAGTAGCGCCTCGTTGCACTTTAGAGGCAAATGACATCCTCGGAAGAGAAGTCTGTTCGGATCCGGCAGGCACAGAAGGCTGTGAGGGAAGAGAAGCACAGGCCGAAGGCAAGGCAGTAGAATCAGTAGTTCCCAGGGAGGGCACCGAGACAGATGCAGGAGCTGAAGAAGAACGCGCAGCCAAGTCCAGTGAAGGCACCGGTGCAGGAGTACTAGAAAGCTGGGAAGGCAACTGAGCAGACACATCTGAGGACGAGAGTATGTTAACTTCCATGGAAGTGGGACGTGACGTGCATCCGCCACGCCCATAGATGATAACGAAATACCGAAAGCCGCCATGTTGGCAGCTTCCAAACGTAAACAAACGAGCAAACGATAAGAAAACGGATGAATATGAACTAATATGAGGGTGAGAACGCTAGAAAAGTAGCTCAAAACGTACACAGTACCTTTAGACAGCCGGGCCACGCAACAGGTGAGTGAGGGACAAGGTATTCCACACTAAAATGCATAAAATATTGGAGCCACCAACACTACGTCTATCACGAACGAGCAATGGGCTGGGCATACTTCCAGAAGAACAGACCATCGATAGACAGCTGAAATTTTAGATTGGATTCCAAAGGACAGGAAAAGACCCAGAAGAAGTCCACATTGAAGATGGGTGGATGAAATTCAAAAGTATGCATGAGTAACGTGGAGGAGACTGGCACAAGACAGACCGTTGTGGTAGAGGCTTGGAGAGGCTTTCATCCAGCAGTGGATTTATAATGGTTGACAATGATGATGAATCTTCGATCAATTTCTGGAATTCGAGATAGGGAGCATCCTTATCAGTAGCTCCTAAGAAAATAAGATAATTTTTGGTAAAAGTCTGCTCCGCAAAAGAACGATGAAGGAAAAGCAAAGAACAGTTTTCGTGTTGTATTGCCTATTGCACCAAATTTTATTGCATTGAATATAATCTAAATGCTAGGTAAATTCTCTGCTACAATACGTTCTTATAAAGCCTAAGCAAACAAAGGCCTTTTATGCGAAATTGACCTGTCAAGAAATACATTCCGATCCCCTAACACGCAAACATTTCACCACTCCGTGAAATATTTTATTCTTCTTTCCATGGAAAAATGGAAAGGTTATTAATTAAAGAAGAACCATCAGCAATCCGCAGAGTATTTTTTCCGAGTTGAAAATACTACGAGGGGTTTCATCTAGTTGCTTCTCTCCCGTTTACACAAATTTAATTGCTAACTTTTGTTTTTATACTCTTCTTTTGGGAAAAGATTCCTTTTCTCTTATTTGAATATTTTTGTTTCCCTCGAGAGTAGTGGCACTTCTCACTTTCAAAACATTACAATTAAGTAAGAATCACAGATTTCGTGCGAAACGAGTTCATTATTTTAGTGCATTTCTTTTAAAACAGCACTTTAGATAAAAATATTAATCATTCAAATCGGCAACAGAGATAAGTCGTTGTCCCACTATTCAGAATCTATTCTTAACACATCTGAAAAACTCACTACCTCTGTTCAGTTACAAAAATAACAGAAATCTTGCAAACCTAGTTGAGAAAACATTTTGACAGTTCCTTTCAATTTCTTTTTTACTCTCAAAGCAACATGCGAAGCGTCTGAATATAACAAAAGGAAGGTAAGTGGGAAGAAAGCTCATGTTGGTCGAAATGTTTCCGTGAAAGAAACGTTTTCCGAAAAATATCAGGTAGTATTAATTCTTACGATAATACTTAAATTCAAAGAAATGTCTAAGTAGACTGGTTTTTGTAGTTAAGTTGTGCAAACAAAATAACATTCCGTTAATTGTTATTTATCAAGTACATATTTTGTCTCTACTTAAAACAAAGAAAAAGCTGCGAAAAATTCTCGTAATTTTCCAGCTGTCGAGGTTTTTACAAAACAAAACTCTCACTGCAAGTACGTGTTTTACAATTAATGTACTCCAAGATAGATAAGTTGGATGAAATCTCGAAAGGTGACTGAAATGTTGAACAGAAAAGAAGGAGTTTTGGGAAAAAAGATTTTGTAAATGTTCTGGACATTTTAGGAATTTAAAGAATTATGGAAATGTCTGAAAGAAAGCAAAAACTTCCCACTAGTCGAATATTAACACTCCTACGCAGTGTGCTAAATGTTAACGAGTCGAGAATACTCTAAAAATGAAGACAGCGCTGTACCATTTTTAGCGAATTTTTTGTTGAGATGTGTTCCTTTTTATTTCCTAAATATTTATTTACAACGGACTTTTTATTAAGCAAGTTAGAAAACCCTTAAAGTGGCCGATGTATCTGAGGCACAAGGTTCCCTAAATTTTGTATTCTCCGCAAACAGAAACATTCACATAGCGGCCAGATTTTATGAAAGCTTCGGCAAAACAATTCTTTTCCTTCTCTCATCTCATTTGTAGCAACTATAAACCAGTGACATTTGAAAAGCTCTTCCTTCTAGTCTCTTCTTCTCTGCTCTAGTACCAAAGTCATGATGGAGAAGGATTAGTCCTCCTGACACGGTCATTATAAGCCACGGGGTAGAAACAAGTGACTCAAATATCTTCCTTTTCTTTTCTTCGGTTCGTTGCCAATGTCATAGCCCTTTTAGAGGGTAATAATTCAGAAAGGAGTTATGTAATTAATCTTTTTGAATAACAAAGCAAAGAGGAAAACCAGGCTTTCTTGATTTGCAGGTTCACTTGTTTCTGCCGCGTACGGCCCACTTCTCAGACAGAAAATATATTCGTTCAAGCAGATTTGAGCCGTTTTTCTAATCCCAAGTTAGTTCGTTTCCGCGTGTTCAAGGATTAAAACGCAGATAAATTTTAATTGGAAATGTGACATGCAATCGAGTTCAAACACAGCAGATAGAAAAAAAGTTCCAGGATTTATTGGCAATCATCATCCGGCTGTCGCTCCGGTGGCTCAATGGTTTCGTCCGAGATCAGTCCGGGTTCAAATCCAGATTTGGCATGGATGTTGTGTTTGTTTTACGGTGCTAGCTCTCTCCCTTCCCTGGAACCAGTGGCCCTAAATTAGGGACAGGTGACTGCTTATAGCCTAATGAGTTGATCACGGTGGCGGTTAAACCCCCAATAAAAAAAATCATCGTTCTGTGTTGGAAGGTTCTTTACTAAATAGCAAGACATCGGATTTCTGAACTCAGATTGATTGATCAAATATTTCTATGCACTGCGCAGTTGTAAATTTCCGGAGTTTCCTCTAATTATATTTTAAATAAATCAGATGACATACTGAGTTTCAGAGTTTTGCGTACACACCGGGTTGTTACACAAAATCGAGAATTGCGTATATAATTTACTCCACATGTCTTTCGCATGGAAATATCTTTGTGGGCGTGAAATAAAAGGGTGTTTCGAGAGTATACATTTATTTATTTACAACACATTGCATTTTTTGGTGTCACTCACCATAACCCAGAGCATCAGTCCGGTACATACTAAGCGGAATTAAATCATAAGAGCAAACAATAAGCTTTAATAATCCCTGACATTGAGTGGTACTTAGATAGGGGATCAATGTGTGTTATCGTCATAAAACCAATGAAAGAAGATACGTGAGTCATAAAAGTAAACATTTACTAAACTATGGCAACGGCAATAGAAAGTATTTTGACTGTTTAGTTTTTCAAAAACAATATTTATTATTGTTATTATATGTTATTCAGATTTATACGAAAGTGAGAAACGACCCTGATATCGATGAAATGTGATGTACATAGCTACGAGAGTTCATCTGCTTATGCGAAAGCTAAAATCTGACGTCAAGATGAAAAGAGAAGCTGAATTGCAAGTGTGTTAGTGATGGGAGTCGGTGACTATTGGTCTAGGATATCCAGGTTACACCACATGGTGCTAAACATCATTTAAAAGCTCTCGTCAATAGTAGTTCTCACTTGGGGGTTCGAAATCAAGCCAAGTTTCGCTATGACGCACCGTTTTCATAGCATCAAAACTGCATTACTGTAATGTCTTTTATTACATTTTGCATCATGTTCTCGTACTTTAGGCAAATTGCAATGATATATTGTAACGTTTACGTAAAACGTGATGAAATAATAATGTTCGACGACAGTTTAGTAAAATATATTAATGAGCAAACAATGAAATTAGCTATTGTTGAATCACTTCATGGGACAGCATTCAAATATCAGATTTCAGCAATGGTTTTGATTAATTCCATGGGCATCGCATTACATCCTTTACATCATCGCATGGGATTTATTTCACTACTGTCGAGAAAGATGCTTGGCATGAATAACACCCCCGGCTTGTGAGGATGTACCTCAAAAAATGAACGCCTAAAGTACTGGAATAATACAGCATCATTATCTGATGAATTATGCGTGGATATATTTAAAAAAATGGCAAACGAATTCCAATTTTCACCGTTTGGTTCAGTGGCGTTCAAATCGCGGTTCAATTATGTATGGATATAAAATAGTTCTGCCTCAAGAGAGTTCTTTAAAAGCGATATGGTCAAAATTTATATATCAGTCAACATCAAGTCCAGGAGTTGAACAATGGCATTAGAAATGCCAAAGGACTCGAAACAGAAACAATTTATTTGTTTTATGTTGTGGATGAATAATTTTATTCTGTGGCACTGGATTCTTCTCAAAAACTTGAATTTTGGCATTTGTTGCTTGGAAAAAGAAATAAGCGTGAGCGCTTTGTTTTCTTTAAATTTACTTAGATCTATACTATAACGCCATCTTTAAAAACGACGAGACTGAAAAAAAAATTTCTTTTTTTCTTTTTTTTTGTTATGGGGACTAACGACCACCATGAACACGGGGGTGGGGGTCATTTATTTTAGAGAGTGGCCCCAAATTAGAACACAATAAAGCCAGCGCTGAACGATTAATACACCGCTTACACCTCATCTGGTACTTGAAGCCAGGTTCTCTGGGAAGCGTAGCCAGAAACTTACGCCTCTGACTACTCAGGCACTGGAGAGACTAACAATGTCTAAGACCTATTTATATTTTTACTAAGAAGGTGGACCCGGGTTCTAGTCCTGGATACAGGATGGGTAAAGCCTGTCCATCCCACGGCAATGTCTATCTACGTTTCCCGGAAAAACAGGAGACTTCGGAGATGCTGTTGAAAGGAGGGAGTTTAAACCTGAAGCTGAGGTAAAAAAACGAAAAGAAAAAAAAAAGAACTGCACTCATATTGTTTCTGATCACACAAAATATAACACTTGCTTCCGTCTTCAGTGACACGCTCTTTGCAATGATTCTCTTCCCTTTTATTGTGCTTGTTACCAAGACTACTTACCTGATATGAAGATAAGTTCTGCTCGTGAAAAAGAAAACGGATGCTCAACTGATATTTCATGTATTCACATATATATTAATATGCTACTTACCTGCTGCAATGACGGAGAAAACACAAGGCACCTGTTGCTCACCGACAGTATTTCGCGCCCAACAGTAGAGTGATCCGAAATCGGCTTGAGTTTTTGGCATAAAGGTTGCTGTACTTCTAGGGCCAGAACTTGTGAAAGTCTGGATGTCGTGCTGCTCGAAGGAATTGTTAAAGCTCCAACGGAAACTTACATCTGGAGGTTCAGCATCTACCTCACAGTCCACTCTTGCAGTTTCCACTTTCGCTACACCGTACACTATCTTCTGATTCATTTTGCATACTGGTGCATCTAAAAATGAAACATGCAAAGTTAAAAGACATTTTAGTTATCAAAATTTAAAATTCATGAGCACACGTGCTATTTTATATCACTATTTTCGAATGTATATTAGGACAAAGTCCTCTATAGTACTGTTACACACGTTGTAGCATATGAGCTCAGAAAAGACAAGTTGACTTTAATGATAATGGAATATTTATATCTGAACCTAAGAATATTTCTACATGTACAATATATTTAGATTTAAACGTTGAAAGCTCACATAAGTTATATCCAGTGAGACATAAAAATCAACAATGAGGTAAATGGAGCAATATATATTGCGCTCACCTTACTCCGGCTTCAGTCCCTCTGGTTTGCAATCAATCATGCTACTTGTCCGGTGTTCACTGTTGCACCACATCATTAAAGGTATTCCACGTTTAAAGTTCAACATAAACACGAACATCAGCAAAATTCTAAAAAAAGGGGTTGATGAGTTAAAATATTTCGAGACTATTGTTAAGACTAGATTACTTCGCGGCAGCCAGAATTTCAGCAGTTGAAACATTTCGCTGTTCTATGCCAAGCTATTATGAAGTACCAAGATTAAAAGATTTAAAAAGTCAACAAGTCACTCCTCGCTCGCCCGGACATGTTTTAGGCTACACTGTACCCATCTTCAGCGGTCGGTCGTAATTTTGTTCTTTTAATGTTGATCAAATGGTCATATGTAGATGATTTTAGGAAGGGAGTGTCTGACTACAGGTTTTAAACAACCCTTAGAAATAGGAAGCTAAGAAATTTGGGCTAGAGTGACCGATAGGAAAGTGACACGGAAGCGAAATAGAAAGGGGGAGGAAGACGCCCTTATTTATTACCGGGGGCCAGTGCCCGAGGTCCGACGGCTTAACGTGCCCATCCGACGCATGGCAGATATTTAGTGAATCGAGCGTTCGCACCTGCCTTGGATCGAACCTGAGGACCTTTCCGCGGCAGTCACGAACGTTGCCCACTAGGCCACCTGCGGCCCGGTAGGTTGTAAGAGACATCCATATGCTTTTATTGTACTGACTACCTCCCTCTCACCAGTCGTCTCATCGCTCATTGATCCTGCTCTCGTGCGTAGGTCCATCATGTGATTTACGACATTTGCTATTGTTGCACCATCTGGTGTTCATTTTATGTAATTCCATTATTCATCGTGGTCAGATGAGACATTTTCAATAAATTTAGTTTTTATGTACTTTTCTTTTTTCTTTTGTTATTATGTATCGCCAGGCAAACGGCAATTCAAGTGGTGTTTGTTCATTGCAATTAAATCCTCTGGGTTTTTTTTATCACAACCGACTCAGAATACAAAATATTTTTATGTGTGTAGAATATATTTTGCATTTTCCCACACTGGGATATAATTAATATTAATGCAATATGTAATAAGAGATGTTCGTTGCTCACCCTTATGTCTAACTTCTCTTGTGTTCTTCCATTCTTGTTTTTTGTCGTCTTTTAGTACTACCTATGTAGATGCTATCAATATTACCGGTATCGTTATTCTTCGTGGGTATACCGTATACACTTGCTCTTTTCATAATTGCGATTAAGCCGGAGTAAGGTGTGCGCAATATATGTTGCTCCATATACCTCATTGCTGATTTTTATGTCTCACTGGATATAACTTATGTAAGCTTTCAACATTTAAATGCAAATATATTGTACATGTAGAAATATTCTTAGGTTCAGATATAAATATTCCATTATCATTGAAGTCAACTTGTCTTTTCTGAGCTCATATACTACAACGTGTGTAACAGTACTATAAAGGACTTCGTCCTAATATACATTGCATATCTCCCACGTATTTAATTGTTCAAATATATGTATGCATAGACTGAACTTCTACTAAAATCACTATTTTCGAGTTTACGAATAGGTGTGGAGCAGAAAACTTTTCATTCCGTTGGTACAAATGATGTGATTTGGAATCGTACCTTCATGATTCAAAGTAACGATCTTTCTCACTAATGAAAATTTAATTGCATATACTAGCACCTCCAGGCTTATAAGCCTCAGATGTAAAATTTAAAAGAAACTGAATTTCGCAGCTTCTCCTGCAAGTATGTAGACGGTATTCCCATTGTTCTCCGTGGATATGACATTGTGTCCTAGAGTTATGTGATATTCGTGAGTTCGGTTTCAGCAAAGACAAGCTGTGGAATGGTGTAAAACTCTTTTCTGCACCTAGGTGAGCCTGCTTCTGTACATAATTTTTTGTTTTTCCGGTTTGCATTGGGACCTGCACATAGGAAAACACTTCGCCCAATCTACTCGAAAAATATGATTACACCCATGAGTCATTCCATTATCCCCACTCCGAGCCTACAGAAAGGAGCGCGCCTGGAGACCAAACGGTGGCACAGGTGAAGTTCACAGAGCAGTATATATACAATCCGGGGACCGAATTTCGGTTAGTAGAGTGTTCGGAGTCAGAATGGGAAAAACTGGCGATCTATAGGAGTTTGATAAAGGACAAAAAATTGCGATGGCACGACACCGCGGAAATACGATTTAGGAAACGGCGCAACATGTGGGTGGTTCCCGTGCCGCTGTAGTGAGTACGCATCAAAAGTGGTGCACAGATGGCCAAACGATCAACCGTCGTCCGCTGCTCATTCATGCATTCAGAGGGGAGCGGTGACTGTCGCGCATTGTTCACAGCTACCGTAAGGCCACAGTGGGACAAATCACCCGCAGCTACAGTGGTGATCAAGGCCGTGTGTCACACCACACAGTTAATCGCAGCCTTTTGCGCATGGGACTGCGTAGCCGAAGACCCAGCCGGGTCCCAAGCTCACTGCACGTCATCGCCAACAACACAACAAATAGGCGCAGGATCATCGCCATTGGACCGTGGATGATTGGAAGAAAGTGACCTAGTCTGACGAATCAAGATATCTAGTGCATTACGTAGACTGCTGAGCACGTATACGCCGATTACCATCGGAGGCTATGGCACCTGGATGCACTGTTGGGCGGAAACAGGCTGGTTGCAGAGATGTTATGCAGCGGGCGATGTTTCTTTGGCATACTTTAAGACCCATTATCCCAACAGCACAATTCCTGAAGGCTGTCAGGTATCTGTACATCGTTGCGGACCAAGTTCACCCATTGATAGCAACTGTGTTCCCTTATGGTGATGGCCATTACCAACAGCTAAATGCGCCATGCCACACTGCCAGAATCGTCAAGGAGTAGTTCAAGGAACATGCTGGTGATTTTTTGTTAATGCTCTCACCACCAAATTCACCTGACATAAATCCAATTGAACATTTGTGGTTTGACTTGGAAAAGCAGGTTCGCGCTAAATTACCGCCACCCAGAAATGTACGGGAACTCGAGGACCTGCTGTTGACATTGTGCTGCCAGATACCCCAGGATACCAATCGCCACCTCATGGAATCAATACGTCTCAAAGTCACCGCTGTTTTGCGGGCTGATGTTGGTCCTACAGCTTATTTGGTAGGTGGTCATAATGTAATGGCTCGTCGGTGTATGTTTTTATATTAAAAACGAATAAATATTGACTTACACCGAAGTGCTAAAATATTATGTTCACCGGCCTAATATGTTGTTGGTAATCCACGTCCCGCCAAAAGAACTCTTAACATTTCTACAGGTGTCTTGTGGTATCTGGTACCATTACTTTATCAGCAGATCCTTTAACTCTTGTAAATTACTTCGTTGAGCCACCAAAGCAGCAAATATTATCTGATATCAACACAAAGTACAGATGCTGCATTGGATTGATGACCGGAGAATTCGGAGGCCAGGGCCGTAGCTGGAAGTCTTTCTCATATTCTGCGAACCATTCTGGAACAATCCAGGCAATTTGGCATGCAGCATTATCTTGCTGAAAGAAGGCACTACTAGCGGGGAATACATTTACCGTGAAAGGATGTACCTGGTCATGAAAAGGATGTACCTTTACCATGAAAAGATGCACAGTATCTGGTCATGCGAAGTATGTACATTTACCATGAAAGGATGTACCTAGTCATGAAAGGATGCACCTAGTCATGAAAATGATGTACCTTACCATGAAAGGATGTACCTGGTCATGAAACAGATACACCTTTACTATGAAAGGATGTACCTTTACTATGAAAGGATGTACCTTTACTATGAAAGGATGTACCTTTACTATGAAAGGATGTACCTTTACTATGAAAGGATGTACCTGGTCATGAAACGGATGTACCTTTACTATGAAAGGATGTACCTGGTCATGAAACTTATGCACCTTTACTATGAAAGGATTTACCTGACATGAAACGGATGTACCTTTACTATGAAAGGATGCACCTGGTTATGAATAGGATGCACCTGGTCATGAACAGGATGTACCTGGTCATGAACAGGATGCATCTGGTCATAAACCGGATGTACCTGGTCATGAAAAGGGTGTACCTTTACCATGAAAGCATTAACTCGTCATGAAAAGGATGTACCTTCACCATGAAAGGATGTACCTTTACCATGAAAGGATGTACCTTTATCATGAAAGGATGTACCTGGTCATGAAAAGGATGTACCTGGTCGTTAAAAGGATGAACCTGGTCATTAAAACGATGAACCTGGTCATTAAAAGGATCAACCAGGATGTAAGTACCTTTTACCATGAAAGGATGTAACTAGTCTGCAGTGATGTTTAGGATAGATTGTAGACGTCATAGTTTCCTGCACAGAATGGCTGAATCATCGGTTTCTCAATAGAACGTTGCCCGAAGCATTACGCTTCCAGCACCTGCTTGTTTTCGTAGCATGGTGCATCGTGGTTTGTCTCAGGAATTAGTGTTTCATGCCAGTTATGTCGAAGCCATAGCCATCGCATAATTATAGAAAATAACTACTTCTGTGCTGATTATTACTATAATGGCTCAAACAAAATGAAAGCTAAGTTTTTTATTCCCACGCTGTTAACAACGATGCTAATTTCCATATAAGAATACCTGAATGGCTTACTTAAAGCTGCGTTATACTTCTTGCCAAAATTCGTTCATTCCGGTGAGCCGGTTATCTATTTATTGTAATTGCAGTATAATAATGTGAACATGTTTTCCATGATATTTTATTAAAACAGCGAAGTTCTAAAACAGTGAAGGAGGCACAAGTAAGCTGAGGCAATAGAAACCGTCGCAACATTCAAGAATATGATATAAACACATAAATGAATCATACAATCGCCTTTCAAAGTCACAAGTAGGAACAAAACTTCGGAAAAACGTCTTTAAGTTGGACATTCGTTTAAAATGAGTGTAGTTCCCACAATGTAAAAAAATCATCACGTTGAAAAAATAAATTAAAAAATTATATAAAACGGGCATTTACGAACATTAACTCGCAATAGTGTGAAATTCGAAGAGACGTCCTAGTTTTACACATCGAGCAGAAAAGAATCTCACCTTTAAGCTGATTCCACCAGCAGAAAACACCGTGCTGTGGTTACAGCATCCGTTTGGCAACCAAGTTGTCGTGGGTACGATGCTAGGCTGACCGCAGCAGATTTTGTCAGATCGGTGGAAAAAAATTTCCCAGATATGTTTCGTCACGCAGTAAAATTTATTAATGGGAAAAATAGCGCCGACAGAGTCGTGACATCGACCATGTTGACGGGGGAAAATAAATGGTCCTGACCAGAAAGCGATAAGCAGTTGTGATGTCATCATCCACCAGAATAGAGTGATGTCACCCAACACGTGGTGCACAAAAAATGGTTCTGTCCGAGAAACGTTGAAGAGTTCTGAAACATCGAGCATTTGTTATACTGTTTTGTTTTTTTGTTTCCTTCCAATGTTATTCTGTGATGGATAGCTGATGGTTTTGTTGTGGCATAAGACAAGTGGTGGGTGAAAGCTGTTGGTCCGGTACTGGTCTTGTTGTGGCACATGACAACTGAGGTGGTTCTAGAAGTTGGCCAACTGTTGGCGCGTGTTGGCCGCCGGGACATTTTATTGACTTTTGAACACCGGCACCATAGTGCTTGGCAGCTGCTGTCTGCCAACGCTGGATTGTGTGTGCTGGCCCAGCAAGATTGTTTTTGCTGATAAATCATTCTTCTGCAACTATTTTAGAACATTGTCTAAGTACGTTGCTATTATCTTTTGGCCCAATTATTCGACATTGAAAGATATCTTAAGTACCTTTCCTCCATTTTTCACCAATTGAATTTGCCTGACACTTCATGTCTCCTCGTAATTTACGTTTATTTCTAAGTCCATAATCATCAATTCAAAGATGTAATAATATCCCTTCTCTTGGAATTACTTCACACCTTCTTTTTATCCCCCCCTATGATCCTTTCTCTAACACGTGATACGACATGTACTTGATCCACTCGTAGGTTTTCTGGAAACATGCACAAATGAATTACTCTCAAGCTTTTTCCGCGTTTGCAATACTTCCTTACAAGAAATGTCGCTAGATTATATTGGAAAATATTATCCGCTTTCGCAGAAGTTTAAACTCTTCAGTTAGACGATTTAAATATAATAGCATCAAACATTGGGCTTGTTTGCGGCTCATGCAAAATGACAATTTTCCTACTCATGATTTATATGAATACTTAAACATCACGCATTTTGCTAATAATATACACATTTTAAAATTAATCTTCGGCTGTATGCATTTCTCTAAAATACGGATAACGATCATTTTGCAGGAGTGCCATTTGTCTTTTACAAACACGCTATCTCGTAAAATTAACTTCCTCTTGCGATCAGCAAGTTTAGTGCATCGCCAGACGACGTGGAAGTGTCTTTATGCCTTTTACGACGCCAGTAAATCGGTAATTAGTCAGAGCCATCCAAACAATCGCCCTTTAAGAGGTACAACTAAAACACAAAAGGGCATTATGGAGACATGGAGGTCCTCTAACTCCCCCTCTCTCTCTCTCTCCCTCTATTTCTCCAGCAGCCAAGCTCACTCAGCTTCCCTGCTTGTGCATGATAAGTCAATTCAGGCTTTCATTTATGTGTTGGAGTAAAATGCCTATTTGTCAGAATGCTCGTCAGAATTTTAAGCTGAAATACTTAGGATATTCAAGCTTTGCACTTTACCTCATTCTGTAAACAGGAGCAGTAACTCATCTTGTTTTACTACGTAAAATTGTTTGATCATTTGCCGCAATACAGTTATGCAATATAATCAGAAATATTAAAAAAATATATTTTGTAAGGATCTTTTTCTGTAGAGTCTAATCCGTACATAAGGAAGTTGAAGAGAGCATTAAAGATATTCGATATATGTGAAATTCGTTATAACCCGACAGATTAAATTACGGATATTTTTGGGGGTTAACGGCCACAGTGAGCATCACCAGATTCTATCCCGGACCCATCTCGGGCGAGTGGGCAGAAGCTATTGGTTAGACTACTACACCACCGGGACGGCGGGTTATTTTTGGTGGCACATTACATTATGTTACTTTAAAACTAGACAACAATAAACTGTCTATTAATTAATCGAAACTAAATAATACTTGTTTATTAAAAACTGCAACTAACAGTAAAACTATTGATGATATCTCAATTAGCAAAGCATTTAATTAAACTGTAAAAGTTTGAAATTTTATCTGTTACTTTGCTTCGCTGTTTGTACGTTACGTCCGAAATTTCAATGAATTGTTGCTTGCTTTGTGCTTATTATGCTAGGAGCTATTGTTTTAACTTCATCCAACGCAGAGGGAGAGAGGTTTGTAGATGTGAAGTAAACTATAAGATTTTCTAAACTTTCAACAGGAAGTTTGTTTGAAATTGATTTCTTGTTCTTCTTCTGGTTCATTAAGTATCTTTCTTGTAGTGTATCTGCCTTACTCTGTCCACGTCTATGTTTAAGATATTCTACCAAGGGACCTCATGAATCTCCATATAATCTTTAAAAGAAAAAAAGGAAATGATTATTTTTTCTTAGGGGATTCCAGGTTTATCATTTTCATTGCTTTCATTTTTATCGATCTCATTTCCAGATGCGTCTTCATCGTTCACCTGAAAATCTTTTCCAATCCAACACCGGCCTGTTTCCAGCAGTTTTTAGCTGTTGCTTTCGAAACTACTTTCCAAAAATAGCTTTGCATATATAGAATGCCACTCTAAAGTAAATAAATAACTATTGCTTCATCTTTATTTTCCCGATTAACTTGCGGTTTCAAAGAGTTTGTTGCAATGTCAAAGATATTTACAAAATTAGACGTAATAAATTGTGCAATAAAGCGGACAACATGCGCCGTAGTGTAAAAACAACATAATGTATTCAAAAGTGTCCGCCGTTTTAAGGAGACAGGAACAATCACGAAACCAGTACACATTTATTCAAGGAAATTTTGGCAGTTAGCATCAGTGACCTTTTGCCATTTTTCAGGCAACAAATGAATGTCCATGTGATAGAAGGACTCGGGCTTTGAGCTAAAGAACGCAGTGACGAAATTTTCCACCTCTGGAACTGTGGTGAACAGCTTGTTGGGCTAAGGCATGTTGCATAAATCGAAACAGATGAAAGTCTGAGGGTGTAATGTCCGGGGAGTAAGCCGTGTGCGGTAAAACCTCCCAATGTAACTGTTCAAGGGTTGATTTCGTAGTGGTACCGACATGTGGTCTAGCATTATCGTGTAACAGGATGACTGGGCGCCATCCTTTACCTGTCTATGAGAGTTTTCGCTCAATTGCGCCGTTCAGTTTCATCAACTGATTGCTATATCGCTGTGCAGTGACTGTTTTACCCGGTTTTAACAGTTCAAAGTACAGCACTCCATGCATATCCCACCATCATACACAACAGCACTTTTTCCCCGTGGATATCCTGTTTTGCATTGGTTGTTGATGGCTGACCTGGGTCGACCGAGGATTACTAGCGCGCGAGGTTGTCGCAATAGACCCATTTTTCATCACCAGTGACAACCTTCCACAAGAAATTCTTCCCTTGAAACCTCTTCAGCAACGACATGCAGATGCCCAACCATTGACCAATATTACGCTTCGTTAAAGTATGCGGAACCCACTTACCAATCTTCTGGATCTTCCCCGAGGCCAGTAGACGTCGTACTACCATCGACTGAGCCACTTTCAAACGTTTTGCCAGTTGCGTGGTCGATTGTGTGGCATCCTCTTTCAACAGCGATTCCAGTTCCTCGTCTGTGAGTTTCTGCAGTCTACCTGCACGTAGCTTGTCTTCCAAGCTTAGATCACCTTTCTTAAAACTGGCAAACCATTCTCGACATTTCCGCTCATCCATAACCGTTTCGCCATATACGTGGCTTATTGAACCGTATGCTTTACTCGCACTATTCTCTAAATTAAACACGATTAACAAACAGTGTTGTCGCAAATGAACTTTATCGACCGCCATGCTTGCCTTCATCTACGAACGCACCGCCGGCCGGTTAGACACCAACAGTGCCCGCTACCGAGGGAGCGGAAATTGTTGCATACCCCTAATACAAAAATCTTCACCCGTATCGGGACATCCAAACTCAACTTGGGATGGGGTAAAATGTAATAGGTTTAATGAAAAAAAACCCTCGAGTTCTAAGAGCAAGTGACTGAGGTTTTTCAAGCAATAACAAACAGAACAAAGCGAACCTGGCGCAGTTACGTGAAAACATTATTCCAACACAGGTACGCTAATATACTAATTTATCTCCATATAATTTTTAAAAGAAACATACGATTCTGTTTCCCCTCAGATGACACCAAGTTTTATAATTCTCATTAATTTCATTCTCTCTATCTTCGATCACATTTCCAAATACGGCTTCATCGTTCTCCCGAAAATCTGTGCAGTTTTTGAACTGTCTCTTTCGAAAATGCTTTTTAGAAACTGCTTTGCACATGCCATGCTATTTTAAAGTCAATACCGTTTGCTTCACCTATATTTTCCAAATTCACTAGAACTTTCCGAAGATGGAAAATATACACTTTAAATTTCAGCTGAACGAGGAAGAAGTGATTTCTTTTTATTTTATCTTCTGATAATCGTGCTGAACTACGGTATACGCGGTTTCTCCAAAAATCATTGTTCTTAATAAGCAGTTTAAATAATAAGAGAGAATATTTCGCAGTCTAAGGGATCTGTAAAGTTTTGGTTTATGCAGAACCATTCAGTATGGTAGCTCGTTATATGTGGGTTTTATTTTTATTTTTATTTTTTTTTTGATTGGAGGTTTAACGACCACCGTGAGAAACTCAATGGGCTATAAGCAGTGGCCCGTCCCTAATTTAGGGTCACTGGTTCCAGGGAAGGGAGAGAGCCAGTGCCGTAAGACAGACACAACATCCATGCCTCACGGGATTCGAACCCGGACCCCTTCGGACGAATGATCAGAGGCCAACGCCTTAGACCACTGCGCCACCGGGGCGGCTATATGTGGGTTTGACAGTAGTATTCATTATCTGAAATGTTTGATGCTTAAGTCAAACTTTCCTAGGACAAAACAAAGGGGGGGGGGGTAAACAAGTAAAAGGAGTAAGAGTTATAACAGTTATGTAGAAAAATGTAAAACTGTAATCTAGTAATCTGATTTATTGGCGTAGGGATATATAAATAAACTTTTCCAAAACCTTCCTTGAAAAAGTCATCTGGTTGAAAGTTGCACATCAACCAGATGGCTTTTTCAAAGAAGTTAGACAGAAATTGCTGTTTCTGTCGAACGTTCTGTCTAACTTCCTTGAAAAAGCCATATAATGTGCGAAAACTTTGAAGCTATTATTTATATATTCTAATGCCAATATATCTGATTACTAGAATAGTTTTACAATAATTTTCTACATAACTGGTGTTATAGTTCCTCGTTATTAATGTGATAGTTATGAATCTCAGAATTTTCCAGCACAATAAGATTTTATTAAGTATTTTCTCTTTCTCTTTTTTCAAATCAATTTGCGTACATATTTCAGATCGATGGAGCACAAGACAACTGAATCATAACTGATAGCTCTATAAACATAAACACTATATTGACAAAAGTCACAGGACACCTAGAAGAGAAACACAACATAGCATTTATTGACATACATTAGTACGGTGTCGGTCCACCATTGGTCTTAGCGCATGCACTGACCTTTCGAGACATGCTTTCCCCAAAATTTTGAAACACAGCGATAGGTGCGCGTTTCCATTCAGTACATAATGCTGCCTCGAACTGTTGCTTAGTAGTAGGCCGTGGTTCCAAACTTCTTATGCGGCGCTCTAATTCATCCCATAGGTGCTCTATGGGATTACGTTCAGGGCGCTGTGCTGGCCAGTCCACACACGATAAGGAATTATCGTCAAACCACGCCGTTACAGTCCTTGCTTTATGGCTCGGTGAATAATTCTGCTAGTAACAACAGGCTCGATTCCATAGTATTGTCACACAGCTCGTAGAGCATAATTGTCCAGAATATCGAGCTAGACGTGTTGGTTAACAGGTTTGTCCCCGATAACCAATGGACCGGGACCATACCACGAAAAACACCCCCACACGAGTACACTCCCAGCTCCAAACTTGACCGTAGGAACGGTACACTGTGGTAAATAGCATTACCCTGGGTGCCGCCATACCCACACACGGCCATCAGACTAATGGATCGTGTATCTGGATTCAACAGGCCATAGTACCCGTTTACATTGATCTGCGGTGCGCGATAAATGTTCTTTACACCTAAAAGACGAGTAGCATTCCGAGTGGAGATGAAAGGCTTATGAGCAGTCTCATGACCACGGTAACCCACGGAATGAAGTTCTCCGCGAATGGCACGTGTACATACCGAGGTTCCAGCATTTTTACTCACCTGTACACTGAGGTCTTGTGCAGTACTCCGTTGATTAGTTGTAACGACTCTATTGAGGCTTCGAGGTCCTCTATCACTGATTTTATTTGGTTTGCCGGTACGTTTGGCTGCTTCAGGCATGCCATAGGTCTTCCACTTATAAAGTACATGCTAAACAGTTGACTTGGGCATGTTTAAACGCCTCTCGGTTTCTCTTATGGACAGACCCCTAATATAACACCCAACAATCTTTCTTTTCTAAAATCAGTTCTCTCACGCCGCGACAGTTTAACTCAACCTCACCGTGCGATATGATCGCGGTCAGCTTCAGGCTTGTTCTTATACCGTTTGCAGATTACCGTGAATCTTAACAACGCAGCGGACCCGTATCCGTTCATTTGCTTATGAAAGGGTGTCCGGTGACTTTTGTGAATATAGTGTATATATTAAGTGTTTCTGTACAGTGAGAATTAGGGCAGTCAAAAGGAAGACGGAAGAGGAAGACAATTTCTTGATTTCGCCATTACCTCAGAACTGGCGATCAGGAACAATCCAGACATCATTCCGACGTTCCAAGGAGCTAGGAGATCTTACTCTGACTCAATGTAGTAAGATCAACACAGTCGTGGATCGATCTTAATCTGACTCGCATTGGAACACTTTCACATTTCCAGGATTGGAATATTCTAGGCGATGGGAGCTGCAGCGATCACCTTGCAATAGCTTTCACACTATAATTGGAAAAAGATAAGAGCACACCTAGAAAGAGGTTTTCGGTCCAGAACCTCAACTGGTTGGATCTAAAGACCGAACTCTCAAAATTGCTATGGTAAAGAACGAGGGAACTTGAAGAGGTGGGTGATCTGAGCGAACAGTTCAATCATCTCACAAAGCAGATACTTTTCATCTGTGAGATTTGCAGGAGAGCGGGGGCGGGGGCGAAACTGCGCTTCCCTAGAGGTTGGAAAACTTGAGCCTCCAAGTCCAGACTCCGCAGAAGAAGAATGCAGACAGGAAAATGTGACCCTCGACAGAGGCATTTCTTGATATGGGAATACAACCTCGCTCAAGCGGAATATAGGAAAGCTCTCGTCACATCAAAGAGTACTGGAGACAGCTGTGTGAAATGCAACCAATAGGTAATCCCTTTGTGGTTCCCTATAAGATTGAAGAAGGCTCTTTCACCACCATTTCCCAGCCGATGAGGAGTTAGATGACACTCAGGAACAAACAAAAGTTAGAAAAAACTGCAGAGTACCACCAGACCCTCAAGACGACCTGTATTTTACTAGGGAAGGCGTCAAGGATGTGCTGAAAAGCCTGAATGTGGGAAAAACCCTTTGGAAGGATGGATTGGATCTTAGCATAAAGAAGGAAATCTTCGCAGCCAATTTACTTTGTCAGCTTGCAGAACAAGTGCCTAGAAAAAGATGCTTTCCGTCCAGCTGGAAAACTGTGGTGTTACTTCTCTTTCATAAAGGAGGCAAGAACAAAGCAGATCCTGCGGCGTACAGGCCGATTTGGCTGCTCTCCACTTAGAGTAAAGTGCTGGACAACTTAGTAACCAACCGAGCTATTCATTTCCTCATTGGCTAAGGAAATAGTCTCCAGTCGGCAAATCGGGTTCATGAGGGAGAGGTGTACCACCCAAGCTCTGGTATACCTTAAACAGCAGGTGAAAGAAAACATGAAAAAGAGGATGCTCAACAGCCTTTTTCTTTTGTTTTTAGGTGTGCGTAGTGCGTTCAACAGTGTCTCGTGGCCGTTACTTCTGGACCTCCTTAAAACACTCGGGTGTCCAAAGAATCGATTCCTTTTAGCGAGTTATTTTCTCCTCTGGAAGCGAAGCGTAGAATTTGAAGAAGTTGGCAGTAAATTCTTTTGTTTGGGAATACGAAAGTGTCCGCAGGGACCCTCCAGCTAAGTTTTATATCATCCTATTAATGTCTCCTTCGATGTGATCTTGGCTTGACATATGTTGTCCAATGTAAATGTAAACATCGGTTACTTCCATTGGTTTGACCCATCAATCTCAAAATATACAGTCCTTGTAAACGCATTTTAAATCAATTCTGTTTTATATAAGAAAAAAATTTCTCCCACATCTTTACTTTTGTCGGCAAGATCCTGGATCATACTCTGTAGTTCTGAGGCGGTACTTGTAAAAATGACGCGTCATCAGTAAAATAATGTGAATAAAATAATCTGCAATAATCTTTATTGCATGGTCATTTAGGTGATTGAAAGATATTCTGTAATGAGCGCATTAAGACCGTGTCTCACTTCTTTTCTAATTTCTGTATGTGCTGTTTCTTTGAAGTGTAGAACCTTCGCACTTGCACTTTTATGGGTGTTTTTATTCATATCGGTACATGCACCTTCAATACAATACCACAGGATTTCATAGACAAAACTGTTAAATCCAATACAGAAGTCGCGCACCACACAATTAAATTTGTAGAAACGACATTTACTTATGGACAACACACTAATATAACACCCAACAATATTTCCTTTCTCAAATTCAGTTATCTCCCGCCATGACGTTTTCACTCAACCTCACAATGCGATATGATCGCGGTCAGCTGCAGGCTTGTTTTTATACTGTTTGCAGCTACACCGCGCATCTTAACAACGCAGAGGATCCCTTCATTTGCTTTTGAAGGGGTTTCCGGTGAGTTTTGTCAATGTAGTGTTTATTCTCGATCAAACGTATTTAAATATATGTGAAAAACATAGTTCATTTTAATAAGTGTTTCTGTTACTGTTGTTCCGTTCTTGAAATATTACATGTGAAATTAAAAGGGGAAGCCTACTATTTTCGAAAATGTGTTGTCATTGCTCGTCGGTTACACAATGCATCATTCCTGTAGTGTTGCGTTCGATAAAAGAAGTTATTAGCAAGCATCTTTTTTCATTTATTGTTTTGATACAGTGTTTTGAAATCAATAGCACAGATCGTGATGTGGGTGAAAGTTCTTCATCAGTAGGGGGCAATATGTTTGAAAGAAAGAAAAAAAAGGCGTAATTACGGGGTTATGACGTTAGAGGAATACTTTTGTTCCCAAACGTTCCTGTGTTTCATATCTGAAATCAATCGGTACTCTTGTTTCATGAAAAAACAGAACTAAAACGAATTGAAGAAAGTGAAGTTCAGCAAGAACCATAAATATCTAAATAACAATAAAGAAGTTTTCCTTTTAGAACTATGACAATTTGTTGATGATGAGCGAATGTAATGCTGTCGGGAAAGTACAGTTCTTTGAACTTCTAGTATTTCTCTTTCTTGCTGGATTATTAAAAAATCGAACTGATATTGAAAGAACGGGAAGTGAAAAGAAAATAACAAGAAATATAACAACAAATTTTCGGGTGTAATAAGCACGTCTTTTGAATCAGTTCTGAAGCAAATTAAATTTATCAAAGCTATTCAAAGTCAATGGAACCAGTATGGAAAACAATGGTATCTAACGGAAGAAAGAAGTTCTTCAATCGGGTTTTTAATCCCTCAGATATGGCTGATATGGCTGTAAACGTTATCGTGAGATTACTCACTCTGGTTGCAGACTTGTGCGTTAAGAAAAACATGAATTTATATGAGAAACATTTCGCACCGGAAACGCTCTCCAACACAAAAATAATTTTTCAAATCGGACTCCTAGAAACAGAGAATTCGACAAAAATAAGATGTGATTTTACGCCTCCTGATGGGTAAAACCATGCATTATTTTAGGAAGAAAGTATTCCTAAAAGGTTTATCCATATGAGCGGTATCGGTCCAAGAAAAAAATTTAGTCGAGTTTTCAGGATCCCAGATTTTGCTCAAATACATCAGAAGCAGATATTAACACTTATGTTCCCTGGTGACCAAACCATTCTTTACCAAACATTAGAAATTATGTGCAAAATATTTTCCATCAGGTCTTGTATGCGATACAGGAAGAATTTTTCAAATCGGAGTTTTAGGAGCAGAAATAACGCAGAAAACGCAATTTACAATTGTGCCCCCTAGCGGAAAGTCTGTGATTTACTTGAAATTTTGAATTTATAGGAAAAACATTTCGCATAGGAAACACTATACAACAAAGAAAGAATTTTTCAAATCGGACTCTTAGAAGTAGAGATATTGACAAAAATAAAATATACATCTACGCCCCCTGGCGTAGAAACCATGGGTTATTTCAAAAATAAAATGTTCTTAAAAGGTTTGTCGACATAATTAGTATCGATCAACAAACGACTTTTTTTTAAATCGACATTTTAGAAGCTCATATTTTGCTGCAAATGTATATCAGAAGCGGAAATTGAGACTTACGCCACCTGGTCGCTAAAATATATATTTTTTTTAATCTATGATTTACTTAAAAATTTTGAATTTATAGGAAAAACATTTCGCATCGGAAACATTATCCAACTAAGAAGGAAAATTTCAAATCGTACTCTTAAAAGTAGAGATATTGACAAAAATAAACTATACATCTACGCCCCCTGACGTAGAAACCATGGGTTATTTCAAAAATAAAATGTTCCTAACAGGTTTGTCGACATGAGTAGTATCGGTCAACCAACGACTTTTTTTTCAATCGAGATTTTAGGAACTCATATTTGGCTGCAAAAACATCAGAACCGGAAATTGAGACTTACGCCACCTGGTGGCCGAACGATTTTTCACAAAAATTAGAAATTATGTGCAAAGGATTTCCCATCAGAAGCTGTATCCGGCGCAGAAAGAATTTTTCAACTCGGAGATTTAGAAACAGAGATATAGGGAGAAAGCAATTTATCATTACGCCCCTAGCGGAAAGTCTATGAATTACTTGAACATTTTGAAATTACATGAAAGACATGTCACACTGGAAACACTATCCAACAAAGAAGGAATTTTTCAAATCGGACTCCTAGAAGTAGAGATATTGACAAAAATAATATATACATCCACGCTCCCTGGCGTAGAAACCATGCTTTATTTTAAGGAGAAAATGTTTCTAAAAGGTTTGTGGACATGAGTAGTATCGGTCTACAAAGCACGTTTTTTTTCAATCGAGAATTTAGAAGCTCGTATTTTGCTGCAAATACATCAGAAGCGGAAATTAAGATTTACGCCCCCTGGTGGCCAAAGCATTTTGTTTTACAAAAAATAGAAATTATGTGCAAACAATTTCCCATCAGGAGCTGTACTCTGTGCAGAAAGAATTTTTCAAATAGAAGGTATAGAAGCAGAGATATAGGAAGAAACGCAATTTCCCTGTACGCCCCCTAGCGGAAAAGCTATGAATAACTTGAAAATTTTTAAATTATATGGAAAACATGTCACATTGACAACACTATTCAACAAAGAAAGAATTTTTCAAATGGGACTCCCAGAAGTAGAGATATTGACAAAAATAAGATATACATCTACGCCCCCTGGCGGAGAAACTGTAGAATATTTTAAGAAGAAAATATTCCGAAAGGGTTTACCGATGTAAGTGGCATCAGTCCACGAAAGAATTTTTTTCAAGCGATATTTTAGAAGCTCAGAATTTATGGCAAATACATCAGAAGCAAAAATTAACTCTTACGCCCCGTGGTGGCCAAAGTATTTATTACCAAAAATTAAAAATTATATGCAAAGGATTTTCCATCAGGAGGTGTACCGCTGAAAAAAAAATCCGATGGGAGGTTTAGAAGAAGAGTTATCGGGGGAAAAGCAATTTATTTTACGCCCCTAGCGGAAAATCTATGCGTAATTTGGAAACGTAACTATATCTAAAATACTCTTCAACATAAAAGGAATCGAAAGATAAAATAATTTTTTCAATCGGATGTTTAGAAGCAAATATGTGGAATAAAACGTACTTTTGAATTCGACATCATCTGCATTTACGCCCTCTAACGGCTAAATTGTACATCGTAAAAAAAACGAAATAAAGAATCACCATTTCCATATTTCAGTCTTTATAAAGCAAAAATATTTTTTTTAAATCGGACTAATAGTTCCAGAGATATCGTGGGTACAGACGGGCGGACGGACGGACGGACTGACAAACGGACGGACTGACAAACGGACGGACAAACCGATAACATAAACACGATCTTTTTTTACAAAAGACATGCTAACAAAGAAAGGATTTTTTGAAATCGGACTCCTAGAAGTAGAGATATTGACAAAAATAAGATATACATCTACGCCCCCTAGCGGAGAAGCTGTGGAATATTTTAAGAAGAAAATATTCCGGAAAGGTTTATCTATGTGAGTGGCATCAGTCCACGAATTAATTTTTTCAATCGATATTTTAGAAGCTCAGATTTTACGGCAAATACATCAGTAGCAAAAATTAACGCTTACGCGCCCTGGTGGCTAAAGTATTTATTACCAAAAATTAGAAATTATATGCAAAATATTTTCCATCAGGAGGTGTTTTCGCTGAAGAAAAAAATTTCAAATCGGAGCTTTAGAAGAAGAGTTATCGGGAAAAATGTAATTTACTTTTACGCCCCCTGGCGGAAAATCTATGCGTAATTTGAAAAAAGTAACTATATCTAAAATACTCTTCGACATAAATGGAATCGAAGGATAAAATAATTTTTTTAATCGGATGTTTAGAAGCAAATATGTGGAATAAAACGTATTTTTGAATTCGATATCATCTGCATTTACGCCCTCTAGCGGCGAAATTGCACATCGTAAAAAAAAAAACGAAATAAAGGATCATCATTAGCACATTTCAAGCTTCCCAATGCAAAAATATTTTTTTTAAATCGGACTAATAATTGCAGAGAAATAAATGCTAAAAAGCTCTAAGCAAAACATTAGCCCCATAAATATTGAAATTCAGTAGAAATTTTGAAGATGAGAATCCGTTTTTTGGTGTAAATATGACAAGGATGGTAAGTCAGATAATATCCGAAAACTTGAAAATTTCGTCTTCCTGGAACGGGAATCGAATGCGCGTCTCCCGGGTAGCGCCCGAGTATGCCAACCACCACACCACCCAGAAAGACCAATGCTCAAGTTTCCGATTAATTTGAATATAACCATCACAGAATTTGCTAGTCGAAGCAATCAGTGTTCATGTTTAGCGAATCTGGAGGTTAAGAATCCTATCCCGTGATTGCCCGGAGGAGCAGATAAATCATGAATGAAATACGGGATTAAAAATTATTAAAAAAAAAAAAGTAAGGATTGTCATCTTCAAAATTTGTATTACATGGTGTAATCCCATATTTCATTCATGATCTATCTGCTCCTCCGGACAATCACGGTATAGGAATCTTAACCTCCAGATTCGCTAAGCATGAATGCCGGTTGCTTCGACTAGCGAATCCTGAGATGGTTATATTCCAATTAATCGGAAACTTGAGACTTGGTCGTTCTGGGTGGTGTAGTGGTTAGCATACCCGGACGCTATCTGGGAGACGTGGGTTCGATTGCCGCTCCAGGAAGACCAAATTTTCAGGCTTTCGGATATTATCTGACTTACCATCCTTGTCATATTTACACCAAAATCGGATTGTCATCTTCAAAATTTGTATTATATGGTGTACTCCCGTATTTCATTCATGACTGAAATTCAGGTTTGCTGATATTCGTGATGCAGATGTTATTTGTGTGACAGAAGGAAAACGAGCTGTGAGGGTGAGAAGTGAATTTTGTTGCAAACGAAGGGTGCTTTAATCGTAAAAAAAGCATGGAAAACGCTGCTAACAAACGTACTGATGGTGAACTAAAAAATGTTGATTTCTCAGTTCAAGTCAGGTATGTTATGAAAAATTGCTCAAAATAATCCTTACATAATCTCCCGAAAATGCACGCAAAGCTGATGTAACTGCAATTTATTTCCATGTTTAAAACAGAGAACACTTTTGTACATTAGAGTAGTAAGAAGCTATAAATTACTTTACTGGTTTCTAAGACTGAGAGAAAGAATAAGAAAAGTTTGTTTTCATCAAAAACCCAATTCCCACCTACTATTGTCCTCCTGGTCTTTTATGCTTTTCTAGGGTTTGGCTTATTAGCTGCCGAACTTAGGTGCTGAAGTGCTATCAGATATTGTGGACGAACCCTACGTTTTTCTTCTATATCGTACGAACACTTTTCAGGTCAGCTCAATGTCATGTGAAGACAATAATTCAACACCAGCGCTTTCAGAGTTTTTGAGAAAAGGCTGATATAACAATATTTTCATCACTAAGCTCTATCTTTGTGACTTTTCATGTATCTGAAAGCAAACCGATCTTACAGAAGTTCCATCGCTTGAAAAATTCTCAAATGGCTTAACTAAGGTGCCCTCTTTGTCCATTTTTATAGGCTATAGTTGCAAGATAAGTTCCCTTACAAAGTTTCATTTTTATTAGGAAATCATTTTTTCGCCATAAAGTCTTGCTTTTAATTCAGCAAATACATATGGCACTGGTCATATGCGCAGAAACGTAACTTGCATTTTCGTTTACGTTACAAACTTATGTTCCAGCACTGATCTCAAATATTCAGCAACATGCTCGATACTTATGTCAACACGTAATAACAGCTGCTGCGAGTTAAATGACGCCAACTATTTACAGGGTAGTCAGAAAATGACGCATAAGAACCTCAGATGTGGTTTATTGGGTTCGTTTAAACAATTGAGGACTTATTTCCCGAGGTAGGCGTAACCAAAGTTTTCTGACGTCATTTCTTTTTCAGACACAGGTTCAGACTTCAAACAAAACCCGAGCGTCATGCAGGGAAGATCTTGATGAATTTCTGATAGCTGTATTACCTTTAATACAACCTTAATTCAGACTTAATTAAGTGTTGTAGTACTCTCGCCCGGGGGATGTCAAGAGTGCAGTTTATTTCCGTTTAAACGTTTCCAAGGACAATACTGTACATTTTTAAAAATGCAGAATAGTGTACTGACATTGAAGTCTTTAAAATAAATGTATGTGTAATAACTGATGTAACATGCAGAAAATGCGAAGAGGAGACTGCAGGGCACTGAAGCTTGTTTAACTCGCAATATCTGAAGAAGGAAATGGGTAAGAGACAAGCGCTGTTGTTGACTGTGTCATGATTAAGCAGTGAATGTGAATACAATTATGTTTATTTTATCCTTGCGCCTAGAGAAACATCCCTATAAAGTTTGCAAATCTCAGCGGCGAACACCTTAGGAGTGTACTGTGTGATACGTACATGATTTTCCGTGAATGTAGAGGCAATGAGCCAGCATACCGCCTCTCACACGTACTTCGGAAGGAACCCTGTAAGCTGACATCTAACAGTAATGTCATCATTTGACAACTGTACCAGCAGACAAGGGAAGGAGGCAATATAGGACTTATTGCCTCCATTGACAGAGGACACGTACTTAAGGTATAAACGGTTACTGTAAAAGACGAAATACCGCAGGGAGGGATTCATCTTACAATTACCGCAGGGAGGGATTCATCTTACAATTACCGCAGGGAGGGATTACCGCAGGGAGGGATTCATCTTACAATTACCGCATGAGGGATTACTCGACCAAGACGAGTCACTCATACTACCGGGCTGGATATTCTCCATGACGATGGCCTCCCACCGTTCCATTACTCAAAGATGCAATATCCTGAACCTGCGTATTTCCCTAGCCTCTTACAATAACGTGATTGGCTGCTTCAGTGCAAACCAGGCTGATCCCAGCTTATCGTCCTATGGAACCACGAAGCTCGTTTCAAGCGTTCGGGATACTTTAACTATCACAGCAGCCATGAACCTGTCAATTCGCACAGCACAAGACGAATAACTCATTAATATCGATGGCGCATGGAAGCCATATCAAGAAGTCATTAATATCGATTGACGAATGGGCTGGCACGGTTGGTGATATTCTGGTCAGTCTTTATATGCTGCCAGATCTGTTCAACGCATCACGGCATGAGGATTTCCTAGGATTAGCATTACCAGAAATTCTTGAAGATGACCCATTTTACCGAGAGTTCTGGTTTTGAGCACAATGAAGCACACTTTCTCATTTTGGAGCAGATGTCTCCTGCTCATAGATAATATGTTTCCTGAGAGGTGGATTAAACGTTGTGGCACTGTAACGTGATCTCTGCGTTCCGCAAGGCCATAATGCTGTTTTTTGTGGCTACCGAAAGGTACTTGTGTAACGGACGCCACTCAATAGTCTCGGAAAGTTGGGGCATACGTCTATGAGGCGATTACATTGATGAATGGAAATATGCTCAGACCTACTTAGGAGACTGTTATTCAATGCGTTTTCGCTTGTTGACATATTCACAGTGGATATTTAAACACCCACTGGTGCAGAACGACAACCTTCTGCTCCTCTAAGGGAATGTTGCGCACAGAGCAGGTATGTTTAATTATTTCGTAACGTTCAGTTTTTAGCACGACCTTATAAAAAAATAAAATCAAAAGGGACAGTAGCAACTCTGTCGCAAACTAAAACGTAGAACTAAGTTAATTATCACCATTTTATGACAGTGTCTCACTAGTTCTACGTTTTTAAGCGAAGATAGTTGACGTAGCCCTACGTTGTAGGTTGCGGCACAGTTGCTACTGTGCCCCTTTGATTTTTTTCAGTTATAAAACATTAAGAAATAAAACGAAAGAAATGTTTTATTTTAATTACTTAAAAGAAACATATACTAAATTTAAAATTCATAGTAACCTTCGCTGATTATAAATTAATGTTAGTAGAAGTAGAAGGCGTAATATCATCGTTGTCAGTAGTTATTGCTAAAATTGTTTCTGAAAAAATCGTTCTTGAGAAACAATTTTTAAAATTCCTTAGTTGCCTTGTTATAAATTTAGCAATACGTCTCGAGCCTAACGTACTCTTTTTGCTGTTGCTCTTGCTAGATTCAGAATGCATCGACAGTGTAAAGGTTTGAGACGTAATACATTCATTATCCAGGGAATACGTGAAGACTGATCATGTACCTCGGTATTCCGTGATCGGTGTAAAAATTTGAAAATTTTGATTCATGACATCTATCTCCATCTGTTCTTGCTGTTCAGGCTCAATTTGTGCAGTTGAAGTGTCAGGCTGTGGTTCTGGAATCGAACTCGGGTGAAACGCATCCTGCCGCGCAGACTTTTGCCGCTCCCTACATTCCCATGGCCTTTCGATTGATGACTTAGCGGACCTTTTCGGATTCCTCTCGTTCTCCTCTAGCTGTTTCTTTAACTTCCATCAGTTCTTATAGTAATTTTGCTTGAGTTTTTGCTGCATTTCTAAATTTTGGCCACCAATATTTTTTATCTAAAAAAATAAATACATTTTAAATCCACTTAATTTCGGTTTATCACATACGTCCGTTAGCTCTGACCGTCAGCTACGGAATGCGGTGATGAGGTCATCTCTATCATTATCTATTCACTAGTTATCAACCTTAAAACGGCATGCGACGAAACAAAATCACGTGAAATTTAGCTTAATTAAATTATCGAATGATGCGTTATTTATTACTGTGGGATTATCAGTTTCGAAGATATAAGCGTTCAAAGTGTGACATGTCATTGTTGCATGCGTGATCCTGATGTTACTCCCTACCCAGCGCGGAGAAAGACGTAGTTTTACGTCAAAAAAAAAAAGTAGGTACTTATAGTGTCACTTTGCTCATCCCTCCGTCTATCCATCAGTACGTCCGCCTGTGGACACCATATCTCTGCAAATATTAGTCCGATTTGGAAGATTCTTTTTTACATTAGAAAGCTTGAAATTAGCGAACAGTGATCCTGGCTTCTGCTTTTTTTTTTTTTTTTTTTACGATGTAAGACTTCACCACTAGAGGGCCCAAATGCACAGGCTATCAAATTCAAAGTACATTTTATCACATATACTTGCTTCTAAACATCCGACAGTAAATTTCTTCCTTCAGTTGGCATTCATAACCAAGACTGTTCTGGGTACATTTTCTTTTTCAAGTAATGCACAAATTTCCCGCTTCGGTGCGTAAAGGTAAACAGTGATTTCCACGATTTCTCTGGTTCTAAAAATCCTATTGGAGATATTCATTCTGCATTGGACAGAGCTCCTCTTGAGAAATTTTCTGCATATAATTTCTAATTTTTGGGCAAAAATGGTTTGGTCACCAGGAAACATTATTGTTATTATTTTTTGATTGGAGGTTTACGGTGGACGTCAAGTAATTTTGCTTCCTATACTTCCAATGGAAAAGCGTTTGCACACATTTCCTTCAAAATTAATGTGTTCCCAAGGCTGGAAATTTGAACATCGATTAAAATAACTTCATATTATAACTTGGAATATTTAATATTCTCTAAAACATACGATAATTATATTGAAAATCAATAACTTTTCCTTTCGTGGTGTTGAAACCAGAAAAAAAGATGGCGCGACCTCAACTTTGATGACGTCAGTAGACAAACAAATGTTGGATTGCATAATTACGGTTATGTTTTAGAAAATATTAAGTATTCCAAGTTATAAAATGAAGCTATTTTAATCGATGTTCAAATTTTCATCCTTGGGAATGCATCAACTGGAAAGAAAAAGATGGCGCGACCTGTACTTTGTTGTCTTCAGGAGACAAACAAATGTTAATTTGCATAATTATGGTTCTGTTTTAGAAAATATTAAATATTCCAAGTTATAATATGAAGTTATTTTAATCGATGTTCAAATTTTCATTTTTGGGAACACAATAATTATGAAGGAAATGTGTACAGAAGTTTTTCCATTGGAAGTATAGGAAGCATAATTACTTGACGTCGACCTTAACGAACACCGTGAGCAATTGAATGGGCAATAGCATTGGCCCGTCCCTAATTTATGGTCACTGTTTCTAGGGAAGTGAGAAAGCCAGTGCCGTAAGACAAACACAACATCCATGCCCCATCGGGATTCGAAACCGGTCCACTTTCGGACGAATGATCAGAAGCCATCGCTTAGACTACTGCGCCACCGGGCAGACAGGAAAAATTAGTGAATATTTCTGTTCTTTATATAAAAGCAGCAAAATCAGGGCTTCTGACAACTAAATATAAAAATGTCTTTCGTGGACCGATACAGCTCACCACGGAGAAGCTCTTGAGAATACCTTTTGCTTGAAATAGTACGTAGTTTTTCCACCAGGGGGCGTAGGTGTGTATCTTATTTTTTTCGATATATCTACTTCTAAGAGTGCAATTGGAGGAAAAAATGCCTTTATCAGAGAGCGTTTCTTGTGCGAAATATTTCGCATAAAATTTCACGTTTCTCTTAACTTACAAGTGTGCCACTAGAGGGTGTAAGTTCACCTTTCTGTTTACAGCATATTTGAAGAAATAACTAGAGGACTTAGAGCTCTATTGAAAAAAAATTTTTTTTTCGATCAGATACAAGATGAAATAATGTACAATTTCCAAGCTAGAGGGCGCAAAAATTTAATTTGTTTTGCTCAATATCTCTGGCTTTAGAAGTCCGCTTTAAGAAATTATTCTATTACCCGATAACATTTACCTTGTGGAACACGTTGTTTGTATTTGTGGAGTTTTTGTATGTCACAGTTCTGCCGCTCGGTGGTGTGTGTATATTTCTGTTTGCAGCTGTATTTCCGCTTCTAAAAACCCTATAGAAAAATATCGGTTTTTTATTTTTTTTTACTAAATGCGATTTACTGTAATAAAATGGAGAGTATTATCCACTTTAAATAATGCACAGCTTTCCCGTTAGGAGCGTAATTGTCGAAACCTTTTTCACCTTATCTCTGTTTCAGGAGACGTATTTGCAAAATTATTTTCCCTTAGCATAGCTTTGAATAGATATTTTTTCTCTTTAGCATAGCTTAAAGTTGAAAATTTGTTCATATAATTTCAACTCTTCCGTTATGAAAAAACCTCCGCCTGGATGTGTAGTTATTTTTTCTTCTAACTGGTCGATTTGTAATCGTTTTGTCTCTATCTTCGTTTTGCTACGTATGAGAAACATTTGTGTGTTAATTTTCGTAACAATATTCAGTCGCTAATGGGAGTACGTAGCTGTTTCTATTTCTGAATCGTTCATCGATTGTAGTAATCCGGTTGATTTTTGCACCTAACCAGTTTCATTGACTATGAATAACTTTAAAAAAAAATTCGTGTCGGAAATGATTCAAAAGATGTGCTCATTAGAACCGAAAATTTGGTGTCATCTTTCTGGTACAATCTTACCCTAAAATAACGAATACACACTTTTAAGTTTAATGAACGGACGCTATTGTAACATGGCACCGCATTTCTCTTGTAATGGGGGCCGTGTTTTATGTGTTGACATTAATACCAGTGCAGTAGTGTGGAAAAATGCATTTATTGTACTAATATGTTACTTTGGTCTTCTTTGGTATCATGTCCTCTTTCTCCTATTTATTGTCTAACGTATTGTGGGATAACCTGACTCCTACGAAAATTGGAGACTAGGTATCACCAAAATGTCTGAATGATATATTTGATGCCAGACGTATTGTGCAAATAATGAGAAGACGATGTGCGTGGCTCAGAGCCCTTCTCCTGAAATGGTCGAAAGGTCTACTTTCCAGTCTTCGCAAAACACTGTGTCTACGTTTCCAATGCCAAAACAATATGGACATTGCTCTTTTTGTTACAGCACTAGTTATCTCCCTCCTCAGGATTTTTACATCAAAGTTTCGAAATTTTAGCCAAAAATCAAAATTTTTAACTAAAAACAAATTCTCACCCTCGTAGGTTTTTCATTTATAGAACTCAGGTAAGTAAAATAAGACTATAAAAATGTTTCAAATCGTCATAGAAGAACCCTGGGCTCAGGGGCGTAACGTTCATTTCGTTGTGGAGCCAGTAAATTTACGTTTGATTCGGGGACTGTTTCAGACAAGCACATGCTGCATTCTTAGCATTGTACAGATCGAATACACGGTTTATTTGAGTTCTAATACAACGCTGGCAAAAGAACCCATTCGTTGCCAACCCATTCTTCAGAGTAAGCGCCGCTAAGCTGGGGAGGAGGGGGGTATCTAAACGGCTTACTCACATCCAGGCTAAGCATCCTACCAAATAGGAAATATGAAGCAGGGCGAATGATGCTGTGTTAGGAGTGCTTGTTTTTGTCATAATTCAACACACGTTTCCAGTTGAGTATAGAGTTGGGTTTAGCCATGGTTTAGCGCAAGAACTGAAGTTCATTACCCGCTCGTGGAGATGTGTTGAGGTATTACTTCTATGAACGGAGAGAGCAGAAGTCCCTGCTTGGGAAACAAAACCCGTCATTCTCAGAAGTCGGAAATACTGTTGTTGCGAGAGTAAAGAAAATCTGGACTAAATGCGTCAATTCCTGTGGTCAGTGATCTACGGATCAAAGCAATGCTCAGGTCAGAGGTTGCTACGTACCAGAAGTTATACAAATCACCCAGAAAGAAGAAAACATAATCTTCTGCAATGAAGGTGGGTGAATATCGGGACCGAATGGAAAAAAATGTTTAATGAAGCGGCTTGCAGGTGCAAAGACATGGACAAATATACCGGTGGAAAGGATTTGAAAGTGCCTCGAAGTGAGATATAATTTCTACAAGACCAAAGTACCACAAGAATGGAAGCAATTGGACCACTGGATAAGGCCACAATAGCTTCTGGTTCGCATCAACCTCTGACATGAGCACTACTTTGATCCGTTGATAGCTGCCCACAGAAATTGATGCCTTAGTCCAGATTTTTTTTACTCTCGCAACAACAGTATCTCCGAATTCTGAGAATGACGGGTTTCGTTTCCCAAGCAGGGACTTCTGCTTTCTCCATTCACAGAAGTAATACCTCAACACATCTCCACGAGAGGGTAACACACGATCGCCGAACTTCAGATCTTACGCAAAACCAAACTACATACTCACCCGAAACGTGTGTTGAATGCACTCATATTCAGGAGTTCAATTATTACAAAAAAAAAAAAAAAGCCCTCGTGACACAGCGGCATTCGTCCCGCTGCACATTTCGTGTATCGTAGGCCGCTTAGGCTGGGTTGGGGGTAAGTCGCTTACACCACCCAGCTTAGCGGCGCTCTTACTGGGGAATGGGGGAGGGGAACGAATGGGGTATTTTGCGAAAACGCACTGTTTCTTGTATTATTGTACAATCAAATAATCCGCATATTGGATCTGTACAGTGCAAAGAATGCACCATGTGCCAATCTGAAACAGTCCCCGAATCAGACGCAAACTGATTGGTTTCCCAACTACATGAACATTGCGACGCTGAGCCAAGGGGTCTTCTTTGACGAGACGAAACATTTTAATAATCTTATTTTACTTACCTGAGGTCTATAAATGAAAAGCCTGCGAAAGTGAGACATATATCCTGCTAGTTAAAAATTTCGATTTTTGGCTAAAAATTCGAAATTTTGATGAAAAGCTCGGACAGAAGATATTCTCCGAATCAAAAAGGATTTATGCTGTGGCATACTGACCACGAACAACGACTTTTAAACACTAGGGTGTGTGAGAATTAAAAATATTGTTTTTTTCGCACAGCCCTACTGTATATCCATACGTATAGCCATTGTCAGCTGATTCTTTACACCAACCAGCTCTCTTTCGCGGAATTTAGATTCAGCTTTTGAGAAAAATTGTTTTACAGACATTTTAAGTTTTTGAAACGTTACTGCTAACTAATAATTCTGTCGATTCTTTAAATGCAACTTGCGAACACTTCAGTTTATTTCGGTATTTGCTGAAGTAAATAAGCTAATGAATCAGTTTGGATGAATGACGTGCTAATGAGCTTGCAACTATCAGAACTCCGCCAGGAGTTTCTCTGCATGACACTTCAGTTTTGTTTGAAGCTTGAATCAGAGATTTGAAAGAAAATGCCGTTACAAAACGTTGGAGGCTGTTACCTTGGAAAATAAACTCTGAATGCAAAAGTCCGACTGAATGTTTTTCGATTAAATGTACCTAATCACCCCTTGTGTTTTTTTTTATTTTTCACGTTTTGACATCCCTGTTTGTATATTGCGCAGTTTCCTAATTACATACACACGCCACAATATCATGCTTGTGGAAACTGTTGACACAAGAAACACTGATTTCGATCAACTGAACTACAAGACAGTTCTTTCTTCCTTCTTGACACTGAGAGCCAGCCATTCTCTTTCACCAATTTCCCTCTCGTCTGCTGGTATTTCTTTGGATCTAATGACATGAAATATGTACTTGTGAATTTGTGTTCTCGATTTCAAGCAGGTGAGAAGTATAACGTATACTCTATATTCACTTTCCTTTTGATTTTACTATATCTGGTTATTTTATTTTACTATGTAAATTATCTTCCTACTGAACGAAACATTATTTCACCCGCTGAATGAGATCTGGCAATGAGTGTAAGTCATGACGTGGTGGTAGCTAGTATATAGGCGCGTTCATCGAGGGAGCTGGGTGGTGTTGTTATGAGGAGCGTTGTGTGTTGTTATGAGGAGCTGTATGTTGTTATGAGGAGAGCCTGTGGTCGTTAAGCGAGAGCGTGTATAATTCGAGGAGTGATTATCCATTATTGTTCTACAAGTGTTGTGTGTCTTAGTTGACCAAGAGTCTTAGAAATAAAGAAGTTTTCAGTAAGTTCAGTCTTTCTCAATTCATAGTTTTTGTCAGACCTCTGTCTGGCTGTTAGGTTTATAACATTTATTTGATTCCTATAAATAACCAGCGTTGAGACTTTGTTTACGTTCATAATTAACTAGTAACAACACTCTTTTGAATTCACTATTTTGAAGCTTAGTACAAGTATATCATTAGCTAGCTGGTAGGAAGAGATTCATTCATAATAATTAGCTTAGCGGAAAGTTTATAAAGCTAATACATTATAATTGGCGCCCAAACTTTTCTCGAACACGAGATCTTGACGATTATTATCCATGTCTTCCTTACCTGAGACAACTTCAATTTTCTACCCCAAGGCAAGTTCCGAGGGTAATGGTGTTTTTTATGACAATTTGCAAGAAGCCTGTGGGTCTGACTTTGATATGCATGATCTACACGTACCCCGGCATTCTTCACCATTTCGTAATATACCAGCTTCCTATTACTCTGAGTCGCGGGTCGTTCCTGAGGGAGTTCAATCCTCTCAGCGAAGCAGAATGATTGCCCATTTCGTGCCGCATGCAGGAACAATTCATTTCAATGGTTTGGAGGGGTCCTTAAAGTTCCTCGAAGATCTGGAAGATCATTTTGATCTATATAATATTCCTGAAGACTGCAAAGTTCAAATCGCCGGCACTTGCTTGAGGGATACCGCTAAGATCTGGTATCGGCAGTGGAGAGTGTCGAACCCGGATTCTCATTATGATAATTTCCGTGCAGAATTCTTGGAGGTCTTTCCTTTCGGCCTCAGTCGAGCTAGCCTTGCACAACAGCTTTTTTCGCGTCAGCAAGGTCCCAATGATAGCCCTGTTGCATTTGCGTTGGAGACTACACGCTTATATAACCTATGGGATCCATATGCCAGTCATGTTGACATGTTGGATACCCTCGTGCAGCAGCTCGACCCATTCTTGCAAGATTTCCTTGAGGTTTGGCACCCTGCCACGATTCATGAATGCCTTCGCCTCATACGCACATATGAAGAGGGGACATGGCAAACATGGTTCAACTCACCATGCTCGGGCACCCTGCGAGGCTTATTACGAAAACCCTCAGCGGCATAATAGACATAATAACTTTCAGCGCGAGCATACACAAGTGCCCACCCAAGCTTCATACGTTCCACCACACAGAAGAGTGGCAAACCAACAGCGAGTTTCTGAACAAGCTTCGGGATATCGTACACCTGCACAGTATGCTCGACCCCGTTTCACTCAGCAGCATTCGGAACGTTATCATGCTCAGGGCAATGATAATTTTTCTGCCCGTGCTGAGGGCAGACGTACAGGATATGACAATGTCAACAGACACGCGGAGTTCCCGACGCAGGTTTCACACAATTTTCCTCATCGTGAAAATTTTCCCGATACCCGGCAGGGTCGAGGTTTCCGACCACATGATAACCCCACCAGGATTCCTTTAAACTTCCACAGGAAGTAGACGAAGGGTCGGTCCTGCTTCCTGATACCAAACATTCTGACCCTAAAACGGTATTAGTGACTGTTCAAACTCCTCAGTTGCCTGATGTATTCTTGACACTTGAAGACATTATTGTCGAGACAAAGTTCGACACTGGGTCTGAAATATCAGCCCTAAATACAACGTTTTGCACTGACACTTTTCCGGCAATACACGTTCAGCCTGCAACGCAGTATTTGCGAGGTGCAAATAATGAAATCTTCAGTATCTCAGGAACTGTCACATTATCTTTAGGGCTGGGAAAAGCTCGTTTTACGCATTCTTTCCTGCTTATAGACGAGCTACCCGTGAAATGTTTAATGGGAATGGACTTTATAAACAAGTTTCAAATAACTTTGAATTTTGTACAACATGTGATTTCCTTTCCGGAACCTGTCGAAATGATTCCTACGGTTCCTGTAGATATCACGGGTTTATTATTGAGTAACCAATTGAATGAGGGGCAACGAGACCAGCTTTCTCTCCTTTCACAGGAAAGCCCTGGTTTATTTTCGGATCAACCTGGTTTCACACAGGTGGTTTATCATGTTATTGACACTGATGGTTCGAAACCAATTGCGACGACACCTTACCCTTGTGCTCCACATAAAAAACAGGAAATGCAACGTCAAATTGCTGAAACGATTAAGCAGGGCATCATCAGGGAATCAACAAGCGCCTGGGCTGCTCCTGCCTTTTTGGTTCCAAAGAAACAACCCAATGAATTTCGTTTCGTGACAGATTTTCGCAAGCTCAACCAAGTCACGAAAACGATCAATTATCCACTACCTGTCATGTCACATATTTTAAATGACTTGTCGTCATCCAAATGGATGTCAACCTTGGATTTGGCGAGTGGATATTGGCAGGTGGCAGTACATCCGGAATCTGTCGATAAAACAGGCTTTGTGACTCCTTTTGGGGCCTATGAATATTTACGTATGCCTTTTGGACTAGCTTCTGCACCTGCTACTTTCCAAAAGCTTATGGATACGGTTCACAGACCTGTCCTGGGTCCCCATGTGCATGTCTATTTGGATGACATTATTATCACATCAGAGACTTTTGACGAGCACCTTTCTCTGCTCAAACAGGTGTTCCAACTTATATACAATGCTGGCTTGACGTTAAAACCTAGTAAATGCCAGATAGCGAGGGACGAGATTGTATATCTTGGGGGTGAAAATTACTCCCCACGGTTTATTTACTGATAATGAAAAGATTAGGCCTATTGTTGACTTTCCTCGGCCTAAAACAGCAAAAGAACTATCCCGCTTTCTGGGAATGACCGGATGGTATCAGCAGTTCGTCCCCGCTTATGCTACAATATGTGAGCCATTGTATGCTTTAAAACGGAAATACAAGAAGTTTATTTGGACACCTGAGGCTAACGCTGCATTTGAAACACTGAAGTCTGCATTGACTCAGCCTCCGGTGTTGGCTTTCCCGGATCATACTAAGGAATTTGATATTTATACTGATGCATCCGGAGTTGGTCTTGGTTTTGTTTTGTCACAAGCTGGGCATCCAATAGCTTTTGCGTCTCGTACTTTAGCCAAAGCTGAACGCAATTATTCAGCTACGGAACGTGAATGTCTTGCTGTTGTGTATGCACTGAATAAATTTCAATGTTATCTTAACGAATTGACAGTTAACATAATTACGGATCATTCTGCCCTTCAGTATTTGAATTCTGCTAAGCACCTATCTCAAAGACTTATGAAGTGGGCTCTGAAGTTACAAGAGAGCAATATCAAAATTTCGTATCAGCCAGGTAATAAGAATCAATTACCGGACGCATTATCTCGCGTTCCGATTCGTGGGGTCCCCACAGAAACTACTCCTGGATGTCAGCCTTTACTTCTAATAGCTGATATAACATCCAGAGAGCAGATAATGGCAGAATTAATAAATGATCCAGATTTTGGGGATATCTATAATTTTTTGCTTGCGGGTTCGCCCCTACCAAGTGATCCTTCTCTGGCTGGAAGGTCACAACATTTTGAAGTAATAGAGGGTCTTCTTTATTATACAAAATCTCGGACTACTAGGGCAGAGTTTCGCCCATGTATTCCGCGAACCCTTAGAATGGCTCTTTTAAATGAATTTCATGACAAACCTCTTGCAGGCCATTTAGGTATTCGCAAGACCCGTTGTAAATTGCGGGATGTTGCCTATTGGCCTGGCATGTACCAAAGTGTGCTCGCATACGTTCAATCATGTCACTTGTGTCAGATTAATAATTACCGTAATGTAAGACCGGCCGGTCACTTGAAATCTAGTTCAAGTTCTCATGTGTTTGATATTATTTCAATAGATTTATTGGGACCTTATCCATTATCTGTTAAAAATAAAGCTCGTTACGTTTTAGTACTAACTGATAATTTTTCTAAATGGGTTGAAGTTTTTCCCATTAAAGCCGCTACGGCAGAAGTTATTTGTAATGTCTTAGTTAATGAAGTATTTTCTAGATATGGTGCACCTAATAAAGTAGTTTCGGATAATGGTCCTCAATTTATTTCTGACATTTTTGAAAGAATGTGTGCGAGACTACACATTAAACATAAATTCATTTCCCCATATCATCCCCAGAGTAATCCTGCGGAACGCGTTAACCGAACGCTAGTGAAAATGATTGCAAATTTTTTAATGGATCATCATGAAAGATGGGATGACCATTTAGAGCTTTTTGCGTTCGCCCTCCGCTCGTCTGTCCACGAGTCTACTAAAATTACTCCTGCAGAACTTTTTCTGGGTCGCAAAATTAAAACCCCTTTTGAAAATTTAACGGGGATTATCGACGAACTAAACCAGCGACCAACTCCGCAATCAGTCCGAATCATGGCAGAAAAAGCTCGTGTTGCAATGCTAGGAGCACAAGCGGCTCAAGCAAGATATTATAATTCTAAGCGTAGGGAACCAGATCTTGTCGTTGGAGATCTCACTCTCGTGGAAACGCACTTCCAGTCTTCTGTTTCGCATACTTTAGTGAAGAAATTTGCACCCAGCTACGAAGGTCCATATCGGGTGGCAAATGTCTTTGAAAATAATATTGTTCTGGAGAAACCTGACAACCATTTTCAATATGTACATGTTGATCAGTGTCGCAAGTATCATGAACGGAATATCGAGTTCATAATCAACCCTACTCAACCTTCTGTTCCACAGACTCAAGAATCTATATCTCATGTTCAACCGCCAGAAATTTTGGACGAACCACCAAACATTTTTGAAGAATCTCCAGTGATTTTTCCTTCACCCTCCCCTCCTCCAGACGGGTTTCTACACACGCAACCTGATTCTCCCATGAGACCAAGGGGCGAATCGAGTTCCTCGAATACTAGTATCGTTCCTTTCCCTCCAACCATTGCAAAGACTATTGCTGCGCCGTTTCCGGATAACTCTGCACCAACACGGGCTACTGCTTCTTTGAATACCTCGTCAGAAGGTATTCCTATAGGCAAATCTAAACATCGCCCTGCACGACCACTGCATTACAGCAGCGACTCAGAGGCTTCAGACATTTCTGACTTGTCAGTTATGAATCCTAAATTTCATGTTCCAAACCGTCCAGCACCACCAAAGGCTGGGCGCAAACGTGACCTGTCTCTCCAATCTGCTTCGCCGCAACAGCGACGAAGGCAGAAATCTTTGCATCCGCCCGGGTTTCGCCCCTGGAACCTACGTTCAGGGCAAACAGGGCCGATGCCTGCTGCTACTCTCATGCCACGTGGGCGTAAGCGAAAGCAAACGATGTGGCCGGAGACACGTCCGTCCAAGAAAATACTGGAAGGACACAACGGGCCCCAGCACCAAGGGACTTCATATCAAAAGCCTGGGGAGCCCGTTCCTATCAGCCGCAGCAGGGATTTCCGGACCGCCAGACTTCAGACGTTCCTGACCGTTCCTCTCAGCCGCAGGGATTTCCAGACCGCCAGACTTCTGATGTTCCTGACCGTTCTTCTGCGCCGCGGGGATTTCCAGACCGCCAGACTCCTGACCGTTCTTCTCAGCCGCAGGGATTTCTGGACCCACAGACTTCAGCCGTTTCGGACCGAAGGATTTCCGCCATTCCTGACCGTTCCCGTCAGCCGCCGGGATTTCCTGACCGACAGCAGACCGATGTTCCAGATCCATTACAGTCCCTGAAGAGATCGAAGCCACCTGATTTTACCAGTCCAATTAGGCCTGGAAAACGTTATCGCACTAGAGTTTTTTATGCGTCCTCGAGATAAGTAAGTTCTCGTGGACAGGTTCTTTTCTCAGTTTGTTGTTTTTCCTGCACGACCAGTTGGCGTGTCAGCATTTCTTTTTTTCGTGTGGGCCTATGTATTCTTTTTTGTGTATATATGTGTGTTTTTTTTTTTATATTTCTTCTATGTCCATCTACTAATCCACTTTTTATATATATATTTATGTGCTTAGGGATAAAATAATAAAATTGTTACTGTTAGGCAGCTTCAGGTAAATTTCGCTGCTGATACAGTTGGTATGTATTTCAACGAATAATGCGAACGTAATTTGAAATTAAAATAATAAAATTGTTACTGTTAGGCAGCTCCAGGCAATCTTCGCTGCTGATACAGTTGGTATGTATTCATCGAATAATGAGAATGTCATTTGAAATTAAAAAAGTGATTCCTGCTAGGCAGAATAAAAGGAAGGTATGCCGATGCAGGTTTGTTTTGTTCTACAATACAAGTTCACAGTCGAATACAGATTTTTTACATTGTCATGCCAAGTTTGAGAATGTAAATACGGCTACCACCAAAACACAAACCAAAAAAGAGGTCGAGAAACGTCATTCAACGAAATGTAAGACTTACACTCCAAAATTGATAGGTTTTTCGGAAACAAAAAAAAAAAAAAAAAAAAAAAAAAAAAAAAAAAAAGAAAAATTAAGGGGGAGATGATGTAACGTATACTCTATATTCACTTTCCTTTTGATTTTACTATCTCTGGTTATTTTGTTTTACTATGTAAATTATCTCCCTACTGAACGAAATATTATTTCACCCGCTGAATGAGATCTGGCAATGAGTGTAAGCCATGACGTGGTGGTAGCTAGTATATAGGCGCGTTCATCGAGGGAGCTGGGTGGTGTTGTTATGAGGAGCGTTGTGTGTTGTTATGAGGAGCTGTGTGTTGTTATGAGGAGAGCTTGTGGTCGTTAAGCGAGAGCGTGTATAATTCGAGGAGTGATTATCCATTATTGTTCTACAAGTGTTGTGTGTCTTAGTTGACCAAGAGTCTTAGAAATAAAGAAGTTTTCAGTAAGTTCAGTCTTTCTCAATTCATAGTTTTTGTCAGACCTCTGTCTGGCTGTTAGGTTTATAACATTTATTTGATTCCTATAAATAACCAGCGTTGAGACTTTGTTTACGTTCATAATTAACTAGTAACAACACTCTTTTGAATTCACTATTTTGAAGCTTAGTACAAGTATATCATTAGCTAGCTGGTAGGAAGAGATTCATTCATAATAATTAGCTTAGCGGAAAGTAAATAAAGCTAATTCATTATAGAAGGCCCAAGTGATTTCAGCTTTAGCTATAAAATCTTACGGGTAGTCGATAAGATCCTACATCTTCCAATAATGCACCTATTGTGTACGTGTACGTTGTCTTGAAGAACCGTTAGTAGGATTTGGCCTGGTATTATAGGCATACCTATGATATTTATGGAAATATTTCTGTGTTGAAAAACATCATAATGTGCGCAAAATACGCAATTAACACTTTCAGATGGAAGAGTGAAAAAAAGAAAAGACTTGTACGGCGATTTTGTGTAGTATGTGATTTTTCTTTAATGGCAGGGAGCATTTTTATCATCTGATTGGTATTATACCAATATTAGTGTTTGGTTGATAGTTGACATATTGTACTTATGTCGCGAAAAATATAATAAGAAAACACATTTGTTTTTTCTGACATTCGATAGGCCCAGTACTAAATTTATTCGGCTTACCTTTTTTTTTGTTGTTGATTGGAGGTTTAACGACAACCGTGAGCAACTCAATGGGCCATAAGCAGTCGTCCGTCACTAATTTAAGGCCACTGGTTCCAGGGAAGGGTGAGAGCCGGTGCCTTAAGACAAACACAACATCCATGCCTCACCGGGATTCGAACCCGGACTCCTTTCGGACGAATGATCAGAAGCCATCGCTTAGACCACTGCACCAACGGGCGGCCTGTTCAACTTTAATATACTTTTATGAGTTTTTGAATCACTGGGTTTTTAGAACAAAAAATTGTTAAAGGAACGATTTGCTCATCTGTAGCGCTGGGCTTTTAGTTTAGAAAAATATATCTGTCTCATGGCTTTTGCCGTTACATTGATAAATATTTTGCCCAATCAGTGCATCTAAAATATGGTTTAGCATCAGTCTAAGCTATATGCTTGAACAATTTTTTTCTAAGAAGTGATTGGCATATGCCCTTTAGATTTCATAAGAAATTCTGTTAGTGCGTTTCATCGGGATTCCATTACGTATTCTAAGCCTTTTATTCAGGGCCCGTTTTTCTGCAGGGCAGACGGGGCACTTGCTCAGGGCCGACTAATTTTAAGGGCCCAATTTTTTTCTATTCTTGTGTAACACACATGCCACATCGGCAGTACTTCCCGACCCATCCCTCAGTGTTTCCTCAAACATCGAAAGGCAGTTAACCAAACACTTGATAACAAGAGAACACCACCACAGTCATCATTTACACACTATTTGAAAAACTATCCTACTGCCACTCGAATTTAGAACCAAACCATCCATTTAAAATGTCCACCATTTTCTAATAGAAAATAATTATACTTCTTAGAAAGCCTTGACATTTTCTCTTTAATTGTAATATTGAATCCACACAATATATTCACCAATGTTGGCAAGCTTTAATTACGTTTTTTCAATAGTTTTATTTATTCAAATGGCATAATCATAATTCTGACTGTGTGCATCCCTGTTAACCGCAAACCGCGGGTTATCATCGAACGAATACTTTATTTAATTCTCAGTTCATGCTGCTTTCCGAGTTTTATTGAATTATTTTATCTGTTTCGATCATTTCTACCATTGTTTCTCCACTTGTATATAGTGCGAGTAAAGTGAACAATACATATATATACGTATATATATATATTTTGTGTTTCATATCATAATTTCCATCCACAGAAAATGAAACGTTTTTATCGATATCCTTCTGGACACTCCAAACGACTGAAGAAAACTCAAAAAGAGGAGCAAAATAAATGCAATAAGGAAGCATAAAAAAATTCTGTTTTACTGTAGAAAATGAGCAATCAGATAACTTGCAGTCATCTAGCATTCACAATACTGGATCGGAAAGTAACACGTTTGAATCTGACGTAGCTACACTTCAACTTCATTTCAGAGCAACCATGAAACGGTGGAAACTACATCTTCTGAAGTTAATAACTCTTCGGCTGGTAAATCAGAACTTGATCGTAGTTATTTTTTTTTTTGTATTGAAAAAGACTGAATCTACCAATTTTGAGTTTGTTGAAGATCCAGCACTTTGGAATGATATTTCTGACCAGGTAAGATAATATTTTGTAACTCATCCACCTAGACAAAACGGAGAAAAGTCACATTTAACTGAAAGAATAATTGGGAATGTTAAAAGATTACTCACAGAAAAATATTTTTACCGTGCAATGAAAAATGGTGAAAAACTTAAAAGAGAATGGCTTATTTTATCATTATCAAATTATTCAGTGTACTGTTACGTGTGTAAATTATTTTAAACTTGCAATTATGCTTTTGCAACATCAGGCTTTTGTGATTGGAAACATGTATCGGAGCGCTTAGCTGAGCAAGAGAACTCAATTTCTCATAGGAAAGCTGTGTGCACTCTGGAATTGCGGATGAGTGCTTCTGACAGAATTGATTCCCAGTTAGTTCTCCAGTACCTAACAGAGTGCAAATATTGGCAAGAATTACTGACAAGAGTTGTTGCGGTTGTCAATTTTTTTGTCAAGGCGAGGTTTGCCTTTCTTTGGGGACAGCGAGACACTTGGCTAACCCCACAATGGTAATATCCTTGGATGTCTATAGTTGGTTTCTGAATTCGATCCATTTTTGGCAAGACATTTGAAAAATTTTGGCAATCCAGGTAAAGGTCATGTAAATTATTTGTCCTCATCTGTAGTAAATAAATTTGTTTGATTAATGGCTAAGAAAGTGTCAAATGAAATTATAAATCAGGTAACGTTGTCTACGTACTTTCCGATTATAATTAATTCTACACCAGACATGTCTCATGTTGATCAACTATCTTTTGTTTCACGATATGTAGACTCTAGTTTAAGACCCGTAGAACGATTTTTGACATTTATTCCTATCCAATATCATGGTTCTGAATATTTAGCAAAAACAATTTGTTCTACTATTGAAAATTACAAATTAGACATCATGAATATAAGAGGACAAAGTTATGACACTGCAAGTAATATGTCTGGCAAATATACTGGATTGAAGGCCAGAATTACAGAAGTTAATCCTCTTGCTGAGTGTGTACTTTGCTCTGCACACACGTTAAATTTAGTGGCTGCGCAGTGTCGAAAGCTGCACATATGTTGTAGTGTTTTTATCATTATTATAGAAGCTTTAAAACTTTTTTTCTTCATCTAGCCATCGTTGGATTATTTTGAAGGAGGAGTGTAGAGAACAAATCCAGTATTTACCATGAAGAGCGATTCATCGACTAGGTGGTGTGCTGATGCAGATGCCACAAGATCATTAAGAACAAATTATAGAGAAGTTGTTTATGTGCTTAATATATTATCAGAGAGCTCAGATGAACCTGCCTTTACTAGATACGAGGCTTCTTCTCTCTCATCGAAATTGCAAAAGTTGGAAACTGCAATAAATGCAGTGGTATGTAATTCCATTTTATAGCGCCTTAATACAGTAAGCAAGCAACTTCAAAAGACTTCGAAAAATCTTGAATGTGTTTTGTCATTATTTGATTCATTAGTCTTTTTCGTGCACTACGTGAGAGAAAAGTTTGATACATATGAGAAGGAAGCAAAGTTAATTATAATTAATATAAATCAGTTGCAAATTATGAAACTACAAGAAAGAAAAGCGTTCCAAAAAGCAGGCTTCTTGATGACGGAGATACTCCTCCAGTATATCTCTCTCCTCGAGATAATTTTCGAGTGACATGTCACTATGCCCTTTGTGATGCATTAATATCACAATTAACATCAACGAAAGTTTCATATGAAAATATTGTAGACAAATTTTCTTAATAAACTGTGAAACAAGTGAAGCTTCTTGTAAAGCACGTACTTTTCAGGATCATTATAATGTTGATTTAGATGATGATTTTGCTGAAGAATATCAGCAGTTTTAACCCATTAAACAGAAAACTGAAAATATTATAGACACTTTGCAAAATTTACATAAACTAAATATGAGAGCACCATTTCCAAATGCTGAGACAGCTTTGAAAATAACTCTAACTTTACCTATTAGCAACTGTATAAGTGAACGAAGTTTTTCTCTTTTGAAAAGACTAAAATCTTCTTTAAGAACATCACTAGGTCACGAAAAACTTTCTGCATTGGCAATACTTTCTTTTGAAAATGACATAACTTCCAATTTAGATTATAATGACGTAATTTGTGAATTTGCAGCTCAAAAGATAAGAAAGAAGTCATTTTAAAGATAACAGAGGCGACAGACCTACAAAAAAATAACTTTTTTTCGTTGCCACAGATGTTTGAACGGTTTTAGGGTATTTTGAAGGTGCTGGATACATTATTTTGAGGTTTTATTTACAATACAGTGTTGTACATATCCCTAGTGTTTACATTTTATCGAATTTATATGACATGAAGTCCAAGGTTGGGTACGAAATCATATTTTGACAAAGCTACCAATTTCCTTTTGAATTCACATGGAGAAAAATAGATCGAACTGTTATATGTTCTGCATATTTTTAGAAATAGCTAGGTAAACTAAGCTTAACCATTTTAATTTTCATTTCAAACAGCCTTGACCAGGTGAATTTCAGTCAGATTGTTAATAATTTTTATTTCTGCATTTGAGAAATATTTGAATGCTATATATAAACTCAACTCTAAAGGAAAAAAATAATTAAGAAAATCCAAAGTACGTTCATCTGTTACAGTTTTAAAATACAAGGTTGTTCTGTCGTCGGATTTTCGTTTCTTTAAGTTTCAGAATAACTGATCAATTTTCTCAAAATTATTTTTGTCAGTTTTGCAAGTTAGTAATAAATTATTGAGTGAATCGAGTAAGCTATTAAGTGCACTGTGTTCGATTTACGGTCTAGAAATTATTTTGCATCAGTAAATGCTAGTGTTCAGTGCAATGAGATTTTAAAGAAAATTTTCCTGGTAGTGTGGGGTTGTTTACTAAGTTAATTTTTAATTATCTATAATTTTTGCTCAATTGTAATTTTAAAATTAATGTAGGCGTGTTGAAATCTGATTTTAGAGAGTTCGCTGAAGAGGTGTTTAAATTTTGAGAGGGTTGTATTTTATTTTTAATAGGTTTGTATTTGTGTTTGAAAGCGTTACATGTATTCTGTATTACATAAAAAAATTAAGATCTAACATAATAACCGAGTGGAAGGAAATTACACTTCATCTGCCAAAACTCACCTCACCGTGTGTACAATATAAATGTTACGGTGTCATTAGTCAAATATGTACTAAAAATCATGCAGTAAAAGAAATATGTCTTTAAGCACCCGAAAGTGACTGAATTTAAATTCTGCTTCATATTGGCAAGTGTTATGCCAGGAGGCTGTTTTTCTTTTTAGTATTAGTTGGACTTTAATTTGAGAGTGAAAACACCTTGTGGTTCCTGTGGACACAATTTTATTCGAATGTTGAAGCACTTGAGCTAATCTTCTTTTATAGAATCTAATGGCCAAAGTTAGGAATGTGAAAAATGGTTTGATTCTTCGGGCGGCATTTGATTTAATTGTAGAAGTTTTTCAGCGACATAGTGAAATGTTTTTTTTTATGGTTAAGTTTTCATAAATAAATGCAGGCCAATTGGCCTTTCAAAAATCCAAAACTTTGTGCATTGACAATTTTGTGCAAAGAGGCTGAATTTTATCACTTTGTCTCATGTTATCCACCTTAGCTTGACTAAGGAAAAGATAAGAATCTTGATGGGTGTTTTTTTTAATGCAATCACAATTGTATCCTTGGAATAATCGCTCGATTGATTCACTGCTGATATCTATTTACACGTGTACAATGCTACCATGAATATTGTAGCGATACATTTTGGTACACATGTAAACAATATCACTTCCTTTGACTTTCAGGTTTTCATCTTTTCAATCATAATCAACCCAAACAATCGCATTTTCGTTTTCAGAAGCAGTGGTGAAACATTTTTATTTATCATGGCCTCAGAAAATTTTTCAGTTTCATATTTCATCCACCCATCTCCCAAATTTCAATTTTTGATCATATTTTTAATATTTACCTAATTGTAATATTTTCACTTTAAATTCTAAAATAACCAATAATCAAGCAAGTTATTAAACCCCACCATAACAATTGTTTTCTTTTATGTTCTCAGAACCTTAATGAAGTGAAAGCCATTTCGGCAGTTGTGCACAGAATTATTTTTGCTATCTACCTATCTAGACACTATGTACACATGCATACACAAATGCCTCAGTTTCATGTCATCATCATCATCATCATCATAATTGTCAACCATTATCAATCCACTGCTGGACGAAGGTCTCCCCAAGTTTCCTCCACAACGGTCTGTCTCGTGCCAGTCTCTTCCATGTCACTCCCGCATACTTTCGAATTTCATCCACCCATCTTCCATGTGGTCTTCTTCTGGATCTTTTCCTGCCCCTTGGAAACCAATCTAAAATTTCGGCTGTCCATCGATGGTCTGTCCTTCTGGCAGTATGCCCAGCCCATTGCCATTTCAGGGATTTAACTCTGATCATGATGTCTTCCACTCTTGTCATTTTTCGTATCCACGAGTTCCTCTTCTTATCTCTCCTGGTTACACCAAGCATGCACCTCTCCATGCTGATTTGAGTTGTCTGCAGCCTTTGTATGTCTCTTTTAGTTAAAGTCCACGTCTCTGCACCATACGTAAGCACTGGAAGGATGCATTGATCAAACACTTTTCTATTAAGACATAATTGTATACTGCTCTTGAAAGTTATGCTGTTTCTTCCAAAAGCTCTCCAGGCAAGTTGTACGCCGAATAATTTCTTCATTAATTTGACCCTCACTTGATATCTGCTGTCCAAGATAAACGTACGTGTCTGTTATCTCCAGCTTTTCTCCATCAATCAATAAATCTTCATTTCGTGTAAAAGCATTGAACATCACTTTTGTCTTCTGAAAGTTCATTTTTAATCCCACTTCTTTACTCCTTGTCGGCAAGTTCCTGGATCATACTCTGCAGCTCTGTTGGGGTAGTTGCAAAATTGACTATGTCATCAGCAAAACGAAGGTGGGTTAGATAATCTCCATTAATCTTTATCCCTTTTTTTCCCCCAGTTCAGTGATTGAAAGACATTTTCCAATGTGGAATTAAAGAGCTTGGGAGATATAGTGTCACTTTGTCTTACTACTTTTGCAATTTTTATGTGTGTTGTATTTTCAAATAGCCGAATCTTTGCACTTGCATTTTCATAGATGTTATTAATAATATTAATGTACGCACCTTCAATACCGCAGGATTTCAGAGCCATTGTAACTGCTGATGGTTTCACCGAATCAAAGGCTTTTTCAGAATCGATAAAAGCCATGCACAATGGAAGTTCATATTCCCTCGCTCTTTCAATTAGTTATCTCAGTACGTGGATATGATCTATTGTGCTGTAGCCACTCCTGAATCCAGCTTGTTCTCTCGGTTGAGCCATGTCCAGTGTCACTTTTAAGCGGTGTGAAAGAACTTTAGTGAAAATTTTATAAACCACTGATAGGAGACTGATAGGTCTGTAGTTCCTGAGATCCTCAATGTCATCTTTTTTATGTAGCAAGATCATTGCAGCGTTGTTCCAATCCTCAGGAATCTTCCCTTTATTAAGGCATCGAGTGAAAATTTGGGCGAGTACTGTTTCGATTTCTCCACTTGCTTCTTGTATGATGTCTACAGTAATTCCATCTTCTCCTGGAGCTTTTCCCCGCTTCATGTTCTTGATTTCATGTGCAACTTCTGCTGGGAGGACTGGAAGAACTCTTGTACTGGTACCTTTCATGATGTCTGGAGTACATGTATCATCCCTTTCATATAATTTGGAGTAGAAATCTTTCACTCTTGGCATACACTGCAGTGTATTTATATACAGTATAGTAACGCCACATGCAACATGTTTCTGCAGTTATTTTATATTTTAAAACAAATATTAATGTATTACTCTTTTGCTGCCCACTCCTCGTAGTAGGATCTAGGATTGGGGTCCAATTTTTATATTACCCTGGGCCCAAGATTGCCATGTTCGGGCCCTGCTTTTATTACATTTAGAATATGATCTCTAAAGCTCTTCTAGGTTTCCACAAAAGCTGTTAAAAGCACACGCAACAAATGCGTTCAGAATAAATTGGCCAGAATGTGAAATTATTGCATTAAGATATTTTTTTTTTTAGTACGAAGCACCCTTTATGAAAGGACTGATACCATTTGTTTAGTTCACCAATATATTTCTTTTAAAATCAAAAGCATAACACTAAAATTCATTGTGACCCTTGATGATTTGAAGTAAATTCTTTTTAGATTATACAATACCAAAAATGTATAACTTCTCTGCTGCTTGAAATGTGCATAACAAGAAATTTATCTTCATGAAAATCAATCTGTGGACAGTAAATGTTGTGTAAATGTGGTGAAACTGATTTTAAGTTGCATGTAAGTAGGCTACAGGTATATGTGATGTACTCCTGACATTTACACGTGTTACACCAAAGTTGTTTTTACACAACACAAGTATTTTCAGCACAAAGTATTTCCAAAACAGATCGGTCTCGAAACACTTCTTCTACGACAAAAATTCATTTGTGTCTAAACAAGAAAATGAAACATTCAGTCGTAAATCTTAAATGCGACATTTTAAGATGCTGCTTAAACACATTTTTTTTGCCTCAAATCAGTTTTACGGATTTCATTTTAACCAGAATCTCACCTTGAAGCACATGATTTATAATTTCAGATTATTAACGGCTTAGGATGTGTTTCCATTGCTTTTTTTTTTTTTTTTCAAAATTTATAACTGCATCTGCTGAGCAGAACGCTATACAAAAACAAAAAAAAGGCACCGAATTTTAGGTTGTATTGAGCACGTCTTTTGAATCGCTTCTGACCCAAAATAAATTTAACAAAGTTACAAAGTTATTCAAAGTAAATGCGACTAGTTAGAAAAAATCAAACGGATTTCTGCAATCGATAAAACATCCAGAAACAGAAATAACTACTTACTTACAGCAGCGAATAAAAAGTATGCTACGAAAATTAACAAATGCCGCAGAAAGCAGAAGGAAGGTTACGGGGCAAAATGATTCTCAAATCCAAACGTTAAAAGAAAATGCATAGAAGGAAACATGATATAATTCTAGGCCTTCTAGCGGAAGAATTTTGCATAATGGAAAAGTTGAAAATAGACGAAGTGTATTCTTCATGGGAAAAGCTATGATAAGAAAAAAGAACTCTTCAAATACGTCTCCCGGAAACAGAGATAGCGAGAAAAAGGTTTTGACCTTTACTCCCCTTAGCAAGAAATATGCTCATTATTTAAAGAGGATAATGCTCCACATTGCTGCTGTAGCGAACAGCATACAGTAAAAAATAAATTTCTCAATAGGAGTTTTACAAACCGAGATGCAGCTGCAAACAGAAGTACACAAACACTACATTAGCAACAGAACTGTGAACTATAAAACTCCTCAAATACTAACCTAAAGTGTTTCACAAGTTAAGTTGCATCCGGTGCTGAAAGAAGATTTCTAATGACACATGGAGAAGCAGAGATATTGAGAAAAACAGATTTAAAAATAGGCGCCCCTTAGAGGAGAGCATTATTTTTGGAAGAAAATACGCACGACGAGTTTTCATAATTAGTACACTGGTGTGCAAAAATTATGGACGAAGAGGAAAAATTAACATAACAGCGGAACGAGCAGGCAGAACGGACTGAAAGACCACTAAGGAGATAGACTAGGGTCCGGTACGGTAGGGCATGCGCATATATGCAGCATGACGTAGGGGAGGGGGGGAGTGTCGGAAGGGTATAAAGCACACGGGCGGTGTACGCTCAGCAATTCGGTGAAAGCTATTGCACGGTGTATGTCGGTTTGAACGACGTCGAGTTCCTGCCACAGTGTGATATGGCCAACAGGCAATCCAGTAGACGACATCTGGATGACTTTACCCGAGGTCGCGTCATTGAGAAGTTGGAAGAAGGTCGAAGTGTGACTAGTGTGGCCGAGGAGTTCGGGATCGCTCACAGCATCGTTTCACGAGCTCGGAGAGCATTTCAAACGACAGGAACAGCTGTCCGAGAGTTTAGCAGTGGTTGTCCACGAGCAACCATAGCGGCGGACGACCGTTATAATGTCCTACAGGCGGAAAGAGACAGACGGTAGACACCGGGAGAAATCGCAAGGCACATGCAACTGACAACTGGACGTCCGTTATCGCGTTTTACCGTGGCCTAGAGGCTGCACAACGGTGGTCTATTTGCATGACGACCAGTACGGTGAATGCCATTAACGCCTGCTCATCTGAGACGGCGGTTTCTGTGGTGCCAGGAACACAAGAACTGGACACATCAGCAATGGGGTCGAGTTCTCTTTACGGATTAGAGCCGATTTAGTCTGACGAGCGATCTGGAGATAGCAGGGAACACACAATCACACCTCCAACATCATCGAAAGGGACCGGTTTGGAGGTGGCGGAGTTCTCGTTTGGGGCGGTATCGTGCTTGGTAGCCGTACTGACCTCCACATCTTCCAAGGAGGTTGAGTCACTGGTGCCCGCTATTGTACCGAGGTTCTCTTGCCTTACGTGCGTCTGTTTAGAGGTGCTGTGGGTCCTGAGTTCCTCTTCTTGAACAACTACGTTACACCTCATCGTACAGTGGCTGTCGCAGAGCTGGTGGAGAGTAAAGATATTACACGCATGGATTGGCCCGCAAGGTCCCCGGACCTAAATCCAATCGAACACGCGTGGGAGGACCTTCTCGGGAGATGCTTGGCAGCAAGTCACCAGCCCCCAGCAACGATTCCGCAGCTGCGATTGGCGCTACAAGAGGAATGGGCCGCGATGCCGCAACAGCTGCTTAGCAACCTCGTCCTCAGCATGGATAGACGTTGTAAATCCTGCAACGCAGTTAGGGGTGATCATATTCTCTACTAAAGACTGGATTTTTCTTGGCAGCCGCCTGTCACATGGACGTTTCTGTCTTCTGTCCAGTTGTGCTCGAAGCTACATTTTCAATAAAGTGCCTTTGTATCCTTTGGATTCCTTGTTTGGACGTTTTTGCTCACTTGTACCATATTCTTACATCTTGGGGATCTTATGGTATAATTGGGTCGATATGGAGAACTTCTGCACGACATTACATTCGAAACATCGTCTCGTCCTTAATTTTTGTACGCCAATGTAGTATCTGACTGAAAAAGGATTTTTCAATCGCGTTTTAGTCCCTCAGACATTGCAATAAACGGAAACGTGAGATTGTGCCATCTAGTAGAAAACTTGTGTGCTAAGAAATATATTAATTTATATGAGAAACATTTCGCAGTGGACACGCTCCCCAACAAAGAAAGAATTTCTAAAATCAGACTTTTAGAAGCAGAGACGTCAACAAAATCATGATGTACATATGCGTCCCCCTAACGGCAATAATATGCATTATTTTAAGAAGAAAGTATTCTGGAAATGTTTTCCGAGGTGAGCGGTATCGGTCTACGAAATAATTTTTTTAATCCTGTTTTCAGAAGCTCAGATTTTGCTGCAAATACATCAGAAGCGGAAGTAAACACTTACGCAACCGAGTGACCAAACCATTCTTTGTCAAAAATCAGAAATTATAGTCGAAACATTTCCCATCAGGAGCTGTATCGGCTGCAGAAAGAATTTTCCAAATGGGAGTTTTAAAAGCAGAGATATCGGGGAAAGGCAATTTACATTTAAGCTCCTAGCGGAAAACATATTCTTTACTTGAAATTTTTGAAAGTACATGATAAATATTTCGCACATGAAACACTCTCCTACAGAGAACGAATTTTTTAAATTGGACTGTTAGAAGCAGAGATATGGACAAAAATGAAATATACATCTACACCCCCTAGCAGGAAAACTGTGAGCTATTTTAACAGGAGGTATTCTGAAAAGGTTTTTCGAGGAAAGCTGTATTGGTCCACGAAGTATTTTCCAGTCGAGTTTTCAGAAGCTTAGGTTTTTCTGTAAATACATCAGAACCATTCTTCACCAAAAATTAGAAATTTTGTGCAAAACGTTTGCCATGAGGAACTGTTCCTGACGCAGGTAGAATTTTCAAATCGGACAGTTAGTAGAGATATCCGGGAAAACGCAATTTACCTTTACGCGGAAAATGTATAGATTACTTGAAAAAGGAACTGTGCCCGAAAGTTTGTTCGTTATAAATGGCATCGAATAGAAGGAAGAATTTTTTCAATCAGCCATTTCGAAACAAATATATGCAACAGCATTTTTTAAATTCTATATCATCTGCATTTACGCCCTCTAGTGGCTTAGTTTTACTTCAAACAAAAAAAAACACGAAGTCAAAGATCATCATTCGCCTATTTCAAGCTTTCCAATGCAAAAAGTATTTTTCAATCGGACAACCAGTAGCAGAGATATGGTGCCCACAGACGGGCGGAAGGACGGATAAACCGGTAACATAAGAACCATCTTTTTTTACAAAAGCCGTGCTAATAAAAGGAAGTTTGCGGAAATCCTTTTACCCAAGCACTTGGGCAGTTTTTTTCCAAATCGTGAAACAATGTATATGTTCCTTGATATATAGCGGTTAAGAAATATCTCCTATTACGTTTGTGTGTGTGCCCTTCTTAACAACTAGCTCACAGCACGGGCTATGATCATTTTTGTGAAAAAGCTTTTTTCTGAAACGAAAAGTTTTTTCTTCTGATCACTTTGTGAAAAAGCTGTGGCTGAATTTTTTTATGAAATTACTCTGCAATGCAAAGAAAATGAAATAAAATACGACCTAACACCTACGTAACAGAACAAACGTAGAAAATAGTTGTTCGAGCACGTGCGTGTTGCCACAGATAAAGTCGTTTGTCTTACTAACTCTGTTTTATTTTCCGGTATTTTTCCTTGATTTTACGAATCGTGCGATAGCGGTGAGCTTAGTCCCGAATTCGAGCACCCGATAAAAGCAGAAGACGCTGCAACTACTGAATGACGTCAGAGCGTTAGAGACAGAGGAAGCCCATTATACACAGATTTTATAGGAGACGATTCGTGGTTTGAGGAATTCGCTACAAGCACTAGTAAAGTACAGGCAAGTATTTGAAAAGGTTTTACCGAGAACACACACGCACGAACAAATTGAAATTGATGGTGTTAGTTTAACGTTAAGGTACTTGCTTCGGAATATCTGTGTGGCAGATTTTCACGGTTCGAGTATTTTATCCATTACACACAGGAATAGAATTTAGAAAACACATACTTGATTTTCTATACTTACACATGATCTTGAGGTAGAGTGGTTCACTCTCTCCCCTTCCTTCCATATTTGAAGCGTAACATTGGTAACGTCCTCTGTGTTCCCTTTGTACCTTTTTCAATACAAGTGAATTATTGCTCACAACTACACCAAAGGCTGGATTGTGGTACAACGGACGGCCTTCAAATGTCCACCCAATATCGATTACCCATGGGTTAGCTTTGACGTCACATAGGAAGTAGACGTCACTTCCTTCACTAGTCACTTGCTGTTTGCTATATGTTTTTATGGAGAGCGTCACTTTTGGAATATCTGCAAAAAATGGATACCATATTATGCAATTCCTAAATACAATAAAATGCTGAAATGGATTAGTTTGGCATTAATGGACATTACAATTAAAGTGGTAAAAAAAAAGAAATATATTTTTTTCGTACACGACTTTGGCATTGATGGACACTACAATTAAAGTGGTAAAAAAACAATATTTTTTTCGTACACGAGTTTGGCATTAATGGACACTACAATTAAAGTGGTACAAAAAAAGAAATATATTTTTTCGTACACGAGTTTGGCATTAATGGACCCTACAATTAAAGTGGTAAAAAAAAGAAATATTTTTTCGTACACGTGTTTTGCATTAATGGACACAACAATTAAAGTGGTAAAAAAAAAAGAAATATATTTTTTTCGTACACGAGTTTGCCATTAATGGACACTGCAATTAAAGTGGTAAAAAAAGAGAAATATATTTTTTTCGTACACGAGATGTGCTCAGTCCTTAAAAATTTTTTACCTGCCTTTTTCGAGCAATGTTTTACTGCTCTAAAGAAAAAAACTGATTTCAAGGAACAGAAAAAAAGGGAAGATACCGAAAAAAGCACAAAACATGCGTAATACATGTTCCATTTGTTCTGTTCTTCCTGTTGAAGAACAACTAAAATCAAAGGGTAATATGCGACCAAAATATTTGACTAATATTGCTGATAAACTTACTTCTTTGCTTAGAATATGTATTAGTAGCAAAAGTTCAAATGTTCGGTAATGAGTTGTATGTTTTTTTACATAAAATCTACAATAAATCGCAAAATACTTCCCATTATGTTACCTGGATTGGTATTAGAATATCACTGTTATAAACATTCATCAGTCTCGCAATTTTACATTGTGATGCATATTATAAAATTAATTATGCTTTGACGTCTACTTATATATATATATATACTATATTGAAAAAAGTCACCGGACACCCATTCAAAAGCAAATGAACGGAACTGCTGCGTTGTTAAGATTAGCGGTACAACTGCAAACGGCATAAAAACAAGCCTGCTGCTGATCACGATCATATCGCACTGTGTGGTTGAGTGAAAATGTTGCGGCGGGAGAGAACTGACTTTGAGAAAAGAAAGATTGTTGGGTCTTATATTAGTGGGTTGTCCATAAGAGACACCGAGAAGCGTTTAAACATAACCAAGTCAAATATTTTGGATGTACTGAATAAGTGGAAGACACGTGGCAAGTCTGAAGCAGCAAAACGTACCGGAAGACCAAAAGAATCAGTGATGGAGGACTTCGAAGCCTCAAGCTCAGCGGTCACGTTCATGCGAGTTCCGTATATATTGGTTTGTGTTGTGTGATATTAGTGTTTCTTCCTTACCTGTTTGTCGTCGTCGATTCGTGAAAGTCCAGTGATTATTTTAAGTCTACTCCCGAGCGGGTGAGTTTTTTTCTTTTGCTATTATCAGTTTATTTACGTTCGACCTTGCAGGTCGGCGATGCACACTTCCTCAAATATGCAAATGGCGACTTCCGGTGGAGAGAGGCGGAGCCCAGCCCTCGCTTCCCGTGGTCCATCATCATCATCATCATTTTCGACTGATGTCAGCGTCCCTGCGCTATCTTCCCTAGCTAGCACTGATGCATTACCCTCTCCGAGTGGTGCGTTCGGTAGCCTTTCGGGTGTCAATCCGTTGACTTCCCCAGCTACGTCAAACCTTTCAGCTTCTGCCCCAGTTGATGAAGCCATGGATATTACTGGTGGTGAAGCCTCTTCCAGTTCTTCTGTGCCCGTTCAGTCGCCTGCCACGTATTCTAAGGTTGCAGCCTCTTCTACTCCTCGACAGCTTTCCAAGGATCTGTTTGCAAGCGCTCAAGCTTTGCACACTTATATTTATCGTGCTGGAAACAACATTCTTCTTGAAATTCCAGCAGGCTCGCCAGCCGCGACTGCTTTTTTGAAAACCTGGCTAAGGGAGTTAGTTTTGAGGCTCTCCCAGATACACCGATGCGGATCTATGCCGATGCCCTTCAAAGCCTCTTTCCCCCAGACGCCATTTCGCATATGTTCCGGCGGGGCCGGACGGTTGTCGTTTATCTTGCCAAAGTTGAATATGCCAAGTCTGTCCATACGACAGGCCTAACCATTGGAGATCACCAACTTACTCCAGAACCAGTGGCCCAACGACCAGTAAATGTTTCCTTTTACCCTGTACCCCCAGAGGTGACTGACGTCATGTTATATGCCGTGCTTTCATCTCTGGGGCGAGTCGTTGGAGGGATTCAAACACACTTAGCTGCAAAGAACGACCCGATGCATGATACCATCCGTGGAGCCCGTCGAGTTGCACGTGTCGTTTTTCCTTCTCAAGAAGCTATTGCTCAGCTCCCAACTCACTTCACAGTTAAGTGTGATGGTCAGACTCGCCAAATTGATCTATTGACTGAATTCCTTTGCAGTCAGTGCAAGGAAGTTGGACATTTCTACAAAGAGTGTCCTATTGCACGGCCATCTACTGGTTCTTCTGCACCACGGATGGATACTCACTACACCCCTGTTGGTGCCTCATCACTATCTTCAGCACCTGCTGATCCTCTTCACATAGAGATTTCTCCTAAGTCGACTGCCTTACTACCACCTGCTTCTGTAGAGCATTATCCTGAATTACCACCGACATCGCCTTTCCGTGCTCCTGCACCACCTGGCGACATTACTGTTGCTGATGGAGGGGTGTTGTCTGATACTGAAACTTCCAATGCGGACACCGACACCGCTTACCTGAGCGTCAGTGACCACACCTTAAGTGATGGGTCGGACGCGACCTCTAGGTCTCGCACTGACAAAAGAGAAGCCCCAAAAGCCCCCGACGATTCCTCCAAGCGGCGGAAGCCTCAAGGTAAATCGCCACTTTCTACTCGATCTCGTACGTCGGCTTCTCGCCTGAAAAACTGTGATTTGTCTTCGAACCCTGAAGACTTTATCTTACCTTATTAGGATTTTCTTGCAAGACTGCAACAACATGTATTTCCGTCGACTCCTTTATCATATCCAGAGTTATATGACGTTTTCTGTCGGAAATCGTTGCCTGGGGATTCCCTCCTTTTGTCCAGGCACATACGGCTCAGCTTCCAGCTGTGACTGCGCAGTTGACGGAGTTGGACTGCATCTATCAAGCGCTACGTAGTCCGTCTTCTAATGATGCTGCTGCTGTGAAAATGATGCATCGTCGATACACTAATCTTCGAGACCACTTGCGTAAAGTGCTCACTCCACCTTCTGATTTGGCGCTTTCACGGTGACGACCTTCAACTGTCGCGGATTTGCGACCCCTGATGTGAATGCCCTTGTCTATGAGGACCTCGCGGCGGATGCCAGTGATGTCCTCCTCCTTCAAGAGACTCGATGTTCAACTGATACGCCGACACACAGATGGCGGTCGTGGCCTTACACATTCTACCATGCGTACCGCCAATCTAGGTCTGGTGGCATTGCCGTCGGTGTACACCGTCGTTTAATGCAACGTATATCTTCTATTTCTGTCAATAACTTATATTCAGAATTATTGCAATGCCTTACTTTCTGTGTTGATACTGTAACTTTTCATGTTCTTATTGTGTATATACCAACTGAAGAATCATTTGTTGATCCACTTTTTCGGAGTCTACGTGCAGCGATTGCTGCGATTCCCTCCGGGGATTTTTTCATCATTGGAGGGGATTTTAACTGCACGATGCAGCCCTCTGTAGACCGCTATTTGTCGCACGGAGAACACCGTGCGAATCTTGTCTCCAACTTAACACAGTTTATTGCTGATTTTCAGCTTGTTGACTCTTTTCGCCAGCTAAATCCTCAAACCATTTCATTTACTTGGTGCAATTCCCCGACGCAGTTTTCTGCTGCCGCTCGATTGGACCGTATTTATGTTGTCTCTTCTTTGATTCCCACTATTGCTTCGGCACGGCACCTCCCTACAGTGTCCTCCGATCATAGCGCTTTGTCTCTATCTGCTTGTGTCTCCCCATCACCACCTTCGGCTCGTCGTGGATGGAGTTTTGATGATACAATTTTACAAGATCGATCTTTCTGCGATACAGTTGAGCAGTTCCTTGCTGCTAGGAAACCTCTGCTAGCTACTACTCCGAGTGCCCTGCGCCTGTGGCTCGACATTAAACAAGACCTTCTATTATTGGTACGACGCCTTTCATTTTCCATCACTACCACTCGTACGATGGCGATCAGCAATCTTCGGGGTTTACTTTCTTCGTTACAAATGTCGGAGTCACAGTATTCAGTAGTTCACGATGAACTACACGCTCACCTGCAACCGCTTGCCCAACAAGCTGTGCGTTGACTTCGACTTCTGCATCTATCTCCATAGACACAAGCCTTTGAAGTTCTTTCCAAGATGGAATCTTCGAGACGAGCGTCAACTTCACTTCGACATCTTCGCCTTCCTAATGTCTCCACCACGTTCGACACATCTCTTATTTGCTCCCAAGTCCGTCACTTCTTTCAGGAGAAGTTCCGAGCGGTCGCGCAGGTTACTGATCTTTCTTCTTCTCCCCTTCTCTCTTCTCTCCCTCAGGTCCCGCCTTCTCTCTGTGCTCCCCTCACTGCTGAGTTTTCTTTGCGTGAACTTCGAGAGGCGTTTTCCTCCCTGAACTCCCATGCCTCCCCGGGACCTGATGGTCTTCCGCTGTCCTTCTACCGTGCTTTTCTTCCGTCCCTTCTACCTTTTCTTTCTGCTGGTTTTTCTTGTGCTCTTTCTTCTTCTGCGCTTCCGCCGGAATTTACAGTTGCTCATGTCATCCTCCTGCCAAAGAAGGGGGACCTCCTGAATCTGACAAATTGGCGCCCTATCTCCATCCTTAATATTGATTATAAATTTTTCACGAAACTCCTTTCTCGACGTCTTAACTCTGTCCTTTCGTTTCTTGTTTCTCCCGACCAGTCATACACTGTGCCTGGTCGATCTATCGCTAACAACATTTCTTTTCTTCTTAATCTCAATTTTCTTGCTCGCAAACATTCAGAACCCCTAGCCCTATTTAACATTGATCAACAGTCTGCTTTTGATAACGTTTCCCATGACTATCTCTCTGCTGTTCTAACCCATTTTGGCTTTCCTTCTGCTTTTGTCTCTCTCCTTCTCAGTCTTTATCGGGGCGCTCATTTTCATGTTCGGGCGGCCTCATTTTTGACGGCATCCATCCCTTTCCAACGAGGAATCCGGCAGGGTTGCACCCTCTCAGGGCAACTCTTTGCCCTCGCATTCGAACCTTTCTTGATTGCCAGCCGTTCATCTCTTCTTTCTGCATTGCCGTTGACCGTTTCTAGCACCAGGCATCACTGTTTCGTTTTTCAGCCTATGCAGATGACGCCACTTTCTGTCTCCGACGAGATGAACAGTTTGATATTCTACACTCCACGTATCAACAGTATGCAGCTCTCTCTGGTGCGTCCTTGAATGTGCTCAAGAGCACCGGGTTGTGGTGTGGGTATTGGATGGGTCGCACCGATATCCCATGGGGTGCGGTGTGGTCCTCCTCGACCCAGAAAATTCTTGGACCCCAGATTGGACATCCATTCACTTCTGGAGTTATTACCTGGAATGGACTCCTTCCTCGATTGCAACGCTCAGCTGCGTTTTGGCGATTCACGCATTCTTTCGCATCTTACATTCAGAGAGCGCAAATTGTCCAGCGATACCTTCTATCCCAATGCTTGTTTTCTTGGAACTCATCGGTGTTTACCTCGGCTCGTCTCTCTACTATCAACAGCATCTTTACTTCCGTGATTTGGTCAGCAAAGCATTGGGTTGCTGCTACGACTCTCACTCTTCCAGCTTCTTTGGAAGGAATTCGCCTACCGGATGTACGCCTTTACTACCGAGCCTTTCGCATCGTTTCATTCCTTCGCCTTCTTCTCACTCCTTCTCCATCACTCTGCTCTACTTTTGATATTCTTATCTCTCTCCGAGATCCATCCTTTTCTTTTCTTTTATATCTTCGGATGGACTCTTATCCTTCTTATTTTAATCAATTTCCACCCCTCATTACTCAATCTCTAGCGTTCTTCCGCTCACTTCCACTTCTTCGCGAAACTCCCTCTACTACTCGTGATCTTCTTGCCGAACCACTTTTCTTTTCGACTCTGATTCACCCTCCTGATCAACCCTACTTCATCTTCCCTCCTTGGGTCCGCTCTGGAATCTTAACTGTTCAAGCTTTAGTTACTGCTGACCTTTCCTGAAAGCCCTTTTCCTCTCTCTTCCCCACTTCTACTCCCCTACTGGAGGAAGATTATGATCTCTTTCGTTCTACTCTCTGTTCTCTCTTCCCTTCCCTTGTTTCTGATTCTGGTTTCATCTCTGTTTCTGGTCCTAGCCTCTCTATTCCTTTCTTCCTTCCTCATCGTGCCTTTGTTGCCCCCATTTCTTCTTTTTCCACCGGTTCGATATATACTCTTCTTAGCACACCCCTCGCTATTCCCCACCCACTCCCGGATGTTTCTTCTTCGCTTTCTTTGACAATCTGGTCTGCATCTTCTTCGCCGCTCTCCTCCCGCTGGAGCCTAACCTTCAATGGCGGTTTCTCCACCGTCGCCTTCCCGTTCCTTCCTCTCTCTTTCGTATGTCTATTTCTTCTACTTCACTCTGTATTTTTTGTGGTTCTGAAGGCGATGTTCCACACGTTAATTGTCACTGTCCCATTCTGCTACCTATGCTTCATACTGCTTTTCGTCTTGCTGGCATCATTTGTTCCAGGGATCTTCCTTTCCAATCATATCCACGGCTACTTCTAACAAAGCATCATCCAACTAAACTTCCGGATGCTTCTGCCTACCTATTCGTCCTTGTGAAGCATGTTATTCATCTTTACCGCCTTTCTATACGATCACGTTCTGCCACACCTAGCATCCTTTCTGCAGGTGCAGCTCTGCGGAAGATTTTTCGGAATCGCATCTTGGCTCGTCTCCGGCTGGAGTACTTTGCAGCGTCCCCCCCCCTCCAATCTCTGGTTTCCTTCCGGTCTGCCTGGGCGCAGGAAACCGGGTGGTTCCGAGTTGACGGGTCGACGCTGTATCTTTCGTGTTAATTGTGTTGTGCTTTCTCCTCTTACTTTTCCATGTGCCTTTTGGGACACAGTGTATATTTGTAATTATATTTTGTTATTTTGTTGGATCTGCATTTCTTTGTGTCTGTTCTCTCAAATGGCAGGTTATGAAGTTGTCCACCGTGGGTGGCGTGCCTTTCTTGGCATAGGTTTTGCGAATTTTTAACTAATGTGACTCGTTTTCTTTTGTTTCGGTACAGGTTTGTACCAGAGTCTAAGCTGCATGTACCACTTTCTTTTTCATTTTCTTCCTGGTGTTTTATGATATATATGTACCATATCTTATGGTCACCTTATTGCTATCAGTTGGCGTGTTATTTTTGGTTGCCTGTAATTGTATGCTGTTGTAACCTATCTTCATTGTACATAATTTCTGATATTGTTACTTTTTTTCGTACCTTGGTTTGCCATGTACCCTGTTTATTGTAAATTGTTCGTCCATTGCTTCTTTTTCCCTACTGTTATCTGAGACAGCGAAGTTCTGTTCTCTATGCTTGTAATTTATATAGCACGCACATTGTGTATACTGAAGTTTTACATCGTTCCTGTTCACTGGACCATTGTACTGTGTATTGTGTATTGTTATGCAACGGGGAACAGCGCTTGCTTGTTCGTACCTCTCACTCGAATGTTCTGTTTCCCTGTGTACCCAGTGTGCTTATTCCTTGTTTTCCTTTCCAGTCATGTAATGTTTGGCTTATCACAGGGTTTATGTTCGAGTCCGAAGTTCCCGGACTCTCATTCCCCTGTTGTATTTGTGTTATGTGAACGTGACCTCGCTGCACACTTTTTACGCTCTTCGTTCTGTTTGAGTTGGTGAAAGTTCATTGACCTGTAAATACTGTATTATTTTATACGATTTTCTTTTCATGCTTTCACCAGTTAACGCGAGCGTTGTGTTTCTTTTTTTTGCACTCGCTTGCGGTGTTCATCACGCATAAGCTGTTAATGTTTACCGTGCTGTTCATGCCTTGTTCTTGTTATTGTGTTTCTTGAATTTGTACAATTTTTTCAGTTTTCTTGTATTTATACAGTGTACTTTTTTTTCGGCATTTCTGTTGGTACTAGTTCCTTTGTGATCCTTTGATCCTTGGTCAAGTCCAGGGTCACTATAAATTTTGTATCAATGTTGATTTTTGTGAATTGAGCTTACCATCAAGTGTGAATTGTAATTTTTATTGTTCTGTTTTTGTTTAGTTGACGCTTGCCATTCACCTGTAGTGCGTATTATGTAACTTTCCGTAATCTGTATTATTTCTCTGGTACTGTGATTGCTGTCATTATCAACTATCTCTCACGCGTATTTTTCCTGTTCACAGTGCACCGTGCTGTTTGTATTTCTTGTTTGTTTTGTATCCCCGATGTGCCCCTTGGGGTTTTGCACTTGCGTTTTTGGCGTTCTTTTTTGTATCTCCAAACCTCGTGCGATTTCTGTTCGAGGCGGTGTCATTGGGCTCACATTTATTTGTACCGTTTTTCAAATTGTGCATGATGCTATGTTGTTCCTTTATGTTTTTCCCTCTATGTTCTTGAGTAGTGATGCCCGTTCACTTGTAGATCTGTTTTCTCATTGTTTAGCGTCGCTCAGTGCGGCACGCCTTAATCTTGTCTTCAGAATCACTCACTTGAGTGGTATTCATGTGAATTTTACCGGGTTTGTTGCGCACTGTTGGTGTACAGTGCTTACTGTATTTATTGTTTCTATTTCTGGTTTTCCTGATTGTTAATAGAGTGCCGTGTTGGCTGTCCTTTTCTGTTGTTAGGCGTTCCTCGATTACATCCTGGCTATTGCCAGTGCCAATTGTAATTGCTTTCGTGTACTTTGCTGTCTCTGTGTATCGTGTATTTTACCACCTTGTTGTGGTTTTTAGCATTTTTCATATTATCTTGACCGGTGTAGCCGCATTCATCTGTTGATAATGTCATTACTTTCATTCATTGTTTAATTATTGCTTTTCCCACTTTGTGGTGCGCCTGTATTATTTTATGCCTAAAAGTTCAATAAAATTTGTTAATACTCAGAAGAGTCCTTACAGCTAATCGACGGAGTGCTGCACATGACCTCAATGTGTGGGTGAGTAAAAATCCTGGAACCTCGGTATGCACACGTACCATTCGGAGATAACTTCATTCCATGGGTTACCGTGGTCGTGCGGCTGCTCATAAGCCTTTCATCTCCACTCCGAATGCTACTCGTCATTTAGCATGGTGTAAATAACATTTATCGTGGACCGTAGATCAATGGAAACGAGTCCTATGGTTTGATGAAGCAAGATACACGATCCATCAGTCTGATGGCCGTGTGTGGGTATGGAGACAGCCGGGGAACCCTATTTACTACAGTGTACTGTCCCTACGGTCAAATTTGGAGCTTGCAGTGTACTCGTGTGGAAGTGTTTTTCTTGGTATAGTTCCGGCGCATTGGTTATCATGGAGAAACCTGTTAACTAGCACGTCTTCCTCGATATTCTGGACAATTATGCCCTACCAACTCTGCGACAATACTATGGAGCCGAGCCTTGTTGGTACCAGTAGGATAATGCACGAAGCCATAAAAGCACTGAGCCCTGATCTTAATCCCATAGAGCACCTATGGGATGAATATGAGCGCCGCATAAAAAGTTTGGAACCAAGGCCAACTACTAAGCAACAGTTAGCGGCAGTATTATGTACTGAATGGAAGCGCATACCTATAGCTGTTTTCTAAATTTATAAGGACACTTTATTTTATTGGACACTGGACAACCGTATCTCGTCTATTGTTAACTGGAGTGTCCTTACTCCCAAGCTGCAGATCCATATGTTTCCAAATATATCCAAGTGGGTTCATGCTGGGCGATATGGTCAGCCATGGAAGAACCGGGATGCTATTCTCGTGCCACACGAACAGGCCACGGACGCTAAGGGCCTTATTACACGGCGCTCTGTTCTGTTAAAAAACCTTTTTATGTCTATAAATACTATTAGCGTGAACGGATGAGCCTAGTATGCAATGATGGAATGGCAGAAGAAGGAGTTCAGGGGGTAACGCTCCGCTGTCAGGAGATGGAGAGTGTTCAAGAAAAATATCCCCGAGAACATTATACAAAAGCCATCAACCCATATCCTTTGGATCAAGGCATCTTGTACTATCTTTTCCGCAGATGTGTGCCTCATAGTTCATCAGAAACACAATTTTTTTCCGCTCTACTTCCTATGTTTTCCAGCAAACTGCAGTCGTTATCTCCCATGACGTGTTGTGTCTATGCGTTGATACCACAGGCCCGCACTGTGGAAGTGTCGTTGCACTGTAGCAGTGGATAAATTACTTTGTGCTCACAAGTTGTAAACCATTGTCAGCTGTGTCAGAGTGGCACGCCTGTTGTTGTGCATTATACGGCCAAGTCGCTCCTAACCCAGAAATTCAAGTAGCCACGGTCGCCCAATAACCACCTGTACGTTAATCTTGCGTCTATTTCCATGAACTCTTGCTGCACCATGACTAGGAACCCCGTGAAAAGTCGAAAACGTTTGATGTTTAACGGGTTCTAGCACCCTTTGCTCTGTGTCGGAAGAATATGTCCTTTTTGAAGGGAATGAAATCTCGTTCCTTACCTACGGCAATTACGTTTTCAATTCCGACCGATACTATACGTGTTACAAATAGAGCTGCCTACACCCTGGACACTCTTCACACACGTGTGGGACAACAGCTGATTTAATGAATGCGATTATGCTTCCAATTGTTACCCTAATATGAAACTTCACTGTAAGGCACTATAACTATCATTGACCGTGGTTTAACTTCTCGAAGTAAACTTGCTTCACTATAAAGCTAACTGAATGACTTTCGATGAATCCCGGTTAGCACCACTTCGTTATAACTGCATAGTTAATTAAACATGAATTAGCTAATTAAGCACTACGAATAAAATTACGACTCTATGAAAATCAAGTAAAATGTCCGTATTGACTCCACTTGTTTTTATTTGTCTTTTGCAGGCCTATATCATTCGCCTAATTCACAGTTCGAAGGCATCGCTCTTTCCACGTTTATAAGTGAGTCACGGAAAAATTATCATCGGCCGCCACCGGGAATCGAACCCAGGGTCTTCCAATTACGCGCCATATATGCTACCACTGCACCACAGCAAGTCAATCACATGTGAGTCTGGAGATTTCGAGGCCGCTGTGATGCAGTGGTAGCATGTCCGGCCCGTAACTGGTAAGACCATGGGTTCGTTTCCCGGTGACGGCCGATGAGAATTTTTTCGAGACTCACTTATTAATGTGGAAAGAGCGATTATTTCGGTTTGGTGTTCCTGATTCACGTCGAGTGTTTGAATTAATTAAAAGGGAGTGCTTATCATCCTTGGCAAGTTTACAGTCGGTACTGCTGATGTGAAATGGGGAAAGGAATTTATGTATTACAGTCGTTTGCACAAAACTACGCATCTTTCAGAACATAATGAAATAAAATATTTTCTTAGCAGGGACTACGTGCAAAACAAAAAGGCATGATGTTAAATACGTTTTTTTTAATATTCTAGAGTAAATAATTTAAGAAGTTTTTTTTTGTGTCAAAATATTCCTGTTACTTATTTGCTTACTTATGTTTTATATTTTCGTTAAAATCGGAAAATATTTTTTGACACTGTCGCACAGGTGTGGTGTTTTCCGTTTCGTGAAGTGCGTTGTCTAATTGTAGGCCATTTACACCGTCTCTTGATATGTTTATTTTTTTTAACCATACCTTTGTTATAGTTTTGATGTTGCTTTTGTTTCTGATGTAAGCCATTTACGCATGGCGCTCATTGGCCAATTGCAGCAATTGCCCTTTTCAACAAACCAACGGCAGTTGCTTGTTTTGTGTGTGTAATCGTGAGGCATTTCAAAGAGGGTTCTTTAAAAGAATAAGCTATACACATCATTAACTTTGGCGTAGGTGTTTTGTAGTACTTTGTGTAAAACTAGTGCAATCATTTCAATTACGGCGTGCCCATTTGTGTTACACGCAATAAAATACAATAATTTTGGTTTTACGAAAAATACCTGTAGGTTCCAAATAATTGCAATTATTTAAACGTCCATCATCGTCATCATCTTTGTTAACCATTATCAATCCACTGCTGGATGAAGGTCTCCCCAAGTTTCTTCCACAACGGTCTATCTTCTGCCGGTCTCATCCATGTTACTCCCACATATTTTCGAATTTCACCACCCATCTCCCATGTGGTCTTCTTCTGGGTCTTTTCCTGTCCCTTGGATTCCAGTCTAAAATTTCGGTTGTCCATCGGTGATGTCTTTCTGGCAATATGTCCAGCCCATTGCCATTTCAGCGATTTTACTCTGATCATGATATCTTCCACTCTTGTCATTTTTCTGATCCACAATTTCCTCTTCTTTTTAACTCTTTTGGTTACACCAAGCGTGCACCTCTCCATGCTCTTTGAGTTGTATGCAGTCTTTGTATGTCTTTTTTAGTTAAGGTCCACGTCTCTGCACCATACGTAAGCACTGGAAGGATGCATTGATCAGACACTTTTCTTTTAAGACATAATGGCATATTGCTCTTGCAAATTATACTGTTTCTTCCAGAAGCTCTCCAGGCAAGTTTTATACGCCGTTTAATTTCTTCATCAATGTGATTCTCACTTGATATTTGCTCCAGCTGCCGGAGACTGAGGGCCAAGATTTAAGTTGTGGGGTCATTTTGGAGGGGTTGGCCATGACTCACCACACTGGCCAAGCGGGTTGGTGAGGGTGTGATAGCATTTTCTCTAATCCCGATGGCATAGTTATACTGGTAGTGGCGGTCGTCAGAGCCCCTTTAGTGGAAACTGGTTGCACCACGAGAAGGCGGGATTGACATTTCTCAAGGCGAGCCTGCGGTAGCAGCCCTTGAGCTTTACATCCCTCTTCCAAACGCCCGCAAGACTTCATTAATAATATGGAATTTAAAAATTTCAGTAATTGAAAGCTAACAGGGTTTCGCACTAGGTTATTGACGATATTTTTTGCGAGGAGTAGGATTCGAGTATTTCCGGTACGCCCCTAATTGGTATAGTATGTTTGTGTCTGCTTCTTTGAAGATGTTTTCATATCATAGAACTAAATAGTTCACATTGCAGAAAAGGATGACTGGCAGGTTCAAATCTATAACAGAAAATTTGGTATTGGAAAACGTGCGACAAGAACGCAGACTTTATGAAAAAAAAAAAGTTTGAAAGAGAGTATGCTAACCCAGTTACCGATGTTACAATTACGACTTGACAAAAGTTGTGCCCCATATTGCTTAACCGCATTGCTGAAAGTCCGTTTGCGAATGTTGTATGCACAACTTTTATAAAATGGAGAACTATTCTACGTACCATTTTTCTGGAATGAAAAAATGCGAGTCAGAAACGGTGTTATTAAGCTATTATTTACTTCAGAATGTAGTCAAATCAACGTTGAATGGCTTGTGTTCAAAAATGTTTTTTAACCCTTTAATACAGTGGCGTATCCCTGCTCCGATGCCTGGGCTATCCCCCCTACAGCACTGTTTTTTTTTAAAATGCGAAGCTTATTTCTTAATTGTTAAGTAATATAAGTAAATTTTTTTTCTAAATTTTAGGTACAAGCTATTGCTAACATGATACCAAATAATTATGGAGATTAGGATTTGAACACTTATTTGTACACGAACTACATTCTTCTTTCCTTTTGTGTGAACTTGAGTGTTACGTTTTCACAAAAATGTTTCTTCCGAGTAATTTTTCATATTTAAAAATTATGTTTTCCTCTATTAACAAACCAGCCAAGTTGCTCGAATGTGCATGTCCTTCTGTGACTCTGAGATATATCTTGATTCTTTTTAATACGGAAAATTTTCTTTCGGAAGTTGCTGTTTCTGATGAACAGCTTAATATTGATCTGCTAATTTGTACACCTCAATAAACACTACGTCCCATTATTCAACTTTGTGTAACAGGTAATGTCTCTTACTGATTTGTTTTGTATTCATCAAGGGAAAAAAACACCTTCAGTTCATTTTTTTATCGAGCTGTATCAAAATTTGAAGCATAGAGTTTTTTAAGCTCTGATAGTAGATATTTAGGGAAGCTTTCACAGAATTTATCAAAACAGTTCGAATCCAACAAAGCCACGAAATTAAGATATAATATCACTGATTTTAATTCATTGACACTTCACACAAACTGAAACAACTCTCGCGAAACACGCGCTGGAAGCATGGAAGGACTGAGGTTCCTTTTTTTCGGAGCGCTACCTTGGCCAAAGCAATGGCCACTCACGAGCTCCGTTGATCACTCATGTTGTCATTGAAACGCTAGCAGGAGATAGTATTGAAGCTCCTTGCATCAGAACAGCGAAGTCTCTCGAAGACCTATTTGCGTTACGTTGATGCCGTTGATCATCGCTCGCCAGACTGATTCTCATAATTGAAAGAAGCGAATCCACTCGGGTTTTTTTTCGCACCGAAAGTATTGCCATATCTTAATACCATTGATAATTAATTGACTTTTACTTGTGTATATTTAATTAACTTTTATTTGTGCATTCTTTGGGCTTCGCAGCTAGCCTAGCTAGCCTGGAATATACGCCACTGCTTTAATATGTTTATTACTGGGAAAATCAGATTCCGAAATTCAAAAGTTACTACCATACATCATTTTTAAAACAGCATGTGATTTTTTTTTCTGTTCTGCCGTTTATAGTTTAAGCCATTTCACAAAAAAAAAAAAAAAAAAAAAAAAACATCTGAGAGCATTCCAAGGTAAATCATTAGAGTTTCGGAAATCACTACTGTCTAACGTCCAGTGCAACTCTTATGCAATCAGTTGCAAAAGTTTCAGACCAACTGTCAATTAACTAAAAATTGAGTTTTTAAAAGAAACAACTGATTACAAGTCAGAGATATTTGAAACAATGACACCACACTTACATTCCTTAGAACACAAAAAAACAAAAACAGAACAAAAAACCCGAAATCAGTATTTTGTTTGGCCATCTTTGTTTTTTTAATGGACAGAATACAATGTGGCATACTCTCAATGAGGGATTTGCAATAGTCACTTGAAATACCTTTGTACCACACATACTTTATTGCGTCAACCAAAGCTTGGGATTTTGATGGCTGTTTTTCTGCTACCTTGTCTTTTGAAATGGTCCACAAATTTTCGATAAGGGCTAATTAAGGTCGGAACTATTACCGGGCCAGTCAAGCACAGTTATGTTTTTCCTCTGCAGGTAGTCCTTTACTGTCTTTGATCTGTGGCATGGACCACCATCATGCATAAAGATTGTGCATTTGTGCGCTTGCATATGAGTTAACAGCTTCTCACGTAACATTTCCACATAAAAAGGACCAGTCATGGTAGCGCCTGTCGGCAAAGAGGATACTGAATCAGTTCCGAATGCTGACATGACACCCCATATCATCTTACTAGGTGGATGTCTCACGGTGCTGACGGTGTATTTTTCATCGTATTAAGCAAGAAGTATTGGGCTGGAAAGAAAGTAATATCCACAAATGCAAGGCAACATAAAAGTGCTACTTACCGTATATACAAAGACAAATCAGTTCAAAATGTAGTCCCCATCGTTTGGTATGTATAACGAAGTAAATTTTCCGTCATTTTTGTCCACGACGGGGCTTGAACCCGGGTCCCCTCATTCCGGAATAAGTCACTCTACCAATTGAGCTAAGCGGACGTTCGTTCTGATTGCTATCTGCTTTGGCCGGGGGTATGGCCCACGGGTCAGCCGTGACCATGAATCGTCGTAGACAGCCATCTGCTGAAGCACGTAATTGAGAACTCCCAGTCAGTTTGGTGTGTGGAATGCAACGTCACATACACTTATTTCTCGAAGCGCTGGAGAAATTATTCTCTTATTTTTCCTATCTCGCTGTGTAGAAGGAACATCACACCATTGCGAGATCTTGAACGGACGGGTCTTCCGGAAAGTTCGAGCGCCATTATAACGAAGTAAATTTCTCCGTCATTTTTGTCCACAACGGGGCTCGAACCCGGGTCCCCTCATTCCGGAATAAGTCACTCTACCAATTGAGCTACGCGGACGTTCGTTCTGATTGCTATCTGCCTTTATGTCGTGTGCGTCCTGCTGGCAGGCACGTCACATATGGTGAGAGTTTTTTCGCTAGCTCTAAAAAATTACCTCGTGACGTAACACCGTTCAAATTCATTTAAACACCACTAGAAAATAAATACAGCACGAAAATATTGGCGGAAACAAATCTAAATACGGCGGGGGGAAAGATGACGGTAGAAAAATGGCGGACATTGAGGACCCCGCGTCCACCGCCGCAGTGTTGCCATCGGAAAAGAAGTTTAGAGCCGAAGTGACCCAGCTACTACTGGGCAACTATTGGATACCGTCCTTGTGGAATTGTTGCTTAGTGGAGTTAAGGAGAGAGAAAATGCGCGTTCGACGTCGTTTCAGTTGGTGAACCGTGGTAGTCACTTGGGGAAATGTCCGGAGGAATAAGATAGGTGAGGCCAACTGCAACCAACCGAAGTCCCTGATCTTGTGACGGGTCGCTTGTGCTGTGTGAAGTCTCGCTTCATCCTGCTGTAGGAGAACGCCCTTGCGGTTCAGCAATGCTGGACGTTTCGACGTGAGCAGATCGTCGAGCTGACGTCAGTACACATCGGCAATGACAGTGACGTTGTCCGGCAGCACATCAAAAAAACACGACACTCCGCATATCCCATTAGACAGACAGCAGGACTTTAGTGTGTGTAAGCCTGTTTTGGAGGTCGGCATGGGTTTCTGTTTTGGATCCAACCCCTGTTTCCGGGCGCTGACATTGTCATAAATGACACATTTCTCGTCACCTGTCACAATGCGGTCCAAGAACAGTTCAACTTAGTCACGTACGAGCAGGGAATCGCATGTATAACGAAGTAAATTTATCCGTCATGTTTGTCCACGCCGGCATTGAACCCGAGTCCCCTCATTCAGGAATAAGTCGCTCTCCCAACTAATTAACGCGTACGTATGCTCTCGCCTTTATCTCATGAGCGTCATGGGTTGCAGACACGATCATGTGACGCTGTAGGCAGTCATCCGCTGAAGAACGAACATTGGAGAAATCCCAGTCAGTTCGATGTGTGGAACGTACCATCACACACATTTATTTTTCGAAGCGCTGAAGAAGAGATTCTCGTATTTTTCCTGTCTCGCGGTGTGGAAAGAAGATCACGCCATTGCGAGAACTTTAACGGCCAAGTCATTCTTGAAGTTTGAGCGCCAACATAACGAAGTAAATTTCTTCGTCATTTTTTGTCCACGACGGGCATTGAACCCAGTCCCCTCATTCTAGAATAAGTCGCTCTCCCAACTGAGCTACGCGGACGTATGCTCTCGCTGCTATCTGCCTTTACTTCTTGTGCGTCTTGCGGTGTAGACACGTCACGCATGCACTAATGCGATTTGCTTTCTTCCCAGCTGTGAGTTGATGGGGTGCCCATACTCTTACACACGTTCCCAAGTTGACGCGGGTGCGTGATAATGCTCGTTTGGGTAATCCCCAGCTCTTCAGCCAACTCTCGCGTGGTCACACGTGGGTCAGTCTCCATTAAGGTCTTCGGCATGCCCATATCCATTGTTGTAGGCCTTCCGGTATTGGGACTGTCTGACGAACCAAAATTTCCCTCTCGAAACCGTTCGAACCAACGACATTACTGACGTACACCATGGTAATGTTCCTTATTACATTTGCGGGGGTGCCCCCGCGACGAAACTCATATAGCATGCAATGCCGTGACATGCTCATTGTCCAATTCCATGTTGCCTGACGCTTTCAGTCTTCACCTTCTAACGGTTAACTGCCACCGACTTTAGCCACATACTTGCTAATATCATGCCAGTATGCTGGACAATCTCAGTGGCCCATGGGCGCCGTGTTTTTTGTTTGTTTGTTTGGAGGTTTAACGACCACCGTGAGCAACTCAATGGGCTATAAGCAGTCGCCCGTCCCTAATTTAGGGTCACTGGTTCCAGGGAAGGGAGAGAGCCAGTGCCGTAAGACAAACACAACATCCATGCCTCACCGGGATTCGAACCCGGACCCCGTTCGGACGAATGATCACAGGCCATCGCTTAGACCACTGCGCCACCGGGGCGGCCATGGGCGCCGTGACCGGGGTTTCGACTTCGGGTACATCGTCATCAAACATTGCTTTCTTTCCAGCTCAATACGTATGTCTATACTGAAACAAAAAAAAAAAAAAAAAAAACGAAATCGAAAATCATCCTGGAATTAGTATTTTTATTGCGTAGTCCCCAGAGTATACATGCGTTCTCAACCTTAAACTGCCTTCATACAATGTGTTAAAGTTTATCGAATATCTGATGAAATTAATAACACAGATTTCTCTGAGGACTCCTTATCTTTCGTTACAGATTTTGTAACCAAGGGAAAACCAAGCTTTTTCTCCCCTCAAGTCTAATGGGAATAATCAGTGCCCGCGTAAGAAAAAGGAAACCATTTTTCACTGTTGCTTTTATAATGATCAACGTCAAGTAGATTTTAAAGAAATCGGTTGTGTATGTGTAAGCTGCTTTCGTATGAAATCAAAGGAGATTATGAAAGTACAGAAGGCCAGATAGGAAAGAAAAGAACGCGATTTAAACCTTTTGGCAGAAGGGAGATGCTCCAAATAAATTTGGCAATTTTGAAACTTTGAGTATTACCATACCAGAGCTTTTCAAATATCGCTTTGCCGCATTGTCATTGTTTATCATCGCTTCTACTAACGTTCTTTAACGTTTAATAAGACGATGATAAAAAGTAATGAGTGATAAATATACGTTCTCAAAATCTGTAAATTCTGCTAGACTGTAAGCAAAGCAGTTACGCCATAAAAGAAAAAGAAAAAAGAGGCAAGTTAAGAATATAAATCCGAACATTCTAAATAAAGCGTAATATTGAGAGTATCATAATGTTGTACTCCGTGATTATGACAGACTGTTATTAGTGCACGGCATTACTACTTCACAAAATAACTGAACAGTCACGGTGATGCAAGCGCAGAATTATGACCGCAAGACTGTGTCCGAAACCCAGTGATACATAGATGCAGGGACGTCACCAAGGGGGTGTGAGAGTGGGCCCACATTGAAAATTTCTTTCCCACCCTGCCACCCACCCAGTTCATGAAATACCATATTCAGTATTTTTAATCTGGACTTTGCCAAGGAGTAATGAATCACTTGTGTGTCCCTCCGTATTTTTTCCTTAGGAAGGGCATTGTTTACTTTTCTTTAGCAATGTTATCAAAATAACATCATCAGCGCCACGAATATTCAATTGTTCCCTACTCTTTCAATTCCTTAGTTTAAGCCATATTTGATGTCAGTATGACCAAGGGTTAATAGCAGGAATTCACTGAGGGAGCTTATTCCCAATTGCTCTGCTGTTTTCAGATTCCAAAGTGGAAAGTGTAGTCTAAAGCTATAAGAGCGCTCTTAAACCTGCACTGGGACAGTGCGGCAGCAGAACGTAGTTGACGACTGCTTTGGAGGAGAGGAGTGCAAGGGAAGCTCGCTGACTTGAAGGAAGGGAGTTAAGGAAGGGGAAAGGTTTTGTGTCTGCGCATCACGACGTTAAAATTTGATTCAGGCAGGCAAAAAGGACACTTTCCTTCAAGAAGTTGTTCGAGTGCAGTACTATACTATCTACCAACAAGTAATTGGACACATCTGCAATCGGGAATATCTGCGGTCCTGATACACGTCACGGCCGCCGCCGTTAAATATCGTGTGCGAAACAACAACGCAACCAGTCGCATGTAAGATGCCACGCAGTTTGGAGCTCTCTCATTTCGAGAAAGGTGTAATCGTCGGGTATCACAGAAATGGCCGATCCATACGTGACATATCCAGCGAGTTGAAGTACCCAAAATCGAAAGTTGCCTACGTGATTGGCAAGTGGAAGATGAGAGGCGACTGTCGGAATGTGCCCCGACCCGGCAGACACACAAAACTGGGAGTTCGAGACTGACGGGAGCTGGCCAGAGAAGTTTAGAAGAAACGCACCAAATCAGCGAGGAGGTTCAACAAGCATTCGAGAGTGTTCTTTCGATGAATACCATCCGTAAGGAAGCCCATCTGCTAGGTTATCATGGACGTGCTGTCGCCCACAAGCCTTTGATCACCAAGTCCAATAGCGCTGCTCGGCTAACGTGGTGCAAAGAACATCGACAGTGGACCGTTGAACAGTGCAAACAGGTTCTCTGAAGCGGCGAATCAATGTTTACCACCTACCGTTTGGATGGCAGGGTCTGGGTTTGGCGTCTGGCTGGAGAACACCTCCTGTCGGAATGTATTGTTCCAACTGTGAAGTTCAGCGGCGGTGGAATATGCTATGGGGGTGTTTCTCCTGGTATGGCACGGGACCCTTGGTCGCAATTCCTGGTAGACTCAACGCCGAGATCTACTGCACCATTTTGGATGACCATGCGCTACCTACGTTGTGGCAGTTTTACGGGGTGGACCCATGTTACCTTCAGGATGACAGTGCCACTTGTCATGTTGCAAGGTACACCATGGCTTGGCCTGTGCAGAGCCTGGGCCTTATCCCTCTCGAGCACCTCTGGGATGAGTTTTAGCGTCAACTTAAGGGGTGCCCCCACCGTCCGAAATCGGTGAAGGAACTGACCTGGTTTCTCCAAGCCGAGTGGAAGAAAATACCGCTAGCCGTCTTACAACGCCTGGTTGAGAGTAAGCCTCGGAGGGTCGCAGCTGTAATCGCCGCTCGTGGAGGCTCCACCAACTATTGAAGGTGAATAAACTTCGTTTTCCTTTGCTATCACAGGTGTCCAATTACTTGTTGGTAGATAGTGTATTTTCATATGCAAAGCTGCAAAATTTTGAAAAGAAATTAAGACAATGCATTCACAGCAAGAAAACCTTTGAAGGCGGCATACTACCGACACTTGCATTTCACACCAATAATCCACTAGTCATTGTCATGTTATTTTGTTGGTTTTCCAGCGGCGTAACTAGTAAGATCCAGGTGTGTGTGTAAGGGGGGAAGGGGGGGTCAAAGGGGGTGGCGGATCGCACGAATTCCTTAGTAGCTGGTAGTAAAAAGGATTTAACATTCTTTCTCCCAGTGTTTCGTAAAGTTGCTATTAAACTTGCCCCAACAAAAAAAAAACTTGCCCACAGGCCACTCAACCTGATTTCGAAGTCTAGCGGCGTCGCTGTATGATTGTTGTGTTTCTATTACGGCATTGATTATCTTCCTTCCCTGGAACTAATGGCCTTAAATCAAGGACAAGTGACTCCTCACAACCCATTGAGCTGCTCACCGTGGGCGTTACCCTCCAAACTAAAAAAATAATAATAATAAAAATATTATTCAGTTGAAGACGCATTCACGGCAGTCCGTTATATGTCCATTCCTGTAATAATTTTTAAAACGGGGCCGCGGGTGGCCCAGTGGGCAACGTTCGTGACTGCCACGGAAAGGACCTCAGGTACGATTCCAGACAGGTACAAACGCTCGATCCACTAAATACCCGCCGTGTGGCGGATGGGCTCGCTAAGCCGTCGGACCTCGGGTACTGGCCCCCTGGTAATAAATAAGGGCGTCTTCCTACCCCTTTCTACTGCGCTTCCGTGTCACTTTCCTATCGGGCACTCTAGCCTAAATCTCCTGGCTTCCTACTTCAAAGGGTTGTTTAAGACCTGGGGTCAGACACTCCCTTCCTAAAATCCTCTACATATGATCATGATCAAATTTAAAATAGGTGACACGAAATCTCGCGTGTAACCGACAGATGTTTCAAATTCTTTCTGAAACGGAAGAAATTTAAAATTAATTTAGGTATATTTTTAATAAAAAGAATCACTGAAAAGGAGAATGCATTTTCGTAATCAAGTAAACTAAATTAAGCATTGTTTAAAATAAGCAATGTCATTAGTGCTTCTCACAATAAATAGAACCAGTAGTTAACTAACTAAATTAATAAATAAAAATTGAACCTTATTTCGACCATCTTTCATGCCTCCGCAGAGAGGAATAGCTGCGTACGACCACTAGCAACATAATTGCTTGTTACGGAAATTTTCAAATTCATTATAAAATGTTCCTCATAGCGAAAAATATTCGTGGCAGAGGGAATTCTTCATATTAAACAGTCGGAAGAAGTGGTGCGGAAGAAAACTACCGGAGAAGCTGTGGGTTTTTTAAAGAAAAAAACGGGGACAAAAAATATTCTTCATAGTGAAAGGTACCTTGACAAGCAAGGCTTTTTTCCAAGAAATGTTTTGAATCGGAGATACGCAATAAATATAAATATACAAATATACGCTGACGCCTCAGGAGGAAGAACTATGAATTATGAAGAAGTAGAAAATGTTCGCAAAATATTGTTTATATTAATAGCTATGAGAAGGAAAAATATTTTTCAAATACATGTGCTACAAGGCGAGATAGAAAACTTTTCTACATATACTCCTCCTAGCTGAAAAATTCTACTTTACGTAAAGAGGATAATGTTTGCAATCTTTACCGTAGTGAATAGTATATCATATAGAATAGTAATAGAATTTTATAAGCGGAAATACAGCAGCAAATGCAAATGCACTCTGACGCCATCTAGTGTCAAAACTATGCAACATACAAGAGTGTATGTTCCACGAAGTGAATGCTGTCCGGTGTTTATAGAGTTCTTCAAATCGGAATTTTAGAAGCAGAAATATTGAGGGAAAATATTATATATTCGCGCTCCTAGAGAATAATATGTGAATTATATTAGACCGAAGTAGTACATGGAAAACTATTTAATGGAAGCGTCCGAAAGAAAAATGTTTATTTTAATGAGATTTTTAGACGCGCAAAGACATTTGCAAATATGGGCTCACGTCCTCTAGTGGCAAAATTACGTGAGAAGAAAAATTAGTATTTGTATGCGTAATATTCTTAACTAAAAGCACCGCCCGACTAGAAAACCATGGTAGAGGGAAACTTATGGAGAAAAAGGAGATACACATCTAGCCCAGCTGCGGAAAAACTATGCATTATTATGAGCAAGCAATATGAGCGAAAGGTTTTTCGTCGTGAGTAGTATTTGATCCAAAAAGAGTTTTTTCAGTTGCTTTTTAAGGATTGAATATAGTGTCGCAAATATATCGGAAACAAAAGTATGAATTGTTTCCTCCGAATATCTTTTCTAGAATTCTTTTATCCAAAAGTATGAATTATTTTCTCCAAACATCTTTTCTAGAATTATTTTATCCAAAAGTATAAATTCTTTTCTTCGAACATCTTTTCTAGAATTCTTTTATCCAAAAGTATGCATTTTTTTTCTCGGAACATCTTTTCTTAGAATTCTTCTTCCCAAACATTTCTAATGACAAACTTTATCAGACGCAAAAATAATTTTTCAGATCGGACTTAAAGAAGTATGAATATAGGGGAAAATTAAATATACTATTTACAAAATGGCCTCTATAGAAGTTATTCGGGAAAGATAATTGTTTCAGATATTGTTATTGGAGCAATGATAAAGAATAAAAGAGATTTTGAATTCGATAAGATCCGCCTTTACGCTCCTTAGGGGAGAAGTTATGCACGGGAAAAGGTCAAAGTATGGAGATCGTCTTTCGTGTAATGTAGACCCCCTAACAAAGCGAGAAACTTTCAGAGCGGACTGATAAATGAAGAGATATAGTGTCCACTGACAGAAGGACGTAGTGATAATATATGCACGTCCTTAGGATGTAGACATAGATTATTTAAATGATGTCAACGACGTTCTAGGAAGTCCTGTGTGTAAGGCAGAGGAAAGCACTGTGCTCAATTCTGTACCAAATGGGACGCGATGAAGAATTTAACAACTTCAAAGATGGTCGTAATATTCTACGTCTCAGCTTCAAGTGGATTTCTGAAGTAACATTCCTAGCTCAACAGTATGGAGAAACGAATGGAGATACAAGGATGCAAATTTGGTTGTGAACATCTCATATCTTAAAGCAGGCTTCTTAAACGTTTAGTTCTCAGGACCCCTTTATAACCTTAAAAATTATTGAGAATACTAAAGAACTTTTGTTTATGTGGTTTATATTAAATTTGTATATGTGGGCTATTTAATACGGAATTAGACATTAAAACTGGGAATTTTTAAAAATATGTACTTAATAATTCATTTAAAATATAAATGCTAAACCAACTACACGTTAACAAATAGTTATACTCATCAAAAATAACTAAAAAACAGACAGAAAATTAGAAGAGTGAGTAAATTTGTTGTATATCTTTGCAAATCTCTTCAATGTGTCTGTCTGAAAAGAAGACAACTAAATTGTTATATCTGTTTCTTCGTTGAATCTGTTGGGACATTTTGTTTTCTTTGAAGTATATGATAAAAATCCTGCCTCAAACAGGTATGTGCAAGAGTTGGACTGGAAAGGAGTATTTCAATAACCTTTTAAAATAATTGTGAATATTCTTCTTTGATACTACACCAAAATTCCTCATGCTGTAGTTTCTTAATAATCCATGAGCCATTTCATATAGTGGTGCAACATGTGGTGTCAAATGCTACCAAGCATGTTTGGACACAGTTTCATGTTTAGATTACAAATATATGTGATAGCATGGCCATCGTGGCAGCTTATGGGGTTAAATAGGGGTCAAATAGTCCAATTACTGTAGTTTTCAATTGGCTCTATCTGAGTTAAAAACTGTTTAGATTTCAATTGTAAATGTTCTCCTTATTCCTATCGACAAGTCCTTTAAAACGAGTTGCAACATGAGGGATCTATGGGTCAAGGTTAATGATTTGACCGTACTGACCTCAAACGTTAAACTTTCAATATTTTCCTTGCATACCCCTCGTGTAACCATTCGGTTTGAAGCTCTCGGTCACAGGATCACAGAAAATGTTGCTGTTTATGAATCAAAGTATGTTTAGCAGAGATAGAGTCAATTAAATAGGCTGTACACTGTATGGTTGTCTTGGAGTTAACTTCTGATTCCCTATTGTTTCAAGTTGAAGTAAAACAAAAACCAAGTAAAGATGAGTGAGGAGGTTCCCAGAAAGAAGTTGAAGGAAGATTCAAAATGTATCATATATTGCAGCGCTGACAATACGAAATTAATATGTCCTGAAAGTGTCGAATCATGGAACACTTTGAAAAGAGCTGGTGAGTTGCGTAACCCTGAATAAATCCACATTATTGCAGAGAAAACAAAAGTTAATGAAATTTCCGATGACGTGTGGAACCACAGAAATTGTTGGAGCCTGTTTACTATGAAAAGAGACCTGGACAGGATATTGACGTCAAAAAAGAGTGCAGAAAAAAGTTCGAGTAATACAGAGAGAAGGCAATCCATACGGCAAACTATTCCTAAAAGACGAGTGATAGAAAAAGTCTGTATCTTCTGTAGTAAGATGAGCAAATATGTTAAAGGGACAAATACCAGAGAAAGTCTTACACAAGCATGTCAGTTAAGATTAGATGCAACATTAAAGGTCTGTGCAAAATCTAAAGATGATACAAGAATGTTTGCCATGTTAAGTCGGGAATTGGTTGCAACTGAAGGACCCTGTTACCGATCATACACGAAAACTGTAGAACGAAAAATAATTTCAGAGGTAGAAGATGGCTGTGATGATATTTATGATAAGATACAGTGTAAAGCTTATGTACATTTGTTTGAATACATACGTACTCATGTCATACCCTAAAACAAGGTTATTGAGTTAGTTCAGCTCACAAATTGTCTGCTGCAATGGATGAAGGATTTTGGAATTCTTGACATCAAACCACCATGAAGTAAACACATCAGCCGGAAGATCAAAGCATAATTTCCAAATCTCTTTCATATGGTACAAAAAACCAAAAACAAAGTTTTGATTTACCCTGATAGTATGACTCGAGGTGAATTGGTAATTGTAAATTACGAACTGAAAGCAAAATCGGAAATGTTTACTTCCTTTACTCTTTCAACAGATGTTGAAAGAATGAACCAATCAGCACTATTGATTAGACAAAATGTGAAAGAAACCTTGTTTTCCAACCCTGGCCACCAAATCCTGAGGAACTGACTGTGGAGAATATCCGTATCCCAAAGCTTCTTGAACACTTTCTTCATTGTCTTCTCACAAGCAAAGAATCAACTGTAACAGACAGAACTAAGTGGCTGATTACATCATTTGCTCAAGATTAGATGTTTGCAATCAGCAAAGGAAGGTACATACCACGAAGCACATCCTATTACTATCCGTCATAAAGTCACTGTCGGGCAGTGTTGATCTGTTGAAAATCCTAAATCGCCTTGGCCATGGAGTACCCTACACACAACTGGAGGAGATTGAAACACCACTGTGTCTTCAAATGTTATCCGCAGTACCGGAAGCTGTAGTCCTTCCTGGAAATATTTACTCACACATACAAACTGTACTTGCATTCAATAATATTGACAGATTGGACGCTATGTTATCTGGTGGTGTTATATCGCAGCGTATTGATGGTGTTGCAGTTCAACCCCTTACCTATGACCCACAACCAGAAGCTCCTGTTTTACCAACTATCATGAAAGAAAAACAAAGAAGTATTAAACCAGTTGTCGAGCACCTCCAAATATACATATGTGGGAAAAGAGTTGGTCCTCCTCGGAGAATTGTAAACGAGATGCATGGGGAAGCCAACATAGAAGACTCCAGAATTAAAGATATTATTTTTATTTTTGCTCGTCTGTCCAATACAAGTAATCAACAAGTTAGTAGCTGGACTGGTTACAACATTAAGAACCACCTGAACATCAAATTAGTTCAAAGTAATATTGGTTCCAACTATCAATGCGCCGTTTACAAATATGTCAACAGTCAATAAAATGCTAACTCGAGCATTAACCATTATGAAAAGGCTTCAGGTTTTAAATGTTGTTTCTGTTTTCGACTAAGCCATCTTCTGCAAAGCGTCTGAAATCAAATGGAAACGTGAAGATACGTATCAGCGAGTTATTCGCCGTCTTGGAACTTTCGATACTATTTGTAAATTTTTACGTATTCTTGGTAAGAGAGTTGAAGATGCAGGAATTAGATTTCTATCCGTGGAGTCTGATGTTATTGTGGAGTGTTTGGTGGTGTCAGTTCTTGAAGGACGTAACTACAATAGAGCTGTACGTTTTCATAAATTAGCATACGAAGCATTTATGAGAGTAGCGTGGGAGGTATTACAACCTCGGTGGACTATAAGTAAAAGCAAATATTCAAGTTCAGTAATTGTAGTCCTGGAAAATGCCAAAGAATACGTTGTTGATATGTCCGATGAAAACATCAATCATATCACTCACCTACCAGATTTCGTAGCGATGATCAAATCCTTCAATGAATATTTAGACTACCTAAGAAGATAAAATGGGTCCCTCTCCGCTTTCTTTTATGGTCTTACCTTGATGTGGTACAAATAATGCTGTGTATGATTCGAGCAACAAGGAGAACCTGATTGAATTCTCCATTTGGCAGCTGTTAGGCAGATGCTTCCTTGATGCTTTGCATATGACGCACAAAACTATGCTAGATACATGTCTGTATATTATAGCGATATGACAAGCATTCAGGAAACACACCCTGTTGTGTTCTAGGTTTTGAAAGAAGGGGAATTCTCCAGGCAAATGAGTCAAGATAATCCGTTTGGAAGAATACTCGTTGATCAAGCACTTGAAGAGACTGTGAATAAAGATACCTAAACTTCAGGTGGGACAACATGCTTTAGTTTGAAACCACGTGTCGTTCAAAAGTACTCCATGACGTCAGTATATAGGACAATGGTCTTACGAAGCATGAGGGATAGTGTGAGCTATGGTAGGGCATATTTTGATCATGCTGATGAAAATTTTACCACCGGCGGCAGATGATAATTTTTCCGTGACTCGTTTACTAACGTGGAAAGAGAGATGACTTCTGCTTGGTGTTCCAGATCCACGTCGAATTTATGAATACATTATTTTTTGTTTTGTAATTCCCATAACCATGTAGCCTTCTCTACGGATGTATTGATAAATGTCATGCTTTATGTCAAATTACCCTATAGTTTAGTGTCCATCTGATTTTATTCATTAGAAAATAACCGCCCCATCATTCGTAACACACATATGATTTCAAAGAATTTGTCTTACAATATTTTACCAAATTTAGGATTATTAAATTTATAACTGTCCCTATCTTTACTAAACATACTTTGATTCATAAACAGCAACATTTTTTGTGACCGTGTTGTCGAGAGCTTCAAAACGAATGGTTACACGAGGGGTCTCCAAGAGAAATTTTGAAAGTTGAACATTTGAGGTCAATAAGGTCAAATTCTTGATCGTGACCTACATACCCCTCATGTTGCCGCTCGTTTTAATTATCTGGTCGATAGGAATAGGAAGAGCATTTGCAATTGAAATTCAAACAGTTTTTCACTCAGATAGAGCCAACTGAAAATTACAGTAATTTGACCCTTTGACTTCTATTTAACCCCATAAGCTGCCACGTTGGTCATGTTATCACATATATTTGTAATCTAGTCATGAACCTGTGTCTAATAATGCTTGGTAGCATTTGCCACCACAGGTGGTACCAAAATGTCGAATTTCAACGATTGGCTCATGGACTATAAAGGTTATTTGCACTGTGGAATCTAAAACCATATCAGTGAGCTTTCCGTTGTCTGTTACATTAACCTGCATTGATCTATCATGTACTAGTAAAAGCACAGCAGAAATGCTGAGAGCAACTTAGTTGTATCCTAAACCTTAGAAAATTCTGGAAACCCCAAGAATACGGAAGAACGTATTCTACTAGCCGTCAAAGCTGTCGCACGTCATGTAGCCTCCGGAAAATTCCACTGTACATTGATAAGAGAATGTGAATGAAAAAGGCAAATAAGGCTTGTTAGTTTTGTGAAAATTGATTTGATCTCGCGAACCCGCTAAACGGTTCTCGGGGAACCTTAGTGGGTCTGCGGACCACACTTTGAGAACCGCTGTCGTAAAGAAACTTATCTGAGGGATATAACACGTATTTTCTCAACAGTACCTGAGAATTGAGCTGCAGCGCAATCATTCAAAAGTTAACAAGACGCTGCTGAAATGAGTGTACTTACGGGAACAGTAATCTGAATGTTGGGTGCATGAAACTACATAGGCTTTCTAAGAGTTCATGTTCAGGAATTAGTACTTAAGCCTTCGACACCTTAAATCACTGTACAACTAAAAAACGTATTCTAGAGGTAAAAATGTAACTGTAGTCTTCAATCTACCTATAATTCAATTTTGATCAATTTGGCAGAAGGAGGGCAATACTAGAGTAGGATTTCGTTGCATGAACTTCAAAGCATGAAGATTGAAGTGTGATGGCAGTTGATTTAGAAGATTGATTTGTGTGATGGGGTTTGATTCTGTGGCATGGAACTTACTTTTGTCGTTGCTGCTATAGCTCCCACCGACGGATACGTGTGAATAGCGAAGCCTCCTAAATAATGTTACATCTACGGAAATTCACTGAAAACTTGTTAAACGAATTGCAGCTATGTATGATGAATCTGTCTTCGGGACCAAAATTACTAGCAGAATTTATGGTAGTCAAGAATCAATAATAGAGGATAATATAGGGAATTCACCATCAATAGAGGGTTAACCGAATATTATTGGTAGGAATCTATGTATGCCACTATGTATCTTTATTTCCTTGACGACTGAATTTTCGTTCAGTGCAAAACATCTGGAACAGCATGGAATACAGGTATCAGGAAGAACAGATTACATAAACTGGAAAATCATCGTGATTCAATAAGAAACATTATTAGATCGGATCTCTTGTTAGACGTGGAAATAAACTTACTAGTTTTTCTCACTTCTTTTCTAAGAAAACTTTTTTTATCTGGCAAACTGGTCAAACGTATTTTTCTTTCAATTAATCCTCAGACGTTTTATGTCCCGTTTAGCAGAAATGCCCTGTCTGCTACAATTCTTGCGCGTCGCTTCGGTTTTTTTACGCTTTCCAATCATAGGTTGAAGAACCGTATACGCTCCAGCTTTGTCTGTCTGTCGGTCCGCACGATAACGCGCGTAAAAGTGGTTCGATTTCGACGAAAATTTATTATGTGGTAGGGGACAACCTGCGGACGAACCCTATTAAAAATGGGCGAAATGGGGACAAAGGTCAGGACATTGGAGCGGGATCCATTCCATCACCTTTATGCGTCATAACTTACGTAAAAATGCTTCGATTGAGACAAAACGTTATCATGTTGTTCCGGAAGTATACTTAACTGGTGTTGTTGAATATCATCGAAATGGGGTCAAAGGTCAGCGCATAGGAGCGAGATTTATTCCACAACCATTATCCTTATAACTTGAGTAATAACTTGAGTAATGATTTCTGGTATGTTGGGAGACGTATCATAATCAATGCATTCCATGATTTTACTAACTTGTTTTATTCGGGACGGGCAGTTAAAGGTGAGATATCGTCCACATTTCAGCATACAAGAATAATACACACAAAAACCAATTTACGTTAAAGTACAAAATGTAATGCCTATATTCAAAAACGCAATTAGTTACATTTCAGTGATGTGTTAAAAGAAGGGTTGTTAGTACTCGAGCCATTATTTACATTTGCTTTATGTCGTATTATTTTCCTGAATTCATGACCCGACAGTCCAAATCAGATAATGCCAGGGTGAACTTATTTACGACGCATGGGGTTGTAAAAGGCGCCGCAGTGTTGTCCGTACAGCAGAGGCCATTTAAGAGGGGGACTAAGGGGGCTGCAGTCCGGGTCTCCATTATCAAGGGGCCCCAGAATTATGCAGGATGCTTGAAGAATTGACAGAACTTCACAGGGTTTTTTTCTTTGCAAATAGCAAAGCAAAAACTACAAGAAACTGCCTTGTGATTTTTTTATTTCTTTCCGCTTTTTTAGGAGTCCGCAAAAGAAATAAATTAGCCAACAATCCATCCTCAAATCTTTCGAAAGCATTATAGAAGTTTTTTGTACACATCTGTAATTGGGGGATGAAAAATTTCATTCCCCAATTACAGATATAAATTTTCATACATTAAGAATTCGTTTGAATCACGATACTTTGTATCATATGTCCGCTATTTCGATATAATTAGAACAAGCCGAATCCAACCCCCCCCCCCCGGGGTAGGGGTGGGGGTGTGGATAAAATAGAACTGAACTGGTATCCATTTTTCAACCACGCATTTTATAGTCTTCGTGATACCACTGATTTCCCCATGAATCATAGGATACACATTTCAATACGGTAGGGATATTTTTATGCCTTTCTCATCGTATTTTGGGAATGCTTTCTCCTGGGTATTTTTATTCATCCACCCATAGTGAAATTCTACATGTGCCACTAATACTGGGGGCCCCAAAATACTGTCCAGCCCCCGGACCCCCTTTCACCTTAAATGTGCTTTGCCGTGTAGTGTGATTAAACATCATATCGTAAATCAAGGCGTGGTACAACACAGTGTGAGCATGAGTGCGTATGTGTGTTTTCTGCACATTTATATTGGTGTGCGTGTGTATTTGATGATTACTGTTGTCTGATTAAATACGATTTTGTAATTCGCTTTCGGTTTTTTGCAGTACAGTTTTTGTCTTTTTTCTTCTTTTTACTTAGGGGGTTTAACGACCGCAGCGAACAACTCTATGGGACATAAGCAGTCACCAGTCACCCATTTAGTGCTACTGGTTCTAGCGAAGAGAAAGAGGCAGTGCCATAAGTAAAACACAGCATCCATATCTTACCAGTATTCGAACCCGGACTCATCTGCAGCGAATGGATCACTGCGCCATCCTGTATAATGAAGATTATATCATCCTGTATATATTCCGCTATAAAGAGGATGTATATAATTCTGTGCATATTTCTGTATTGGCGTATAAAACTTGGATGGAGAGCTTTTGGAAGAAACAGTGCAATTTTTAAGAGCAGCATGTAATTATGTCTTAAAAGAAAAGTGTTTAATCAATGCATCGTGCCAGAGCTTACGTATGGAGCAGAGACATGGACCTTAACTAAAAAAGACATACGAAAACTGCAGACAACTCAAAGTGGCATGGAGAGATGCATGCTTGGTGTAACGAGGAAAGATGAGAAGAGGAACTCATGAATAAGGAAAATGACAGACATCATGCCCAGAGTGAAATCACTGAAACGACAATGGGCTGGGCATGTTGCCAGGAAAACGGATCACCGATGGACAACCGAAATTTTAGATTGGATTCCCAGGGACACGAAAAGACCCAGAAGAAGACCCCATGGGAGATGGACGGAAGAAATGCGAAAGTATGCTGGAATGACATGAAGGAGACAGGCTCAAGACAGACAATTGTGGAAGAAGTTTGGAGAGACCTTCATCCAGCAGTGGATTGATAATGGTTGACGAAAATAATGATGATGATGATGATGATACTCCTGTATAATGAGGTTGTATATAATCCTGTATATATATATTTCCGTATAATGGGGATGGGATGTAAGGTCAGGTGATGCGTAACATCACAGCCTCTCCTTGACAAATGTCAACCCCGCCTTTCTCGTGGTGCATCCTGTTCCCACTAAAGGGCTCTGACGACCGCCAATAGCGGTATAACTATACCATCGGGATCAGAGGAAATGCTATCCCACACTCACCAACCCGCTTGGCCAGCGTGGTGAGTTATGGCCAAACCCCTCCAAAATGACTCTACAACTTAAATCTTGGCCCTCAGTCTCCGGCAGCTGGAATGTACCTGGCCAAGGCAGCGGCCAGTGCGACATGAAGGCAGAGGGTGCTAAGAATCCCCGGAGGACCGGACTAGGCTGCCATTTGATGCTGACCTTGGCTACCTATAACGGACGCTCCCTATCTTCTGATTCAAGGCTTCTTGAATTGGAAGAGGAACTACAAAGGATCAAGTGGGACATCGTCGGGCTAAGTGAGGTAAGGAGAAAAGGAGAAGATCTCATTGAACTGAAAAGTGGACATCTCTTCTATTATCGTGGGACAGATACTGGCAGAACTAGTGGTGTTGGATTTATAATAAACAAGAAACTGAAGGATAAAGTGGTAGAAGTTGAAAGTTCCTCTGACAGAGCTGCACGACTCGTTATCCAACTATCGAGAAGATACCAGGCTCAGATTATTCAAACTTATGCACCCACCACAAGTCATCCTGAAGAAGAAATTGAAGAATTTTATGAGGAAATTCGTCATCTAAATAATAAAGGTAAGCAGCACTTGAAGATAATTATGGGAGATTTCAATGCAAAAATAGGGCAACGGCAACAGAATGAAACTTCAGTAGGTAAATTCGGTCACGGCAACAGAAACCAGCGTGGAAATATTCTCGTTGAGTTTGCAGAGGCAGAAGGATTTTTCATCTTGAACTAATTTTTCAAGAAAAAGCCACACAGGAAATGGACATGGAGACATCCAATTGGGACGACAAGTGAAATTGATTTTATTATGTGTAACAAAAAATTCGTCATCGAAGACTGCAGTGTGCTGAACCAGTTCAACACAGGTAGTGACCATAGATTGGTGAGATGTAAGATGCACCTCAACACTAAACTGGAACGTTGCAAGCTCATAAGACAAACAAAATGTATTGACATAACCAACCTTAAAAAACACCATAATACTTTCAAGTTGGAACTGAAGAACAGATTCTCTGCTTTAGAAGGCCTAACATCGGAAGAAGTGGATATTTCGGAAGTTAACAGAAAAGTAACCAAAGCTCTAATGGAAACGGCAACAAAATTAGCTGGGTCTAAGAACAAGTTGCATGTGAACAAATTATCAGAAAAAAACAAAATGTTGATGCAAAAAGAAGAGAGATGAGGACAACTAAAGAAGATCTGACTTCCAAAGTGGAATATATAGAGCTATGCAAGACAATACGAAAAAGTATCACTTAAGACGTAAGGAAATTCAACTGTGAGCTAGTGAGGAAAGCAATTGAAAACAACCAAAGCCTTAAGATAGCAAAGGGACATCTCAGTAAGGGAAGAAAACAGATTATGGCTCTAAGAAAAGAAGATGGTTCTATAACAAGAAATAGAGGCGAAATTTTGACAAGAGTGAAAGATTTCTACTCCAAATTATATGAAAGGGATGATACATGTACACCAGACATCATGAAAGATACCAGTACCAGAGTTCTTCCAGTCCTCCCAGCAGAAGTTGCTCATGCAATCAAGAACATGAAGCGGGGGAAAGCTCCAGGAGAAGATGGAATTACTATAGACATCATACAAGAAGCAAGTGGAGAAATTGAAACAGTACTCGCCCAAATTTTCACTCGATGCCTTAATGAAGGGAAGATTCCTGAGGATTGGAACAATGCTGCAATGATCCTGCTACATAAAAAAGGTGACATTGAGGATCTCAGGAACTACAGACCTATCAACCTCCTATCAGTGGTTTATAAAATATTCACTAAAGTTCTTTCACACCGCTTGAAGGTAACACTGGACATGGCTCAACCGAGAGAACAAGCTGGATTCAGGAGTGGCTACAGCACAATAGATCATATCCACGTACTGAGAGAACTAATTGAAAGAGCGAGGGAATATGAACTTCCATTGTGCATGGCTTTTATCGATTATGAAAAAGCCTTTGATTCGGTGAAACCATCAGCAGTTACCACGGCTCTGAAATCCTTGCGGTATTGAAGATGCATACATTAATATTATTAATAACATCTATGAAAATGCAAGTGCAAAGATTCGGCTGTTTGAAAATACAACACACATAAAAATTGGAAAGGGAGTGAGACAAGGTGACACCATCTCTCCGAAGCTCTTTAATGCGACATTGGAAAATGTCTTTCAATCACTGAACTGGGAAAACAAAGGGATAAAGATTAATGGAGATTATCTAACCCACCTTCGTTTTGCTGATGACGTAGTCATTTTTGCAACTACCCCATCAGAGCTGCAGAGTATGATCCAGGAACTTGCTGACAAGAGTAAAGAAGTGGGATTAAAAATGAACTTTCAGAAGACAAAAGTGATGTTCAATGCTTTTACAAGAAATGAAGATTTATCGATTGATGGAGAAAAACTGGAGATAACAGATACGTATGTTTATCTTGGACAGCAGATATCAAGTGAGGGTCACATTGATGAAGAAATTAATCGGCGTACAAAACTTGCCTGGAGAGCTTTTGGAAGAAACAGCATAATTTTCAAGAGCAATATGCCATTATGTCTTAAAAGAAAAGTGTTTGATCAATGCATCCTTCCAGTGCTTACGTATGGTGCAGAGACGTGGACCTTAACTAAAAGAGACATACAAAGGCTGCAGACAACTCAAAGAAGCATGGAGAGGTGCATGCTTGGTATAAACAGGAGAGATAAGAAGAGGAACTCGTGGATCCGAAAAATGACGAGAGTGGAAGACATCATGATCAGAGTTAAATCCCTGAAATGGCAATGGGCTGGACATACTGCCAGAAGGACAGACCATAGATGGACAGCCGAAATTTTAGATTGGATTCCAAGGGACAGGAAAAGACCCAGAAAAAGACCACATGGGAGATGGGTGGATGAAATTCGTAAATATGTGGGAGTGACATGGAGGAGACTGGCACAAGACAGACCGTTGTGGAGGAAACTTGGGGAGACCTTCGTCCAACAGTGGATTGATAATGGTTGACAATGATGATGATGATAATGGGGATGCACATAATCCTGTATATACACTGAAGTGCCAGAAAAACTGCTACATCAGTCTAATACTTGGTAGGTCCCCCACGAGAGCCCAGGACTGCAGAAATACGACGGGACATGGACTCCACTAGCTTCTGGAAATATGCTGTAGGCAATGCACACCATACTTCCTGCAGAGCGTTCCACAGTTTGGGTGTATTCCGAGGTCTCGGATTCGTGTGTTCGATTGCGCATTGTATGGCATCCCAAATGTGTTCTATCACGTTCAGATCTGGGGACTTGGGTGGGAATGGCAACACCTCAAACTCAGATGAATGCTCCTCTAACCAAAATGTGGCGTCCCGAAACTTGTGTGGAGGTGCATTCTCCTGTTGGAACAGGCCCAAATCATCACCATGATTGCAGGACATGAACGGGTGTACCTCGTCAGAAAGGATGCGCACATAGCATTGGGCGGTCACAGACGTTTGTAGACGTACCAGGAGTCCCAGTGAAGTCCGGATAAACACACCCCATACCATTACGGACCCCCACTAGCCGGAACAGTTCCCCGTTGACAGGCGGGATCCATGGCTTCATGGGGTTTGCGCCAGACACGAATCTTTCAACCTGCCCGATATAGTTGGAAACGCGACTCGTCAGACCAGGCTACTTGTTGCCAGTCATCAAGTGTCATGTGGCGATGTTGCCGTGCCCAAGCGAGGCGCATACCTCTGTGTCGTGCACCCATCAAGGGGACTACAGTTGGGCCTCGGCTCCCAAAGCCCATATCGTGCAGTATACGTTACACAGTCCATACACTTATGCTTGTTGAGGCTCCAGCATTGAATTCCGATGATACCTGCGAGATGCACGCCTATCGCGTGAAACGATTCTTGACATCCGACGATGGTCACGTTCACCCAGTGTCTTTTTACGGCCACACTGGTGTCGTAGGTTTTTGGTTTTGCCGGAATTCTTGTAGTCACGGTACACCCTTGCAATGGTCGTCCGTGAAAATCTGAACTTCGTTTCTACCTCCGAAGTACTATGGCCCATCTCACCAGCGCCAACTATGACACCGCGTTGAAAATCGCTTAAATCGTTATTACTTGTCATTATCATTTGAAAAACAGCTCTGACAGCTGGCAAGGATGCCTATCGCTTTATGTACGTACTGGCGTACACAACGGAGTAGGCGCTTAGGTCTCGTCTGAACCAGTTTTTCTGGCACTTCAGTTTATATTTCTGTATAATGACAATGCACATAATCCTGTATATATTCTTGTTTAATGAAGATGTTGAAAAAATGGAGTTTCGAAAGGATCGCGGTTGGACTGTGAAAATCTCAATAACTCAGCACTGTGTTTCTTAATGAAACTAGTATGACAAAAAAAATCTAGATAGAAAATTTTACATAAAAATGAACCCTATTCATATTCATCAAGAAAGTTATTAAGAGTAGATGAACCACATGCATGAAAAATCTCCAAACACAAACCTTTAGATGAATAATTGTAGATAAAAGAAAGTGATAGTAATGTTTTCTTTGTTCATTGGGCGAAGAAAATTCGGCAAACGTATTCTAATTATATACGTTTTGAACTGCATGTAGTATAAATGAAACCCTACGAAAAATTTTATTTCTTCTCGGAAAAATCTGCTCAAATGCAAAGCATTCATCTCGCATTCCTGTATCTAGAGGGCGCAAGCAATGCAGACACGATGCAAATAAATGTTCAATTCATGCACACATGTGCGCATGTTTACAAGCATGTTTCTCGCGGATTTCGTTATTATCGAAATGCTGCGCCGTGTTCATCCGATATGTGCTCTTTTCACTTTGGTTCGGAATTCTTATTGAGATCTCTCAGAGTATAGACTTCAAAAGATCATGATAAATACAACATTCTAATCTTCCATTCTATCTATCGTTCTGCATCGTCCTGCTGCCCTCCCCACAATCTCCCTCTCTGTTCCTCTCCCGAATCTTGGCGCTGAAATTTATAATCTCTTCTGAATGCCTAACGTTATTCCGGGAGGTTCCTTCTTTGCGTTCTCCGCCAGCGGAAGACGACGTAACGTACTTCTGTTTCACAGCTTCCCGTTCTCCATTTTCCCGGAGTAAATTGATTGATCATGAATTGCAAATTTCGCATTTCTCCTTTTTGCAGAGCATCTTTAATTAAATATCAGTTTTGAGAATATGGTGATTGCCAACATCTTCCGGAAGCGCGGCTCGTTTCATTCTGAAGTATGGGTGAAGATGCTACTACCCCGGCTGCCGCTGCTGAAATTGAATTCTTGTAATGCGGAATGACGTTTGCTTCGTGTTTCCCAAATCAATAAGGCCAGAACGCCGATGCAAATCAGAACGCTTATGATTCGTGTGTTAAATATAGAATAGCTAAATTACCTTCATATATATGACGGGAATTTTTATGAGGTTAACCAAATTTGCCTTCTCGTGCTTTTATACAAAGACAGGCGGATGATGTGATCAGTTCTTTCGAAGAAAAGTTTACCACAATAATACTAATCCGACACAAATTTGAAAGACTCAGAGATAAGAATGACGAATGATAATTCATTCATAAATTAAGCAAAAACTGATAACCTTTTTTAGGTTTCATATGTTTCAGTGCGTAAAACGTATATATATATATATATATATATATATATATATATATATATATCATCATCATCATCATCATTGTCAACCATTATCAATCCACTGCTGGACGAAGGTCTCCCCAAGTTTCCTCCACAACGGTCTGTCTTGTGCCAGTCTCCTCCATGTCACCCCTGCATACTTTCGAATTTCATCCACCCATCTCCCATGTGGTCTTCTTCTGGGTCTTTTCCTGTCCCTTGGAATCCAATCTAAAATTTCGGCTGTCCATCGATGATCTGTCCTTCTGGCAGTATGTCCAGCCCATTGCCATTTCAGGGATTTAACTCTGATCATGATGTCTTCCACTCTTGTCATTTTTCGGATCCACGAGTTCCTCTTCTTATCTCTCCTGGTTACACCAAGTATGCACCTCTCCATGCTTCTTTGAGTTGTCTGCAGCCTTTGTATGTCTCTCTTAGTTAAGGTCCACGTCTCTGCACCATACGTAAGCACTGGAAGGATGCATTGATCAAATACTTTTCTTTTAAGACATAATGGCATATTGCTCTTGAAAATGATGCTGTTTCTTCCAAAAGCTCTCCAGGCAAGTTTTGTACGCCGATTAATTTCTTCATCAATGTGACCCTCACTTGATATCTGCTGTCCAAGATAAACGTACGTATCTGTTATCTCCAGCTTTTCTCCATCAATCGATAAATCTTCATTTCTTGTAAAAGCATTGAACATCACTTTTGTCTTCTGAAAGTTCATTTTTAATCCCACTTCTTTACTCTTGTCAGCAAGTTCCTGGATCATACTCTGCAGCTCTGATGGGCTAGTTGCAAAAATGACTACGTCATCAGCAAAACGAAGGTGGGTTAGATAATCTATCTATCTATCTATCTATCTATCTATCTATCTATCTATCTATCTATCTATCTATCTATCTATATATATATATATATATATATATATCATAATCATCATCATCATCAACCATTATCAATCCACTGCTGGATGAAGGTCTCCCCAAATTTCTTCCACAATTGTCTGTCTTGGGCCTGTCTCCTCCATGTCACTCCAGCATACTTTCAAATTTCATCCATTAATCTCTCATGGGGTCTTTTTCTGGTGTCTTTTCCTGTCCGCGGAATACAGTCTAAAATTTCGGTTGTCCATCGGTGGTCCGTTCTTCTGGCAACATGTCCAGCCCATTGCCATTTCAGTGATTTCACTCTGGTCATGATGTCGTCCACTCCTGTCATTTTCCTTATCCACAAGTTCCTCTTCTTATATTTCCTGGTTACACCAAGCATGCATCTCTCCATTCATCTTTGAGTTGTCTTCAGTCTTTGTACGCCTTTTTTAGTTAAGGTCCATGTCTCCGCTCCATACGTAAGCACCGGAAGGTTGCATTGATCTAACACTTTTTCTTTTAAGACATAATGGCATACTGCTCTTAAAAATTGTACTGTTTCTTCCAAAGGCTCTCCATCCAAGTTTTAAACGCTGATTAACTTCTTCATCAATGTGACCCTCACTTCATATCTGCTGCCCAATATAAATATAGGAATCAGTTGTCTCAAGCTTTCTTCCATCAATCGATAAATCTTCGTTTTTTTGTAAAAGCATTGTACATCACTTTTGTCTTCTGAAAGTTCATTTTTAATCCCACTTCTTTATTTTTGTCAGCAAGTTCTTGGATCATACTCTGCAGCTCTGAAGGGGTAGTTGCAAAGATGAGTACGGCATCAGAAAAACGAAGGAGTTAAATAATCTCCATTAATCATTATCCCTTTGTTTTCCCAGTTCAGTGATTGAAAGACATTTTCCAATGTGGCATTAAAGAGCTTGGGAGATATGGTGTCACCTTGTTTCACTTCCTTTCCAATTCTTATTTCTGCTGTATCCTCAAATATCCGAACCTTTGCACTTGCATTTTCATAGATGTTATTTATAATGCTAATGTATGCATCTTCAATACCACAGGATTTCAAAGCCATTGTTACTGCTGATGATTTCACAGGATTAGTTGTAGCAGTAAATGGATATGATCTATAGTGCTATAGCCACTCCTGAATCCAGCTTGTCCTGTTGGTTGGGCCATGTCTAGTGTTACCTTCAAGCAATTTGAAAGAACCTTAGTGAAGATTTTATAAATCACTGATAGGAGGTTGACGGACTTGTAGTTCCTGTGATCCTCAACGTCTCCTTTTTTATGGAACAGGATCATTGTAGCATTGTTCCAATCCTCAGGAATCTTCCCTTTATTAAGACATCTGGTGAAAACTTGTGCGAGTGTAGTTTCAATTTCTCTACTTACTTCTTGTATAATGTCCACGGTAATTCCATCTTCTCCTGGAGCTCTTCCCAGTTTCAAGTTCGTAATTGCATATGTAACTTCTGCAGGGAGGATTGGATGGACTTTGACACTGGTACCTGTCGTAATGTCTGGAATAGATGTATCATCCCTTTCATATAGTTTTGAATAGAAATCTTTCACCTTTGTCAAAATTTCGCTTCTATTTCTTGTTACAGTACCATCTTCTTTTCTCAGAGCCTTAATCTGTTTTCGTCCCTTACTAAGATGTCCTTTTTCTCTCTTTAGGTTCTAGTTGTTTTCAATTGCTTTCCTCACTAGTTCACAATTGAATTTCCTTATGTCTTGAGTGATACCTTTTCTCACTGTCTTGCATAGCTCTATTATAATGAATAAAATTCTTATGCTGGACGTAATGTAGTGCAGGAAAGCTTACGTTAAGTCACGTTAGGGTTATTGAAAGGTTACTTGACGTAGCTAAAGTGTGCTTAATCTTCAAAGTGCTAGAGTTTGTTTAGGTAAGACACGCACGTGCAATAAATTCCAAGAATAAGGAATTTATTTTTACTCAGCGTTCCTCATTATCTTGAATATCAGTAATATAACTTCGGTTTTAGTACATTAGTACCTTGAAGGCTCCTTATTAGAGCGGTAAACACAATATACCCTGAACTTAACGTAAACACTCAATGAAATAGACTTAACGGCCAGACAGAGGTCTGACAATAAAATGAACTAAGAAAACGTACTCACTTTTAACCTTTTATTGGGGAGCTCCTGGTATTACTCAAATACACACTCCAAAATAACACAACTACTGATAGCCCGAACTTTCGTACTAACGCAATATCGTAGAAACGTAGGTAAATCGCATATCAATAATCAGGAAGAACCTATAACATATAAAACGAAGCTCTTTGGTATACTTGAGCGCGCCTATATATACTGCATACCACCACGTCATGACTTACGCTCGTTGCCACATATAATTCAGCGGGAGAAACAACATCTCGTTCAGTGAGAAGATAATTTGCATAGGAAAATAAAATAACAAGAGATAGTAAAATCAAAAAGAAACTGAATCTAGAGTATACGTTACACTATATATTCCACGTTGGAAGTTACGCCTTTATTTGTCCTCATCTTCCTTCTCTTTTGCATCAGCATTTTTTTTTCCTGAAATTTTCTTCATGTGTAACTTGTTCTTAGTTCCACCTATTTTTGTTGCTGTTTCCCCAAGAGCCTAAGTGAGTTCTCTGTTAACTTCAGAAATATCCACTTCTTCCGATGTTGGGCCTTCTCAAGCAGAGAATCTGTTCTTCAGTTCCAACTTGAAGGTATTACGGTGCTTCTTAAGGTTGGTTATGTTAATATATTTTGTTTGTCTAATGAGCTTGCCACGTTCCAGTTTGGTGTTGAGGTGCATCTTACATCTCACCAATCTATGGTCACTACCTGTGTTGAACTTGTTCAGCACACTGCAGTCTTCGATGATGAATTTTTTGTTACACGTAATAAAATCAATTTCACTTGTCGTCCTATTCGGATGTCTCCATGTCCATTTCCTGTGTGGTTCTTTCTTGAAAAAGGAGTTCATGATGAAAAACCTTACTACTTCTGCAAATTCTACGATACTATTTCCACGTTGATTTCTGTTCCCGTAACCGAATTTACCAACCCAAGTTTCATTCTGTTGCTGTTGCCCTACTTTTGCATTGAAAGCACCCATAATGATCTTCAAGTGCTGTTTGCATTTATTATTTAGAATCCGAATTTCCTAGTAAAGTTCTTCAATTACTTCTTCAGGATAACTTGTGGTGGGTGCATAAGCTCGAATAATCAGGGCCTGGTATCTTCTCGAGAGTTGGATAACAAGTCGTGCAGCTCTGTCAGAGGAACTTTCAAATTCTACAACTTTATCCTTCAGTTTCTTGTTTATTATAAATCCAACACCACTAGTTCTGTCAGTATCTGTTCCACGATAATAGAAGAAATATCTACTTTTCAGTTCAATGAGATCTTCTCATTTTCTCCTCAGCTAACTCAGCCCGACGATGTCCCACGTGATCCTTTGTCGTTCCGCTTCCAATTCAAGAAGCCGTGGATCAGATTTTTTTTTTTTTTTTTTTTTTTTGATTGGAGGTTTAACGACCACCGTGAGCAATGGGCTATAAGCAGTCGCCCGTCCCTAATTTAGGGTCACTGGTTCCAGGGAAGGGAGAGAGCCAGTGCCGTAAGACAAACACAACATCCATGCCTGACCGGGATTCGAACCCGGACCCCTTACGGACGAATGATCAGAGGCCAACGCCTTAGACCACTGCGCCACCGGTGGCGGCCGTGGATCAGATGATAGGGAGCTTTTGCTGTAAGTGGCCAAGGACAGCATCAAATGACAGCCTAGTCCGGTTCTCCGGTGATTCTTAGCACCCTCTGGCGTCATGTCGCACTGCCCGCTGCCTTGACCAATTACATTACAGCTGCCGGAGACTGAGGGCCAAGATTTAGGTTGTGGAGTCATTTTGGAGGGGTTTGGCCATAACTCACCACGCTGGCCAAGCGGGTTGGTGAGCGTGGCACAGCATTTCCTCTAATCCCGATCGTATAGTTATACCGCTACTGGCGGTCGTCAGATCCGCTTTAGTGGGAACAGGATGCACCAGGAGAAGGCGGGGTTTGACATTTGTCAAGGAGAGGTGATATGTTGCGCATCACGTGACCATGCATCCCATATATACACTGCTGGCCACCCAAAATGCAACACCAAGAAGAAAGCATCCGATTAGCCTGAAATTCGCAGCATGCGTCACCCGCAAGAGGATATGCAAACGATTAGCATTGCAGGGCATATGCAAATCATGTGCGCCCGGCAAGTCACGGAGAAGCACTATAAGAAGGGTGCACAGAAGACGGGGTGTAAGTAGTGGAAGTGTGTTGTGCTGCCGGACCTGTGCGTGGGGAGCTTCCTGATGCCTCGTCGCTGAATACGGAAGTCATTCCAGCACGTTTCGGAGTTCGACAGAGGACGAATAGTGGCTTATCGCGACAGCGGTTTAAAAATCTGAGCTCCTGAAAACTCGACTACATTTTTTTTTTTTGGACTGACACCGCTCATGTGGATAAACCCTTTGAGAATACTTTCTTCCTAAAATAATGCATGGTTTTCCCACCATGGGACGTAAAGTCACATCTTATTTTTGTCGATAACTCTGTTTCTAAGAGTTCGGACGCTCACGATTCCGTTTACAGCAATATCTGAGGGATTAAAAACCCCGATTGAAAATCTTCTGTCTTTTGTCAGATCTATTGTTTTCCGTACCGGTTCCACTGACTTTGAATAGCTTTGATAAATTTAATTTGCGTCAGAACGGATTCAAAAGACGTGCTTATTACATTCGAAAATTTGGTGTCATCTTTCTTGTTAAGAGTGTTAACCAAAAATTCTGACCTTTCAGAAACCTTTCCGCTATTCCTTTCCTATATTGATGGTAAACTGCCGTTCTGAAGAGATGTTAACGGGAAATTCTAGCTTTTTAGAAACATTTACGCAATTTATTTGGTATAAAACGGAAAAGCTATGATCTCACTTTTTCCGTATTCATACGACGAAAAATTTTCTGTAATAGAAGCAGTTCGGGGGAGTACTTTGAGGTTTGATTAACTTTTAAATATATTCGTCTACCAGAGAACTTGATTTTGAGTTCTGTAGGGTGATGGGGCATTGTGGCTAGGATATTCTATGAAATTTTGGTTACTGTGGTACAGGATATCTTTTCCAGTCTCCCTCCAGGTTGTACACCAAATATTGTATATTGTGTTACCGTAAGGAACCGGATACTTAAATCATTTTACAGAAAATTAATCAGTCTGTGGACTCTTGAGACAAAAACTATTCTAGCCATCAAGAGTAAATTTTAGATTTCGGAGCTCTCTGAAATAATACTATGAAGCAGTAAATTTCACCTTTTGTTAAAGATAGCAAAGTCGTTGTCAGCTTAGAAAGGTCTCAAATGCTTCAAAAAATCAGGATGTAAAAGTACATAATTTGTAATAAGTCCTACTACAGAAAAAATAATATTTCAAACGTATTCAGAAATATAATACGCTTTATAACGTACAAGTTTGCCAACGTTGAGCATCGAATCCGGGTCCACACACTCCGCAGTAAGACGCTCACCCAGCTGAGCTAGACGGACATATGTCTCACTGTTATCTGCCTTTATCTCATGTGCGTCCTGCGTTGCAGGCACGTCACAGCTTCAACAGAATATATAACGTGACAAATCTACCCGCCGTCCCGGTGGCGCAGTAGTCTAAGCGATGGCTTCTGATCATTCGTCCGAAAGGGGTCAGGGTTCGAATCCCGGTGAGGCATGGATATTCTGTTTGTCTTACGGCACTGGCCTCCTCCCTTCCCTGGAACCAGTAACCCTAAATTAGGGACGGGCGACTGCTTATAGCCCATTGAGTTGCTCACGGTGGTCGTTGAACCTCCAATGAAAAAATAAATCTACCCAAATTAATAACAAAAACATTTCAGCTTCGAGCAATTACAGACGGTAAGCATACCGTCACTCTGGCACGGGTATTTCTGGCTCAATGGGAGCATTCACGCCTTCCGTTCCGAGGTTGCAGGTTCAAATCTCACCAGAGACGGAAGGAAAGAATTCCTTTACCTAGTCCAGGAAGTAGAAACTCTGGCGTAAGCGTTATGAAAGTGTCAAAATCTCGGATTTTGCAAACTTTCTGTATAAATACGAAAACACCTGAAACCGATTTTTCTGAAATAAACGGAATTGCTAACTCCGGAAATTCTTTCAAAATAGTGAAGTTAGAAGAAACAGAAACTTCTACAAGGGGAATTTCGTTAAAAGACGGACATGTACCGGTGACTTTTCTGCACATTAGTTTTAGGAATTTTCCATGACATCACTTATTCTTTTACAGTGTACAGTTTTCATTTCAATCAATTCAGTAATATTAATGGAAATTCCAAACACCCAAAAATGATTTCAGAATGAAACTTCATTAGTAAAGACAATACAACTAGCACGCAGATCATAAAAAGTTTAAAGGCAGATAATACAGCTTGTTAACGTAAGTCATACAATTTCTGAAAGGATCAATAACGTCGTAATAATTTACTAGCAAAAGAACTTGACGCTCATAACAATCTCATCACCTCTCGCCACTTGACACAGTGCTGATATTTATTTCTTGATTCGCTGAGAGTTGTTGCCAACGTGTAAAGATCTCGGATCATCACCAAAAGATTCACGTCCTTTATAAAACCGTGCATACCATTCGAAAAATTCTGCTGCGGGATAATGCCGTATATCCATAGGCTTCTTTTAGCATTCTGTAAGTTTCAGTAGCTGATTTACCAAGTTTTCAACAAAAATAGATGTTTACTCTCTGCTCTTCCATTGCTAAAATAAAATGGGACAAGAACGCTTGCTATGACTCCCTTAATGCCCGGGTGCCGCCTGTCGGTACCGGTATCAACTGGCTTCCAGCTGTTCGCTGATTGACCAAGGACTGCTGTTTTCTGGCATATACGTGATATTTTTATCCCACAATTTTTACGTCAGTTATGAGGTCTGTCCTGGAACCTATTATTGGACTTAGGTTGCAGAACGCTTGTAAGTAATCTCATTTTTGACGTCCCTTCTGAAGGGTGTATAACGAAGTAAATTTTCCGTCATTTTTGGTCTACGCCGGGATTCGAACCCGAGGCCGCTTATTCTGGAACAAGTCGCTCTACCAACTGAGCTACGCAGACGCTTTATTCTGATTCCTATCTGCCTTTATGACGTGTGCGTTCTACTGGCAGGTACGTCACATCAAAAGAGGGCCGGGGGCATGGCCCACGGGTCAGCCGTGACCATGAATCGTTGCAGGCAGTCATCCACTGTAGAACGTGCAATTGAGAACTCCCAGTCAATCTGCTGTGTGGAATGCAACATCACACATTTTTTTATTTTTCGAAGCGCTGGAGAAGGAATTCTCTGATTTTTCCTGTCTCGCGGTGTGGAAATAACATTACACCAATGCGAGATTTTGAACGGCCGGGTCATCCGGATAGTTCGGGCGCCATTATAACGAAGTAAATTTCTCCGTCATTTTTGGTCTACGCCGGGATTCGAACCCGAGGCCGCTTATTCCGGAACAAGTCGCTCTAGCAACTGAGCTACGCAGACGCTTTATTCTGATTCCTATCTGCCTTTATGTCGTGTGCGTCCTGCTGGCAGGTACGTCACAGGTGTTATGGAGAGATATTGGCAATAAATAAGTTCTCCCCTCAGAAACCTACGAAGACATTACTGATAGACTTTCTCTTCATTGAATAACTGCCATGAGGGGGAATTGAGGCTATTGGAAGGTACGAAAACTAGATAAATGAACATTTGTGGTGATAATCGAATGGTTTGGATGATATAAGTGTATTTCTGCAAGATCAGTATAAAGCCTATGAATTCTGAGATTGATTGGTAATTCTAGATGAACAATGGGAGCTATGCAAGAAAATTAAAATCAAAGTATTTTCCAGAAAAGAAGCTTCAGGCACAACTTCGAATGCCAACCTTCATCCAAAAGGACTTCATGCTCTGAGTTTAGAGGGACTGAAAGGGTATTGTCCATCATGAACTGTTGGATCTTAGCCATACGATCATTTTGCTTTTAGCTATTTCACAGAGTAAACGAGATTTCGAAGTCTAAGATTTCCAGTTTAAGGAATTGGAATGGTGTTGTCTTTCATCACGACAACACGGGACCACATGTGGATATATGTATAAAGCAACACAGCACAAATCAATAACCTTGGCTGGTAACATTTGCCTCACTTACCGTATTCACAGGCTTGGCGCTAACACATTTTCACTTATTCCAGTCACTGCAGATTTCTATGTTTGGTAAAACCATGAAACATGATAGTGATTCAAACCTTTTTTGACCCAAAGGAGCTAATTTCTTTGATAGGCGAATTATACAGCTAATCGAACAATAGCAAAAGGTCATCGCTAATCATTGATGGCATGTAATGAATAGAAATAAAACACTGTGTAAAAATAAAATCTTTGTTTACCCTGTATGCAAACGGTAAAAACGTTTACGCTTATCCAGTATTACAAAATATTTTATGTAAATATGCCGTAGAAGCACTAGAGAAAAGCAGAGTTAGACAAACAGAAAAACACTTTGGATATAAATATGAAATCACAATAACATTAAAAATGATGTTCAAAATCGACTTAAAAATTAAGGACCTCGCTACCAAAAGCAAGAGGCAAAGGGTGTCCACTCTGTATTAAACATACAGTAATTGAAAACAGTTCATTGTTTTTATAATACACCATGGAAAATGTATGCCAAATAAAAAAATAAAAGAAACATTAAGCCTTAGGATTAGTCAAAAAACAGCCAGCAAAAATGAGAGAAAAAGGAGAGAGGAAAATTAAACTGACAAGGAAAAATAATTCGGATAAATATGTTGAACAAAATTAAAATATTAACTTTTATTAAATTAAAATATAACGTTTCATAAATTATTCATACACCTGGAGACTGCTTGTTTATGAAGACATTTACCCAAGCAGAAAAAACTAATAATAATATTCATCCTTGATCGATAGCGGTGTGGTCAATAACCTAACTCATAAATCAATCATTTGATGGACTGCTGTTCCATGAACATGATGTGCGCTGCTACATCATTGCCTTTTGATAAAAACAGACGAAAAAATTGCTTCATGGTCAGGTGTAAACACACTTAAATGTTTTGAAATCTACGTCAAGTAAAAGTGATTAACAAAAAATGTATATATAAGGAAAAGAAAGAGTTCTTGGGTTTTTCCTTATTATGTATGCGGTTGGTGGAACTATACTATTTCTCTAACTGACTGCTTTCTCCTTCTGTGAATATGGCGAATTATTTTTATCCTTCTATTTAATTAAAATCAGATAACGTCTTTTTCCATAAAAACACTATATACAGAATAATATTTTTTCGTTTTAATGTTCCTTACTAAAATATAAAATGAATATTTAAAAACTCAACTTCGGAAGATAGACAATGGAACCCCAAGAAGAAAGCTTCAAAAATCGCATAAATGCAAACAAGGTATAAAATCAATTTCAACATGCTAATTTCAGATAATGCTAATATCTGAAATTAGCATGTGGAATTCAGACAAGTCTCCAGAAAGGGAAAAAAAGCACATAATTACAGATAATGCCAATTTATAGCGTAAGACACATAAATACTTTGTTTACTAATAAGCCTGTGTCTATTTTGACTTCGGTATTAATATCCTTATTCTAATTTCATTATAAAGATTATGTTAAAAATTCTGTGCGGGGTCTTGTTTTCAATATATGAAAAAGAAGCTAGGTAGTAAATCCGAACTTGATTTAATTTTATACTCAGTACTCCTGTTACACATCCTTCACATGGAAGCATCGCTCGTTCAAAGCTGCTTATCCACTAGTTGATTTAGCATTTGTGCAGATGTAAAGTATTATTCATCAATCTTTGCTTGTTTCGAATTTCTTGAAAGCAGAGAAATGAACTGTAGACGTTATTTAATAATCTTTTGTTGCATCATATGTTTAATGGGTGCAAACCTTACCCCTTAAAATTGCTGTTTGTATTTCTCAAATATGTACCATAACTGGTTACTTGTGAAAGAAGAATCAAAAAACCGTTTATTCTTGATAATTTGAAATTTGAAATTTAACATATAATCGCACAACCGAATAGAAAAAGCGATAGAAATTACAGTAAAATGTCGGGACTAGAGCCGAATGCAGTATGAAAGTGAAAAACGCATAACCGATGTTGCAGTGTACTTGGTATTCCTGATACAATTGACAAAAACTGGTACTTATTTTGGTTAAATAAATTAAAAAGTTTAAGTAATCAGGAAAATCAGAAAAATAATTACAGAGAAGTTTAAGTAATCAGGAAAAGCAGAGTAGACTTACAAAGAAGTTTAAGTAATCAGAAAAAACAGAAATAAAGTAAGAAGAAGTTTAAGTAATCAGAAAAAACAGAAATAAAGTAAGAAGTTTAAGTAATGAGAAAAAGCAGAAAGGAATTAAAAAGAAAGTTTAAGCAATCAATAAAAGCATAAAGGAATTAAAAAGAAGTTCAAGCAGTCAGGAAAAACAGAAAAGACTTAAAAAAGAAGTTATGTAATCAGGTAAAGAAGAAAATGAGGTTTAGTTTGTAGGTAAGAGTCTCTGAAATTCTTACATGAAACATTGAGGGTCCATCCATCTTCGACCGACTTTCCAGGTAGACTCGGATTTTCTGCCCTGCATCCCAGGTATTTTCCGTTATCTTCATTGGTGGGGTACAGGTTGAGGACACTTGTTGTTTGGTTGCTGTTGGGTGATATGCTTTCAGTGGTGTTGGCCAGTTGGGTGGTTCCTAACCACCAGGTGATCCGAGCGGGCGGACGGGATCCACTTGCGATGCACTCGAGTTCTGCACGTTTACCCGCCGACAAATTTCTCCTCGAAGACACAATTCTGGCATCCACAGGTTTCACTTGACAATAAATCCAAAGAATTGTATTTTAGCAGAGTTATATGCATTTACATTTAAGTACTTGAAGAATCAAATGTAAATATGAAACCAGTTCATATATGTATAATGTCAGAGACAAACATCTATTTTTCGCTAAGATTAAAATTCATTAATGAAACATAAAACTAAATAAAAATTACATACTCTAGTATAATGTTATTTATTACATTGGAACTGATTAGCTGCTTTTGCTTCGAAATAGTTTTCTTGCAACACCCTAAAGTTTAGAGCTTCCCACTTACTGCAACACATAAAAAGCCTAGCTAAACTTAATACCTGTGTCCGTAAAGCTTATTATATTTGATTTTCGTGAAACCCGGATGGTTGACTTTCCGTTGAAGCTGAAAAGTACTTCACCAGACATGAAATCACTTCAGTAAACGGGCAAGGTCAGAAATTAATAAAATGACTTATATTTTAATTTCACCATTATTATTTGCTATGGCACGTTATCCAAATCACACGCACTTTATCAAGCTTCGAATCACAATCACCTCATACGTGGTTTAATCAACATTCAGTTATACACTATCTACCAACAAGTAATTGGACACCTGTGGTAGCAAAGGAACACGAAGTTTATTCACCTTCAATAGTTGGTGGAGCCTCCACGAGCGGCGATTACAGCTGCGACCGTCCGGGGCATACTCTCAACCAAGCATTGTACGACGGCTAGCGGTATTTTCTTCCACTCGGCTTGGAGAAGACAGGTCAGTTCCTTCACTTATTTCGGACGGTGGAGGCACCCCTTAAGTCGACTCTCCAACTCGTCCCAGAGGTGCTCGATAGGGTTAAGGTCAGGGCTCTACGCAGGCCAGTCTATTCGATTAACCCCATTGTCACCATACCAAGCCATGGTGGACCTCGCAACATGACAGGTGGCATTGTCAACCTGAAAGTAACATGGGTTCACCCCGTAAAACTGCCACAACGTAAAGCGCATGGTCATCCAAAATGGTGCAGTAGGTCTCGGCGTTGAGTCTACCAGGATTTGCGACCAAGGGTCCCGTGCCATACCAGGAGAAATACCCCCATAGCATAATTCCACCGCCGCCGAACTTCACATTTGGCACAATACATTCCGGCAAGAGGCGTTCTCCAGGTAGACGCCAAACCCAGACCCTGCCATCCGAAAGGTAGAGGGTGAATCTTGATTCGTCGCTCCAGAAAACCTGTTTCCACAGTTCAACGGCACACTGTCGACGTTCTTTGCACCACGTCAGCCGAGCAGTGCTATTGGACTTGATAATCAATGGCTTGTGGGCGGCAGCACGTCCATGATAACGGAGCAGATGGGCTTCCTTACGGATGGTATTTATCGAAAAAACACTCCCGGATCCCTGTTGAAATTCCTCGCGGATGTGGCCCACCGATTTGGTGCGGTTCTTCCGAATTTCTCTGGCCAGCACCAGTCAGTCTCTAACTCCCAGTTTTGTGGGTCTGCCGGGTCGGGGCACATTCCGACAGTCACCTCTCATCTTCCACTTGCCAATCACCTAGGCCACTGTCGATTTTGGGTACTTCAACTTGCTGGATATGCCACGTATGGATCGGCCATTCCTGTGATACCAGACGATTACACCTTTCTCGAAATTAGAGAGCTCCAAACTGCGTGGCATCTTGCATGCGACTGGTTGCGTTGATGTTTCCCACACGATATTTAACGGCGGCGGCCGTGACATGTATCAGGACCGCAGATATCGTCGATTGCAGGGGTGTCCAATTACTTGTTAGTAGATAGTGTATCTTCTCTACGTTGAACATACTTGAAAGCTGCACCGGTGGCACAGTGGTCTAAGCGATGGCCTCTGATCATTCGTCCGAAAAGTTCCAGGTTCGAATCCCGGTGAGGCATGGATGTTGTGTTTGCCTTATGGCACTGGCTCTTTCCCTTCCCTGGAACCATTTACCTTAAATTAAGGACGGACGACTGCTTATAGCCCAATAAGTTGCTCATGGTGGTCGTTAGACCTCCAATCAAAGAAATAAAAACATGATTGAGCTTACAAAAACCTTCGCTCATCAATTAGTTTGAGAAAACACAGATTATTGCTTTCAAATAATCAAATCAACCTTGTTCTCGAACATTAGAATAAACAATACTTGACAATCGCGTACATAAAAGAATCTGTAACAGCAGGAAAAATAGTGCTTTTGAAAATTTTACACACAAGCTATTATCTCTCGAGTCTAACTGCATAATTTTCACTTTGACGTACTGTCAGATTCTTTCAAGTACAAATTCATCGAGAGAACATTTGTGGCGTCGATTCAGAAAACCCTTCACGAGAATAAACAAAATTTAAATAAGAATACAGGAACTCAAAAGGAAGGATGACTTTGAGGTATACCTCACAGTTGCTAAAAAAATTAATAAGTTTTCCTACGAGTAGGGCCACCATGGTTTTGCGAATGACGGCATATATGTGACAAAGCACGGATTCAGTGCGATAGTTGATTTCGTTTTGGCCCAAAAGTTCCTGCAGCAAAATATCGCGCAGCTAAGCCAGTTCAAACGGAAAAGAAGATATTAACGCCAATCAATTCTTTCCAGAATATCCCACTCATCTTCGATTGCACTGAGATGATGAAAATCTTATTTGAGCTCAACAAATTGTTCTTGAAAGATTCTGCAACGATGAGCTCTTTGGTCGTGATCCACAAAGGTGTCATAATATGCAGGGAAAAATCAGCACTTGGTCCTCTACAACGCTCAAGTATTTCCTGGATGTCATTACGTCTAATAAGCTCTTGGTCCTCTCCAACACTCAAGTAAGCACTTGGTCGTCTACAACACTCAAGTAGGCACTTGGTCCTCTACAACACTCAAGTGAGCACTTGGTCCTCTACAACACTCAAGTAACCACTTGGTCCTCTACAACACTCAAGTATATCCTGGATTTCGTCTTACGTCCCACAGGCAACAGCGTACCCAGTCCGTGTAAGCAGAAAATCTCTCCATAACAAGGGTCTAAAACCAGATGATTGAAATTCATTAACGAAGGTAAGAGCCTCATATTAATCTCATACTGTATAAAACATACTAAATGTTTTATTTTCTACAGACGCTTGGCTTATATTCACAAGGCATACAGGACCCATCGCTTAATGAGGTTCTTGCCAAACGCTCTACCAACCATCAGAGGAAAACAATGAATAACACGATTCTTCTTACCAGATCACTCTCTTCCATTCCTCTACTAAACATTCTTCGCGTTTTGGACACAACTGTAAGTTGATCTTTCTGTTTTACGTTAAGGCAAATTGTTTCCAAACGGACAGGAGACTTCCAAGATCAATTTGTTTTTTTTTTTTTTACTCCTAATTCATGGTTCTGGTTGAAATGGGGTGCTCATGACCCTAGATGAATTCAGCCGTCATTTGCAGCACACTGGAAAAACTGCACTTGTGTACAACCCTCCTCATGCCACGAAGGCCTCATTGTTTAAATCTAGTTTTTCAATAACATCTAATGTCCTTTGGAATTAGAAAATCTGCCACGCTTCCAGTAGCTGAACACGATTGAAATGGTTGCTTTTTGAGGAATCAGCAATTTTTTAGACGTCTTCGACTTAAACTGGAGAAGGAACGCTCCCACCTCGACTTTTTATCAGCCTGCAAAACTTTGGGCCTAATCCCAAAGTTTCTCAACTTCAAATCAATAGTTAAAGGATCCTGGTTTGACAATAAAAAGGACAAATTTCTTCGTCAGACCCTGTCACGTATAGTGAACTTAAAAAGAAAGGACGTTATGTCACTGGAGACCAAGAGTTACTCCCTCTACATGAAATTGCACGGATTGTGCGACCCGATCACCTTCAACATCTTGACCCTCCGTGTAGATATGTTAGTTGATAAAATTAAACGTTCCTTATCCTCCACGCATAACAAAAAGCTGGATTACTTGAGATCTTCCCAGACTCCAAAGGCTAAAGATTTCACAATTCCATTCATCAATATTTCCAACCGGACGCTTTCCGAAGATAAAACAAAAGTTTTGGAGCTTGGACCAAAATTCTGCTTCCGAACCAGGTCGAATCCAAAAAGCGTCGTTTCCGAATTTGAAAGTGTAATATCGCGAGTTCCAAACGACTCAAAAGATGAACTACGCCAGCTCTGTTCTTCTAAATTACGATCTTGGTATAATCCTACTAAAACACCTAATACATTTATAATTCCGAGGCCAGTTTCGATCCTTAGAAATGATCCGTCCATAATATTGACTCTAACGGACAAATCTGGCCAGATAGCGATTATGGACGCAGAAGACTACAATACGAAAATTGAAGATTTTATCACTGACTCTGGTTCTATAGCCCTTCAAAGGAACCCTCTAAATTCTTGGATTGCGCAGGTGCAAAGAGCAGCCCGGTTACCCGCTATTCCAGACGATCTTAGGAAAGCCGCCAGATTACCACTAGGACCTCAGATCCCAAAGCTTTTCGGAAGACTTAAGCACCATAAGCCAGGAAACCCACTGAGACCCATCGTATCCAGGAAGTCTGCACCAACGTACCATTTAGAGAAAGCACTTTCCAAATTCCTACGTAGTTTTCTTCCTGAATCGGACTTAGTAATAAATTCCACTCTGGATTTTATAACGAAAGTCAAGAAACTCACTGTCCTGCCAAGCGACATTATCGGCAGCTTCGACTTGGTTTCCCTTTACCCCTCAATCCCCGTTCCAGAAGCCATCAGAACATTAAAGGATGCCATATCTAATTCAACATTTCATACGCAGGAGGCATGCCTCAGCATCTTCAAATTAATAGACTTGGTCTCCAATACTAGCTTCTACAGTTTCCAACGACAAGTATATAAACAGAATAATGGCGCTCCGATGGGATCCTCACTTTCACCCATCCTTGCAGAAGCAATACTTCGCCCAATTGAGCGGAATATATTCTCCAGCATTACCCCACGGCCTACCACTTGGCTGCGTTATGCTGACGACGTATTTTTTGTATGGCCCCACGGAAAAGAGACTCTTCCAATTTTCCTTGATAAAATCAATCATATACATCCTACGATCAATTTCACGATGGAGCTAGAAAACAACAACGCTTTACCTTATCTGGATGTTTTATTGAGGAAATCGTCTGACAACCGCCTCGGCACACAAGTCTACTATAAACCCACGTCCGTCCCCAACCTGATGCTCCGTAGCTCTTTCTGTCCCGCAGAATACAAAGCAGCTATCTTCCGTTCTCGAATTCAAAGAGCCTTCGCCGTTTCTTCTGATACCCATTCTAGACAACACGAAATTGAAAGCGTCATCAAGCTAGCCACTGCTGCAGGATATTCATTGAATCAGATACGTAGCTTTATCCAAAAAGCCAGAGCCAAACATTCCGGTCTTCCTGCGCCGCAGCTACGTTATATAGGCTCAATTCCCTACATTCCAAGTGTGTCTTACAAACTCAAAAACGCCCTCAAGAAGATGAACTACGGCGTCGGCATAAGGTCCCCTGCATCTTTACATACTATACTAAAGAGAAATAGTGAAAAACCACCTCTCTCCTGCGAAACAGGCGTTTATGCGATCCCCCTACAGTATCCGAACGGCTCTAAACGATACTACATTGGAATGACCAAGCGTTCGTTTGGAATCAGAGTCAACGAACATAAAAGGGACACAAAATACGGTAAAGTAACCACGGCACTATCCAGAGAAGTAAAATTCAAGTCAGCTACTCCCATGTGGGATGATATAAAGAAATTAGCTAGCTACTCTACCCCTAAATGTACAGCCATTCGGGAAACCTTGGAGATCATTACCAACAGCGATGCTTGCAATGATTGTGTCTCGCTCAAGTTGCCACGAATTTGGAACCAATTCTTCAAGTAACGCCTTTCCTCTACCAGGATCCCGCGTGCAACCAACGTGATGCCTCGTATCTTTAAATGAATATAACGTCGCATCTATTTATTGTCAAGTTTCCGCGTTCAAATTGTTAAGCGTTCTATTTTTCAGTTTGCAGTTTCTGTCTAACTTCCTTGAAAAAGCCATCTGGTTGATGTGCGAAAGCTTGGAAACGCTTATGTGTTTATTTTATACGCCAATAAATCGGATCACTAGTACAGCGTTACTATTTACTAATTTTTTGGAGTTTGTTTATAGTAGATCCGCAGAGCTTGAGCCTTATGATTTAACCTTTTCCTAATTCCTGAAGACCCTGCTTTTTCCCATGTTTACATAAGTTACTGAAGCCAAATAATCTGTATGATTTTTATGAAGGGCAAGACAAAACGTAATCAGTAACTGTGATTGTCACATATGTATATATTGGCGTTTATTGTCTGTTACTGTCTAATCGGGAATGTTAACCTCATTTTGGCCTGTGTGTGATTACATCAGATATTACATCAGATATTCATCAGATATTACATCAGATATTCATCAGATTACCATTGCCTTATATTCAGAAATTAAGATAAATAATTTAGGTTGTTTTAACGTGTTGCTATTGTGTGTTTCTGGCATATTGCATGAACCCTAAAATGTTTTATTATCTGTTTATTTTTCTTGTTATTTTGATTAAAAATGCAATAGTAATTTATCATCTGCTATGAATTTTTACTGAGAAAATTTATTAGGATTGGGATCGTGCTTTTCTTCTTGATAAAAAACAATTTCAGAAAAGAAACAATTCATTTAGAAATATCGTCATTACATGTACAATTTCCTTCCTAACAGAAAGTTGCTAAGGAAATAATTTAGGAATACATTATACGAGTTTTTAGAGTATTCTGGTGCATTTTCACTAACACAGATTCTATGTATCACCTCTTATTCTAGATTCTATGTATCACAGATTCTATGTATCACCTCTATCATCTTTGTCTTTTGCACCTATCGATCTATTTTTTATGATTTGTTTATAGTTGCATAAAATCGAATGCTTAAAAGTTTTCCGAGTAGTGGTGAAAACCGAACGATATGGTTTGAAAAATGAAAAAATAATTATTAATTTTCCAGAAGAAATCCTTGCGTTATTCTAGGAGTAAAACCTTCCAGTTTTGTCGGAACTTGCACTAAACTCATGTGGAGGCTTAGATAAAAAATATAAGAAGTACCAGACCTAATATTTTGGCGTGCGAGTTGCGGCTATAGAATTTTTGTTGTGTGAGTTTCGGCTATAGAAACTATAGAATAAAGCGCTTAAATCACCGTAGAAATTAACAGTTTAAGGTTTAACTTCAACGTCAACTTCAGTGTCACTTCGCTTAAACTAAATGTAATGAACACTTATTATTATAATTTGTTCGTTAATTTTTCGTAGTAGTTAAAATCTTAATTAAACATTGATATATCTCTAATTAGACGCTTTGAAATAAACAGTCCAGGATAAGTGATGAAACAGTACTTATGTTATCTAGATGAAAGTATCGTGCATAGTACATATGCTTAGAGTAGATATCAAGCCGTCTTTTTACACTATGATCACTAGTATTGAACACTCTGTACTCAATTATAACAAAGCATAGTGTAATGCTTTTATACTAAGGGCAGATATGTATCGTACTAGATCTTTCGAAAATGCAGGGCATTTCATCATCAGGTACATCTTACATCAAAGACAAGATATACCTGATGGCATTTTATCATCAGATGTACCTGATGATGAAATGCCCTGCATTTTCGAAATATCTAGAAACGATAAATATTTGCACTTAGTATAAAATTATTAAACTATGCTTTGCTATAATTGATTACAGAGTGTTCAATCCTTGTGACCATCGTGTAAAAAGACGGCTTGCTATCTACACTAATCAGTACTTATGTTTCCAAAGTCCACTTCGTTATATGTATATCTCCCAACACGTAAAGTATTCTTCACATGAATACGTCGCTTGTAACATCACGGCGAAACACACCTAAACCTATAGCTTCGTAACAATTTAGGTATAACAACTATCGCTCTCCGTCATCAAACATAACAGAATCTTACATTACATATCATTCTGCTGTCATAGCATATATCTCATAACATCAGCTCTCAGTTTCTTATCATAGTATTCTGAGTCTCCTCTAAACTCTGAATACAGCTTTAACTGAATTATTATCGGACTTCATTTTATTTAGCTTTTTTTTTGCACTTTGACTCACTGACAGAATGCCAGATCTGAAGAGCTCCTCGGGAGACATTCTGTGGCGATAAGATAGAAAATATTTAACAAGGAGAAACCAAATTTATATGGAAACACAATAAGAACCTTAATTTCCAGTTATACTTCACAGGCCATGTAAACGTATTACTTAGTTATTTACATGTCAGAATATATGACTATCTGTGAACAAGATTAAAATCGCGAAAGTTCTTGTAGAAAATTCTCGAAATGAATTCAGTAATATTGGCAAGTAATGCAAAATGGTACGATGTATGTTATTTTAAACTTGTCTTCTTCAGTAAACACCAGCATAAATCTGGAATTTTATTAAATCTGGAATTTTATTGGCGATGTCCCATACGAAGTAGCACTGTGAGCGCTCTTTCTGCCCTTCAGGGGAGGCCAGGATCAAGACAAAATTTTGCATCTTCCCTGCTCATGCATGACACGATCGTCTATACGTCGAAACAGGGAAGGACTCGCTAACGTTTCTCAGGGATGACATTCAACTCAAAATAGCTCCACTTCAATTCTAAATATCACACAACGAGACACAGGAGGGATTTTCACAAAACTTGACTTTATAATATGTGTGGTCTGTCACTGAGTAATCAAAATGAAACTACTGAAATTAACAGGAAACTTGTTGTGAATAAATGTAGTCTAAAAAAAGCATTGCAAAGGAAGTGTAAAGATGTTAAGAAAATGTTTGAAAAAAGTCTGATAATTTGGTTGAAGGAACTTAGGATTTGTAAGATTCTACCTTCTCCGCGAAAGGCAAATTTAAACACAATACGACAAATTGAAAACATGTTACGTGCCAAAATGTCTTTTGGAAATGTTTGAGCTTAGTGCATCGATCGACAAAAAGCCAAGGATCTTATCCTTAACCAAACATTATTTCTTGTAGAAATATTTTTAATCGCATGGTTTTGTATAATTGGGAAAACTGTTTTATGTCAAGATTGTTTTTTAATGATTTCCAAATCAAATTGTTATTCTCTACTTTTGGAACAACATTATTTACTTCGTCAGTGCAACATGAAAGTAATTATACTCATATTCTTTCGTTTAAGTGAAAAGAATAAAACAAAGTGCTGATTTATAAAGCGACGGCAACAGAATTGAAACGCAGAAACAAAAATTTAATTTAGTTCATGACTGTTTCTATTTATTATTTTTTTCAGAAAGCGTAGTTGAATTCATCCACAAAAAAAAAGGAATTTCGTATAATTAGAATTTGAAACATTTTTTACACCTGCTTGGCATTCATAAAATGTATGACGGTAAAAATGACTTAAGTGTTAAATTTCATCAAAAGACAGGGCAAGAAAATAAGAATATTTGAATGGTGCAAAATGCTGCAGTTATGTAATGTTAATTATTCGAAGTAATTACAGTTAAGGTTCAGCTTGACAGATGTGGCAATCGCTACAGTCACGTTGTTGTTATTAGCGTTGCAGGTAAGGACAGTGTTGAGGTCCGATCTCTGCAGATCTCTTAAAAGCAAATCATTTCTCACCACGCCGTCGGGCAATACGTGAAAGATGTCGTCTAGAAGCGTCGTAGCTCTCCACCATGTCACGGCTGGAGGTGGTATACCTACAGGAAGAAAATACTGAAATCAATGACGCAACAAGACCAATAATTAATTAAAATTTACTTGCCTTATCAAGAGATGCAAATTCATAAATACGAGGTAAATAACTTTATATTTTGCATTTACATATTATACAGTTTTAATGTTTAAATGATTGTAGATATTGTTATTTGCTTGTGCTACAACTAAAACACTAAATACTTCAATGTAAGGCTCATTCTTCTTACTGAAATGCTCCGTTAAGTTTAAGTCGCGCTCTGGATAGCTTAAATGTACAACAGAGAACTAAATCAGCACCAAAAGGAGATAGTAAAAGTATACTTACAAGGTCAAATACAATATATTTGTGCTTGATTATGCACTCATCAGTCCGCACATCACAGAATATGATTCCAAATCGTAATCAATCAATGGTTGATTCAATAGCTAAATAAGAAAATACTCGGGACACAAAATAGTAGCCAAGTCTCATTAACTTGACAACAATTTGAGTCTTTAATATTGAAGAAGCATAACAATTAACGTAAACGATTTAACCAAACTAATCGTACAACATCAAACTCTAATCCTACAACATCTATTTTCACCAATCGCTCCATAACAAATATTTCTGAGCTCTCTTAACCTCTCTCGCTACCGTCGATACAACTGTAAACAGCGTTCTTATCACTCTTATTTACAAACGTCATTCATTTTCAACCTATTGTCAGGTTACTAAAACAATATTCACCGAGATAGAGAGAAAATGTAACGTTAAGATTAGAAAATGCGTAACGAGGAAGATTCAAAATTTACATACGTTTACAGGAATCCGAAATAAGAAAGTTAAATTAGACCATACGTTACAATATTATATAGTTTAAATGACATTACTTGTTTTTAAGTGATCAATATATGTGTAATTACAAAGAATTTTTTTTACATTTTAAAATTGTTTTTACAATCTTTACAATTTGTGTATATCTTTGCATTTCTTTTTATATCTTTACCTTTTTTTGTATAACTTTACGAGATGAATATTTCTTTTCCCCTTAAATTATAAGGCAGATACATTTTACGTTTTATAGCTTTCTGTTCAAGAAAGCCCAGAAAAACTGTGGCTTCAATTATTTTCAACAACCCGTAAGTCCAACTCTATGAGAATTTATCAGTACAGCACTTTCGGATTATACAATTGATTTAGACTGTTTGTGTTTGACAGTATTTCAAAAAACTGTTTTACGTCCAACGTTTGATCTCTGTTCCTTGATATGATACTTTTTATGGCTGAGCGCAGATGTAAACGTTTGTGCTAAAGATAATCGAAAACAAACTCCATTTGTAGTCGTTACAAGAATTTTCCTATATATCCCGCAAAAGTATGGGACATTCACGAGGGTTTCGAGTGTCAAACATTTTCCAATATGCCTGTGTAAGTGTAGATCTTAAAATAAATAGCCGTTTCCTCAATTTAGGATTTCAAGAAAAAGTTTTTTAAATAATTTCGTACAATATTTGACTACAAATTTCACGTTATTTACGGAAACTCGGGCAACACAGGGTCAGCGGTGAAGAGTGTTAGTATGCAGTATTACTACAAGAAACATTATTAAGTAAATAATGAAATTTATTCAAATACCGAACGGTAAAAGACAATGCACGTTACGATGAAATAGCTCAATCTGTATTGGATGTGAAAAAATACCGAGCGCCGGCCAGCCTCGTTAAGTAGAACATAGCGCTTCTATTGACAAGACCAAGGGGTCACCATTTCTGAGTTTGGTGTCAAAACACTGCTAGGCTCTGTGAGCTGCGCCTACACACAAAGCAGGAAAAAAGAGCGGCTGTAATCCACATTGCATACCCTGGATGTTACCAGTCGAGAGTTTGGTTACATGGCATTTTCTTAAGTAGTGAATAATTTTTCTTCTTTCATTTCAGTGTTTTTCTCGTATATGTTTTACGCGGACTATAACTACCTCATGCGGACAATTACTTGGTTTTATTATCATTTTGGGGATTATGTTTATTTTTCCTATCTTCAAGCTGTGTTTCACGCAATCAGAATGAACAACAGAGATATATCTATGTCACACACTTCGAATATGTGTGTCGTGACTGAAGTGCCCGTGTGGACACGAGTTTGATGAATTAACAGTTTTCAACCTAAAAGTAAGGTGAATAAAAATACATAATTCAAAACACCGCAGACCTACTTCTCCGTTAAAGGCATTTAGAAAAAAAATGTAAAAAAAAATCTAAAAATATAGTCCACTACTTTTAACATTGTTCTGATTATTCGCGGATGTGTGTCTAAAGAAAACGACGGACAAATTTATTGCAAGTCCTATGTTTTATTTACTCCAAAAATATACGCTTGGATTAAAAAATGGGTGTACAATTTTTACAATTTCAAAATGCTACATCCTTGTCATAAAATACTTTTGGAGTTGATAACTCCATAGCTCATTTGATTCACTTGGAAAAAGATGAAATAAAATTTTGTTTGAGCTCAGAATTTAAGGAAAACATTGAGAATAGGGATTTTTGCTTGAAAACAAAGAAACAAAACAAAGAAAAAGCAAAAAACCAGCAAGAGAAGCAACATGAAAAAATACTAGACTATCAGATTTAGTGATTTTAGGAAATTGAAAAAAAGGAAAGTAGCTCAACAACTGAGTATCTTTTGATAGGCAATTTATAATTATGCGCAAACTCATATACTGGCCATTGCACGATTCTGATAACACTGTTGAAAAACTCCCCTCCCCCACTGCATATAATGCATCTTACAAAAGATGGAGAAGAATCCTAAATTTCACCACATTGTTATAGATATTCTGCTACAAATGAGTGTTCCAAATTTCATCAAAAGAAATATTTGAGTAATAATTATGGGGAGGTTTATACACTAAATGGCCACTTTATTATGACAACCTGACAGATTTAAGCAAATGAGCTATGACTGCACGCTGTTGCCGCCAGAGGGCGAGGCTAGTATAAAAAAGGAAAGCTTAGCGCTTGCGAATGTAGTAGAAGTGATTTTTGGGTGACGAGGTGGGTAAAAAATGCGATTTGTCGGACTTTCAACGTGGGATGATTGTATAAGCTCGGAGTCATGGAGCGAGTATCACCGAAACCGCCGCATTCGTGAAATGTTCCAGAGCAGCTGTTGTTAAAGTGTTTAAAGACTGGACTGTCAGCCAAAAAATTGGGTCTCTACGTGTAACGTGTGGTCGTCATCGACTAGTGACTACTCGGGCGGAAAAGAATGTCCAGACTGGTAACAGACAAGAGAAGGGTAACAGTGCAGCAAATTACTGACCACCTTAATCAATGATCCCCTCAAATGATCTCTGAATGCACTGTTCGACGTACACTGCATCGGATGGGATATGGCAGTCGAGGCCTGTTCCAACACCTTTGCTGTCTGCAGTTAACAAGAGAAAAGTCTCCAGTTCGCACAGGAGCACAAGTATTGTACAGGCGATAATTCGAAACAAATTATGTGGTCCGATGAATCACGTTTTCAGTTGCACCATGCCGATGGCCGAGTGAGAATTTGGCGGAAACAACACGAAAGCATGGACCCCCAAAGGCATTACTACAATTATTCAAGCTGGTGGCGACAACATTATGGTTTGGGGAATGTTTTCCTGGCATGCTTTGGTCCATTTAATTAGTGTTGATCAACGTCTGACCGGCATATCATATCTAAACATCGTTGCGGACCAAGTGCATGCTGTCATGTGGATGGTTTATCCAAATGGCGATGGCTACTTTCAACAAGATAACGTTCTGCCATAGTGTTCATATTGTACAGGATTGGTTTCAGGAACATGCCGGTGAGTTTACTTTGCTTAGGTGGCCCACACAATCTCCAGATCTCAACCCCATTGAGAATTTGTGGGATGAAGTTGAACGAGCCATCGGACAGCTGGATCCACAACCCTGCAATCTCACACTTCTGGAAAGTGCTATTCATCAAGCATGGTCTCAGATTCCACTAACCACCTATCAACGTCTCGTGGAGTCCATGCCACGAAGAATTGACGCAGTATTAAAGGCAAAAGGTGGCCCAACGAAGTACTGAGCTGGTGTTCATAATAAAGTGGCCACTTAGTGTAATGTAACGCTGTCGCGCCGGTGGCCCCGTGGTCTAAGCACTGGCTTCTGACAATTCGTCTGAGATGGTTCCGGGTTCAATTCCCGGTGAGGAATAGATGTGTTTGACTTACGGCCCTGGCTTTCTCCCTTCCCTGGATCCACTGGCCCTAAATTAGGGACGAGCGACTGTTTACAGTCCATCGAGTTGCTCACGGTGGTCGTTTAACCTCCAAACAAGAAAAATGTAATGCACGATATTTTCACTGGATGACACTTGATTTGAATAGCGAACTTTTCAAGCTGTAAGAAAGTACTTGTTACAGAGATCTATATGAGAAGACAAGTTAATAAATACGTCACAAAGGGAAACTAAACATTTTCTTTGTCCCATCCAGGGACGAAAAGAGAAAGCTCTTTTTCGATTTCCTTGACGTGTGTTTTTTATCTAATATTATTTAGCACTTCCATTAAAATCCAAACGAAAAGAGGACAATTCCTAGATCGTGAAATTAACACTCTGCATGCGACGCGAAGATTTATCTAAAAAATATTATTTCTGATATTAATTAGATACAGTTCAACATATGTACAAGTATCAAGAAATAAAAATATTCAAGAACAGTTCCGCAAGGTAAGATTCTTCTCTCTTCTGGCACCACAACTTGAAGTACTTAACAGGTGAAACAGGTTGGTATGAAAACCTCTCTCATGCTCTAACAGGAGTCTAGCGTATCTTTGTTTACACGAGAAGAAAGATCATAAATAACCGAATTTGAACTTACGTTTTTTCATTGTCCTTGCCAAAATCCATGTTTGTGAACTTGAATTTGCAGACACAAACAGATAAGTTAAGTGAAGAACTATTAGCAATTTAACCAATGTAAATATAGTAACGAACGCTTCGGTTACCACAAATAACCCGGCTTCGAAGAAATCACAACTTTTTTATAAAACAGCACCAAGTCTCAAACTCGATAGTTGAATTACGCATGCACACCTCCTGCTTAAGCAATTACGGTTTATCTACGTCTTACTCACATCACTGCATGCCAGGGATTTCCGGAAAAGTAAGCATTAGGAGGTATGACGAAAATTAAGAAAACGTAACGAAAAGTAATACAGGGTGTGCCAAAAGTCCTTGACACATTTTAAAAATGTATTAAAAAGATTATTCGAGATAGAAGAGAGAAAGATAAACAAGTTAGTAAAATCATGCAAATGCATTGATTATGATACGAATTCCAACATACCAGAAATCATTACTCAAGTTATGAGGGCTGTGGAATAAATCTCGCTTTTGTGTCCAGGCCTTTGACCCCATTCGATGATTTTTACGTACGTTATGGCGCATAACTGCAATCCAAAGAATCCCGCTTCTATGTCCTGATCTTTGACGCCACTTCTCCAATTTTCAATAGAGTTCGTCCCCAGGTGGTCCCCTAACACACACAAAAATTTCATCGAAATCAAACCATTTTTACGCAAGTTATGACGCATAACGCCAGTGGAATCGATCCCGCTCCTACAGTATATCCTGACCTTTGAAACCATTTTCAGCAGGTTTGGTCCCCAGGTGGTCCCCTACCACATACTAAAATTTCATCTAAATCGAACCATTTTTTCTTGAGTTATCGTGCGGACAGACTGAAGAACAGAGACAAACGCACAAAGCTGGAGCATATATGATTCTTCAACCTACGGTGGGAAAGCGTAAAAAAGACATTGGTGTTTGGCTTAATGAACGGAAGAAATACAAAAGTCGCTCTCTGTGTGGGCTAACGATAATAAAGACCGGTACGATGTAACTCTTTAAGATTGATCCACTCTGCAATGAACAGACTTCAGTGAGACAATATAGTTAAAACGGCAACATATACCTACAGGTTTTGTACCCATGGTTGATGATGATGATGATGATGATTCGGGATATGAACATAATTTTTGCAGATTTTGTTAACTTACTTAACACTCTTTCTTTCTGTTTCCCAAATAGGTCACTAGGTGGAGTTACTGATCCAGTCAAGAGATTAGTTGAAAAAATGTCTACTCGAACAGAGAAAGCGATATGTATTGGTTGGTTTTTCGTAACGAAATCTCTTACCGAAGTGCAAAGAAATGTTCATTCGAAATTTGGAAAATATCCTCCAAGTCGTGGAAGCATCTTAGCTCGGCACATGAAGTTTCTGGAAACTGGAAGTGTCTTTGACATGCCAAGATATGGAAGACCAAGCACGGCTGAAGGCGACATTGAAAGCATTCGGGAAGCCTTTTCACATAGCCCAATTAAATCTATACGAACTGCCGCAAAGGAATTGGCAATTCTTCGTGCAACAGTGCATCGAGTGTTACACCAAAAAACTCTGCCTATATGGCTACACAGTGAAGATATTTCAAGCTTTGTAGCCGGACGACAAGCTACGGCATTTAACTTTGCTGAGAACATGCTAAATCATGTAGAGGCAAATAATAGCTCCCTGCGAAACATTGCTTTTAGAGATGAAGCAACTTTTCATGATTCAGGTAAAGTCAACAACCACAATATCAGAATTTGGGGATCTGAGAATCCGCATCGCTTCATCGAACATGCCCGGGATAGTCCTAAAGTGAATGTGTGGTATGGCTTAATGGCTGATCGTGTGATCGGACCTTTCTTTCTTACAGAATCCACAGTCACTAAAGAAATTCGTTTGGGCACGATTCAAATTTTTGTTGTCCCTCAAATTTGCCATTTACATCCTAATATCATTTGGCAATAAGATGGTGCACCGCCACATAGGAGTACGGTTGTGCGAAACATTTTAAATAAGCAATTTCGAACCAGGTGGAACGGACAAGGTGGATCCCTGCCCTGGCCTCTGCGCTCTGCAAATATCACGCCTCTGGATTTCTTCTCGTGGGGATATGTGAAAGACAATTAATTCATCCAAAGATTTGTTATCCAAAGTGCAAAGATTTATTATCCATATTTATTATTCAAAGTCTCATCGAAAGATTTATTCATCCAAAGGGCAAAATGTTGACGAACTGAAAATTTGCGTAGTTCCTTCAATTGCATCGATTACAGAATTCACTATGGCACGTACATGGACAGAGATTGAATAATGGCTTGATGTACTTCGCGCAACGGAAGGTGCACATATTGAAGTTTATTAACTATACGGAAAAAAACTTTTTGACGTAAGTTTCCAAGTTCTGAAAGGACGTTTGTTCTTATCCCGAATGTTTTTTTTAATAAAATTTTAAAATATGTCAAGGACTTTTTGGACACCCTGTGTAATTTAAATAACAAATATAAAAAACAATATAAAATAAATTTAAACAATAAATATAAAATAAATTTAAACAATAAATATAAAATAAATTTAAATAACAAATATAAAAAACAATATAAAATAAATTTAAACAATAAATATAAAATAAATTTAAACAATAAATATAAAATAAATTTAAACAATAAATATAAAATAAATTTAAACAATAAATATAAAAAACAATATAAAATAAATTTAAACAATAAATATAAAATTAATATAAAATAAATTAAAATAACAAATATAAAAAATAATATAAAATAAATTTAAACAATAAATATATAACAATATATAAATATAATAATAAATATAAATGGAAAGTTAAGTTGGAGCAGATACGTTACACTTCTGTTTACATTTGTAACTTTTAACTCAACGATTTTTTTTCCTCTAAGAGAACTTGCAAATTCCCAATTCCTAACACAATTCATTGCTTAGTTGATTTTGGGCCCACGTATGCATGTTAAAACGCAATGAATCGCGCATATTTAATTCAGGTTTGATTTCAACTTAATTCCTGTCGGAAGAAAAATGTAGCCCTGTCTCCTAGCAACTCATAATGTGATTTGATAAAAAGGTATTATTTATCAAATGAAAAAATATAATTCTTCACCTGTTTTGTTACTTTCACCAAATTATTAAACTGTCAACTAATATCGATTTGCGGCAAAAATGTTTGTGCGTACTTGAGATTAAATTATTATGTTTACCCTCTCACAGTAATGTTGGAATGAAATGTATAAAGACAACGCACACTGATCTGAAAAACATCTGACGACCTCTGCTCTTTGTTGGTGCATTTCAATCAACGTCGAGCACAGAGAAACTCCTTTTCCATTATTATATTTCTTGGATGCTACGTATTACATTTCATGTAGTGCCGGCATTGGATACCTCGATAAACAACCAACGGGAAATGAAAGTGGTAGAGAAGATAAACAACGCATTTTTCCGTGATAGAAACGGTCGAATCTTGCACGATCGGCCATTTATCTTTGACAAAGATAAGGAAAACAAACTTTACAGTAACGGTAGAAATAAAGGAGAAGCTGGGCCGCAGCCACTCGTCAAAGAATTTACTTCGGAAGATGAAACTGCCAGGGCGATGTCTTATGAGATCCTCAGGCCCACATGACAGGTCCCAAGAGGGGAGACTCATCCGACGGTTTTGTATCTGACATGTCTTTGATTGGATTGTAAGACGACAATTAGTTCTTGACGTGAACTTATAGTGTTGTCCAACTTTACTTCTCTTGGTGAAATTGTCAGGTTACAGCTACATTTCTCTTGAGACAAAGTAATTATAGTTTATGCTTAAATAAATGTTTCAGCTCAGCGTGAGTGGATCAAGTCTAGGAAAAAAATAATAAAATGTTTGAGAAACTTTATTACTTAAATATTTCTTCTAGACCTTAACTCCCCTGTGAGATTTTTCTCAGAATTGCCTGGTTTTTAGATTTTAATCAGGATTTATTGTTCAAACTGACTTCATACCCGTTACCCTAAAAGTAAGCAATCACACATTTTAGGACACGCGTTTCTTCCAAAGCAGAGTAAAAGTATATATGGACTGTATGAAATGAACTTTTTGTTCAGTAAGTTTGATATTCTTCATTTTGCAGATACAACATGGAATACCTACGTCAAGTCCTTCTGGAGATCGCAATTTTCCGCTCAACATAAAAATTGTATCACCCAGAACGATTTAACGTAGAAACCCGCAAATCGCATGAAGCAATAGTTTGCTGGAGATATGGAAATGATCCAAGTTTCTCACAGATTGATGTTGCAGATGCCGCACTGAGTTATTATTAGACATGGCGGATATTCTAGCTTTCTTCATTGTGTAGATGTTTAGAGTGGAAAATATCCTGAGTGTGTCGTGGGTAAGCCAACGGGACAACTATCTTTAACTGACTGACATAAGATGGGAAACTGTCGTCGCTGGGCGAGAACTGGGTCTCAGATTAAAAACAATTTAGTCCCAAGTGGGGCGTGATGTCTGTACAGTGCAACATCCAGTATTCCGCTATGCTACGGACTACCGCATATTGAAATGGGAATGAAATAAACCATCATGCCGGACAGCAACATGTCAAGACTCCTTACTCAGGATGATTTCGACCCATCACTACAACTACACCTTCAGAACTGCAGAGTATGATCCAGGAACTTGCTGACAAGAGTAAAGAAGTGGCATAAAAAATGAACATTCAGAAGACACAACTGATGTACACTGCTTTTAAAAGGAATGAAGATTTTGCGATTGACAGGGAAAAGTTGGAAATAACTGAGAGCTACATTGGTCTTCGATAGAAGGTACCAAGCGAAAGTCACATTGATGAAGAAATTAATCGACGTATAAAACTCAGTTGGAGAGCTTTTCGAAGATACAGTACAGTTTTTAAAAGCAATATGTCATTATGTATTAAAGTGTTTATTCAATGCATCTTTCCTGTGCTTACGTACGGAGCAAAGACGTGGACCTTAACTGTAAAAGACATACAACGAATGTAGACAACTGACAAAAGCATGGACAGTTGTATGCTTGGTGTAACCAGGAGAGACAAGAGGATGAACTCGTGGATCAGGAAAATGACAAGAGTGAAAGACATTATAATTAGAGTAAAATCCCTAAAATGTTAATGGGCTAGACATATTGCCAGAAACAGGGGGAAGTAACACGGAGGAAACTGGCGCAAGACAGACCATTGTGGAAGAAGCTTGGTTAGATCTTCATTCAGAAGTGGACTGATAATGGTTGATGATGATGACAATATACTATATACAAAGTAGATCAGCATCATCATCATTGTCAACCATTACCAATCCACTGCTGGACGAAGGTCTCCCCAAGTTTCTTCCACAACGGTTTGTCTTGTGCCAGTCTCTTCCATGTTACTCCCGCATACTTTCGAATTTAATCTGCCCATCTCCTGTGTGGTCTTTTTCTGGGTCTGTTCGTGTCCCTTGGAATCCAGTCTAAAATTTCAGCTATCCATCAATGGTCTGTCCTTCTGGCAATGTCCAGCCCATTGCCATTTCAGGGATTTTACTCTGATCATGATGTCTTCCACTCTTGTCATTTTTCTGTTCCACGAGTTCCTCTTCGTATCTCTCCTGGTCACACCAAACATGCATCTCTCCATGCCCCTTTGAGTTGGCTGCAGTCTTTGTATGTCTCTTTTAGTTATGGTCCACGTCTCTGTACCATATGTAAACACTGGAAGGATGAATTGATCAAACACTTTTCTTTTAAGACATAATGGCATATTGCTCTGGGAAATCATACTGTTTCTCCCAAAAGCTCTCCAGGCAAGTTTTGTACGCCGATTTATTTCTTCATCAATGTGACCGTCACTTGATATCTGCTGTCCAAGATAAATGTAGGTATTGGTTTTCCCCATCAATCGATAAATCAGCTTTTCCCCATCAATCGATAAATCTTCATTTCTTGTAAAAGCATTGTACATCACTTTTGTCTTCTGAAAGTTCACAAAGTATATATATATATATCATCATCATCATCATTGTCAACCATTATCAATCCACTGCTGGACGAAGGTCTCCCCAAGTTTCCTCCACAACGGTCTGTCTTGTGCCAGTCTCCTCCATGTCACCCCTGCATACTTTCGAATTTCATCCACCCATCTCCCATGTGGTCTTCTTCTGGGTCTTTTCCTATCCCTTGGAATTCAATCTAAAATTTCGGTTGTCCATCGATGATCTGTCCTTCTGGCAGTATGTCCAGCCCATTGCCATTTCAGGGATTTAACTCTGATCATGATGTCTTCCACTCTTGTCATTTTTCGGATCCACGAGTTCCTCTTCTTATCTCTCCTGGTTACACCAAGTATGCACCTCTCCATGCTGCTTTGAGTTGTCTGCAGCCTTTGTATGTCTCTTTTAGTTAAGGTCCACGTCTCTGCACCATACGTAAGCACTGGAAGGATGCATTGATCAAACACTTTTCTTTTAAGACATAATGGCATATTGCTCTTGAAAATTATGCTGTTTCTTCCAAAAGCTCTCCAGGCAAGTTTTTTACGCCGATTAATTTCTTCATCAATGCGACCCTCACTTGATATCTGCTGTCCAAGATAAACGTACGTGTCTGTTATCTCCAGCTTTTCTCCATCAATCAATAAATCTTCATTTCTTGTAAAAGCATTGAACATCACTTTTGTCTTCTGAAAGTTCATTTTTAATCCCACTTCTTTACTCTTGTCAGCAAGTTCCTGGATCATACTCTGCAGCTCTGATGGGGTAGTTGCAAAAATGACTACGTCATCAGCAAAACGAAGGTGGGTTAGATAATCTCCATTAATCTTTATCCCCTTGTTTTCCCAGCTCAGCGACTGAAAAACACCCTCCAATGTGGCATTAAAGAGCTTCGGAGATATGGTGTCACCTTGTCTCACTCCCTTTCCAATTTTTACGTGTGTTGTATTTTCAAACAGCCTAATCTTTGCACTTGCATTTTCATAGATGTTATTAATAATATTAATGTATGCATCTTCAATACCGCAGGTTTTCAGAGCCATTGTAACTGCTGATGGTTTCACCGAATCAAAGGCTTTTTCATAATCGATAAAAGCCATGCACAGTGGAAGTTCGTATTCCCTCGCTCTTTCAATTAGTTCTCTCAGCACGTGGATATGATCTATTGTGCTGTACCCACTCCTGAATCCAGCTTGTTCTCTTGGTTGAGCCATGTCCAGTGTTACCTTCAAGCGGTGTGATAGAACTTTAGTGAAGATTTTATAAACTACTGATATATATATATATATATATATATATATATATATATATATGTGTGTGTGTGTGTGTGTGTGTGTGTGTGTGTGTGTGTGTGTGCTCCAAATGTCTTACTCTATTTTTAGAAAATCAATAAGGAAATTGGTACACCACTTATAAAAATAAGATATACAGCGTTCGCAATGTAAACAAAACGAACACATGAAGTTTTGATGTCTGTCATTGCGTTTAAACGGGTATTCTTGTTCTGCTTGTTTGGAGCTAGAATGCACAATGGCAAATGTGAAGGAAAACGCTAATTGTGTAGCGTTGTGTTTGGTAACGAAATCATTATTTCCTTTTTTTTTTTTTTGTTTGCAGGTTTAACAACCGATGGTATATAATTATCATCACCCGTCCATAATTTAGAGCCACTGGTTCCAGAAAATGGTAAGAGCCAGTGCGGTAAGACATATACAGCATCCGTGCGTCATTGGGATTCGAACACAGACATATCTGGGACGAATGCTCAGAAGCCAGCGCCACCGGGGTGGGAGTCAGGAATTCAGAAACAAAGAAACTGTCATACACGTTTCGTCAGGAATCCTTATGATGCTAAATTAATTAAACATTGGTATGATAAATTTCTACATACTGGGCTTGTGTCGGACTAAACAAGAAGTGGACGTCCCAGTGTTTCTGAAGAAGGCGTGGAACGAATACATAAGGTCTTTTTGACGGAGCCCGTGGAAGTCAACCCTACAAGTTGCTGCATAATTAGAATTTCGATGCACAATAGTAATCCGTATGTTGTACAAAAACTACGTCTATACTCATGCAAAGTCCAGACTGTTTAACATTCGCGAATAATTGAATACTGTGTGCTCCAAGGACGCAGGATTGGCCGAGATAGCCTGATTCTGTGGCCAGTCCGTTTACTAGCTCCATTGCAGGGGTCGAAAAATCGGGTATTCGAATGCCCGGGACTATCGGTTTTTTATCTTCGGACTACAGCAAAATATTTTTATTCGAATCAGATCATTTGTATAAGATTTTGGAAGGGAGTGCCTGACCCTAGGTCTTGAAACAGCCCTAGAAATAGGAAGCTAGGAGATTTGGGCTAGAGTGCCCGATAGGAAAGTGACACGAAAGCGAAGTAGAAAGGGGGATGAAGACGCCTTTATTTATTACCGGGGTCTGGTACCCAGGGCACGACGGCTTAACGTGCCCATCCGACGCGCGGCGGATATTTAGTGGTTTGAGCGTTCGTACATGCTGGGATCGAACCTGAGGTCTTCTCCGTGGCAGTCTAGAACGTTGACCACTAAGGCCACCTGCGGCCCAAGAATATTTTTATTAGCCAAGGACTACAGTTTAAAACTTTGTTTTTCCAAAGCTGTAGCGTTTATTTCACATGTTTTTTTTCTTTTGTAAGAAAGAAAAAAACATGTAAAACCTTTTTATACAGCTGTTGAATCTCACACGATTTGGTGTCCAAACTCTTTTATTTCAGGAACCGCATCTGCTGTGGTGTGGGGTTGAGTGCTGTTGAGGTGTCAGTAGAGAAATATACCCTGATCAAGGTAACTTGCTTTCGGTTGTTGGTTAACACACCGTCCCCTAAGGTAAATGACCAAAAAATACTTTTGAACCCTGCATCTCGGAACAAAGGCGAGAAATTTAAAGGATTTATGTGAACGGATTGTAAACACCATCCCTCCTGTTAAAATTCATTCATCACAACGGACATGACAAGAAATTGACTACAAGTTAGATATCCTCTCTGCAACTAAGTAATCACATTTAGAAATTAATTAGTTTATATGTGGGATGAGCAAATCTGTCCCAATCGCCACAAAAGGGCGAATTATCCTTGAAAATGTGGCGAATTTGAGTTTTCCAGCTTTCACAGTGAAATAAACTTTTCCTGACGGCGTGTGCTGGTTGTAACTTGATACTTCCTGCATATCAGTGGAAGCATTCCGCTTTTTGAATGAGTCATTGAAACAACACTGTCATCCAATACTTCCCTTCACTCCCTTTCCCGAGACTTCGTTTCATTTCTGCCATCTGTTTAAGTCTAGGCTAGACCTTGAACGGAGGTGTCTAATAACAGACATTTGAAACGCACGTTTGAGTCTGTTTGGTGGACATGATTTTCACATTTTTCTCTACTTCACAAAGAATCTGTTATTTTCTAACATTTTACCAATTTCTCCCACAGAGAGATGGATAAGTGGGTGATTTGGAAACGGGCCTAAGACGCGCATTGAGTACAGATATTTAGCCAAAGTCTCTGCAACTTGTCAGACAAAAGAATTATCGAAATTTCCCGTTAAATTGTTCTACATTTTCAATTTGAGCAATTTTCACCATCTGTGTCTAAGGCAGTTGTAACTGACAAGGAACACCCCTGGGATCAAACAAACAAAACCGCACCAAACTTCCGTTATAAGTCATTTTCGTACCTCTGAATTGAATGGTGATATCAGTTTTTCTGTAAAACTCCGCAGTTGACCAGTAGAGGTCTCTGAAGATAGGTGCCACGTCGAAGCGTAAAGAGCGGATCTCTCTGAAGATAGGTGCCACGTCGAAGCGTAAAGAGCGGATCTCCACGAAAATAATTATCACGTACATGGGACTGTTGACGTCCGTAACTTCATAACGAAGGGTCAGATTGTGCAAGTGTATACAAATTAATTCATGTGAAGGCTGTCTATAAAATGACTAAAGCGTTGGCAAAAAATGACCAAACCATTGCCGCAAAATGCACAACAATTAGTAAATGCAACATCGGTACACCCACAGAACGCACAAGCACGAAGAACATTAGTGTTGAAAGCCCACGTCGATGACACTTTTGAAATACTGCACAGTTTCACCACAATGGTAGCCAGCTTTCTTGCATGCGTAACGAAGCATCGGTCTATAGTTCTCCGCAAACAGTTGATTGTAGATCACGGAATGCATCTTCAGAAGGAATATTCTGTCATGTAATTTTCGCTGCGGCATGTTGAATCGTAGTTTTATGTAGTCTGTAATCCTCTTTGCGTACATTTTTTATTGTCTGAAAAAAATGAACATCGAGGGGTTGAACATATTTCGCAGTTTTTGGTGGAATGATTTTTAAATGAACTTGACTTCCCCCGGAGGCCTCCCGAAGTTATCGTTCATCCTTGTGGCCAGACCAGGAATCACAAAGTACGAGAGGCTTGTCAGACAGATGTATATTCAAGACTGACGCAAAAAAGGTCGAAACATTTTGTCGTCTCACTACGTACACAGACAAACAAGGCATGTGATACAAGCACCTGCACACTCTCGACTGGCGTAGCAGCCGGGATCAACGGATGACCCAACGGAGACCTCTAGTGTGCAACTGCAGAGTTTTACAGAAAAACGAATATCACTATTGAATTCGGAGATACGCAAATGACTTGTAACGGAAGTTTGGTACGGTTTTGTTTGTTCGAATCCGAACAAACAAAACCGCACCAAATTTTGTAAGCGACCAAAGTGTACATGTTTTGAATAAACGTGTTCAAACAGTGTGTGTTGTTTTAAATCATTTAAAACAACACATTTCTCAGTTTGTACATGGTGTGGCAAATTTCACTTTTCATTTGCCACACCTGTAGCTGTATTGAAAAATACGTTGCCCATCTCCGGTTTTATGTGGTGAAAGGCGTTCGACGTGTACATATCAAACGCAGCGAATCTTAAGTTTGTAGGTGGTGTAGTGATTTTTTTTTTAAAGTCTCTATAAATAGGGCAAGACTTTTAGGCCACCATGTATATTCTGAAAACATATTCCTTTATTAATGTGTTTCAGGTAGCAAGAAAAAAAATAGAGCTAAAGAGAGAGAGAAAGGAAACATCCTGCATTTCTTGCCCTATCTCCGATGCTCGAACTACTAAAGGCACTGGAGACTTACTGCAGCTTGTTGGTAGTCCGTAACGCACCCATACTCATTTTGAAAGGCATCATACGCTGCTCTTCCACATAACAATTCCCGCTATTCCGTCAGTGGTTTTTCCGGCAGGTATCTGGCGCCGGAGTTTGATAAATGGATTATTCCCTGACTTTCTCCTTTAGCCACCTCCCAGTCATCAAATCGTTCTCTGATCGTCTTTTTTAAGGTCATCGCTGCCAACGCGCCACCATTTCATCCACGATAGCCGTTGCCTGATATTACCTGATGCCGACTCCAGCAAATACCATATTTATTCAAAATATATTATCCCGAAGCTTTTATTTCCGGAGAGAAAACGAATAAAAATAAATTATGTTCCTTCTACCTTTTCCGTTTCTTGGAATTATTGATGTGCGTGAAGATTTCCAACATGAAGTATTTGGGAATATCTCAGGTTTCCATGACGGAACATATCTAGCTGCCTTTTTCGGAGCAATGAATACTGGATGTTTTTAAATAATTCTGTTATGAAACAGTTTAGAATTTATACTGCACCCGATTTTAAAGCTACTATAAATTATTTCGCAGTAAAACGTTTATTGGCATAAATCACAGATAACTTACACTTCAAAATAAAATAAAACGAGAATATAAATAAAGCGATGAAATATACTTTTATGTCTTCCTCCCCTTTTCTACCTCATTTCCGTGTCACTTTCCTGTCGGGCACTCTAGCCCAAATCTCCTAGCTTCCTATTTATAAGGGTTGTTTAAGACCTGGGGTCAGACACTCCCTTCCTAAAATCTTCTAAATCTAATATGATCTGATATTTTTATGCCGGGCCGCGGGTGGTGGCCTAGTGGTCAGCGTTCTAGACTGCAACGGAGAAGACCTCGGGTTCGATCCCAGGCAGGTATGAACACTGGAACCACTAAATACCCACCGTGCGTCGGATGGGCACGTTAAGTCGTCGGGTCCCGGGTACTGGCCTCCCGGTAATAAATAAGGGCGTCTTCCTCTCCCTTTTTACTTTGCTTTCGTGTCACTTTCCTATCGGGCATTCTAGCCCAAATCTCATAGCTTCCTATTTCTAAGGGTTGTTTAAGACCTGGGGTCAGACACTCTCTTCCTAAAATACTATGCACATGATCTGATCTGATATTTTTATGCCACGTATTTAAAATAGATAAATTAAAAACTTCTTATGCCAACTGGTAATGCTTCTCATAGATATTTTCTTTTATTCAGAGCAATAAGTACTTCTTTTGTAGTCCTTAAGCAATAGAAAAAGCGTTCCAGGGGAAAGTCCAGCCATTGTCGTGTGAGAGCTTGGAGTCTTTACATACTTCGATCTGAAGAGGATTTTTATATTCATTTTGCATTCTTAAGTTCTAGGTTTGAGGCATTTTTTATTGCCTGGCTGTGTTTTATACATTCATATTCCCAAATCCTTAAGAATTCCATTTTTGCAACACCGCTAACCTGAATCTTTTAATGGCGTTGCACCTAAAGTGATGTGTCAACCATGGGGAAAAAATCTGCATTAAAAAAAGTGGACTCGTATAGGCTATCCCCTGTCCGTTGTCAACGCTCAATCATCAATTTAGGGAATGAGTACATGAGTATGAATACGTGAGCGGGACCTCATCCTTCCATCTTGAAATGTCAATAGCCCCTAACTATAAAAAAATTTTGCAATCAAAACAAAGTAAAAAGTTATATTACGATGCTTATATCGCATTCGCTGGCGAATATTTTCTTCAATTATATGCATACTTTCCCCTACATTTTTGCCCTGATACTAAGTTTTGCATTTTGGTCAGTTTCGATCTTGGCTATGATATAATTTATTAGTATGCAGTAAATTAAATTTAAATGATCTAGAAACGTATTTAGAGGGGAGCCAGGGGACCTTGCTTCCTCCGAAATTGTTTCATATTTTTGCGATTTTGGTTTAAACACGACTTACATTAGAAAAATGCCTTAATTTAATACAAATGCATCAACTTACATTAGAAAAAAAAGCTTTCATTTTTTCTTCTATTTTTCATTACCTTTAATTTTGTTCTGGTGGATTTCAAAAACTTACATTTTTTATTGCTCTTGTACCCCCTCTAAAAATAAAATTCTATAATACACTGCCTTGCTGTGAACTATTCCAGAGCCACCCTTAGGGGTGTGCGACATGTGCTGTCGGATAGGGCCCGCGCTCACACATTAAAGAAACAAGAAAGAAAATGAGAGACGGAGAGAGAAAGAACAAGGGAGCAAATTTTTGTTTTCAATTATTCTAATTTTACTTTCTAAACTCCGTCTCGTTTAATTATTCCTTTTTTTTATATCGATTGCTGAATTCATATTTACACAAATATCGGCAACAAACTACAATATTATGTCTAGTGAAACATTAGTACTGAAGCAATATCTTTCAACGTGCCCCATGCACTGATATTTATCGAAAATGTTTTGCTACGTGAATTACTTCCATCTGATGTAAAAAATGAAGCCGGTGCTTTAAAATACAGTAGTGCTGCATCTTACGCGGGGGTTACGTTCCGACGAGACCCTGTAAAGCCGAAACCGCGTGTATTCAAAACTAATAATAAAACTACATACAGTTAATCACTTCACACGCTTTTATTTTCGTTATATATGTACGGTATTATTCGCTTACATACTATACCGTGCAAATTAATTGGGACAAGCTATTTTATTCTCAGAATTGTAATGTGATCGCTAGTTGATGTCAGAAACCCACGTAAACCGGTTTTATCAGCTGTGAGGTGGTGTGACTGTTAGAACTTGATAGTAAGAATGTGGTTTGATCGGTTTTAAACAGGAAATAGGCGCTTCAGCTTGTTGTGAGCTTTGGTGTGTAGCAAGTGGATGTTAGTTTTTGCTCTCTGAGTAGGTTTTGCTTTCGTGTGTTGAAAAATGAATATTTCCCCAAGGAAGCGTGCAAAAATAATTGCTCTGAAGAATCACACTTCTATGACAGTCAGAGATATCGCTTCTTCAGTTGGTGTAAGCAAATCAAGTGTATCAAGACTGCTTACGCGATACAACGCATCTGGATCATCGTTTCCAAAAAGGAGAGGTAAATGTGGAAGAAAAGGAAAAACAACTCCACGAACCGATAAATATTTTATCAAAAATAGTAAAATGAACAAAAAAATAAAAAACAAGCGCCGACCTTCAAAGAGATTTATTGGCTAGTGGTTGTGATGTTAGTGATTCAACTTTACGCCGTAGGCTTCTGTAAGTTGGCCGAACGGCAAAAAGACCAACGAAATAACAATATTTGAATGCGAAAATTAAGATAAAACGTTTAGCATGGGGCAAAAATATACATCATGGACTGCTGACAACTGGAAAAAGGTAATTTTCAGTGATGAAACTCCTTTATTTGTACAGAGTTACCAAGCAAATGTCGTTAGACGAAGCAACTGTGAACCCTTAAGTCCTGAGCATGTCAAACAACCTGTAAAACACCCTCTGAAACAGATAAGTTTTGGGGTTTTTTCACATCAAATGGCACTAGAAGCTTAGTTCTTGTTCAAGGTATGATGAATTCAGCCAAGTACGTAGAAATATTACAACGTAGGATTGTTCCATTCTTGCAAACTTTTGACGGGACATTTCAACATGACTTGGCTCCATGTCACAATTCGAAATTGGTCAAGAATTTCATGCTGGAAAATCAAATTCATTTGCTAGATTGGCCTGAAAATTTACCAGACTTAAATCCCACAGAAAACTTGTGGAATATTTTGAATAGACGTTAAATTCAAATGGACTGTACAACCAAATAACGCATGATAACGATTGTCATAAAAGTGTGGTTCCACGATTATGAAGTCAAAAATATGTGCACTCAAATAGTGGAGTCAATGCCAAAACGAATTTAAGAGGTCATTTCTGCTAAAGGAGGACATACTTCATACTGATACAGGTATTTATCAGTGTATATCAAGGCATAGAATGATATAAAGGCATAGTTTTGGAAAAAAGTGATTTTTTTACTTTGTCCCAATTAATTTGCACATTATAGTATATCTATTACGGTATAATGTGTATTTTACAAAGAACAATGTATACGTACTTCTGTAACAGTTACAGTTAAAATATGAGATAGCATGATGCAAGTCCTTATGCATACCTACCTAAGCGTTGCCTTCACTACGTAACACCACTTTGGGGTCGTCAAAGCTGAGGTCCCAAATTGATGCATTAGGAGCAGTACTTGGAGACTCTTGGCGGGACAATGGGATGCCAGTAAAAAGAGGTTTTTTTTTCTGGATCGTTATCGGCAAATGTTGCCGCTGCGTCTTTAGCTGCTGAAAAATCTCATAATACGGCATTAAAGAGTCCGCAGTACTTTGGTTTATTTTATGACTACGTTCCATAGAGGGATCATAGTTAGAAATTAAATCTTTCAAGCGCTTTGCTGTTTTGAAAAACTTCGGCAACCTTGTGCAGATAACCGCTGGCAGTTTCATCTTGTTCGTCGGTGTCGTCAACACCATCTTCGTCCGAGGAAGCTTTCACAAATTCTTCTAACTCTTAATTTGTCGACGGTTCTTGATGTCCAATAAAATATATTATTTCTTCCTCCAGAAAATCTGTTTGGCCATCTGAGTAATATGTTTTACTTCCTCTTTGATGGTAGGAAATTCTTTAAAATCATTGACACAGTCACCCCACAAAGGGGCCGACAGCACGCATTGATTGAATTTTTTGTAGCTCCATTTCCCATGTGATATGAATCTAGCAGTGGGCTGACCGCGTGTAATTGAATCCGCGTAAAATGGGGAACCACTGTACATGAACAAAATTCAGAATCGTTTCCCTAATGCCTTCGTCACCTACAGGATATTACTTTCTGTCCCACTAACGGTGGCAAGCGTAGAAATAAGCTTTTCACGCTTGAAACTGATTAAATCCTATTTAAGATCTATCATGTCACAAGAAAGATTGATGTCTTTGGAAACTTTGTCAGTTGAACTGTATAAAGCAAGCAGAATAAATTTTTATAATTTAATAAATGCCTTTGCTGGGATAAAACCAAAAAAAGTCCAGTTTCTATAAGGTGAGTTTAATTTAAGTACTGTTCCATTATAGGTAGAGACGGAGCCATTAAGGGGGAAGGACGTACGCTGGTGTGTTTGTTTTATCTACATTATTTAAAACATTTACAAAATATCAGTAGCGGTCAAAAACTTTAAAATGCTATCTTTCGTTATTGGTTAATTTTCAAACGCAGTGACGTATCATTAAACTGTAGAGATAACTGTAATTAACTATAAGGCATTTACAAAATATCAGTAGCGGTCAAAAAATTTTAAATGCTATCTTTCGTTATTTGTTAATTTTCATACGTCGTGACGTTTCATTAAACTGTGAAGATAACTGTAATAAACAATGTTTTAAGTCCATTGTATGTTTTATGCCTAGTGTAGAGAAGAGGGTTAAAGCAAGGGGCCGCTCAGCTAGGTTCGCACCCGGCCCCACGGTTGCTAAGGGCTGCTTCCTAAGCTAGGCGTGTGAACGACAGCGTACAATTTGAAATCCTTTCGCACATGATGTAAGAAAATTATGCAGAACAAAAAAAGAAAAACACGATAAAAGATCAGTTTAAAATGATCTTCCACAGTAAAACGAGAAGTTAAAAGAAGGTTGAAAAGTAATAAAATGTCTTTTCCCGAGAAAAAAAAGAGAATCCTCTCAATAAACGCCAATTACCCTTGCCAGCACCTGTTCTGAAGTAGCATCTTCCACTTTAGTTAATCTTTGCTCAAGAGAAATTTCATCTGTGCGCAGCCTGTAAAATTTAGAGAGAATATTGATCCTGGTTAAAAGGGAATGTCTATTAACCCTTTAAGCGGCAGATTTATAAACCCAAATGGTGCCCAAAATTTTCTGCTCTCCTCAAACAGAACTGTTAACATAGCGGCCGGGTTATACGAAAGCTATGGCAAAAATATTCCTTTCCCTCTCTCATCTCAGCACAATCGATTATATATCCGCCGCTGGTAGTAAGTGCTTCCTTATGATCTTTAGTCTATTGTCTGATTCCCTTATAGTGCTTAATTCTTTGCGCCATGACCAAATGAATAATTGGAAAGGGCTGGTCTCTCTGACACGAACATCATTCCATGGGAAGAAGAAAATTACTCAAATATCTTTTCTTTCCCTTTTTAGGTTCTTAGACATTTTTGTAGTATTTTCACTGTAAATAGTGAGTGCTTGTAAATAATTTATGTAATAAATTACTTTTGTGTTCCTGCTGAGGTTTTCAAAGAGAGAATATGTTTATGAGACGCGTCATTTAAGCATAGTTTTCTCTTTCACCATTGTCTCAGAATCACATGTTTTGACTTACTTCAGTCAACCGATCTGCACGAAAAAATAAATAAATAAAGTAATGCTTACTTTCGTGAACTTTTCCATGATAGCCATTCATGGAACGCAAGCCAACATTACCGCACTGGAAGTACAGTGGATTTCATAATAATTATCATTTTTTATTAATTATGTTTTATGATGACGAAACCACCGCAGATTAAGAGACTTTAGTTTCTAAGAGAGAAAACGAAACCAAAGGTTCTTCACTTCAGTAGAAAATGTGCCAAATTTGAAAAAATATAAATTGTAAATGTATTTCAAGTTTTATTTTTTATTGGGTGTTTAATAAGGACCGTAAGCTACTGGATATGCTATAAGCAGTCCCCGTCCTTAATTGAGGGCCAATGGTTGCAGGGATGGGAAAGAGCCAGTGCCGTAAGACAAAAAACACGTGCATGCTTCACTGTGATTCGAATCCGGGGCTCATGGTCAGCAGCTAGCGTTTAGATTAGACAATTGCACAGCAGGATCGACATGTTGAAATGAATGCACAGCAGGATCGACAAGTTGAAATGAATGCACAGCATGTTCAGATAAATACACTCTCCCTGTTTTGCTCGTAATATATAAAAGCGGTTAACTTCGAAATTCATTTCAACAGCACACTTTTTAACATCAATCATTTACATTTCCTTCCTATTAAGTATTGTCGCATGACAATTTTATTCAGAAATTATTAAATTCTGTAAAACAGGGGCAAAATAAGATTGTAAGCCACTCCATTGTTCAAATTAGTGAAGAAATCTGAATTTTGGAGAAGAAAATATGCGTACTGTTCACCGCGTAATCAAGAAGAGCCGGCATCTGGCTAAATGCTTGACTTGGTGCTGCTCGTTGGATCTCATTACTGTGGAACCATTGGAACTCCCATACCTCCATGGAACCATTGGTTCTAAATTCGGGACTGGTAATTACCTGTAAACTTAGAAACTCACGTTGGTCATTAAAAATCCCCAAAGCAGAAAAAATAATACAATTTTCATTGGAAAATTATCATCTAAAGTCAGAGCAAGATAAACTACTGATTTTAAGCTGATATACAGTAACTGTAAACATTTACAGAAGCAATAAGCTATTCCGTACTTCTCATTTATTTCATTTATTTCGTTATGGGGTTACATTTGACTATGTTACATTTCAAAATTAATTTTATAACATAAAGTATTAAGAAAAACAACATATATAATGTGAGTACTTATGTACAGGGTAACCACAGAACAGGAAATTGAGTAAAAGGCTATATATATAAATAGCCTGAGTGAATCCCAATTCTCCTAAAGTACGTAGTCAATCAAGTCAAACGTCCTGCACATATAAAATTTTCTCTTATGTGGTCTGATTAATAAATGTTATTATATAATTTTATATTTTAATTTGTTAGCAAATATTCTTTTTAGTTGTTTTCGAAATTATTTATAATTATTAATATGTGTTAATTGACAAGGTAGGTTATTCCATAACATCAATCCCTGGTAATCAATAAATCTTTTTTGGGTTAAGGTGTTGGTAACAAAAATGCATTTCTATCTCTTGTTTGATAGTCGTTACTTACAGTGTTCAGTTGAATTAAATGTTGATACCTATTCCCTTTTATTATTTTACACATGAATCCTAATAATCTAAATTGCCATAATTTCTCAATATCTAAATATCCATAATAATTTATCCGTAACCCCCTATTCAAGTTAATTCCTTTAAAGTTATTTAAAATTCCGTAATAATTATTGTAATGTATATAAATTAGTCTTATTGTTTATTAATAGGGGGGCAAACTACTAAGTCAAACATGGATAAATCAGACTGTTGTGCAACATTTTTAATGTTTTAATTGTTAAATTATTTGAAATTCTCGTAATTAAACCCTATACCCCCGAGATTTTGTTTACAATATTGTGAATATTTATATTCCATTATAGATTATCCTCGATTATTATTCCCAAATAATTAATTATTATTTACTGTTTCAAGGGTACACTTCTCCACACAAATAGATGGTGGCTCAACAATCTGTCTATCTCTCTGTTTAAAAATCATAATTTTAGATTTTTCAATATTTAAACACAGAAAATTTGTGTGCAATCATTCCATCAGTTTTTAAATACATTTATTACATTTTATTTTTGCTTCATTTATATCTGCACCCGTAATCAGAGCAAAGTTCAGGTTTTAGAGCCTTTATTGTGATCCGTATCTCCTTTAATGAGAAGCAATATTATTACTTTATGCAAATTTATAAAACACTTTGCCTCTTCTGTGTGATGAACCGTCATAATTATTTTATAGAATTCTCTTAAATATGTATTAATGCTTCGTGTAGGACATATTTCGATATACTCGCTATTTCAGTTTGGTTTTATCTGAGTAAAATGCACTTCCGATGTGTGGAGTATGATTAACCCATTGAGGAAATAAGAATCTTGCACAGTTTATATCATAATTTACGAAATTGTTGTCGGAGTTGTTCGCAAAAATAGTTTTTGAGATATGTATCTGCAAAGTAGTTTTTAAAAGCCACAATATACAATTTGTCGTATCTAAAGTAAATTGGAAAAGACCTAACGAAATTATTTATAGCACTACTTGCATTTCTTTATAGCATGTCCTCCCTAATATTTGTTGAAGGAATGGATTCAACATTTATTTCATCAAAATCAAAGAAACTAAAAAAAAAATGCGACCTCCTAGTTCTCAACATCCGCTTAAAAGAAAATTTTTCTTTTTGCAAGCATTCTTTGCTCACCCTTTCATAGCAGAAAAGAAGTTATTTCAGTTCCTTTCAAAGACAGAGCAAGAGCTCGTCTTTCTTGGGCACTTTATCTTTTTGAAAACTCGCGAAAAGAAGGTCTTTGTGGCGTAGCGATTCATGCTTGTCTGCTCACGCCAGTCAAGATGTTGAATCACAGAAGACGGCATAGATATGTGACGACCTCACTCTCTCATCTCTCTTCACGACAGCCGGCGATTTGACAGAAATATTTCATGCTGTACTCGATTGAAGAGTTCGCAGATGTGACATCGACATAAGAGAAATCTGTTTGGAAAAATTTAATTTCGTGTTCGTAACCGTGGTTTTGTTGTTTTTCTGCTATTTTGTTTTCAAAACGTAGATGCTACGTTGTCCTTCCGTCGTCATTTATGGTATGTTATTAATGTTCCATGCTATATCACTCCATTAGTAGGCACCCATAAGGTCTCATAATATTTTCACTTTCATTGAGAAGTTGGAGGAAGCGAGCGCTGCAAAAGCTTTAGAATTGAAAGTAAGCTAGCAATATAACGTGAACAATGTGATGAAAGCTAACAAGAAATATTTCTTTATGTTTCTGGGTTTAAGAACTCCGGTGTGCATGTAACGCTATGAGAAGTCGCCAGTCTGTAATTTGGGACGACTAAGTTCGATGGAAGGAGCGCAATCAGCGCTGTGAGCGATACTGAACTCGACGCCGCTCACCAATGAGATGATATTCAAAAGGCCGCGCATCTCTGCTGCCGAGGCACTAACTAAAGGTGAAAAGCATATTACACTAATGTACAACATTTTTTCAGAGATTAACGACCACTATGAACAACTCTGAGGGCTATAATCAGTTGCTCATCTCTAACTTCGGCCTAGTGGTACTGAGGAAATCAGGCATCCGGAGCCGTAAGACAAAAACAACATGCATGCGTCACCTGGGATTTTAACTTGAGCGAAAGCTTGTCGGGCCAACTCGGTCGACTAACCAATTTACTTGGCGTTATTATCGGTATTATTATTATTTTTCCATCTCCGACGATTGGCATTTTACTTGGTTATTTGGCATAATTACCAGTATTATTATCTACCCAACTCCAACGGTTAGCCATTTTACTTGACATTATTATTGGATTATTACCTCTTCAATTCGAATGATTAGTCATTTTTCTTGGCATTATTGTCGGTATTACACTGTTAAAACTTTTGTGGTAGTTTGCACCAAAAAGGGGTACTACGCGAACTGCACAACCTTTTCAGAAAAGACGTACCATTCTGTTGTGCAAAATACACTGAAGAGCAATTGAATTAGAGATACCTGTCTTTTAACGTGTAGCTCCACCTTTCGGCCTGATGACGGCGGTGATTCGTCTCAGCATGGACTCGACAAGACATCGGAAGCGTTGGGAAGCCTTACGGATCCACGACCCCTGAACAAGCTCCCACAGTTCACCAAGATTTGATGGAGGGGGTCAGAGCCTCGAACATCTCTCTCGATAGCATCCCAGATGTGCTCGATGGGATTGCGGTCAGGTGACCTAGCTGGCCAAGGAAGCGAGGTCACGTCGGTGGAGTGTTCATCCAAAATTGGGATTCAATTCGGGAGCAATGGCACGGTGCATTGTCTTGTTGCAGAATGAGGTCCACAGTGGGATGTTGAAGACAAATGGTCGTCCAGGCTATCCCGTTAACATTGACCTGTGAGGGACGATGTCACACGTACCAGAGGTCCCATTTCAGTCCACGTAAATAGTCCCCAGACGAGAATGCCACCCCCACCAGCTTGAAGAGTACCCTGCTGGCAAGAAGGATCCATCACTTAATCTGGTTTGCGCCGTACTCGTATCCTGCCATCCCCATGTACCAACGTGAATCTCGACCCATCAGTCCAGGAAGCATTTCTCCACATGTCTAGGATCCAGAGGCGATGTTCCTGCGCCCATGCTAATCTTTGCAGCCTGTGATGTGCAGTCAGCATCGGTACCCTCGTGGGACGATGGCTTCTGTACGCCATAGCGAGAAGATGGTTCTGGATGGTGTGGCTGCTTACAGGTTTTTGTGCACCAATGTTAAATTTCCGAGTGATTTCTTGCACTGTGGCCCGTCTATCCGCTGTTACAATGCGAGCTAGCCGAAGATGACCCCGCTCTTCCACACGCTGTTGTCCACGGCAGTTGGCCCTTGCAGGGATGGTTTTACCGGATTCGATGTACTCGCAGTGCACCCGTGACACAGTGGCTCGTGAAAATCCCAGTGCTCGCACGACTTCCGAGATGGAGTGACCCATTCGTCGGAACCCAACAATTTGCCCACGGACAAATGCGCTTAGATCCTTCGTCATACCCATACTGCGTCCTGCTCTTACTGATTCCTGTCCCATCACTCCTTATATTGTCGCATCGCTGCATGCGTCATGTCGTTTCTGTTTACAGGGTCGCCCACAGCTCCACATCTGCATAGCGCCACATGTCTCTAATTCAATTGCTCTTCAGTGTCAATCCAACAACATGTTTCAACTTTGTACCATAAAGTAGTGAAAAGGCTGAACCACGTCGTTGGGTTTTGTTTGCAAAACACGATGGTGTATGTTTTCTTAGAAAGTGGTGCAGCTGGGATGGCATCACTTTTTGGTGCAACTTACCAGACATTTTTTAACAGTGATATTATCTGTCGACACAAATCGGACCATTAGCCATTCTACTAGGCATTATTATTTGTCTAACTCGGACACATAGTCATTTTTTTGCCATTATTACCTGCATCAAAGCAGTATGACTGATAGTTTCACCACAGGAGATTGATAGGCAACTATATTTTAAAAGCAAGAAATTGATACAGAAATCGTATTTCTGCATTTCTTCATTCTGTTTGAAGGGAACAAATTTTACAATTTTCACAATTTAAGCAAAAAGGTGAGCTGTTGTTTTAAGGAGACAAGAAGTCTGTCTTCTTCTTTAGATGGCGCCATCTTCTAGTGGATATCATCGACAATTGAGGCTACCCTTTTTTATCTTCAATACATCCAACTGAGATTTTGACATTTAATTTAGTACATTATCATACGAAATATTACCTAGTTTTGATGATGTTCTTCTTATTCTTTTTTCTGTCGATCTTTTCCTCCATTTGATATGTGAGAATATAAAGGCTTTCGCATTTCACATGTTCCCAAGTAGGTTGTTTTTCAAATATTCAACACATGAATCAATTCATGTTTCTCTTTCATTCATTTTAGCACCTCTTGGTATTTACTTTTGCTGTCATGGATCTTTAGCATTCGTAAACACTCTATGTTTCCTAAACAAAGTATTTGGAAACTTGACTGATTGTACGAATCACGGATTCACATTTTCGCATGCATACGCATTGTGCATGCGGGAATTGTACATTAATATTGCGTCTGTTGGGGAAGAAACAACGCATTTAAAGTCAGTATGCCACGTTCAAAGGAACCTACACACTTCCAACGTCAGACGTTGTTCAGATCCTTAATTTGTAACTTTCTGTGCACGACTCTGCAAACCGTGTGAATATAGCAAACTATAATACAATCGATGACGTTCGATAATAGAAAAATGACTGTGTTTCTAACAACTAGAAAAGGGCACTGAAATGCCTCACGGAACGGGTCCTAAAATATTATGTTCAGGTAATCGGGAAGTCACGCACTTTTGCTGTATCGTACTCACAGGGTATATCAAAATAATGGAAACACTATTTGTGGAAGTATTTTTATTAATTGCTGTACCGCCACCTCGGGGTTACATAACAAAAGCAATTCGACGTGGAATAGACTTATAAAAGTCATGCACTAAAGATAATGCAATTTAGGAGCATTCTTCCTGTAGGATATGTTTCAACTGTGCCAGTGATGCTGGAGGTGAAATTGTCAACTGTTCATCGGCTTCAGATATTCCCGCAAATGTTTAATAATATTGAAATCTGGCGATTGAGGTGGCAGGTTAGCTGCCGTACCTCATCATCGTCATGCTCATGCACTGCAAACCATAACTTGAAACCTTTCACACAATGCACGGGTTCCTTATCTGCTTGAAACCAGGGATGATCACTAGGGAACAATGCCTGCAACATTGAGTGCAGGTAGTCCCCAAGAATGGATTAGTACGTTGTAGATGTTACACGGCCGTTCAGAATAGCCAACGGCTCTAAGAGATACCATAATATGGCACATTACAGCATTACGGATCCACCTTCGTGCTTCACAGTCTGGCCCAAATTGTCCTTACACTTGCGCGGGTTTTCACCAGACGTCCGCTCGACCAGTGATGGGAAACAATGTTAAGCGCGATCCAAGAGACCAAATGACACGATCTTTACCATCCTAGTTCGTATGGGCTTTACACCACCTTAAACGTTTTCTTGCATTGTTGTTGTTAATCAGAGGTTTGTGGATTACATCGCATCCAAAAATATCACCACAATGGAGTTCTCGACGAACTGTTGTGAGGAAAACGGGATCATTCCCACTGGTGTTCAAATATAGTGCTATTTTCAGTGCTGTGATCTTGTGCCTCCGTTCTACAATCAGGGCCAAAGTTCGTTTATCCGTATCGGGCATCTTCGTATAACATCCGAATTTTGCATGCTTTGAGGCAGCGTTGTGTCCTGTTCGTTAGATACTTATAATATTCCATACAGTTACTCGTCCTGTACCTACTTACTGTTTCTGCCGTTCTAATTACTGAAGCTTCTCCAAGACGCGCACCAAAGGTCATGCCCTTTTCGAGGCAACTGACGTGTTACAATGTCGGCAATTACTTCACAACAGCTGTTTTATATGCGACAGTGGTGATATAACCGACATCGTACCGCACTTCTTTATATAACTCACATCGTGGTATGCGCCCTTTTATATATCGTGGTATGCACCCGTTATATAGGTCACATCGTCGGTATGCATGCTATGGATTGCGTGTACTCCATTCGCAGTCAGTGTTTCCATTATTTTGATAAATCCTTGTATATTCTAGGCTTGGAAATGCAATAGTAATTTTGCAAGTACTAGGAATATTTGCCAATACCCGTGAAAGATGTGCAAGATTTCTCATTTCATAATTAAGGTGCAAAATGCTAGAAAAACGAGACAGATATCTCCCTATGAATATGGTTTTGCAATTTTAAGTATCTGTACAAGAAGCGCATGAGAAATAGTAATTCAAATTTGTTTTACAAATCTACGCAGTAAAATATTTAGTATACTAGCCAAGTAACTACGGCAGTGCACATGAAGCCTTGCTTTAGGTGGCCATAGTAATTTTGTTGAATATATTGCCATTTTTAATGTTTGAATTATCAAGACTAATGAATGTTTGTAAGGAAGAAGCAACAGAATAGGAAAGTTCTAAAGCTCTTTGATTTATCCTATATCTTATTTTAATGATCTTTCGAGGAAGAGCTGACTGCAGCGCACCAGTGGTCTAGTCTGAAGTACAGGCTTCTGACCATTCTTTCAGAATGGGCATGAATGGCGCTCTTCCGATCATGTGGACAATGTCTCTTTCCCAGAAACCGGAAACTATAAATCAGGACAGCCGAACGCATCTCCCGATTTGAGCTCGAGAGCAAACCGGGAGATGCGGGTTCGATTTCCGTTCCAGGACGATCAAATTTTCAAATTTCTCTGGTTATTTTTACATGGAAAAAACAGCTTAATTTATGTCTATAACATCTACTCTAATTTCATAAAATTACTAATTAATGCAAAGGAACTGTACATCAACTATACATAAAATAGTAAAACTATATTAGTAATCCGATTTATTGCCGTAAAATTAAGAATAACAGTTCCGAAGCTTTCGCATATGAACCAGATGGATTTTTCAAGGAAGGTAGACAGTTTTCTGTCTACCTTCCCTTTATACCGATAAATCGGATTATGGATATAGTTCTTTTTTGTATTAAAATTACGTTTATATTCATTTCTTGAAAACTAATGACATTGCACTTTTTGAAACAGTTCTAAAACTCCAAGAAACACCACTATGTGTTATACAAAAATATGGTTGGTTGTATAGGGAACAAAGGTGATTCAAGCTGTCCTGTAATAGTACTCGTCTGACGATGTGCAAAAATATTAATCGGAAATATTTCTTAGATCCCTTTATGCTAATAGAGATTAGTTTCAAAATAGGGTTCAAATGAGTGCTGTTGATTACAGACTATTTCCCAGAAAAACGAAGCACCCAGAAAGAATCATCCAATTGAGATGACAATTGGTACGTGCATGTACATGTAAAGGAAAGAAAATGATTGCAACTCCAGAGCAGTTGGGCTATTTATTCAGATAAAACAGCTACACGAGTGGAACAAGTCGACAACAGGGAGGCAGACCTGGAACAATTGGCCCATGTGTGGTCGGGAATCATCGTGTTGAAAAATTGATCGGTGATACTGCGAGAGGAATGACAACAGAACATGTCGTGGAATGTCGTCGAAGTACCGTTGAGCTATAAGGGTTGTACGGAGGACTACTAAGAGTGTCCGGACATCGTAGGAAATGGGTTCCTCGGTAAAGGTAGTATCCGGGCGCTGTCCGGCTCGTCTCCAGGCACGTATGCGCGGTCATGGGCGCCAAGTGCACATCCAGACTCATCACTAAAGGCAACACGACGCCACTGGACACTATCCTAAGTTGATCGGGCACGACACCATTGCAATCGGTTCCGGAGGTGCTCGTTGGTCAAAGGTAGGCGGCGGAGTGGTCTCCTGGGATGTAGTTCCTGTGCTTCAAGTCGTCTGGCAACGGTCGGTCACTTCTGTACCTGTTGATGACGCAACATGGCATCGGATGGTTGAGAGCGGCGAATTAGGTTCTGCTCGTGTGGTTCTCACAATCGCTCGATCCTCGCCTTTTGTCGTTCTCCTCGGTTGTCGTCGGGTGGCACAACTCCGCGTGCGGCTTGGTTGTGCCCTGCTCGACACATTGAAGCCAATATCGTCGGATTTCCGTGTCGCTCCTACCCAAATGCCTGGCGATACCGCGACTTGACCAACTGGCCTCTTTCAGCACAATTATACGTCCTTTCCAAAATTCACTCAACTGATCGTGTTATGTACGGATCCGATGTCAAGGTATCCTCTCAATCCGTGGAGTTTAATGCAACCGCAATTCGCTGTCACAATTGTCCCTGCGTGCGAGTTTTACTCTTGATATGCCTTCCTCGATGCGCGGTTCACATGCGCTGTGGAGGGCCACTATTTAGTCATTGGTCATTATTTTTAATCATTTGCATATTCATCCCCGAGGCACTTGCATGCGGAGTTTAATCAGGATCGGATGACTTTCTCGGATTGCTTCGTTTCTTTTGGCAAAGATTGTATTAAAAACGGCAAAATTGATTTGATAAAAGCAAATGTTTTGAAATTCAGCAACGTTTTACGCTTTATTTCACATTTCGAAGACGTTATGTGAATTGTTCTTGCCTTTATCTGTTTAACATTCGCTTCCATATATTTTACTTTACTGGAAACATTTTACTCTCATTTCCTTTAAAGCCATTTTATGACACCAAAGTTTACATTCTTAAAATAGGCAATATATTTTAGGCACCATGAGATGCATGTGCTTGTATCCATGGAAGCATACTGTAAGAATAGTGAAGTGCATGAATAGCATTTGGCGCTGAGCTCTCACTGTCTCTTTTCAGTAATGCGTGTCCTCTCTCTCTCTCTCTCTCTTACTCTCTCTCTCTCTCCCTGTTTGCTGCTCGATTGAGCAAAGCTTCCCATCGAATTGTTCGATTAACTCGGTGACCAGTCATTCTGAAGGGCCATCGATCTCGAAAACTAGCTGCCCTCGCACAAACATCAACATATCTGGGAATGTCTGTTCATAATGAAACGCAAAGAGTAGCAGCATGCGAGAACAGCGTGATTGCAATGCTGTTCTTCCACCTATTATTTGTTACATTAAAGCTACGGATACGAATACCTTAAGAAATACGTGACACGAATGTCAACCTCACCTTTCTCTGCTCTGTAGTTTTTCATGGGGAATAATTATTGCTGGACCCCAGTACTACCTAATTTCTCAACAACAGAAAGTATTCATAACGAGGAACAGTACACCAATTACGTAGAAAATAGTAAAACTATACTAGAGATCCCATTTATAGGCGTAGGAATATATACATAAGCGTTTCCAAGCTTTCGCACATCAATCAGATGTCTTTTTCAAGGACGTTCGACAGAAACTGCTTCTGTCTAACCAGTTTCTGTAGTTTCTGTCTAACTTCCTTGAAAAAGCCATCTGGTTGATGTGCGAAAGCTTGGAAACGTTTATGTACTGTATATATTCCTACGCCAATAAATCGG